>VSJF01000009.1:0-1481225 GCA_009739215.1 Floccularia luteovirens
CAATAACTCCTGGAATTAGTTTATTATGATGTGAAATACCACGTACGTTTTCACCAAAGAAGCATAAAATCAAGACCCGATGAACCAAACATGCCATATGCTTTCTTCACATGAGATATTAAATAAATGCCGAGCCAAAATGTATTGATCTGGAAAGGTCATATCTAAGAATTAACAGAAATAATATCTGTCGAATCAAACCAATTCGGTCTCAAGCAGATGCGGACCAGAGAAGTTTTCTGAATCAATGACGAACGGACAAAAGACGAATTATCTGATGGATGATTGAATTGACTGGTTCGTTTAACTTATCACCTTCTAGAAGCAACCACAATAATAGCGGCAACTTGGAATTGTTTCGAGTTGTACAAGACCTGGGTTAGGAATGGGATTCGCCGTTATCTGTAACACTCCATCTCGCAGCAGTAACTATCAAAAATGTGAGATGCTTACTGTCGTTAATGGTTTTACAGCCTGCTACTCGACCCCGAATGAGTTATGTCCGCCCACAAAATGTCACAACCGGCAAAAAATTATTCCGACAAAATAAAATGGCAACTTGAAGTGACATAGATTACCGCTCAGATATTACCGTAACGTACCATAAAACCCATACGACATTTCACGTGGTCCGACTGCCAAACCATTCTTGGTTGTCGAGGAGTATCATACAACCCACGAGTTCGACTCTGTATGTGAGTTAACGAGGCTGACATTACAACCTATACAATCTTCAATCATTCCAGTAGAGGATGAATTGTCTAACATGAGTCGTGGAGATGTCCTTAATGAAACCAGCGTTCGATGTTTTTTGAAAAATATGGTGATTTGCTGACAAAAGTATGATGTCAGCCGGCGCCGGGAAAACCATTTGCAGGTAAATTAGTTGTGCTCAAAACTTCTCATGGCCTTGTCTTTTCGACATATTATAGCGATTAACTATCTTCATTCGTTTTATGACCTCCCCAACAACGAAAAATTCATCTACAACCGACCAAGAATTTTCAGCTGATGCCACTTCTGACATTCATCAGAATGCTGATCCTTTTCAGGTTGTTTTGGAGCACAAAGAACACCCACAACAACTCCCTGAACTTAAAAAGTGGTGGACTGTGTTTGTAATCGGCTCTTCAGCTCTATGTGTAACCTGTGCTTCTTCCCTGGTTTGCATAACGTTCAGCTAGTCGGGCTGTCCTTCACTAATTTCGTGGACCCAGGCATCATTCACGGAAGATGGTGTTGCAAACGAGTTTCATGTCTCCCACACCATTTCAATATTAGCTATCAGTCTTTTCGTAGCAGGTTTAGGTTTAGGTCCGCTCCTAGTCGGACCACTTTCCGAAGTATATGGCAGGAATTTGGTGTACAAGGGTCTCTTATGGGCTATTTTTTGTCTTCGCCTGGCCAGTGTCTTTCTCACCCAACATCGGTAGGTTTATCATTGTTTTATATGAAACAGCCCTCTGAGATTTCACATACAGGTGTTTACCTTGCATTTAGGTTTATCACTGGATTTTGTGGTTCTGCGTTTCTCAGCGTAGGTGGAGGAAGTGTGAGTGATATGTTCTCAGATAAAACTGTTGCAAAGTACAGGATACCATCTCCTCTCGTTTATCTCTCCCTTAGCTAACCGGATGGCCTGTAGCCCCATGGCGCTTTACACGATTAGCCCATTCATAGGACCAGTGTTTGGGCCCTTTCTCAGCGGGTAAGATCCATATAAATAATAGCATTCCAGTGAAACATCTTTCCGAAACAGATTTATGCCAGGTTTATCAATCAGGTCGGTAATTTATCCTGGTTCTGCCGTCCACTCAAAACAGAGCCGTGGCCAGAATCTTGATTGGCGGTGGACCTATCATATTGAGGCCATGTGGACCTTTGGTGAACTCCTGTCACTTCTCGTTGGGTTACCCTCTTCCACATGATAAACAGTCCACTCAAGCCCTGTATAGTCAGTTCCTGAAACATACATACCAATTCTAGAAAAATGGAAGGCGAAGCAGTGCGATTCTTTTTCCCTCTGCAATGCGAAAGCGTTTCATGATTCTTCCAGACTACGGGAAAAAACCGGAGATGATAGGTACTGGTCCCAATTAGACAAAACCTCCATAAGTCTACCACATTCCATTATAGTTAGCTGCTATAAACCATTTCGTAAGACACCCTCATTGGTTGATAAATAACCTAACTTATCTTTAACGTAGAATTACTAGTTTTTGATAGAATGGCCCTGCTGCTGGATATGTGGTGCGTTTTCAAAGAGCTTTATAAAGGAAATATCTCGATGTGCCATTCAGGACTGCACTCGTCCTTGGAATTTTGTATCTCGCGTTCCAAGCATTTCCCATCATATTTGAAGATGTTCATGGTTTCAACATGCAGTCGACCGGTATGGCATTCCTTGGAATCGGTCTTGGTATGATTCTTGGTATATCCACCCAACCCTATTGGAACCAGTAAGTTGGTCATCACCATAAATACTTCATACTCATATTGTCCCACAGTCGTTATAAAAGGATTGCACAAGATAATGGCGGTTCCTTACCTCCAGAAGCACGCTTGCTAATGGGTGAAGTAGGGGGGATTTTGGTGCCTATAGGTACTAGACACATTTTTTGATGCCGTCATATTCACATAATGTCCCCGAAGGGCTCTACTGGATGGCGTTTACCACATACCGGAGAGTGCCGTGGATTGTTCCCATTATTGCGTCCATCCCCTTTGGCAGTGGTATATATTTTGTATTCACATCTACATTCACATATTTGGTCACTGCATACCGACCTATCGCTGCTTCTGCTATGGCTTCAAATAGTGCGATGCGTTCATTATTCGCTGCGGCTTTCCCATTATTTGCTGGGGCTATGTATCACAGGCTAGGCACTGTAGGGGCTACGGCACTCCTTGCGGGATTAACCACCCTAATGGCGCCATTACCGTAAGTCTTAGGGAATGCCCCGCCACTTACCTGATATTTTTAAACCATAGATTTGTCTTCAGAAGGATGGGCCCTCAGCTGAGGAAGAAATCCCGGTTCGCTGTCTCATGATTCAGGGTATTGGTTCCTAACTGAACCAGTTTTGGAGTACCGTTTGTGTGCGATACCGTGTATACCGGGAATTGTTCAACTCCCACAAAAAAACCTTTTATCAGAACATCACAACGCCTTTTGTTGAATCACAGCCCTTTCGATAAGAATGTTAATTTGACTACTTCTAGTTGATATAACTCGCATTTTTGCGGTCAAGATGAAATTGTTGGACTGCTATTGTTTGACAGGCTTCATCTGCTGGAAATGAATCAATGTTGGCATGTTTTAAAGGGATGAATACATTCTCCCCTAGGATCAGTCCAAATGGTACATTAAAGCAACGGCCGACACTGCCAAGTTCTCGTGCCAGACATTCGACTCTCTCGCACGGAACAATGTTCCATTATACTTCTAAATAGCGAAGAAATCATGATGGCAATCAAAGATATCAGGTCCACAAACAACTCAAGAACTCATGATCATCAAAGACATCACATGGCAAACAAGAACTTAATCAATCATTAGATTATCTTTATATAATCAACTAACCCTATCTTCTTTTTTTCTTCTTCACATCATCAGATTTCAACAACATCCACCAACTTTGAACCCCTTTAGCAGGAGCAACATAGAGATAAGAATGAAATATTCATTTAGCTCTTTTGAGACTATTTATCATTGTTCCATTAATACTGTAACACTCCACGATGCTTATGACAAGGACTTGATCAAAGATGCCAGATGCTCCTTTGAATTAGAATAATACTAGCAAATGACAGGATGAACGCGCAGTTTTTCCGCGGTGGTATATATATTCCGGCACTAGGATATTTGTACGCAGTCTGGACTTCTAGGGAATAACCTTTGTTACTAAGTTCTACAGAAGTTTGTACAATCACAAGGTCCCCAAATGTAATCGGTCATCAGATGGATTTGATAGTGAGAGCATCATTTGACTACATTGCTCCGTTTGAGCGTCAAATAGACATAAATCGAATAGTTCCGAGCGCTGGTTATGGGGCTATTTGGTGACTCAGGGTCATCGCGCGCAAAGTAACCCAACAGCACACCATGTAACCTGTTTCTGAATCATCGCATCGTGTCATTGGATTGTTGTTCACATCTCTATGACAAGGATCGCTATCCCACAAACTGGCGCTGATTTTGATCCGATTTGTAACTATCGCTTGTAAACATTTGAAATGAAGGAATTTCCCGATCGGGAGTGGTTAGTGACGGTGAGCGGAATTGACAGTCGGCCCCAATCAGCAGAAAGTTCCAAATTACAATGAAATCCTAGTCATGAAGAGTAACCAGTAGGGTTACAGCGACAGGTAATATAAATTAAGGGAAACATTATTGGTTGGAAGGCAAAGTCCGGGTCGGAGAAAGTATTTTGTCCCACTGTTGACTGGCACTCGGGAGCAATCATGGAATATTAACATCCTCAATTTCCAGCTTAGGACTCGGGAAGCTACGCAGCTTTTCTGATATCTTGGATTGATGACAGCAACAATGTAATAATACTTACGGAATTTCTATTCGAAACGTTAACGTTATCCGAGAGAGAGAAAAAAGCTACTGACCTATCTTCAGTTAATTTCCCAGTTCTACCCTCAATCGAGGACAGGTAGTTATTTTTGAGACGGGAGGTGCATGTGAATACACGGGCTAATTTTACCCCCGTAAACAACGAAGAAGCACGTAAGAATACAAAGTAGCTTTGGAGTGTTTAAAAAAAGCATCGGGCACCAAGGTGAGGCAGAACGAGTAACCGCACTGCGTATATCAAATGGTCACTTTGTGTTGAATGGACTATTCGGAGTCTGTAATCAGTGAATGAATCAGTATTCATATCTTCATGTTGATCGCCCTCTCATACCCTATGAACAATTCAACTAGAATGAAGACCGTCGTTACGCGTGTAACAGCCCAGACAGAATACTGTACGGAATGGTTTATATCATAATAGGTATCGTGGACGCACGAATACATACACCCCACACATAAACAAAATTTGATTTACATAAAAACGCAATCCGCAAAGCACAACAACTAAAGCCAATAGCTTCTCTATTCAATCACTTCTGAAAGAGTGAGTGATCGAGAGGAACCGTATCTATGACAGTCCAAAATAAGGGTATGAGAATGGTTCATAAACGATTCTGGTGCAATGCTTCATTGGCAGCATGTGTGCGCATATGCAGTGCATTCTGAGAAGACGGTCAAGGAACAAGCTCGTATGAACACAAGTATACCACATACCTCCAAGCTGTACTTGCCCTGTGAACAACGAAATAAAAATTAGAAGAGCTGGAACTATTAGGGTCAATCGTACCTTTCTCCCCGAGGGACCGACTTCCAGGGTCTTACCCGACAAAACAAGCTCAAACTCGTTACGAGCTCCTTTCTCGTCTCCCTGGCATGCAAGTAATCGACCTAGTTCATAGTCTTGCCAAGAATAATCAGGCTCAGTGCCCGCGAAACACGGGATCAATACGGTTATTTAACAGATTACCACTTACGAGCGTGGTACACGAGCTGATGGTCTAGTTCAATCTGTGGACCATGTTTGAAAACAGCTCTGAATGCCGCTTCGGCGCCTTTCTCAGCCTCCTCTTTGGGCATACTGACTACTTCATTGGGGTAAAGTTCGGCATCCGGATCCTGTACACAAAATAGGTGGCGTCAGTTGATAATAAGGAAGCCAAAAGATCAACTCACGGGATACGCCAAATATCTCAAACAAACCCCTTGTAGGAATCTAGCCAAACATAAGTCATCCCAGTATCCATGACCATTCTCGTATTTCCCAGGGTTTGACTTGTATTGTTCCAGTTTAGAAAGGACAGCGTCTACTTCTGGTAGCATTTTGTTGGTAATGATCTCTCTAGGTGCATGTGCGATACCCATAAACACATATGCAAGTTCAAGTGCCGGGAGCGCCAAGCGTTCGCCCTGCAACTGAAACTTACGTGCCCTCCTTGCTACAAATTTCTGATGTCGAAGCCTACGTCAAAGATAAAGAAATGGAAAGGCGCATGAGAACGAACCTCAAGGGGGATGGACTTTCCCGCAATCTTTTGCCGAAGGTTGGGAACCTTAGATAAAAGGGCAGCAGCCTCTTGTTTCTTCTTTTTATCATCGCCAGCTACTTCTAACAGACACACGGCTAGCCCGTATGAATAGATGGACTTGGACCACTAGAACCCATGAACATAAATTTGAGAATAATAACAGAGGAGAGTGTGATCAAACCTACAGTAGCTTCTGCTTCAAGCTTTCTCCAACACTCTAAGCTCGCCGGTTGATCCCACAAAGCCAAATGGGCAATGGCCATCTCCCAGAAAGATATGTGATGCAGGTTTCGGTACTGTTTCTGAGACTCCATGGCTTTAGTATAGTATTCAATAGCAATTTTCGGCTGAGAGCGGCAGAGTGCCAGGCGACCAGCACCAAACAAAAAAAATACACCTGTGTTTAGTTTTGGGATAAGTTCCCGGAAATCTAAGCAAATCCTAATGAAACTTACCATTTGGATATCTTTTAAGATTCCAGAGAAGCACTTTGCTTGCGACAGAAATATCGACTCCGTCAAACGTGAAACTTGAGAGAATGAGATGAAAGATAAGCAGCGCCATGTCGCATAATGACCGACGCACACCTTCCTCGGCTAGAGTATGGCTCAATATACAATGAAATTGGAGCGGAAATGATTCAGCACCTGTCGAAACCTGTGGTTCCTCCTGACCATCCACCCAACCACCAGATTTTAGAAGTAGGTCTAGTCCCACTCTCCGGTCACCGTGGTAGCCAAATAGTTCGACCAGAGTCATCAACCTTCCGGGCATTAAGCTGAGGATTATGTTACTCATGCCAACTCCCAGATAAACTCCCGAGCGAAAATGTTTATCGATTGATTTGTCTATGGGGCCTTCGCCACGGGCTACGGCTTCTGCATCCATAGTGTCTAAGTATTGGCCAAGCGTGTGATATATTCCAATTAGAGTTCGCATGTTGAGTCTTTGGAAAGATGTCATGAAGTGTCAGAAATCCTAATAAAAACGATGACTCACGCTTCTCTCACAAACGCAAGCCAGTCTCCTGAATAGACTATACCGAGCAAAGCCTTGGTTTCAATGAACTATTAAATTTGGCGGGTAACCCAAGCGCATAGAACATACCTTCTCGAACAAACTTTCTGCGTATGTTAACTCTGCATGACGTTCGACTGCGTTCATAGTTCTTATGTGGCTAACACCACCAGAACCTAGCAAGGATCCGAAAAAACCAGCCTTCTTGCGATGTAAATTCGCAATATGGTTCCCGTGTTTTGTATGAGCAATACCGGCAAGCAAGTCCTATATAGTATCAGAGGCCATGGATTCAGGGAGCATATATGGACAAGAACGAACTGAATCTTCATATGACATCAAACCCTTCACAAATTGAATCAAGCCGAAACCAGTA
Organism: Floccularia luteovirens; assembly: GCA_009739215.1. NCBI lineage: Eukaryota > Fungi > Basidiomycota > Agaricomycetes > Agaricales > Squamanitaceae > Floccularia > Floccularia luteovirens. The sequence goes on from VSJF01000009.1 coordinate 7,505, forward strand.
GCGAAATACAACCGTTCTCTGGGTCAACCATAAATAAGAATATCAACATGATGATGAGATACATACTTTTTCTCGTCACTCTTATCACAGTATTCCTCCGCCTCCAGCATATGTGAACTAAGAAACTGCTCGAGAGCATAGCTGACGCATGGGAGGTCGTCGAGGGCATCATCGACATTGTATGGTTGCTTCACGTGGGGTGGTGATGGGTATTGAGACTTGTACGATTGATCTTCTACCAGAGGGCTCAGACTATCAGACGTGGCAGGAGTTAACAGAGAATCTTCGTTACTAGGCAGCAGGGAATCAGCGCGACTGTTTGAGCTGCCATCGCTGTCGAAAGAATTGAAACTTGGTAATAAAAATTGAGGCACAGCCATGACAAAGAGTATGAAGGACCTGCGAAAGTTCAGGAAAATCACAAGGAAAGACTTGATCAATGTTAACGTATCCATACGGACCAGCTGACTTCACCGACATGCTGTCCAGCGTCTATTGCAGCCGTCTATGTTCCGGTACAATGAGTAAACCGTATATACTACTAACACAAAAAACATATCCCAAAACTACTGTAGATCACTCCAATTGCAACTACTATGAACAAGAACATAGCTTATAAATGTGCAGTTCTGCCAAAGATTCCAATGTCAAGTTATCTAATTGAGCTTAAAATGTTTAAACTCCGGTTATTCTAGATTAAGCAAACCAGAGCGGGCTTCCTAGTACATATCTACGTTGTAGTAGAACAACATCACTAGCAGACATTCTACATGTTGTCCCAGATCTGTACTTACTAATTTCAGCATTATAGAAATACCCAAATGCTTGCTTGCGGGCGTTGGCGCATTATCTCCGTCCCGCCACCAGAAGAATATGTCGAAACAATGACGTCCCTCTTATGGTAAGATGCAGTTAGCTATTGACTCTAGAAAACTTGTTTTGAATAAAACAAAACCTCATTCGACGCCAACCTATGTCATTAATACATCAGCTTGTGGTGCGCTACTTTCATATTACATGCGCAACCATGCGTTGATGACGAACTTTAGTAAGCCTCGGATGTTTTGAACATTACATGTTTCCTAGCTAGAACTTAACCAGTGAATTCTCGTTAACTAATGAATCGGAAGCCAGTCGAAAACTTGACTGCTGCAACCTGAATTGTTCTATCCGCTTCCGTCAAAACTCCACTGGCTTCAGCGACGTAGGTGCAATCAACTACTAAAAACCATCTGTCTGCAACGCTCCACCGACCATTACTTTAGGATTCTAGTGATTAATACAATTGTTCTTCCATACGCTTGGTGACATTCAAAATGTCTGCCTTCTTTGGACCTCCTAGTCCGCCTTGGTAGCACTGACTAGGATACGTCCTTTCGTATATAAAGCTCAACCTGAATTCCAGTTTGACTCAGAGTTATCATCCTTGATAGCCCACTTACTTCGTTCTAGTTCGGTGAGCAGCATAATACCTCTTGTACAACCCTTCATTCTAAACACACCTTTATACAGGAAAACATCTTCCAAAGCTCAAGGTATGTTTGTGTAGACAAATCCGACTACAATGCTCACCCGTTCAATTTAGTAAACATGAAACCTATTTTGACTCTTGTCGTCGTGGCTGTAACCCTTCTCGCTGGAAGCAGTGCAGCACCAATCAATACTGAAAATAGCCTGACTCTCGGTTCGAATACTGGTCTCGCAACAAGTGGACTTAGGGTATACAGAGAAAATGAGCCCGATGAGAATGAACCCGATGAGGATGATAATGGCGACAGGAGAAAACGTAGGGAGAATGAACCCGACGAGGATGAGCCTGACGAGGATGAGCCCGATGAGGATGATAACGGTGACAGGCGTCGCGCTGTCGCTGGCGGGGGCAAAGGAGATGATGATTGCGATGACAAAAATGACGGCAAGGGCAACATTGGAAAGGGCGGATACGGAGGTGACGGCAAACACAGTGGGGGAAACGGTGGGAAGGACGGTAACGGCAACCATGGAAAAGACGGAAAAGGTGATAATGGCAAGGACTATGGAGGAAAGGGTGGCAAGGGCGATGATGGTAAGAGTGACGGTGGCAAAGGAGGTGACGGCAAAGGTGGAAAGGACGATGGTGGAAAAGGTGGCAAGGATGACGGTGGAAAAGGTGGCAAGTACGATGGCGGCAAGGGTGACAAGGGTGGCAAGGGCGATGATGGTAAGGGTGATGGTGGCAAGGGAGATGACGGTAAAGGGGATGACGGCAAAGGTGGAAAAGGCGACAACGGAAATGGCGGCTACGGCGACAACGGAAAAGATCACTCTGGAAAGGACGATGGCAGCTACGACGGAAAGTGGGGATACGGCTCGAATGTCAACGGCGCCATCCTTCAATTCACAGGCAGTGGTGGGAGCAGCGGTGCCAATATCGGAAACGGTAACACAGCGATCAACATCAGACAAAATGCGGGAGATCTTTTGGGAGGGCTAGGTGGAGTCTCCAATGTGGGGGGTCTTCTTGGTGGACTCACTGGTGGAGCTGGGGGCGGTTCAGCAAAACCAGCAGCCAATCCAGCAGCAGCAGCAGCACCCCTCGTGGAAGGTGGTCGCCACCATCATCACCACGGTCACCACGGCCACCATGCACGGGACGAGGAGTAAAGTGGAGTTGTATACCAGCAGATAGTGATTTCTTGAAACCAACTTCCCAATAATTTGTTCTCGTTTCATTTTCCTCTTTAGCGCCCCGTTTAGGACATTGACAACTTCTTGTAATAAGTACTACTATCTCTTTCGTTAGATGTCACGTCAATCATATCTGTTCTCTGTACTACCTTTAATCAATTCAATCGTCATATAGTAATACCAAGGCTTTGCTGAATTAGCATAACAAAACAACTCCTCACAGCTAGTTATCTGGGTGATACCTCGTAGTTTTTGACAATGCTTTGCTAAATGTGCCGCATCTAAGGGGGGAAAAAAGACAATGGATCGTATCTAATCCGAGAATAGAACATGTTTCTTGGACTTGGTATATATATATATATATCATACGCGGTCGCTGAATTGTTAAACTGTCCCTTGCTTTCTTAGATTCAGATCCGATAGTCGGTGGGAGATAGTAGTCGGGTGACTACTTACAGTTGCCACGAGTTGCCATTTTCTCATAATATATAGCTCTGATCTAGAACGGACCTCGTCTTATTGGATCTTATTCGCAAGATCTCACTTCCCATAATGCATAACATACTGCAGGAATTATGCATTTTCGTTTGGTTTGAGTAATTCTAGAACATATCTCGCTAGGCGAAATACATAATATCTAACGGGTGATGAGAAGAAATCGAGACGAACAGCTAAGTATACAAATACAACTTCAGACCTAAAACAAGGTATCTTGCTAACGTCTACCAATGTCAGGTGCACATTTGGCAAAGCAGGCATAGAGTTTGCGTGTTTCAAAACTACGAAGTATCATTCAGCTAAGTAGCTGCAAGGAGTTGTTTCATTCATGGTAATTCAGCAAAGTCTTGGGATTACTATATGACGATTGAATTGATTAAAGATAGTACAGATAACAGATATGATCGACGTGAAATCTAACATAAAAGATAGCAGTACTTGTAATAAGAAGTTGTCAATGTTCTAAATGGTGCGCTAAAGAGGAAAATAAAACAGGAACAAATTATTTGGGAAACCCTTCTGGGTGTGCACTTCTTCACTCCTCGTCCCGTGCTGCGTTGTGCCCGTGGTGATGATGATGGATACCAGCTGGCACGACCGGTGCCGGTGCTGCTGGTGCTGGTGCTGCTGGCTTTGCCGGAGCGCTGCCACCTCCTGAACCACCAGTGAGTCCGCCAAGAAGACTCCCAACGGGACCTAACCCTCCCAAAGGGCCTCCGGCAGCTTGTCTGGCGTTGATCTCTGTGAAGGCGCGACGCCTGTCACCGTTATCATCCTCATCAGCCTCATCCTCATCAGCCTCATCCTCGTCGGGCTCATTCTCCCTACGCTTTTTCCTGTCATCAGCACCGGCATCATCGTCGTCGGCATTTGGTTTATCATCGTCGGCATCATCGTCGGCATCATCGTCGTCGCCGTTGGTAGCATCGCCGTCGTCTTTGTTTTGCCTACGTTTTCTCCTGTCGCCGTTGTCGTCTTCATCAGCTTCATTCTCATCAGGCTCGTTTTCTCTATATACCCTGAGTCCACGTGTTGCGAGGCCAAGGTTTGAACCGACAGCAACGCCTTTCTCAGGACTGACTGGCGTTGCATTGCTTCCAGCGAGAAGGGTAACAGCCAAGATGGCAAGGGTAAAAGTAAGTTTCATTTTGCTAAATTGAATAATTGAGCATTGTGTCGGGTGCGTGTATACAAACATACCTTGAGCTTTGGAAGATGTTTTTCTGTATAAATGTGTGTTCAGAATGAAGTGTTGTACAAGAGGAACTATACTGCTCACCGAGCTAGAACGAAGAAAGTGAGTTACCAAGGATGATAATTCTGAGTCAAACTGGAATTCAGGTCGCACTTTTTATACGAAAGGACGTATCCTAGTCAATGCTACCAAGATGGACTAGGAGGTCCAAAGAAGAAGACATTCTGAATGTCACCAAAGATATGGAAGAACGATTGCGGCTTTAATCACTAGAATCACAGAATAATGGTCAATGGAATGTTGCGGAGAGACGGTCTCCGTGGTTGATTGCGACGTACATTGCTGAAGGCAGTGGAGTTTAACGGAGGCGGATGGAATGATTCTAGTTGCAGCATTCAAGTTTTCAATCCCCTTCTAATTCATTTTGCTAACAGGAATTCACTGGCTGCGTTCTAGCCATGAAATGTGTAATGTTCAAACATTCGAAGCTTTCTGCATAGAGATTTAATGTTAACCTGTAGTTGCGTATATGATATCAAAGTAGCGCACCACCTGCAAGTTGATTAATGTCATACTTCAGATAAACCTTTATTTTACCTTAAAAGGATCAGTGTCGGAGATAAATGGATTCACCGTTCATCCTGTTTGTAACCTGGCTTCTCGCCAAACAACCAATACCAAGGACCGTGGCAACATATTTTGTCAGAGGCCGGACCTGGATGTAAAATTATCTCGACCCCGTTATTTCTCCTCCAGGTACAGATTTGTAAATGAAAGATTTTTTTGATTGGGCTCGGTAATCTGATTCAGCGGTCGCTTTCACCTATTGAAAAAACACATTTGAAATAAAGCTCTCATGCTCGGATCTATATTGAACTAGATTCTCCAAGGGGATCTATGAATGGTGTGTGCTACAAACACCGAGCATACAACCGTTTATGTAGATAAAATGCCGAAAGTTTTCTTTTCTTTTTTCATGACGAAACACTAATGAATATTCTCCAAAGAAGCAGCAAAGTGTGGTATCCGTAAAGAGGACGGGGTTCCAATGGAGGCATTCCTGGTATTGTTAGACGTGTATGTAATACGTACCTATACAAATGTACATAATTTTTAAAAATACGAAGCTGTCTCTAGGGTAAGTATATCTTGGCGTCAGAGTTATAGTTGCACATCCGAACCAGTTGGCGACAAACTAAAATCCACAAGATACATATTCAGACCGGTTCAGCGTACTAGCAGATTGATATGGAGTTCACGAAGAGTTTATTTCTGTTCCGTGACTGAGGGTCCCATCTTGTGCATCAGATTTTTTTATTGAAAGCTGAGCGGTGGAACCGGGTCATGTTGCAAAGGGGTAGCAGTAAGCTACCATGACGACACCAGTCCATACGGCAAGGTAAGCTGGAATGGATGTATTCTCACACTGGGGCCTGTCTCCATGAAAATGAAGGAAAAAACAGGGAAAAGCCGACGCTGAAAACGCACAACAGTGATGATCACTGGTGTGGGAAAGATGATAGATATCACCCAGAATTAACCATTTGAATTTCCATTCAACACAAAAACATACTGTTATCGTTGACGTGAGATTGACTACGCATTCCCTTCTCCCCGTCCATACGAAACGCTGATCCAATTCACCATTTACTCATCACTAGTCACTTGTCAAAAAAAAAACCGGGCGGTGACAGATACAATGAACAGAAGGTCTGCCAAGGAGGAACTAGGAGTTCCAAATAGCCTCCTTAGGATTGTTGTTATGGTCATATTCTGTTTCCGCAGTATTAAAATCTTGGCGAATTGGAATGGTTTCAAGTGTGAGTGGGATGATCGGGTGAACGGAAAACCCTGATTCCTGGAGGTTTAGCGGACATTCAAATCCCGAGTATTTGTGCCAGAGTTCCTCGCCAAACAAAAAGTGGTGATCTTCAGCCGAAGTTCCCGTGACGATCAAATTACATACATGTCATGGATAGAACCACACAAGATTATCGTCCACTCCATCAAATTCTCCGCTCAGATGCCATTTCACAGCACATAGGCGCCATCAGTACGCGCCCACTGTCATCAGTATACGAAACAAATAGCCAGATTAGTACATTCAGTCGCCAAACATTTTCGAGAAAAGTTAATCTCATTTGCATCAAAAACTACTGCTTAATTGGTACAGAAATATCGATACCGACTTATTGACGACTACCACAAGATATCAACATATAGTATCTTATCAATTAACTTTTCCGAGGAATAGGTTGACTGTCCATGTCGTTTTTAATCTATCATCATTCCATCAATATCTGTCTACCAAGTAGAAAATAGCTCATGTTTTGTTTTCGAATGACATGGGACTGCAGTACATGCCAAAGAGTAATTACTGTTGCATAAAAGTGAGATCAAAACTACAGCCTCTTGCCAGACTCCCGTCTCTTCCAATAACTTGCTTCTCTCGAGCAGATTAATCCACAAAGAATACAATATTCCCAAAAATCAGAATAGGTAATGCTGCTGTTGTAACAAATGAAAATTACAAGTTACAAAGGTTTTTACCAGCAAACATGCAGTTAACACTTGTGTTTACTATCATTTCGCTCACTGTGAGCGCTATCGCTGCACCTACAAGCGGGGGTGTGAACCTTGCGATGCGGTTTCCAGATTCCGACAGTACCTTGCACCTTGCAACTAGAGATCACAGTGATGAACGCCATGGAGAAAACGACAGAGACGTGGGGGATAATCACAGGCATAGAGATGATGATAGGCAAGGGCGTGTAGATAGAAGAGGCCACGGAGGGGAAGGTGGTCAACACCGTGGTAATGGACGAAACGATCGTCGGGGTGGAGATGAGCACAGATCCGGGAACGATGGAAGGCATATGTTAAGAGTAGCGTTAAGTAACACCACTGTCTACACATAATTATAGACCGGCTTATTTTGCTACTCATCTGCGATTTTATAAATTAAATTGGATAATTTCATTTTGGAGAGGTTAGAACATATAAGAAGGACCATGATTTATATGAAAGTTATTCATTTCCATGTTACATGTTGCCCTCGGACTAGTTGATACCTACACTCAAAGCCACAAGTCAAAACCATCATTCAACTCAAAACAATAGAAGAAGAAAAATTACCACTCGAACGGATATAGCTATGACTCTCCTTCGAATTGAGTGAAATAATTCGCTGATAACTATCCTTGACAGCGAATGGATAATCTATGTATCCACGTTCGCGTCCCTCTGCATCCGAATCGCCCATGAAATAAAAAGTGGATCGGTTATATGGCGTTAACGGAAGATCCCATTGTAACCGAAGAGGTAAATCGGGCTGCACAGATTCTCAAAATTATTTTGTCCCCATAATCCGGATGAAAACCTACATTAGATATAAACAGCCTCCCAAAGGCGACAAGAGTGCCATCGAACTTCTTCACAGCCTCACAAGCGCTTTTCTTAGAAGAATACCCACCAGCTATAATCAGGGGCTTAGGGTACCACAATTCACATAGGAATTCCAATGATTCATGTGAGGAAACTTCTGCTTCAGGCCGGGTGGCAGTTCCGGAGACCCGTGGTTCGATGAGATGGAGATATGCAAGGTTGGGGTGCGCGCGTTTGAGGGAGGAGACAAAGTGTGTGTATTGAGATGGAGTATCTTGAAGTGCCATATCTAGAAAATGACATAAACATTTTGTTTTCATTGGGTAGATTGGATAATTACCTCGTAAAGTATTAAACGGACTCAACCTTATCGCTGTCCTATCCTCTCCCACAGCATCAACAACAACTTTCACGACTTCAAGTCCAAATCTGCTCCTACCCTCCACACACGCACCTCCGTATAAATCATTCCTTACATTACTCGATTCATGTAAAAACTGATCAACTAAAAATCCATTAGCAGCGTGAATCTCTACTCCATCGAACCCAGCGAGGTGAACGGCGTTTTTTGCGGCTAGAGGAAAAAAACTGTAAATGTACTCGTGGATTTCTCGTATAGTGAGCTCGTGGGGCGTTGGAGTTGGGGTAGAGCGGGGTGTCAGAGGGATAGGAGAGGGTGCAACGTATGGATGTGGACCTGTAGGTTCTAATGAGAGAACGGAAGGTTCTGCACCTCTACCTACAGCCCAGAGTTGAAGGAATATGTATGAACCTTGCGCATGTACGGCATCGACAATCTACTAAAAAATTGCATTCAAGAAACCCCCAAAAAATAAAAACATTCACCTCTCTCCAAGCGTTAATCTGTTCATCATTCCAAATCCCGGGGACGTTATTGTAACCTCCAGCACCAGGAGAGATAAAAGTGCCTTCGGATATCAACAGGGTGCCAGGTGTACTTGCCCGCTGGGCATAGTATTCCTTCATCAGTGGGATAATGGGAACATGACTTTTCGTTGCTCTGAATCTGGTCAAAGGAGCTAAAACCACTCTATGTTTGAGAAGCAATCTACCTAAGTTTGATTGGTTGAAAGAGAGCAGGAGGTTCATGTTGTGGCACAGGCATTTTCAGGAATAGGAAAAGTCAACAACCTCTTTGCTTCGCTGATCGTCGAGTATATCAGTAAGCATTTACAATGCTTATTGATGTACTTACATTACCAGCCATTTGATTTCAAAAATTACGCAAGTAATTTGTAAGGAACACCCTTCTTAACGCCGGTAATTGCAAGGTTACAAATTGTCTTCCCACGTCAATATCTGGATCGTCCTTGTTGAACTTGGTAAGTAGTGTGCGTAGTTATATATAGTTGAGAAACATATTGTATGATTAAAAAAACAAAAGAAATTGTTACAAAACTTTGCAGTCTCAAAAAGGGAAACTTTATGTTGTGTACGGTTGTGTGTGACTAAGTGGAGCAACCGCAGTAGCACTTCCTCGATACCCAAATCCACATCAACGACATGGATTTCATTAGAAATAGCTCGAGTTATACTGAAGATGACTATACTTTAATCTCTGACACAGAACGACCTCATACACCACTACAAACTCGCCGTCGTCGCGCATCTAGAAGAAAGAGATGTTCACCACACTTCCTTTTTGCTTGTTCACGTCGCAAAATTGTTATTCTCCTCCTCTCCGTACCATGTATACTCATTTTTGGGATTCTCCTGTCCGGCATACCCCCGAGTTTCCATGATATACGCACATACGAACGCCGGCTTCCCCAACATAATGTAACTGCATCTCGAATAGAAGGGAGAAAGTATATACGATTCCCCAATCATTTATGGGGGAGAGGGTTTAATAATGTATTACAAGAATAGTTGAGTTCATATTATATCCCTAACAATGCCTCGAGATAACTGATGGGGTAAATTAGCATTTTGACATCATATCTGGCATATACATGTAATCGGACTTATGTATTTGAAGATTATGTCTGGTCACACCTCCCATTGCCATATACCTTGTACGATTTTGCACTGCGTCCTGTGCGAATGCCACTAAACGCGTTCATATCTGGCCCGACCGCTGGAGGTCCGTTGTCACCACAAGAAAGCTCTTTGCGAGCAGTGAGCTCAGAGTTTTGGGAGGAGGTTTGTCCAGAAGGGGAACGACATACTGTGAGCTCAGTGGATGCACCGAGTACGAGTGACGGACGTGAGTTGTTGGAATGGTGGCAAAGAAAATTAGGAGAGATCGAGTCGGACTGCATCTCTGTTGAATCTCTCTCAAAACCTGTGTTTGATGACAAGTATGTAACATTCCATTTTCATTTTTTGAATTTTATGTTTAACTAAGTTATCATTGACGTCAGTTTCTTTGGAGGTCCTCAGTTTATCTCCCTTTGGGACGATCTCTCTGCCTCTCCGGTTCTCACGGATTACATGTGGTCCCCCCTTGTCTTATCAGCCATAGCTCGTAATTTTGTCATACTACAACCATCCTCAACAAAAGACCTCTACGATGTCTCCAAACAATCCGTATTGAGAGGCGTCGTCGCTATTCATCTCAGGAGAGGAGATTATAAACGACATTGCCCACGTCTTGCTAAATATCACGCCACTTACATGGGCTTTAACTTGTTCCCGGGCTTAAAAGATACATTCGATGCAACACCGTATCTACACGACAATGAAATGTTGCAGGAGTATTACTTGCAACACTGTTGGCCGAGTATACCACAGATTGTTGAAAAGCTCAGAGTTGTTAGAGATGACAATCCAGAATTAAAGAGGGTCTATGTGTTGACGAACGGATGGCCGTGGTGGTTGAATAGCTTGAAGAATGCTTTGGTGGAGGATGGCTGGGATGACTTGAAGAGTACCCTGGACGTCGTTGTTGACGGAGAACAGAGTCAGGTAGAGATGGCTGTTGATATGGCTATTGCCGAAAAGGCAGAGGTGTTTGTCGGAAACGGGGTGAGTACTTATGTTGTTTTATTGATCAGTTTTACGCTCTGACAACTATTTCTTTTGTGTAAAAAAAGTTTTCGAGCTTAACGTCCAACATAATAATGCTAAGACTAGCAAAGGGACTAACTTTATCAACTAATCGACTGATGTAAACAAATAGATAGATATGTAGTTAACAGAGCCATAGAGTCTGTCATCAAGTGGTTGATATAGGATACTAGTATATACACTGAATCATGAGATGTTAGGATATAAGAATAATGGTATAAACCTTTTCTGTTGGACAATAATAAATAGAACAAATAACGAATATATATATGAAGATCGAAGGTGGGGTGGGGGATGGATAAAATGAACGAAATAAAAAAGAATGAACGAACGAACGAAAACGAACAGCCTAGCCTCTAAATCTTAAACCCAAGTGTCGCCACCAATGGGTCTACCCATCGCCAACTCGAAATCCTTGTTAAACATTCCACCTTCACCATCGAACTCTTCATCCCTCATACCCAGATCAAGACTCTCCATCTCCCCAAGTAACATTTCATGTTCAGGGCGCAAGAAAAGGCTGCCAGGACTGCCTGTTACCATTGAGAAATTAGCTGTTGTCGGTGAGATGCTAATGTTGGATTGTGCTGTTGTCGCAGCTGACATGGAGTAGGAATGGGAGGGGATAAATTCAGGGGATGTGTGGGAGCGACCATTAGTCCTGGCACCATAAGGGGTGGTAGGTGAAGCAGGTGAAGAATCATCACCGTGCTGATTATACATACGTCGCTGATATTTATCGCCACGATGAGGTGTGATCGACATTTGTGATGAAAGTTCTTCTGCACTAGCACTTCGACTCCCATTACTTGCACCAGCAGGATCTTCATTAAGTAAAAGAGTCATATTGGCAGGTGGAATCGGGAAGATTGAAGAGGTCGTGCTCAGTTTCCGCCGGTGTTGTTTCTGTGATGAGCCATGATCGAGAGAGGGGTTTGGTGTGGATATGAGAATGCCTGAATCTTCGTCACCTTCAGTATCAAGAACGACTGAAGAATAAGATGAGCGTTTCGTCGAGCTGTCATGGTTGTAGGTTTCATCGCCATATCTTTCCCGATCTCGTTCCCGGAACGTCTGGTTTGTACCTTTCAACACACCACCAGCCGCACCACTCCTCTTAGCGGAGACAAGCTCTCTCCTCAACCCTTCAGCTACCCTACTCAACTCCACACACTCTCTTCTCAACTCTTCATTTTCCCTTCGGAGGTCGTCATTCTCCATCCTCAAGTCCTCTATCCCTCCTGTTACTCCTCCACCCCCATTACCTGCTGTGGATTCTATCTGCAGCCGCAATTCAGCATTCTCCTCTCTCAACACCCTAACCGTCCGTTGGGAATCCGATAAAGCACCCAAAAGAGCACCAGTCTCAACCGTATGTTTTTCTCGTAGTTCACGGATTTCTTCGCGATCCCTTTCTCTTTCTTTATCTCTATCAGTTCGTCCACCGAGATAGCCAAAAGATGAGCCCGAGCCGGATACGCTTGTAGGCGCTGTTGAAGCTGATCGTGGAGTGTCACGATCACGACTTGTGCTCGTTGACACTGTGAAAGTGGGACTCTCTACAACACCAGAACTAGCACCCCCGACATCCGAAAATGCCATCCTGGACTGCGTACGAGGTGTATACTCCGACGCCCCAAATCTTGAATTATACATCATACCGGTATGAGAATTATAGCCATGTCCATATTCTGACGTATGCATTTGCCGGGGTGTATATTCAGAGGCGCTTCGCAACATCGGGGAAGACAAGGAAGGGTGTTGTTGTATCGAGGATGAGAACCTGCCCAAACCGATTGACGAAGAGTGTGATGACGAAGAGAGAGCAGATGATAAAGCGCTGAGGCTTCCACTTCGTTCTCGGTGATGGCTGTCATCTTTGTCTTCTCTGTGGTATACATCGCGGTCGCGGTCCCTGTTGAGGTATAAATCTCGCTCTCGTAGGGCACTACTGCTCACACCGCCACCAGTACTTGAGGCAGAGTCACGGTCAAAGTCTAACAAACCAGCAGCCCGAAATGCTTTTGCAGTCCGGGGGCCTAACCACTCGAGTCTCGGGACAGTCCCAGGAGATACACCACCTCCACCACCAAGTCCACTCAGGTTCGAACTGCCATTGATCCCAAGTTCCTTCCCAAACCCCCTCCGAACAGAGAGGCTGCTAAGTGGACGAGGAGTAACAATAGATAGACTACTCCCGGGTCTTGTATCCCGCCCAGTGCTATTTCCATGGTTATAAGTTTCAACTTCAATACAAAATCTGGAAGGAATGAAAGAAAGCAAACATACCGTAACAGGGCACTTTCTCCTCTAACGCTCCCCCTCTTCAAACGAAGACTGGTGCCATATCCAATAGAATGACGAGATTGATCTTGTACACTCATGCTCCTTTTCCTAACTCTGGACACTGAGAACCTACGTTCCTGTTGGCCTTCGAGTGGGCGTGATACATTGAGATTTTGAAGTTTCAGTGATAGTTCATCCCCTTCCCCTTTCTCTGCTTCTTTTCCTCGTCCTCTTGCAGCCCTTTCACTCTTACTACGATTCAGACCCTCTCTCTCTCGCTCTTCGTCTTCATACAAGTCATTTGCCCTTCCATTCGACCTTCCCATATCAACACCAACCCCAGGGTCTTCAATGTCCAGCATACTTTCATCCCCGTGTATGACAAATGTTGTATCACCAGTTTCAGGTTGGGCATCCGTAGATTCAGACTGTTGTATTGACACTTGTGACTGTGGTTCTGGTTGTGATTGTGGCTGAGTTAATTGTGATAGTTGAGGTGTGGGTGGTGCATCGATACTCTGCCTAGCAGGCGTGCGACTGCCAATGCTAGCAGATCCTGACCTTGAATGGGTGGTGAGGTTCAACGAATGTCTTCCTGGATGAATAGGAGTAGGGTTAAACATGAAAGGTGGTGCTAAACTTCCTCCGACCGGATTTCCAGGCGAAGAACCAGAAGAAGGCGAACTAAACCTCCCTACTAGTTGCGACACGCTTAACCTCCCAGGAATCGGTAAACCAGTTTTACCTGGAGTGGCATCCTTATCTTGGCTGACTAGATGAGTAGAATCTGGGGCTGGGAGGGGAGGTGGACGAGAAGAAGGCGAGACCCCCGGAGTTGTTGTGGCAGTAGTCGGTATAGGTGTAGTAGATGCGGCCGGTGTGGTAGAAACACTATTCAAAGCAGTAGTGGTCGGGCTAGTAGGGGGAGATGAAGCAGTCATGTGTGAATTCCCTGAACATAACGGTGCAGAAGATTTTGAGCTCATAGGACCTTTCGTAGGTGCCAGCCTTGAAAGTAACATACCCGGTTTCTGCGATACCGTCGAAGATGTAGTAGGAAAGGATGATAATGCCTGTTTATTCGGGTTAGGACGTGCTGGAAGACCGGAGCCAGACACAATTCGATTATTGGGTATCGACTTGACAGGTGTAGAAGATCCCGGAGGGTTAATAGTAAATGTGGATGTTGTAGGCGTCACCGCATCATTGGAAGTAGAATCACGGGAGGAGAATCCAGGAGAGGTGGGAGAGGTCGAGCTGTTCGATGGAATACGAAAACGTGGTAGGAAAGAAGGTCGAGGCTTGCTGGGGGTAGATAGAGGTTGAGGCTGTGACGCCGATCTCTGGCTGTGGGTTGTAGTTCCAGACAGGAGTGCATCAAGTTTTACATCATCGATGATAAAACTAGCATCAGGATCGGCGTCGATCACGACAGCATCATCTGTACTTTGCCAAGCTCCAGGTGAGGTGTGGTGCATAGCATGCAAGACTTGAGCGGTAAGATATGTAGTTGAGAGATCGAGCGAGGAAGTATCGTTTGGGTCGGGACGAGACGGGAGTGGAGGGTGTATAATTTGTGGTTTCCGCGACTTTGGTTTCTGTTGAGGGGTAGCATAACCTCGTGGAGTCATCGGTATTGGTTTGACCTTTGTTGGAGGAGAAGATTCGCGAGAATCTGATGGGGTAGGAACCACAGACCCAGAATGTCGGGATACGCCCGAACTATCGGCTTCAATAATCGTACTGAGTTCTACAGAGAGCGGGGGACCTGGAGAAGGTGTACGCAGAAACATGGAAGCTGCACAATATCAACTTTATGTTGATAATTTTTGATATGAACAACGTACTTAGAAACTCTGGTTGCTCTGAGGAAAGCAGAGTATTGTTCTCTTTCTCTATCCGAGGAAGAGAGACGGACCGTCGTACGGAGATGGCATCCTCTTGTTGTGGTTCTCTCTCGATTGCAATAACAGGGGTAGAGAGGCAGTCATTGCTCATTGAGGCTTTCCTGTCCCTATCCCTATCTCGTGTCATTGAACGACGCACTGAGCCAAACCCAGCAAAGGGACTGCGAGACGAGGAAGGCAAGCTACTGGCACTGGCACCTGGCATTGGCAACAGCAGTAGAATAAGGAGGTGTAGCATTCTTTGTGTTATGGTTGGTATTACCAAAGGGAAGTAAAGCCCGGAGAGACTTGAAAGCGGGGGTGTGTGGTGTAGGTTGTGGAGAAGAAGCGACGGGATTTGTAAAAGAGCTACGACGGACTCTGGCAGAGAAAGAGCGACGGGTTGGAGACGTCGATGTGGACGACATCAAAGGAGTTGAAAAAAATGGATAACCTTTTTAGGTAATTCTCTAAACCCTTCTTTATTACATAACTTAATATCAGACATATTAATTAATTGATCATCATGACCACCACTCCAATCACTCTCCCTGTAATCACTATTCAGCATACCTTTGAAGAAGTTATAAATGAAGTCAGAGAAGGCATCATACCCTCATATACTTTCTGGGTATCATGCTACAAGACAGAAGAACCATCTGTACATGCAAAGCTGAATGCTGAGCTCGATGAGCTCAATCGTGATTTGGTAAAGCTCAGTCAGGGGAAAGGTGGTGTTGACATGGTTGATATTAGTAGTAATAGCACTGGTGGGGTATGTCTCTTATTTTCCTCTCTAATTCTGCGCTGTACTGACCACTGAATACAGGAATACACAATTTCATGTAAAGCACTGGATATCCCTCCGACAAGGATTGTCACGCCAATGCAGGACTATAGCGATCCAGAAAGATCAAATCCTCGAGTGGTACGTTCTTTTCGACCACCCCTATAACAACAAAATAACCTACAGTCCAATCCGTAGCCACATAGGATCACAGCATTCGACGTCTCCCCGGATCGTTCTAGATTCGCAACTGGGTTCCTTGATGGCTCAATTTACATCTACCCAACCACACCCTCCTCTCCCGATAAAACCCTCACTCAATCTATTAACACTCAAAAAACAAAGATCTATTCACGACCACACCTCAGTAATGTCACATCACTCAAATTCTTCCCTTCTTCACTTGTCCTCCTCTCTTCCGGTGCCGACTACACAATGACGATCCTCCCGGCCGACCTGCCGTCTTCAATCGACTCATCGACAAGTTCAAGCTCATTGACATGGGGGATGCGGTTAACTCCAGTACGCACATTACGGGGACATGGTCGTCCTATTACATCAACCGCTATGGTGGGCGTGGGACGCAACATAATCTCGTCTTCCCTCGACGCAACGCTTAAGCTATGGGATGTATCCTCCGGGTCAGTGATCACCACCATTAATGGCCCTGCTCCTGTCTTGTGCACCAGTCTCGGTGGACGTATGCTTATACCACCGGATGGCGAGGAGCCCATGATAACTGCTGCTGCTGACGCCACAATAGACGCCAGGGAAGTACCAGAAACGCAGCGTAGTGTTGTTTATGCAGGATTACAAGACGGGTCGTTTGCATTGTTTGACCTCGGTTCTAAGACTACCACATTTCAATCGCCGCGGGCTCAAAAGGGAGGGTCTGCTATTTCAACAATTGCCTATTCCTCACCACAAAATTTGTTGGCAACGGGAACAGCTGGTGGTATTGTAACGCTCTACGATACAAGAGCTCTAGGAACGCCTTTAACCTCATTCCAACGCACATCCGCATCAATCGAAGACCTCTCGTTCATTTCTCGAGATATCAATAAAGAAGTTACCGGGGAAGCTGGTGTACCGTTGCAGGTACCTCGTCATGATGTGGGGTTAGCAATCGCCACTAGTGATGGACTGCCATATATTGCGAGCGTCATACCTGAAGGACCTGCTGTCGGCGCTGAGCTAATTGGAGTGGATTGTGATCCAGTAAGATTTACCAAGGTTAGGGAGGTTAATCAAGAGAAAGGAAGTATGGAGGTATGGAGTGCTAGTGATGATGGGATTGTGAGAAGGTATAATATTTAATCAAAGACGATCCATATGTATTTGTTTTATATCGGAATGTACACACCAAGTTCAATTGTAATTGATACATGGAGTCCATTGAAAACAGGAGACATTTCATGGTTCAAGTGTACAGTCAAGTCCAGTATAATGAGTAAGAATATTAGTTAGAGTGTTCAAAATTTCAAAGTATAGAGTTATGTTGTCCGAGAGTCCTTAAAGTCCAAGAGTGCCAAGAATAAGACCAAGACCTAAACCACCGAGCAACCCAGCTACATCCGCCAATCTGTTCACAACCGTTGAGTTCATGTCAGAGTATGAACAGAGAAGAGCTTACAATGCTCCAACGAGAGTTAAGACGCCCGCAAGGAGGGTTTCAACCCCAATCAGTACCTCGTTAAGCGCTAAATCTATACCAAGGGATCCAAGTAAGCCACCCAATAATGGAGCAACACCTTTGATAGTATTCAAAGCTGTTGCCACGTCCTGTAAGTATATTGAAGAACCTGATAAGTAGCGTTCAAGGATGACAACAAGAAAAGAAAGGTTTACCGTTACAACTCCTGCAACAATATTCGCGACATCCTGTTCGGTGCCACCAACAGTGGTATCCACGGTTCCCTTAAGGGATGCAAGTGAAGATGAAGCCGTGCCAAGTGCATCTGTGAGCGTCGACAGGAGCGGGGCAACTGCGCCCTCTGTTAAGACAGAAGTTGTCGCTACCAAGTTTTCTAATCATCGATAGTCAGTCGTTGGAGGGGAAGAGGAGGTGTTGCATATTTTTCTAACTCACGGACTTGAGACACGACGGAACTGGTGGTGTTCTTCAAATCTGAGACGACTCCAATGATATCAGAGACGTCTGCGCGCTTAGAGATGACTGGAGATGGAATAGCATACGAAGATGCGATACCACCGAGTGCGAAGAATGCGAAGACAGCACGAGAAAGAATCATTTTAGCTGGGTTGTAGAGGTTGCTTGGATTGGAGCTGTGGGTCTGAGTTCATTATGACCATCTCATCATAGAATATATATGTTTTCCGTGTGTGTTATGGACAACATCACTTTTGCCTCTCGTTTATGACGTGTTAAGTTGTCTCCTCACAATGAAGTCAGAGATGAGGTTGATATTCCACTTCTGAGATTCTTTTTTTTTTTCCAGTGAGGGCTACTTACCAGTCTGTGGTGTAGAGAAGTTGGAAACCGGAAAGACGGAATACCTAAGAGAATAGATAACATATATAGAAGTGGGGCTGGTTGTGTAGAATAGTTCCAAATGATGTGTTTGATGATACATTGCAACTCACTAGATGGAGGGGTAGAAAGATGAAAATTAAAATTCTATAATTGAGGACGGATCTGTAGAAGTTGGTTTTTGTGGAGCACAAAATTTATAAATAAATCAAGCTGGTGCCTCTGGCATTCTTTTCGCGTACAAGCTCCAGAGGTCATTTAAAAGATCTCCAACTGATAGCGCGTGACGACAATGCTGAAGTTTCTGGTCATTGAAAACAGGACAAACATAAACACAACCAGGACCACAAACGGTTCTCCGTGAGTCATTAGTTAAACAGACCTCCCGCAACGTCTGTGGTCCTCGATGCAATCAAGATATTGCCCAGATTTGGTTCCAACTCATTGAAATTGAACCCACGGCTGAATTCATTGACAATGAATCATTGTAGGCGTTCGGTGCGGTCGGTCCCAACGAACCGTACAGAGTTCAAAAACTGAGGTTCATTGTCTGATGTGAGTTTTAACTCTCAGACAAACTCCACGCGGCAACTTGCGGGTGCACCAAACGGCTGGGAACGAGACCACGAATTGTTCTTCTTTAACCATAATTGAGGGCCCTCATAGTACGCATTGCAAGAAAAAGCTTAAACGAAACTCAGAGCGGGAAGGTGCAAATCAAAATGCAGCTGATGTAGACTTCAGATTCGTTTGTGAAGTCACAGCAAACTGTCAAACTTGATACCTTCCTCCATAGTCTTCATCGATATACTACGTCGCTTCGCTTGAATTTCGACACCTGGCTTCTATATTGACCGAATTATTTCAACTGGCTACAGGATGGAGGATCATTCAGGAAGATAAGGTCTTTCGAGAGGATAAAATACTCCTTAGTCAGACGGCACCTGAATACGCTATTACGAGACAGACTCCTTTTGTTCGTGTATCGGTTTATCTCTGTATTTTGCACTAATGTGGCATTATCTTCTAGTGCAAGACATCGGATCTGAGGTTCTCGCAACGATCGCCCAGTTTCAATCAGTAATATTTACTTGACCAGCTGAGAATCGAGCTTATATTGGGTATAAGCCTATAAACAACTTTGCTCAGCAAATATTTGTGACCTTCTCTAAAATCTGAACTGTGAGCAATTCAGTTCGGATATTAGAGAAGGTCACAGATGTACAACGGGGTGTTCAAGTCACAGTTTAATTTTACAGCTCAATCACTTCCCATGTCTGGAAATGACGGCTTTTGATCCAGACCATGCCGCAATGGGAGGCACTTATAGCGATCCTACTATCGAGAACGTCCCGAACTGGGTCGCTGGAGGAAGTTACTGGGGAAGCCGGTGTACGGGTGCAGGTACCACGCCATGATGTGGGGTTAGCAATTGCCACTAGTGATGAACTATCGCATGTTGCGAGCGTCATACCTGAACGACCTGCGGTTGGCGCTAAGCTCCTTGGAGTGGATTATGAGAAGGTATGGTGTTTAATTAAAGATGATGTATATGTATTTTGTATCGGAATGTACAAAGTTCAATTGTAATTGATACATGCAGTTCACTGAGAACAGAAGACATTACATGGTCCAAGTGTACAGATCAGTCCAGTATAATGAGTTAGATTATCGATAAAAAAAGTCCAAAAGTTCAAATTATAGAATTATGTTGTCCGAGAGTCCTCAAAGTCCAAGAGTACCAAGAATAAGACCAAGACCTAAACCACCGAGCAACCCAGCTACATCCGCTAACCTGTTTACAACCGTTGAGTTCATAACAGAGTATAGGGAGAGAGAGGAGCTTACAAGGCTCCAACGAGAGTGAGGACCCCTGCAAGGATCGTCTCGACCCCAATCAGTACCTCGTTGAGTGCTACATCTATACCAAGGGATCCAAGTAAACTACCCAATAATGGAGCAACACCTTTGATAGTATTCAAAGCTGTTGCCACGTCCTGTAAGTATATTGAAGAACCTGATAAGTAGCGTTCAAGGATGACAACAAGAAAAGAAAGGTTTACCGTTACAACTCCTGCCACAATATTCGCGACATCCTGTTCGGTGCCACCAACAGTGGTATCCACGGTTCCCTTAAGGGATGCAAGTGAAGATGAAGCCGTGCCAAGTGCATCTGTGAGCGTCGACAGGAGCGGGGCAACTGCGTCCTCTGTTATGGTGGAAGTTGTTGCCACCAAGTTTTCTAACATCGGCAGTCAGTCATTAGAAGGAGAGTGGAGGTGCTGTTATATTTTTTTACTCACGGACTTGAGACACGACAGAGCTGGTGGTGTTCTTCAAATCTGAGACGACTCCAATGATATCAGAGACGTCTGCCCGCTTGGAGATGACTGGAGTTACGGGGGTTGGAATAGCATACGAAAATGCAATACCACCGATTGCGAAGAATGCGAGGACAGCACGAGAAAGAATCATTTTTGCTGGGTTGTAAAGGTTGCTTGGATTGGAGCAGTGGGTCTGAGTTCGTTATGACCATCGCATGCATAGAATATATATGTTTTCCGTGTGTTATGAGCAACACCACCTTTGCTTCTCGTTTATGACGTGCTCCTAACAATGAAGTCAGAAATGAGGTTGATATTCCACTTCTGAGATTCTTTTTTCCCAGTCGCTGTCTACCTAGTGAGTGGTGTGGAGAAGTTGGAAACCGGAAAAACTGAATAAAGGAGTATAAAACATAACGAGGTGGGGCTGGTCATATAATAGTTCCAATGATGTGAGCAGAAAAATTCGAATTCATTCGATTACGATGGTGGAGGTGGAGGAGGATAACTATAGTACAATGATCAAAAGGCGGGTTTGTGGAGCATAAATGTGGGAAATTTATAAATAAATACATTTTTGTTCAGATACAGCCGTACACCACGGCAGCGAACAGTATACTTACAAAAACTCATACTCAGCATAAGATAGTCTGAGCCGGAGCCCGTGCCCGTGGCATCTTCTTCGCGTACAAACTCCAGAAAGAATTAAAAAATTCCAACTGACAGTCCTTGATATGAGAAAAGGAAAAAGGAAACCTTCTAGGGAGACTAATGCAGGGATCGAAAGTGGTCAATCATTTTATAATATTAGTATGTATTTGATGTCCCATGAAGTTTCAAACTTAAAGCCTCACTGATTGACTTCTCGCCAGGACGAACTTCTGTCTTGCCTGCTCCTCTTTTAGGTCTTGGTGGGCTTGGGTTAACCTGGACTTGGTGGAGTATGTGCACATGCAGGTGTGTCACTGACAAACTTTTGCAGGGGGGTAGAGCGTGGTACATACCTAGAGTTTAATCCGAAGGAGGACCAAGATGGTATGTCGGGTAAAAGTATGACTTTCTTGCATGTGATTCGGTAACAAATATTTTACTTACCATAAAAGGAGCGAGTCATTTGTTAGCCAATCAAATAAAAGACTCACTTTGATCGTTCCCACAGTGCTTCGCACAAAAGGCGCAAGTACCTCGGTTGATTCCCTTCCCTTTTCTTGCACATCCCAACATCTTCTTTCTCTCTTTCATCTTCCACTTTGCCCTTTCGACGAATTGCCACTTTGCCTTGGAGCCATTCATACTCTCCTCATCTCATCTAGGTGTCCCTTGCTTGGTTGCTTGCTACAAACATAACTACTCAAATTGGCTTTGCTACTGCCTAGCATGGTGGCCACATTCTAGTATCCTCGGTACACCGGAACAAGGGGGAAAGTGTGAGCGTAGCCTCATGAATCCAGAACCCTTGTCCGCCACAAAAAGGAGAATCTTCTTGCTTGCTATCTTCTTGCTCAGTACACATGACACACTCGATGATGTCTATCGCTCCTGACGGTCCTCTACTTACGGCCCGCGTTGTCTACCCCCGAATCGATTTTGCTTACACAATTTTGGGCTAATGGATAGCCCGGTAAGTTTTCAACCCAAGCATAAATTGGGCCCTCCATGTGGAACATTACTCGGGGAATGGCTCGGGAACCAATTCTATCGCTTCACCAATGGCTTATGGACACCACCTCCTGGTCTGTGAAGCAAATGACATAGAACTACATTCTGGTCAGCTGATTCCACCGACATTGGTCCGTATTGGCATAAAGGGCTGGTGCAGATGTGAAGTACCGTGAGAAATGAAATTTCACAATGGAGAATGAACATAAAAACCGTGAGAAAATATGTCTTACCTACTTGCACATATCTGCCATCAACGCACTTCGATTCCTTAACGCTGTTCGCTATGCTCTGTCTGTATACTTTGTTAGCTTTGACTGCGTTCCTTCCATTTCTGGTTCAAGCTCACGACAATGGCATGGATATGTCCATGGATGGTGCAATGGATCTTGCCAGCGGTCTTATGTTGCCATACTTACACTTCACCACTGGTGATGTTATTTGGTTTCTGGGATGGGTGCCGAAAAGTGCCGGTGCTATGGTTGGCGCATGTATCGGTCTCTTCATTATGGCTCTTGTGGATCGTTGGCTAGCTGCTATGAGAGCTGTGGCGGAGATGCATTGGACAGCACGGTTGGTGAATTTTTTAATTTATTCTAGGACAGCTGTCTTGACATTTTCTGTAGTGCACAAATTGAATATGCTAATCGACTCAATGCCCGAAGTGAACGCAAGTCAGAGACTGAACGGGCTTCAACGCCGCAAAAAGCTTCACTCCTCGCTAAATCTTCAGTGGCAAGAATAATCACCATGCGCACCGCACTGCCGTTTATACCATCTCACGATATTACACGTGGCATTATGCATGCTGGTCAAACAGCTATTGGATTTGCTTTCATGTTGGTTGTCATGTATGTAACTGACAAGAAATTCTTAAAGATTGCTCGATAGTTATTGACGGTTCTATGTCACTTAGGACATTCCAAGCTGGTTTCATACTGTCAATTGTGGTTGGTCTTGGGGTGGGAGAAATGTTGTTTGGTAGACACATCAGTGCCGCGGCAGCTTATCATTAGACCTCCGAATACATGCGTTGCGATGGGTAATATGTATACGCTTGTGTGTATTATAGTGTGAATATTGGTTGAACTCGGGTTTCAATAATAATAACTAACCAGTAGTGCATGGATGATTACTCCGATGCAATGAATGCATAACACGGAACTACTCACATTACATGAAACAACCCGTAACTACCCGTCGCTGGTTGGTTCCTCCCACCTTTGATGACATAATCACAAAAGTGAAAAAGTTTTTCTTCCTTTTTTGTGTTGTGACTGTTATGAGTAACGGTGGCAGATAGACCAGAATAGGCAACTTTCTCAAAGGCCATAGTTTCGAACAACAACGGTCTTGATATCGTCTCATATCCTCCTTCACTTTTCCTCTTCATGGATCACGGAACGCCCCCTGTCATTCCTCAAGAGTTTCAACAATATGAGTATGTATTTCAGCCAATTTAAAAAAATATAAACACTGAGCCCTCCCTTTTATTTTTCTGTAATAGCTCGTACACTGAAGACCCGAAATGGCAAATCAAGTTTTCAATAATCTGGGCATCTGTAGCAGGGTTTTTCATCTTATTAGCATTACCAAGCGTGGTACGTGCGATAAGGAAACGGACTGCATTCAGAGGGATCTTGTGTGGGATTGGGGAGAGCTACTATAGACGTATTGGGAAGGTTGAGCCTAAGCCTCAGGTGATACAGAGTGAAGTAGCGAGGAAGACAAAGAAGGGTGTACATATGTCTATGAACGGTGTGTTGAGTAGATTGGTGTCGGTGTTCTATTGGTCCCCACCAGGTATTGGATTGAATGCGGGCCAGCGTATGTGCTTTTTTGTCATCTCTTCAGAAACTCTTTTTACTTATGATTTTGGTTCTTTAGTCGTTCTGGTGGTTGGATACATAGTGACAGTTATCCTATGTATTGTGGTGAAAGCTCCTCTCGTGAGCAACTCAAATAGAGCAGGTCAGTAGTATAACAACCCCTCAATTTACCTTACTGATCCAAAAAGAACAGGTTTCATGGCTCTAGCTCAATTCCCTGTTGTCTTCCTCTTCGCAACCAAAAACTCCATCCTCTCTTTACTCTTGGGTCCAGGCTCAGGGTACGAAAAGCTGAACTTTATACATCGTTGGTCAGGACGCTGTATGTTCTTCGGTGGTCTTATTCATGGTTCTTTATGGATCAATAACCACCTCGAGTGGGATTTACCTATCATTGGGCAACAAAAAGAAACGTCCGGTGTTGCTGCCTTGGGATTGTTATGCGTCATCGTGTTGACTTCATTAAAACCCGTAAGGAAGTACTTTTATGAAGTGTTCTATGTTATACAGTAAGTCAACAACATCTCCGAACCAAAATAATGGACATTGATGATTTCTTTAAATTCTAGTCTCTTATCTTTTGTCGCTTTCTTCGTTACGGTTTGTTACCACACGATATACGCACCACCTTGGATCTTCCCACCACTCGCATTCTTTGGATTAGATATCTTAATGAGGATGTTCAAATTCCGAATCAAAGATGCTATCCTCGTACCTGTTGATAAACAGATGACTCTCGTATGTTTTTTTTTACTCTAAATGCATCTCATATCAATTAACCTTTGTCTTAACTGTAGGTTCACGTTCCCCACTGTTCTGATGGTTGGACAGCTGGTCAACACGTCCGCCTCCGTGTATTCTTCTCTGGCAGACTCTTCGAATCTCATCCTTTGACCATCCTCTCAGCACCACCTTCCATCTCTTGTATCCTGCTCCTTCCCGAATGGAATCACTCTAGGTGCTAGGGTGATGGGAGATTGGAGTCGTGCCCTTAGTGAATACGCCTCACAAGCTACTCAAGAAGCACGCAAACTTGAAATGAATAATGAATCACATGATATTAAGATTGAAAGTGGGGATGCTTCCCCTTCATCAATTCCTACGGAAGTCCCCGTGCAAGTCATGCTTGATGGGCCATATGGAGGCTCCAGTGTTGACTTGGGGGAATATGAGAGCGTCCTACTGTTTGCAGGAGGAAGTGGTGCAACTTTTACGATTGGTGTATTGGATGATATTGTTGGAAGGTGTGTTCGTCTTGGTCGACCAAACGGAGAGAAGACACGCAGGATTGAGTTCGCGTGGTGTGTCCGGTCATTTGGTATGTTCTACTTGTTGTTTTATTATTATTTCGTTTCTGAACATCGCAAAAAAAAGCTTCAATAGATTGGTTCGCACCTGCATTAAATGATATTGCATGTGCCGCAGCTTCATCGACAAAAACTTTGGAGGGTGGTAGCCTCTCGTTAGACCTCCACATCTCCATATACGTCACGTGCCTTTGCAACCCCGAAGCTGTTCCCCAAATCCCAAATTGTGATGTTTCCGTTGTCCGACCATTGATATACAATATCCTTCTAGACATGATAACTCCACCATGTTCTACTTCGAGTAAAAAACAATCTTCAACATCACAAACATCCCCATCACTGGATGATGATGAGATTGTGTTGGAATCGTCATCTTCGTGTTCTGCGGAAGACCTAGGGTTAGGTGTTTGTGCAGCTGGAAGATTACCTTGGATTGGAGAAGGTCGTGGAGGGCTAGCTGTGTGTGCTAGCGGACCTGCGGGCCTGGCGAGGGAAGCGGCAAATGCGGTCGCTCGCGTACAGATGATGGGTAAAGGAAAGGATGTTGGTGTAATTGGATTACATACGGAGGTTTATACAATGTAGTAGGTTTAATATGTTTGAGCGTGTATTATAGTAGATCTTGTTAGTTCATCCATGTATTGATGATCATTTGTTCGCATGAAGGAGATACTCAAGTCCAAGTTTCACGAATTTAAAATTTCAAATAAAAACCAAACTCAATATAAAAAAGTGTTACAAATTGGAGGTAGTACTAGGTAATAACAGAAGAAGCAGAGGCAACCACAGTCGCTAATCAATCCTGTATGCGTAGTGGCATTCATAGACACTGGGAGTAGAAGGCTATTCGAAAAGGAGTGAGAATCAAGTCACAAAAGTAATTGCGGGTGTCACTTACGATTGATGACATGACACGTATATGGCGATACACTAAACGAAACAAAAATTCCGGGAATGAAAGTTTAGTAGATATACTGAAGAGGGATTTGGGAGGTTTCTTACCAGCCAGTACCACCAGTCCAGCCACTTCCACCACATTGGCCGTATTGTGGCACAGTACCTGCGGGTGGCGGGGTATTTGTTGGCGGCGGGGTGGTGGTTTGTTGGGGAGGATTCGTTGTACCGGGCTGACTTGGAGATGAACCCTATTTGCAGTACAGTGTTTAATGAGAGCTCAAGCGTTAACAAACGAAAAATACGCACTCCGCTACCATAGAGAGGAGGTCCCGGAATCGGATATGTTGTCCTATGAAAGAAGTCCAGCGAAGTTACAAAGAAAGTAGAAGGCAGACAAGCTTACATGGTTTGAGCATCATTACCATACAGATTAACTGTCACTACAAAGCGGTTTCAGCGTTAGAAAATTCCGGGAAGAAAGGTAATTTATGATTCAACTTACGTCCTTTGTCACTGTTGCTGTATCCTCCAGGGAATGTGACCAGCTCAGAAGCAAGGGGAGCCCTGGAACCACCTCCAGTAATAGTAAGTTGTGCACATTCAGGGTACATTTGCTTAAAAAGTAGGGCTGAAGTAAGAGCAAATAGAAGGAATGGGGAGGGAACTTGACATACAGCAGGCAAAGAATGCAGCGCAATGGTTTCAAAGCGGATAAGGTAGCTACCACTGGGAACACTGCTAGGGATAGTGGTCGTCCAGCTGTTATTCTGGGCAATCATCTTGCCGGCGCCCCATGAACCAGAGTAAACCGTCCCAGAAAGGAGACCAGCTTGGTCGATTTTGAACTTCGAGGAAAGATAATGTTAGCGTTAGTTTTCTGTTGATTATCATGTCATTGAACTAACCCATTTTAGGGATCTGGCGTTGACTCCTGTACAAGTTGATCCTGGGCATTGTGCGAGGTATGTGAGCTAGATCAACGTAAATGTAAGGCCCAGTATTTTGATGATTTCACACCAGTCAAACAAACCATGGGTCCGTATGGGTGAGGCCATTGATTCCAGTATGCTGTAATCGGGGAGCCAGCAGCGACTGTTGCAGTCAACTGGAGTGCGCCAGAGGTTCCATCGTCATTGCAAGCCAACGTTGAGGCAGTAGCATCTTGAATTGGATCACTAAATTGAGCCATTTATGAGTTCGAAATCTTGAAAAGAAAAGAGGGAAACTCACTATGTAGCCCAAGGCCTCTGAATTGAAGTCTGACCGACGGGAGTATTGTAAGGGTTCCAACCAGGATACCACGATGAACCAATCTTATATGTGATAACACCACCATGGGCATATACACGCTCTGCACAGAGTGCCAAGGCGAGGGGAAGGAACTGAAGCATATCTGATGTGAGAAATATATCACTCTGAGGACGAAGATTCTTCAGCGAATGAGTCTTATATACGAACCATCGTGCCAAACGCATCATTTTCGCTATGATATGCAATTTCAGAATAGACGAAGAACCTTGCCCTTGTGACTTGGCCCCTTGCTCCCCCTTCCCTCTCGCCCGATCCACCACGAGGAGAGAATGATTAAAAACCCCAGCCAACCTGATGTATACGGTATCGACGCGGGGAAACTTGCTGTTTCTTGTTCCTGATGTGGGGCTTGCTAAGAAAGGCTTGAGGGGCTGTGTGCGGATGGGTAAGTCAATGGTCAATGAATAAGAATCCCGAGGTAAGCATGCACCTGACAGTGTCATTGGCATGGATGCATGATTGCAGACGGATTGAAATATAGGGAGAATCCGGGATATACCCGAAGTGCCGACAATGTATCCCATCTCTTTTTGAGTGGAAGGGACAATATGGTATATCTGGCAGTCACGTCATCCAAGAAATTGATAGTATGAAGGTTGGACTACCCACTTCAGTGGCATAGCTTCTAACGGAGATTTTCTGTTGTATTTTGGGCAAAAAGACTGTATCAGGGAGGTACATTCAGAAAAGATTAGGGCAAGGCTGTGACACACTGTGATATATCTAGCTCAATACTTTGGCTAAAAATCGGATGAATAAGTTAACTCTACGGGCTGACAGAGCAAAGTCGTGTTGTTAAATAGTGTTCGGAGGTTTTGTTTCTGTTTCATGTGCGCAAGCTGACAGTTTTTGCGGCAGTTAAGACGGATAAATTTTCGGCTCTAAAGATGCCTTTCCTTATGCATATCGTGGAATGTTTAAGCTCTATGAAAACAAGCAAAGAATACGTCAACGTCGGGTTAATTTTGTATGTTTGAATTGAAGTTAATACGCACATGTAAAAGGTGACTTCATATTTAGGGCGGCAGTTGCTTACAATTATTCGCAGCAAAGTGTCTTATATGCTACAGTCACTGAGTTGCAAGTAAAGGGAACATCATTTAGAGGAAAGGGCAATCACATGGACAGATCTCTTCTTTGTGGCCAAGTGTATGATATCAAAAACGGGACCGAGTTATCACATCTCCCGAGGTTATATTGTTCTTCCCTCTGTCAGCGATACGTTAGTAGAAGTGAATAGTATATAGACAGCCGCACCTTAGGATGGAACAACGGAATTTATGACCTCAAATGACAAGTATGAGCTTTCCTGTGCTCTCCATTCAGTACTCAAAGGGCGAGCCTTTCCAATAGTGCCAGTATGGCCCTACACCATCTGGTTCATTTGTAAAAGCAATAGAATCTGTCATGATCTGACAAACAGTAGGTTGGACATCATCCCAATTTGAAAGACTCGGAGTTAGACACACCCCAAAACATACACATCCAAATGACCAAATGTCGGTCTTCGTTGTGTACCCAGTTTCGCCGGCGACAGTGTTTTCGATTGGTCCTGGCACCATGTAATACTTCCATACCCTCCCTGGATTCTCGTATATGTCTCGAATTCTTGAAAGTCTGGAATCAGTTAGGCAGGAATTTCGCCATTATAAGGGGGTGTAAGCAAAAAATGAATCTCGATTAGTTGGTGGAAGAGGAAGCTAAAGAGAGAGGTAATATAATAAGAAGTGACCCGGATGTGTGAACGAAGGTACTCACCCTCATAGCCAGGGACCGTCCTCAACCCATGCTGATATGTCATATCCCCCTGCATTCCCATAAGCCTGGACAATATCCCTACCAAATATGTGCGTCGATCAAGTTTCAACCCACTATATATATATCTGAACTTTTGGTGGACCACCATCATGGTTGGTATCGTCGACCTGCAAGTCTTGGAAAGGTTCCAAGAATTACATGTGTAGGTTGGTTGAAGGGGCTGAAGGTCTACGCGTTTCCGAGAATATCCGCGATAATCAACCATCCTACTAGTGGCAATAAATATAACTCGGAGAATATTTTGAACGATTGCATCTGTAGGTAGACATTGAAGTTAGCGAAAGACAGTCCGAAAAAGATGATTATGGGGATAAGTACTAGTAATATGTTACTGGCAAGGACACAAAACTAACCCGGCCCAGATATACGCGTCAATTGATGAAGCGGGATAAGCTCACAAGGTGGATAAACGTAATGATTCTTTGTTTATTCGCTGTCCGGAGTCACATTCTTTTTTTTCGAAAACAATGTCAGTATTCCATATACCAACGATCGAGCCTCACATTCTCTCCTCTCAGTTCTTGAGGTAGGTTATTAGATCTACTTCTTCGTTCTATTGCATGCTGACTAGTCATAGATATCTGAGTTCGACACACCGCTTTCATGCATCAATAAATAAGTGTTGGGAAAAGCCTATATTAGGATTTCGGATGACTCGTGAACACTTTTTTCGGTGTTGGAAGGCCTGATAAAGGAATTCACCGGTCCAGATGTCTAGAACACATTTCCTAGCGTCTGTATTCTTTCACGCACAACATGTCTTCAGCCATCATCATTCCCTATGATCACAGATCTACTGACCAGGTCGCGCCTGGCATCGATCCAGGAGTATTGTGGGCAACCACTCCCGTTGGTGGCGAACCACCCAAGGTTGGCAC
Source organism: Floccularia luteovirens (assembly GCA_009739215.1). Classification (NCBI taxonomy): domain Eukaryota; kingdom Fungi; phylum Basidiomycota; class Agaricomycetes; order Agaricales; family Squamanitaceae; genus Floccularia; species Floccularia luteovirens. Next base: position 37,752 of record VSJF01000009.1, read on the forward strand.
CGTCCGTACGTTCTTCAATACACCAACTTCCAAGGTCACCTCTGTTACGTCGCTTGGCGAGAATTTTGCGTCCAAGAAGGGTAATGCGAAACGCGAAATCGTCAGGAAGTCTATCGGCAGTGCAGTCAAAGTGCTCAGGGACCTCGGTGGTGTCAAGGAAATTGTAATCGATGCATCCATCGATCCTCATGCAGCTGGTAATGTGTCATATTTTGTTTCAGAACTTAACGCCGGCCTAACCTTTTTATTTCTCAAAAAAGCTGTTGCTGCGAATTTAGCTGTCTACAAATTTTCGTTGAAAACTAAACCTCCTTCTGCTTTCAACCCGAATTTGAAAGAGCTTATTCCACCAAAATTAGCGATTACTCCGTTACAGGCTTCGAAGGAATGGGATAGAGGTGTTGTGTACTCGGAATCACAGAATTTTGCTCGTACAGTGCATATTATTACCATTTCTCACGTCCAGTGAGAGTTACTACTAAAAAGTGCAGTTAATAGAACTACCGGCTAACATTATAACTCCAACCGTATGCTGTTTGACTTTTCTTTCCTTTCCATTTCCACCATGTTGATGACGTCAATGTCAAAGACCTTTACCGAACGTGTAAAAAAGGCATTCGAGGGTATTCCGAATGTAGAGATATTCGTCCATGATGAAGGTAAAGCAAACTCAATCATTGGAGATTTCACTTGAACTTCTTTTTAGCTTGGGCTGCTGAAAAAAACATGGTGAAAAGCCTAAACATCCCACATATTATGAGAAATAACTATTTGACAGAACACATTCCTTTCTGTTACACATGGTACATCGGAGCCTGCTAAATTCCTTGAAATGTATATTCCAAAATCATCATCCAAATTTTCAGTGATTAACTCTTTTCATCTAGTCACTACAAAGGTGCTTCAAACAAGAATGAACAACCTTTAGGGTTTGTCGGAAAGGGTATCACCTTTGACTCTGGAGGAATTAGCTTGAAGCCGAGTGAAGTAAGAAACTTCTCGAATAGTTCAAGTCCTTGAGCTCTCAATGTTTACCTACTCTTTCAGGGAATGAAACTCATGCGGGGAGATATGGGTGAACTTTTTACACGTTTCTTGTAGTTTTAATGTGGAAAATCTGACCGATTTTGCTTGCAGGTGGTGCAGCGACCGTCGTTTCTGTTGCTTTGGCAATTGCTAAACTGAGCCTTCCGTGACATTTCTTGTTTGATAAATCAATCTATCTAGCTTATACACAATATATTAGGATCAATCTTGTCGTCGCAACTCCCTTGACAGAAAACATGCCGGGACCGAGTGCCACCAAACCTGGCGACATGTATGTCAAAAAATGGATTATTTTTTCAACAATGTCTCATCTATTTTACTATAGTATTTACGCCATGAATGGAAAATCCGTTGAAGTAGATAACACCGATGCTGAAGGTCGATTGGTTCTGGCAGGTATGTTATGATAATGACTTTTGTTTATTTAGACTTATATTTCAATCAGATGCTATCTACTACGTTGCAACTGAATACAACCCTCATACCCTGATCGATGTAGCCACATTAACTGGGTACCAACTTGTCTTCGTTTCTTTATTATCCACCTTCTCATAGTGAATCCTACCCGATTTTCAGTGCAATGACTGTTGCATTGGGCGAGCCCTATTCTGGTGTATTCAGTGTAAGTATTATCTACTACCTTGATCTATAATAAGATCTCAAAGTAATTTCTACGGTAAGACCTCAGATGAGCTCTGGGAACAACTTCGTCAATCTGGAGAAGTCGAATACGATCGTTTCTGGCGTATGCCCCTTGATGAAGATTATGGCCCTCAAATATATTCTTCCAATGCTGATCTTCAGAATGTGAATATCTTTTTTTTCTCGAATACAGCCAGTCACAATTCACTGATCGAAAATCTGCTTCTCTTTCTGTTTGTGGGTTGTTTGTCAAGACTGGAGGAACGCCTGCGGGTAGTTGCACTGCAGCGTTGTTTTTGAAAGCATTCGCAGAGGGAATTGAGCCGAAGGATGGTCAAGAACCCCAACTGAAATGGGCACATATTGATATTGCTGGAGCAAAGGGTGTAAGTATTTATATACTCACCTTATTCCTTTCGTGTAATGAGGTTTTATTAGTCCATCAGACCCGGTCCATATCAAGAATCGGGAATGACAGGTCGTCCTGTTCGGTGAGCATTGGTGATTGATAGATGTCAGGATTAGATTCAGCTGACACTTTTTATTTCATCTCCTCAGTGGTCTCATCGAGTACGTTCGCCGCCTTACGGGCGCTTGAAAGAGGTTTAGTTTGTTAAACTCTGAAGAATTTAAGGAATGAATGTGGAAAATGTATAGTGTGTAAAATACATGGACGAGTATATTTCTGATCGAGGTAAACCAGAAAATTTAATGCTTTTGGTTGCATATGTAATTCCCACTGAACTGGAATTACTCCATGGTAACTTTTCTTTTCATTGTCAGTTCTCTCTACCCGACCACTAGGTTCGGCTGATTCTATTTTACTCGGACCAGATGCTGATAGATTTCTTCTCGTATACAACTGACCCTAGTAGAAAGCATTCATATTACAACTGGGAAAACACACTCTTGCCATGTGCCTCCCTAAGCATTGTCACAGAAAACAGGAATTTGCCTCGTTATATTTGGTTTGTAACTGGATGTAGCCCGGATATTAATCTGACTCTCGTTGAAACATTCTTCGGCGTGAAGAATATCTAGTTTGTTCGAATCCTTGCCCGCAACATAATGATTGTCCCACCGTGCAATGCAGAGAGGATCTCCCCGATCTACCTAATATAATCTCTTTCCATCCTCTTCACATATAACTTGTCACGCATCCTTGTGTATATATCCTTCGGCCCGTTTCTGTTGACCACCCGTGCTGCTCGAGGTCGACTTTCTCCGACTTCCTTCCATTTGAATATTGCCTCACCACCATATCAAGTTTCGCGTATTACATTATGTTGTCATGCAAGAACTCTAAATCTGAAAGATTCCAGATGGAATCGGAAGAGTCGAGCATCCTGAGATAGCTTGTGATCTCTGGTCAATGTAGAGGTAGCGTTTCATTTTCATTCTACTTAACTAACATTCTATCATCTTCTAGACATCACACCATCATCGATTACTTTTATTGGAAAGATCGCAACCCCCGAGCTTTGCAACATTTGGGCCAGGGTAGGAGTATATATTGTGGACACATGGGAATGTACAGAGAAATTAAACTAATCCAGGGAAACAGTCAAAAGAAGTTCTTCCCGGATAGCAGCCAACTGTTTCCCTGGGCAAGTCTCAACTTTCCAAAATGAGGAAGACAAAGAAGAAAAAGGTGGTTGCAAATGAAGAAACTCTGTAAGAAAAGATCAAAGACGGGATCGAGTTATTATAAAAGCCGTCCAGTCTTTGCTATTTGCCTGGCTGTAGTCACCCTTATTAGCAGCATCCCCAGCTAGTTTGGTTTCCGCAGAGCCCATGTGTGTTTGAAATTGTCTGATGTCAGGCCGATTCTTTGGATTGAAGCTTAGACATTGGATCATCAAGTGCCAGTTATGTGCTGGCACATGACTTGCATCTCGCAAGTTGTAGTGCAAATGTTGAAATGGGTGGACATGCGAGTATTGCGCTAACACAATCCCTACCGCATCCGGAATATTTGAGTATGGAAAGGTGTTTTCCATGATCTGAAGAAACGATGAGTAACGGTCTTGTTAGTTGTAGGAATGGATGAAGCACCGCTATGGATAAACATCCGTACGACCAAACATCTGTCTGCTGCGTATATCTATATTCGTTCTGTCCTTGACATATCTCCGGAGCCATGTAGCATGGCCTTCCAGTGGTCTTCTGCAAGAAGGAATCATCTGCAAGGTCACGTATTTCAGAAAAGCCAAAGTCTGTCAAAACTGCCACTTGGTTGTCATCGATCATAACATTGGCCTAAAAAAGAAAGTCCGGGATTTGTTGTTGTTCTCCAAGTGAATTGGATGAAAAATATTTACTGGTCGTATATCTCCATGAACGAGATTATTTTCATGCAAGTATTCCAACCCTAGGGCTACGTCACTAAGCTTGGTGTGAATCATCAGCTTTATCAAAAACGAGTATGAGCAGGATGTACCAATTTCATCCTGTCTATTTCGGGATTCTTTTCGGTGTACTCCTGCAAGTTCCCGTTTTCATACCAAGGAGATACAAAACTGGGTAATTCGTTCGTGGATGTATACATCATTTGCATCGGTGCGATATTCGGGTGCTGAACGTCTTGCCAGGTGGCTAATTCCTTTGTGAGCGCCTTACTAGGCGCATGAGAAAAGTGAGAATATGGAACAAAGGTGGTAGGAACATACCTTCGTCTTGTTCATTTCTGATGGATTGATTGAAGGAAGGACTTTGATTGCGACAACTTTGGCGTCCAGAGTTCCTCTATAGACAGTCCCGAATGTCCCACCAGCTACAGTAGTATTAATAGGTACGTTGAAATCCTTTTGGCTTGCAGTCGGACATGTTGACTCTTCCCCGCGCTTGTGATTGTCGGAAGCGTCGTCGAAATGAACATGTTTCATTGGACTTGTAAGAAACCGTGAATATTGGTGGTTGTAGGAGTAAGGAAGGATGTGAGCATGATTTGAGGGTAATTATCACAAACCAGTCAAGGCGGTGTTGACATTGTGAGTCGTTAGCGGCCATTGTATTTTGCAACACTGCCATCATTTTACAGCAATTATAACAAAGTCTATTCAGTTCTAAGGAACGCAGCTGCACTCCTTTTGCACCTTGAGGCGATGATCACCACCGCATTGGAATTATATTCATTACTATACATTACGAGTTGGATGCTTGGACTGTCAAATATGCGTCCTGAAAAAATCCTTGAGCTCTCCTTGCCCCCACTATCTCAAACCAGGCCGTTTCAATAAAAACGTATCTTCCTCTCTCTATCTCTTTTTCCTAAAGCAAGTTATCATGGCTGCTCAACATGTAGGTGTCATATGAACCTCTGCTACATATCCCTACTAACCCTGTTCTCTCTGGCCCCAGCCACACCCCCATCACAACTTCATGAGGTATCAGGACATAGCTGAAAACCTGAAACAATATCGTAAGATACAAGAGCAGGTTGAACAGATCAAGCATTTCACAACATTGTTCGAGCGATCAATACATGAAGTGCTCCTTCTCGACGAGGACGGAATTCCGTTTTACGCTAGTGTCAATGACCCAAAAGCAATCGCAATAAAAATCATCGACCATGTAGAGCAAGTCAACATGTACCCCATGGCTGCGACCGGCACCTCGGATATCAGGATAGGTCGATACCAAGCTGAAGAAGTCGCGCTCAAGTCTAGTCGATTTTATTACAAATACGATCAGTGCCCCAGCTTTCTAAGAGTCAGTTGTTGAAGATTTCCTCTTTCTTTCTTTCTTTCTTTCTTTCTGACAAATTATATTTTTAGGCTTTTGGTAATGAACTTGGAATATGGTCATCGCTCACTCATGAACACATACACCCTTGTCTCGGTATTCACTTTTATAACAACATGTCAAAACCTATCCCAACCATGGTCTCGAAATTCTTACCCAACGGTAATCTCGCTACCTATGTCACTTCGCATCCAGAAATTGATAAGGAGGAAATGGTATTTATTTCTTTGCAACCATTTCCCCCTTGCTTAAATTTTCCATATATTATAGTTAGCTGGGGTAGCTTCCGCACTTGCTTACATGCACTCCAAGACACCTGCCATTCTTCATGGTGACATACGCGCGGTAGGATAACTATACTCCCCAAACCTCTCATCACTCAACGTCAAAAATTCAAAACAGATGAACATCCTCATCGGTCCTGATGGCAAACCGTTATTGATAGATTTTGATTGTTCTGTCATTATGGATCCTCTCGGTGGGATGGAAAACTCCGAGAACCTTCATCGAGGCACACTTCGCTGGATGGCTCCAGAAAAACTGCGCGCCAGCTCGTCTCAAGTTACCTTGAAGTCCGATGTGTACTCATTCGGCTGTCTCGGCGTTGAACTGTTCAGCGGTCGTCGTCCATTTGACTATCTCCCAACCGATGGCAGCGTGATCATCGAGGTCATGGTTCGCGAAGGTCGCCCCTCCCGCCCGCAGACCGAAGAGCTTTCGGATGAACTCTGGGAACTTCTTGACAGTTGCATGTTGCACGATCCTAGTGCGCGGCCTACCATGCAAGAAATCCATGAATTTTTCTCAAAGTTGCGTGTTACTGACAGTACTTCAACACAAGCTCTTTGATTTTCCCCTTCCCTGATCCTGGCAGCTGCCGGTAATCCATGACTACTGTGACGTTGCTTGTACATACCGATTTTCCTTGTGCATCCCCTCGTGCATCTCTTCCCTTTATCCATGGCTCTGAATATATTGTTCTGAAATCTTTTTTCGGTCGTCGTTCATTCTCTCGTTACACCATTACTTGATAGAGAAAGTCATAGCGAACGAGCAATCGCGGGTTTTGCGATACAAGTCGTTCACTAAGTTGAATTCAAATTCAGTAAGTGTGCAGCTAATCTATCTTTGCAGAGTTGCTATAAATTGTAAGCTCTTCAAACGAACCTCGCTGCCTTCTTTTATGTTTTCTTTGCAGATGGATTGAAATTTAGGGAGGTACCTGAAGCAACAACATTATTGGTTAGCCGATCTGTAAGGGCTGAGTTATCCCTTCAGTGGCAAAGGCCTATGACCTACTAGTGATGAAAATCTATGGCTCAATACTTTGGCTAAAATTTGCACGAATAAAAACTACTGACATATAGTAAAGCAATAATTCTTAAATAGTATTTAGGGTCTACGAACTCTTCGTCATGTCTACAGAACTTTCCTCGATAAGTAAAATATTTACTTCGCGCGAATCATTACTGGCCACCACGCAATAATTGCCCCACTGCGCAATGCAGAGAGGGTTCCCCTGCTCTACCCAACATAATCTCTTTCCATCCTCTTCGCGTATAATCCAAGCATCCTTGTGTAAACGCATCCTTCGGCCTTTTTCCGTCTCCCACCCGTACTGCTCGAGTTCGACTTTCTCGCCTTCCCTCCATTTGAATATCACCCCATCTGTATTATGTTTCACATATAACATCGTGTTGTCGTGCGAGAACTCTAGATCTGAAAATTTTCCAAAATCGCCGAGCTCCAGATATTTCACAAGTTTCCCCGTCACCGCATCGAATACGCCTAGCCCTCGAGTGCGCTTATCAGTATATGCTACACCCGCAATCCAATGTCCATCGGGAGACCATGTGATACTACCAGAGGAAGAGGATATAGTCTGCACTACAGTCGGCTCAGATGTCGTGATATCCATTATTTCAATTGTGCAAAATCTAGAGAGTGCAATCTTTTGCGCGTCAGGGGAGAAGGCACAGTTACCAGAAAATTTTCCCCCAATATCGCATAATAGTGATGCAGAACTGAGAGACCAGATACCGACATCCATGTTTGACATAGCGACCACTCGTGAGCCATCTAAGGAGACAGCCACGAAATATATAGGGTTTGTCGATCTAAATCTGCGTGTTAATGGTGATGATGGAGTAGAGGATGCATTGATTCGAGACAAGTCCCACATCTGGTTTGACATCAGGAGGCGACGATTATCGGGAGAGAATGATGCATTCGCGAAAAAAGTTGCCTTGGAAGGAACCAAGTGAATCCCAAGATTTTGTGTCGAACAAATGGGTTGAATGAGAAGTAGACGACGCAAGAGTATTACCGTTTTGGGACACAGCGATGCCATAGATCGATGATTGTAGTTCTGCTTTGAAAGTCCATTCGCCCGATTCCAAATCCCACACAAGGACTGCATTGCCTCCAACGCATGCAACCTGCGTGTCGCCATGTAGAAACACAGCTGAAAATGCATAGAATTCTATGGGTAGCTCCTTCAAAATCTCACCATTGTTGTGTCCGATATCCCAAAGCCGAAGCTTTCTGTCACTACAATCTATTGCACGCCTCAGATCCTTCGATATCGCGAACACATTTTGTACGTCAGCAACTGTCATTTTCTTCTTCAGCTCTATACCAACCACAATGTCCCACACTTGTAACCCTTCCAAAGAAGCAATGGCAAGTCGCGTCCCATCCTGGCTCCATGCTATATATGCATACAGTTTTTCAAGTTTCACATCCTGGACATGTACCTGCGCTCCAGAGGTCGCATTCCAGATACGAATCGTCCCGTCATCCGAACAGGAAGCAACTGACTCCCCATCATGCGCCCATGCAACACATAAAACCACTTTGGTATGCCCTGTCAAGGTCCGCTTCAATAACCCGTTACTGGCATCCCATATGCACACCTTCCCGCTGTCTGATCCAGACACCACCAATTTCCCATCTGGGGAGAGAACTGCGCGACAATAACTTGCATCTGTCAGAATCGTGTAGAGACAAGCACTCCATGTCGAGTCTCTGGGCAATAATGACTTCAAAGAATGCCTACGGGTTGGCATGTCGTTGTAGCGGATGGTGAGCATACATGACGGTGCCAGTGGCAATGCAGATATATAAAGGTGTTCGGGACATTCATTGATAGGTGTGTACCATCGTAGAAGTAGTCGGTGTGTGTCATCGATTAATTGAAGAATTTCATTCCTGTCCTCGCCTTGGATGTGGACCTTGTAGCAATACTTCAGTATCTCTTATACATATTGCTTCAATCGACCAAATACGCACCTGGCACCATGAAAGAACTGCAAGCAGAGCTGGAACAGCAACATCAAGCCGGTTCATGTAACTGAGCACCTCCACCCACACTAGTAGCTTCGTCCGCGCAAACTTGGTCACTTCATCCAAGATATCCTGTCCTGGATCATTGCATTGTGATACGTGTGTGGCCCAATGCATACACGAGTACCGCAAACTTGATTGAATAAATCTCTTGACAGTGTCGTGAAGACCGGGGATGTCTGATTTCATTACCGTCGGATCATCGAGTTCACAAATATTCCTTTTCAATGAATGCCTCGCAGTCATCACCTCCAGACAGGTCAATGCGAGGCGATGGTGGTGCACACTCGGATTGATGTGAAACTTGGAGTCAGTGCAGCGATTGTTGTCAATGAGGAATTGCGGGAAGCTGGCATGCAACATCCGAATCTTCACATCATCTGTTTCTGGTTTGAGAATTACCGAACCAAGTCGGTCCAGGATGTCCTGAATGAATCGCATCGGAACACTGCTGACCAAATCGTTCAGATCGGATGTTGACATCTGATCTTGAAGCAATGCAAGACTGCCCAGTACAGGTTGGATGTACTTCTTCACGTCCGGAATGTCCAGTTTGTCGTCATTCAGTGCATTCTGCAATATGGCAATATAGAGCCGATCGAGGTTCTTCAGAGTGAATGATGCATCAGATGAATTGTCGGATAACAGAGCATCAAGAACCTCTGCGGCATGGCGTGGATTTTTACCCAGGAATTTGACAACAGTATCTGCATATATGAAAAGACCGGCAGCCAGACTGGTGAGATCTTTCACAACCCTGTGACGAGTACGCAATGTGGTTTCCCAACAGCTGAGGCCTTTCAGTCTTACATCAAAGAAAAGTTCGATGTCCAGGTCAACGATTCCTCTCGGGATTTCATGTAATTTGAACGGCTTCGACACATCACGAAACTCTTGGGTGTTGAGGGCTGCTTCAATCTCCATTTCTGGTCTGGTGGTAACGATTATCCGGACGGGAAATGGGATGTCGGGAAGTCGTTCCATGAACAAGAAAAGAAGTCGGATCACGTCATCCTGGGTTGCTGGAGTGCACTCATCGAGTGCATCGAAAACAAGGATGATGGGGCGGTGCGATGCCTCAACATTACTGAGTGGTTTGATTATTAGATGGTCGAGGTCAATCCGAAGCTGTTCCCCTTTTTTGCCTTCCTTCAAGTATTGTCGAGCAGCTTTTGCGATATGAGGATATAGGGTCTCCTGACTATGTGCCAATTGATAAGCGATTGTCGACACCACGTACGTCGTTGTGTTAAAATCGCTGGCTCCAGAGACAAAGAAAAATGAGCCACCAAGTGCGCCCCCCTGCTTTAATCTATCAGCCATCTCATATGCGATGGTGGATTTACCAGTCCCAGCGCCGCCACTCAGAACATATATGAAAGAGTCGTTATCGCTTGTGTTTGACCGGAGAGACCATTCAGTGATCTCTTCCAGCAATGCGGTTCGAGTACCCTTTAATGTTCCCGATTTCGTTGGGTTCAAGGCAGAAGAGTAACCAGCGTTGACATGTGGCAACTTTTCAAGTGCATTTCTGTCGACTGCAAAGTAATCAATCAGTCCGCAGTCCTGGTAGTGACGGTGAGAGGGACTTACGGTCATGCTCTCGCTCTGCATGCTCTCGTTCCGAACGCTCTTGTTCTATAAGCTCTCGTTGTGCATTTTCTCGTTCTATACGCTCCCGCTCTGCACGTTCTCGCCCCACACGTTCTTGTTCTGCACGCACCCGTTCTGCACGCTCTTCCTGTTGCATTCGTTTCAGTTGCTATGAATCCATCAGTTCAATCTTCCAGTATCAGAAAACAAGATTCATACTTCGATATTAGCCACGATGCCGTTTATTAACATTTCAACCGTAATTCCACCTTGCACCTATGTCATACATTATTACAGAGCAGTCCATAGGTGTCAATGTAATAAATCATACCTGAAATCTACTTGTCGCCTCGCCGATACCTCTACTGATCCTCGATAACGCATCAGCATTCTGCTTGCTGAATAGAAATCCACAACATCCTGTTTCGAGGTTCGTCGTGTCTTCCATCAGAGCTTTCAGATCTCTACAATGATTCAGTCTTGAGCAAAGTACATGCTAGTACGTGTCATGAAAACTCACTCCTCGAGAGTAGCAACTCTCTTCTTCAAGTCGGATGAGTTCACCAGACGATTCCGTGTTTCATCATCGGTTCCTACAGCAGAGTTGGCCTTGTCTGCCGTTTCCCTGATGATCGAGACGAGTGCCTGTATATGTTTTACTACATCTTCCTTTGTTCCTTTGTTCCCTTCGGCAACCTGATTTGCCAAGTCATTTGGTCGTGCACAGAGGTAGGGGAAAAACCACCACAGACGCACCAAAACTATGTCAATGAGGGCAGACAACGCTGAAGCAGCACCTGACAATCCAGGAACGGGAACCAGGGCGAGTGGGCCCTTTGCAGCATCAAGCGTCTGCTTGGCCACATTGAGAGCATCAGTGATACGTTGTACTCTTGCGGACGGAGGCATTGTTAAGACAAATATTGAATGTGGTGGTGAGGAAGGTAAAAGGAGGATGTGGGAGTAGTCGAGCGTTTATACCCTCGAGATGGTACAGCATTTCCCATGATGATCAGTGTCCAGTTTGACAGTTTGCTTTAAACGTTGATTACGTTGCTGTTTGAGTACAACAACAATGACTACAGTCGTCTCCCCGTGCTGAAATTCCTTCAAGCATCCTTTTGCGAAGTTGTATCGTGGATGTTTGACTGAAGAATTGCAATGCAGAAGTTGGGACGAGCTCAACTCATCTCGTGATGTCGTAATGCATTGATACTTCCAAAGCAGTGGCCATATGGTGAATTCAGTGTTTATCGATTTATCCTCAACCTGACAGTGCCATTGTCACTGGAGTGCTTTGTCGACAGATACATCTTTCTCTGCCCCAACCACAAATACATCCCCGACTCGGATGCGGGTGGTCTGACAACTAATGGCCCTGGTCAATGTAGAGGTAGGATATGGTACTACAAATTTATTGTTTCATTCATTTTTATGTGGCTAACGCTTTCTAATCTTCTAGATATTGCGCAATCATTGATTGCTTTTATTGAAAGAACCGCAAGCCCGAATTTTGAAAAATTAGGGTCAAGATAGGAACATATGTTGTGGATTACACATGGGAAAGAAATATCGGAATGTGTAGAGAAATTAAATAACCCAGGGAAACAGTTAAAGGGAGTTCGTCCCAGATAGAGTCAGCTGTTTCCCTTGGTAAGTCTCGACTTTCCAAAATGAGGAAGAAAAAAGGGCAGTTGCAAATGCTGCCACCATTTTACACCAATCAGCCAAGTTTATTCAGTTCTATATTACTTAACTGGGGTATCTTCTGCACTTGCTTACATGCACTCCAAGTCACCTCCCATTCTTCATGGTGGTATACGTGCGGTAGGATAACTTCACCCTCCAAACCTCTCATCACTCAACGGCAAAAAATAAAACAGATGAACATCCTCATCAGTCCTAATGGCAAACCGCTATTGATACGACTTTGTTTTTTTTTTTTTGATTGTTCGGTCATTATGGACCTTCTTGGTGGGATGGAGAACTCCGAAAATCTCGTATCGAGGCACACAGCTCCAGAAAACTGCGCCCAGCTCATCCCAGGTCACCTTGAAGTCCGATGTGTTTTCATTCGGCTGTCTTGGTGTCGAGCTCTTCAGCGGTCGTCGACCATATGATCACCTCCCAACTGATGGCTAAGTTTGAGGCAGGTCGTCCCTCCCTTCCACAGACTGAAGAAGCTTTCAGATGAACTCTGGGAACTTCTTGACAGATGTATGCTGCACGACCCTAGTGTGCGGCCTGCCATGCAAGAAATCCATGAATCCTTCTCGACGTTGCTTGTTACTCGCAGCACCTCTGTATGTCGTGGCCTTGCTGTAACCATTTTCCGAATGCGCCTTCCTAATCCAATAATTCCGTAAAACCAAAAATCACAGTTGGAAGCTTTGCTACTGATGGGATATTCCAATCCTCATAGATCGGCTATCCAATAATATTGTTGTTGCTCCGGGTGTCTCCCTGATTTTCGGTTCATCTGTGGGAAGACACATACGTTTCATAGCAACTCTGCAAAGATAAATTAGCTGCACATTTACTGAATTTGAATTCGAGTACCGCAAAACCGAGATTGCTCGTTCGTGCTATGACCTCCTCTATCAGAAGGTGGTATAACGAGAGAGTGAACGATGAACAAAAAGAAAACTATCACAATAATGCATTCAGAGTGACAGTGCAGAGATGCACGAAGAAATGTACGAGAAAAATTGGTATGTACTTGAAGCAACATAATTAATTATCATGGATTACCGGGGGCTGCCCGGGAGGGAATCTTCAAAGGGCTCATGTGTGGGAGTGAAAGATTTATGGCTCAATACTTTAGCTGTAACGAGCAGGAATAAAATCTACTGACATAGTAAAGCAATTATTCTTGATTATTCTTGATTAGTATGCAAGGTCTACGGACTCTTCGTCATGTCCACAGAACTTTCCTCGATAAGTAAAAAATTTACTTCGCGCAAATTATCCCTAGCCACAACACAATAATCTCCCCACCGCGCAACGCAAAGAGGATTCCCCTGCTCTACCCAACATACCCTCTTTCCATCCTCTTCACGTAAGATCCAAGCATCCTTATGTAAACGCATCCTTCGGCCTATTTCTGTCTCCCACCTGTACTGCTCGAGTTCAACTTCCTGGCCTTTCTTCCAATTAAATATCACCTCATCCGTATCATGTTTAACGTATAACATCGAGTTGTCGTCCGAGAACTCAAGATCTGAAAAATTTTCAAAATCGCCGAGATCCAGAAATTTCGCAAGTTTGCCTGTCACTGCATTGAATACGCCAAGCCCTCGAGCCCGCTCAGCAGTATATGTTACACCCGCAATCCAATGTCCGTCGGGAGACCATGTGACACTACCAGTGGAAGAGGGTATAGTCTGCACTAAAGTCGGCTTAGATGTTGTGATATCCCACAAATAAATTTTTTGAGATTCAGAGAGTGCAATCTTCCGCGCGTCAGGGGAGAAGGCACAAGTACCAGAAAATTTTCCCCGAAAAACATGTAATAGCGAAGCAGAACTGAGAGACCAGACACTGACATTCATGCTTGACATACCAACCGCTCGTGAACCATCTAAGGAGATAGCTACGAAATATATAGGTTTTGTCGATCTAAACCCGCGTGTTGGTGGTGGTGATAATGGAGTAGAAGATGCATTGATTCGAGACAAGTCCCACATCTGGTTTGACATCAGGAGGCGACGATTATCGGGAGAGAATGATGCAGTGCGAGAAAAGCTGCCTTCGAAGGAACCAAGAGAATGCCAGGATTTTGTGTCGAACAAATGGGTTGAATGAGAAGTAGACGACGCAAGAGTATTACTGTTTTGAGACACAGCGATGCCATAGATCGACGATTGTAGTTCTGCTTTGGAAGTGCATTCGCCCGATTCCAAATCCCACACAAGGATTGCACGGCCCGCAACATATGCAACCTGCGTGTCACCATGTAGAAACACGGCTGAAAACGCATAGAATCCTATGGGTAGCTCCTTCAAAATCTCACCATTGTTGTGTCCGATATCCCAAAGCCGAAGCTTTCTGTCACTACAATCTATTGCACGCCTCAGATTCTTCGATATCGCGAACACATTTTGTACGTCAGCAACTGACATTTTCTTCTTCAGCTCTTTACCAATTACAATGTCCCACACTTGTAACCCTTCCAAAGAAGCAGTTGCAAGTCGCGTCCCGTCCTGGCTCCATGCTATATATGCATACAGTTCGTCGAGTTTCACATCCTGGACATGTACCTGCGCTCCAGAGGTGGCATTCCAGATACGAATCGTCCCATCATCCGAACAAGAAGCAATTGACTCCCCATCATAGGCCCATGCCACACATAGGACCTGTTTAGTATGCCCTGTTAGGGTCCGCTTCGATAATCCGTTACTGGCGTCCCATAAGCACACTTCCCCATTCCGTGATCCAGACACGACCAACTTCCCATCTGGGGAGAGAACTGCGCGACAATAACTTGCATATGTCAGAATCGTGTAGAGACAAGCACTCCATGTCGAATCTCTGGCCAATAATGGCTTCAAAGAATACCTACGGGTTGGCATGTCGCTGTAGCAGACGGTGAGCACACATGACGGTGTCAGTGGCAATGCAGATATATAAAGGTGCGCGGGACATTCATTGATAGGCGTGTACCATCGTAGAATTAATCGGTGAGTGTCATCGATTAATTGAACAATTTCATTCCTGTCCTGGGTTTGGACGTGAACCTTGCAACAATATATCAGTGTCGCTTATACATATTACTTCAATCAATCAAATACGCACCTGGCACCATGAAAGAACCGCAAGCAAAGCCGGAACGGCAACATCAAGCCGGTTAATATAACTGAGCACCTCCACCCACACTAGTAACTTCGTCCGCGCAAATGTCTTCACCGCATCCAAGATATCCTCGCCTGGGTCATTGCATTGTGATACGTGTGTGGCCCAATGAACACACGAATACCGCAAACTCGGTTGAATAAATCTCTTGACAGTATCGTGCAGACCGGGGATGTCTGATTTCATTACTGTCGGATCATCGAGCTCACAAATGTTCCTTTTCAATGGGTGCCTCGCAGTCATCACCTCCAGGCAGGTCAATGCAAGCCGATGATGGTGCACACGTGGATTGATGTGAAACTTGGAGTCAGTACACCGATTGTTGTCAATGAGGAATTGCGGGAAGCTGGCATGCAGCATCCGAATCTTCACATCATCTGTTTCTGGTTTGAGAATTACCGAACCAAGTCGGTCCAGAATGTCCTGAATGAATCGCATCGGAACAGTGCAAACCAAATCGTTCAGATCGGAGGTCGACAGTTGATCTTGAAGCAATGCAAGACTGCCCAGTACAGGTTGGATGTACTTCTTCATGTCCGGAATGTCCAGTTTGTCGAAATTCAGTGCGTTCTGCAATATGGCAATATAGAGTCGATCGAGGTTCTTGAGAGTGAATGATGCATCGGAAGGATTGTCGGATAACAGAGCATCGAAGAACTTCGGCGGCATGGCGTGGATTCTTACCCAGGAATTTGACAACGGTGTCTGCATATATGAAAAGACCAGCAGTCAGACTGGTCAGATCTTTCACAACCCCGGGACGAGTACGCAACGTGGTTTCCCAACAGCTGAGGCCTTTCAGCCTTACATCAAAGAAAAGTTCGATGTCCAGGTCAACAATTCCTCGCGGAATTTCATGTAATTTGAATGGTTTCGATATATTGCGAAACGTTTCGGTGTTGAGGGCTGCCTCAATCTCCATTTCTGGTCTGGTGGTAACAATTATCCGGACAGGAAATGGGATGTCGGGAAGTCGTTCCATGAACAAGAAAAGAAGTCGAATGACGTCATCCTGGGCTGCTGGAGTGCACTCATCGAGTGCATCGAAAACAAGTATAATGGGGTGGTGCGATGCCTCGACATTACTGAGTGGTTTGATTATTAGATGGTCAAGGTCGATCCGAAGCTGTTCCCCTTTTTTGCCTTCCTTCAAGTATTGTCGAGCGGCTTTTGCGATGTGAGGATATAGGGTCTCCTGACTATGTGCCAGTTGATAAGCGATTGTTGATACCACGTATGTCGTTGTGTTAAAATCACTCGCTCCAGACACAAAGAAGAAAGAAGCACCAAGTGCGCCGTCCTTCTCCAATCTATCAGCCATTTCGTACGCGATGGTAGATTTACCAGTGCCAGCACCGCCACTCAGGACATATATGAAAGAGTCATCATTGACTGTGTTTGACCGGATGGACCATTCAGTGATTTCTTGGAGTAACGCGGTTCGTGTGCCCTGCAGGGTTCCAGATTTTGTTGGGTTCGATGCAGAAGAATATCCAGCGTTGACATGTGGCAGCTTTTCAAGTGCCTTTTCGTCGACTGAAAATGAGAAATCAGCGAACACTCTTGATAATTGATAGTCACAAGGAGAAGGACTTACGCTTTCGTTCTGCGCGCTCTTATTTTACCCGCTTCGTTTCCTATGAATACATATGATTACCATTGCCCAGCAGCAAAGAACAAAATTCACACCTCGATATCAGCCACAATGCCGTTTATCAGCATCTCAACCGTGATTGCGCCTTGTACCTATATCGCATATTATTACAGAGTAGTCGATTGATGTTTATGTAGGAAATCATACCTGAAATCTTTTTGTCGCATCGTCAACACCTCGATTAATCCCCGATAACACATCAGCATTTTGCTTGCTGCACAGCAATCCACAGCATCCTGTTTTGAGGTTCGTCGTATCTTCCACCAGAGCTTTCAGATCTCTCTCGAGAATAGCAACTCTCTCCTTCAAGTCCGATGAGTTTACCAGATGATTCCGTGTTTCATCGTCCGTTCCCACAGCAGGCTTGGCCTTCTCCGCCATGTCCCCGATGATCGATACGAGCGTCGTTACATGTTTTAAGATATCTTCTTTTGTTCCTTTGTTTCCTTCGGAAACCTGACCGACCAAGTCATTCAATCGTGCACAGAAGTAGAAAAAGAATATTATAACAGTCGCACCAAAATAATGTCAATGAGGGTACATAATGCTGTGACAGCTGCTGATAACCCAGGAATAGGAACTGCACTGAGTGGACCCTGTGCAATAACGAGAGTCTGGTTGGCCACATTGAGAGCGTTCCTGATACGTCGGGCTCTTCTGGAGAGAGGCATTGGTAAGACAGTTCCTGGATGTGTTAGTGACGAAGGCAAGGATGTAGGAGACAATATATATTGACTCAGTTTGATCCGTTACAGGTTTACCACCACCACCACCACATTTTTTCCCACGCCCAGTCAAAATACTACTCGAGTGTACCACTCTTTTCGGTTGCCCGAGCCTACCTGGCTTCCACTAATTATATATTCATTGCACAATTTAGTGAGATAACCGGATAAAATAAAACGGAGATTCACTATGTAACCCAGGCGGCTGAATTGAAGTCTACCCGATGGGAGTGTTGTACAGGTCTCAGCAGGATACCTTGTTGAACTTCCGTGACAATACCTCCGTGTACGTGTGCATATACACGCTGCACACAGAGTGCCAAGGCGAATGGATGTATCTGAAACACATCTGATTTGAGAGAATATACGAGTTCTCTTTACTGAATAAGATAAATGTACGAACCATTGTAACTAAAACGCATCATTTTCGCTGATATCATAGGATTTCGAATTAGAAACCTTAGTGTATACGATCAATGCGGAGAAACATGGTTTGTATAACTGTTTCTTGTTTCTGGTGTTGTTGGAGGTGTTCGGGTGTCAAGGTGATTAGTCAACCTAACTATAAGTCAAAGAATGACAAACAGAGCATCTGTTCTTCTGATACGTACTTGTCTATTCTCTACAGGCTTGTTAACGACATCCCCCATTAAAGCCAGATTTTATCCGCGTTCTCTTGGTATCAATTCACAGGACCAACAACAATTCATTACTTGGTGATAACATAGCATTTACAAAGAAATCACCAGATGTACATCCGAGATGCACCCTATGGTAATAATCACACATTTCCTACCAAATAAGTGCCTATCACTCTCCCTTCTATCAGGATCAAGATTCGTGTCTCCCTTTCTTCCCAAAAATTAGCTATGGTTAAAATTTGCTGGCCTTTTTTATGTCTATTCACCTTCGAATAAACCACTAGAGTTAAATTTCAAACAATTAATTTACGGAGTACAGTTCTATCTCTTAAAATTTATTCCTCGTATCAACTGCTCAAACGACAACAAAAAACAAACCCCATGAAAAATCACATAAAGCTACTCTGCGTAGTGGTCATTACACCTACGGGGGATGATCACTCCACATCTTTGCATTGAAAAAACCGCGCCTGCGGCCCGATAAGAAGGCAAATTTTCCGTAGCTTGTTTGAAAAGACTTATATCCATCCAGACTTCCATTCTGCTATCTGTGATTTTTAGGACTTACGATGTTCAAACTAGCTAGTTTCATACCCCTCTTTGCAATCCTGACCTCAGTCCTTGGACATGGATATGTCCTCGAAATCATTTCTGGTTCCACGAGATACACAGGCTACCTCCCTGACTCTGATCCATATGAAAACCCTCCTCCTCAGCGCATAGTTCGTAAAATTCCAGGAAATGGTCAGCTTGCATTTTTTTTTTCAAATGTTAATACTGAGTTCAATTTTAGGTCCTGTAATGAATTTGTCGTCGATTGAGTTAGTAAATGAACATCTATCCATATAGAAAATCAAAATTTAATGGCCAACAATGTTCAGCGTACAGTGTAACGGTTTGTCCGATGGTGGTTCAGCCCCAGCCCCCATATTTGGTACATTCGCCGCGGGATCAGATATAGCCATAAACTGGACCACCCCGACATATGCCCACATGGTTCGAATATCGCAACCCCAATCTTAACATGAACTGATGTAGCTCGGAAATTAGGGCCCTATAATCACCTACATGGCTCGTGCTCCAAGTGATATTACAAAATGGAATCCAGGAACTTCGTCAGCTCGATACTAGTTATCTCTTATCAATACTCACATTTCATCCAGGGCTGTTTGGTTCAAAGTAGCAGAGGCCGGAAAGACACCGGATGGTAAATGGGCTGCTACTGATCTGCTCACTGCGTCGGACAATATTTACACATTTACAATTCCACCAAAGTTGAAAGCTGGACAGTATATCATTCGTCATGAAATGTAAGCAGTACACCCCACCCTAATTCCTTTTACTCATCTGAAATATGAACACGCCAAGAATTGCACTACACACTGGTATGTATATCAATTTCAATCACGCTTAGTGCTATATTAACACTCGTTCCTCGATTAGCATCAGGATACCCAGGTGCTCAAGTATATCCTAGTTGCATTCAGATAGAAGTTACGGGTTCTGGAACAGCGCTTCCCACCTCTTTCGTATCATTCCCAGGCGCATACAATGCAAGCACCCCTGGAATAGTTTTCAATTTATACCTAAGTAAGTGCTCCCACGATCATTCTTCATGCTTATGAATAAGTTGAACATCTCAATACTCGTAGATACTGGGGTGAGTATTGACATTATTTACCATGCAGAAGAGTTGTAATTTTTATTTATTAAGCCATACCCTATTCCTGGGCCGGCTGTGTGAGTGATATACCTTTTGAACAATTACTGCATTGACATTGTTTTATAGGTGGGCCGGAGGAAATTGAACCTAGTTGTGTTAGGATATCAGTCTACTTCAGCCTAAATTCCAACTTGTCTCTAATTTCATGTCACCGAATGATGAAACTGTGCTCTCGTTTGTTTTCTGAACTGTGAATTGCAAAACAAGCTATTGTGCGCTATCAGGCTGAATACGAGCTCGATGTCTGACTGATGTAACATGAATTATGGCTAAGGTTGTATATGATTTAGTTTACGATTGTTTGGACGACCTTTATTTGTCTACACCCTTGTACTCCAAATAAAGACGGGATTATTTCCCAAAACGTAAAATACCCACCTGGTTGTCCCTGAGGCCTTTTGAGATTCTTTAAGCTGACGCTTATTTCAAGTGTACACACATGGAGCAGGATGGAACTTCAGCTGTTTATAGCAGCAGCATTGCTCCGGGTTACCTTATACAGCTTTCAGTTCAGAAGTAAGGAATAGCCTATTTCATCCAAGTAAACATATTCCGCAGCAAGGCACAGTTTTCTACCCTCCTTGCACCATAATAGCTTGGGTGAGTCCATCTAAATTCATGATTTGTGATTTAGATCTCAGGAGTCTATATGTGTATCGCTATATGTGTACAGTCTAACCGGAACCCTTTAAAGGATGGCAAATTGTTTTACCTGTGATATCACGAACAGAGCCTCTGAGAAGAATTGTATCATCCTTGGGCTGTAGGATTACAAGCCGAATTTCCTTGCAGAGCCATTGTCTTTACTTTCAAGCCTTTGTTGAGCATTCTTTGAGGGTGCATTTTGTCTTTATCGGCGGATCTTGTGGTTTCTAGTCAGAATTTCTGACCAACATCTGTTCCAAAACACGATCCAGGGTCTTATCAGAGGACATTGTCCTTATTTTGAACCTTGACCTAATTGTCTCTTTCACTGTTCAAATACTTGCGCACTTTTGCCTTCCCGGTTTACTGAGGGTACCTCATGTTCTCCTTGCGAATCACAGATCTCCCATGTACAGAATAGACTACTTTAAGTACCCCACACCCACGATGCTCATCTGCGACTCATTTGTACAGCTCCGCAGCGCCGATCACGTAACGCCCGACTGCGCTTTCATCACACTGAGTTTTGCCAGCGCAACCACCCAGAACAGGTGACGTTGGAAGATTGACTTGTATTCTAAATAAAATAGGTTCCATTGTGCTGGATTGTCACTGGAAGAAACCGGAGATACGTTGAATCCTGACTTGCTAGATATTTTTTATGCGGTGTTCCGCTATTACACCTGAAGAAATAACATATCCTACCTGCTCCACCTGCGATCTTACTTTTGCATCCCTGAGCACCACATTTTTGAAGACTAATGTTCATAGTACGTATGCAATTCTTAGTTCTCAATTTTATGACGACTCAATGAAATTTTACTGACTGTATCCGCAAATACAAGCGCGCTCTGCGTGGGATGAAATCAAATCGTACTGCTTGTATTAATGCTGATAATAGACTGGGCCCCACTTGGCAAAATAAACCTCCGTCAATTTATCTTTTTAGGGAGTGGACAAAAAAAATCTCAAAGGAAGTCCGACAGGACCACTTCCGATATGGCCCTGGTTCACAAATCGACAGAATTATTCACATCTGTGGGGAAGTATGTCTCCTGCTCTATCACCTGTTGATGTACATCATTCCGTCTTTCTCATGTATCACCCACCTGACGTTCGAACACATGCTTTCTTCGAGACCAAAGCTTTTGTCACTTCGGGGACGAGAAGTCTTTTGTTCTTATGCCCATGGAGGGTATCTTAGAGCCCTCGGTGTATACCTAGAAGTGAATTCAAAACACCGGCGCATTGCTATTCCTGAGCAGCTGTTTCATATCTGACATATCTGACATCCTTCCATTGGGTTGAGAAATATTCCGATATGTCTTCTTATTGTCCTTTGACAGAGGACCATGGAAGCTCTACAACGCCACATATATGCCCAGTCTACCTTTGTCGTTCAGGAAGGGTTCCATGGCAAGTCAGCGTTTTGTCAAGTGGGTCAGATCAGGAAAATCAAGTATAACCATTGGTATTAGCTTTTCTCGACAAACCATCCATTAGGTGCCAGAGCAGGAAAGTTTTCTAAATTCGCGTGAGAGCAGAACGTCAGTTGTTCGAGAAGGACTCGCTCGAAACCCGATAGGTCCCCGCAGAACCCCTGCAATGAGACATTATGTCGTGTGCCCGGCATATATTCACTGCGCTTTGAGCGAGTGTTCTTGGGGAGGATGGTCACTGGGTAATTTTGGGTGATGGGTGATGCGAATGCGGGTTAACTGCGTATCAATTGATAGAATCCATACAAATGATGCGATGGGGTTCCACAACATATTTATGATGAGAGCTTTCATTGGACATTCCTACCGAATCAATGGTACTCGAAGGGGTTTGTTTGTATCCTCATAAAGCGGTATGAGCGATTTTAAGATAAACAGAACAATGCCATCGTTCTGCTGTATTTCCAAGTGTTACAAGTAGCAAGTACCGAACAAGTTCAATGTTTATTAGTCTTCCTCGGCCTCGCGGTCAGTATCCACTTCGGAGAAGTCTTCGCCATCCCCAGTTAGACCATCATGTATTTTCCATAGATCGTTGCTTAATTCTTTCAGTTCGTCCGAATATAAGCCATGTCCCAACTGCCACGCTTCTGAGCCGTTCGATTTGTTCCACAACTTTCGCCATATCCCGGAATAGATGTGACATTTCCCTGGACGTGGCAATCGATGAGAAAACTCCAACTGTAGGTAGTAAGCTTTTCATAGGATTGGAACTGTCAGCAGAACGGCCAATCCAGTCGGATTGACCGAAGATACGTGGGAATGATGTTGGTAGGGGATATGCAGGGCAATGGACACTTCAATGTAAATTTTTTCAAATGGAACCGTTAATGAGACGTGGGGAAAAGCAACAAAAAATAACTTCCTTACCTTGATACGTACTCCGCTTTGTAAATTTGTCGAGCTGGCACACCAGTTCATATAGGTCGCTGTTTGTGAGGACGAGAAACCCCTCGTGACATCCAAACGCGCAAAGTAATGAGTTTCCTGATAAGCCTCTATTAGGAAGGCCATACCCGATCTACTGATGTACATACCTTCTGTGGTTGGATTGAAAAATTTATCAAATTATTTCCAATATCCATCAGTGATGTCACTGGTAGAATTCCACTCAATCCGCCGAACGGAATAGTACCGGGCCAATTAAGCTTGCGACAAACATGCGATAAGTGGTCGGTGGTTTTCTTTAAACTGAAGGAGGGATCAAGATTTTATCAACCGCATGGTCTAAGGTATACATAAACATGAGTCAGTTTTACATACCGAAACGGCAAGGTTGCAGACTCCACATGAGCGGAAAGTATGGCAGATTGATGATATAAGGTTTTCTTCTAGGGTTTTTCACATTCAGTCCAAGAGAAGAAACTTTACGTATTTGAATATTTACGGTGACATCCAGCCCCCTCCATATATTTTCGGGCCAATGTGACACAGGTTGTACGGGGATAGCCATTGTCGATAGCTCGTTGAGGGAACGCAGATAAAGCGCATCATTTATAACTTTCCTTGCGCCTTGATGCTGGTTCAAAATGACTTGTAAATAAATGATAGATAATAACGTTATAATCGAGACTCACGTAGTTATATGTCGAATCGGATAATAAAGGGAAGACCAGAGTAGACGTTTTATGAAATTCATCTCGGAAGTTCGTAAGGAACGAGGACATGAAGCCACCGAACTTATCAGAATCATTAATTATTTGTAAACCCTGTTGATCATTAATACTTATGTCCATGTATGGGGTTCAAGGTGGCACCTGTAGACTGTCACATTCTTCGACAAATAATCGAAGCGACGTCTCCATTACATCTGCTTCCTAACACAAAACGAATAAAAATTCATTTCCCACAGTCGGCACTTTGCAGCTGACCTGGTTATACCGCTGAAATGAATCATGCCCTTTATTCCAGGCAATGTTGGGGGACGAATCCCAACCCGTAGCATCGGGAAGTTTGTGAATAGTCCTGGGAACGTAAAACACACGACTGTAGTCTGACCAGTATCTGATGTCGCCAACATCTTGGTGCTCTTTAGGAGTGCTATTATTAGGCTCTTTGGGTTGTAAAAGGTCGTCTGATGGATCCTCCATGTGGGTCTGGTAAGAACTTGTGGATATCAGATCCTGTCTATATTCGACTACATCGCCATTCCTAGTCGGAGAGTTTAGAGGCGCGATTTCGGCCGGTAATGTCACACATACCAAGTGGAAAGATCATCTTGTTCATCGGATATTTCGTCGCTTTCAACAAAAGCAGCATTATTTGATGCAAGAGTCCCAAAGTTCGCTGTATTCGGGAGTTTTTCGTTATGAAATAGATTTTACCAACGAGAAGGGCCTGCCTTTTTCATCGAAAATGAGCAGCCTGGGGCAAAGCGTGTCATATCCCTGTGCAAAGCTCCCTTTTCTACCCTTTCATGATAAAATATACACTGACAGCACTGACTCACCGTTGGGGTGAGACTTTTCGTGAACGATATGTCAGGATCGATGTAAAACTCGTCAATCTCAGGACCCTCTTGGTTTAAATACGATTCTTGGGTATTCCAGAAATGTGTCCCAGTGTAGTTGGCAAGTTCTCCAGCTTGTATATAGATGATTTCTTTCATAGTTTGATTTTGAGTATCAGGGGCGTTGAATCCGAAGGAAATTTGACACACCCCTTGAGTTTTGATTCCGAAGACCCGAACAAGTCAGAATTCTAGCGGCCAACACAACACCGGAGTTTTATCGGCAACTTACATAACAGGGTCACATGACAGCAATTACAATGACCGCTGATTCCAAGTGCAGTGAAATTCTTGACTACTTACACCAATCATCTCAGGTTTCTTCAAGAAAACACCCAGAAATTACTCAACACATAGAGAGGAAAGTATAAAGTCTCAATCAACACATAGATCACTTAGATGCTAAGGTACTAATATTTATAAGGAATCTAGGGTGGTTGTTTTCTCGAACGGTGTCTTCGCTTCGACAAAACTTTGTGGGGATTACAAACCTGTCAGCCGGGACTTGGGTAACCAACCAGCACGGTTATAATTTTGACGTTTCTCCTCGACACGAAGCGGCCCGGGCTCGAGACAGAATGAACCATGCGAAAGAGAGTAAGTAATGGCTATGCGACACGTGTTGCGACGGGCCGTATTGAAAACTTTGTATGCAAGCAGAGCAAGAACCTCTGATGATAAATGATCGAAGAACTGCATGAAAATAAGCTACTGCTTCTTCATCATTACCACTCTCCTAAGGCGGTGATTGTATTCACTCCTGGCTTCATTAAAAATCTCGGTGCAAAGTCGGAAATGCCTCTCGCTTGATTTCAGTAATCGTATCATCTCGTATCCGTAATCAGTCGGCGTTGGAATCTATGTCAATCACCTCAATACAGTTAAAGAAGCTTGTAATAGTACCGTGCCAAGGCAGAAAGACATGATTTCGCTGATTACCTTAATTGCTTATTTGGAAGTTCTAAGCAATTTGTGAACACCCCACCGAGGTGCCAGCGATTTCTGTCCGTTCGTCATCCACTTCTGTTGACAAGCGTTCTCGAGTATCGAACAGTTCGCGATAGCCGAGATGTTGAATTCAAAAATTTCATAAATAGCATATGTATGTGGTGACTCCTCGCCTAATCATAACCGGAATTGCACATGGAAATATCTAACCAAAAAACTAAGCACCTGGATATATTATGTCCTATCTCTATCTAGGCCCCCTGTGGGTATAAATTGTGATACAAATAGTACATGTCGAACCTTGCTATATTATGATTATAATACGACTTTAAAACTGTCAAGAACTCGGCGGTCCTCCGTGGATAAAGGCGCATAGCTTGAAGGACCACTAGATGGTGGTCCCGAACGCGAATGCAGAAGCGTCGGTCTTCGGCCATGTTCTAGTGTGTTGATTGGAGGGAGGGTGATCTTTCCGTGATTCGGTGTCGGATTAGGTTGATACGGAAATTTTGGTGTACCAATCGTGGTCATATCTGGAGCCAGGCGAGGCTGCGATATGCGATAGTTCTGGGGTGGTTGTGTTGGTGATTGACTTCCATCTTCGTACGATTCACTTTCATCAGAATAATAAGAATAGCGATCGCTTCGGGCGCATAAGACCTTGTTGCTCAAGAAGATTCCAGGAACCACGCGGATGCTCCGCAAATAATCGTAACTTTCAATAACAGGAAGTCGCGCGTAGTCATTGCCCTAAATGTCTAGGTCAGTTTGTATCACCACGTTATGCGCGAGCAGGTAAATACCGAAAAATAGGCGACAACGTGCCATTTCCGGCTCTCATTTGAACCCGGGAGGTTAGTTGTCACAGAATAAGTCTGTTTTGTAAGCCCATTGGGTTTAGATGGTCGATCTTTTCTCCTGATTGGAGGGGGAATAATAGCGTTTGGATCAGACGCACGCCGTGCCCTGTCATGATAAAGTTCGTATATAGAATTCTGTTGTTGTGAATCAGAAAGATAACATACCGACGTGCGGCCTTCGCATCTCTTTCTTCTTGCGTCGTCTCAATTTTTTCTTCGTAGAACAAATAATCTCCGCGCATTCTACTCTGGGACCTGTGGTGCAAGTTGATCAGATACATAATTTCCCATTTGTCATGGCTGTGTTTGAGTTTACCATCGCCTGCCATCGGTCCACCGTAAAAGACCGCCATCATCTTGTGCTTCTTCCCAAACATAAACATGCCCACTGCGTAGCTCATCTCTCTCGTTTGTCAAGAGTCTCCGCTTTATCAGTGGCAGAATGTTTAGTCTGACAGCCTCCAAGACGACGTGAGCATCATGTGCGTCCCTGATGTCTATTAGATGATTAGATTAGTCAAATTGTATTATAGAGAGACGTACGAAGGGAGGGATGTGTCACGGAGCCGGTCTTGACTGGAGAAAACGTACGGACACTTGCAAAAGACATTTGAAATGGGCTGATGGATCTTACGTCTCATGGTTGCTTATATGTATGTGGAAACCTGGAGCGTGACGTTGAGCCCACACGTCGTCTTCGGGGAGTTGGCGGCAGCAGAACCTTGGAAACTAAATCAAACCCACATAACTAAGGTAAGACCAGATCCGTTGGTCGGTTTCTTTCTGTTTTCTTTTCGACGGTTTTAGGCAGATACTCCCGAAAGAGAGAGACCAAAACGGGCCGATATCCATTTGGTAAGGTTGATTCGTGGCAAATTTTAATTCCATTTCTTCCGGCGGTACTTACATGGCCGAGAACCGGGGACTCTCCCTGTTCCCTGATATATGTTACCCATTCAGTAGAAATAAGGCAAAATATTCTGTTGTTGCGCCACAATATATATCCAGAACTCAGTCATTTGTTGGTCGGTTCATCTTCTCAGTCATGAATGTTTTAGATGATCTTTATAGCATTTTACCACAGCTTTCCCTGTGTCTCGCAGGGATAAACCTCGGTATTCCGAGGTTTTTCCTTTCCCTTGCCCCCATCACAGTTGATGTGCTCTAATCCTTTGCAGCTCACAATTAACGTTATTCTTGAAGGAGAATTTAAGCGTCATCAATTTCCTGCGCTAAGAAACTAGACGAATTCAGAGAAAGCCTTTGATCGATCCCCTGCCTCTATTGCAGCATGGCTGATGCACGTATCAGTGAGCTGGCCATCTGTACACCCTTTCCATGGGAAGAATCATGGGATAAACTTGAATCGAAATGGGCACCCTTGTATGTTTATGTACACAACATCATATCCAGAGTGTTAACAAAGATAGATTGCAATCATAAAATAAGATGTGAGCGTGAGATCACGTTCCGCCCAATCTGGTCCCAAACCTGTACAAATTCATGGAAACTGACTACTAGGAACAGATCAATCAAAGATGGTTCAACACATAAATATAGCGGAGATGTAGCTCGTGTACGACCCCTCCACCTCTCCTGCACTTACTAACCACTTGTGGCTGCGTGTTCAATCACTGCCAGCTCAGTTGCCTGACGTCACGACCGTTTGTCAGGAACGCCTCTATTTACTGCCGGTTTAAAATTTTTTGTCATGAGAACTCGGCTTCACAAACAAATTTGGATTTGGCTGTGAAAATAAGCTTGGATGTAGGGCATGTTTTTCCCCAATCAGTGCCCAATTGCTTCATTGCTCAGCAACAAGTCTCATGCCCAGGTCCAAGCTGATAGTGGCGTTCTTGGACTGCACTTAAAAGGAGAGCCCAATACATGAGTGTGCCTTCTCCGTCTTTTGCGGTGAATCGTGAGATATGCTTCACATACAGCGAACATAGAAGCCCCAGCAGTACGGATTATAGAATATAGGTATGTAAGTATGTCGATCACTTGATACAGGAATTGCCGGTCCGGCTACAAAACAAGTTCAGCACTGTGGAACTGAATTGGAACGGAAAACGATAGCTTGATGGTTTTGCCGTAAAAATCTGCTCCAGTAGCATCAGATCATAATATTACTATTCTAATTTATTTTGTTACCGTCGATTCCCGCATATTACGTCTCAATCAGTGCACCAATTGTACACGCTTGGCATGCCTGATTAACTAACATCTTTATCCAACTTTTAAGTCCGAACTTTGAGATTACGCGACCTCCATCCAACTCTACTCTGGCAAGATCAATCAAACGGGCCGTCGTAAATCCCTTAACAAGGCTAATTGTTGAACATAGCGCGGCCAAGTGAGGCTGAAGGCACTGAGAAATATGATCACAAGAGTCTCGTTCACGTTGAAGAAGTTTGATCACCGTGAGATGCTCTAGCAGCTGTTCATGTCAGACTTGAAAGAGGTTTGGTCAGAACATGCGGTCCCGATATGCGGACCTCCATCCTCATCTTAAATTTAGTTTATGAAGAACGGATTATCCAACGCCAATGTGCGAAATTTCCAATTCAGAAACGTCCTTGTGGACTCAAAAGTAAAGGATCAGTAGCGGCTGGTAAGATTGCCCACTCCCTATGAATAACCGTTTGTGATATAAAAAATCGCCGAAAACTCGAATGCAGTATATGTTTCGGTTCCGTGGTGAGAAGAGAGAACTGGAACAACCACGCGACGCATCGGTGCGTCGCAACCACCCTCTAGCTCATGTGGCTGATGTACAGACAGAATATCAATAACGTGTTCAACTTGAGAAGATTTGAATCAGATTAAGTAGATGTATCAAAAGTTGGTGGTAAGAAACTTCCCAAAACCTCATTTCCTGCATATAAAAGCAACTTAGTTATAGCCGTTGCTCCTCACTATCGAAGACGTTATATTTATAGAATCTATACGTGAGTCTAATGTATTATTTGTTAAACGAAGGTCCCAACAGGACATCGAACAAATGATAAGAATCTGGTTTGTGGAACAAAAGCCAGAGATCAGAAGGAGCTCCCTAGTGAAAAAAGAAACCCCAACCAGGTGTTGTAAATCTCCCACAAGTCAAAAGAAGAGGAAGTATTTTTAAAATGAGACTCGATGAGGGGCACCTGATGGGTCATGTTACCACATGAATTTGAAGCGTTGTAAGATTACACTTGTTATATGCAGAAGCCAAAAGCAAATTTAAACAAAATATGGGAACATTGTCCGTTTATTCCTCGGACTTCCAGAAACTTGGGATTGAATCCAACGTGGACATGTGCTTGAAACCTGAAAAGTTCTTTGTATTCCAATAATATCCCTCTCCAAGTGTTAATTGAATAGAAGTGTTAAAAATACGAACCAGCAGACGATGTCCGAGCCCCGACCACGTCAAGTCTGTGAACAGGACAACAACCTGCTTTCGTACAGAACTCATAATGGTCATTGTTTTGAACTTTCCTTTTTGAGAAACGATAATATGATGATATATATCTCTTCATCAAGAATGTGTCGAACTGGAAAAGATTCGAGTGCTGAATCTGGACAAGTTCATGTGGGAGGCTAAAACAAGACAATGTTACCCGTGATCAGTACCTTGGAGAATCCTTTTATGCACCTCAAGTATATATCTTATTAGTAATTTTTCACTAAAAGTCGCCAACGTCCTAGTTTTAGATCTCTTGGTGCATGGGCCCACA
This sequence comes from Floccularia luteovirens, assembly GCA_009739215.1. Taxonomy (NCBI): domain Eukaryota; kingdom Fungi; phylum Basidiomycota; class Agaricomycetes; order Agaricales; family Squamanitaceae; genus Floccularia; species Floccularia luteovirens. The sequence continues at coordinate 67,900 of VSJF01000009.1, forward strand.
TCAATCTAGCAGCCCAGTCTGCTTTTTGCATACCCGTCATGATTAATTGACTGTCGCCACATATGAGTGGATCCTCTAACCTATTTCATCGACCTCTCCAAAAGTGGTTCAAAAGCATCATATCCAAGAAAAACATTTTTTATTGTCAGTGTATGATCCGACACAATTCAGTGACTACAAAAAGAAGAATATCCTGCTTGAAGAAGCAAGATGCACAAGATATGTTAATTATCATCACATGCTCACTTTTCCTGAGCGACACTTATTGAATCTTGCCCTTAGACAAGAGCATTGATGGTGGTCGCGAAAGCCATGGCTATGTCCGACTGGAGTTTTGAGGCTTCTTGCTTTTGGTCGAACTACATAATAGAAAAATAACACACAATCATCAGTTTAGGGGAAAAAATAAAGATATTCAAATGAAAAGCTTTCTTACGGGGCAACGTTGGACGAGCGCATCAGATAGTATACCTTCATACTTTTGAAGGGTGACCAGACCAGCACGTACGTGGGGAATAAGCCCTGCCGCTCTGAAACAATCGACTTTCGCGGCTAATTCTTGAAGGGTTGCGAAAAGGAGTCCAACAGACTCCTTGATCTGATTTAAGATGGCTTGTCCATCAGTCTCAGAGAAGGGCGCTGTAGCCTATATAAGGTGTCAGTACATTACAATTTGTCAGGTGGTGTAGATCAACCATTGCATCGTCTCCAGCCTTTTTCGCTGAAGTTGTCAACTCAACCGACAACTGGAGGAACGACTAACGCATATGAAACAAACAAAAACTGTTATTCCATTTTTCTTTGCATAACATCACCAAGAACTCACCGAAAGTTGTGTTTCAGTTGGATGATTGCCGAATTCATCGAGTGCATTTTTGAGAGAGATTGTTTGTGTTTTAATAACTTGGATATCTTTTTGGATAGCACTGACAGTGCTCTGTACAAGAGGAGAGCAGATAACGCCAACAAAGATGGTGGCAACGACAAAAAGTATGGATCCAAAACGCATTGTGAGATTGTAAACTTCAAAGGTGAAGAGGTGATTTTAGCTGGGTACCCAGTGTTAGGATAGCTATTGCAAATTGGACTTGCTTTTGTACCGTGTTGTGTGCAACGATGATGCAAGGACTCCGATTTCAGTGGAAATCGATGCAACTTCGTTATGAGTCCATTGTCCACAACTAGTCTGTAGATTCCTATTCTTGCATAGGAGGGCGGGTATTCTGTAGCATATTGGGTGTCTAATTGCCTGCAAAGCCTTCGAACCCGTATTCCTTGCTGATGAGCAATGAAAATCGAAGAGATGCGTGGAACAACAATGTGGCGGTTTGCGGGTCGATAATGACGTCGAATTACGTGCTTGTTAATATTAATGGCAATTCTTTGTCTTATCGCTGCTTCTCATTGTTATTTTCAGACTTGATAAAAAAAAGTGGACAATAAGTGTCGGCGTTATGAAGAAGAAAACTCGAGTAAAGGCTCCCTTCTTATGTTACACACGCCACTCAATATAAATAGAGACGGGGAAGTAACTTGATCATCAACAATTCCTTCTTCCACCAGGACGGTCAACACATTCCGTTTGGATAGCGCTGGAAATACTTGAGCTAAACCTGGCGTAACTCCAAAAATAACAATTTCCAAATTTATCGTTCTTTTTGATTCCGATAAAGGCACTACAAAGGCGCTTCCAGTCATCTAGTATGAGTAATTCATCAGGTGTTATATAACCTGTGAATCTACAATTTAATAAATGAGTTGCATAATTGACAAAAATTTGCATATTGATTGGCCTGTGACCTAGGGTTCCATGCGTACTCGGCGTTTCAGGTTTGAACATCCTAATCTGATCCGCATAGCCCTGCAAAATACACAGAAGGTATAGATTCGCTACATTGAACGGTGTGTATATTATTGGCCTTGACAGGATGTATAAGAATAAATCAAAGGGAAGTGGGCTCTAGTGCGTCAGGTTTGAACCGCAAGCGAGCTAGTAGGACAGCCTTCCATGGGTCATCACAATTGGAGACTTTGTCGGCAAAAACTGGGGTGCTATCCAAAGATTCTTTGTAGGATGGACCCTCTCTGGTGAAGGAAGTTGCTACTTCTGTAGTGAAGGACCCCCATGGGGTGCCAGGTTTTGGAGACGAGAAAACATTGAAGTGAACCTGTTATAAAATTATCAACAATTAGAGTTTCAGAAGGCATGTTCACCGTGGCAACCTACTTGACTATCTGGGTGACTATGACTGACCAATAGAGCATATGTAGGAACATAAAGTGATCCGATGACTCGGACAAAAATTTAATACAGACAAAATATATGATTCAAATCTAGGGTTCAACTCACCAAAGTACAAATCTTCTTTCTGAATATTGTGTTCAACCCCATAAACTTCCATTATAATTTCAATGTTAGTTTTAAGCCACAGCTTCGGAGCACTTAATTCCTCTACATATCGGTAATCAGATGTCTCAAGACACATATATGCTGCCTTGTGGCCAGCTCTCAATGCGAAAGAATAGCGCCGTTTGACCCTGAATAGTAATCGGAAGCATCAGTTCACTAACATTTCCGCAAGCACATAAAAGCCGTACACAGTATTGTCCCTTGATCTGACTCGCGCAATAAACGATTGTATGCCCCTTTTTTTAGAAGCTTTTCTGTCTTGACGCATACTTCCAGTTTTGACATCACCAAATGCATTGACTGGGGAAATATTTTTGATGGCCGTTTCACTAGCCATATGGGGAGAAAAAGCATTGAACAATGTGACGAATGACCCAGAAGGTTTGGATAGATAACCAATTGCACCAAGCTCTATAGATGATGGACTCCACAGTGGCAGTGTGACTTTTCACCTCATGTCAGTCAATTCAAATGAATTACGAGGAACAACAATGACCACATACGCGAAGGATGATAATCATGGGTCAACAAAAGCCGATATCTTCGTTCATTTCTTCTCTCGGCCGCAATATCATAGATAGGAGGTGGCGACGCCGAGTCAGCGCCTCCTGCGGTAGCAATTGTTGCACGGGATGATTCTGAGATAAGGTCACTTGAAATGAGGGACGAATGTTTCGCTATTTCCGGATTTACTGGCTCAACAGTCCCGCCAGGAGCGTCATGGATTCCAAGGTTTGTTTGGTCAGCGATCGTCGGTATTAATGCATTATCTGTCGCAGTCATAATCCAATTTTGGTTAGTACTGAAACCGTATGAACTTGGTGGCACCATACCAGAAGGATCTACTTCTGCTGGTAGACCGATTGCACGCATATCAGGGGAAGGACCTAACGGGTGGTCTTGCTCCAGCTCTGGAAGATGTCGTGAAGCAGGGGTGTCCATCACTACAGGATTCGCATTGAGCGACCTGAGGTCAGCCATGACTTTCTGGAAGTTTGGGCGACGTTCAGGATCCATGTTCCAACACTTTATGATAATAGCTTGTAGCTCCGGAGTGTTGTATCGTGAGTTCTGAGGAAAACTCGGCCGCACATTGTCTTTACAGATGGTCGTAAAGATGCAACCCAGATTGTCAAGAAAAGGAGAGAACGAACCAGCCACCATACTTTTCAAGTTATCTTCACCAACTGTGCCCCAGGGTAGAGACCCCATGTATAATATTTCCACACAGCATATTGCAAAGGCATAAACATCCATAGCTTGTGTCAGCTCTTCTCGACCTGCAAGAAGTTCTGGTGCTTGCCAGCCTAGAAACTTTGCTGTAATACAGAAGCGATTAACATGAATGTCGACGTGAGGGTGTGGGAATTACGCACAATGTGGTTTGGTCCCAGAGAGACTGTAGGATTCTCGTTTCATCTCGCTCTGTCCAAAATCGGTAACAACACATCTGACGTTCCCGTCTACAAGGATATTCGTACCCTACCTCAGAAAGATGAGTTTTTCTGATCTTCTTAGATGTATAGAAACTAACATTGAGATCTCCGTGCAGCACTCCTTGACAATGCAGATATTCCATGCCCTTCGCAATATCACTTATGAATGTCAACAGATTGATTTCCTCCACAGGGGTAGTAGCAGGTGCTTGAGGATGCTGACTCTCAACATTTCGCAGAAAGTCCGCAATGCACCCATGTTCCATGAATGGGGTCACAAAGAACCATGGCGGCTGGCCAATCGCACTACTCGCACCACAAAGTGTTAAAACGTGCGAGTGCCTTAGCTTCGTCCATTGTTGCACGGTACGAAGGAACAGGTCACGAGGTGTTGTAACTGAGATTACTGTGACTGCCACCGTTCCCGCATGCCAACGTCCTCGATATACAGTGCTAAACTCGTCTTTAGTAAGCTGCTTTTCCGTGTCGAGTTCGTATCTGACGTAATTGTTGAAATGTGGATATCAAATCAAAAATTGAAAGGCGTACTTCGTGATTGTCCAGTTCGGGAGGTTAGTGTTACTGCCTTTACTCAAGCGCTGTAGGCATTCAATCCCATTCTCCAAAAACTCTAAATCGAGCGTATCCTTGGTACTTGGTTCACTTGCCTCACGACTCGGAATGACATCTATCAGCCTTAGTATCGGAACCAACTGCTGACGGAGGTGTTTGAGATGCCCGAGCTAATTTCTTTCTCTGATTCGGCCTCAAGTGCACGCTGTAGAGACTTGGTGGCATCAGGAATCTCATCTCTGTGGATTTCTAAGATTTCCAGCATTTCCGCATCACTTCCAGCTTGGAGTGCCTTGCGCATAACCTCACGCAAGTCCGCCACATCCCAGGATCTATCTTCCGAGTTCTGCTTTGTGTGGATGGCTGTGAGTGTCGGAAGAACATCGGGTGGTAGCAAATCGGAAGGTCCTGATGAGATAACATGAGATATTATTTCAGGTCTTGCTTCGGGTGATGCTTGCTTGTCAGGCGGGACGGAGGAGTGACCCGCAGCAGTTAACTGTTCAAGCAGTAGCCGAGTTTCTTCTTTCCTCCTCCTGTCGCTATCTTGAACCTCGCGTAATATCCGTATCTGAATAGAAAGCTGAAAATAGGTTCATGTAAACTAGACAGATTTGCACACAATATCAATACAAACTTACACTAAACATTCCCAGCGCATCTCGAAGTTCAGCTTGACATACTGCGATGCTCTCGTGAATTTCATTCCTCCCAAGATATCTCTTCAGGAATGGCAGATTAGCTTGTCGCAAGAAGAGAGCCCTTACATCAGCAAAAACACTTGAAAGTCATTCTGTATCAGCCACCATAGTATTATGTATTGTATAGGCTGGAAACACACCCTTCCAGTTTGCCTAAGGGAGCATCAAGTTCCTTTCCAACATAGTCTCCTGCGTCATGGATTTCCTGGCGTACTGAGAACAGAATCTCTCCACACCTCTCTGCAAGTCGAAGGCAAGCAATGCGATTTACCTGAAACGTGGTCACACCGTTCAGAGAAGATATCCCATTTCGGAAAATTACGCTCACCTCAATAAGGTCTAAGGCATCCCAAATTTGCAACAATATTACTCCAACTGCACGCAGGCCAGGCACTGGTGCAAGACTCAGGAGATCAACTCCCGTATAGAGGGCTTCGTGTGCAATGTCTGCCGCTGTATCCAAAGTGGAAGCTACAGCTTTCGCAACGCACTGGGAGGCAATGTGAGCGTATATATGCGCAAAAGTTGGTCATAGAAAGAATGTAGATTTTATCTCGGACTGTAGATGAGAGGTGGAGATGACAGAGAACGCAAACTTACTATTCGGGCATTATTCCATGCTACAGTATGTTCCGCAGAGGTGGTATTGTTTCGTTTCCGAGATTCTTGAGCGCGTTTCGTTGTTTCAACAGCACCGAAGCTATCCATATCAGAACGACCTTGAGTCGATAATACATTGATATTCCTATTGTGCTGAGGTCCTGAAAATAGTCTGGATCTACGCGGAGGGAAAAAAACACGGTCTTCTGAGACTGGAGGAGCATCGAAAGAGTCCATGAATATAGGTTGAAGAGAAAGAATATAGCCTGTTGGTTGAAGTGAAAAAGAAGTTCATAGCTTCTACATAAGACATATACGGCACCGATCAGATGAAATACACAGGATCATGAGCAAACCGCAGAACCGCAGGAGCATGCAGTCATTAAAGTACAACCTTATTGGTTTATCATCGACATCTGTGACGGTCGCGACAGCGGTCATCAATTCTGACTCCTGAGGCCTGAGGTCTACCCCAGGTGAGAAATGAAATGCCAATTATATGCCTGAGAGGATTCCACACTTCTTTCAACATTGCAGAGCTCGGTAGTAGGTACTAGGATATGTTCTGAGAACAAAATTAAAAGTCTAGCCCCGATATCGTGTGAAAGCTGGAATCAGGAACGTTTATACCGGCATTTAAAGAATAATCGGGGAGTTGAACTATCTACTTATGAAATTTTGATGGACGTGGTATCCATTACCTGTATTCTTTGTGTGAACTTCGTCGTTGTACCATACAGAACAATTGTTTCTGTTAGTGTGAAGAGAAATGCTTTGTAGTCAAGCAAAAGTGTGATAAGAATAAGTAATCGATAAAACATGAGGTAAACGTGGCTGTGTTATATAACATTTCCCAAGGAAAGGGCTACCAATTCAACTGGCCAGGTCGTTGACGGCGCCACTTTCTTTTCTTTGATACTTTCTCTTCCCTCGTAACGCACAGTTCAACTGTTCGTTGGAGGTTCAAAAAAACAATGCAGTATGTTCCACGCCAACTGTCCATTTCATTGACACTCCCCATTACGGGATCCTCTCTGAGCCTCGAATTGCCACTTCCGGTGCGTGGTTGTGGCACATGTTCTCTTTACATTCGGGTCCTTACTCGTGTAATGTAGCTACCAAGTGATACCCCTCCTTCTTCAGTCCCCGAAACTCCTCCCCCTTCTTCTATACCAACGAGTTCCGAGTCACTCATTTCAAGTTCATCAATATCAGAGTAAGCCAGGCGGGGAGTAAAGAACAAGAATAAAACACTAATAATCCTTCTCCACCTTAGATCTAGTTCTATTACTGAAAGTAGTTCAATACCCTCATCATCTTCGACTGAAAGCTCCTCAAAAATCACATCCTTGTCATCTTCACAACCAATAACCTCGTCATTGCCCCTGACTTCATCATCCGAGCCAATTCCAACAACTCCGCCTCCTCCGCCTCCTCCTCCATCATCCTTATCGAGTTTAGATCTAGAAACACCGTCACCATCTTTCACAACCTCCTATACGACTGTAACAACATCCAGCAATGGACAGCTCATTACTGTATGTAATATCCCATAACATCTTTACTGCGCGTATCCTAACTTCAAGTTGGTAGTACACATCCCCTCTACCCACATCTCTCTTTACTTCTCCACCCAGCGACGCAGCTATGCATCGCAGTTCAATAATTGCAGGTGCCACGACAGGTGCTGTTGTCCTGTTGTTACTCATTCTAGGCGCAATTTTCGCCTACCGTCGAAGGAAACTTCGAAGTATGCTTGAGCTGCTTGGAAAGAAAAAGGAAGCAAAGGGCCTTCTTGATGGTGAAGGATTCGATGATGATGATGTCCCTATGGGCACATATAGTGACCGTGGTGTGACCGGGGCTCTTAGTATCAATTCTATCGGTACGCGGTCCTCACCACCATCATTATATAGGGCCCGGGCTTCGGAGACAGGGTCTATCTTTCATGAAGGTGTATGGCCTCCTCCTGGTTCGGAGAGCCGGTTTGTGGATCCATTCTTGGACGGAGTTCGCGCGAGTAGTCAGGTGGACCTCAACAATATCGTTAACGATATCATGGGTCCATCTGCTGAAGCTTCGACATCACAACAAAGGCATGAACGTAATCCTTCCGGCTCTTCCTCAGCGACTTCATATTCTGGTCTTCCACCAAGTAGCATGCTTTCCTTATCAGACCCAAGTCCTATATCCACCTCTCATTCCATTGAAAACCCTCCAGTACTCCCACCGCCCTCTTTCCAAAGTAATCCTAGTCCCCAGTCATTGCCACAGTTACCTCCAGGAGCTCTTAGCCCCAGTATACCCTCTGGTGTACCATATCGTCTTACTATCCCATCATACGAAGAACAACAGGCACAGAAGGTGAAAGCACTAGCGCTTAAAGCAAGTGCACAGCCTGCAACTTCAAGTCCTTTAGCGCGAGCATCACCTACGGAAGAAAAATTATGGATACACAGGCGAGTTGGCTCTTCAGATAGTCGGACGATCAGTAATGATAGCACAGGTGGTAGGAATGGGGCTGGTTAAATTAGTTTGTTGCCACTTTCGCTCTTTGTCTTTAATTATTTCTTTATTTTTCTTTGTTTCCAGTTGCTCAAGGACTGCCTTTGGCTCCATATCCACTGCCGTGTTTACAGCATCTATGCTTCATTTACTATGCGCCTCGAACAAAATAGAAAAATTAATCCAACCTTGTCAGCGTGTTCATAATGTACTAAGCCTCCCGGACCTAAAGTAGCCACTGTTATTGTTGCTTCCTTCCATAACACTCCTGATGGACTTGTCTATTCCTCTAGTACTACTAAATAATTGTATATACGATTAAATTTAAAAAATTATTATTATTTCAAGTGTCCTGAGCTACCAAAAACGGCAACTATGTACTTCAATGTAAGAACCAACCATGTTCCCTACTCACTCCAGACACTTGTCTCTTTTTACCTCATCTGAATCGAATCCTTCAATGCACGGATGCATACCGCGTAAGAATGATGCGTGATATATATTATGTTGATGAAACACTTACGAATTCCACTCAATTGTCCATTATGGATTATAAGGAACTTTGACACCAGCTGCTCGGGATTATGTGATTTCAGAAGCTGTGTCATGACGTGGTTCCGATCTGTCCGGGAATGACAATCTTGTTTTACTTGTAACTGCCTAAATTTCATTCGGACCTCGGAAGACTCGGAATCAAAAAAGGCGACCACACACCGAATCGAAAATCTCGTACATATACACCAATTGTACACTGCACTGCACTACACCGGTCTATTATATGATCAATCGATGATGCATCATGACGCATTGTACAGTTTTGGCACTTGAATCTGGATTGATAAATTTACTAGCTACGTGCACGCCAATTTTTATTGATGAAAAACGACAGAGTCGACGTGTTGGCATGCAATGTTTTTTGATCCTTGATGCCGGAGAACCAGTACTTTATTGATATCGGCTCCAATGATGGGACTAGTCACCATATGGTTGATATACCATAAGGCTATAACCTCGATTTCTTATCTTGCCCGTCTGCGGCATCGAGGTGGAATTGAAGGTCTCGTTTCCCCACCCTAGCGATGTCAGAACAAAATTTACAGATTTCGGTAGGGAACTCATTTGGTGGGTGCAATCGAGTGTCATCGATTGGAACTTGTTGTAAGGCTTGAATATTGGTGGTTTTCAGGTGCTGGATTTCTTGGTGCCGTCGTGATGGCAATGTATGTTGCCTAACGCTTTCCTTAAGATTCATATGTCTTGTGCTGATTCAGAAGTATAGGCTTTACGGTGTAACATCACTTCAAGTGAGGAAGCCATAAGAGGAATAACTTGAACCGGAGGCTGGAAGACTGATCATCACTCTATAGACATACTTTTACTTCAATAAATACACCCTCGATTCATTACGACAAAAACTACTGGTGAGTCATTTTCCAAGTATTGTCACGTCGACTAAGTATGGGATCATTGCTTCAGGTCTCTTCCATATGGTGAATTGATACCATTTTCTTCCAAATTAGAATTAACAAATATACGGGGTGTAGGTTCCTTGACACATTTCATATATTATTGGGTATATATATCCCAATATCATCACTCATCTCAACTGAAGTTTCTTGTGCAGTTATCTATTTCATGTATCACTACCTTGTTCGTGCTCGACTTTGATTCCAACAAATTTCCTTTAATGTGTACAATTCAGGTTACGAGCTATGGGAACCCGGAGAATCAGTTATTAGGGCACTGGTGCGTTGCATAAGCTCAACTTATCTTTCCTTCCTAACATCAACACTGCTTCAGGACTCTTTATGTAGGTATTTTCTTCAACTTGGGGATAAAACATGCTCAAATGGTGTTCATTACATATAACCAGGTTTCTATCCTAACAAACGTATGGCACCTAATCTCATTAAGATACAGTGATTCACACTAACTTTCCGATAGATCATAGTGTCATGTACTGTTCAATGGCATGTATTATACACTTTCCTTTGACATAACCTTGGTTCAACTTTTCAACCAGCTTCTTCACGTTGCGAGTCTTCTATTGTTTGTGGAAACATCCAAATCTTCTTGAGAAATAAAAGTCTAATGATATGCTTGATACAGTGTGTAGTGGCAATTGGCGGTGGATTGTAACAACAATTATTGTAAGCTTCCAAATGTTCCCTTTCTTCGAACAATATACTCATTGTCATATCATTCTCTCCAGGGTATATCAGTATTAGCGCACCTTGCTTTTGGGTTAGGTGGGAGCTTTCCACTTCTATGTACCTATTCTTCTTCTCTGATTGCAGAAACCTGCCAAACAGAAACTACCATATTAATGTGAATCTATGAATGCTAATTATTTCGAGTACTGCATATACTCAAAAATTCCTTTACAGGTTCATGAGTGACAAACTTATAGGCGATAAAGGAAAGAAAACCGTAATTCCCCCCAACTCTTTCCGGCGCTGACCATATCAAACTGATATAAATGTGATTCTTTTCTGTAGCTCACTGCAATGATACCATTCGGTGTCTTCGTAACATTATCAGATGTTCTCATTGCAACAGCACTTTGCGTACTTCTCCATGGTAGTCGCACTCGCTCAAAACAGTAAGTTGCTAAGAAGCACCGGAATCAAAAATCCATCACGGTTGAAACACAAATTCATCTTCAGGACAAACGGCCTTCTCAAATCTTTAATGATCTATGCCATCAATCGCTGCATTCTTACTTCGTGAGTACAGTTGAATATTTTTGTTCGACTTACTTAAAGTGTTTGTCAATCCAATACAGACTCGTAGCTATAGCGGAGGTGGTTATGGTAAGTTTATTTTCTTACTTCAAACATCTAGATCTATGACGCTACTTTTAATTCCAGTTTGCTGTCTTTCCTCAAAGCATGTGGTTCATTGCGATAGACTTCGTCGTTGGAGAATGTTTGTATATCACAATCTTCCTTTACACCCTCACATTCACTAAACAAGCTCATACTTTTTACAGTATATGCAAACAGTCTTCTTGCTCATCTGAACAGCCGACAAGCCATGAGAATGCGAAATCGATCATTACTAAATTCTCTACATCTGTCGAATATCACTTTCCAAACACAACCTTCTGGACAAGCGGTCAGTGACAAAGTAATGTATCCGTTTTTAAACAAGATTGAGACGTTTGCAAAAAAAAAATAGGAAAACCATGTATTCGACCTACAACCGGAGTTAGCTCTAAGCAGAAGCTCAAACACATCAAATACACCCCCGACACCCACAGAAGAGCAAGAGGAGGTAATTGTGATTTTTGTGCATTCAAGTCATGTTTTGAATTCTCATTGTATTTTCTATTTATTCAGAAAAACTCGAATGGATTGGAAGATTCACCCAAAATAAACCCTTAACTTTCCAACTCATAATACTTCTTCCTAAGAATTTATAATAAGTATAATTTAATTGGCTGGCGAGTCATCACTAATGTCATGTGCTAAACTTGGGTCAAAGCACAGAGAACAAATACATGATTAAACATCTGTACATGTAGGATATCCACATGAAATAGGCATTATTTTGACAACCATCATGACATAATGTCAACATTGAACATTCCGAGAGGAATGTACCTAACGGGCGCTTCCTGTCATACTAAAATAACATAGGAGGTGAAGCATAGCACGTTAAATAGAAAGCCACTGCCGATAAAGTGCTTCTGCCAAAGGTGTCGCTCCCGTCAATACAAAGATGAGTGACAGGTTATATGCAGCTTCGCGCGAGAAAGTATCATCCTGTAACAAAAAAGGAAAACAGTTAATCATATGATACGCCTCTTTTGACAAGTGAAAATTTATATACCTCCTTATTCTCTGCCATTTCAAGGACTCTCTCGTAATGCTTGACTGCATGAGTTAAAAGACCTGACATTGCAATTTTCTAGGAGCAGACCCAATGATGAGATTTTTTACACCTACCTAATTGGTGAAAAGTCCTTCCGAAATTATATTCGACCTCCGCAATTCCTTTTGCATCAACTCCTCGTAAGGTTCGATACTGTGATAGGAAAGCCATAGCCTGGACGGGAAAAAAACATATTAGCAAACCACAAAACGCAAAGCAAAGCATTTTCCCAACAAACCTGTGCAATCAAATGATGTCTGTTGTCAGATTGTCTTTGCATTGCTCTCCCTACAGATGCAATTGATAGACAAAGACAGATCATAGGATCATTCGGGCAATAGTCATATGCATGTAGAAGATAGACTGATCGTAACAATCAAAATCAGGAAATTCCATTATCACACAGAATGATTAAAACTTACAAATGGCACTTTGATAACTCTTTGCTGCGATACATATCTGGCCATATATTGCCACAATCACCGGATTATGCTTCCCTGGAATCTCAGGTTTTTTAGCATTGCTAGAAGTAGACTCTACTTCAGCAATATCGGGAACGGCGTCATCTGGTTCATCATCTCCAACCACATCTTGATCCGCAGCTTTGCTTTGTGTCACCAAGGTGTATCGCTTATTTAAAGGATTCCACTTCAAACTCTCCGGAGCTTTAACTGCAATATCGGCCATTTTCATTTCCCTGAAGAGATGTTTCTGTAGGGTTGATGTAATGAAGGCATCTGTCGGACGCAATCCGCTGGATAGTGTCGCCATTAGAATTCGCAGTGGTTCATTATTGAATTGGTGAGATGTTATGAGCTTTCTGACTTGTTCAACGACAATGGTATAGTTTTTAATGAAAAGTGCACAGGCTGCGAGAAGCTCAGAAACCCCGTTCTGTATTGTTAGTAAAGAAAACGCACTAATGAGTGTTATCCTGATTGTATCTTGCTGTTCCACCGCCTGGTAGGCGTTGGATACCAGAACGTGACGGAGAACCTCTTCCGCCACTTCAAACTGTTCGCGCTTCGTAACAAGGAAACTATACTGCGCACCAGAAAAATTTTGATTGTAGGGTGTAAGATGGAACTGCAAGTATACCTACCTGCATGATCAGCCGTAGCCATTCATCAAATGATACACCCCTGAAAATATCGACCTTTCCGGGCTTTATCCCATTTCTCGACGATTTCTTCGAGATAATGTCGCGTTCTAAAACAAAATTAAAGCAGTTATGCGACGATGATGGAAGAAATTTACCAAGGTCAAGTTGAAGCCTTGACACCATACGATCCTCATCGGCTTCAGTATCTTCCTGTCGCCTTCTCGTTCGACGAGGAAACATTCCACGAAATGGGTGCGACTAACATATCATGTTAGCCAATAGACAAAGTTGTTGATCAGTACTCACTCTGCTAGTCAAAAACAGGTTTCTGGTTTCTCGGAAAGTATCAATAAGTTTTTCCGCTTCTACCAACCATTCTCTCTCAACATCAGGTTCTTCAGCTAGCATATTTTCCCAAAGTATTTTGACCCTATTGTAACCTCGGAGCACCTCTTTCTCCTTTTGTACCTCAAGTTCTCGAAGTTGGGCAGTAGTAAGTCTGTTTTGAGCCCGCAAACCAGCTGATTTTGATTTTGACTTTGCGTTTCCTTTTTCTTCCGAGAACAGCGATGTATTTGTAGAGCCCTGTGGTAAATCTTCTGTGGGGTTAGTAGCATCCTTTTGTCGCTTTTTGCGAGAGTCGATGACTGGAATTTTCCTTAATGAGATCGTATATGCGCAAACTCGATCGATTGGTACCTTCATATACAAGATCAAGCGCTTTACGAGGTTCATTCATTATCTCATAGATCTCGGCGAGTTTCATTTTTGCATCATTGTGAGTTGGATCTACAAGCCTAACTGTCGATCTGGATCAGCCATAGTTTCACATACATGAAATGTGCAATTTACTATGTTCGTAAACCTCGGCCGCTTCTTTGAGCTCGTCTAACATTCGCAAACAAGCTGCCGTTTGTAAAAGAACGTAAAGGCTGCTAGTCTATGGTGGAATAGGTCAGAGTCGAAAGAACGGTATACGCTAAGATTCCATACCGCAGGGTCTGCACCGAGAAGTTCATAGATCGGTTTTGCTTCTGCAAACATCCCACGTTCGAAATATGCATCTGCAATCTCCGAGAATAGTACCGCATAATCTAGTACATCTTCGGAAAGCACCGCATTTGCATGTAGCTGAACAGCCGGGCTATCAAAGATGGTCCGTATATTGGGATGCGACTAACCTTTCCTTCTTCCAACTCTCCCATCTTTATTCTCGATACAGCTAATCGGTGTCGAGCGTTAGTATCCAATAAAAAGTGCCCAGGTTGAACCCCTCCTGCCCCAACACTATTAGGCCTTGGAGGCCACCCCTCTAGATCGTATTCCCGATCATCATCACACCTATCCCAATACTTTTCCTCTGCTCGACCTTGGAGCCAACGCGTTCCTCCTCTGATAACATTGATGGCGTGCATATATTCTCCGAGAGCATTGTATAAATCTGCAAGGAGTAATAGGTCCAATCGATTGAACCCACCACCGGTAACAGCTGCACCAGAACTCGGATCTTGACCTTGGCCTGAAGGATATGCACTCTGATAATGGTCAAAAGCTTGCTGTAACAGTGTCACGCATGTAGAAAGTTCGGAGAGTTCCACGAGTATCGTGTGTAGCTCTCGGAGGACGGTAAGGTCATGAGGAAATCGCTTAAGGATAGATAGGTAGGCATTCCGTGCCTACAATTATGAACATATTAGAATGAATTTCTCATGTTAACAGTGGTCACGTACGATTTTGAAGTCTGCAATCTCTTTGGCAAGCGAAGCCCGGTCCCACAAGGCGTCGACGTTGGTTGGGTCAAGGCTATACACCTTGCGATAGCAGTACAAAGCTTGTTGACTATAACCGAGTTCTCTGGTTACAATGAATGAATACATCTGAATAATTCCACGTTCCAAGTCCATACCTTGATTGATGTGCTAAACGATCCCATTCTTCCGCATCATGTCGCAGGTGGGCCGCCATTATACGAAGCTGCAGTGCTTTTCTATCCTGTTTCATGTCTTGATAGCATTGAGCAAGTACGGACCACGCAGCAGCAGCTCGAGGCTCTATCCTGATAACCTCTTGCATGATACGTATAGCCTCGGGGAGATCGTTATCCACATATGCTTGGTTTCCGTCACCAATGAGGGCACGAACTTGTTGCGATAGGGTAGGTCCTGCTGCACGTCCCTTCTAAGACACTGTAAACGGATCAAATGAAAATCGTGGGTATTCGCAATCCGTCTTGCCTTCCTGCGTTTACGCCCGATTCCTGAAGCCTCACGCAAGTCGTCACGAAATTCAGCCTCTCTCTCCTCAATGCTTATGTCCCATTCCTTCATCAAAACTCCGGTATCTGAGGAGCTGTCTCGGAGGCGAATATTTTGTACAAGACGACTGCAAACATTCGAGCTTGAGACTGAATGAGTATGGCATAAGAAACGCACTCAAAATCTCCCTCTATTTCTTGTTCGGCAAGGCCATCTTGTGCACTTTCCTGAGCACCTACATCATAGTCGGTATCGGAGATAGATGCATCGGATGACGACTTGGACTCGCTCAACTCGCCTAATGATTTGCTTTTAGCACTGATCTTCCGAATAACAGCAAAGTATGACCCACTGTAATCCTGTTCCCCTGCGCTATTAAAGTCTTCCACAGAAGAAAGTGAAGACATATGATCATGACAAGTGTGACTTTCCCGTGACTTGTATAAATTGATGTGTCTTGTTGTGCACTCCAATTGTGGCAGTCTAAACCATATGGCACAGAAACCATGTACACGCACATGATTCTCTACTATCACTCTGATTGGGCGCGTTAAGCTATAGCCGGAGATCATTGTGCGACTCTGCGGGGCAGTTAAGTAGTACTCAATGTGCAAGTCATCAAGTATAATGTGATATCTCCCCTGTCCTCTTCCCCATGGCACTTACCCCAGGAATCAAGTTCATTGCTAATGGCATCGGACTCCTCGCAATTCCCATAGCTTTCTCACTAACCTTAAGGAATTTCGGGGTTATACAGGCTCCTACCTGGATTTTAATCGCAGGAACGGCATTAAGCGTGCCAATCCTTACCGCCATCTACATCATCTATGTTGATATTAAGACTAGAAGAGCTGCGGCAGCTATGGGTGCACGGATCATCCCGAGAGCGCAAGGAAACCTAATAGGTAATTTTGATATCTTGCAAACGATGCGCCAAAATTGGGAATATGGCTATCCTGGTAAGCACTTTGTACAAAATGTTTTTTCGTCCAGTACTGAAAGATACTATAGGTGATGGGCTCGATGAACTTTTTGCAAAACGAGGTCCTGTTGTCAATATGCGCATTCTGTGGTCAGATCTCATTATGACTGCATCACCGGAGCACATCAAGACAATCCTTGCTACAGATTTCAACAATTACGTTAAAGGTATATTCCTTTCTCCGTCATGCCGATCCCTTAGCATATTTTTTGATGACTGCTCATATACTAGGTGAAAGGTTTCATGAAACCATGGGTTCTGTCCTGGGAACTGGGGTATTTAATTCCGATGGTAAACATCTTCCGTTTAAGTCCCTATCCGTATAACTTACCATACATGCAGGCGACATGTGGAAGTATGTGAGAATTTGTCGGAGAACCTTTTTTTCTAGCTCATTCCCCTTGAATACAGGTTCCATAGATCAATCACTCGACCAGTCTTTACAAGAGACAGAATCACCCACTTCGAAATTTTTGACCGCCATGCAGACCTTGTCATCTCACAAATCAAAGCCCGCGTGAAAACTGGATATGCGATTGACTTCCAAGTATAATCCCCTCCAGCCTCTTAGTGGTAGAGAAGTTTTGTTGATATTCCATATTTTAGGATCTAATGTCGCGTTTCACCCTCGACTCCGCTACAGAATTTCTTTTCGGATCTTGTGTGAACAGTCTTGCTGGTTCTCTCCCTTATCCATATAATGCAGCATACGTACCCCCTGAGTCGAAGTCTACCCATGCCAAAACCGCAGAAGCTTTTGCGTCTGCTTTCCTAGAGGCACAACAAGCCATTGCAAACAGGGAACGGAACGGTTGGATTTGGCCATTGAGGGAAATATGGAAGGACCACACCTCGGAACCAATGAAGGTAGTAAATGCATATATCGAGCCTATCATTCAAGATGCTATCAAGAAGAAGGACAGCTCACCGAAAGTCGAGAAGAAAATGGATTCAGAGTATGAAGATGATGAAACTTTGCTTGATCATTTAGTAAAAATCACTTCAGGTGAGAGGGATTCTGGGTTATCCATTGTCCAACTAAATTTGTATCAGACCCTAAGGTTCTTAAAGATGAAACGTAAGCTCTATATCCTTTGCTTAATACACGTAAAAAACCTCATTTTGGTACCATACTCAGTCTCAATATCATGATCGGTATGAGTGTCATTCTATTTGGGAGCAATCAACTGAAATGACCACGGGTTATAAGCCGGCCGTGATACAACAGCAGCAACTCTGACCTTTGTTTTCTATCTCCTCGCTCTACACCCTGAAGCTGCCACGCGTCTTCGACAAGAAATCATCAACCATGTAGGACCCACACGCCGTCCAAATTTCGATGATATCAGGGAGATGAAATATCTCAGGGCTGTAATCAATGGTCTGTCACTGATTAACTATATCAGAAAACCCCTTCATTCATACATTACCGATTAATATTCAGAGACACTTCGGCTATTCCCAATTGTGTATGTTCTTAACATTCTACTCTGCTACGTTATTTGCTCATCAATGAACGTAGTCCTTTCAACATCAGGTAAAATCCGACAACGGAGTCCTTTCCAAACGCAGTACTGAATTTGCTTCAGAGAGAATATTCACGCCACTACCTGGACGTCCGCCGACCCAAGCGAGAAACCTCTGTACCTTCCTGCTGGTACCAAGTATGTTATATCACCAATCGGTTAACATGTGTCTTAGGGTTAACGAACCTATCCCTTAAGGGTTGGATATTCTGTGTTCATGATGCATCGCCGCAAGGATTTATGGGGTCCTGATGGTGAAGCTTCTACACATGAGAGTCTTATCAATTGGCAATTGAACCCCTCTCTCTTTCAAAAATAGCTGAAGAATTCGACCCTGACCGTTTCCTGGACGAGCGCCTCAAAAAATACCTTGTCAAGAATTCATTTATATTCCTCCCATTCAACGCTGGTCCAAGAATATGTTTAGGACAACAGGTGTGCAATGTGCCATTTGATATTTATAGTTATACTCAATTGGGGGGGAACCCTAAGTTTGCATACAACGAGATGTCATTCATGATTATTCGCCTCCTGCAAACCTTCACCAACATATCCCTTGATCTGGAAGCTTCATCACCCGAAAACCGTCCCCCAGCAGATTGGGCGACAGCAGAAGGAAGGAAAGCCACCGAGAAGGTGTACCCTAAAGTGCATTTAACCATGTATGCACGGGTAAGTCTATTTCTGGAGGCGTTTCGTTATTTTCACAAAGTTTACTTATGTTTATTGCAGGGTGGAATGTGGGTTAAAATGCAGGAGGCTGATGCTTCTCCTGATATCACACTTTGATTATGACTCGAATTTGTACTAGCGTCTTCGGTTGTTCAAGGGTGGGTACAGGGTAGTTAGTTTTTGTCTGTATAAGATACTCGTCTCTCATCTTCTGTGAAAATTATTCCAAAGTGTGTACTTCAACGTGGAATGCACGATTATAGCAAAGGAGTTGACAACTTGGTGCATTCCTACCTTTTCCCCCTCTTCGGGGATGAAAGTACACTCAATTGTTGATTCATTGGTCGTGTAAAAAAAAGAAGGTCAATTTTAAATGGGCGATCATTAAAATCTAAAAGATCATAATATACAACATTACAAAGCGTAAAAAAGAGAAGAAAACCAATACAAAGAAGAAGGAAAAACGAAATAAAATGAAGCATTATTTCCGTGAAATGATCATCATATGCAAATTATAGTCAAAAAGGAGAGGAAAAAAAACGTTTGGCCACAAGGCAATCTATCCAAACTGTCGTCATGATCGTTGGAGGGTGGCAGATTTGTTTCTTTAAGCAGCAGTTGTGACGGGACGAGTGTCAGCTGCGCGGGTTTCTGGGAAAGTACCGGCGCGATCCCGACGACCGTGTGCGGCACCACCGAGACCATGTCCGTTGCGCTTCATGTTCCACAAGGTTGCAAGGATAAGGAATGTCGTGAAGCCGAAGCAAATCCAGGAGAATGCTTTGATTGTCTCCAAAATACGGCAAGTCTCGAATGAACCACGGCACCATTTCAGATTTGAGAATCGGTGCTATAAGATGTAATGAGTTAGTAAGAATGATACAATACCAACGGAAAACGGGTGGCTTACAGTGGTGATGGCAGCGCCGACGAGATACATGACCCAGATGGTGAAGAGACCAATCAGTTCAGCGCCCCAAGTTGACATGACACCAAGACTGAGATGGCCGGCAAGAATTGCGATGCTGTTGAAAAGTATTTTTTTGAGTATCGAAGAAGATTCAATTCAGCTCCTTTGGAGTACTCACAACCAGATAGACCACATAATTGCCAATGCACTGGTAACAATCAATTCCACAATGATTGCATCTATGAGACATATGTTAGAAAACGCATCAGGTAGGAAAACATAAATGCGACAAACCATAGAAGTCGAATGATGAGGTGAGAATATCTCCTGTCTTGGATGATTCTGTGTGGTGTACTCTGAAACCTGTCAACCCCAATAGCACTACTGATGTTGCAAACTGAAAGGTAGAACAAGAAAGGTTAGGAGAGTGTCAAAGAGATTATCGAAGAGGGAATACATACCAAGATAGCGTAGAGCGCTGAGCGAACTGGATGGAAAGCCATTGCTGTGGGCTGAGGAGACTTGGTATTGAACTTGAAATGTCGTAAGTCGTAATGGCGAAGTATTGAGGGGTTGGACGCACTCCTTTTAAAGAGGTTCTGAAAACCCAATTTTGTTGTTTGTTGATCAGATTACAAAAAATCCGAAGGCCGCCGCAATCTCCAACACTATAGAATACGAGACATTGTATGACGCCAAGTGTGGTGTCACAACCGGGATGCCGAATACAATGTAATAGGGCTAGCGAATGAAGTGGAAAACGTGCGAACAAAGCGTACAGATCATGTTCTCGAGTATTAGCATCTCCGTTCGGAGCAGCTTCAACGTGGATCCAGGGTATGATATGAACGCGAAGATGCTCTCGTAACCGTCTAAAAACTAAGCGGTAGATCCGATACCGAGGGAAAACTGTTTACTTTGAAATTTGAGGACCGGAGCGTTGATCATAGCCCCTAAATAAAGCTAATATGTGGATTGATTAGTCATGTGACTGCTATGTTCTATTGTTTTTGGTTTCAACAGCTCCAGCCGGACTCCGGGTTGCGCTATCGAGAAGACAACACCTGACTGCCTCTAGCCTAGCCTCGACGCTAATCGAAATCAGCTGAGCTCGGTATACGACGGTATTCACCTGAACAACATTTTCTCTCAGTTCCTAGGTAAACCATCGTGGTTGACTCACTGCACAGGGAAAACAAATGTAAACTCGGCCCGCACCATGATTAGACTGACAGAACCTGACTGTACTGCTGACACTTCTAAACATTGACATTCTATCATTCTCTCATCGTCCCATCATATCAAACCCTTCCATTTGCCGTTTATTCGTCCCCTAGCTTATTCTCAACTCCCACATGTCAGAAAAAGGAAGAACTGTAACCGGCGCACTGGGTGCTACCAGCAGTAAGTTCGGTGCATATTAGACTATCCTCTTCCCACCGTACACAGTCTTCTGACACCTTATCACACACATGACACCCCCTAGGCCTGATCCGCCTTAGTGAAGTAATACTCTGAACATCGAAGGCTTCTGAAGAACATCCTCGCTGTTAGATTCTTTCGATCGGACAAAGATCTCTTCCCCAGATACCAGGCTCTTTGATCTTCCACTTCCTCTCCGTGGTTCACAATTCGGTGCCACCTTCATCCACAACCGACAACGTCGGGCATTCATGTTCCGTTCGCACATTTAGGAGAAAGGTCTCATGTGGTCAAAATCCAATTATAGTTCATTATTTACCGCTATGATGTTAACGAGTCCGACACATTCTACCAATTAATAATTCTTTAAGCACGACTGTCTCGATATCTACTGGTCCTCGGATCCCACCGACCATGGAGAGGTTCCTTGAACCCACTGTTCGCTAAACTGAACAGCACACTTATTACCAAGATGGCTGTGAGCACGATCCAACCTATCCAACAAAAGGCAACTAGCGCAGTCAGGAGGCGGCATGCATGGAATTCCTGACAAAACGAGAGGTCCCCCCAGATAGACTTGATAGGTCATCAGACGTCATACTTCACACACACGGTTCTTACTCTGGTAGAAAATGACTCACACTAGCGATGGCGGCGCCTATGAGCCAGAAGATCCATAGTACTGACAATCCGATAATTTCTCCGCGGAACAGGGACACAAAACGATTTTCAGCTCGCGTATGAATCGAATGAATACTAGTTTTCAAACAAAAAAACGCCCGTCAGTTTCATTTTTGTCTAGACGAACATGGCAATCTTTGCATCGAACATACATGAAAATGGCCCAGGGCATAGTAATCAATGTTGTGAACAAAATCTCCGCAACGATAGGATCTTTGGTGTGAAAAGATGATCGGTTTTCAAGGGTGAGCTTTCAATTAGTAGAAGTTCTTACCATAGAACGATCTCCCGCCGTTCAGCGGATCCCCGGGAGGCAGATGTGTGGTGTATCTCAATCTTGCGGCAGACAATCCGAAGAGTACTAGGGAAAAAAGGGCCTACAACCCATTGTCATCGGTGGATTTTCGCAGAAGCGCCGGTTATTGATAGGGACTATTACTAACCAATGCAACATATAACCCAATACGTAGAGGTGGTATATCGAAAAACATTTGTAAAGATGATGATGTCTAATATTCCGTCAAGCGTCGGGCGGAAATGATTGTAGGTGTAAGAGAGTAAAGTTGAAGGAGCTGGGGGAGGGTAGCAGGGTGCTTTAAGCTAATGACGACGATGAAAGCCATGTGTGCTCCACGAAATACCACAACCCAGCACCACTGTGCCTCGTTTTTTTCATTCAAATTAGTGATCACAATATGTGTGGTCGTGGCGTCGTGGCTACTGTGTGTGTATGATGATATCCCACTTGGCGCTGAGACACGGTTCACGACCAATTCTCACCCCTCCCCGCTCTTACCATTACAATAAATGTCCTCTATAATCGATACCGTTAACCTAACTTCTTTGCAAATAATGTACACACTATTGTTCCTCAATAACTAAGTGTAAAATCCCCAATTAGCCTGTACACATGTTGATTGTCCATCACATCAAGATGTGCGCAATCAATGCAAGCTGTATACCACATTTTCAACAAACACATTGCCTTACAACGGTGTTAAGGGGTGTTGCTTGATGTGATGATGCGAAAACTAAATGAAGGTTCGTCACCATATTATCATAGCATAGATCATACATCATCAAGGTCTCCGCCTCAGCCCCATCTCTGTATTCCTGTGCAAGTCATACAGTCTTTGATATGATGCCATAGTCCTTCTTTATTGTTCACCGAAACCGCTTGTCAATCCCAGGCTCAGGGTCGTTTTTAGTCATTCCACACAAAGAGTAGAGAGCACTGCTTTTTAGCGATCCGACTAACCCAAAAGTTGTCTAGACTCTGGAGCAGCACTTCCTCTCCAATCTACATAAAAGGTTTGCCGATCAACATTGACAAGGACCAGGTTGGAAGTTTGTCCACTGTCCACCCCAGTTATATATGCGTTCAAGCGGGGGTGGAGCTCTTTCACACGTCCTAGAAAATTGTTTGATCCAGATCTAACTGGGTACCCTTCCTCTTATCTACTCCAAGACTTTCTGTGTTATCATCAGAGCATATAATCCACATATGTGCGGGGAAAAAAAATGCCTTTGGCAATTTCAGATACGCTCAACATGGAGATTTTGCTTTGTTACAAATCGTCGCCTGCTGGTGTATAAAAACAAAATATGCTGCTCTTCGGACTACTTATTTAATTCGAGGGTTCGAATCCAAACATCATACGACCTTCTTGGGTCTTTACATCTTCCAAAGTAGCCCGACCTGAAAACCTGGATTCACCTTCTCCCCCTGGAAAGTCGCTGTTTACACATAATTAGTCCTTATACACGGCAAAAAGGTTTAATATATGCGTACGGTGCAGGTAGCCCAGAGACAAAGTTCTCTCGTTGGTCACGTAAGTAAACCCCACTGAAATATTAGATTAATCAGAATGTTTTTTATAGGCCATACTTGATTTCTTTACTTTTTCTGAGTGAAAGGAACAGCAGGGATATATAGGACAGAAGAGTCACCAACACCCTGGTGCTGCGCCTCCACTGCATGTACCACGTCACAATGCCCTGGGAGAACATATCAAGCTGCTTGTAAAGAGAAAACACGATGGACCGGCATGGGCTTACAGTATACTTGATCGCCAGGCTCTACCCTGGAGATTGACATCATCGTCTCATTAAGTCTCAAATGCGGATGCGTTTTCTCATTCAATTCTTGCGTCTTCCCGATGCTACTCCCGGGGAATGTGGAACTGTCAATATCGACTTCCCAGTCCTCGAAGCGCAGGGACGATGACAATGGATTGCGGGGACGGAAAAAACGGGCGAAGAATGATATAAGCGGTCGCAAGTGACAGCATGGGAAGAACTCGTAGGGTGCCTTCGTTAGGGCCCGTACTTGACAGTGACGTCCACCCTTGCCATGGCCGGAAGATGGAACACGCGTTTCTGAAACAACGTGGCAATCAGTAACACACAGTAGTTTAGCGCATGGGAGAGTCAAGTACGAAGTATGATCTAATTCGTGGTTAGCCAATGTTCTGGGCGTCGCATCAAATGGATTATGAGCTCTCCAGGAACTTCCTCCTTCAAGTATTTTGCCAAAAGCAGCACGAAACCCAGGGTCCTCCCAGCGTTCAGCAGAGCCCCAGTCGATATGTGGACCCAGTGCAAATTTGGCATCTCCAGGTTGCCGAATGCGTAGCCTATCAAAATAAGAGATAGGTGCGTTGAGGTCAATTTCCTCCTTCGGCTTTGATGTTTTCCATAGTGAAAGCAGTGCACGTTGAGTATTGACGATCTCGGGGTTTGTGCGGGCGGCAACTTGAGCCTTGGAGTTGTATAATTCAAACACCTGTATATTATCAGGAGGAAAACCTGTGTGTTTGTTAGAGATGGTTATGGGTTATCATGTTTTCATATACACGTGCCTTTGACTTTGTCGACATTGTCATTGACGTATTGTTTGATGGATTCTTTCCATGATAGTGCTGTCTGTGTAGAGATATACAATTTAATTGATGTAGTAGTAGTTGTGAAGGTATACCTCTTTTTGCACAGCTCCAGTGATAACCACAACCCCCGTTGCTTTAATTTGATCCACTTGATCCTCCGTCATCCCATTCTTCACACTTGAATAACTCATTCGAGGGATCAACTACCATAGAAACTCTAGTCATTTGCTTGAATATACCAGTAGCAATAAGGTCACCCACATCTGTACGCTTCGAAGTTATCACTTCGACTGCTCCCTCCAGATCTCGTAACACCTCTCTCCAGCTCTCAACAAGCGAGTCTTTCCATAGACTCTTCTTCAGATCAGCAAATCTCTCTGGAAGATGAGTGTGCTTCTCGTCCGTCAATGAAGTGAAGATAGACGCTATGGAGCCTTCTTCCCTAGGCTGTCTACGAACAGCATGACTTGCTGCAAACCTCCTATGACTACGGGTTAATTTAGCCCTGATTGCGCAAAGTCCGGTCCTAGTATGGTTTGGAAACGTTGCTGGGGTGACATGCAACATTGCAAACCGCAACTATATTTGCTCTTGAACTCGTGTGCCCATTTTATATAAAAGGGCATAGATCATGTGGATAGTAATCGCGGTGCTTTCATTGGAAGGGTCATCCATTTGGAATACAAGTGCCGGTACGTACATGAACTCATATTCAACGTTGAATATTGAATATTGGCGTCGGGACTGTCCAGTAACTTTAGATCTGGAAGGGCGACAAACGGTGGGATAAGGTAGTTGTCATCAAGCTGTGCTGAGTGTTCAGCTGAATCATGTGATCCAAATTGAATTCACGAATTTCCACAAAAATATGGGAAGGGCAAACCATCCAATCACTAATCACTCTCCGTAAGATTTTTTCTTACCTTCAGGTCTGCCTGGAGGTTCAAAAGTTTATTTTTCCGGTGTCAATCTGTTTTCTCCATCATGCTAGAGGCTGAATTTCTAGGCGACTAGATGGCACGGTCAGTATTTGCACCCCGCTTGCCGCTTTTTGCACGACTCATACCACTTGGGTTGTCACTTGCGAGCCTTCGGAATGTCGTGCCCGGGGCACTGAACGGGGTTCCATGGCTTGATATTGTGAGCTTTTTCCTTGTAATTAAGAAACACAAAATATTCATTTTTGTTGTCAAAACAGCATGCCAGCAAAAGTTTAGTTTTGATCATCTTTGACTTTCACTGTCTTTGAATTCGGCTTTGAGTATTTTCAAGTGTCTTTATCATTAGACTTTGAATGTCTTTGACTTTTGGATGTTGCAGCTATCTCTAACTAGTTTCCGACTCTGCAAACTCTTGAAGCTACTGTATGACCGGAACTCTCGGTACGACCAGAAAGAAGGGTTACCTTCAGAACCTTTCCAGTTTGGAAAAACCGTTACATTTTCCTCCAGCATACACGACATGTAAGTTCTCACAAATGGCAACACAATCAATCGTATCAATGGCGAGACACGTAAGGTAAATGGACATGGGCACCTTACGACCAAATGCTAGTCCTAGTTCACTGGTCCAATTCTAAATTATTTACACCCAAGAGATGTTGCGCATAGTTAAATCTATCAGCGCATTTATCATCAACATAACCTCATTTTCTGCAACAACGGTGAGCCTTTGCGTCTTCCATTTTACAACCGCGGACAAGTAAAGCCCACGAATTTGACATTTTCGGAGGTGGAATATTTCACAAAATCCTGACTGCCGATCCAGACCATCAAAACACATAACTACTACTTATCTGACGCTTTTGAGGTAGTGCTCCTTTAGAACTAACATCTTTTGTGTCTCCTTACGGGTTTGATATGTTACTCAGCCGTGTCGCTCCTCGCTCCTTCTAACATCTTCGATGTCCTCAATGAGAACTTGCATCTGACAGACTGTCTAGGGTGTTACTGCTACTGAGATGAGGGTTGAATGCAAGAATTGTGACCCAAGCTTGAGAAATTGATTATGATCACATTGAAAGATAATTACAAGTACACTTAAGTCTTGCTTGGAATATCGATGGGCTACAGTTTTCCAATTTGTACGAAATTTCTCATAAATAAAAAATGTTACACAATCTGAAAACTCCAAGTCTTAATTATAAATAGATGAATGGATGGCAAAGGGTGCGGGGGATACTACTGTATCATTTATCTAGAACGCCGAGATCAACAAGTCAATTGACTAGTCCTGAAAGATCGTATTAGAAAAAAAAATCAATTAACAATCCCAATCTTAAACCCCTACAAGTTAAATTGTGTGCCAATCTTGGAAGACTGCATTCCTTGCTTTTGCATGTATTTCCTTGAATTGAGTCTGATGGATTTCAATTAGTTGAGGGCTAAGGTGCGACAATATGGGATTTTACACAGCTAGAATGGAGTTTATGTACACTAGAAATGATTGATTTCAGCTGGTACTTTGCGTACTTCGGAATTTTGCAAATATTCACTTACGCTTGGAATGAATCATAATAGCACCCAAGTAAACGAGATTGTCTTGCATGGCTACAATCTGTAAAATCAAGTAAAGATATGAATCTGAGAAACTGGGAAAGTTTTCGCACACATATCATGCAAACAGCACTGAAGAAACTAGAAATAAAGAATAAAAGACAAATAAGAGTGAGGACACATTTGGACTGACCTTGTCAATGCTCCTGTATGTACAGTATACCACACCAGCAAATTTAACATAGAGTCAGTCCTATCATAGATAATTTAATTGTTAGACAAATTCATCTTATGTGCGTGCATTTAAAACAGACCTGCTAACACCCGTTCTACTCTTGCGTAAGCACCACACGAGCGACCCAGTAATCGCGATATCAAGAACAACGTTCAGTGAAAATCCCAAAATTAGAAGCCACTATTCGAGCATAGGGGATGTTAGAGGGGACTCTCGGAGAGTGCATTTTGTTTACCGTAATTTTGTGCAAATTGCTGAATTTAGTCAACATAATCCTTCGAAGAATAATATTATAAGCTGGTTCAAAATATAGTAAATGTGTGAATATACGTTTTAGTGCAAGATGCTGCCCAGTCTTTTCAGTAGAGGTAAACAGTAGTTTCCAAATCAGCGACTTACCAAATACTATTCCTGTTGATAGGTGCGCTCAGTCTGGTGTGAATAAGTAGGACAAAATGACTAAAATACCAAAATGGATGGCTAACAGTACAACCTTGGTAGTCAGTGTAAGCAAGTTATTTCAAATATCAAGAAAATGGTATGTTACTAAAATTTCTACGAGTAGCGTATTTTTCTTCCTTACTGCCAATTCACCTTGTTTAGAATAAAATATAAGTTTCGGGGAATAGACACATACAAATGTAGAGTCTCCATATATAGAATCTATGATAGTCATGTCATTAGCATAATGGCATTACAACGAACAAAAGAGTTATGAATTCTCACCCACTTGCCATCAATTCCACTGCCATCTATGATATCGAAAGTCACAAAGCAGAAAAAAGCCCATGACAAAGAGTGAGAATACCGTAGCATTGTTTACAACCTTTAATATATCATTAAAAGAAAATCTCAGTGACAGCAGTAGACAAGCTTACTGCTGGTGGCCTTGAAATACAACCAATAATCCAGTCATCAATTGGCTAAAATAAAAATACTGAAGAAAATCACCATCCCATAATATCAAGGCCTAGGATATTTGTATGGCAGAGAATCGTGTAGAAATAGCTATATAAAGTCATTAGACTCCTAAATAGTTATATGATTATATGTAACTAACCTTCCGTAAATGCATGCAGCGACATGCAGAATATCAAGTATCCTGGAGGAGGTCAGCCATTAAAGATAACATAGAATATTTCCCTCAATTTACCAAAGAATAGCTACCTGGAAGAAGTTACTATCAATTGAGGCCTGAATTATAAAATCACACATACAAAAATTTTTAGCCATATTGTATCATGATGATTATACAAGCGGAAGTAGCGGTATGTTTGGTGGGTCGTCAATCCAAATAACCTAAGAGTTTTACCATCAATACATCTCATTTCCGAACGGGAGTAAAAAGAACTAACATTGACGAAATAAATGTTGCAATGAAGATAGAACCTATTGCAGGTCTGAATGCTTGAAACAACCTATGAATTGGTTGAAGAGCTTGATCCATGGTTTTGTATATAAATTCTTGTACCACGATAACAGCTGTTTAAATAGATCTTTGGGGGTGGATAATCTTCCCATAGGGTCTAGGGTGCCATGGGGAAAGTGTTCATTATTAAATTGTTAAATCAAGATGGCAAGCAATCTCTGATGAACCGTTACTTAAATGCGATGATAAGAAGCTTCCGTTATTATTCTGAGTCTCATTGATAAGGGAAGATTTGGCTGTTAATCCATCACCAAGATGGCTGTTCCATAGCATTATACGCAATGCTCATCAGTGTGTTCAGTTAGGACAGGAAGTTCTGCATGAATCTGGCATGAATCAATTGTTATAGCAGATGCATATCACACAGGTTAGCCAGACAGGAAGAGTATCGTATGGCCGTTTGGTTGTAAAATACTAGGGCATGATACGATAGTGATCGATGATCCCAGAAACATATCTATGATGGGTGATCAGTACGAGTTATCAATGTGACCTGTATCGGCAGTTCTTCTTTTATAGGGGGTGTGATGAATCGTACATATTGAGTGTATAAAAACATACATAGACCGGAATGGCAAAATAGCTTACTTTTGCCTAGGACAACTTAAGTATCTATCAAGTGTTTTGCGCAGACTTCTCGGGATATAGTAGTCATTTATTGTCACTCACCAACGTCCCTATCTCTCAAGAGTGTGCACCCGAATGCTTTGTAACATTGGCACTAATACACTCCTTGTAGGGTTGATACATGATGACCTGCCAGCCTTCGGCCTGATAACATTTAATCTAATAAGACAAGGCAATGACAACTAAGAATTAATTACTCACAAATCTTCAGTCTTTCGTTCAGCAAATTGTACACCAACACCCGTATTCAGCTCGTAAGTTTGGAGGTCCCCCCTAATAGACTTTCTGGAATTCAACCTATATGTAGAGATGAGCCGTTATTCACTATAGATTGATGAAGAACAGTTACACTGCAATGACAGAGTTCGTATATAACTAATGACCCTGTTTCGGCTCGGATATGTCATCATGATATGACATGATGCTGCTCCTTCTACAGCATTTTAACAACATATACTGTATATTCCCGCATGCAATTACTGCGATGACGACCAAATTTGACGTCACAAGCAAAGACCCCATTGGCGTGCCAGGTTTTCATGGAATAAATTAGCATCTCATTTCCGAAGAAAAGTAAAAAGGACTGACATTGACGAGATGAATCAAAATGGAGCCTAAGGCTGGCCTCAATGCTCAAAACAGCTCATGAATGAGTTGAGGGCTTGATCCATTGTATTGCAGCCATATATGGGTTCATGTACTGTACCACGGTGAAAAGATGTTCCAATGGGTTCCTGAATTCTCACATACAGTCTCGGGTTCTATGGGGACATATCGATTAAAATTAGGTATCAAGATGGGATGTGAACCAAAACAATGATCAAGCTCCTCGTCGCTTGAGAGCTTCTGTTATTCTGAGCTTTACCAATAAGGAGTCTGCCAGTGTTCAGTTAAGGCTCGGTGTTCTGCATGAATCTGGGCTAAATTGGTCATACTTATATTTCAACAGATAAAACATCTCATAACTCACTAACAGGTTAGCCTCGCATTGGGAACATGGCCGTTTTGTTGCAAACAGTTGAGTAGCGATGTCGGAAACACATCTATCTCGATTGGTGATCAGTAAGAGCTATGTTTATGACTTATTAGCGGTTCTTCTTTGATTTGGAGTGGGAATTGTACACATTGAAGTGTGTAGAAACATAACTTCTCCGGAATTCAAGTGATATAAATAACATAATTTTCCTAGAGAGAACTTACTACTAACGGTGTCTGGGATATATAAAGATTTATTTCTTACATTGCTATCTCTGGCCACGGTTGAATTCCAGCCCAAATTTGTACCAGCCCATCAATAGACATCTTCTCAAGCAGCTTATAATAGTTTTATGAAGGGAAAGAGTCCACGGGCACCGTCCGAGATGGGGTGCTAGAAAACTTTATCTGGTTCAGGTGTGTGAAATTGTTAAACACAGTCACACATCGAAACTAAGTTAAATAACATGAGTGAAATGAGTGCGTCATGGTGCGTCCCTTAAAAGAAGAAACTTTCGGGAAATAGACATACATGTTTGAGCCTCCATATATCATATGATAGAATCTATGATAGTCATGTCAATAGAATTGCAACAAACAAAGTAAAAAAAATTCTCAATGCTTGCCGTTGAATCCGCTGCCATCTATGATCTCAAAAGTCACAAAACAAAAGAAAGCTCATGCCAAGGAGTGCAGAATACTGTAAGAGGTTCATTGCCTTCAATGCATTAAAAGAAAATCTCACTAAAGGATAGCTGCCTGCAAGAAATTGTTGTCGGTCGAGGCCTGTATTATAACAGAAACTTTCAGCCATGTTATGTCATGGCGATTATACAAGCGGAAGTAGCGGTATCATGTTTGGTGGGTAGTTAATCCGAATAACCTAAGTGTTTCATAATCAATAAATTGGCATCTCATGTCTGAACAGGAGTAAGAACTGACATGGACAAAATAAATATGGCAATGAAAATGGATCCTGGTTCGTTTCTTGTCACTCACCAACATTGCTATCTCTTAAGAGTGAGCACCCGAGTAGTTTGCAATCTTTGTAACTACAATATATATCGTGATAACTACAAGAAATGGGGGGAAAGATCTCATAATCAGATACTCTCGGTCAGGGCACTACGTGCAGACACTTGTAGCGTTGACGACCTGCCAGACTTTGACCTGATAACAGTTCAATAAGACGTTGACAACTAAGAATACGTTACTCACAAATCTTTAGACTTTCTTGCAGCAAATTGTACAGCAACACCCGTATCCAGCTCGTAAGTTTGGAGGTTCCTCCGAATAGACTTTCTGGAATTCAACCTATATGTAGAGATGAGCCACTCTTCACTATAAATTGATGAAGAAAAAATACACTGCAATGACAGAGTTCGTATATACTAAAAATGGACTTAGCTCTTCAAACAGTTTACGAGGGTCCAAGTTACTCACACTTCGACAAGGTTATAATAGTTCCCAGAAATACTGGGTAACCCAAAGAAGCAACCTATATCATTTCAATAATTAGATACTTTCATCATGAAACAAGAGAGATTCGAACTCGGAAACATATCAAGCAAGTGATATTAACCACGCTAGAATGAGCTTTGTGAGATATGATAACGGGTTTCAAGTTGTTATTGCTAGTCGGACCTTGTTATTGATCCCGTATTTATACTATACATTATTAGAGTATTGATCATCGAGTCCGTGCTGAGATCATAAATTGTCAGATAGGCGCATATATCAACAGGGGGACTAGAACAAACCGTTGGAAGCCAGTCCTACTCTTATGTAATCGCCATGCAATGGACGCAGATACACAAAGATCAAGGACAACGTTTATCACAAGGCCCGCAGTGACCAGCCGCTACTCGGTGTGTGATCAATATAATACTCCAGGCTGTAGAGTATGTTCTGATGCACATACCGTAAGTTGTGGAATCTTACTAAATAACCTCAGTAGCACGCTAAGTAACACTTTCAGCATGAGCTTTAGGACATGATAGATTAAAACTCACATTTTGACTCCTGTAGCTATTTCATCGAGGATATATCAAATGGTTCAAAATGAATATCTTAACTCTTACCACATGCGATGCCTAGAAGATGGATTTTAATCAGATAGTTGTTCTGCAGTCGTTCGAACAAATAAAATTACTAAAATAAACAACCAATAAAAAGGCCTTTGAGTCAACAAAGTTAGACAATACAATTTAGGGAGTGAAAATAGTAGGCATGTACCAATCCCATTACTATCGCGGAATTCTTCCGCACCACTAAAATCCCTTGTACTGAATAAATGGTCACGTTTTTGATATGAATATGACGCACGGGCTCTCAGTCTCCAGATGTAGAAGCTGCCGTGATGTTAAATATGATATATAAATATCGCAGTGAAAATAGTATTACCCAGTTGTCATGACCTGGATAAGTATCTAGAAAAAACGGAACAACTCAGCATTAATGAATCCAGGCCACAAAAGAGCAATACCGCATCAAAGATTACAAGCTTTTGATAGTGTTAATACCAAGTAAATTCCAATAGCTATGATCCGCGTACCGTAGCTGACCTTCGAAAATGAAATTTGTTAGAGAATATTTGACATAGCTAGGATTTTCATACCACCCTATGCCATCAAGACCCTGAACATCCGTGTGACAAAGAATTGTGAAGGCGTAGCTGTAAAGTTTTAGGGTCGTTGTTTCTGTCTCGCATGGACTAGCTAACCTGCAGTGTATGCATGGAATGACATGTATCACGTCCAATAACCTTATCGCGTTGTCAGAATCGAATGATGGAATGGGAGGGTCCACTACGCTACCAGAGGTAAATAACCTATGTACAAAGTTAATAGGTGACAATGACAGAACTGGTCCAGGGACAACAGTACATAACACTTTAACCCAATTCTATCGTCAGGATAGAGGCGAAGATACCGATAAACTTGGTGACTTGTCCAACCGAATAATCTAATGAAGAGCGTTTATTAGCATTGGCTTCTTTTTTTCCCCGCGTATTTATGCGGAGACTTTTTTAAAAGGCTACTCACATCGTTGAAAAGAAAGTTGAAAAAAGCATCGCCGCAATTAGAGGTCCTTGCAGGCTGGAATAAAGACTGTAATTGCTCTTCTGTCGACGATCCACTCATATTGCCACGAATAGGTCCCAGGTGCAGATAACGATAACGTAGATAGAGTCAAGAGTGGGGGGTCAGGGCTTCTCACCAATCAAACAATTATAAGTAGTTCTCGGGATAGGTGAGACCGTCATGTGTTGCAAAAGAAGAATAGGTTCCCTAGTTCTGGGTATCAAAATGGTAGTCTACCCTTGAGCGTCGCAGCTATTATGTGTGGGACCAACGAATCTGACCTATCCTATCTTTACTTGCGGCGTTTCTTCTTTCTGTGATAGCTGCTGAGAATCCATTTCCATATTGCGCGGAATTAGGTCCTCATGAACCGATGACACGGGAATCCATCATGGTCATGGATCCTCCGTGACACGGTACGGGTGCTGACGGAGTAGCATAATGTTCGTGCTAGCCGCCCATTCACAAGTACACACAAGTACCCTCTCCAGGGCTGGTGAGACGTATGGATTGTGTATTTGTTGCACTCTGGGCTAGACTGTGACTAGTTCAGCATGATGCGCCTGCTGCTTTCTAATGTTCGCAGGTTCGTGTTTCTAATTCGAGGCGAGTGGTTAAACGTTTGGTCAAGTTGTGGTTCTTTCTTTGATCAGAAGGTATCACTAACATGAGGTCAATGATGAACATCCCAAATACTCGGATTGATTGGACAACACCATTGTGGCTGAACGTATCATGATTCACATCAGTACGGAAATGGTCTATGATGGTCACGCAAATATCAAGCAAGCCAGAAGTACATTATTTGTTCCTCCTGCAGATAATCATCATGAAGCACGGTTTGTTGGGACATCCATACTTTGAACCGCAGGTTTTATGCCGGTCGTTCCACGTTAACATCCTGACAGAAAGGTGTAAAAACTTAAGGGTCCTCCCAAATTTAGCAGTGTGCGTGACATGGCAGCTGCAATCCTCTTTTTGATATCATTTTTGCAAACCATAACTCAACCAACTACTTTGGCTCATGTGTTACCTGGGCAGCGGGACATGTAATTGAACTCACGCAAGTAACCACTTCAAAGCTACACCAGATAGTCCAACGTACCCGGAACATGATAAGTAGTGCATTAACAACATTAATTATTACCGAGGGGTAGTTCAGGGATCATAACTGTTTATAGCATTTAGACTTGTATGATATATGTGCTCGGGGTGCATGCTATATGATGAACGCTAAAGAAATCATTGAAATGGTTGATATCGAGATACCTGCAACATTCTTCAAGATTACTGACCTTGGAAGCATTGTGCAAATGATTTCGCTCAGGTGGGAACATGTACAAAAATAGCCGTGGGATGTGACCCAAAGTCTATTTTCTGCATTGTTTTGCAAGGTAAGAAGGATGGGCGCAGAAACTTGCCCATGCACAGTCGTGTCCGGTCTATACTGCCAAAACAGGCCCTCGAAACCTGAGCACTTCGCGCCTCTGTCATTACTCTTTCAGATGTCTTCTTGATTTGTACTAAATTCTATGGGTATCAAGCAGAGCTACTGGTAACGGCTACATCTTCCTCCGCAAGAACTTGGCGAGACGTGGGCACCTATTGCTATCAGAACAATGATATTGTTTCATGATTCGGGCCGCAATTATGATCGAAGCGTGCCTCTACAGGTACCAATAATCACTAATTACTCTCTTCTTATCTTCTATTTGCTCTGTACATGGTCAAGGTATTTATTTGCAAAGATTTCTCAGTTCCATTTCTAAAATATCCCTCAAACACTGGAACAATATTCATGTATATATATATGTCAATGAAAATCTTGTTCCAAACATGCTTATTTCCTCTTGAAACGTTGATGGCTAAGGTCAGATTGACCATTATTAGGTCAACAGTACATTTTCTGTTCCATTATGATCGTACTTAGTGTCCATCTTAACCCCGTCTTTACTATTTTGGCTATCATAGGTGGACGAAAAGCGAGACAAGACCTCTCCGCAGGGATCCGTTGTCATTTTGTTGTCCGTGTGGCAGAAATGACTGAACAGCACTACACTACTGTCATGATGGCTCGAATGTGCCGGCCAACCCCACCGATAAACATTTGACGTTGATGACACGTATGCACAAGATTTCGGGTACCACTTTTTGGGTTTGATTGTATTACATGTCAGTGTCTCGATGCCATGACTTCAACGTACTTTTCCACACCAGAACTACCATTAGTTGGTTTTGTTCAAAGACTTGTCTCCACTTTCTCAGGCTAAGATTTCTCAGGTGGGGTGAGTATTTTTCATGTGGGCCATTCAAAAAATAACCATGGGCCGCTTGCCCCACCAGCGCTCGAGTGTTCAGAAGCCAAAATCCCCATCACACAATCACACAATCATGTTTGATTGATGGGGTGTTTGAATATGAGAAAACAATGTTTCAAGATCATGGAGTACATAATTTTCCTTAAATACCTTTCGCAACAGATCACAGATCTCACGGTGAACCAAAGCTGTCAAAACCCCCTGTGGTACAAATATCAGAAATTGGTTATCATGGCCGCCTAGGGTCTGGCTAATCAACAAATGAGTCGCTTCACCAATCACCAACTCACCTCCCTGGAAAGTTCGTTGAGATTTTTTTTTGATGTAGTGTCAGGATTAATAAAAATTCAATTGGTATGACGGTACACGGTACATAGAATGGTTACCTCACGAGGCGCCAGACAACGTGTTCTGTTCGATCCATGCCCATGAAACATCGTGGAGATAAATTAATGCCACAAAGCAGAGCTGCCAGCAAATACACCGTATATCACGCAAGTTGGGTTTCAATTATAAAACGCTCGAGAACTTTAAATAAATGATGGAAACCATCAGTGGCCTTATCAGAATCAGGTTCCTGTGGGGTATATATGCACTATATTCTACCAACCATTGGGTATCACTAAAAACCGCCAAATGGAAGTAGTATGACTTGGTTCATATCCACAGATATGGCATGAAGAAAGTAAAAGAAACGAGTGCTATAACAGAAAATGCGGCTATATAATACCAGGATGTATATTAATGATATAGGTACATAAAGCGCGATGACACATATCCACTCATTTTAGTGACTATTAACTGTTGTTGGTTGAAATAATATACTTTGATTTGGTAGTGTTTTGGAACCGGACGAGGCTGAATGAATTTGGCGTGTGATTTAACATAGAGACGCTTTCAGTCGTGGTTGGAGTGTTCCTCATCTTCGGGCTTAGGGTCCTTGATGAAGATATTGTCACCCTTGACATTGAGGAAGGAGTACTGAGAGGGCATTCAGAACACTGAAAATCAAGAATGAAGGAATTTGTACCTCGGCAAGATCACTGGTGCCTTTCTGCCTGTTATAGTTAAGGTATACCAGGTTGGGCTAAATATGGAGGTTAGTCAATATCGTGCAAAGAGGTTCTGTTATTTCGTACCTCAGTCCAGAAAGGTCGCAGTCCAGTTGCTTCGAGGACCTCCCACCAGTTGAGGAAATATTCAAATGTCATATCCCAGGCATGGATCTCGAGCTGAAGCTGGCCGAAAGGAAGGGGCTTTCCAGAAGAGACATAGCCCTTCAGCAAAGTGGTCAGAGTCTCGAACTCCCATTTTTCGATGTCAATTTTGAGCAGGTCAATGTGCTTGTGTCCTTAAGCAGGAGATAAGTAACTGATAGACTCAACATAATAATATAGTTCCTTACCATTCATCTCCATCAAGCTTTGCAAGGTGTACATTGGTTGCTCGCCGTCTGGATTGTCCTGTCCAGCCAATCCGAAAGCTTTGAAGTGTGTGCGATGAGCAGCGTGAGATGGTATCTCAGGTCCAAACGACTTCACGCTGAAATCGTAACCCCAAATTTCGCAATGGTCAGTGTTTTCCAGGATTTCAGCCTCGAAAGACGACTCGTAATTGATACCTTCCACTAAGGTCAGCAACATGTAGATAGTATAGTCATAAACATTCTCACCAAATGAGTAGACGACACAATCCTTTTTCTTTGACACGCGAGATAAGCCACAAACCCATTTGCCACCATCGCCCAGAGCTCCGAGACGCTCAATTTCATGCGGACAGTTGAATGCCGCTGGGAAGAAATCCCCTACAGACATCACATGTTCAGTAACATGTGGTACACACAAAATATTTTTGATGACATACAAATTGTGTAGGGAGGCCAGGGAGCTTTGTCCTCTGGGAAGCTACAACACAGTAAGCACAACAAGCAAGAAGCCCATAAAACTAGACACACTTGACGATGTCGGCTGGGGTAGGACCAAATTTCTTGATAAGGCCTTTACGCGCCCTCAAAATCTTGTCATAAATTCGATTAGCCCGTTCCATGCGATTAGCAAGGTTGTTATCCCGAAGGATTATAGAACTGGCATGTTCTACAGGATACGAATTGATAGGTGCCAGCAAGTAAAAGGTAACAGCAATCACGACGAAAATAAAAATAGAATAACGAGGGTGACGTTGCCAGACGATAGCCATGATTCTGATATAGTTGGTTAAATGAGAACGAGCTAAAAAGTGATAACCTCCAGCAGTTGAATGTGGAGGGAAACAGTGAAAAATACAAACCGAAGTGCAACGCAAGTATATAATCTTGGCAGCCATTGTTTGTACCAGCTTGGTTTGACTTTAGGCATATGCTGATTGTAAAGTATATATACAGTACATTGTATGTACTTTGTAAGTTACCATTTTCAGTTTTGAATCTCCGCCGGTACCGAAAGTCTGGGTACAAGACTACTTCAACGCCCGCTAACGCATCTATAATACCAACGGTCTCTTCAAAAGTCTTCATATGCAAGGACAGACTGACAAAGTAGTGCTCAGAAGATTGGTGGGTGAGCAATTTTACAAGGTATACCCCCACAAATTACTTCTTTTGTGATGTCACAGTGAGAATCTCCGCATTTCACGCTGTTGGTTTGGTGTGAACTGCCCTAGACTAAACGTGTTTGCGAGCCGTACTGTGCAGGTATGTAGTCTACTTATATACTGATAAGATACAAGTAAATGGGGTAATATACAGTCCATGCAGCCTGGTCACAGCTATTTCATATTGATAAGACTCGTCCACAAGTCTCTATATCGCAAAATGAACTAAAAAGGAAATACTACATTGGTGTGAATCACGGCGTCCACATTGGGAAGCATGCGTGACCAGTATCGCTACACTTAAAGTTTATCTGCTCCCAGCGCCCACGTGCTTGTGATGATGTGAAAAAATTTGTTGAATTTCGCATGACTAAAAACAATTGCAATGTGGTACAAATGAGCAGAGTCGCTAAGAGTAAAATATACGTTTATCAATCAACCAACTAGAAGCTCGGCGGTTCTGTTATTGCGAATTTTTGTGCCTGATAGAAATCAATGTTCGGTTAAAACTTCTTTTGGGTTATGACAACTGTAAGGGGAAGTTTTATTAGTGTCCAGAACTCATCCAGACTCTGATGTCACTCTCCTCCTGCTGTACTTATAATATCAAGGAGCAGCATCGCAATGAAAAACAGCCACAGGCATAACCAGAATCGGCCAAGTCCTCACAAATCGGATCGCAGTTGCCTCCCCCTCAGTTGGAGAGGAAGGAGATAAAACAAAAGCCCCACCTGAATTGCCACTTCGAAATTATTTTTGAAACTGGTCCTTTCGCTTTATCTATGAAGCGCACCTCGCGGATCATCATGTACCATCACTTTGTTATATATTCTTAGAAACACCGATGATGATCCCTATCATACACAGATGTGACACCCAAAACCTGCACAGCCCTCCCTTAAAAAAATCTACTATAAGTAATTATACCTGTGTAAACTTGATCAGAACTTAAAATCCAAACCAATGAATATACATATGGAATAGGCCCGGCTCCGATTTTGGGATCACCGTAGAATGGAGGGGGGAGGTTCCATCTGGAGAGCAATGACAACCGAAGAGATAAGCCGAGTATCCACATGTAAGCACTTAGTCAACCA
This sequence comes from Floccularia luteovirens, assembly GCA_009739215.1. Lineage (NCBI taxonomy): Eukaryota > Fungi > Basidiomycota > Agaricomycetes > Agaricales > Squamanitaceae > Floccularia > Floccularia luteovirens. The sequence continues at coordinate 107,284 of VSJF01000009.1, forward strand.
ATCACACCAAAGCGCAGCTGAATGGCTTCATAAATATAATTATCAATATATACATCCAGAGTGCTTGATGAGGAAGAGAGAGATAAAGGAGGCAGGGTAGGAGAGAGGGAGAGACTTGTACAAGAAATACCAGAAAACACGATATAATACGTATATACTGGATACAAAAAAAAAGACGAGAGTGCGAGTGGTACGTTCGTTTTTTTTACATACACATTTCCACCATTGCTTCTTCTTTCTAAGCGAATGGTTTCACTATATAAATAGCGAGGGAGGGAAGGGAAGGTTAGACAGGTTTGCAAAGATCAACAACAACAATAAAAAAAAAGACCGGCAGATAAACGCGAATCATAGAAGGGGAGATAGATGCGACAAAGAAGGGGGATAAATAATTTTCAAGACATCAAAAATGATTGTGATATAGAAGACATATAAATATGACAAGATGAGTGGGAAAATGGAAAACAAAAAAATATTTAAAAGGGAGGTTTATAATAATGGCCGACTTTAGTAGTGTTAAAACAACAATTAAGACGAGGCCCAGCCAGACAATGATGTTAAGATAGAGCACATATAGATTATAGCGAGAAAGACACAAAGCGGGGTTTATTGAGAACATGGCGGTCGAGTTGCTTGATGAGAGAGAGATTGAGAATTCATGCGTATGTTGAGGGAGGAGAGATGGTAGATGTCGTATAATTGTGTCTGACTTTTTGATTTCGAATATTTGTCGGACTAGGCGTATATCGATTATTGATTACAAGATTATGACATTCAAAAAAAGTGTTTGTTGATGGGGATTAAAGAGGATGACTGTGTAGCTTGGCAAGAGGAGGGAAGGGGAGTGGATTGCGTGTTTTAAAGATTTCACAACGTTATGTGTTGCTGTGGATGGGCAGAATAAAACCCATCACCAATCCCTGCATGGGGAGCAGAACTCGGATAGTGCTGTTGTTGTTGTTGTTGCTGAGCTCCAAATTGTTCGTGTTCACCATAGATTACCGGCGCCGAGTGTCGATGATTAGAACCTCCCGGTCCACCCGCACTGCCTCCCCCAAACTGCATAGGCAAGTCGATCGCATAAGGAGCAGGTGACTCGGTCTGTTGGAATGTCGAAGGCGAGTCGGTTCGATAGGAACTATCACCATACATAGACGTCTGATGTTGTTGGTCTCCCTGTTGTTGTTGTTGTTGTTGTTGGCCTTGTCCACCATCCAAAGAAATCCTCATTAACTGACTAATCTGCTCAGCGGGCACTCCAACTCCAGCCCCATGTGCACCGAAACTCGAGTTCCGCGACTCCGAACGACGCGGGGCGCCAACTTGCATAGAATATGCTCCTGGGCTAGATGATCCAGGCCTTGATGTAGTAGAAACAGTTCCGTACGGTGCGTAGGGATGGTATCCGCGTGCTGAACTCATGCCGCTCGGCGAACCTCCTCCACTACCACCATTAGCACTTCCAGTTGGATTGGATACTGAGGCAGCAGCAGCGAGATCCCCATTACTAGCTGTCATAGGTCGCCTAAGAGGTTGGTCCCCACTCCTGATTAGCGAAGGGGTCATGCTTCTATGCCTCCTAATCGGTCCTGTAGCGCCAGAAGCAACAGAAGCGGCAGAGGGAGAAGTCCCCGCAACCATAGAAGCAGGAACACCAGGAACGCCTGTATCCATCAAACCCAAGCCAGTAAACATCCCATTTTGATCGAACGACCGTTTATGTGATGGTGCAGAAATGGAAGTAGAGTATTCGTAATCATACTCGAATTCATCACCTCCGTATACGGAAGAAGCTGCAGAAGACGACGTCGAATGGGAAGGTGTGTGATGGCGCATTGAACTAATGGAGCGATTATTTCGAATATGTTGTGCATAGGTGCCATTATGTGGTCCGGGGGGTGGTGATGGTATGCTGACGGATGAAAAAGCTGGACTAGGTTGCGGCCGTGACCACTGCGCCTCTTGCGTAAAATCAGAAGGACCGATTCCGTTTCCCGACGAGAACATCATGCCATTTGTTGGTGCAGATGGGTTGCCAGACGAAAAGGAATAAACATCTTGCCCGCCGCTACCAGAATTGGCACCTGCACCACCTTCTTGTCCCGATTGGACACCAAGTGGTTGTTCAGAACCGTCCCGTACATCAGCTTCGCGCATTTGCATATCTAGGCCGTCCATAATCCCAAAGGTATTCAGAGGCATACCCATTCCAGGGTTAACACCAAGGTTCATAGAGTCCATGTCCATAGTTCCAGGCGCATACATGCCACCCGAGTACCCGACCATACCATGTACACCTTCATCTTCACTCTCGCCTTCACTCGCATGCCCGCCACTACCTCCACTGCCTTCTTCACCTGTATCACCATCTTCTTCACCCCAATCAACTATACCACCGTTCATGTTAGCACCAGAATTCAAACCGGCACCGCCCGAGCCGTTACTAGAAGAAATACCAGACATCCCTACACGCTCGTGGGTGCGCAAGTGCTGGTTCAAGTTATCACTCCTTGAGAATCGTTTCCGACAACGCGTGCATGCAAAAGGTCTCTCCAGCGTATGTGTACGTAGGTGTCTCTTGAGGTGTTCCATTCGTTTGAACAGTCGTCCGCAAGTTTCAAGGTGGCACACGAAGGCCTTGGTTTTCCCGTCGACGACTTCATAGACAGAGTTATTTGATTCCACGGTTTGCTGCTGAGGATGCAAGTGAGATTGTGTCTGCGTGAACGGGGCAATGCCATTGCCATCAAAACTCCCAGAGAGGGTAGGATGCTGTAGGACGGGGCCGGGATATGAGTGACGGTGCAAATGAATATCTCCGAATGACGACTGTGGTTGGATCGCATGGTCTGGGTTCCCTTCGCTATAATATACTCCGACCTCTCCCACACTGCTCTGCATTCTTGGTTTACGAACGACGCCATCAGCAGGAACGAGTTGGCCATGAGCTTGTTTGATGAACATTTGCGCAGCAGTCATTGCATCATCCGCATCGGTCTTGATATGAGGGCCAAACTCGTCCATCATACTAGGGTGGACTCCCATCATACCCATATTCATACCCATACCCATAGGGCCTCTCTCTCGACTGACACTCGCGCTACTTGCAGCATAGCGGCCACCAGGTCCTAGACCTGTGCTCCTCGCTCTTCCGCGTTCGTCCATGAGATCTTCACTACCTCTTCTAACCAAGCTGCCAGGATCAGGTCCACCCATTTTGGCATTCCTCTTTCTTCTCTGTTTATACCGTGAGCTCCCTTCGAATAGCGAAAACATTGCAAAGACGGGTGGCTCATTAGGTCCCCGGACACCCGACACGCGTTTCTTCCTCCGTTGAACACTAGAGGGAATATCGCCGTCGCCATCTTCGCTGTTGCTCACACCTTCACTCTCGTCTGCGGGGTCGCCAGAGCCTTGACTCGAAACACCTTCCATAGCCATAGAATCTTCACCATCTATGCTCCCGGTTTCCGTTGCGCGACGTACAGCAGCTTCGAGCTCGCCTTCCCCTTCCCGCGCGCCTTGTGCCTTACTAAATTGTTCATAAAGGCTCTTCTTCGGATCATAGGTAAATGAAAGGGCAGGTTCGCCAACGACTTCAGTTGTTGGCGCCATACCCATCTTCTCGCGTTTCAGATCACGTTCGAGTGCATCGAGAAATAGCCGATCATGCGGTACCGAAAACCTGGAGAGGATAATTGTAAGATTGATCGGAGTTTTGATGCGAAACGTGCAACAAATGTTTTGAAGAAATGATAGGAGAGAGGGGAAACTTACCAGTAAAACACTTTTTGCTTTTTCTGTGTACGTATGCATTGATACTTGAAGAGTAGATCCAAGAAAGGACTCTGAAGCAGAGGGCTACATGTCAGTAATCTGATAGACAACAGAAGGAAAGAATGAACGAGAAAAACTGGTGGAGAAAGTCAGGAACTGGCCGCTAAGGGGCGGTCAAGACGTAAATACCCATTATGGCTGCCAATAGGAAAGCATGTGGCCTCATATATACAATACGGAAGGGACGTAAGCAGGTCGACTGCTATATGAATAGCGAAAGAGTGAAAATTTTCGAGTTCACCCCACCCACTTGTCTCCCAACCACCTCAAGACAACTACGTGGCCGAAAAAAAATTTCTTTCAGCTCCCGTCCCATCACTGCGCAGGGAACACGACATATTCACATGTTCCAACAACAGAACCAAGAAGAAAAAGGATACAGGGAACTCACCTTGGGGTCTTCCAAGCATGCATCAACTCCTGGCTTCAAATTGCGCAGATCACTGAACACGCCCTCCTCGAATTTTTTCATGTTGCGAACGGGACGCCCAAAAGCCTAATTAAAAAATGCAAGTTCCAGCAAGCAGTTTTCAATTTCCGAGGACGGAACAAAAATAGAAACGGAAAGACAAGAAGGGTGTGTAAAAGGCGAGGGAAAACATCCACTCACCTCGAAGCGAAACACGAGGGCTCTTACAATATCTGTGCCAGTGATATGATAGAGGCCATTCCACAGCACACAAGTGACAAACTCTTGTGAAGGAAGGAGGAACCGGTTGAGAGCAGGATGAGGCGGTGCATGGTAAGCAGCAGCGTTTCCAGTAGTTCCTGGAATTGCAGAGTCGCCAGGATATGCATTGCCGAACTGGGAAGAAACAGGAAAGGAATTGGTGGACGATGATGCAGAGGCTGCAGATCCCGATGAATTCGGATTAGTCGGTGATGCTGACGAATCCCATCGTGATGGAGCGGTTGCAAGAAAAAATTTGAGTTTATCTAGATGTGCAAGACGCTCCCGCTCATGTGGCTTCAGAGGACGAGAAAGACCACCGGTGATACCAGCAGCAACACAAGAGAAAGGTTCCTCATTGCTCGGCTCTGTTGATTCCGAGTGGTCTGGTTCTGGAGCATTGAGTGAAGCAAGGGAATGGTGGAATTGGATGTGGGCATGTGCGTTGCCAGGTCGTGCGGTACGCTCGTTCGGATCTTGGTCGTGCAGTGACGAGGTTGAAGTGCTCACCTGGAGAGGAATTGGGGCGGAGAAGGAGTAGGAATTCTTTTTCGAGAGAGGGTAGGCTGGAGAGTAGGAGTAGGAAGAGACATCGAGAGATGAATGGAAAGAACGGGGAGAGGAATTGTCGGAGTAAATCTGTGGATCCATTAGAGGGAGAAGTAGACGGAAGAGAAGAGGTTATAAAGAAATTAAAAGAGATTGTGACGATGTGAAATAGATGATGGGGGAAGGGGAGAGAGCACTGTCCTTACTCGTTTGGTAACTTTTCAATCCAACCAAATGACAGCTGGCCGGCATTACCATTTCTCGGTCCGTCTTTTCGGGGTTACCGTTGCTCTCCGATTACGATCCGTTTCTGCCGCACTTTTTTCTTTTATTTTGCATGCAATGTCATTCTCACTGCCTGCAATTTGATCTGTTTGATATTGCACGTATCGTACTCCCTCACACCTTACTCTCTCCCTTCCTACATATTTCCGATACAGTACATTGATTTCATCACTTCCTTCCAGGCTGTGTCGATCACCGCCTCTTCTCTGCCATCTCCCCTTCAAGCCCGACGGTTCGACCCTGCATCCCCATCTTTCGTCATCTCAAATCTGCACAAAGTCCATGTACCCATATGTTCTTTGCGATTCTTTGCACCCAATACCGCCATTTAGACTATTTTTCTCCTCAACTCATTTCCGGTCGGACATTCAATCCCTTATCCATGAATCTGGCTCTCCCTTCCGGCCTTTTGGCTCCCAGCCATCAACTCAGCCATCACAAACGCATGCTATTTCTCAACTTCTTATTGAGATCTAGAACCTGAAATGTAAACGATCATCCCATCACCTATCACTCACAAAATGACATGGAAGCACCACACTCGGTGCAATTGGCTGTGCAAGCCAACCTTCCGTGACACAAATACACACATTGCTGACTGAGTTTTTTCACGCGACGGACGCTATGAATCCCCTCCATATTCCCAGGTATAATACTAAATGTCTCTCACAGCCCTCCAGGATTGCCGCATGTATGCATTCCACATTTAGAATTCACTGAACCTTTCCTTCCCCTTATGATGGTCGGCAAGCCAACTTACCTTTTTGACCCAACGCTGTCCATGTACGCATCAATTTAGTAAGGCAGGTTCATCTAGATTCTTTGTTTCTGTCAAGTCATCCTGCTAAGTACTTAACACCAATGGTTCTTCCACTAGAACAACTGTGGAACCCGAAAGTGCGTTCACTAGCTACCAGGTTCATCATCTTCAGGTCATCATATCTCACGTCTTAATTGACCGCAGCAGGCCGAACATCGGTTGGTAACTACCATATTACCCTATTTCTCTTCCTTCTTATCAATTCAGCAGTCAACCTGATAGTTAGGCTGCAGTTGAGGGGAGAGAGGGCGGAGGGCGGTGTTTACGAAACCAAGTAACCCCTCACCCCAATTAAGAAGCCTAGCCCTCGCCTGCTTCCACGTTCATCCCATAACTTGAATAAAGATAAGGTTGATCGATCATCAAGAACAAAGTCGGCTTACCCTAGACCGAGATACAAACTCATCGGCTAAGTGAAGGTCTCGTTGCTACTGATTGGAAACATTAAACTGCTGATGTTTAACGTTATCCATCAAAATTCAAAAACAAATCTCCCTTTACTATCTTGTCTCTATGACTCATGTTGGCTATCTACATACTATGCATCAGCATATGGAGCAGCCCCATCTCCGCATCACAACGTACGTCAACGTTGCTATCCATTGCCATCAATCCCATCAATATCCTCATCATAAGTAACCGCCGACGAACTCCCTCCTTCCCTCCCCACTCATCTTTCGGCTTTTTCCTTGTTTTTCCCACCGCTCGGCATCTAATTCCAATGCGTCAGTCCGCACTTTCATGCACCGGAGATGCGAAATGGTGGAATAGTATAATAGTGTGTGAGTTACTGATAAGAATGATCAAAAAAAAAAGAGTTCTTATATCCATTTCATTCAGATTTGATACATGTTAAGAACCCACACACTAACGTATATATCAGGTATGTTTCGACTTTTCAAACACGATCGGGCCTGGATGGATTGCGACACAATCCCATGGGCGTATGTATGCAACTGTTGATTATAAAAAAGTCACCCCTCCCCCAACCGCATTAGTACAACCTGACCTGCCAGCATGAGTTTGGTCGAGATATTTTTGTGATATAGATCTTTTGGAGTGTATCACATGAACGTATGAGCTTGTTCTGCCAAAAAATATGAATGTGCTTCTTTTACCCTGTCAACTTCTATGACAGCGGAACGATAAACGACCGTATGCGAAAGATTCTGGTCGTAGGCGCTTCATGCCCTTTTTACTCACGATGGAAATAAGTCATACATATGTATATGGTGGGTGTGCGATAAGATATTGTTCGTTGCATACTTACATTCATCATCATATGTATCATAAAACATCTTCGCAATGAATGTAGCAACCAGATCTTTTTTTTCACATATTCGTTAATGGTTTATCAATACTTGGGGATGGAGTAACAAAATTGCGAAATCGGTACTTTTCTGTCACAAATTTCGCCAAAGGGGTGGATGGAAGAAAATGTCTACTCATTGTCACTGTTTTCTCAATATAGAACTCCGCGGTACCTCAATATATATTATATATAAATCAGTATCAACTCGTGCCCCTCATGCTTTCGAAGTTTGTTTCTAATTCAATAAACAACCTGGTTGAGCAAAACAAAGGCATAATCTATGGACACCGATTCATGAAACCCGCGTACACGGGTATAATTAAAAAGTTAGCGGGGGAGGCGGTGATCCACGAGCCTCGCAAATAATCAATAATCAATAAATCAATAAATTTCCCCCCATCATCAAACAACTCAACGTCCAACGCCCAACCGTCCAACATCCCAACACTCACAACACTATTTGTGCGGCCGCCATCATCATTTCTTGACACCAAAAAAATTTGAATAGACTTTTTGTTTGGTTGTCTCTTTGATTTCAGAAACTGAGTCTTAAGTCCGGTTACATATCTTTTCTGCATATGCTTTGTGCCAAGTCCCCTGAATTAGTTAGAACGTTTGCATCAAAAAAGTGGTTTCGAAGCACCGCCTCGCTATCTTTTTTTTTTCGTCACCCTTCCCGACATGTGCGTGTAATCTGTCAACTTCTGATCTAAAGGTTCCCCCCCCCCCCCACCCCACACCCCCCTCGTTTTTGGCTCCTCGGACTGCACTTCTAGGCGATATTAAATATTAAACATTCGCGTCCTGAATTGATATACATTTCATTTTTTTATTGAATGAATGTTCGGTGGTTAGAATTCGACGAAGAAAGTGTACCTTGTTATTTATGATGGGCGTGCCGCGCACATTGTCCGATAATCGTATTTATATATCGCCCGTAATTAAAATGAATGAGTACTTTTTACATAAAAACCCTTATTTGTATTACTCAGCTGAGCTTTGTTTTATCCGAGGGCATTGCTTACAAGTTACTGTTTTGTGAGACTCAGTGTAACTACTATTACGCTTCCACCCCACTCAGGGCCTTTTCCCGCCAAGTGGACGCCCACTACGCTGTCCAGGTGCTGAGGCAGTTCTTCGGCTAGGGTAGCATACACATGGAGCACGAGTAGAACTGAGGAGGCTTATCCGCTTAAAAAAAATGATAAGAGTCTTTACGAACCTATGCCTCCTTTCAATATGGCGAACAAGATTCAACGCTCAGCATGCAATGCATACACAACAGTGTCTGTGCACGATGGCTGTGCATCCTGTATACCCCACATCAGAATCAAGGACTTTTCAATTCTAAGCTTCCTCGGTAACCCCGACCTCTGGTGTTGGAACTCCATTTAAAATACTAGATCAGAAGAATGAAACGGTCCCCATCAGCTTACGTAGTACAATAGAGCATGGTATTCATAGCGTCTATCACTGAATATCAAAGGTCACTTGCGGGGGGAGCGTGGCTTGGTAGCTCGACACTCTTGATTCCTTATTGTTGTTGAGCCCACACCGGATAGAATCACTGCAATGTGCTACAGTGAATTGCCAAACGAACACCACCGCAGATATCCGTGACCCAACAATCCGTGACGCCCGAATTCCTGAAATATACCTTCCAGGCCTGATATACATACTGAATATGTAGGTTCCATCAGTTAGCAGGCGAAATCCAACCCTCTTTCAGGATAGTATTTATAGCACATTACATACATATGCTGAATTTGATCAAGTACGTATAAAGTAAGTTACAAATATATTTCTCTATCATTGCCTCCGTAACAACTGTATGTAAACAACTCGGCGCGCCCGCAGCAGACGCGTCAGCAATGTATGTTCCATCGGCCCCCGGGAGTGAAGTAATACATACTTGCCTGAATTTTTGACCCTCCTGGCACCAGGGCTATTAATAAACATTGGGCGGAGAATTTTATTATAAGCGAGAGGTAAAGCAAAAAAAAAAACAATTATATACATCACACTGATAACTTGATTGTTTTTAAAGTTCAAGGTGTGTGTTTTGGTTTATCATTTCGTTTTGCTTTCTTTTCAGATTCTGATACTCCTCCTGATACTCCTCAAGTTTCCATTAACCCATGATTAACCCAATATCAACAAACCAACATCGCTACAACAGTTTTGTAAAAAGTAAATGGAGGTTGTTTCGATGAGTGCCATATGAAGAAGAGATGGAAAACCATAACTATATGAAACGAGAGTACTACTGTTACATTTACTACGACTCCTCTGGTGCGCCATCAGCCAAATTGATGTCTTCAACCCGTACAGTTTCACGAATGTGAAGTAGCATGCGTGTTGAGAATATCGCATGAAAGACTCGGTGCCAACTAAAGAACATTGAGAAATGTCTTTCTATAAGCAGGCTTACTCACGCTGATAGGATCTGTGTGTACTCGCGCTGTATGGTTTGGAAAAAATCATTATTTTATGTAGGTGATGAACGCCGTAAATAAAGAACTTACAGGAGCCAAAACAAGTGTCAAGATATTGGCTAGGGTGATTACTACACAGAACAAAAGTTATCGGTGTTAGCGGTCAAAAAAAGTCTCTGAAACATGTAGGGGGACTCACGGAAGAGGTAAATAAAGTATGTTACCCCATCGCGATACAAGGCAATGATTAAAGCATTTTGTGAATGACGATATCGTTTGAACCCAGCCCACAGGGTAAGCACCATTGAAACTTGGAATTTTCTTCATTAATGCATTCTTCGTTTGTAAAGCGTTCTGTCTTTCTTACCTGCTTCATATACCATTAACAGCAAAAAGTCTACAAATAGGATAGAGCTTCCGGCTGTTTTATGGCATCCAAGTACCACGGCCGATGCGGGAATTCCATCTGTGGTAGGAGTAGGAAAAAAGGTGATTTTTTGTATTGTATCAAAACAATTACAACCTTACGTTTTACAGAACGAAGATAGATGATTAAAATCGCTAGGCAGGGTGTTATTATACACTTTTTGGAAAGTATTGAGATGCATTATGTGAGGAGAAGAAAAGCTTATTATGGCTTACAGCATAGAATGACATTAGAAAAATGAGCATCTTCTTATTCAACCCCCAAAGAGCATACGTCCGAAGCATAAGAATTGCTACCACGATTAGATCAATACATTGTCCCCTTAATATCATCGACAGAAGTACTTACCCTCCGCAACAATTAAACCAAATACCACGCCACCTATAGCAGTTTTTTAAATCTCGATGTATGGGTGAAAGAAGACACATAAAATTAGACTCACATGCTTCAGCAATATCGATCCTCGAGCAAAGCTACTCGTAAATCAAAATAAATTAAATTAGAATAGAATTAAAATAAGCAATCCCAGGGGGCACCCCTGGCAAAGAAGACTCTTAATTTACCTGAGGTGAAATGCCATGTGGCGACAGATCGTCTGTGAAAAAAAAAAGTTATCTAAACACAAGTGTCCAAATTCCACGGAGAAGATTCTATGCTTCTCACAGTATACTGACAGCGTGACATCGAAGAATGCAGGGTATCGAGATAGTAGATACAAGACTTGTGGGATGTTGATATCTGACACCCACATGTGTAGGACCTATGTGACAAATAAACTAAAACCTTTGGCTGAGGTCTAGAATGAACTTACCTCCAGGTCCAACATTAGGATATAGTCAAAGATCTAATTGGCAAGTTAGCAAGATATACATCAATACATTTGCTCTGGACGCACCAGCACTACAAAAGCCGCGACTTTCCCAGAATGTACAATCAGCCTCGCACGTTTGTAGGAGTGGCGTTCAAAGACGTTTACCATTAGTGTACTATATACCCCCCCCCCCCCCCCACATTAGTACAACAATATATGGAGTTAAGATTCAATACTCACTCTGACGATCAAGGAACGGGAGGCGCTGACAATGTCTTGCTCTGTGAGTCCGCTGCTCATGGCTGAAAAGAGGTTGTCAAGTTTGTATGTGGGCTTTCGGAACGAGGTGCCATGCAAGACTTATAATGAACGTGAAGGGTTGAGGACTTACTATCAATGGGCCTCAATCAGATGGGACACACGGTGCCATAGTCATGAGGCATAGGTGTCAGTGGAATCCCTGTAGAAGCAGCGCAGGCTGCCAGTGTACATCACTTGTAAATTTGGACGTGATTTGATTTAGGGTTTAAAAGGATAGAATAGGCCCGAGGAGTTGCTTTCGATATCGTGTCCTGCAGTGTTCGTTGGGTTCAGAATTTCGTCATTATGGCTTGAGATTGTAGGACTGGTTACCTGGTAGTTGGTGCTTGACGTTGAATACGTTGAAAAACACAATGTTAGAGAACAGCTTTCTTGACGTCCGGCGCAAAGAATACCCATATCACCTTGTGATGACACGTCATTTCAATTCCTCCGAAATACCAAAATATTGTGGCAGATTTCATGATGATTTTTGGTTTGCATCAATCAAGGAAGAACATTGAAATAAAATAAGATATGTCATTGTCAAATCTGGCGCTGTTTGAACGGAAATAACAGTAATAGATGAGCGCTGAATCAGGAAACGAAAATCAGTGTTCAGAGTCTTCGTTTAATATATCTGACTTACTATGTGTAACCGTAGTCTAGTTAGTGGAGATGAAGATTTCGGAAGTGCTAGTGTCGTTATGTTAAAACCCCAACCATGGAGTTGAGAACCGAACTAATGATAGTACTGTTTATATTTCGAGGCTATGCTAGTGTTAGCGTCAAACCACTGTAAGGCCCATCATAGACGTGATGATCATAAGCCAAAATTCTTCACTATGGCAGACTTCTAAATGGTAAGATCTGTCGGTTGGTACATATGATATAAGGCAGTTACTAACTTGATTGGATACTATGATGCCTTACTTCATAAAAAAGAAATGTTGAACAATCCATATTGTGCACTTTACAGTTTCCCTCCATTATCAATCAAAAACCTCAATACATTGAAATGATCACTCTCAACGATTGCAACGAACACTCACTGAAACTACTAGTATCTGGGGTATGATGGTCAATTAATTCCTTGAAAATGATGATGGAAACGACTCGAGAAGGTGAAAAAGTGACAACAATTTCGAATGGTTCATTGCAAATAGAACCAAACCCCAGCCAGCGCAATTGATATGAGGGGAGCAACAAAGTTATAGATGATTATATAGTGTTTTGAACAAAAAAATCATACATGTCAAAGCAAACAGCGCCAGAGTTGCTTACATGTTTCGGTAAACCGGCACGATTTTGTGAGTAAACGTCGACTTTGCTTCTAAATCCCATACACTGGCGACATCAACGCTTCAAAATGCAAGAGTGTGTGAACATACAGGGTCCCCAGATTTATCCCGAACCTTGATTATATATGGCTTCACACGCGTCTGCCTGTTGACGATGGTAACAAGTTGGAAAACCAGCAAAATATTCGCAAGGAGAGAACGCTGAAGAGCACTCTATCTTTTCGTCTTGTTTTTATTTGTGTGAAGATATATACTGGTAATTCTTGACATTCTTAACCATCAACTTAACGGCATATATATGTTGAATCATTAAATCCATTTATACAAGATGTACATCACGACTTATATAAATTCAGATTTTGTAGCATTACACACAGGGAAACACCAGCTTGCAACACGCATGCCACGGAGTCGCCCTTGTCGCCACACTCCCTCCCATGCATCCTTGACGAGATGTTGCTGACAGGAAACGCGTCTATAGAGCTCAGGAAGAACAATGAGCAGATCTGTATAAATGATGCTCCGAAGAGGAAAAGCAATACATGATGGCTAGAAAGAGCACTGGGGAAAGAAACCATGAGACACTACTGAAGAGTTCAGCGCATGTATTGAAATCAATACAAACGAATGGCGAGAAGTCTAAAGAGGTGTGGAAAATATATGGTGATAGGCTGCAGCTGATACCCTTACACGAGCGGACTGAAAGACAAAGAGGGATCAAACAGAGGAGCAATGAAGTAACCTACACCGGAGGGTTCGAATGTTTAAAGTTATCAGTCTGGACATTTGCTCTAGCTTTGATGTCTGAGGTACATAAGTCTCGTATGATGTTTTTCTGGCAGAGAATGTATCATGGCCACATCTTATGACAATAATTGTTCAGGAGAGTTATTTAATTCCGTGTCTGAGTACCCGTTCCCGTATTCCTGAATTTTTAAACTATGACGGAACTGCTGTTTGATGTAGAGTTTCTGAGCCTTAAATAGCTCATCGGGGATAGATACTGCTATATACTTGTCGAAAAACAAGAATTGTCCTGTTAGTTGGCAGGTCCTACAGAATCGGATTAGAAATCAATTAATAATCCTAATCCCAAACCTTACCAACTGTAATCCGTACCGTGGCGATCATCAAGAGGAAGAATGTTGGTGGTCGTAGGATGAAACCAAATGACTAGAACTTAAAATGGTTGTTATGATGAGCTACGGGTGGATTGGCGTGTGATGTACGTACGCGGTTATTATTGTTGCATGTCTGAAATGCAAAGGTTGTGAAGCAATGCCCGGTGTACCATGCTCGAACGTTGACCCCATCCCTTGCTTTTGCACGTATTTCCTTGAATTCAGTCTGACGCCTTTCGTAAGTTGCAAGCCAAAATATGACGATATAGAACTTTACACAGCTAGAATGGTGTTCGTGTACACTAGAAATAGTTTCAGCTTACATTCTGCATATTTTAGAGCTTTGCAAGGATCCACTTACACATGGAATGAATCATGATAGTACTTGGGTAAATAAGATTGCCGGGCATGATTACAACCTGTAAGATTAAGTAAAGATGTGGCGGTCCTGAGAAACTAGGAAAGCTTCGCACTAATATCATGCAAAAGATGCTGGAGGTACTAGAAAGAATAGATCATAATAGCTAGATGAAAATGAAGATGCATAAGAACTGACGTCGTCAACATTCCTGTCTGTACAGTATACCACACCAGCACATTTAGCATAGAATCAGTCCTACCATGAACAATTAATGCGTGAGACAGATTATGTGTCATACGTGCATGTAAAACAGACCTGCTAACACCTGTTCTACTCCTGCGCAAACACCACACAAGCGATCCGGTAACCGCAATATCAAGAACGGCATTCATTGAAAATGTCAAGGTTATAAGCCACTATTCACATCTGAGTTGTTAGAGAAGAATCTCGGAAAGAACGTCAGGTTTACTGCAATTTTGTGCACATTACTGATCCTAAGTAATGTAATCCTTCGAGAACAAAATAATATCTTTAGTTGGTCCAGATAATGTAAGTGTATGAACATACGATTTGATGCTGAATGCTGTACAGCCATTTCAGCAGAGATAAACAGTAGCATGCAACTCGGTGACTTACCGAATACTATTCCTGTTGATAAATACTCTCAGTATGGAATAAGTAGAATGTAATGGTTCAAATACCACCGTGTGTCACTAATAATATAACCTTGGTGGTCAGTGTAAGTAAAGTTGTTTCAAATATCAAGGAAATGATATGATACCAGAAATATTATAACCACCATATCCTTCTTGTCCCTCCTTACTGAACATCTGGTATAGAGCGAAATATGAGATTTGGGGTATAAACACATACATATATAGAGTCTCCGAATGTAGAATCTACGATGGTTATGTCAATATAATCACAACGAACAAATTAGAATGTATTCATACCCGTTTGCCATCACCTCTACCAAAGCCTGTCACATCAAAAATCATAAAAGAGACAAAGAACCATCAAGAAGTACAAAATACCATAGTAAGGTTTACGGCCTTCAATATATCAGTAAAGAAGAATCTCAGTGACAGCAATGAGACAACTTACACCTGGTGGCCTTCAAAGTATAATGTAGTCATTATATGGTGACACAAATATATCCAATGAAATCATCATCCCATAATATCAAGAGCTGGAACATTCGTATGATGGAGAATTTCATCTGTATAGCTGCATAAAGTCATCAAAATTCTGAATAGTTATATGATTACGTGCAATTAACCTTGCATGTATGCTTGCAATGATATGCACAATATCGAGCACCCTGGAGGACATCAGCTATCACAGGTAATATAAAGTAAATCCCCCAAGTCACCAAAGAATAGCTACCTGTGGCAAGAATTAATCAATTATGATTGGTTGAAGCCGCATGATGATACGTCACATACAAAAGACTTCAGCTGTTTTGTATCATGGTGAGAATAAAAACGGAAATAGCGATAGGTTTGGCGTGTCATCAATCCAAATAACCTAAGAGTGTCAATCGGGAAGAGTAAACATGGGATGGAATAGGGGGAACACGAACTGACATTGACCCAATGAATGTTGCAATCAAAAAGGAGCCGTTTCCATCTCTGACTGGTTGAAACGATTCATGAACGGGTTGAAGGGCTTGGTCCATTTTTTGTGAATGGGATTTTGTACTACGTTTGAATGGGTTCCTAGAAGGTGGAGACTTTTTTGCATAGGGTCTAGGCAGTTATAAAGGATCCAATAAGTATTATTAGATATAAAGATCATATGTGGGTCCTGATGAACAAACGCAATGATCCATAATGAAGGCAGCTGTTCCACACCCATGGATTTGTTCAGTCAAGACTAGAAGTTCGGCCTGAGTCTGGGCTAGATTGTTTATACCCGGGATTCAAAAGATGATACCATGGCTCGTTCACAAATTAGACAGGCAGTGAAAACGCGGCTGTTTTATTGCAAAATACTAGGGCGAGAAAAACATATCATTGATGACTCCGATGATCAGTACAAGCTGTGTTCATAACGCATCCAGTGGTCCCCCCCCCCTCAGCAGGACGTGTGTAGGAACACACCTACTTAGTTATATATATATGTAAACCTACTTATGGTGAGTGGGACTAATTCATCAGTTCTAGATTGAGCGCAGAGCTGGGAAAATCTTTGGAATCCAGCATATGAATCCCTATTGGGCATGGTGGTGAGACTATTACCTACTGATTTAATCAGCTTAGCGGCATATATATGAAATGGATGCTCAAGACACCACTGATAGAAGACGCACTCACGAATCAAATTCGAACTTCATTTTGATTCGGCTAGTTCCTGACTACTACTGCTCCAACTTCCCTACTTTCTCGAACAAGTTAGCAAGTTCAAACGCACTTTCTGCCGGAACTCCCACAACCCCAAATGTAGAGCTAGTAATTATAGCAGCGTGCAACCAATTAACAGGGAATTTTAAGAGAGAGAGCTTGGGAGGTGGAACAAGCCGAACAAGACGATACAGAGCATAGTGCCATAAAAGCGCGTGCGTTTGCAAGGAAGAAACTCTGTCGTAGAAGAGGTCAGACGGAAGGACTAAAAGAGATGAGGAATCAATTAACCACAACTCTCCCCAGGCTTGGACTCTCCCGTGTGAAGGAGAGTTCCAAGACAACGCCACGTTGATCATCAACGTCGTGGGAATAATTCAACACAAAGATAAGGTGTAATAATGTTCAGAACGTTCAACGTCCAGTAAGATTGTTGACGCATTGCTGATGCAAAAGAGTGCAGTTATTCATGAATATTTGAATCACTAGTTACGCATAGAAAATAACCAAGTTGCTCAATATTGTTACTTTTTTGAATGCATTATTCAGCTGACGTACCTGGACTGGATATTAGCTTTATCTGTTCTCTTTGGATGTTTCCAGATTACATTTTGTTACGTTCATTAATTAGCACAAAGAAAACAAGAGGAAATGAAAGTACAAGAGAGGATATCGCGAATCAGGTACAGGCACTTACAATCATTGTGAAAAATACGTTAGAGATGGCTTGCAGTATAGTCAGACGGTAGTCATTCCTGCCATCTCATCTCTTGTTTGTTCATCTTTCATTTTTTCATTACGCTCCCCCGCCCCACAACGTTGCCCAGCATCACATCGATCCGAACTCACATCATGGTCCCTCATAATGTTTATTCCTGTCATAACATCTCTACATCTCCCACATTCACCCCCCAAAAAATCTGAATCCTACCTCCCGCCACTTAGTTCAGCACCACTTGCAGGAGGTAGAGGAGGTATAGAAATATTGTTCTCAACAGCTGCTTTTTGCATCACGGTCTGCAGGGAGCTATCGACTGCTGATCCTGCATCTGCATATTTTGGACCCGGGGCAAATTCTGACTAGGAGGAAGAGATTGACTTGGACCTGCCAAGCCTATGGTATGAACGTGTTTGGGTTTTGATGGGAATATAGACTGTTTTTGGTGGCGCTGAGAGCTGCTAGTAAGTCTGGAACCTTGGGATCGGGTGATGCTTTTTTGGTGTCTGGTGGCTTTAATACTTTGTTCGATTTAGTCTCCTTTCCTTCATGCTCATCTGGGCATTTTCTTTTCCGTGACTTCGATGTGGAGGAAGGGGGACTATCATCTTTGGGCAAGTTACACATGGGTTCTTTTCTAGCCTCTGGCCTCACGCTTGGTCTGGATGAAATCTAACATCTTCTTGCCAACCATCTTCAATCGGATATCCATGCCAACTTGCCTCACGCCATTACTCGTGAGAGTGGATAATTGTCGGAGCGTCGGCTTGTTTTTGTAGACAGACATCAACTCGAGCGACAAATTCCACAGGGGAGACTTTTCGACAGAATTTTGAATGCCATTTTCAAATTTTCGTCCCGTATGAGTTCTGTAGATGTGTCATACGTGGCCTTGGATTTGATGATAAGTGAATCAAAGCTCTTCGTCCTTGTAAGAAATTTCTTAGTTGCGTATTGATACTGAAGGTCTTCAGAGAAGGGCTAAGCAAAAACGTATCCGTTCTCATAAATTTGTGTATAGATGGGATCTGGGGAATATTCTCTAGGTGCTCAAAGAAGAAACGATGTGATTTGATCGTGTAGAGAAAGTCTAATGAGCTTGTTGATAAAACATGTGTTTGCGCCTATGGCTCAATGTTAAATGAACGCTCCAACATCGTAACAATTCGTGGGGACTCTGTGAAATATTCTACTATACATGGTTCGTCAGATTCAGAATTTTGTCATAATGGCTTGAGAGTGTAGGACTACTTACTTGGTAGTTTGAAGCTTGACGTTGAGTACGTTGGAAACACAATGTTGGAGAACAACTGCCTTGACGTCCGGCGCAAAGGATACCCATATCAATCAGGAAACAAAAATCAGTGTTAAGAATCTTTGTTTTGTATAACTGACTTACTATGTATAACCGTAGTCTAGTTGGTGGAGTTGAGAAGCAGGACTAATGATAGTACTGTTTATATTTCGAGGCTATGCTAGTGTTAGCGTCAAATCCACTGTATTGCCAAAGGTCCATCATAGACGTAATGATCATAAGATAAATTCTTCACTATGGCAGACTTCTAAATGGTAAGATCTGTCGGTTGGTACATATAATATAATGTAGTTACTAACTTGATTGGATACTATGATGTCTTGCTTCATAAAGAAAAAACGTTAAATAATCCATATTGTGCACTTCACAGCTTCCCTCCATTAACAACCAAGAACCTCGATGCATTGAAAATGATCATTCTCAACGATTGCAACAAACACTCACTGAAACCACTAGTATCTCAGGTATCATGGTCAATTAATCCCTTGAAAATGATGATGGAAACGACTCGAGAAAAATTGAGCATAACAAGTAACTTCTAATGGATCATAGTAAACAGAAAGTTTGTGATTGATGTTCTAAACCAGCTAGCGCAATTGATATGAGGGGGGTAACAATATGAACATGTCAAAGAAAACAGCGCCAGAGATCACGTTGCTCACATCTTTCGGTAAACCGGCGCGATTTTGTGGGTTAACGTTACCTTTGCTTCTAAATCCCATACACTGGCGTCAGCAACGCTTCGAAATGTAAGAGTGTGTGAATCATACACCCAGGCTTATCCCGAACCTTGATTATGGCTCCCGTGTACACGCGTCTGTCTGTTGACGATGGGGACAAGTTAGAAAACCAGCAAAATATTCGCAAGGAAAGAACGTTGAAGAGCACTCTATCCTTTCGTCTTGTTTTCATTTGTGTGATGGTATATACTGGTTTTATCGCTACCAGAGGTATAATTCGTGGAGCTGTACGGTGCCATAATGGCATCGTACACAAGAATTTGTCCAGCCTAGCCCCACTTCCTACACATTACACTCTCCCGTCTGGAGATAGGATTCCATCCGTTGCACTTGGTACGGTTTTCAGATAATAATGAAGTATGAATGACTGAATGACTGAATTTCATGGAAGGTGTTTGGAAGGCAGAGAGAAACGAGGTTGGACAAGCGGTCAAGGTCTGTTAGCTGAAAGCAAAGATCCCATGGAACTAATCATTCGTTTAGGCTGCTTTGAAAGTAGGATACAGACATATAGATGGAGCTTGGATTTATGGTGTACGTGTTTTGCTTTCCTTGTGTCCTGAAACCTCCATGCACTATTTATTTTGCTATATAAATAGAATGAAGCCGAGGTTGGCCAAGCCATCCGCGAAAGTCAAATCCCCCGGGACCAAATTTGGTTAACCTCCAAGGTACGAGATGCAAAAATGATACTTGTACCTCAAATCTCATTTTCCCCATCCAATCGGTGTGTGAAGCTTTGGAATGATTTTCATAAACCGGAAGATGTAGAACCTATTCTTGACGAGTCACTGCAAAGACTTGGAACAGAATATTTAGATCTATATTTGATTCATTGGTAAGCATGACTCGCCAAATAGCAAAGGGGGAACTAACTGAATGAGTGTAGGCCTGTCGCATTCAAGAAGGGGACAAGAGAGGTGGACCATCAGCTCACAGAAGATCCTTTCCCTACATGGCAGAAGCTCGAGGAAATGGTTCAGAAAGGAAAAATTAGGAATATTGGTGTCAGCAAGCAAGTGTCGATTTTTCCAAGTAAATGGCTGTGTATATATTCATCATTTTTATTTTGACAGTTTCAATGTGCGACGGATCCAGAACCTAACCGCTAACCCCCTGAAAATCAAACCAGCTATCAATCAAGTCGAATTGAGTTATTGGAATCCACAGCCGGAACTAGTGAAGGTTGGGATTGTTTGTATGTCGTCATGAGAGTTTGACATGCTGATTACAAAAATTAGTGGGCGAATGAGAATGACATCCTCCTCGAGGCATACTCTCCACTTGGTAGTTCTGACAGAGTTAAGGAGACCTTACAGATACCTGAAGTGAGTTTGGTGATACGAGTACATTTGAGTGTAGCAAACTCACATACACAGGTCAAGAAAGTAGCCTCGGAACTTGGTATCACTCCCGCTCAAGCTTATATCTCCTGGCATGTTCAGCGTGGGGTACATTATGGACTATGTCTTTTTTTGGCACATGACTAATGTGTGTCGTGTTGCAGACAGTAGTCCTTCCGAAGAGTGTTACTCCTTCTCGCATCGAGGAAAATTTCCATAGTAAGCTGGCATAGTTTCGCTCATTGACATTGGGGTGTTGTCGTTAACTTGTAAATTTTAGTTGTAAAGCTTCCCATGGATTCTTTCGAGAAAATGGAAAAAGCAGCTACTTCACATGAACCACAACGATCTGTGGATCCGAGTCGAAGCTGGGGGGTTGACATTTTTACATAATACTTAGCTAGTATTACGTAGTCCATACTGAGTATATGATTGTTTGTTTGGTCAGTTGACGCTGAACCTGCCCTGAAGCAGAATGGCTTTATAATCCCATCCGCTTGTTTCTTCATTTTCTTGGGATAGCAGAGCCGTGGCTCTAATTAAAGGGCGTAGACCTGCGACCCCCCTTGAATTTTGTTCGTTCCCAGTGGTTAGTTCCTTCTACCTCCCTGAGTTTCATATCTGAACATAACTAGAAACCACTGGCTCCGACTCAGCAGCCCCGATAAATGATCCAATGGCTTGCCAAAGGTGCCGGATTCTTAGTGGCCAACTGTCTTCTAAAGAAATGAATGTCGTGAGTTGTATCATCATTGAATTCACCTTGCCATTCGCCAATCGATCCTCCTTTAATAGTGTTGATCATTAACATTTATCGGTAATTATTCCCAATTCGTTTTGTTCATCCTTATTCACTTGCCTCGCATAGA
Organism: Floccularia luteovirens; assembly: GCA_009739215.1. NCBI lineage: Eukaryota > Fungi > Basidiomycota > Agaricomycetes > Agaricales > Squamanitaceae > Floccularia > Floccularia luteovirens. The sequence goes on from VSJF01000009.1 coordinate 128,840, forward strand.
CTCTGTGGTTCAGGGACTTCGCCATAAGCGCGCGCCTCTTCCCGATTGAACGGGTATAGTGGTGTTAAGTTTGTGTCGTCGATTTTTCAAAATTAAATATCCCAGGTCATGTATACTGTATCTCTCGTTACTACAAATGTATACGTAGTTGACAATCAAACGAGTTTGCAAACAATCACAGTGTATGATAGCACTAGGTATTTATCAGGAAGTACAATGGCTGTTTGGCAAACATTGAACTTGCCGCGAAGTAAGCTTAAGAGGCTTTATACTGCCATCCTGCTTTTTCCTCTTTTTCCTTTGGAAGTGGACGTGCAACCCCTCTTCATCGGTGACGGTTAGTTCATCCTGCCTTCCCGTCTGGTGATATGCTTACTTACCTCAATCGGTACTTTTGCACGTCACCACCCACGACCTCGAAGTTCCCGGTAAATATTCAGGCGCCGGATGATTACTCCCCATTTTGAGGCTGTGTTCTTACCGCTGTCTTTTATGGCCGTATGCCTTTGGACTGCCCATTTATCAGTAATTGTTCTCAAATTTAGTTGTCCTTTATTCACATGTCTCGCAGCCCCCTTCGTAAATTCATGGAGTTAAACCGAACGCGTCTTTAATGAATAAATGTTTAATTCTAATTTACCCATCTGAACGGGTATAGTGGCAATTATGTTTGGTTTATGGTCACCGATTAAAATCAAATGCCCCAGGTCATATACTATATTTCTCGTTGCTACAACTGTAAATTACTGTAGTTATCAATCAAACGAGTTTGCAGACAATTGTAGTAGCAACGGAGCGCCATGTGTTGTGTAGCGAGTTGGAAGTGACTAGAAAGTATGATTACATAATTCACGCTGTTTAGGGTTAGACATGATTACATTACATTTCCTTCTCTTCCAAAGTCACCAACAAAGCCTGACAATGGAGTCTCTCAGCCTGCATACCCTGGCAAACTCTCTGCCAACTGCTCAACAGAATGCAGAGAAGGAACTTTTAAACAACTTCAAAGGTATTTTTCACCACAACTACTTTTTCACAAAAATCACATCAGATACGATTAATTTATTACACTTTTCTAGCTGCTGCTTTGAGTATCACCACTCTATATCGTTCATCGAGAAAGAACTCTCAGCGCGCATACAACTCTGGTTATGCGGCTGCCTGTCAAGATATGCTCAATACCATCCAGCAGGGTCTGTCAGTTGATAACACCAATGCCAATGGCTCTGGCCTAGGGCACGATGCGGAAGTTGGTGGTATGACAATAGGCAGAATAATGGATTGGATCGAAGCGAGGTTGGAGGCGATCAAATCAAGAGAAGAAGAGGAGGATGAAGAAGAAGAACGAGAGAAGGAGAAGGAACGTGGAAGGACCACTGTTCCTCCAGTCTCGGTCAGTAACTCTTCGAAACCCGAATCTAAAGCAAGTGCTCCTCCAGTTGAACAAACGTACTCTCCTCGGCCAAAGGACTCGGTATGTTTTACCTTCATGTCATCACACTCTACGCGTATTTTATTAACAACAAACTACAGCAAAGCACATCACTACCAACTCCGAGCTCACCCGTGCTACATTCTACAGCTCGTCTGATCTCTACTCCAACTTCTCCATCTCCGCCCCTACCTCCATTAACAACTGCTTTGCGTCCTATACAACGCCCAAACAAGGCATCTCGGTCCACAGCGAAAGGGGAGCAATCTTATGCAATACCCTCCAGCTCTCCAGCTTCATCCTTCAATTTCGTCTCGGAGAACCTTTCTTCTGCCGGATCTTATTCAGAACAGTCCCCTCTATCGATAGGAGCAGGGGCTAAACGTCGTCATGCAATGATGATGATGCTTGATTCCGCGTCACCCACGACAGATAGCTCATCTGTATCACACTCTCATTCCTCTACTGGTACACCTAACCCTCCAGTTTCTCCAGCTCATGGAGGCAACGCCGCAAATACCCGGAGACGCACAAGAAACATGAGGAATGTACAATCGCAGAATCAGAATATAAATGTTATTCAAGCTCCTCCTGAAGCAATGGACGTGGAAGAGGAAGGTGGTAGAGAGCGTAAGCGTGTTTCTAGGAGACCTTGATTATGGATTCTTTTCCATTAGTTTCCGCCACATTTATAATGGTTTATCTTTTACCATACGGCTTGTCTTGACGCGAATTCATGATCATTCTTGTATCAAACAAAACTCATTCCCCTCATTCCCCTCTAGTATCTTTAAGTAGCAGTAGTATTAGTAGCATACCTTCCTTTTTTTCCTTTTTCACACCTTATGATCATTTGCTGCATTTTGATCTGATTAACTTGTTATCTGTGTTTCCACCCAAATTTTACACTTATGGGGTAAACTCTGCGACATTTTGCTTAATTACTGATCACTTTATGCTGACTTGTGGTATCCTTATTACATTACTGTAACATTCTCTCCCTCTCTCTCTCTGAGCATCGCCATTTTGTTTATGTACAGGAATTACAAAATAGGGAAAAAATGAAGAAATAAACAAATGAAACTCGGGAATATTATCAGGGTAAACGGGGATCAAAAATATTTATGATTGTCATTGTTATAGTTTCAACTCAAACAGTGGATAGCATGGAACACAGGTCCGGAGCTGGAGATGGTTCATTAATCCAAAACACTTTCGAGTGAAAGGCCGGGTTTGAAGAATTCACCGACCCTCGGAACAAAGAACACTCTGTTTACTTTCCTCCAAAAGGCAATCAATTAATGATGTTTATAATTGTAAGTACAATTTTTTAATTTGTTTTTCGTGTTTAAAAAAGTTCGAATAGAATTACTCAGGACAACTTGAAGTTTCCAATTATGATTACTTCCTATAATTTATTTACATATTCGGTTATGTTTGGAAAGGAAGGTGGCTGCCCACTTACTTGTTTTCTTGAGCGAATTCTAAATCGGATGATGCATGGTTATTCGAGGGACGTTGGAAAGAGGCGAGGCCTGTCATGCGGACTGATCTCCTTGAATTGAGTCTATAGTCCCCCACATGTGAGTAGGTACATTTGTAATAATTGAATAGGGATAATTACACCGCTAGGATAGCATTAGTGTATACTGGAGACAATTTAATATCAACCTCTTTATAATGTGAAGAAATTTGCGGTCACTCACGTTTCGAGAACATCATGAATATGCTTAGATAGATGAGTTGATCCAAACCGATTGCGAGCTGTATAAATATAATGATATCAGTCAGAAAGTATTTTTTTTACAACCGTAAGAAGCTTGTACGAACACAAATGAGACAAGCAATATTAATAAGACTAAAATAACGATAGTGTTAGTTAGCCTTTTCGAAACAATTTGGAAAAATTCAAACCTTGTCATAGCTCCTGTATTGATCGTATACATTATGAGGACACTAATCATTGAGTCGGTTCTAAGAGCATGTCAAGCCATTGTCCACCACATACGGAATAAATGAAATCATTACTGACCGACCAACACCAGTTCTTCCTTTCCTCAGACTCCATGCGATTGAAGCGGTAACCGTAACATCAAGAAATATATTAAAGATGATTCCCGATGCAAATAACCACTAATCAGAATATCAAAAAAAATTGAGAAGATGAGATGAAGTAAACTGACTTTGACTTTCATCAAGCTGCTGAAACCCTTTAGGATAATGCTACAAAAGCAAAAGTTGTTTGCGTAAAGTTTCTTCGGAGAGTTATGAAATTAGCCCACATCTGAGCAGAGGAAGCTATATTACTGATTTTGTCAGCTTGTACTGTTACATGATGCGGTGGCTATCTTTGCTTACCAACGGCGATCCCTAGGATTGAGCAAAAAACATTGCAATGGTCGTCATCTTTGTTTCAGATAAGAAAAGATTTAAATACCGAAGCGAATGGTCAGCAATGCTATCTTTGCAAAGAAACAGGTATAAGAATATTTTCCAAGGCTGAGATGTGAAAGTCGGGTACCAGCAATATCAAAAGCGCCGAATGTTTCTTTGAAACTGCAAATACATCTTTTGAGCCCACGTGCATATAGCTGTCTGTGAGGGATTGTTCACGCACGTATCCATAATCTCCAGATAAAGAACCTGTCATTCATAGTTTCAGAATTAAGCTGGATGAAATACTAAATGACTTGACCCGCTTGTCATCAACTCTACAGTTATCTAGATTCCAGTTAGAAGATTATTCTTTCACAGGAGAAATCTAAAGTTACCGTTGAGAAAAACACTAGCTTTAGTATATGTTGATATAAATCAATGAGAACAATGTGTTTATATTGAAGTCTTACAATTGACCACCTAAGAGTTGCTTTAAGCTTGTACGCTTGGCAACTAACTCGTAGGGGGAAGATACTTACCATCCCATCTTATCCAAACCAAATATATTTACATGATTGGTGATCATGTAATAATAGCTAAGGATTGGCTGTTAATATAGAATAGGTCTCCTTTGATGGCTTGACTGACGTGCCGCGCATGCAAGAGACCACATGAGCAATATCAAGCGCCCTGGATATGATATGGAATGAGCGCGAGAAAGTTAATACAAGGGTCCCATAAGCCACCAAAGCACAGCTACCTATACGGAGGAGTTATAGACATAAAAGTCAAGTGCATCATTCAGATAAAACAAGACATACGAAAACCTTCAGCCACATCCTATCAGCGGGGTACAGACGAAAGTACCGATATGTCTGGTGTGTTGTCAACCCAAACAGCCTAACAAGTATGCGATCAGCCCGCTTATACGCACATTGCATATATGTGGAAATGCTTACATAGTTGAAATATATGCGGAGAACATCATTGACGCGAATGCCTTCCTCAATGGTTGAAACAATTCTTGAGCCTTTTCAATGGGAAGGGGATCCATAGTTTCACGGACTGAATGGACTTGGGAGAGTTTGTTAGCCCCAGGTCATGGATTATCTCACCGGACAGGTAGTTATATGCACACTTGGGAGCTGGTGACATTTTCCATGTGTGATTTCGAAGATGCGAACAACTCTATTATTTCTGGATATCAATACGTTCCCTCAGGCATTCTGATAGACATACGTGGGATCTACAATGAGAAACAAACAGTACATTCCATAATATTTTACACTCATTTACAAAAACCTACCGCATAGGATATACGACCATGGTAATAAAGATGATTGCCGCGTAAGAGCGAGAGCGTTGAAGGACTTTATTCCGTCTCTGCCCATGTAACGTTCCTGTGGCGAAAGTTGTAGTTTGACAGAGGGTTTAATTACAGTATGACACCGGCCTTTTCCAGCGCAGTACCAGCTAAGAATAAAACACATGATCAATGTCTATTCCGCACAATCACAACGTCGATTCCTATAAATGGAAATCGGTTCTGGCTGGTCCCTAACTGTGAGTCCAAAGGGAAGAAATCCAAAAAATACGTTAAAAATGCATGAAACCTCTAATGAAAATAAGAATAAGCATACACCGTTAAACGACTTGCCAATACGAAACCGGAATTGATAACGACTCATACAAGATATAATCCTTGACATTTCTCCTCCGTGGAATAGTACAGTTGTCGGAGGATTGTTTGGTTGGCAATTTGAGCTGTTAGCTGTGTGAAACCTGGAGGACATGTGAATTAGTGATTTAATAAAGTTTGTTATTCTTAACAAGACTGCCGGAACAACTGTGGCCCGGGGAGAGGGGGCGACATCAACGGCCTGCATCATAGAAATGACCGCCGGGTGCTGTAATATCATATATACGTACTTGAGGGGGGAACGTTCCAGCTGGCAAAGTGTACTTATTCGATATATCCAGGGTCATGTGAGAAGTAGCAGATAATTCAGTTTTGATCGATATTGACATAATTACGGTACAGCTCACATTGAAACTTGACACTTGAACAGCCTCGAACAATGTTATGCAATTACCCTTGCGAGTGTCTCCGCGGGACTTTGGAAAGATTCAGGCTCTGGGTTGAGGCCTAGGGAGTGAGTAGTTAGCATTCCCTATGGTTCCATTCTTATTCTCGTATAAAATGTCTGCAACATGTAAGCGAGGCCATAATCAGAAAAGAAAAATCAAACTCCAATAACAGATTAGGACATTCTTAATGCTTCCATCATTCTCATGGCAATTTAGGTGGTGGATCCTGGAACTTGGTATATTGGAACCTGTTATTCAACATGTCAATGATTCCGAAGGAGTCTCGGAGGAAGTGAAAGATATGCCGTGAAACATTATGAGATCGGAATTATCAATTATCACACCAGTAGTGGGAAGATCCGTTATAGAAGCGCCTTCGAAATACGTCCTAGCCTGTTTCAGTGTAGAGTCCTAGTAGCCCCTTCATTATCCATTTCTAAAGCGACTTTTCAATCCGAACACTTACATGGTATTCACCGGCAGATATGCACCACCACCTCACATATGCCTGGTTCTCCGAGTCAACAAAGATATAAATAGCTGAATTGCCTGTCAGAAAAATGTTCCTGTTGGGTTAATGAGACAGTGGATACATCCACAGGATTAATGGCATGTCGGACGTCCGCATATACCAGGGCAACAACTTATGGGGGATATTCACATCATCAGAAAGAGCATAGCAGGAGACAACCACAGAATGGAAAAATAGATTGTTGCGTCGTATCAGTGGCGAACATCGCTATTTAGAAAGAGGTTCAGCAGACAACTTTGAACGAGATTGATGCTGGAAAAACATCAGTTGAAAATTAGTGATCAAAGGTGCCAGTGGTTCACCACCAACCTTGATATATCGAAATTGGTGTGGGTCATTCAAGTTCAAGGAGGCTGTTGACAAATTAGTGTAACCGAACAAAAATTGATTACCTAAATAATTAGAACAAGCCCTGGCGTGACCTCCGAATAACCCTCTACTTCGCAGTCTCCGAACTCATGGTCGATTGGAAATTAAACTTACTTCGATTGGCCAGATACATAATCCAGCTGATACTGCAATTACAAAGACTCCAAGGCCAGAACTACACCATGTATATCGAGGGTTGACTTCCTACTAAAAGCATCCTGCCTTATGGAGATATACGCTTTGGGGTTACCCACATTTGTCGGTCATGCTAATAGCCTGGAAGGCAGTTGCTGAAGCTACCACCGAGTCCGGATGTTCTGCAACGTCTTCAACCAAATTCTCCGGACCCGGATATCCATATTGCAGCTTAAATGAAATACAAATCAATGGTCCATTCCGGATTGAGAGACTGGAATTCCTTGAACGTTCTAACAGCTGATTCGCTAGCTAAAGTCTCACAGCCTTCGATTGACGATACCAGATAAGGAGAAAAGACTGACAACTGATTGTACTTCACCTCAAATGCTTTGGATAACGTGCAATCCCATGCTGATCTTTACTTTTTCAGCATAATCTGACTGTAGTGACAAAACCTATTTATATACCCATCAGAGCTCATCAGCGCCCGCTAAATATATCATGTCCATATTATCAATATTATTGGAAAGGATTTCTTCAGTTGGCAAATTCCACAACAAGTTGCAAAATCCTCCTTGAACGACGGACGACTCACTAATTATTTTAGGAAACACCAAGTTGCATTAGTTTGTATGATATTACTAGATTAGCAATTTCACCCTATCAATCCTTAGTTTGCAACATATTTACATACAATATTCGACTCTCAAGTCAAGGCATAACTAATTAGTGTACAGGAAAGGAGGGAACTCAATAAACCTATGCGAGGTCGCTAGGAGGGGATAATTAGTTGGAGCGTGCCATTTATTTATATTCAGGACCCTGAAGAGCGACCCCTTCTCGTTGTTATTCATAAATGCGAGATTTAAAGCTCCCTCTTCATTTCCTGACCTACCACCTTCCCACAGCCACCATTTGACATGGTCTACTTGACGATGCCAGCCAACATGCAGATAGCCTCTGTGCAAGTTACCCAGCCACCAGGCCACCTCTATCAGCTTCTCACTAAATCGCCTATCCGTTTCAAGAATTTCAAAAAACTATGGAAACGCGTCTCGATAAAGGGGAAGAAGCACAGTAACGACACTCTCAATGCATCAGCTTTCAATTATGTGGTAGATGAAGAGGAGTCTGTGTTGGATTCTCTTCCTATTTATCATGGCGAAGGTTACCCAATACCTAAGAAAAAGGAAATACCACGACAGGGTGAACGTGAACCTTGGTAGTATGTTCAAAGTCTTATTATCACGAGCGATTGGCATTGCTGACAGTCTTGTTATTGTTTTTGGTTTTGCAGTGGTACATATGACGTGCCAGTCATGATTTGTATCATGTAGGAGATTGTCGGATCTGCCAAGCAAGAAAAACCTAGGAGTTTTATCACGATAATAGTACGAGCCTTCGGAACGCAGTAAAGTCTAGGCGGGACTTTGTCACCCTATCCGTGGTGTCAGACCCTTCATCATTCATTTATCCCTGAGAAAGGCGGGATATGGGGAAGGCAGGAATGGGGTATATTCGACCGGGTGTAAGGGAAGCAATTATTTGATATTATATGAGGCTGAAATTTATGTTGTGAGATGGACAGTGTAGCATGCATTCCGCTATTGTAGTCACTGATACCTGGAATATGAAATTCATATCCCACATTCACTCGTTTGTATTTCGTTAACTATTCACAGTTGGTGTACAATTGTCTTCCACTACTTGGGCAATAGGTTCCTCTTAGCCACCCGATCATAATCATGCGCAACTTCATGAGTTCTGGAGCCTTATCAATAGAATAGGAGCAGCTCTAGACACTACCGCAATCTTAAGAACCCTGCCGCGCCCAACTCGATTTGTAACTCTTTTTCATTTACAAACTTCACTGAAGGTCTAGCGTGAAATGGTTACCTAAACCAAAAGCTGTATCTTCCTGTGGGAATATGCTGTGCAAAAGGTATTATTAACTAAGAATCTACATCTTTGATTCGTCAATCATGATAGTGATTTTTACTGTTCGAAGAGCCAATTAGTACATCTGGTCATAAGGAACAAGCGACGAATTGAGCATGATCACGATCATTGCATGTTTGATGGGCAGCGCCTGGGACAATACTCCTCTTCTTTGTATGGAAGACCCTATTGTACCGACCCGGTGCCGGTGCTATAAATGCCTGCTGGATCAAGAGAACAAAATGGGTCCAAACTGCTTGCTTCACCTACATTTCAATCGTCCACTTTGCAGTTCGGTATGGTCTTCACGACGTCCGTCTCCCATGTTCAAGGAAACCAGATCACCAGCCTACCCATTGGACTTCATCGGTTGTCCAACCCATCACCGGGTATGAGCGGCATCAAAAGGTTTTGGAAGCGCGTGTCGATGAGAGGAAAGACTAGAAGAGCTCGCACACAGCAGACTTCGATGTATCCAGATCCCGCGATTGAAGAGCTGGAATCCATACTGGATTCCCTCCCAGTGTGTCATATGGGAAAGTCATCCAAAAGTCGTATTAGCGGAGAAGAGGTTGCGCAACTTGCGCGTGACAGGGTACCTCTACAGAGGTTAGCCCATGATCATTGATAACCACCGAAGTCAGCTGACCCAGTGCTTTCGATAGCCCTGCGAATGATACACCTCTGTTATTTTTCATCATGTAGACGGAAATGCAATGGAGAAGCATAGGCAGCCGCCTAAATTGCACACGTCTCGGGAACAGAGTAACTTCTCATCTTTCCTGGGCAACGCGTGTCGTTCGCGCTCCATCATTGAGGGTTGAAACATCACATGGGTCCCTTCTATCATTGAATGAGCCCTGAGAGGAGGATTGGATATTAGCCAGAGCCCGAAGGGAGAACAAGATCTTAAATTGCCTTAATCGAGTTATGTGAATGAAGGCTATGCAGTATACAACAGACAATTGCCTTCTGTGGTGCTAGTCCAACTTGAGTTTGGTTGTAATAAAAGTCGTTTATGTATGGTTGGAGTATTGTAGAGCATTGCTTAGTAACCCTTTTAGCTTCTATCATCGTACTTGTCCCATAATAACAGAACAGCATATGATAAAAGAACCGAGAAACGAGACTTGAGGGTTCGACAACGGAATCTATAAAATTAAATACAGGACAAGAGCATCATACTAACTTGGTAGTTTCTTTTGGCTGTGTATTCGTCTCTATCTTCGCCTCCTCGGCGCCTTGTGTCACTGCAGATAAAGCGCCACCAACCTCTTTACCAACAACCTCGGCAGCTTTCTTCTCGACTGTTGTCATAGCATTTTCTGTCCAACCGAGCATTTCCCTCAGTTTGAGCCCCGTCACCTCTTGTACCTTCTCGACAGATATAATCGCGCCTCTATTTATCTGTGCCCTGGAATTTGACGTAGCTTCTTTGATGCGGTCCCATGTCATTTTACTATGTGCTATCGCGATGTCATGTTTTTGTGCGATGGTTGGGAAGTAGGTGTTTTCGATAGATCCGAGGTACTCCGAGAGATTGCCGGTTGTTTTTGGGAGGAAGTGGTTGGCAGATGCTAGCAAGAGAACTGGAGGTAATAGAAGGCGGGTAGGTAGACCTCGATTCCGAGCTATTATAGAGCCACTCAGAGTGGCGATACCAACATATAAAAGTCCAGGTGTAAGGGATTCTTCGGGTGAGATGATAAGTTTTACTCTATCTATAAATTTTTTTAGTACATTAAGGGACCGTATCGTTGCAAAAGAGCTCACTTTCTACTGCATTCTCAATGCCGATCCATTTGGAGACAAGACCTTGCACCCGGGCATGCGTATCCGAGTATGCATGACATACATGCCTCCGCACTACACCAATCTGCTTTTCCAAAGCGGACGGGGTTTCCAATAAGAGAATGTCTGGTGTGGGATCCGGGTATATTGACAACTAGAGCATATGATATTGCATTTTTTTCAATCATTGATATTGTCAGGTCCAAGGGAAAATCTGACCTTCTCCTTGGATTCGTGTAACCCGAAAGCCGCCGTTGCAAAGGAGCCCGTGAATAGCACACGCTTTGGCTGTAACATGTCCAGAGTTATACCTGGAGACAGATACATTTATGAATAGCACTCACCAAACGAGACGTTGCTCGATACATAGGCTAAGTGCAGGAGAATTCTAGGCGTTCCAAGTTCATTAACTTAATATTCCGGGTTTGGTTGGCAAGATTGTTTGGTTTGAACGCCCATTGACAACAATGCTTACATAACAAAAGAACTTTGTTTGTCGTGTAGGGAGTGGAAAAGAATCCAATTTCCAAATAACAACCCCTCTGTTCTATTCCATATAAAGATGAACGTAACACTATAAATATTTTCTAATTATACCACTTTTCGCGTAGTCGTTTTCTTTCTACCATAGGTTTTGTAATTATGATAGCAAGTAGTAGACCTGACACGGTGAGTACAAGCTGGAGTTTATTGAAGTTCTCATTGAGGACATCGAAAGTGTTGGAAGGAGCAACACGGCTGAGGAACATATCCAAGCCGTAAGTGAACACAAGGGAAGTTGATTCCAAAAGAGCAGGTGCGGTGACTATTCGCTGGGTGTTTGAAACCTACAGGGGATTAATTCAGTCACAAATGCATTCGATTACCAGTCAGTGGAGCTAGCTATCACCTCGTAGTTATGAGAAAGCACTCGTCGAGCATCATCAGGCATGATGGGATCATACTGTATTAGCATCTCTTCTGCGTCAGCAGCGGTTGGCTTGCCAGTGGGACGTCTTGGATCGAGTAACCGACGTGGGAAGGACTGGATCCTGTTGTTCTTAGTAGCAACTACAGGGTCTCAGTATACATCATAAAAGGTCATGATTATCTGGCATACCAATAAGGTCTTTGCTTGTGATGCCAAACTTGGTCGCGGTCGGTGCCATAGCGGTAATTCCATGTGGAAATACGTATGATTGTGTGTACGTTGTGAGAGAAATACTATCATTGCTAAATGGCGACATATCCGAGCTAGGAGGGGAAGAACTATTAGTCTCGAAGTTAGATGATTCTGATGGTGTCTACCTTTCCGTTTTTTGGTCTGGACTATGCCCTTCATAAAACTCTACGCTGACCATTCTATAACCTTTGGATGACCCTACCACAGAGGCATCAGGTTCGTAGTAGTGATACACCAGCCAATTTTCCGCCAAGGATGACTTGACATCGCAGACATTTCCATTTGGAGGAACGGCGGCACGATAAACGATGGTACCCTTCATACTATCAACTAGATATATTCCACATCTTGTCGAGGGGGTCACTGTCGGAGTTGTGTGTACAATGAACAAGCGCTGGTTTAGATACTTGTATAGCGTCGACCTGTCTCCCAATACTCGGCCAATAGAAGCTACAGGCCCACGAGTCTGTGGAATCACAGCTTGGATATCTTCGTCCGGGGGTAAAGAAAGTGTCCATGTTGGGTAGGCCACAAAGCGATCGCTCAGCTCCTTGTTTATGATGAATTGGTGACCAGATATACGATGGGGTAGGCCAGCAGCGCTTGTTTTTAATGGAATAGACAGTGAAGGAGCCAGCTTGGTAAAGATTTTCTGATTCTGCTCGGTGTCAGGATAAAGGTATACCTATGGATGTTACATGTCAACATTGTCTCTAACAAGATTTAAAAATTTCGTACTTGGAGAAATTCGTCCAATAGTACCAGGGTCTTTGGTTCTGTTTGTAACAAATACGCATCCACAAGAGGGCCCAGAATAATATCTTGCCCTTCCAATACGTCGTCATTTTTCGACTTTCCTGTGACATCTTCTCCTGTCAACGCGTCCACGTGAAAAAGTACAGTGTCAACCAAGGACTGTTCAAGAGATAAACGTCATATTAGTGACTCTGGAATACGCGATAAGTTGAGTGTTCACATTATCCGCCTTTCTCTGTGCAACCAACACAACTTCAGGATGTCCGCCATCGCTCACTGTTTTAGTGGCAAATATTTTAACAGGGTGAACGGCACCTCCGACCTGCCCAGCCCAACCAAGGCCGAGGATTCTGCTCCACAAGATATTTCCATTGCTGGAATCAATGCCATACATTTTACCAAACATAGTAGCAGCGACGATGACTTGTCTGAAACCGAATGGATCTCGGAATAACGCTTCACCGTGGGTAGAAGCGACTACAGAGGAGGATGCAGAAGCATATGAGCCAGTGACAAAGCGAGTTGCAAAGTTAGAGATAAATTTCGGGAGGTTCTGAAATACAATATTTTTGTCAGATGAAACAGTGGAAGGACTGGAAAAAACTCACTCGAGCATCCGACATTTGTCTATTGAGACGGACAAAGAAGCTCTCGTCGCCTTCACCAACCCTCGAAGAACTTACTACTTTCTCGGGAAGCTCGATGAACTCAGCTACAACAGTAGCTGCAAGGCCTTCTTCTCTCGTCCACTTCAGTTCGTTTTGCTTCCATAGTTGTACCGCACCAGTTGTTGTAGACACAACTAAATGAGGTTCAGATGGAGATGTAACTTCTAGAGCGACCTGTGCCCGACTTTAGATATATCAAAGATACTATGTCAATAATAAAACCTACGTGTCCAATGACCCCATGTACCTCACTGTCAAACTGAAATTGGAAACTCGACGACATGCCTTGTCCCGTGGTACCAAGATGACTAGCAAATACATCAGCAGTACCTTTCTATGGGATAATTTTAGCGATACAGCATAAATAGCGAAATTTGCAAACGTACTTTCAGTACATGCGACCAGTAAACACGAGCAATATAGGGGAAGCCTTCTTTATCTAAACCACCAGCGAAAATAGAAGCTGCGTTGTTTTCTGATGTTGCCTGTAAAACAATGTCAGATTTTCAATCAAAAACACTGCAGAAGTGAAGTCTTACAGAATCTTCAAATTCCCAGACAGACTGTACCCCATTGTCTCCTTCAACTAATTTAATCACCCTCCCCGCGCCATCAGTTTTGATACCAACCAATTGTCCATAAGCTCCGAGACCAACATCCAGTAGTTGCGCATAGACAGCATTCGTTGCTTTGATAGGTCTTGCCTTTAAATCAGGTCTCAAGAGTATCGACTTGATCGTACTTTCCTCTAACCAAACGACTCGACGACCGGTCATATTTTGGTGAGAGAGTGTGGTTACCTCGTTGAGTGGGTCCTTCAGGCTAGAGGGTACGTTGGAGGATGCAATCACCTCCCCTGTTGTCGCAGAAAAGGAGGTTATGTGAATGGTAAATGAACTGATAGATTTAGCCATGCCAATGGCATAGAGCGTCTCCTGGGAGATGATGAGCTTTGAATAGATGACAAGGGAACTAGAATCGGTATAAATGATCTAGAGATAGATTACAATGACACTGGATCCAACCTTTGGTCTGGAGAAGCCCATGTCCATTTAACCTCGCCTGTTTCGCCATTGATATAATTAATTGTGTTGCCGTTTGTGAGAACGTATATGTCGGGTGTATTAGAGGAAAATGTAACGGCTTTTCCAAGCTGGAAAGGTTCCGAAAGATGCCCTTCTTTCGGGTCATGCATCCTTTTTTCTAAGACTAGAGCTCCGGTTGCAGCTTCAAAAGTTCGCAAAGTCGAACCACCAGGTCCCGAAAGCATTGCCACAGCTAATAACACATTAAAGTTGAGGGTATAAATTAACAATTTGTGCTTAGCACGTACTTTTCTCATCCTTGTAGAACCCTACTATCCGATCGTCCATTTCATATATATGTCGCCAAGCTGATTGTTAAGTTAATATATAATACCCTTATAATACACGAAACACATACCGATAGTTCCGTTAGTTTGTTCGATAGCAGATAAAACATTGTTTCCCGATACACTCAATATCAAACTCCTTCCTTCTACATGATGAAAAATGGGTGCAGTAGCCAAGGACTGAGCGAGTGGTACACCAACTAGGTGTTTGTGCCAATCCACGATCCCAACGTCGGATTCGTGTAACGCCCAACTTGTTCTGACAAGGAAGATGGGAGCTATTAGCAAGGGGTGTAGAGAAAGCCGCATGTTGACGGTCACTCCTCCGAAAGGAATTTCGTATGAAGCGTTTATTTCGGTGACAACACGCAATTGTAGCTCAGGCTCATATTCCCACGATTCAAAATGGCTCATCTTCATCCAGATTCTACTGGTGCATTCGATTGGGAATAGTGTGTTATAGGTCACCTTCATACTCATCAAAGAAGAACCACTAGTAAATTATAAACGCGACTAATCATCGAGATATGTTATAGACCTATTTGAAGCTATATTGAATGATGCTGCGGAACAGCTACCTTGTTGGTGAGGCTACGATTCATAACGGAAGCTCCAGAGGGACTTGATCATCATATTCGTTCATCAGCTCTCAGCGCTCGGCTGCCATCTTGAACTCTACCAGTATTTGGCTCTTTTCCACTGCCTATTAACCTATTTAAAACATCCTTTGGTCGTGGTGCAACAACCCACATCCAAAACCATGGATCAAGCCCTCCAACCAATTCATGAGTTGTTTCTAGCAAAATCCAGACCTGGGTTAGGTTCCGTTTTGATTGCAACATTTATTGCGTCAATGTCAGTCCTCTAGTCCATCCCATGTTTACAAGCCAATTTATTGATTGTAAAATTCTTAGGTTATTCGGATTGACGACCCACCAAACCTACCGCTACTTCCGTTTGTATCACCGCGATGATAGAACATTGCTGAAATGTTTTGTATGTGGAATTTTATCATAAAGGCTCGACCAATAATGATTTCTCAAAGGTAGCTATACTTTGGTGACTTAAGGGAAATACTATATTTTACCTGTGATAGCTGATCGCGTCCAGGGTGCTTGATATTGTGCATGTTATTGCTTGTATAACTGCTTCGTTGGTTCCAAAAAATCACTTACCTATCTGGGATTTTGATGACTCTATAGCTATGGCTCTACAATTCTCTGTCATACGGATATCCTATGTCTCGATATTATGGGATGGTGATTTCCTTTGATACTTTTATCTTTTGTGTCACCGATTGATGGCTGGATTATATCCTGAAGGTCGGGAGCTGTGAGTTTTTCCACTAACGTCACTGTAGTTCTTCTTTACTGATATACTGAAGACTACAAACATCGTTACGGTATCCCGCACTCTATTCATGGCTTTTCTTCCCTTTTATAATTTTTCATGTCATAGGCTATGGTGGAGGCAGTGACAAACGGGTAAGAACACACTGTGATTTGTTCATTGTAATTCGTTTGACATGACGATTCACCGCCAGCTCTGCAACAGGCAATATTTGCGTATTTCAATATAGACTGATGGCGCGGCGACCCAGAGTTAAACGTTAAACCGTTATTTCTTGTGTAAGCCTTTCCTTCAGCATATAAGTACTGGAGGACCATGTAAAATCGACTCGCAGCAGCCAACAAAGATGACAAATTTTCACCATACTACTGATGGGTAGGAGTGAAGTGCATCACAGAATTGTGAACAGGAGTGAAATACAACGTACCGTTGTTGAGGTGTGGTGATAGGAAGAAAACAAATGAGATTCCGTAGCATGATGCAAGTTGGGGAAGTGCGTAATACGATACTAACAGCCCTTCGCAGGTGTCTCCGCGGCCTCTGTTGAGAAACCCGAGATGTCAGCTCTGTGGAATCAGAGGATATTGATGTTGACCACTAATCTAGGGAACCAGAAGTGATGTCGTTACGGAAAAATATTCCGCCCTGGATCTGCCAGAAAAGAATCAAGATGCTGACGACAGGAAGCTCCTCATGGAAGGTAACTGCGTGCATCGGATAACATCATCATGGTAGCTCTTCGAGGGTCCAAGGCCAGTCGCTCCGAATCAGCACAGATGAAAGGAATTCTGATGAGTAAAGTGACAACGCCTAATTGCAGTTCAGGCTCAATTCCCACCCCGTGCATTCGATTCGGAACATTAGATGGCCTTAATAGGCCCATATGAAGCAGGCCATACCCCCATGCTCATCAAATATGAACCACTGCGTTTCTGACGTCCAAAGGCTCACTTATCCTAGTACCTTACAAATAACCATTATTTTGACTGCTTGCATAATCCGCAGCTGAGTCACGACTTGATATGTATCTGCTGAAACATGTCCGATTTACCTCAGCTTCAGGCTGAATTTCCTGTCTCGATTGAACTGAACAGACTGGTGAGCAGTTGCGTATCATGCAACGATCGCCTTGTGGTGCCAAGGCTATGACTCAACGGTAACCTGGTCATATTTTCTATCTGTTCGTCGGCGCTTACATTGGGTACCATCTTGATATCTAACAATAATTGATTCTTTCCCGAATAATACACCTTCCAAGAACCTATTTAAACACCCTATGTCGTCGCACAAGAACCCATACACAAAAATATGGACCAAGCCCTTCATCCAGTTCATGAGTTGTTTCAAGCAACACTCAGACCTGCATTAGGTTCCATTTTGATTGCAACATTTATTGCGTCAATGTCAGTTCTCTAGTCCATCCCATGTTTACACTAGCTCATTGACTGTAATTCTTAGGTTATTTGGATTGACAACCTACCAAACCTACCGATACTTCCGTTTGTACTATCGTGATGATAGAACAGGGCTGAAATGTTTTGTATGTGGCATTTCATCATAAAGGCTTCAACCAACAATGGTTTCTCACAGGTAGCTATTCTTTGGTGACTTAAGGGAAATATCCTGTATTGCCTGTGAAAACTGATCTCATCTAGGATGCTTGATATTGTGCATGTTATTGCATGTATATATGAATGGTTAGCGACTCCATTTATGATCATTGATGTCGTAGGTGGTCATGCAGGTAACGACAAATGGGTAAGAATACAATGTAACTTGTCCATTGTAAACTTGCTGACAGCCTGCCATAGATTCTATATATGGAGACTCTACATATGTATGTGTCTATTCTCCGAAATTTATACGTTGCCTCAAACAAGATATACTAGTCAGGAAAAATATACGGCTCATAATAATTCTGGTGTTACACCATTTCTTATACTTACTTCAAACAACTTGCTTATATTAACCACTAAGGCTATCCTAGTAATGATCCTCTTTGGTATTTGAGCCACGCCCTACCTATCTAATCAAGGCTAAGTGCATCTATCAATAGGAATAGCATTCGGTAGGTCACCTAGTCGCATACTTCTGTTTACCTCTACTGACATGGCTGCAGCGTCTAGCACCGAAGGGTAAGTTTATACAACTGACACATCTTGAACAGTCTTATGGTATTATCATCCGTCCTCAAAGGATTATCATGGGTCGCTTCAGCAAGTTGTACAAAGTTACGGTAAATCCGAATCCCTCTCCGAGATTCTCCTGTAATGTCTATTATTTGAATAGTGGATTCTAATTTTGGGGTTTTCGCTGAATGTTGTTCTTGATATTGCGGTTACTGGATCACTCGTGTGGTGTTTACGCAAGAGTAGAATAGGTGTCGGCAGGTCTGTTTTATACAATACACATGGTAAATTGACTAGCAAACGAATCGGCCATGATAGAGCGGACTCTATGGTAAACATGCTGGTATGGTATACTCTACATTCAGGAGCATTGACGAGGTCAGTCCATATACATATCACCCATATTCTGTTTTTATCATTTTTGTCTAGTATCTCCTGCACTGTTTGCATGATATTGGTGTGAAGCTTTCCCAGTTTCTTAGGACCATATTTTTACGGGAACCTTTCCAGATTGCAGTCATGTCAGACAATCCCGTTTACCTAGGTGCTATTATGATTCATTCCAAGCGTAAGTGGACTTTTGCAAAGCTTCAAAATATTCGGAGAGCCAGCTGAAACAATTTCTAGTGTACACAAATTCCTTTCTAGCTGTGTAGGTCCCACATCGTCGCACCTTAGCTCGCGACTAATGAAAGCCGTCAGACTGAATTCAAGAATATACGTACGAAAGCTAGCAATGGAGCCGTTTGAGCTTGGTGTAGTGAGCCTGGCTCACAACACCTGAATGCAGACGTGGCGAGGAAGTAACATCCCGGTGGGTATATAATAGCACCAGTCGACTTGAACTGATCATAACAATTCTTTCGGTTACAGCCATTTAACTTCATCCTAAAGCCACCACTATTCTCTCACTTATCGATCAATCGCCGTGATAGTGGTCTTCAAACACGGATTGCTTTGTAGGGTTTAGGATTAAGGATCATTACTCTATTTCTAGTCCAACCATCAATTGACTTGATAATCTCAGTATTATTTTTATAACACATTGTAACCCATTCGAATTTCGAAGCGTATCTAATTGCATGTAATGGTGTTTTCTCCCGCCCACTTCTTTCATTCCAAGACCCCCAACTGCACTATTCTAATTCGCATCCTCCACCACCTCTGCATCGAGCGATATTTACACATTCCACGCTAACGGATGGCGGGACTCACCAGGGTTCAACCGTTTTCTTTGCGTGGAGCCTTTCCTGCCCTAAGCACAGACGTGCAGTAAGATTGGATGGACCGCATGGAGCTGGCCCGTGGTGGCTACTTTCCTAACGTACTACTAACGGGCAGCAGTGCAGCACAATGCGATATTGTATGCGGTATCTTTTTTTCCATTTATCAGTCATTGGGGCGTTTGTCCTATGTAGACTATTACATGCGTTTATGTGGTGGTCTTACACAATGCACCACTACAGAAGCATGGGATGAAATTGGCGACTCCATGGCATGCATGTCGCGGATTGGTGGCCTTCTCATGCATGATACGATATGGCACTTTGCAGGTATCCCTGGGGCAGTCATAGCTACCAGTGTGGATTCAATCTATGATGAGGAGCCCGAAGATGTCAATTTCATGAAACTAGAGGATGTAGATGCTAGGGTATCCTGGGGAACCAGATGTTGATACGGGAAAACAATACGCGCTGGATATGCCAGAAAACACAGTTACAAGAAGCTTCTCATGGAAGATCATGAAAGGTTAGTGCGTGCATTGGAAGATATGGTGGCTCGTCGAGGGTCCAGGTGGTAATTCCGTTCCATAGGAGCGAGAAACCTGAGAAAGATGAGTCGTGATCTTGATTAATAACGGGTGACCATATCTTATATGCCACGAAGCTGATTGTTATATACGTCCAACAGTTCTGCTAGTGCTTGTGTCAGTCCACCATCCCAGCATCGGATTCGTGTAACGCCCAACTTATTCCGATGAGAAAGATGGGAACGGTTAGAAGGCATGTAGAGAAAGCCGCATGTTGACGGTCACTCCTCCGAAAAGAAGCGTTCATATTCCCACGCTTCAAAATGGCTTGTCTTCGTACATTTACAAAACTTGAACCAGCTAATTATGTCATTTATATGCATCTCCACTTATATGAGTTGGCTGTTATCTTTTCTTTCTAGTACCTCTAACCTTGTTTGCATTATATTAATGCGAAGCTTTCTAGTTTCGCAGGACTATATCTTTAATTGATTGATCCCTACAGCTGGTAGCCATACCTGGCAGTCTCGTTTGTTTAAGTGCCGTCATAATTCATCCCAAGTGTAAGTGGACCCTTGTAAAGCTCTAAAACATGCAGAATACGAACTGGCACCATTTTTGGTGCATATAAACTCTATCATAGCTGTGTAAAGTTCTATATGATTGTCGCATTAGCTTGTAACTCATGAAAAGCGTCAGACTGAACTCAAGGAAATACGTGCGAAATCAAAGAATGCAGTCGTTTGAATTCCGTACACTGGTCCATGCTTCGCAATCTCTGCGTTTTAGACGTAGCGAAACAGTAACATTCGCGTGGGTGCATCGCACACCCAGACGACCGATAACTGATGATAACAACCCTTTCAGTTCATCCCAAAGCCGTTAGGATTCTTCCGCTCGATGACCAATCGCCATGACAGTGGCATTCAAGCCCAGGTTACCTTGTAGGGTGTAGGATATTAGTCGATTTTTCATTCGGTCCTCTATGTAGGATCTGAACTGTCAACTAACTAGACAATCTCAATTTCTCTATAAGCGGTATCCACCCGCATACATACTCTATTAAGGGATATCCCCTTCGCTCTTTTGACTATTCGTCATTTGTTTGTGTTGATTTCAGAATATGCACCGCAGTTTCCAGCAGTGCTGTCTCTTTCCGCGGCGCTCTTTCTCATCACGATGTGTTACTTTTCCCACTCTGAGCATCATTCATGCAAATCTGTTCGTTGTTAGTCATAGTCGGACTAAAAGATCCAACGTCAAAAAATGCTCTCACTGACGCTAGCCAGGACAATGGACTGCCCACTATGACAGATACTACCACTCGAACTGCTTCTCTAGCCATACAAACATCAAACGCACCTTACGACCTTGCATACACATTCATAGTTACGCATCTCTTGAGTGGATACTCTTCCACAGCTTGTACATGTGGAATGGCACACTTCACATGCCCTCTGAAAATCGTTTTAGACTCATGACACCGGAAAATATTGTCCCTCATGAGCCCATTGAAGAAATCACAGTCCGAGCTACACCAGATGTAGAGCGTGTTGTCCGTTGAAAGCAATCTATTAAAAATATTGTGCGTATCTTTATTGTATCCTATTCAAGTTTTATCAAAACATGTCTGATCATATGTAATTCAAGTATAGATACCATTCTACTGCGCATACTCTACCGCCAGGATGTTGGACAATCCGATGTGGACTAGTGCTATCTTGTTGGTGATGCTTTTCAACTCACAAGGGAAGATCCAGCGGAACCTGTTCATTGTATTTGTTCGTTAGCGTTCAGCTCTCAGTTGCCATCTTGATATCTATCTGTATTTAGCTCTTTCCCGCTAAGACATTGTCTAAGAACCTACTTGAACACCCCTTGGCCGTGATTCAACGACCCATACCAAAAAGAATGGATCAAGCCCTTCAGCCATTGCAAGTGTTGTCTCAAGCACTCAGACATGCATTAGGTTCCATTTTGATTGCAACCTTTATTTCTTCAATGTCAGTTCCTTAGTCCACCCATGTTCACCCTTCCAGTCTGGAATTGAGAAGCAAATTTATTGATTGTAAAAATTTTTAGGTTATTTGGATTGACGACTCACCAAACCTACTGCTACTTTCGTTTGTACCGTCACGATGATAAGACATGGCTGAAATGTTTTGTATGTGGCTCATACACTGACTCGACCAACACTGATTTCCCACAGGTAGCTATTCTTTGGTGACCTAAGAAATATCCTCTGTTACTCCTGACAACTGATCTTATCTAGGGTGTTTGATATTGTGCACATTATTGCAAGTATACACTTAAGGTTAGTGACTCTAAATACCATCACATAACTATTTAGAATTTTGGCCCTTATATTATAGCTATTCTTATACAATTTTTTGCCACACGAATATTCTATGCATTGATAATATTAAATCGTGATTTTCTTTGATATTGTTATATCACTAATTAATGACTGGATTATCTTTTAAGGCCATTATTTGTAAGTCTTTCTACCACTGTCATTGACTTTGTTTTACCGATCTGTTGGAGATTATGGTCATTATTACAGTATATTACACTCCTGACATGGCTTTTTTACTCATTTATGTTTATTCATGTCACAGACAATCATACAAGTAACAACAGATGGGTAAGAATACAATGTAACTCATCCATTGTAAACTTGCTGACACCCTACCATAGATTCTATGTGTGGAGACTCTACATATGTATGTATCCATTACTCGAAAATTATATATCATCCTGAGTAAGACATATTAGTCAGGAAGAAGAATATATGACTCATAATAACTCTGGTGTTATACCATTATCTTAATACTTACTTTGAACAACTTGCTTATACTGAACACCTTGAAGGCTGTACTACTGGTGATCCTCTTTGGTATTTGAGCTATTACCCCCTACCTATTTAATCTTGACTGAGTGCATCTATCAACAGGATTCTTAATCAGTGGGTCATTTCATTAGTGCGAGGCTTTCCAAATCTCATGACCATTTCTTTACTGAAAATTTTCAGATTGCAGCCATGCCAGGCGAATTCATTTTCTTGGGTGCTATTATGATTCATTCCAAGGGTACATGGATTCTTGCAAAGCTTCAAAATGTACAGGATGCCAGCTTGAATAAATTCTAGTATACACAAACTCCATTCTAGCTGTGTAATATTGTGACAGCAACTCCACGTGATAGATTAGTAGTCATGTGATTAGTCACATACTCATCAGTCATATGTTGTAGACCTGATAAGATAAGATAAGGTCACACCAGTATATATGACTAAGATGTAATGACACACACAGTCTAGAACATTCTAGAGCTTACTGCGGTTACTGCATATGACTCATGTTATGGAACGTGTATGACTCATGTCCTACCCGGAGTAGACATGAGGTATTTCATGTACATGCTGGTAACTACATTAGGTATTACACAGCCACGCCTATAATGTATATAACAAAGGTAGTAACTGTTATGACCTTATCCAGATACACACTATCTCCCTGGACTTTAGAACGTGCACACAATGCGTTCCCACCTTCGTTTACTTATTTCCCATACACATTTTGTATCTGACTCGCATTTTGCTTCTATTAACTCGTAGTGACTAGTATATGCTTCTAAATGACTGGTAGACACTTCTGTATGACTCCGTGCTGACTCGTAGCTTACTGAGCAAGCATGCAATAGTTATTATTAGAAGTAGCGTACTTGTATTTAAGTAGCACGAAACTACAGTCAAGCCTCAGCTTGATCTTAGTTTCGAATACCTCTTAACACAAGCGATTATTCTGTTACCTCAGTGACGACTAAGTAAATCTCCCTCCCTTGTCTAGGACAGCAAGATTGTTGTAAATAATGGCACGGACAACACTGTACAGCCTGAAACGCCTGGCTGTCCCTACCTCTGTAACTGACCTCAGAGAGACTCCGACAGGTGGTTTGTAACCTGTGTGGTAGCGTAACCTACCATTGTGCTAGGGAAATCTGACTAGCAAAACCCAACCACTTCCTAACCCGGATGCATCTACAATGAGACCAGTAAAGAATGACGCTAAAACCCTAAACGGTAACAGTAACGTCAAATATACCTTGTCCAATTTACTTGGTAGTAGTTAGTAGTACAGCCCCTCTAAGCAATAGTAAGAACCCCAGGTAAGATAGTTCCTATCACTGTGTGTGACAGGTGCTGCTCAACAGGTTATGGGCCCCAGTGCCAGTCTCTATGGTGTGTTTGTCGCTGCCTAAGATGACTTGGAACTAAGCTCTACCTGGATGGTTAAGTAGTCTCTGGTACTTGCTCCACATTGCAGTTGAGCTTGTATTATTGACCTACTCTACTATCATTGGCAGAACTATGTATCGAGACGATGTCTCTTTGCTATGCCTTATGTCTTGATCATTGATATGAACGTTGAGCTGATGCTGTCTTTTACAGCCCTCAACTTCAAACAAAACTTTTAAGCATGTCTACATCATTCATCATCACTGCTATCTCCTTCATCTTTGCCAGAAACAAATGGTTCGACTGGAAGTCGCAGATGCAGGCATTCATGATGACCTCTGGTCTCTGGATGTATGTGTCGGGCACCAGACTCTTTCCTTCTGGGGACCCCAACAGCTTTAATGAGTTTAAAATGAAGCTGGCCCTGGAATTCGAAGAGAAGAACATAATGGTATTAGGATGTTTGAGAATGTGAATCTCCTCTGACATTTGGGCACTGGTTAAGGACATGACAACTGCTAAGGAAGTATGGGATTTCCTAGTCACAAGATATGAGAAAAAGGAATTGAGGACTGATTTTCGAATTAGTACAAAAAGCTAAAGGACTTTAAAATGTCTGGAGGCAACCCCAAGACCTGACATTCTCAGACTCCAGGGAAATTTGTAGCCAGCATGACTGAAAACGATTGCGCTATCCCCGAGTTGCTCCAGGACATTGATCGCCTTGGCAGCTATCCCAGACAAATGGAATGTGGTCATAACCACACTGCTGCAAAACCGAGATGCGCAGACCCTCCATGCCTGAGTGATGTAGCCAATGCCACATAGCATCAGTACACTGGTGCTAACATTCAGAAAGCTACCTCAAGTAGCGCTACTAGGCAAGGTGAATAAGATGTCAAACATTCAAAAGTAAGATGCAGAATCCCTAATACAAAGACCAGATCCAAAATAAAAAAGAAGACTCTTCTAAAGATGGTCAGGGGAAGAAGTGCACCAGAGGCAGGTCGTGGGAGAGGTAAGGGTAAACAAGAAGAGAAGAAAAACTGCAAAAACAGTAGACAAGCCAAATGAGAATCAGGCTCACTCACACTGTAGCATCCCTGGCTATGCCAAGTCCATCACGCATCCCGTTGGAAGAGCTGACTCTCCAAAGAGCCTCCACCACCCTTCCTCCTAGGGAAAATTCCCATAAGTTTTACTACTCTGCCTGTTACTAGTACCTTTACTGGCATGGGATGCCAAAAAACACCCACAGACTCCATACCCACAAGTATGTTGTAGTCAGTGAGTTGGTAGACCAGGCTGGTTTTCCCTGCACTCCTTAGGTTCTTAAAAACCTTTGAGGAATTAGCACCAGTCCAGGATAGAGTAGGGAAGTCCTCTAGAATAGAGGAAGTACCAGAGGAGGTAAGTGAGCAGTCCAGCAAAATGACTCAGATCTTCTGACCCAGAGCCAGGTTCACTACCTGGCTCGGTCCGATTCAGGTGATAGTATATCTCTCGGATTCGTCGGAAGAAGACAGAGACTATCCATGTCCCACTAACAGCTGGACAGAGATGGATGTTGACATGGAGATTGCAGATGCTGCAGGGATTGAAAGGGTCAATGCAGCTTTAGCTGTAGACACCGGATATCAGAGTGAGAGGCAAGTGTTGAGCAGTAGCCTGTCACACACTAGTGATAGGGAACTACCTTACCTGGGGTTCTTACTGTTGCTTAGAGGGGCTATACTACTGACTACTATCCAAGTAAATTGGACAAGGTATATTGACATTACTACCTTTGTTATATACATTATAGTCATGGCTGTGTAATACCTAATGTAGTTACCAGCGTATACATGAAATACTCTTGTGTCTACTCCGGGTAGGACATGAGTCATATACGTTCTATAACATGAGTCATACGCATGTACGCAGTAAGCTCTAGAATGTTCTAGACCATGTGTGTCATTATATCTTAGTCATATATACAGGTGTGACCTTTATCTTATCTTATCAGGATCTACAACACATGACTGACTGAGCACGTGACTAATCACATGACTACTAATCTATCACATGGAGTTGCTGTCGCAACAGCAAGTACCTATATTTTCTAGAAGCAAAAGTGCACAAGCTGACTCAGGACACACAGCGGCCTCTTCTCAGAGTAAAAGCCAGCCAGTATGAGCTCTGGTGGCTCTGGACTATATAGTACCTATGTCATTTGTATCGCTTGGCCCCAGGACAGGGGCAAATAAATAATCATTTTGCCATTTGCTCGAAATGTAAGGGAAAAGCAAAGGATCCTAATCATACTTCATGGATTATGGATTCTGGAGCATCTATGCACTTTACACATGACAGATAGGACTTCATTGAATACGAAATGTCTTGATCACCTGATACTCATCCAGACTGCTTCTGAACAAGTAGTTAATATTCAAGGGGGTGGGAAACTGTCTTAGTGAGCCATAAAGTAGTTATACCACTATCTGGAAACAGAAGGCGAAGAACTCGAAAGACCACAAGGATTAATCCAGGTCTATTATATCCCTGGATTGAGTAGTTCGTTTGCTCTCTATGGGAGAGTTTCTCTTGAAAAAGGGAACTCGAGTTAAAGGTGAACAGTCCCTCATTAACATTGTTGATAATAAAAATGACCCTATTCTGTCTTGTGAAACCCACATAAAAGGTGACACTATCTATTGGTGTGATGCTTGAATTATTTCGCAAGCCCAATGCTAAGGCCTCTGTCATGGTTTACAAAGCTAACTATGATATCTGGCATAAGCGTCTTGGACACCCTTCTAAGAAGGTACTCCAGAGAGCCCCTGAGAATACAGTAGGCTTCCCAGGTATCATTAGAGATGCCTAGTGAGACTCCCATTTGTCCAGGTTGTCTGAAAGGAAAGCAACATTCTAAGTCTTTCCCTCAAAGCTCCTCTTGAGCTTCTGCACCATTTGAGTTGGTTCACTCCGACTTAAAGCAATATCCAATCGCGTCCTACCATAAATATTGCTACATAATAACCTTCCTTGATGACTTCTCATCTCATGCATGGACCATGAATTTGTGCCACTGTTGCGACAGCAACAATCACATGACTGATTACATAATTAATCATGTGATGGAGCACGTGACTAATAACATGACTCACACTCATATGCTCTATGGCATGTGATATCCACGAACATTCTATAAGGTTCTATAACCTTCTATATATAGTCACATGATATGTTAGTATACCTGCGCACGGACCATTGTACAAAGCTGTACAAACAGCAATTATGTATATAAGTAGAGCTACTGGACCTTATGTCCTTTGTCAAATTTCATTCGTAGTAGTCAGTACTAGCACTAAGTCTCTAAGAACTAAGTAAGCTCTAAGGTAAGATCAGTCCCCTCTACTGTGTTAAACAGGGTGCTGCTCAACAGCCACAAGAATGATTCAAAGGCTGCAATGCAAAGGTTCATAGCATTTGTCAAGACGCAATACAACTGCTCAATTAAGCAGTGGCGTTTTGATGAAGGAGGTGAATTCCAGCAGATGGAGGTATTGCTGAAGGATATGGGTCTCTTCACAGAGAAATCAGTGCCCCTATACAGCACAGCAAAATGGTCACTGCAAAGCATCTTAACCGCACCCTAATGGATAAAGTGGAAGCTATGTGTCATGATGCATGTTTGCCTAATAGCTGGTGGGAATTTAGCAGTGGAATATGCAGTACATGTCTACAATCGTTCTCCAATGGCATGCCTGAAATGGCACACTCCATATGAAGTACTGAATAAGGAAAAACCAGAAGTTTCACATCTAAGGATATTTGGCTGTGGAGCCTATGTCTACCTCCTCAAAGAAAAATGGGTGAATAAACTCACTCCTAAATCAGAGCTGATGGTATTCATTGGACACCCTGAAGGAGTAAAGGGTTATCGCTTTATGTGACTCCTACAACAATAGCATCTTTGTTGGCACTACTGCCATATTTGATGAGCTCCTCTTTCCCAAATGTCCAGATCATAACAAAAGAGGATGTAACTGAAGTAGGACAGAATCCCCCAGTCAATGCTGAAGATAGTGAAGACTCTGAAGTCAGTGATGACAGTGAAGAAATGGTGCCATTACCAGATCTCCCTATTACTGCACCATTTGATGATGATAGTTTCTATCCTGAGTACATTCCTGAGGAACGTGAAGAAGAGTCTAATCCTCCTCCACCATTCCCACCTGACCATGAAAGGGAAGATGCGTGCGACGGTGCTGCAGATATCCCGCCTCGATCACAAACAGGTTGTTGCGTCAGCATGATCACATGATGGATTACATAATTTGTCAGGTGATGAGTCACACGTGATATGTCACATGATGTGTCACATGACTATACTCATATATGCCCTATGCCCCATGCCTTATGCATGGACCATCATATGTAAATATGTACATACAGCTAGAACTGTATATAAGGACACTCTTATGCAGAATAGATCCCTTGTCCTATTCTATAGGTAGTAGTAGTAACACTAACTGTAAGGTGTGATCTAAGTAAGCACAAGGTAAGATCTTTGAGTTCCTCCACTGTGTATTGCACATATGGCTCCTCAACACAGGTAGTCCTATCACACCTCCTGGCATGGACATTGTACCATGCAATCCATTTATACCTAGAGAACAGGGCTATGAGGAACTCCACAGAAGACAGTGGGTACGTGACTACCCTAAACAGTCCTACCCAGGTCCCCCAGTAGTGCTGCTACCTACAACAGTGTCTTGGGAGCAGACCACCATACCGGCTCCTGTTGAACTGAGATGCTCACACAGAGAGAGGAAAGTGCCACACTGTGAAGGCAATATCTTTGGTGAAGATGTTCCATCTACAGAGCAAATCCGTAACCAGGATTCAAACCACTTTTGGAAAGAGAATGTTGAGCCTTTCTACCCTAGTAGAACTCAATGCCAAGAACAGGTTCCTGTACCTAGTTCATGTTGCGACAGCAACTCCACATGATAGATTAGTAGTCATATGATTAGTCACGTGCTTGTCAGTCATGTGTTGTAGACCTGATAAAATAAGATAAGGTCACACCAGTATATGTTATGACCTTATCCGGATATGCACTATCTCCCTGGACTTTAGAACACATGCACAACGCGTTCCCACCTCATTCATCACTTTCCCATACATGTTTTGTATATGACTTGCGTTTTACTTCTATTAACTCGTAGTGACTTGTGTAGGCTTCTAAATGACTTGTAGATACTTCTGTATGACTCTGCATTGACTCGTAGCTTACTGAGCAAGCATGCAATAGGTTATTATTAGAAGTAACATACTTGTATTTAAGTAGCGCAAAACTACAGTCAAGCCTCAGCTTGATCTTAGTTTCGAGTACCTCTTAACATGAGCGATTACTCTGTTACCTCAGTGACAACTAAGTGACTCTCCCTCCCTTGTCTAGGACAGCAAGATCATTGTAAATAATGGCATGGACGACACTGTACAGCCTGAAATGCCTGGCTGTCTCCACCTCTGTAACTGACCTCAGAGAGACCCCGACAGGTGGTTTGTAACCTGTGTGGTAGCGTAACCCACCATCGCGCTAGGGAAATCTGACTAGCAAAACCCAACTGTTCCCTGACCCGGATACACCTACGACGAGACCAGTAAATGACGATACTAAAACCCCAAACGGTAACAATGTCCTACCCAGAGTAGACACGAGGTGTTTTATGTACACACTGGTAACTACATTAGGTATTACACAGCCACGCCTATAATGTATATAATAAAGGTAGTAATGTCAAATATACCTTGTCCAATTTACTTGGTAGTAGTCAGTAGTACAACCCCTCTAAGCAACAGCAAGAACCCCAGGTAAGATAGTTCCTATCACTGTGTGTAACAGGCACTGCTCAACAGTTCAAGTGCATCTCTTCCTACTACCACTAGCGAGCCTGGTAGAGATAATCAGATGGCACATAGAAATGCATGGGTCGAAGATGACATGGATGTTGACAACAATGACATTTATGTCAGTAAACTGGCACAGGAAGGGGGTGTAGAATTCATGGCTTATCTGCTTGCCAAAGGTGCTGGAGCTGTGAATGAAGTTCCCACCCAATTTAAAGACATCACGCAGTTAAATCCTGCTGCTCAAAAGGAATGGAAAGTAGCGTGCATGGAAGAGATGGAGGCTCTCTGCAAACGTGAAGTATTCTCAGGCTTAGTAGACCTATCCCAAGATCGAAGAGCTGTCAAAAATAGATGGGTGTTTAACATCAAGTCCGATGGATATAAAAAAGCATGACTCATTGCAAAAGGTTTCTCCCAAATCGAAGGGTTAGACTTCAAGGAGATCTTCTCACCTATTGTAAGATTTGAAATGGTGCACATCCTTCTCGCCTTAGTGGCTTTGAGAAATTGGATCATTACTGGTCTGGATATCAAGTCTGCCTTTCTCTATGGCAAACTTGAAGAAGAAATCTATATGATTCAACCTGAAGGCTTCGTAGTCAAAGGATAAGAAAAGAAAGTGATATGACTCCAGAGAGCGCTGTATGGATTAAAACAAGCTGCTAACTCATGGTATTGTGAACTTGTGGCATCTATGAAAGAACTGGGCTTCTCTAAATGCCATGCCGACTCAGGCATATTTGTCCATTGGTTGAAAGACCGATGCGATTGCGTCATTGCTGTTGTCTATGTTGATGACGCAATATGGACCAGGTCTAACCCTGGACTCATAAACCAGAAAAAGAGGGAATTTATAAAGTGCTGGGAATGTCATGATCTGGGAGATCTTAAAGAATTCCTAGGAATGCGCATTAAGTGGAATGGTCAAACCATTAAGATCGACCAAGTAAGCTACCTGAAAAAGGTATTGCAGCATTTTGGAATGGAGAATGCGCGTCACGCTGATACTCCTCTACCAGCAGGCTATAAGCCCCTTCCAAATGAAGGTCTGTGTACTCCACAGCTGCGCTCAGAGTTTCAACAAATCATAGGGAGTTTGCTATACCTTATGATTGGAACTCAACCAGATATCACGTATAGTGTAATCCATCTTAGCACTTTCTCAGCAAACCCAATGCAAGACCATGTTAATAAAGCTAAGCATATAATGAGGTACTTGGTTGGTACTCAGGACTACAAAATTGTCTACAAAGGCAAGTCCAGCAAAGGGTTATTTGTATATACAGATTCTGATTGGGCCAGTGATGAAATATCCCGTAAGTCCCATACAGGATTCTACATGATGCTAGCACAGGGTGTCATTGCATGGCAAAGCCATTGACAAAAAACTGTTGCCTTAAGCTCCACAGAAGCAGAATACATGGCAGGCTCTGATTGTTGCTGCCAGCTAATGTGGATGATAAATGTCTTTGATGAGATGGGTTTACCCTTTGTAAAACCAATACCCATCTACATGGATAACCAAGGTGCAAATTTTATAGTATGATTGTTACATTAGTATGCCAATCATTCTGTAATAATCTGAACTCAAATCTACAGTTCTGTTAGTTGGTTCAATAACAGATAGACATCATTTCTTGATACACTCAAAATCAAACTCCTTCCTTCTACATGATGACAAACAGGTGCAGTAGCAAAAGCTGAGCGAGTGGTACACTGACTAGGTGCTTATACTAGTACACCATCCGATTCTAGTAATGCCCAACTTATTCTGACAGGAAACAGTTAGCAAAGCATGTAGAGAAAGTTGCACACTGACAGCCACACCTCCTTACTATCAGAACAAAAAAAAGGAATTATCTGCTCATTTCAGTGGAAAAGCACAATTGTGGTCCACATTTTGATCATAAATTGCATTACAAGTTTTTGCGTCATCAAACAGCTAATAATCTCAATATCCAATTTTTCACCCCAACTTATTCTGACAAGAAAGATCGGAATAGTTAGCAAAGCATGTAGAAAAAGATATTGATGGTCAGTACTTCAAGCTTCAGTACTTCAGTACTCAGTACTCTGTCCTCATCAGAACAGAGAAAGGGAATTCCGATTAGAAAAGATTTACATATTTTGGTGACTTAAAGTTACGCAATGCCGATAATTCACACAATTCAAGATGGCTAGTCTTGGTATCAAATCCCAACTTTTCAAGAATCAATCAATCAACCATCCTGCAGTGTATTCAATTCGGAATAGTAGATAGCAATATAGATGTATGAAGCTAGATCACCTCTATTATAATCAAAGAAGAACCACTAGTAAATCATAAACAAGACTAATCATCAAGGTAATGGTTCCAGCATCCGAGCTACTCAACCTAAGACTTTGCAAACAGCCATTATTTTATTGCTTGCATAACCTGTGCATGAGTCATGGTATGTATCTGCTGAAACATGACAGATCTATCCCAGATTCAGGTTGAACGTTGAATTCCTGTCTCGACTGAACTGAACACACTGGCGGGCAGTTACATATAGTGCTCAAATATAGGAACAGGTGCTTATTGGTAAAGTTCTGAGTGACAACAGAAGATCTAGAATCATTGTATTGTTCATCAGTGCTCAAGTGCCATTTTGAAATCTGATAATGATGAGTCTTTTCTTGATTTTACACCTTCTAAGAATGTATTTAAACATCCTCATGGCATGGCACAAGAACCCATACACGAAAATATGGACCAAGCTCTTCATCCAGTTCATCATTTTGAGCAGCCATGTGTGCAAGACACAGTGGAGGAACTCAAAGATCTTACCTTGTGCTTACTTAGATCACACCTTACGGTTAGTGTTACTACTACTACCTATAGAATAGGACTTTGGATCTATTTTGCATAAGAGTGTCCTTATATACAGTTCTAGCTGTATGTACATATTTACATATGATGGTCCATGCATAAGGCATGGGGCATAGGGCATATGTGAGTGTAGTCATGTGACACATCATGTGACATATCATGTGTGACTCATCACCTGACGAATTATGTAATCCATCATGTGATCATGCTGATGCAACACATCAGTCGTTTCAAGCACTCAGACCTGGACTAGGTTCCATTTTGATTGCAGCCTTTATTTCTTCAATGTCAGTTCTTTAGTTTATCCATATTTACCCTTCCAGTCCGGAATTGAGAAGCAATTTTATTGGTTTAGATTATTTGGATTGACGACCCACCAAACCTACTGTTACTTTCATTTGTACCATCGTGATGATGCGACATGGCTGAAATGTTTTGTATGTGGCATTTTATCATATAAGCTTCAACCAATAACAATTTCTCAAGGTAGCTGTTCTTTGGTGACTTAAAGGAAATATCCTCTGTTACTTGTGATAGCTGATCTCATGTAGGGTGCTTGATATTGTGCATGTCATTGCATGTATATATGAAAGGTTAGTGACTCTACATACAATCAAATAACTAATCAGAATGTTGATGACTTTATATTATAGCTATTCCTATACAATTCTCTGCCACACGAATATTCAATGCCTTGATGTTATAAAATGGTGATTTCCTTTGATATTGTTATGTCACCAATTGATAACTTGATCATGTTTTGAAGGCCACCATTGGTGAGTCTTTCCACCACTGTCACTGACTTTTTGTACTCATCTATTGGAGGTTGTAATCATGATTACGGTATACTGCACCCTTGACATGGCTTTCCCCTCATTTATGATTTTTAATGTCATAGAGGATCATGATGGTAACAACAAATGGGTAAGAATACATTGTGATCGTCCATTGTAGTTCTGTTGATGACATAATTACCATAGATTCTATATATGGAGACTCTACATATGTATGTGTCTATTCCCTGTATCTCATATATTGTTTTGAACAACATGTCAGTATGGAAGAAGAATAAGCTGCTTATAACAATTCTGGTGCTACATCTTTCCCCTGACACCTTGAAACAACTTTCTTACACTAACAACCAAGGTTGTACTATTAGTGATCCTCTTTGGTATTTGAGCCATTACATCCTTCTTGTTTAATGTAGACTAAGTGTATTTACCAACAGGAATAGTATCTGGTAAGTCACCAAGTTGCATCCTGTTGAGCAGCACCCTGTTTTACACAATAGAGGGGACTGTTCTTACCTTAGAGCTTACTTAGGTTCTTAGAGACTTAGGTGCTAGTTACTGACTACTACGAATGAAATTCGACAAAGGACATAAGGTCCAGTAGCTCTACTTATATACATAATTGCTGTTTGTACAGCTTTGTACAATGGTCCGTGCGCAGGTACACTAACATATCATGTGACTACATATAGAAGGTTGTAGAACCTTATGGAATGTTCGTGGATATCACGTGCCATAGAACATATGAGTGTGAGACACGTTATCAGTCACGTGCTCCATCACATGATCAATTATGTAATCAGTCATGTGATTGTTGCTGTCGCAACACATCCCACCGTGTGCTCCAGCTGGAATGACTGTACAGCGTCTTGCATAAAAACATATGCGCATACATTTCCTATATTTTGAATCAACTTATAATATTATCTGTCATCAAAGGATTATCATATCTAAATACAGCGGCATACATAAAATTACGGTAAACAAGACACGCTCTCTGAGATTTATCTCTAACATCTCATATGAAAATAGCGGCTTATAATTTTGGATTTTTCACTGAACGTTGTTCTTGATATTGCCGTTACTGGATCACTGGTGTGGTGCTTACACAAGAGTAGAACTAGTGTTAGCAGGTCTATTTTACATGCGTGCAAAATGAAAATTTGTCTAACAATTGAACCATCTGTGATAGCTCTGACTCTATTGTCAATGTGCTTGTGTGGTATACCACACATTCAGGAGCAGTGACGAGGTCAGTTCATATGCATACCAACTCATATTCTGTTTTCATCCTTTCTTTCTAGTGTCTCTAGCACTCTTTGCATGTTATTGGTGCAGAGCTTTCCTAGTTTTTTAGGACTATGTCTTTATGAGAAATTTTTCAGGTTGCAACCATGCCAGGAAATCTTGTTTGGAGAAGCACTGTTATGATTCATTCCAAGCGTAAGTGGAGTTTTGCGAAATCTTCGAAGCAAAATGCAAGCTGAAACCATTTCTAGTGTACACTATTGAATGAGGTGCAGTTGGAGGGAAGCTAACAGATAAAATGAATGTAATAATTATGTAGACTACGCGTTATGTAGCTACTTAAATACTAATGAATGTTATAGCTTTTTGACTGTTCTAATAAATATAATACCCAAGCACTGATAAGCAGTGTTAGGTGCTACATAAGGATGTGCTATGCAAGGTGCTACATGGGGCGCAGCCTTTGAGTAAGGCTGCACATTGCTATCTACTGCACATTACTACCTACAACACTCCCCCTTGGTTGGGTATTACTCCAATCTCGTAAGTGAGATCTTCGTGTACCTTTCTTGGTAAGGCCTTTGTTAGGATGTCTGCGAGATTTTCATGTGTCGATATGTAAGTTATCTCGATTGTCTCTTTTTGAACGAGATCTCGAAGGAAGTGCAACACGATGTCGAAATGTTTCATTTGTGCATGAAATTCTGGGTGGTGCGTGATTGCAACAGCAGCTCTATTGTCTGAGAGAATTTCCGAGCACGTTGATTGAGATATGTGGAGTTCGTTGAATAGCGAGCGGTGCCATAATACTTGTTTTGCAGCATGCATTCCTGCCACATATTCCGCTTCAGCTGTGGATAGTGCTACAGAATTTTGTTTCTTCGAACTCCATGCAATGGCTCCTCCTGCAATTAGGGTAATGTACCCACTGATGGATTTTCGATCCGAATCTGAAGCTCAGTCGGCATCACAGAATGTGATGGGATCATTTTCACTGTCTTCATCGAGACCTCCATATGTTAACGCATGAGTTCTTGTCCCCTTTAGGTATCGAAAAATGTGTTTAATGGCTGTCCAGTGTTTTGGTTTAGGGTTCTGCATGAACTGCACAAGTTTCTGAACCACGTATGCTATGTCTAGACGTGTTCCTATAGCAGCATACATCAATGATCCAATTAGTGTAGCATAGATACCCATTCCCTTGTCATTTCCTTCATTATTCCCTTCAGTTTCATCATCAAGGTTTGTATTTGTATCTAAAGGTATAGAGACAGGGTTCGCATCTTCTAGTCCAAACTTCTTCAGTAGAGAATCGATGTAGTGAGTTTGTGAAAGAGAAATGATATGATTGTTTTGTGAAATCTTGAGTCCTAGTAAAATAGAGGGCTCACCAAGACTATTAATTTCGAATTTTGATGAAAGTTCACATTCAACGCAATCAAGATCTTCTTTATTTTGGGCAAAGATAATTAGGTCATCAACCCAAACGAGAACAATTGATTCATGGTATCCATTTGAGTGCATTCATAAATAGCAGCAATAGTCCATTTTTAGCTGCGTGAATCCAAGTTCGTTTGTCATTGCATCATTGAACTCTTTGTTCTAAACGTTTCTGGCTTGTTTAAGTCTATAAATAGATTTGTTTAACTTGCAAACGCGTTCTGTTCCATCATTGAATCCGGGAAGTTGCTTCATGTAGATATCTTCTGTGAGTTTCCCATTAAGGTAAGCTTCCTTTACGTCAAGTTGCTGTAACTTTAGATCGTTAATAGCTGCTTGTGCAAGCATCGTTTGTAGTGTCTCAAATCGCATGACAAGGGCAAATATGCCATTTTCAGTGTAGTCCATTCCTGGCTTTTGTGAGAAGCCTTGTGTGACGAGTCATGCCTTGTAATGTATAATGTTTCCTTTGTGATCCTTTTTGAGGGTAAATACCCACTTGTTCCCTATTGTTTCACATTCTTTTGGTAATTCTGTTAATGTCCATATTTTCTTCTCTGTTAATAAATTGAGTTCATCGTTCATGGCTTTTCTCCAATTGTCCTTTTCAGGACCATTTAATGCATCATCGATTGATTTGGGTAAGTCATCTTGATCTCGATTTTCCAGAGCTGAGAAAACAAAAGTTTCCTCAAGGATTTCATCAATTGCGATTGTTGTTCTATGTTTAGGTGATGCCTTTGCTGTCGAGCTGGCTGTGGGCCTAGTAATATCAGGTGGGCCTGTTTCCTGTGTTCTATTTTCGTGTTTTCGTCTCCAGGGGTTGCCTAGGTCCCTGTAATTAACTCGATTGGTTTGTCGAAGTTGTCTTGGAGGATATGTAGTTGGTGGGAGTTCATCTGAGTGGTGTGACGAAGTTTTTAGGTCTTTGTCATCATGTGAGGAGGTTTGTGAAGTAGATCAATTGTAATTGTTGTGGGGTTGTAGCTCCCCTTCAGTTCACAAACCTGGTAAGTCTGTGATAATTTCGATTTCTCGTGGTTCTTCATTTTTGTTGAACGTTATGTTTTGTGAGACTTTGATGGTGCAAGTTTTGGGATCATAGTAGTGAATGGATTTAGATCCATCAATAAAGCCTACAAAAGTCATTTTTGATGATTTCGGTCCTAATTTTGATTTGTTTAGCTCGTTTAGGACCCATACATCACAACCGAATTCTCGCAAATGTGAGATGTTTGGTTTTTTTGCCTGTCCATGCCTCATAAGGTATTCTTCCTTCAAGTGCACGTGTTGGTGCGCGATTACATAAGTATGCAGCATGTGCAACTGCTTCGTCCCATAGGAATGTTGGCAAGTTCTTCTCAATTAACATTGCCTGCGCTAATTCTAGATATGTCCAATTAAATTGTTCTGCAACACCATTTTGGGAAGGTAAGTATGGGGCTGTTGCTTCAATGGTTATACCTCATTGTGCTGTCCATTCTCTGAGTTTGTTGTTGATTAGTTCTTTGCCATTGTCGAATCAAAGGTATTTGGGGAATCGACCATGTTTCTATTCTATTTTTAGGCAGTAGTCACATATTTTGCTGAATGCTTCATCTTTTGATTGTAAAAATAAAACTGTGCCGTATCGAGTGCTGTCATCTGTGAAAGAAATATAATATCTCCATTTTCTGATGGATTCTATATGTGTGGGTCCCCAAACATCACTCATGATGCACTCTCCAGAGATTTCTGATCGATTTTCGGCTTCTTTTGGAAAAGGTTGATGAGCTTGTTTAGCCTGGATGCAAGATTCACATGATCGTGATGGGATCGAAGATTCATCAATATTGAGACCATGTACCATTCCTTCCTTTTGTAGTGCCTGAAGTGCCCCTAATGCAATGTGTCCATATCGTCGGTGCCACTGGTCCCAGGTAAGTTTTTGTGTGGATGCATACTGTGTCCTCTCCTCTCCAGGTAGTTGTGCCCTTGCCTCCAGTAAATATAACCTATTAGTTCTGTTTCCTAGTCCAATGATTTTGTTATTTTTATTCCTTTAATAAACACTTTCCTTCCCTAAATTCTACATGGCCTCCTCCTTCATCAAGTCTGCTGATTGATAATAGGCAGTTTGGTGCCTCAGGAACGTGTAGGACATTTCGTAATATGTGTTTGATATTATTCCCATTTACAGAGAAGTTCACAGCAACAGTGCCTTGTCCTTGTGCACTGATAGGGTTGCTTCCAAGGCCCTGAATTGTGGAGTTTTTGAGTGGCGTGTACTCCAGGAATGCTTTCTGATTTGTACAAATATGGGAGGTTGATCCGGAGTCCAAGATCCAATCATATTTGGAAAATTCGTATGAATTCCCTCCTGCGCTGGTCATGTAAGCAATATCATTGAGTGTATCATTTATGTCATCTGTAGCCTGGTTGGTTCTATTTCCTCGATTTGAGCCACGTCAGCCTTTAGGACTCTGTCCTTCTCTCCCGCCTCCTTTGGCCCAGCAGTCTTTTGCTATATGGCCTTTCTTGTGGCAGTTGTAGCATTCTTTGTCTTGTGAGTCATTATTTTTGCTGTCTTTGTTTCCCTTGAATTTTCCTTTTGATGCTTGCAGAGTTATCCCATCTGTGGTAAGTGTTGAGCAGCCATGTGTGCAAGACACAGTGGAGGAACTCAAAGTCTTACCTTGTGCTTACTTTGATCACACCTTATGGTTAGTGTTACTACTACTTATAGAATAGGACAAGGTATCTATTCGCATAAGAGTGTCCTTATATACAGTTCTAGCTGTATGTACATATTTGCATAAGGGTCCGTGCTATGTCTGTCATAGTCACATGTCTACTTCATAGAACCTTGTAGAAGGTTATAGAACATGTTTAGTCATATTGCACGTGATGCATAGGGCATAGGGCATATGTGAGTGTAGTCATGTGACACATCATGTGACATATCATCTGACTTATCACCTGACGAATTATGTAATCCATCATGTGATCATGCTGACGCAACAGTAAGCTCTCCACTTCTTGCTCGTCGACGCCTGTCTTC
Organism: Floccularia luteovirens; assembly: GCA_009739215.1. Lineage (NCBI taxonomy): Eukaryota > Fungi > Basidiomycota > Agaricomycetes > Agaricales > Squamanitaceae > Floccularia > Floccularia luteovirens. Next base: position 168,199 of record VSJF01000009.1, read on the forward strand.
TTCTAACAATATTGCAACTAATTCATGTGATCGCAGGGTCAGTTTATTTCCGCTCAATCCAAGGTATGCTGAGGTATAGTTATCCCAGCTTTCTGGTAACGAGGTGACTAAAATCATAACAAAGTCTTCATCAGACACTAAATTCTCCATAAGGTGTAGTTCTTCCTGCAGCTTTCGTAATTTTGAGATGTGATCTATCATGTTGAAATTTGATTCATCGGCTGTCATTCTGTACAGTGCACGTCTGGTTGCAAGAACGCCAAGTCGTCCTCTTGATTCCTTGACCATGGTAAGTTGTTCCCACATTTCTTGCGCCGTTGTAGCCCCACTAATGTGTATCATCTCTGAATCTCCAATCGATAGCTCTATTCGTGTGCACGCCCTTGCGTCGCCTTCAATCCATTTTTGGATAGTTTCAATTTCGGTACTCGTTGGTGCATCGGGGATCGCTGATTCCAGTTTTCTCGCATCCTTTGCGATGAATCGTTCCAGTCCGAGGTCACGCAATACCGCAAGCATTCGTCGCTTCCACGGCATCCAATTGCTGGCCTTCAGCATCTCCATTTGGTAAGATCCCGACGTGTATTCTTCTGACATGTTGTACTGATCATAGATTTATTTGTAGAGGGCGAGTTTTTAGAGTTAAAGTAAGTCTGTTTGATTTATGACCACTCGGGGCCCATAACCTATTGAATGAGGTGCAGTTGGAGGGAAGCTAACAGATAAAACGAATGTAATAATTATGTAGACTACGCGTTATGTAGCTACTTAAATACTAATGAATGTTATAGCTTTTTGGCTGTTCTAATAAATATAATACCCAAGCACTGATAAGCAGTGTTAGGCGCTACATAAGGATGCGCTATGCAAGGCGCTACATGGGGCGCAGCCTTTGAGTAAGGCTGCGCGTTGCTATCTACTGCGCGTTACTACCTACAACATACACAAACTCCATTCTAGCTGTGTAAGGTCCCTTATCAAAGCACCTTAGCCTGCGACTAATGAAAACTGTCAGATTGAATTCAAGAATATACGTGCGAAATCTGGGAATGCAATCGGTTGAACTTGGTACATTGACCCTGGCTAACAGTATTTGAATGCAGATGTGGTGAGTCAGCAACCTCCGTGTAGGTATATAACACACACTAGTTGACCCCCATAACTGATCATGACGATTCTTTCGGTTCCAAACATTCAATTTCATCATAAAGCCAGCAGTATTCTTTCGCTTGTTGACCAACTACCGCGATAGTGACCTTCGAACATGGAGTCATTTGATAGGATCCAGGATTGATGATTTGATTCCTAGCCCGATTCTGTAGAACTCATAAACTGACTTGATAATGTCAATATTACAACACATACTAAAAGATGAACCAGAGAATTGCGGCCCATTCAAATTTCAAAAATATACTCTTGGTCCAATCGTTATTCTTACGTGGAGCCTTTTCTTCTCTCGACTTAGAAGTACAAGAAACTAGATAAATCGTATAAAGGGACCATATAGAGTCAATCTGCTGTGGCACTTTCGTACGATACTACTGATGGAAAGGAGTGCGCCACAATGAGGTATTTTATACGGTAGTCCTACGGAAGAACATAGTGCCGTGGAGATATGGGGAGAAATGCAATGGCATTGGTGGCTCCGTGGCATGCATTTTGCAGGTGGTGCCCCCCATACTGTAATGCTATAAGGCCTTTCGCAAATGTCTCTGATGCTCTCACCACTACCAGTTGAAACGTTTCCTGGGGGACAAGGGGATGTTGGTACAGAAGAGCAATTCGCACTTGATATACCAGGAACGATTCAGACGCTGGTTACAGGAATTTTCTCGCAGAATATCATGAGGGGCTAGCATGTCAATTCTATGGAACCATAGGATATTGATGTTGACGGTAACCTAAGGAACCAGCAGATGTTGGCACAGAAAAACAATCCGCGCTAGAAATGCCAGGAAAGATTCAGAACGCTGGTCACAGGAAGCTCGTTAAGATTATGAGTGTCTAGATCGGAGTTCCGTTTCATAAAAGCGAAGAATTTGACCAAGTCAAAAGAGAAATTCAGATTGGAGTGGTAATGCGCATTCCTACCTAGTACTGTCTCAATCGTCCATCTCATTATATACCACCAAGCTGATTGTTGAGTTGGTATGCAATAACCTTGTAATAATCTGAACACATACTGACAGCTGTGTTAGTTAGTTTAATAGCAGACAGACATTGTTTCCCGATACATTCAATACCAGACTCCTTCCTTCCACATGACGAAAAACGGGTGCAGTAGCCAAAGACTGAGCGATGGAGAACACTGTATGTTGACGGTCACTCCTCCTTATCGGAGTGGCGCAACGGAAATGGAAATGTATTCCGCTGCTTGGAATTTCTGCCAGACCGTAACTTAGTTTAGACAACTCATATTCATATTCCCACGCTTAGAACGTTTTCATATCGGGGCCAAATCGAAAATCGTCCGGTGCGTCCGATTCGGAATAGTGGATGATATAGACGTCCCATTTGGCTAAGCCACATCACTGTCATGCTCATCAGACATCTCAATTTTAATCTAAGAAGATCCTGTAATGAATCATAAAAACAATTCGTCATCAAACATTGATGTCTTTGACAACAGAACAACTCATTGCACTTTGCCAATGGCCTTCTTTTACCGCTTATATACCCTGCAGGTGAGTCCCGATATGTATTTGTAGAAACACTGCCCAGATCTGGGCCGTACTACCATCTTAATTGAACATGAGACTCTAGATAGTAACGGAAGCTCTGCAGGGAGGAACCTTATCATCGTATTTGTTCATCAGTGGTTACCATCTTGATATCTAACAATACTCTGGTCTTTCCCTAAATATGATTCATTCCAAACGTAAGTGGATCCTTGCAAAGCTCCAAAGTATGTAGAGTGCGAGCTAAAACGATTCGTAGTGTACACAAATTCCATTCTAGCTGTGTAAGATCCCATGGTGTCGCACCTTATCCCGGCGCTAATGAAAACCATCAGACTGAATTCAAGGATATATGTCCGAAAGCTAGGAATGCAGTCGTTTGAGCTTGGTACACTAGGCCAGGTTCATAGTATCTGAATAGCAGATGTGGCGAGGCAGTAACATCCACCCGTAGGTATATAACGCACCAGTTGACCCGAAACTGATTATAACCGTGATTCTTTTAGTTCCAGCCATCTTAGTTTCATCCCGAAACCACCGGTCTTCCTTCTCACTTTGACCAACTGCCGCAACGGTGGTATCCAAACACAGGTTGCTTTGTAGGGTTTAGGATTAGGATTATAAATTGATTTTTAGTTCAATCCTGCAGCACTCGCAAACTGACTTGATAATCTCTGTATGTATTATAACATATGCGCTAGAAGATGAAATTGAAGAATTGTAACCTATTTAAATTTCAAAGCGTATCCAATTGGACATAGTTTCTTACGTAGAGCCTTTTATTCCCAACATAGAAGTACGGGAGGGATGATGAAGAGTCGACAAATGGTGGCTAATCTCCTACTGTAACACAATACAGTATTGTATGCAGTAGTCTTACACAACGTATGGCTGTGGAGACAGAAATGCAATGGTAAAGGTGGCTCCGTGGTATGCATGTTGCAAGTTGGCCGCCACCTGCACGTAATGCAATACGCACTCACCCCTACCAGTACGGTTTTCATCTCAGAAGAGGATTCTGAAGATGTCAGGTGGGACCAGAAATTTTAATGTAAAGGACATCCTGAGGAACCAGAAGTTGTTGGCACAGAAAAACAATCTGCGCTGGATATTGCCGGAAAAGATTCAGAACACGTGTTATAGGAAAAATCTCATAGAAGCCAGTGCGTGCACCAGAAGACATTGTGGCTCTTCGAGGAATCCAGATGGGAATTCTGTGCCGTAAAAGCGAAGATTTGATTAAATATAAGTCTGAGAATCAGCCAAGTAAAAAGAGAGTTTGCATTCAAGTGGTAATGTGCATCTCATATCTGTACTTTTTTATTCGTCCATTTCACTATATGGCACCAAGCTGATCATAAGTTAGTATACAACAGTGCGATATTCTCAACATGACATACCGACTGTTCTGTTAGTTGGTTCAATAGCAGACGGAAGATACATTCAATATCCTCCAACCAACTAGGTACAGAGCCACTCTACAATCCCACCATCTGATTGATACGATACTCAACTGATTCTGATAAGAATGATGTGAGCAGTCAGCAAGCCATTTGACGATCACGGATCCACCTTGTGAGAACAGAGGAAAGGCTCTGGTACCACGCTTCAAATCTATATCATTACTACGCATCAGAATTTCACTTCCAATCAGAGAACCACCAATAACTCACAATCACAGGCCCCCAAACTACGCATTCGCAAACGGCCGTTTCTATTGCCTACCTGACCGTTGTACCTTTCCGCGTAGCACCCGATATCGTATGCGAAACTTCTAGGAACTGATTCACGCATTCTTTTGCTGTGATACGAGTACCCATACCCCAAAAGCCCTTCAAGCAGTCCATGAATTATTTGATTAACTAATCAGACCCACAACATTTATGGCGTCAATGTCGGTCTTTCCTTCTCTTGATCCATCCCATTTTCACTCTACTTGTCTGGAAATGAGAATTAAGTTTATTGACTGCGAAACTCTTAAGTTATTCGGACTGCCGATCCAACCAACATAACGCTAATTTCATTTATATTATCATCGTAATAGACCACGGCTAAAATGCTTTGTAAGTGACATTTTATTATATAAACCTCAACCAATGATAATTTCTGAGTGGTAAAATTATGTCAGGTTTTCAGTCGAAAACATTGGAGGTGTTGCCTTACAGAATCTTCAAATTCCCAATCAGACTGCACCCCACTGTCTCCTTCGACTAGCTTAATCATCCTCCCCCCGCCACCGGTCTTGATACCAACCAATCGTCCATAAGCTCCAAGACAGACGTCCAGTAATTGCGCATAGACAGCGTTGCTTTGATAGGTCTCGACTTTAAATCATGTCTCAAGAGAATTGACTTGATTGTACTTCCCTCTAACCAAACGACCAGACGACTAGTGATATTTTGTTGAAAAAGAGTGGTTATCTCATTGGGTGGGACCTTCGAATTAGAGGGTATGTAGGAGAATGCAATCACACCCTCAGTCGTCGCAGAAAAGGAGGTTACGTGAATTGTGAATGAGCTGATAGATTTAGCCATGCTAATGGCATAGAGCGTGCTCTAGGGAGAAGATGAGTTTTGGAATAGATGTCAAGAGAACTGGAATCAGGTGTAAATGAATTAGAGATAGACTAAATGACACTGGAACTAACCTTTAGTTCGGGAGAATTCCACAACGTCTTAACCTCACCTATTTCACCATTGATATATTTAATTGCGCGGCCTTATGTCGGGTGTGTTAAAGGAAAATGTAATGGCTTTTCCAACCTGGAAAGGTTCCCTTCTTTCAGCTCACAGTATCCTTGCAATGCACAGAACACTTACTGACAGCTCCACTACTTGGTTCAGTAGTAGATAAAACATTGTTTCCCGACACACTCAAGTATCAGACTCCTTTCTTCCACACGATGAAAAACGGGTGCAGATTGAGCGAGAACAGGGTTCTTTTGCCAATCCACAACTCCAACGTCTGATTCGAGTAACGGGCAAAAGAAAGGTGGGAAACATGTTAGCAAAGTGTGTAGAGAAGCCGTATGTGGATGGTCACTCCGAATTATCAGAATGTACAGAGAAATGAATTTCCTACACATGTGAGGTGTTTATTTCGGTGCCAACACACAATTGCTTCAGGCTCATAATTCCCACGATTCAAAATGGCTTGCTTGTATGAAAGCGCTGACTCTATGCATGGTAGACGTGCTGGTGTGGTGCATTGTACACTTAGGAGCGTTGACGAAGTCCGTCCATATTCATGCCCACTCATATTCCGTTTACATCTCATATCTCTAGCGCTGTTTGTATGATATTGGTACGAAGATTTCCCGGTTTCTTAGGACCATATCTTTATGAGAATTTTTTCAGATGGCAGTCTTGCCAGACAAACTTGTTTGAATAGATGCTGTTATGATTCATTCCTAAGCGTAAGTTGACTTTTGCAAAACTTCCGAATATGCAAAATACAAGCTGAAACCATTTCTAGTGTACACAAATTCCATTATGGCTGTATAAGGCCCTATATCAAAGCACCTCAGCTCGCCACTAATGAAAACCATCAGACTGAATTCAAGAATACATGTGCGAAAGCTAGGAATGTGGTTGTTTGAACTTGATACATAGGTGAGGCAATAACTTCGTGATTTTGATTGATGATGGATGACCATATCTTATAATATATTTTCCACGCACGCAATTGCTGATAGCATGATTCACATTGAATAAATCATGCACATAGCTTGTGCAGATCATCAATCATACATATATGATTCTGGCATCACTACTCGTCCTAGCAACATAACCATGTTTTTACTGCTTGACTAACCTGTGGAATCACAAAAGTCTGCTGAAACCCGAGCATGGCCAATAGAGGCCAGATTCAGGCCGAGCTTCTAGTATTACCGAAGGGTATTGCGTGCAATGCTGTAGAACAGCTCATTAGTTATGGGTCAATAGCTACAACCTGTGCTGCTTCTGAGATTCCGAATACAGTGGGAGAAATCTTTCGTTGTATCATTTGTTCATCAACGCCCACCTATCATTATGATATGTAACAACATTTGACCATTTCTAACGCGCTAGACACTATGCAAAAATCACCCACCTTCTAGGATCCCACCTAAACATCTATATACAATATGGATCAAACCCTTCAGCCAGTTCATGAGTCGTTTCAACAATTCCGGCCTGCTTTGGGTTCCATTTTGGTTGCAACATTTATCTCAACAACATCAGTTCTGTTTTTCCTCTACTCCGTCTCTTCTAGTCCATGTGGTCCTGTTCACAAATGAAAAGCAAATTCACTAGTTCTGAATCTTCTAGGTTATTCGGGTTGGCGACTCACCAAACCTACCGCTACTTCCGTTTTTATCATCACCATGATAGAACGTGGCTCAAACTTTTTGTATGTGACATGAAGTTATCATAAAGACTTTAAAATAACAATAGTAATTCCTCATAGATAACTATTATTTGGTGACTTAAGGGAATTATCCTGTGATAATATCTTGAATGGCTGATTTCGTCCAGGTTGTTTGATATCGTGCATGTCATTGCATGTATATGCTTAAGGTTAGTTATGTACGATCATATAACTATTTAATGGAATTTTGATGACTCTATATAGCTATTCCTGTACAATCCTTAATCATACGAACATCCGAGCTCTTGATATTTTGGGATGGTGACTTTCTCTGATATTTGTATACCATCAATTGACGACTAAATTATATTGAAAGGCCAATAGCTGTAAGTTTGCCTCCTGTCGATCACATTCTTCTTTACCAATACATTGAAGGCTATGGTCGTCATTATGGTATTATCCCACACTGCTTTCATTTATTTTCTTCTTTTCTGACTTTTTGATGTTATAGTCGATGGTGGAGGTAATGACAAATGGGTAAGAATATTTAAACTCTAATTTGTCCATCGTAGTTCTATTAACAGGACTATCATAGGTTCTATGTATGGAGATTCTATATGTGTATGTGTCTATTCCCTGAAACTTGTATTTCATTCTGAACAAGATATATTAGTAAGGAAGAAGAAGGATATGCTGCTTATAATAGTTCTGGTGTTATACCATTTTCTTGATACTCGAAATAACTTGCTTACACTAACCACCAAGGTTGTACTATTAGCGATCCTCTTTGGTATTTGAGTCATTAGTACGTCTCAGGTATTTACTTCATGCTGAGTACATCTGTCAACAGGAGTAGTATTCAGTAAGTCACCAAGTTGCATATTACTTTCACTTTTGCTGAACTCACCGTACAGCGCTCTGCATCAAAGGGTATGTTCATACATTTGCTATATCTTGAAACAGCTTATGTACTATCTGTAATCGAAGGATTTTGTTGCGCAGATTCAGCAATGTGCACAATATTACAGTAAACCTGGTTCCAGCTCCGAGATTCTTCTCTGACATCCTATATGTGAATAGTGGCTTCTAATTTTGGAGTTTTCGCTGAACGCTGTTATGGACCTTGTGGGCACTGGATCGCTCGTGTGGTGTTTGCTCAAGAATAGAACGGGTGTTGACAGGTCTGTTCTACATGCACCACGTACATATAATAAATTTGCCTAACGAATGAATTGTCTATGGTAGGACTGACTCTATGATAGATGTTCTGGTATGGTACACCGTACATTCAGGAGCGTCGACGACGTTAGTTCATATGCATCTTCACTTATATCTGGCATTTATCCTTTCTTTCTAGTACCTCCAGCACTGTTTGTGTGATATTAGTGAAGTTTTTTTTTTCAGGACCATATCCTTTACTCGATTTTACAGATTATAGCAATGCCAGGCAGTCTAGTTTTCTTAGGTTTTGCTGCTCCAAATGATGTCGAACGGGGGCTGAAATCATTTCTAGTGTACACAAACTCCGTTCTAGCTGTGTAAGCTCCATATTAAAGCACCTTAGCTTGCAATTCATGAAACCTGCCAGGCTGAATTCAAGGAAATACGTGCGAAAGCAAGGAATGCAGACATTTGAGCTTGGTACATTGGGACAATCTCTGCGTGGCAGGCGTGGTGAAACAGTACCAGTGGTGTGGGTGCAATAAACAAAAATCGACCCATAACCGATCATAACCATCTTTTCAGTTACAATCATTTGGTTCCATCCCAGAACAACCAGTATTCTGGCTAGTCGCTACCATAGTGGCCATAGTAAAACGCAGTCACTTTGTAGGGTCTAGGATAAGGCCCAGGAACATAGCATAAAACAACAGCTCCGTAAATTCTCGTATTTATCAATTTCCATATCATGACATGTACATCAAATGCTCAAAAATGAAATTGGCAGGTTGCAGCCCAGTCAAATTTCAAAGCAGGCAGAGAATGTCTTTCTCGCGCCGATCATACAGTGCTAGTAGTTCCTGCGTTCATCGCCAAACACTAACGGGGGATAAATTGCTCTGCTGTACCCCCTGATTCAAGCCAACGTGAGTATGATCCATCCAGAGCTGAAAAAACGTTATATGGTATATGCCTCGGTCATCAAGGCCAGATAACCTTAAATCATTCGAACCTTTCAGTACGAGTTTCTCTGCTTCTCGGTTTGGTCCTTGTGATCCGCTCGTGCGGGGGTATTACAGCTGCAGCCTATCATCGTATATTCTTCTTACTCCTTTTGAACTCTCACCCATTCTTTTGCATTGATTTTAGCGTATGCGCCACACTTTTCAGCAGTATATTTCTCTTTCTCTCCACAATGCGTTACTTTTCCTACTCAGAGCATCATTTATGCAAATCTGCTCATTGTTCTTCCTCAGCTTCATAGACATATTATAAGTACCGATGTCAAAAACTTTCTCCCCGACACTGACCAGAGCAATGGACCGTCCAGCAACAATGTCCCTAGCCAGTTTCCAGCTTTTACCATTGCAGAAATTACCCCCCCCCCCCCACCTCCGAACTGCCGCTCCATCCACATAAACATCAAAGGCATCCTACGAACCCGCCGCGTTATGGCGCTTCACAGTATCCCCGAAGCACCCATTCATACCAGTGCGCATTTCATCCCCGATGAGGATCCAGTAGGTGTCAGCCAGTATGGAGGCAGAGGACATAAACGTTAAAGGAAACTAGAAAATGTCAGTATAGAAAAACAATCTGCGTTGAATGATGTAAGAAAAGATTGAGATCGCTGGTCACAGGAAGCTTCTCAAGGTCTAGGTGGGAGTTCCGTCTCATAAAAGCGAAGAATTTGACCAAGTAAAAAGAGAAATTTAAATTGGAGCGGTAATGCGCACCTCCTATCAGTAGTGTCTCAATCGTCCGTCTCATTATATGCCATCAAGCTGATTGTTAAGTGAGTATGCAATAACCCTGTAATAATATGAACATATACTGACAGTTCTGTTAGTTAGTTCAAGACATTGTTTCCCAATACATTCAGTATCCTTCAATCAACTCGGTGCAGTGCCAGTCCATAATCCCACCATCCGATTGATATGATATGATACTCATTCTGACAAGAAAGATGTGAACAGTCAGCAGGGCATGTTGACGTGTGAGAACAACGAAAAGGTTCTGATACCACGCTTCAAATCTATGTCACCACCATGCATCACAGTTTCACTTCGAATCAAAGAAGAACCACAAATAACTCACAATCACAGGCAGTTCAGACTACGCATATGCGTTATCACAATCACGCAATTACCATATTTGTATATGGTTTAAAATACGTGACAAGGGCCCACGTAAGTGATATCAAAAGTGATCAAATAATGCTATGGAATGGCCACTCTATCAGTAACAACGCAAGCTCAAGAGGAACCTAATCATTGTTGGATTTGTTCATCAGCACTCAGTCTTCACACGCCGTCTTGACAACGAATCATATTGAGTCTTCTCCCGAAGATCCACACTTTGAGAACCTATTTAAATGTCTTTTCATCGTGACACAACATCCCATACACAAAATTATGGACAAAGCCCTTCAACCTGTTCAAGCGTTATTTCAAGCAACATTCAAAGACGCACTAGGTTCAGTTTTGATTGCGACATTCATTTCGTCAATGTCGGTTCTTTTTTCCACTAGTCCACCCCACATCTTCCCTTCCTGTTCGGAAATGAGGGACCAATTTATTGATTTTAAGCACTTAGGTTATTCGGATTGACAGCCCACCAAACTTACCGCTACTTCCGTTTTTATCAACACCGTGATAGAACCTGGCTGAAATGTTTTGTATGTGGTATTTTATCAAACAACCTTCGGACCAACTATAATTTTTTTGCAGGTAACTGTTCTTTGGTGACCTAAGGATATTATTCTATGTTTTCTGTGATTGCTGATCTCGTCCAGGGTGCTCGATATTATGCATGCCATTGGATCTATACATGCAAGGTAAGTTACACACAATTATATACCTATTCAGAATTTTTATGACTCATACAGCTATTCGTACGCAATTCTCTGCCACACGAATCTTCTAGGTATTGATATTATGGGATGGTGATTTTCCTCCGATATTTCTATTTCTTTATCATCAACTGATGACGAGATCATATCCTAAAGGTCACCGGGTGTGAGTCTTCCCACTGTTGTCAATTAGATTCTTTTTCACTCATGTACTGAAGCTTACAAACATCATAACGGTATCTCGCACTCTTTTCATAGCTTTTCTTCTCATTTTTGACTTTTGATGTTATAGTCAGTGGTGGAGGTAGCGACAAACGGGTACGGACTGCAATGTACTTTGTTCATTGTAGCACTGTTGACATGACTATTGCAGATTTTATATATGGAGACTCTACACGTGTACGTGTCTATTCTCTGAAGCTCATAGTTCGTATTGAACGAGATACATTAGTAAGGAAGAAGAATATGCCGCTTATAATCTTTCTGGTGATATCATTTCCTTGATACTCGATATAATATACTTATATTGACCACCTAGGTTATACTATCAGTGATCCAATTTGGTATTTCAGCTGTTAAGGTATTATTTGATTCATACTGAGTACATTTGTGAACAGGAATGATGTTCTGTAAGTCACCGAGTTGCAAACTACTGTCCTCCTCCACTGAAATGACGTACAGCGGTCACCCTTAAGGCGTATGTCCTTTTGTTTACTATATTCTGAACCAGCTTATAATATTCTTTGTCTTGACAGCATTACTATGACCAGATTCAGCAATTTGCACGAAATTACGGTAAACTAAATGCACTCTCCGAGCTTCCTCTCTAATGATACATATGGAAATAGTGGTTTTTAATTCTAGCATTTGCAATGACTGCTGTTTTTGATATCGTGGTTACTGGATCGCTGGTTTGGTGTTTGCGCAAGAGTAGAACAGGTGTTGAAAGGTCCGTTTTACATGCACGCATATATGGACCCATCTCACAAACAAATTATCTATGGTAGGACTGACTCCGTGGTGAATACATTGGTGTGGTATACTGTACAAACAGGAGCATTGACAAGGTCAGTTCATATGCATAATCACTTATATATTTGGCTTTTTATTCTTTCTTTCCAGTACCTCTGGCGTTATTTGTATGGTATTAGTGCGAAGCTTTTCCCTGTTTCTCCGGACCATATCCTCACGTGACTTTTACAGGCTGCAACCACGTCAAGAAATCTCATTTACATGGGTGCCGTAATAATTCATCCCAAGCGTAAGTAGATATCCTCAATGCTTCAAGATCTGCAGGGTGTAAGTTGAAACAACTTGCAGTATACACAAACTCCATTTTAGCTGTGTAAGGTCCCATATCATCACACCTTAGCACGTAACTGATGAAAATCTTTAGTCTGAATTCAAGGGAATACGTGAGAAAGAAAGGAATGAAGTCGTTTGAGCTTGATACACTGAACCAGGTCCACGAGATCTGCATTGCAGATGTGATGAAGCGGTAACTTTGTAACATTCATGTAAGTGCATAACACACACCAGTTGACCCATAACTGACCATAATTAGATTCCTCCAGTTCAATCCATTCAATTCATCCTTAAGCTAGCAGTATCCTTTCGCTTATCGTGCAAGCACTGTAAAAAATCGAATCGCAGGGTTTGGGACTAATACTATTGATTGATTTCTAGTCCGACCCTGTAGCACTTGTCAACTAACTTGATATTCTCAGTATGTATTATAACATAAGTTAAATGATGAAATTGGAGAATTGTAACTCATTCAGATTTCAAAGCACACACTCTTTAAAGACACCCTAATTTTTGCGTCACTAGTACCATTTTGTTGCTGGGCTTTTCTTGGCCTGCACCTTTCATTTCACAACCGCAGCTGCACTATTCTACTTTGTTACTGTCTCATCTACCACCTGCTTTGCGTCAGGTGAGTGATCCAAGCACCACAACGTAGACAGATTGCGCGACTCACTCGGATTCAATCGCCATTTCCTACATGAAGCCTTTCCTTCTCTCTACGTACAAGTACAGGAGGACTGGATGGATCGTGTGCAGCACTTTCCTACTGCAGGTTTGTATATAATGCCATATGGTGCTTCGAAGTATTTTGGAAGCACTCACCCCTACCAGTAGTGCGATCGATTTAATCCCTGATGGGGATTCAGATGATGTCAGTGCTATTCAAGTTGAATCAGAGGACGTTAATGTTGAAGGATATCCCGGAGAACTAGAAAATGTCAGTATAAAATAACAATCCATGCTGGGTAGCAGACAAAATACTGTTTCCCGATACATTCAATGTCAGAATTCTTCCTTCCGCATGATGGGAGACAAGTGCAGTGGCCAAAGACTGAGTGTATGGTACACCAACTAGGTGCTTATTCCAATCCACAATCCCAACATCGGATTCAAGTAACGCCCAACTTATTCTGACAAGATGGCCGGGAAACAGTTAGTAAAGCATGTAGAGAACACTGTATGTTGACGGTCACTCCTCCTTATCAGATAGAGGAATGGAAATGGAAATGTATTCCGGACTGAGGTCACATTCATATTCCCATACTTGAACACGTCTTGTTTATTCCAGTTCATATCAAATCTTTTGACCTCCCCCCGCGGGACCAAGAATCATCCAGTGCACTCGATACGGAATAGTGGTCGATAATAGATTCATTTAAAAAAAACTCTATGTCACTGCCATGCTCATCAGACATTTCAATTACAACCAAAGAAAACTCATCAACACAGCTCATACCGATCATCAGATATAGATATTTCCTTGGCACCCAAACCATTCATCCTAAGTACTTTGCGAATGGGCCTTTTATACTACTTGTATAACCTGTAAATGAGTCCTGATATGTGTATGCTGAAACATTGTCCAGATTTAGGCTGAACCTCCTGTCTTAACGCCCCTGGCTGATGAGTGGTTGGGTAATATGTTCAAATAGCGATACTATGAAACAGCCCCCTTGTGGTCTCCAAATAATAGCATAGGCTGAGGAACCTTATCATTTTATCTGTTCATCAGTGCTTGATATCTAACAATGATTGGGTCTTTTCCCTGGTTATCCACCCCCCAGGAGCCCATTTAAACATCCCCATGTGGCGGCACAAGAACTCATACACAAAAATATGGACCAAACCCTCCATCCACTTCAGGAGCTATTTCAATCACTCAGACCTGTGTTAGGTTCCATTTTACTTGCAACATTTATTGCTTCCATGTCAGTTCTTTATTCATCCCATATTTACCCTTCCAATACAGAATGAGGAGTCGATTTATTGATTGCAACTCTTTTAGATTATTCGGGTTGACGACTATCCAAACCTACTACTACTTCTGTTTGTACCATCGCTGTGATAAACGTGGCTGAAATGTTTTGTATGCAGTATTTATCATACAGGCTTCAACCAACAATGATTTCTCACAGGTAACGATTCTTTGGTGGGTGACTGAAGGTAAGTTATATGTGATGGCTAACCTCGTCCAGTATGCTTGATATTGCGCATATCATTGCATGTATACACTGATGGTTAACTACATATAATCATATAACTATTCAGGATTTTGATGACTTTATATAGCTATGTCTATACAATTCTCTGCCACGCAAATATTCTAGGTCTTGATATTATGGGATGGTGATTTTTATATATATTAATGTCACGAATTACATAATGACTGGAATATATCTTGAAGGCCACCAATCGTAAGTTTTTCTACCGCTGTCACTGAATATTTTTAATTTAATTGATGATATATTGAAGGCTACAGTCATCATTACGGTATCTTGCGCTCTGTTCATGATTTTTCTTCTCTTTTATAATTTCATGTCACAGATGGCGGTGCTGGTAATGACAAATGAGTAAGAGTATGTAGTAATTTGTCCGTTGTCATTCTGTTGACATGACTGCATAGATTCTATATATGGCGACTCTACATATGTATGTGGTTATTCCCTCAAATTCATATTCGTGTTGAACAAGAGGTGTTAGTAAGGAAGAAGGATACGCTGCGTATAGGAATATTGGTATTCTACCATTTTCTTAATACTTGAAACAACTTGCTTACATTGACCAACAAGGTTGTACTATTAGTGGTCCTCTTTGGTATTTGAGCCAATACGTCCTCCATAATTTATTCAGACTGAGCGCATTCATCAACAGGAATAGTATTCAGTAAGTCACCGAGGCACACTCAGGTGTTTAATTCAGCTGAGATGACTGTACAGCGGCGTGCATAAAAACGTATACTCATACATTTACTGTCTATTTTAAATCAACTTACAATACTATTTGTCCTCACAGGGTTATTATATCTAGATACAGTGGTTTACATAAAATTACGGTAAACACGACACGCTCTCTGAGATTTCTCTCCAACTTCCCATATGGAAATAGTGGCTCCTAATTCTGGGTTTCTCATTGAACATTTTTCTTGATATTGCTGTTACCGGATCACTCGTGTTGTGTTTGCGGAAGAGTAGAACTGGTACTGGTAGGTCTGTTCTCCATGCACGCACATATGAAAATTTGTCTAATAATTCAGCTGTCTGTGGTAGCTCTGACTCTATGGTAAATGTACTGGTGTGGTATACTGTACATTCAGGAGCGTCGACCAGGTCAGTTCATATACATGTTCACTTACATTCAGCTTTCATATTTTTTTCTAGTTTCTCCAGCGCTGTTTGCATGATATTAGTGCGAATGTTTCCCACTTTCTCAGGACTAGATTTTTACTAGAACTTTTTTAGATTGCAACCATACCAGAGAATCTCGTTTACTTAGGCGCTGTTATGGTTCATTCCAAGCGTAAGTGGATCCTTTCAAAGCTTCAAAGTATGCAGAGTGCGAGCTGAAACTATCTGTAGTGTACATAAACTCTATTTTAGCTCTGTAAGGTCTCATATCGTCGCACCTTAGCTGGCAACTAACGAAAACCGTCAGGCTGAATCCAAGGATATATGTGCGAAGGCTAGGAATGCAATCGTTCGAGCTTGGCACACTGGGCCAGGTTCATAATATCTGAATGCACATGTGGTGAGGCAGTAACATCCGCGTAGGTGCATAAAACCAAAACTGATCATAACCGTAAATCTTTTAGTTCCAGCTATCTAGGAAACCACCAATATTCCTTCTCCTTTTGACCAACCGCAACAGAGGCCATCGTACATGGGTTACCCTTTATGGTTTAGGATTAGGAATATTAATTGGTATTTAGTCCGATTCTCGTCAACTGACTTGATACTCCCTTTATGTATTCTAACACATGCGCTAAAAGATGAAATTGGAGAATTGCAACTTATTCAGATTTCAAGGCATATCCGATTGCACGCAATTCACCCTAGATACTCATTAAATAACGACCTACGACAGTTCTTGTGCAACTGTTACCATCTCGTTGCAAAGATTTTCTTGGCCTTCGGCATGGTAATTTCTCCCGCCCACTTCTTTCTTCTCAAACCCCTCAGCTGGGCCATTCTACTTTGCATTCTCCACTACCCACTCTTTATCAGGCGATATTTGTGCATTACAATCTGGGTGGATGGTGCAACCCAGCAGAGTTCAATCATTATTTCTTACTTGGAATCTTTACTTCGGAACACAAAAGTACAGGAAAACTAGATGGATGATGTAGAGTTGACCCATGATAGCTACTTTTCTACAGTACTACTGACGGACAGATTACACAACTTACTTCTCCAGAAACATGGGGGAAATACAGTGGCATAGGTGGTTCCATGGCATGCGTGTTGCAAGTTGGTGGTCCCCTGCACTTTTGAATGCGGTATGGACCCTCATAGGTGTCCCTGATGCACTCACCCGTGCTAATGCGGATTCATCTCAAATGAAGATTCCGAAATGTCAGGTGGAGTCAGATGTTAATGTAAAAGGATGTCCTGGAAAATCGGAAGATGTCATACAAAAAACAATCTGCACTGGATATGCCGGAAAAGGTTCAGCATGCCGGTCACAGGAAGCTTCTCATAGAAAAACATGAAGAGTTAGTACTTCAATGTGTGCACTGGAAGATATGGTGGCTCGTCGGGGATCCAGGTAAACATTCTGTTTCATAGAAGTGAAATGAGTCTAGGAATCAGTTAACCATAAGCCAAATCAAAAGAGAAGTTTGCATTTGAGGGGTAATGTTATTGTAAGAAAGCCGAACCGGTTAGCACCTTGAAATGGAATGTGATGGGTGTCCTCCATATCAAAAGTCTCTAAGTCATCTATATCATATGTGCTGCCAAGCTATTTGTTAAGAGGTGCTACTACGAACACATACCGACAGTCTTTCATTGCCCGGTTCAGTATCAGACAAAACACGGTTTCCTGATACATTCAACATCACACTTGTTCCTTCAATATGATGAAATACAGGTGCAGTAGCAAGAGGCTGAGCGAGTGGTACACCCACTAGGTGCTTGTGCCAGTCAATCCCAACCTCCCACTGATTCTGACAAGACAGACAGGAACAGGTAACGAAGCGTGTAGCGAAAGCCGCATATAGATGGTCACTCCTCCTTATCAGGAAGGAACACGCAAAAGGACGAGGCTGAAACCCGACAGATTCGAGCTGAACGGACTGATGGGCAGTCATGTATAATGCTATGTAGAACACTAAGAGTGATACTCTGTATTGTTGGTAAGAATCTCAATGACAACGAAAGCTGTGTACAAGAATTTGATCATTGTATTTTTTTCATCAGCGATCTCGCTCATCGATCACCATGTAGTGATGGGTTATTTAATATTTTAAGGTGATAGGTGGGTTGAATTTTTACCAGCCTCAACTTTATACACGAAAGCGGAGATCGTTTCTGATCAAAAAACGATACAGAGACATTACCAAAGAAATAGAGAGTGACATGATACTAGAAACAGCAAAGTTTCTCATTCTGTCATACTGTTTGGTGCATGAAACCTGGGCCTGAAAAATAGCGCTATGGTAAGGAAAGCGGATCAGACGGAACCAAAATGAAACATCCTAATAATTAAATTTTTTTTCTTCATTGCATCCTAGATCTGATACGAAATTTATCTACCTAGGAACCTACTTAAACGATATCGTTTTGGTGTGGACCTGGTACAATTACCCATACACAAGAGTATGGATCAAGGCCTTCGACCACTTCATGAGTTGTTTCAAGCAACATTTAGACCCGCATTAGGTTCCATTTTGATTGCAGGGTTTGTATCGTCAATGTCAGTTATTTTTTTCATAATTCGTCCCATGTTTACTCTTCCGTACGGAAATGAAAAAGCAATTTTATTGAACATAAAACTCTTAGGCTATTCGGATTGACGACCCTCCAAACCTACCGCTACTTTCGTTTGTATCGTCGCAATGATAGAACATGGTTAATATGTTTTGTAAGTGGCATTTTATCATACAGATTTGGACCAACAATTTCTCGCAGGTAACAATTCTTTGGTGACTTAAGGTAATTATACTGTGTTACCTATGATAGCTAATCTCGTCCAGGATGCTTGACATTGTGCATGCCATTGCATGTATATACACAGCGTTAGTCACATATGAGCATATAAGTATTCAAGATCTTAATGACTTTATATAGCTATTTCTACGCAATTATCTGCCATACGAATCTTCTATGTCTTGGCATTATGGGATGGTGATTATCTTTCATATTTTTATGTCGCAAATTAATGATGGGATGACATTCTAAAGGTCAGCAGCTGTACGTTTTCCCACTACTGTCGTTGAGAAGTTCTCTTTTACTGATATTATTGAAGACTATAAACCTCATTACGGTATCCTCCACTCTTTCGTGGGTTTCTTCTTTTTAATGACTTCTGATGTCATAGATGGTGGTGGAGGTAATGGCAAGCGGGTAAGGATACTTTATACTTTCTTCGTTACGATTCCGTTGACATCGCTATCATAGATTCTACATATGGAGACTCTACAAACGTATGTATTTATTCCCCAAAGCTCGTATTTCATTCTGAACAGGATGCGTTAGTGGGGAAGCGGAATACTCTGCTTATAGGAATACTGGTGTTATACTATTTTCTTGATATTCAAAACAACTTGCTTACACTGACCACCAAGGTTGTAATACTAGTGATCCACTTTGGTATTTATTGTGCCTTACTTATTTAATACTAACTGAGCGCATCTATCAACAGGAATAGTATTCGGTAGGTTACTGAGCTGTATATAACTGTTTATCTCTAATGAGGTGACTATACAGCGTCCTGCACTAAAACGTATGTTCATACATTTACTATATGTTCATCCAGCTTATATTATTCGTCTTCGAAGGATTATCATGGTTAAATTCAGCAATTTGCACAAGATTACGGTAAATCGAATGCCCTCTATGAGATTCCTCTCTGATATCTCATATGGGAATAGTGGCTTCTGATTTTGGGGTTTTCGCTGAATGTTGTTCTTGATATTGCGGTTACCGGATCGCTGGTATGGTGTTTACGCAAGAGTAGAACAGGTATTGACAGGTCAGTTTTACATGCATACGCACATGTGATAAACTGTCTCAAAATAAATTGTCAGGTCTGACTCTATGATAAATGTGCTAGTGTGGTATACCGTACATTCAGGAGCGTTGACGACGTCAGTTCATGTACACACTCACACATATTCTGCTTTCATACATCCTTTCTAGTTTCTCCAGCGCCATTTGCATGATATTCGTGCGATGCTTTCCCAGTTTCCCAGGATCATCTCTTGACTTGAAGTTTACAGATTGCAGCCATGCCGGGTAGTCTCATTTGGCTAGGTGCTATTATGATTCATTCCAAACGTGAGTGTACTTCTACCAATCTTCAAAGTATACAGAGTGTGAGCTGAAAACATTCTAGTGTACATAAACTCCATTCTAGCTGTGTAAGGTCCCATATTGTCGCACCTTAGCTCGCGACTGATGAAATTCGGCAGACTGAATTCAAGGATATACGTGCGAAATCTAGGAATGCAGTCGTTTGAGCTTGGTACACTGAACTTGGCTCACAAACGTGGTGAGACAGTAATATTTGGATATGTACAAAACACACCAGTCAACTCATATAATCCTTTCAGTGATTTCATCCCAAAGCCATTCTTTCGCTTAATGACCAACCGCTGCGACATTAGCCTTCGTCGAACCGGAGTCCTTCGCAGGGTTTGGACTGGGACTAGGATTATTATTCGCCCACATCTCTTGTTATCTAATGATTTATCTAATGCTCAGTCAGAAACCTGATATCAAAAACATATCAATCCTATTCATGGCACTTTTCATATACATATAACACATATAATACTAAAGGATGTAATTAGGGGATTGCAACTCATTCACATTTCAAAACAAGGCGAAAGTGCATTTGTAATAATATTTCTCATGATGGGTCAGCTGGGTCAAATTTTCAAGCTTGAATCGCAGTCAGTCGCATTCCTGTGTTCAATGTTCAATCCTCGTAAATAATTCAACTTAGCCCCCTGGTGATCTCAGTAAAATATCCGAGTCGTAGTTTGTGTCGGATATAAATGACAACGTAGCTATGGTACATATTGTATAAATTTTTCATTTGATGGTAGGCTGTTATGGAGAGGTTACACCCCGCGAGTTCGGAGGGACAAGGGCAAAACGGAGAGTGATGGGGTTAAGAGGGTGGTCGGTTTAATATACTTTAGATAAGTTTTCGTGCTCGTTCTTCAAAAGTAAAAGTGTAAGCACTAGTAAGAGTATGTTATTGAGAAGAAAGATATAAATGATGTAGGTACTGGAAATAAGGAGTGATAGAAAGTAAAGGTGTCGAGCCACATACTAAAAGGAATTAATCTATAGGGTAACAAAGGAACATGGGGCAAAAGGAAAACATGAGTGCGCACTATGTGAATACCGTTGATGGTGATCTTGATAGGATGGTAATCACCGGACTTGCAATATCTGTGGAGACATTATGCGAGTGACGAAAATAGAAGTCCGTTTAGTGAAAGGAAAAATGGTTGACCGGGTTTCACGGAGGCCGCCAGGAACGTGGGAATTGAATATTGATATGTCAACAAATCGTATGTACGGTGGTCACTATTCGAACCGAAAGTATTGACTTATTTGAAGCTATATCACCACCATGCTCTTCAGAGATTTCATTTCCATCAAAGAAGCACTAAACACGGCCCGTACTGATCTTTCTGACATCACTAATCATATAGCAAGATTTTAGCTGTAGGCCCCGTTAGTGTGTCATGATATGCATTTACTGAAACATAGCCCAGATCCAGGCCGAACTTCCTGTCTTGACTGAACAGGCTGATGGGCAGTTGTGTATAATGCTATGGGGCAGCCGCATTGGTGAGGAATAACATCGGAATCTCTAGAGTAATCTGATCAACCCTTCCCTGCCATCTTGAAACAGCAATTGATGCTTACCCCGTGGTGGCGTAGCCGCTTAGACCTCATGACAATAACACACATTCCAATGTATTTAACCACCCTATTGCCATTGCACAAGTGCCTACACACAAAATTATGGACCAAGCTCTTCAACCAGTACATGAGTCGTTTCGAGCACTCAGGCCTGCATTAGGTTCCTTTTTCTTTGCGACATTCATTTCGTCAATGTCAGTTCTTCTTTCTTCTGATCTCTCCCATGTTTGATCCTGCTGTTCGGAAGCGAGAAGCCAATTTATTGATCGTGAAACCCTTAGGTTATTCGGATTGACAACTCATCAAACTTACCGCTACTTCCGCTTGTATCGTCGCGAAGATGGGAAATGGCTGAAATGTTTTGTGAGTAGTATTTTGTCATACAGGACTTGACCATTAATTGTTCACAGGTAACTACGCTTTGGTGATTCGAAGGAAATGTTCTATGTTGCCTGTGATGGCTGATCTCATCTAGGACGCTTGATATTCTGCATGTCGCCGCATGTATATATGGAAGGTTAGTTATACAATCATCCAAGTATTCATGATTTAGATGACTTTATATAGCTATTTCTACACAATTCTCTGCCATACGGATATTCTAGCTCTTGATGTTATGGGATGGTGATTATCTCTGTTATTTTTATGTCGTCAATTGATAACCGGTTTATATTCTGAAGGTCAGAAGCCGTATGTTTTCTCACAGCTGTAACTGAGATACTATTTTACTGATATATTGAAGACTGTCAATATCATTACGGTATTCCACACTCTTTTCATGGGTTTTATCTCTTTCGTAATTTTTAATATCATAGATGTTGGTGGAGTTAATGGCAAGCGGGTGAGAACATATCATACTTTTTTCGTTATAATTCTGTTGACATGACTATTCATAGGTTCTATATACGGAGACTCTATATATGTATGTACCTACTCCCCGAAACTCGTATTTCATTCTGACCAAGATACATAAGTAAGGAAAAATAGCACGATGCTTATAGGAGCTCTGGTATTATACTATTTTCTTGATCCATAAGACAGTTTTTGCTTACATTGGCTACTAAGGTTGTATTATTAACGATCCACTTTGGTATTTGAGCCTTTATGTTCTTATTCGTTTCATACTGAGTGCCTTCTATAGGAATAGTATTCGGTAAGTCACTGAGCTGCACACTACTGTTTAGTATTTACCTCTGCTGAAATCATTGTACAGCGTCCTGCACCGAAGCGTATGTTTGAAAGTTCACTATTTGAATCAGCTTCTAATTTTATTTGTCCTCAAAGGATTATTCTAACTAATTACAGCAAGTTGTACAAAATTTCGGTAAAACCGGTCTTCTCCGAGATTCTTCGCTAATCTCACATGTGGGAATAGTGGCTTCTAACTTTGGGGTTTTCTCTGAACGTGGTACTTGATATTGCGATTACCGGATCGCTCGTGTGGCATTTACGCAAGAGTAGAACTGGGGTTGGAAGGTCCGTATTACATGCGCGCATATATGATAATTTGACCTACAATTGGACTGCCTATGGTAGGACTGACTCCATGCTAAATCTGCTGGTGTGGTATACCGTACAAACAGGGGCATTAACAACGTCAGTTCACATGTATACTCATTTTATACTTGGCTTTGATTCTTATTCTTTCTTTCTAGTTTCTCTAGCACTATTTGCATGATATTAGTGCGAAGCTTTCTCAGTTTCTCAGGACCATATCTTTACTTTCACTTGACTCCTACAGATTGTGGCCATGCCAGTCAATCTTGTTTGGGTGGGTGCTGTCATGGTTCATTCAAAGCGTCAGTGAACCCTTTACAAAGCTCTAAATTATGCAAGATTTGAGCTGATACCATTTCTAGTATACATAAACTCCATGCTAGCTGTGTAAAGTCCAATTTTGTCGCAACTTTAACTCGCAACTTATTGAAACCGTCAGACTGAATTCAAGAGTATACGTGCGAAAGCTAGGAATGGAGTCTGAGCTTGGTACATTGGGTCTTGCCTCACAAGCTCTGCGCTATAGACGTGATGATACAGTAACGTTCACGTATGTATATTACACACATCGGTTGACTCATAACTGACCATAAAATCAAGTTCCAGCGGGATTTAATCTTGTCTCAAATCCATTGGAATTCTTTTATTTATTGACAAATCGCCGTAACGGTGGGCTTCAGGCACGATTTACTTTGTAGGTTTTAGCTTATTCACCCGCATTCTTTGCCATCCGATCATCTATTTATATAAGGCTGGCTTGGAAACCAAGCACATATTCTATCCCGTTATCTAATTTTCAGGTTGTAGGACTTTTCGTTGTATAACACATGTCATGCTAAAAGATGAAATTTTGAAATTCAACACAAATTTCAAAAAGCACATGCCCTTGTAATAATCTTTCTCAAGCTAGTGATCGATAGGCAGTTCCTGCATTCATTATCGCAACCTTACTCAACATTCAACTGAACCCCTGATCATCTTAGTAACGTCTCCGAGTAATAGTTTATGTCGGATGCAAACGACAAACGTGGCCATGGTATTGTATAAAGATTTGTCCGTTGATGATGGCATCAGTCGATCAGTGAAGTGGTGTGGGTGTATTACTCTAGAAGGTGCTGGAGAAGCTTCTGGACTATGACCAATTTAAAAAAAATGTAGATGGAGAGAAGGCGTGACTTGTCGTGGGCTATGTTTGTGGACATGAAAATGGGGCGCTGAGGTTTGCGTTGGCTAGTTTTGGTGTAGTTGCTCTCAAATCTTAACCCTTATTAATATTGTTTATTGGGATTGATCTGGTTGGCTTTGAGCTCTGTTCCCGGGCCGGATGCGTATGACCCTATATATCTACTTCTACGTGTGATGATATATCTTCACTTCAGGGCCTTTATGAATATCGTTTAATCAGAAATTCAGAATCTCGTAACAACCTACCAGTTATAACAAAACTATCCTGAATAATTTTTATCATGACTAGGTAACTCTTTTCATAACATAAAGCGTAGTTGCAGAACAAGGCATTGTCATATTTGGCTTCAGTATTTCTTGGGTTATATCCCTTTGGAGTATAATATCATGGGATACGCATAGTCTGCAATCAAATTGAATCAACGTGTGAGATAAAATATTACATAGGTACTCCTCGCCTTCCTTCCACAATGAATTCAAAGACTCGGTTTGATCCACTACCACTAACACAACCATTTTTCCCGCGCCCAAAAAAGTGCAGAGAACAGGCTCTTGGAGGGGGATAGAGTAAAACCATACATCTAAACCGCCGCATAAACCCGACCTAAAATGTCGCGTAAAGCCTTCAGAAACAAACATGGCACACCAAAACCAAGAAATACACAAACCGGGTGCCAACAAGAAGTACCTAACAATATAGGAGAAATAGGCAAAACAAGGGCAGAACTCATAGCGGCAGGACCAATAAAGGACATCCATGAAGCGAAAGCGTGATTATCCAGCAATTCATTCTTAGTAGGAGTAGAAAAGCCATCAGTTCTCGACTTCAGCAAAGCTCTACTACAACTGTCGATGATCAACGATGGGGGAGAAATACCCAAAGAAACAGCTGAGGGTCTGCGCGCAATTGCCATCATCTTAGAAGCTATTGGGAGATCCCACGTCGGGGAGCAAACCCAGAAGGAAATCGAGAGCATACCCAAGGCATTCATTGAAGAAACGTAACCGCCAATGAATGCCACAACCATAAAAGCAGCAAAAACTTAAAATGTTACCACACAGACCAGCGCACGCCCTGCTCCCTCGACATGATGTCCAGTCCAACCTCGAAAGCATCATCCCCTCCGTCATCTTCACTCTGTCTCACATTCACTATACTTCACTCAAAACGAAATTCTTTATGTTTTACATTTGCTCTCTATTTTCTATTCATGCACATTCTAAATCACTTACTATATCTCCAACATTCCCTCTATAATTATATACCTCTCACACGAAGGCAACCATAACCGATTCAAAAACGAGCAAAGTCGAGTATATACTACCTACCATTCATGTGGATACATAAATTAGTTACAAGCAATGATCTCATCTCCATAGGGTTTCGCTTCAGTGATCAATACTTTGTTTCAGAAAAAAAGGAATTCAACAACGCCTCCATTGGCCGTAGCTCCAGCATACTTAGGGCAATATCTTTTAACTCGGACTAATAGCCTTGTTATTCCCGCTCATTTTCACGTTTTCTTGATATCCAAATATTTAAATTTCAAAGCGGGCTCGCTTGTATTTGAAAATTATCTTTCTCACGCTGTGGTTATGGTCAATTTCTCGGGTCGGTTCTTGCGCATTACACTCGTTAAACATTCAACTGAAACCCCTGATGATCTCAGCAACGTCTCCGAGTGATAGTTTATGTCGGATGCAAACGGCAAACATGGCCATGTGTATGTATACAAATTTGTCCACTGATGGTATCAGTCGATCAATGTCGAAGACGCGATTGAGCCAATCACTCCTAACCCAAGATACACGTTTTTAGCCACCCAATGAAGGTATAATCCCTCCTAGCCAATCAGGAGAGCAAGTTCACGCGCCGAACATTCATATTTTATGGAATAATATCATATGGCATGCACTTCTGGCATCAATGGAAATTGATCTTCCAGCGAACGAACTTTAAAACATACGAACCTTCCGATGTGAGTTCCTTCTTTGCTTCTCAGTTTGATCTCTCTGTATCTTGTGACCCACTCATGCGGGGGTATAGGGAAAGCCAATAGCTACAGCCTATCACCGCATATCCTCCTCACTTCTTTCATTCTCTCGCCACTCGTTCGCGTTGGTTTCAGTGTGCTCTGCGTCTGTACCATCTCATGGCTTTTTTCCACAGTGCTCTTTCTCGCCGTGATGTGTTGCTTTTTCTACTCGGAGCATCGTTTATGCAAATCTGCTCACTGTTCTTCCTGAGCTCTATAAGCGGATTTGCTGTTATAAGTGCCAACGTCAAAAACCCTTTCTCCGACGCTAGTCAGGGTAATGAATTGCCTATCATCAATGCCTTGCGCCAGTTACAAACTGTTACTATTACCGAAACTACAACGCGAACCGCTGCCCCACCCGCTCAAACATCGAACGTATCCCGCGATCTTGCACAGACTTCCATAGTTGCACATGCACCTGGGTGGACACTCTTCCGCAACTTGTATATGTCGAATGGCACTCTCTACATTGTCTCTGAGAGTCGTTCTTTTCCAGAGATCAGACTCATGACAAGTACAGGAACTGTCGCATACAATACACCAGAAAACATTGCCTCTCGCGAGCCCACTAAAGAACATATGGACTTGATCACACCTGAGGAGGCACAAAAACGCTGGGGTGGCTCCCTAGAGCTTGGCGAGAAAAATCGCGTGTGGTCTGTAGAAGGCAATACTGTGCGTACCCGTAATAGATCCCATCAAGTGTATCAAAGCATATCTGATTACACGTAATTCACTCTAGTTGCTCTTTAATGACCCCCCACAGTTCTTGCGCCACTATTACCATTTTGTTGCAGAGCTTATCTTTGGCGTGCAAGCTTTTTGGCATGGCGCTTTCTCTCGTCCACTTCTTTCTTCTCAGAACTCTCAGCAGCACTATTCTTCTTCGCATCCTCCTCCACCTACTCTTCATCGAGCTATATTTGCGCACTCCGATGCAGATGGATGGCGTGACTCACCAGGGTTCAACCGTTATTTCCTGCGCGGAGCCTTTCCTTCCCTCAGCGTAGAAGTACAGGAGGACTGGATGGACCGTATAGAAACGACACGCAGTGGACAGCGAGCGTGGCACTTCCCTACCGTACTATTGACAGACAGGAGTGCAGCACATCGCGGTGTTGTATGCGGTAGTCTTACACAACGTACCGCTGCGGAGGCATGGGAGGGAATGCGACAGCAAGGGCGGCTCCGTGGCATACATGTTGGGGGTTGGTGGACCCCTGTGCGTAATGCGATATGGCGCTTCGCAGGTGTCCCTGAGGGACTCAACGCTACCAATGCAGATTTAATCAAAGGATCCATTGGTTCTGTCCCAGCCGCCGAGGACCTCGAAGACCTCAATGTTATAGAGCCAGAGGATGTTGATGTTGACGGATATCCTGTGGAACCAGAAGATGTTGGTACAGAAAAACAATCCGTGCTGGATATGCCAGAAAAGATTGTGATCAGCTACATTAGTAGACAAAACTCTAGTCACAGGAAACTTCTCATGGGAGATCATGAAGGGTTAGTGCGCGCACTGGAGGATATGGCGGCTCGTCGGGGGTCTGGATGGGAATTCCGTCTGATAGAAGCAGAAAAATTGACAAAAGATGAGCAGATTCGAATGGCTGCGGAGACTACAGTGAGTTCTATACTTCAAACTACTTTTTAGCGTATGCTTGATTGGGTCTACCGATATTATTATTTCCAGATTCTATTAGGTGTACATGGGAATGGCTTAACACATCTCGTATTCATGCCACCCACGCGTGTATCGACGGTAATTGAAATATTTTACCCCGAAGGCTTCGCGCATGATTACCAGTGGACAACGCGAGCGCTCGGAATGGCCCATTTTGCAGTTTGGAATGATACGTGAGTGCGTGTATATCAATAATATCGCAGATTCCTTACTACCAATAACAACGCAGATACCTGACACACCCAAACAAACCCCCTGTCAACTATCCCGATGGGTTCCAAAAGGATGAAATCCCTGTGCACGGCCCAACAATCGCCAAACTCATTGAAGATCGTGTTGACGGCAAATTATGATAACCACTCGATAACCACACCCCAAAATCTTTCTTTTCAACGCTCTACTTTTGCTTGTGGTGATGCCAGGCTATGCCTATGCGCCCCACTACACACCGAAGTTCTGCCTTCGCTTCGGCACCCTTCTTGACATTGTATCAGAACCTTACAACTTATTAGCTAGTTATAACGGGACTATCCTGAACCATTGGCATCACAACACTCCTTATATTCAGACTACTACATATTTCCTCGCCGTTTTTGGTTTCAACATCACATTTATTTGGTTAAATTTCTTGGATTATATTTCATTCTTGTTGTACTATTTGTATACCAGATATTCTACATGCATTAAATAACCCGCTACAGTTCAGTTTTGTGCGTGTGAAGCCTTCCCAATTTCTCAGGACCGTATCTTTACTTGATTTTTACAGGTTGTCATCATGTCTGACAGTCTTGTTTGCCCAGATGCTATCATAATTCATTCCAAGCATAAGTGAATCTCTGCAAAGCCCCAAAGTATGCAGAGTGTGAGTCGAAGCACTTTTAATCTCCATTCTAGCTCTGTAAATCCCTTTATTGCAGAACTTTAGCTGCAACTCATGATGATCGTTGGAAATACGTGCAAAAGCGAGGAATCCAGTCACTTATGCCTGGGTTGATATAGGGCCCTGCCTCACATTTCAGGCGTGAAAGCTCCAAAGTGCGACTGAAACCATTACATTTGCAGCATACATAAACGCCATTCTAGCTGTGTAAAGTTCTATGTTGTTGTACCTTGTCTTATAACTCATGAAAACCGTTAGACTTAATTTGTGGAATACGTGTGGAAGTGAGCAATGCAGTCGTATGAGCTTGGTACACTGGACCTTGGCTCACATTTTCTGCACTGCAGACGTGATGAGGCTGCAACATTCGTGTGAGTACATAACATACACCAACTGACCGTCATAGCAACCCTTTCAGATCTAGTCAGTTGATTTCATCGCAAAGCCACTGAGATTATTCTGCCTATTGATCGATAATTACACTCGGTTTCTCGATAAGTGGTACGTTATTAGCCACTGGTAACAAGTAATGTATCTAAGACTTAGAAACGCTACAGTTAGATTTTCATACCCAAAGATCTGAAATTAGGGGATTGGCGGTTCCAAAATAATAATGTTGAAGCATTGTTTAAAATATTGTACACATTCATAAACGAAAGCTATTAAACTGTATTTACGACATTGTATCCAGAATAACGCCGTAAGGCCGTGTTCGTGCACTACAGAGCCCGACCATTTACATGAAATTAGGTTGAAGTTGGAGGTTTGAAGTGCGCAAGGAATTTGTTTTAAAGTACCACGTATATATTGAAATAGTTCTAGTCATGTAAAAGTGCTACAGTCAGTACATGCAGTGAGATCGGAGAAGCTGTGACAATGATCTGCGTTCCATTTGGATTCCAAGCAACTTCATGTACCTCATTTTGTATGTTTTGCGCATGCACATGGGCGCCTGATGCAATGTTCCATACCAGACCGGCCCTTCTTCCGAACAGGCAACAACATGCTTCCCATCTGGTGCCCAAGCCAGACGACTAAAATCTCCACCACCAACCATAGTGTTCATAAGCATTCCCGTGCTAATGACCCAGATATGCACAACATTTGAACCGGAGGCAAAAAAGAGCGCACCCGGAGAAAACCATGCGCAATATAAATCAGGGACCATTTTAAGGATGTAAAATAGAGATCCCTAAGTGGGTCTGCGAGGTGCGGTCATGTGTGTTGTGTAGTGAACACGGTGAAATGTGTTGGCGGAAGAATAAAGAGCCGCAAGTAAGATGGAGACGACGGGAGCGCAGAATTGTATATCTGCCCACCACATTCGTTGACGGGTGTAAAGAACTGTAGGACGAGACGGTTAACATCATTCATTAGTTTAGCTATTGCAGCCACATTCTTATCATCTCAATTTTGTGGATGCATCATTCTAACAAACCCTTCAGATTGTGACACAATGTGTAGGGTGTAAGAGATATTTACCTCGAGAAGCGCGTGTTCTACCTGATGCTGTAACAGCTATATCCAGCCGGTTCATGTATATTAACACCTCTAGCTACGCGGGTAGTTTTGTCAGGACGACTTCACCATAAGCGCCATTGTCTCTGGAGTCATTTTGCTTTTCGATGAGTGTGTAATCCAATCCATACATGCATGTGAGTTTGTAGGTCCAGGATGCCACATGTTACATTTAGGTAACAATGGATCTTCCAGCCGACACACATTCTCAACCAATAATGGTGTTGTCATCATTTATGTTTAGGCAGTCGAGCGCTAGACAGCCATGTGCATTGAAGCATCAATGCAAAATATTTCGTCCGTACACCGTCGCCTATCAGCAAGGAACCATGAAAACTGGCATGTAAAACCCGAACCTCATTATTTTGGACCTCTGGCAGCAAGATCACGAATCCAAGGCAATCTAACACAGATCTTACATCATCCATATCTTCACCAATATATTGTGGAACACCGCCATGGACACATGGTCTTCAAGGGTTGCAAAACTTCCAGGGTCAGTCTGGATCCATTCCTTGAAATGAGGACGATGGAGAGTATCATCGTTGAATGCTTCCTGTAGCGCAGTCAGATATAGTCTGTCAAGTTGCCTAAGTCTCAACCAGATGTGCAGGATGTGATGATAGTGAGTCTATTATCATATTGTACCGATTTTGGTGGCAGCAGCTTGAGAGCGAACGGTGTTAAGGTGTTAAGCCCTTCATCACCTTTGGCGCCTTCCCACGCTTGTTGAGGGAAGCTCATTGTATCAATTGCATGATTCATTCTACCAGGTTGTAGTAATATATTGAGCAGATTGGTTATTTTCCATGCCCCGCTAGTGATTCATGAATAAGAACTTTTTTTTGCTTTAAACATAATGCCTGACTTATCCGGACCCTGGATGTTGAGTAGGAAATTTGACTGACAACTTTATGTTGAATTATTACCACGAAGTCGATCATCAGTGTTTCAACGTATGATAGAACAGATACAACATATACTTAGAACTCTTCTTCGCATGTGACAGTCGTGATTATCATTCTGCAATAAAACGACCATGTTTTCATTGCCTAGCTATCTTGTGAGTGAGTTGCGATATACATCTGTTGAAACCTGAGTATGACCAATTTATCCCTGATTCAGGCCAGGCTTCCGGTCTTAACAGAACAGACTGTTATATGTTGCGTATCAGTAATGCTGTATAACAGCTGCCTTCATCATCGATCAGTAGCGGTGTATTCTTTATATGATTCTGAATAAAAGATCAAGGAAAACCTGATGGCTGTACTGTCTCATCAAAACCCACCCACCATCTTGACATATAACGATAGTATAACTCTCTAGACCCCACGCAAAAATTCCCACCTTCTAGGAACACGCTCAAACATAAAATTTTTTCGCAGTACAAATCCCCATACACAAAAAATGGACCAAGCCCTTCAACCCATTCATGAGTTGTTTCAAACAATAAGAGCCGCAAATGGTTCCTTTTTGGTTGCAACGTTTATTTCGTCAATGTCAGTCCTTTCCCCCCCAGTCCATCCCTTGTTTACTTTCCTGTCCCAAAATGAGAAGCCAATGTATTGATTGTATAACTCTTAGGTTATTTGGATTGGTGACACACCAAATCTACCGTTATTTCCGTTTGTATTGTCACCATGATACAACATGGCTGAAGTCTTTTGTATGTGACATATTATCATATGGCTTCAACCAACAATAATATCTTGCAGGTGGCTATTCTTTGGTGACTTGAGGGATTTGTTCTATGTTTCCTGTGATAGCTGATCTCCTCCAGGATCCTTGATATTGCGCATGTCATTGCATGTATATATGCATGGTTAATTGCACGCAATCTTACAACTATTCAGAATTTTAATGACTTTATACAGCTATTTCGATATGATTCTCTGTCATACAAATATCCTAGGTCTTGATATCATGGGATGGTGATTTTCTTTGATATTTTATGTTGTCAATTAATGGCCAGATTATATTCTAAAGGCCAGAAGCTGTAGGTTTTTCCACTGTTTTTGATTCTAATTTTACTAATATATTGAAGACTGTGAACATCACTACGGTATCCTGACTCTTTTTATGGGTTTGTTCCCTTTCGTGATTTTTGATATTGTAGATGGTGGTGGAGGTGATGACAAACGGGTAAGAATACATTGTAATTTGTGATTATATTGACATAAGTATCATAGATTCTATATATGGCGACTCTATATATGTATGTGTCTATTCCTCAAAATTTGTATGTCATTCTGAACAAGGTCTATTAGTAAGGAAGAGCAAGAAGGATATGCTGCTTGTAATAACTCTGGTGTTATATCATTTTTTGGACACTTGAGACAACTTTGCTTACACTGACCACCAAGGTTGCACTATTAACGATCCACTTCGGTATTTTCAACCATTACGTCCTATTTATTTAATTCCAACTCAGCGTATTTATCGACAGGAATGATATTCGGTAAATAACCAAGTTGCATGCTACTATTTACCCCTGCTGAAATGACTGTGCAGCGCTCACCATCAAAGGGTATGTTTATACATTTACTATATTTTGAACCAGCTTAGAATATTGTTCATCCTCGAAGGATTATGTTGATCAGATTCAGTAATTTGCGTAAAATTACAGTAAACCAAGGCCCCCTCTTTGAGATTCCTCTCTAACGTCCTATATGGGAATAGTGGTTTCTAACTTTGGGATTTTCAATGAATGCTGTTCTTGATATTACAGTTACCGGATCTCTTGTATGGTGTTTGCGCAAGAACAAAACAGGTGTTAGCAGGTCTGTTTTACATGCACACACATATAAATCTGTCTTACCAATGAATTGTATATGTCAGGACTGACTCTATTCTGAATGTGCTGGTGTGGTGTACTGTACAAACAGGAGCGTTGACGACGTCAGTTCATATGCGTTTTCATTCACATTTGGCTCTTATCCCTTTTTTCTAGTACCTCCAGTGTTGTTTGCATGCTATTAGTGTGAAGTTTTCCCAATTTCTCAGGACCGTATCTTTACTTGATTTTTACAGGTTATCATCATGCCTAGCAGTCTCGTTTACCCAGGTGCTATCATCATTCATTCCAAGCGTAAGTGGATCTTTGGAAAGCTCCAAAATATGCAGAGTGAGCTGAAACCACTTCTAGTGTACATAAACTCCATTCTAGCTGTGTAAAGTCCTTTATTGTCGCACCTTAACTTCAACTCATGATAACCGTTAGACTAAATTCGAGGAAATACGTGCAAAAGCGAGAAATGGAGTCGCTTAGGGTTGATAACCAGGACACTGCGTCACATTTCAAACGTGATGAAACACTATTATTCGCGTGCGTATATCATACACCAATTGATCCATAACTGATCATAACAACTCGTGTTAGTTCCAGTCATTTGATTTCATCCCAGAGCCACCAGCATTCTTCCGCTTAATGATCGCCATTGCACGGCTTACTTTGTGAGGTTTAGGCTTAGGTTTATTACTCGACTTCTAATCCGACCCCATAGGACCTGTCGACTGACAGGACAATCTCTGTTTCTCGACAAGTAGTAGAGCAGCAACAGTTCCGTAGAGTCTCGTATTCATGAAATTTCATACTATAACACGTCCTCAAATATGAAATAACTCTCCTGTATGTTTTTGTCATCTGATGCGATCATGATCCATTTTCTGCCGAAAAACATCATATGATACTCATGTACCTTGGACATCAATGTTATAGCAAATGCACGGACTGATAACCTTAAACATTCGAACCCTCCGGTGTAGGTTACTTCATTGCTCCTTTGTTTGATCCTCCTTTTCTTACGACCAGCTTGCGCAAGGTATCACAGCTGCAGACTATCATCATATATTTCTACACTTTAGAAATTAAAATAAAAACATAATTTTTCTATCTCTATTTATACGCTATATACCATGATTCTATATTCATAGCTCATCTATAGAACGTTACGCATTAAGTTTAACTAATCCAAGAGAACCAGTGCGCAGGTTCGCAACATATCCATTCACATCATCCGTTTGCAACACATCCGCTCCTCCACACATACTTTGGATAGCCTTGCGTGCATTGACCCGATTCACGACCATCCTTGCTTCCACATCGTCCGCAGCAATCGCCTGGTCAATTTGGCTTTCAGAAAGAATAGGCTCATTAATAGAAAGCAAAGCTGGGTCAATCCGCAGTCCAACAGCTTGTTGCATTTCAGGATCAGTTGGAGCAAATATATCTGCGCAGTGTCCACATCCAAATCAGCTCTTTTATATGCCAGAACATATCACATTGTAACGCACCTTTGCAGAACTCCATAGTTCGCTGTAACTCATCCTCCCCCGAACTTTGCCCAACATCTGCCGTTCCCTGAATGACTACAGTCCAGTCCAGTGAGTCGACGTACAATATCATACCAAAGAACAACTCACCAGGCCTGAATATATCAAATGCACGATCGAAACTATCGTCGTCCCCGTCAACCAGAACATTGGTGGTCTGCGAACGAATCTGCTTGTAGGAACTCATAACCACCAACAGGAACCTAGTATATGCGGTCGCAACCTTGACATTGTGGAATTGAGTGGCATCAGCTTCTGTACAATGGTTCTTGATTGAGGCACAGATTGTAGTTGCAGCAGTGAGACCACCGAGGAGTGCAAGGTGAACACCACTGGAAAAGAATGGATCGATGAATGCTGTGAATGTCGTGAATATGTCATGAACTGTTGACATGCCAGAGTAAATATTACATACCAGATGCATCACCTACCAAACGGAAGTGATTCCCTGAGTATCGATCGGCAGCATAACTGAAGTCGCTTGCACTCCTAACGAAGTATTTCTCATTGTCTTCTTTCAAAGTTGCTCCTTCAAGGAGGGTCTGCAATCCAGGAGCGAGTTCCATTTGGCTCAAATAGTGGTCTTTCAGTGATTCTTCACCCTTGGCTCGTCCAGCGGCTTTTTTCCTTGCGCTGATAGCACTATCCATGACAATTCCGACTGATACCTGCAGTGATATTTGATTAAGTCGTTTACAGTGGTATTTGGATTCAACACTTACAGTGCCATTGTGAAGAGGGATGAACCAAGCCCAACCACTTTCGTCTATAAGGTTTTATTGATCAACACACAAAAATACAAACATCAGCTGGTAGACAAACCTGTTAATGCTTCGAACCAGGGTGCATTTTCACGGTTCGTCCCTGGCATATACTGCTTCTGACCAGTCCAATAGGCCCAGCATGCAAGGTTGTGTAAGGTATCATTCATCCTGCGGTTCTTCAAATACTGTAGGTAGCAATCAGCAAGTAATTCAATAGATAGGAGATATGGATACCAACCTTGGTGGACATAATGCCATTGCGACCAGATGCATCGACGAGATAGTCAAATGAAATGGTTCCTGTCTGTCCATTATCCCGTTTGTATGATGCGCTTATGGGGCGTGGATCGTCTTTTGGTTGATCGGGTGCAAATTGCAATTCTAAAACCTTGGTTTCTTCAAAGACATTCGCTCCGCTCTCGCTTGCATGGCGAAGGAGAAGCTCATCGAACTCTGACCGGATCTGTGCGAACCATGTTTGTGAAACGATAGTGATGCGTAAGCCGCAAGATACATACAACGTTCCAGGAAGCGTTTCGTGGGTTGTTAGCGGTGAAGTCAGTATCTGTAGGGTACATCAGCAATGACAGTGATGAAATCCATCGTTTCATCAACTCACATCCTTCTTTCTTGTGTTGGTTGAATTTGACAGCTGCACCACGCTGTACGGTGATGTCAATCGTAATAAGAGTACTGATAAACGAATATCAAACCTTGACGGCAAAGCCATGTGCTCTAAGTTTTTCTTCTGCGCCGATGAACCCGAAGAATGTGTTTACGGAAGGAAGCATACTCTCGCCAATGTGGTAGCTGGGGTTAAACTATTTAGTTTTAATTCATTCAACATGTCGCGGTACACACCGAGGGAACTTTGCAGCCTCTAGCAGTGTGACTTGAATACCCTCTCTTGCGAGGGCTGAAGCTGCATATGAGCCCGAAGGACCTCCCCCAACAACGAGAACAGTTGAGTGTGATGGAATTGAAGACATGGGGATAGTATGTGAGTACTGTAGTTTACTTGGCTTGAGCGGTGGGAATTGGTTGATGATCTGAACTGCTGTCGTCTTGGGGAGTCGTTTTTATACTGAAAGGATTTTTCTATGGTCCAAATCAGAGCCAGCCTCTGCTCAACCGTGGATTGATCTCTACCACCAGTTTCTGGCAAAATATTATTTTTGGGTATGTGTGCGCAATACATGAAACGATTCATGGTATGCCCGATATGTTTTACTGACACGTATCTTAGCACTAAATCACAAGCAATGAGAGCTGGCATTCGGCTCAGATCATATCAGCCTTATCAAAGAGCAAACATCACTGACATTGCTGTGTCGGTCCAGACACCTCACTACTCAGTGGAGAATAGGTCTGGTTGCCGTGATTATTATTGCTCAAGCCGACCACGGATTATATGTGGGGGCACAATTTACGAAATTCCAGAAAACCGCCACAGATGGTTACCACCGGGTGTCTTAGGATTTTCCGTCCAGAGCTATACTATGCAGCAGAGACTTGCGCGAAATCATGATAGGTATCTAGGGGTGGGTTAGATGAACATTGGACAAGAAACGAGCGCTTCGGGCTGACCAGAACACGGCTCCAGAAATTTTATCCCAACCGGAGCTACGAGTGATAAGACACATCTGGAGTTGAAATGCGGGGATAGGTGCCGAGCGCTGAGCACTAGGAGTACTGAGTACTTCAGCATGCTTGTGTCACATCCCTGTCATGCTAAATATTCTCACGGCTCAAATGACACCTATTATCAAAGCCAAGGCCTCGTATGACACATTTACAGAAATTATATGGGACGAAAAGTTGAAAATGGCATTCCAAAATCCGTCGAAAAGTCTTCCCTGTGGAGTTTGTCGCTTCGAGTTTGCTGATATCTGTCTACAAAGGCAAGCTGACGATTCGACGAGGCAAGTTGGTATGGATATCCGGTTGAAGACTGGGTTGGCAAGAAGAGGTTAGATTTTATTCAGACCAGGTGCGAGGCCTGAGGCCAGAAAAGAACCCATGTTTAACTTGCCCAAAGATGATGGTCCCCCTTCCTCCACGTCGAAGTCACTGAGAAGAAAATGCACAGACGAGGATGAAGGATAGGAGACTAAATCGAACAAAGGATTAAGGCCACAGACACCAAAGAAAGTATCACCCGACCCCAATGTTCCAGACTTGCTAGCAGCTCTCAGCGCCACCAAAAACAGTCTATATTCCCGTCAAAACCCAAACACGTTTGATACATTAGGCTCGGCAGGTCCGAGTCAATCCCTTCCTCCTAGTGAGAATTTGCCCCAGGTCCAAAACATGCAGATGCAGGGCCAGTAGTCGATAGTTCCCTGCTGACCATGATGCGTAAAACAGCTGTTGAGAACAATATTTCTACACCTCCTTCACCTCCTACAAGTAGTGCTGAACCAAGTGGTGGAAGGTATAATTTAAATTTTTTGGGGAGGGAACGTGAGAGATGTGGGGGGGTTGTGACAGGAGTAAACATTATGAGGGACCATGATGGGAGTACGGATCGATATGATGCTAGGCAACGTTGTGGGGCGGGGGAGCGTAATGAAAAAATGAAAGATGAACAAACAAGAGATGAGATGGGAGGAATGACTACCGTCTGACTATACTGTCAGCCATCTCTAACATATTTTTCACGATGATTGCGAGTGCCTGTACCTGATTCGCGATATCCTCTCTGGTACTTTCGTCTCCTCTTGTTTTCTTTGCGCTAACTAATGAACGTAACAAAAAGTGATCTGGAAACATCCAAAGAGAACAGATAAAGTCGAAAGAACAATATCCAGTCCAGGGGTCTGCACTAGACGAATCTCTGAAACTCGACATCGATTTGATTTTTAAAAATTTTATGTATCTGTTTATAGTGAAGAACGATATAACACAAATGGCAGGATGTGATGATAGTGAGTCTACCGAGGCCTCGATGGCAGCAACTTGAGAGTGAATGGTGTTATGCCCTTTACCAATCTTAGGTGCTCTCCTACGCATGTCGCATTGTATTGGTTGAATGATGCATTCTATCAAGTTCTTATTTAATTTCCATGCTTAGCTAGTCATTCTGAATAACCGCACTCTTTTGCGTCAACAATAATACCTGACTTACTGGACGTTGAACGTTCTGAACATTGCTACATGAAACAGATATATAAGTACAGGCGTTACAAGTCTTGGTACTCTCCTTCGCACAAGAGAGTCGTGATTATTATAATTGACTCCTCATCTCCCTTGGTCCTTCCGTCTGACCTCTTCTATAACAGAGTCTCTTCCTTGCAGATGCATGAGCTTGTACTGATTGTCGGAGTCATCAATGATAGGTTTTTCTGGCATCATTACTCGTCCCAGTATGTTGCAATAAAACGGCCGTGTTTTCACTGCCTGTCGAACTTGTGAATGAGCCACAGTATACATCTATTGAAACTGGGGTATGAACAATCTAGCCCAGATTCAAGCCGAGCTTCTAGTCTTGACTGAACAGACTGATGGGTATTGTGTATAATGCTGTGGAACAGCCACCTTCATTATGGATCAATAGCTCTATCGATCGGTTGGTGACAAAACAGATGATCTAGGAGAACCTGATCATTGCATTTGTTCATCAAGAGAAACATATCGTCTTGATATCTAACAATACTATTGGATCCTTTATATCTCCCTAGACCTATGCCCACCTTCTAGGGACCCACTCTCACGTAGTACTGGGGGGTATGGGCCATTGCTCTGCATGGCATATCCGAGTCCATTATTGGAATATTACAATTATCTACTAAACTCATAGCATGGTATTTAGAATTTTAGTTACACACTTAGCAAAATGTACAGTTGTTTTTTTGATCTTGAAAATAAACATCTTTGAACTGCCTCATTTGGATATTCATATCATAGTTGGATTGCATGATACTTAGGATGTAGATCAGCTAGTTAAGGGACTAAGCAATGCACATAAGGCCTAATAAAATCATATTATTTGTATTCTAAGATAAAGGAAGAATGACAATGACAACAAGGAAATACTATGTATGTGAACAGAGCTTTAAAATTGATTTTTTCCTGCATGAAAACATATCAGCAGTGCCATAATAACTTACCAATTCAACCAAGTCATAGTCAGGATGAAATGCGAATCAATCCAAGCATAGAAACACATCAGAATTGTCAAAAGCAACTTAAATCTGCAAAAAGACAGTCAAAAATGCGAAGACATGAAGAAAAATATACCATTTCTCACCCAAAACTTGTCCAAATCTTTTAGCATCAAATTCTACACCTTTCAATCAACTAGAAGCATCTCAGATCCACAATGTACACAGCAGGGATCACAGAGGAAATGAAGAAAACATGAAATCTGAAGGTTAAAATGCATTTTCCCATGATTGCAATACTCACCACACTCACTACGATAATGCAAAATCAAATCAAGCACAGCTTTTCTGATCACATCAAAACATGCATCAAAGTATTTTTAAGCAGTGTA
The DNA here is from genome assembly GCA_009739215.1 of Floccularia luteovirens. Taxonomy (NCBI): domain Eukaryota; kingdom Fungi; phylum Basidiomycota; class Agaricomycetes; order Agaricales; family Squamanitaceae; genus Floccularia; species Floccularia luteovirens. Next base: position 208,039 of record VSJF01000009.1, read on the forward strand.
CAATTCAAATTTTGCAATGTAAACAAATTCTCCTCAACATCCTCTTTCGATCTATATCAAATGCAAGCATTTCTGTCTACTCATTCTCTTTAAAATCAACATTCATTCAACAAAACGTTTCCTAACTAATCACCTACATTACTTTACATACATCAATACTATCATATGTTACAATGTACCTACTTCTCTAATATATACATATTCTCTATACAACAAACCTCCTGCCTTTTGCTCTCTCCTCTCCACAATCTGTATCTTTTTTACACTAATGTACCAGATACAATATAAAATTAATGGTTTTGAAGACAAGTCAAAACCACTCAACTAACATTCTCAAAACAAAAACAAAAAAAAAAATTTCCTCACCTTCTTTCCAATGAACTATAGCAGGTTTTGTCATGCAGAAAAGATAGCCTTGCATCTCTGATATATAGTAAACAGCACATTGTCTGAGGGCATACATACTTTAGCAGAACCATTTTTCCCACATCAAGCTTGAGATGAACACAAAATGTGTATGCCAATTATCACATGCACAATTTCTATGTCAAGCTTGAAATGAACAAAAACTGCCTTGGCCAATTATCATGTGCAGAGTTTCCACGTCAAGCTTGGAACAAACACAAAATATCAGTGCCAATTATCACATGCACATTTTCCCACATCAAGCTTGAAACAAACAAAAAATCCCAGTTATAAGACTGACTTCTTATGGACTTGGAACAATAAAATCTCATACACAGAATTGAAAAAATGGATTAAACCCTTCAACCAGTTCATGAGTTGTTTCAAGCAATCAGACCCACAACTAGTTCTTTTTTGGTTGCAACATTTATGTCATTAATGTCAGTTTTTTTTCCCCTTTATTCCATCCATGCTTACTCTTCCTCATTGATTGTATAATGCTTAGGTTATTTGGATTGATGACACATCAAACCTATCACTATTTCCATTTCTATTGTCACCATGATACTATATGGCTGAAGTCTTCATCAGCAAATCTTGGGTCAACTATGGAGCACTATAGAGTGCTCCATAGTGCCATAGTGCCCATAGTGCCCATAGCATGGGTTCCCAACTTCAGAGCACTCCATAGCACTTCTGTAGCACTATGGAGCACTATGAAGCACTCCATAGCACTTCTGTAGCACTATGGAGCACTATGAAGCACTCCATAGCACTGCTATAATAGTATATATACTTTATTGGATTATTCATTTTATTATATTCATTTTATTTTTACTACTACAATTACTACATACTACTATATAATACTACATAGAAGAAATTTAAAAAAAGACAAAAAAAGTTGGACAGAAAAACATAAAAAGTTGGGAAAAAAAAACATAGAAAGTCGAAAAAAAAAACATAAAAAGTTGGAAAAAAAAACATAAAAAAAGTTGGAAAAAAACATGGAAAAAAACATAAAAAGTCGAAAAAAAAAACATAAAAAAAATATACCAAGTTGGAAAAAAAACATATCAAGTCGGAAAACATAACTGAAAAGACAGAAGAAGTCAGAAACATGACAAAAAAGGGAAAGGTTGGAAACATACCAAAAAAGGCAAAAGAAAGTCAGAAATATATAGAAAGAAAGAAAAAAGTTGAAAACATATTGTTACTGCTATGTGTGATGTTGTTTGTTGTGTGAGTGGAGTTGAATGCTAGTCACGTTTCCCTAGCGCAGTCAAGGGGTAGAGTCCTTGAACTAGGTTACTTTAGCCACCTAGTGGGGGGGCCTTGTCAAGGTCAGTTATGATGGAGGGAACAGCCAGGTGTTTCAGGCTGTACGCTGTCTTGCGTGCCACTATTTACAACTTGCTAGCCATTCCTAGACTAGAGAGGAAGGAGTTGCTTAGTGCACACAGAGGTAACAGGATAATCAAGCATGTTAGGCAGTATCCAAAACTAAGGTCAAGCTGAGGCTTGCCTACAGTTTTGCACTATCTTAAATACATAAAATGTACTGCTAATAATAGACTACAATGAGGCAGTATTCACTAAGCCTATAAGTCATATAGAAGCGGTACTAGTCATAGGAAGGTGCATTAAGTCAGATAGATGTGCGCCGCGAGTCAAAACATGAAACATAAGAGTCAGTATACTAAAGATAGAAAACATCAGGAAAGCGTGTTGAAGACACAGTGTACTAAAGTCCAGGGAGATATCGTAAGTCCAGGATAAGGTTGTAACATTACCCCTTTTGTATGTTAGAAGTCCCAGTACTTCTAATATTCATACAAGTAAATTCTTCTATCCATTTAATGGTGGGGTTCACCAGACATATTGCTCATAGCAATGTCATCTCATTCATGGAAGTCAGTAGTCGGGGGAGTGAGGGCATTGGAAGGGGCCCTGGTTTAATTCTATTCGTTCTAATTCTTCGCTCTCTGGCTGTTGTAATCGAGAATACTGCTGTTTGTCTTTGCAGTTGCTGGAGTAGTGTCCAGGTTTGTACTTCTTGCAGTATGTGCAATGATAATGAGGGCAATCCATTGCCCAATGAAGGTCCGATCCACATTGGAAACATTTGTCTCCAGCAGACATGTTCTGCGATGGGGATAGGTTTCTGAAGGTCGTGGTGGTGGGGAAGTTCGAGGTCTTCCGGGGTGGCGTTCGGTACTACTATAGTGTATGATATGGGTGTGGTGGATGAGAAGTGGTTTGCCTTGCTTCAGGCTTGATGTACATTGACAGTTAGGTCGGTGAGACTGTCGTGATTGAGGCTGTTGAGTTGGAGAGTACTGAGCTCAACCACTTTGGTGGTAAGTTGTTGGAGTTTCTTGTGGACTTTGAAAGAAGTGTATAATTCTCTAAATCGAGGGGATGTTCTGAGGGGTGATCTTGTCAAGCCAGTCGTTGACGAAGAGGCAGTTTGTCTTCTTCTTTAAAAAGGCAGTTTGATGTCTGAAAGTTGGAGGTAATTGATACTGGGGGAAACTCGGGGATGGGGAGGTCCTGTGGATGCGGTCCCTTCTGATTCAGACAAGCTGGGAATGACTGGGGTCTGGATTCTGACATGGAGGGGTGGTGGAGAGACTGGTTTTGGGGATGGGAGTTTGACGAGTGGGGAGATGGGAGATAGTGCGGGTGCAGGGTGGTGATGCTGGGGATAATGCTGGTGGTGGTATAGTTATGGTGAATGATGCTAGAGAGGGACACTGGGGGTGGTATTGCGATTTCGGATGGTTGTATAAATATAGAGTGTTGTCAGTTGAATAGGGGTTGTTGGGGCGGATTGGGTAGTGGAGGTCTGAGGGACTGGTTCGGGAGTCTTTGCTACTGAGGGGGAGGTTGCTTTGCTACTTGTCATTTCTGAATGTTGAATGGAATGGGGAGGGGAATCCTATGTGTTGTTTTATATGCATTTAGGATTTCTGGGGAGTTCTTTAAATGGGATTCTGGTTCCCAAGAGTTGTCTGAGGAAGGATAGCCTTTCCATTTGACAAGGTATTGGATTCTCTTTCCATTGTTCTGGTGTGTTACTATGTCTTCTACCTCGTATTCCTCAGTGTTATCAATAAGATCTGGGGGTGGTTTTGTATAATTGGGTCCATGAACCTCTGTTTCTTGATATGGGGTGAGGAGTGAGGCATGGAATACAGGGTGTATCTTCCATGAGGTTGGGAGTTTTAATCGGTAAGTTAAGGGGCCAAGGACTTCTGTAATAGGAAATGGTCCTTCCCGTTTGGGTGCTAGTTTCCTTTTCTGGTATCTAAGTTTTAGATGTTTCGACTCTAGCCATACTAGGTCATCTTTCTTGAATGGTTTAAATTTGTTCTTGACTCGATTAATCATAGTTTGATGTGTGAGTTTATATGCTGCATTGGCTTCATCTTATGCTTCTTGAATTGATTTGAGTCTTTCTTCTGTAGAAGGCACATTGCTTTTGTTGTATGCTGTGGGGAATGGTTATGGATCGTATCCCATCATAATGAAGAATGGGGATTTATCATGGAGGGCATGAGGTTTCTGATTGTAGGAGAATTCTAGGAGTGGAAGGATGGGCAGTTCCATGTTTGAGGGATTGTTTGCACAGAAGATCGCAAGGTATGCTTCGATTTCTTGATTTGTGCATTCTGTTCCTCCATCTGTTTGAGGGTGGTAGGCAGTGCTCATGGCTAATTTTATGCCTAGGAGTTTGCCAAATTCTTGGAATGCTTTAGAAGCGAATTGGGGTCCTCTATCGGATATGATCTTGTCTGAGAGGCCAAAACATTTGTATACGTGGTTGATTAAGAGTTGGGTGGTCTGGATCACATCGATAGTCTTGTTACAAGGGATTAGAATTACCCCCTTTGTAAGCCCATGGTCTACTACAACCATGATTAAATTAAAGCCGTCCGATTCTGGTAAATCTGTGATGAAATCTACAGATGTTTGTGCAAATGGTCTGTTGTTTTCTGGGGTTCCGATGGGATTATATGGCGGTGTTGTTAGGTGTCTGTTAATCTTGATTTGCTGGCAGACTGCGCAGCCTCGGACGTAGTTCTTAGTGAATGCATGGATACTGGGCCACCAATAGTCTCTTTTTAGGAGTTCTAGGGTGCGGAGTATTCCAGGGTGTCCCATCGGTGCTGAGTCATGGTATTTCTGGAGTAATTGCCTTCTAAGGCTCTCGTTCATTGGAATATAGCATTTGTTTTGATAGAAGATAAGTCCATCTTCTATTTTCCAATCTGGTAGTGCAGATTTCATGTTTGGGAGTTTCTTTATGGTATCGATGGCCTCTTGTACCATTGGTTCTTTCTCGTGAGAGTCAAGTATTTCTTTCCTTGTTTCTGTGTCGATGATTCTGATAAACATGTTCTTTGGAAGCATGGTAATGTCTTCGTTATCATGATCTTCATTTGGTATGTAGTCTGGTCTTCTTGAGAGCACGTCGCTCTGTACCATTTGTGATCCAGGTGTATGGATTAGAATGATATTGAATTCTGATAGGAATAGGCTCCATCTGGCCTGTCTTCAATTTAATTTCTGGGGTGCTCGGTAGTAGGTAAGGTTTTTGTGATTGCAAGTCACAATGACTGGGAATTTAGATCCTAGAAGGAAGTGCCTCCATTCTATGAGAGCACGGATAACTGCAAAGAGTTCTCAATCATAGATTTCATAGTTTCTTTCTGTTTCTGTAAATGATTTGGATATGAATTCACATGGGTGCCATTGCCCATTTATGTCTTTTTGTTTTAAGACTGCTCCTGATGCATATTTGGATGCGTCTGTTTCTAGTAAAAATTGCTTGTTGAAATCCGGCATTTGTAATACTGGTGCCATTGTGAATGCTTTCTTGAGTTTCTCGAATGATTGTTGGCATTCATTGGTCTAGTCGAATTTCTTGTTTTTCTTTAGTAGTTCATTTAGCGGTTGCACTAAGTCTGAGAACTTGTGTATAAATTTTCTATAGAAGTTTCCGAACCCTAGGAAGCTTTGGACTTGTTTGACTGTTTTGGGCTGGTGGCCAATCTTCTATTCCTTTTAGTTTAACTGGGTCCATTGCTATTCTGTTTTCGGATATGATTAATCCCAGGTATTCAACCTGTTCTTTGTTGAATTTGCATTTCTCTATTTTTAGATAGAGGTCGTGTTCTTTTAGTCTTTTTAGGACTTTTAGGGTTCTTTCTTTTTGGAGTTCCGATGTCTCGGAGAATATTAAGATGTTGTCCATATAAATGGTAAGCCATTCCTTCATCAAGATAGTCTCTAAATATATTCGTCCATCATATTTTGAAATGTTGCTGGAGAATTACACATTCCGAAAAACATGACTGTGGGCTCAAAGAGTCCCATTTTGGTCTTGAAGGCCACTTTTGGTTCGTCGCCTTCTCTGATTCTAATGTTGTTATATCCCCATCGGATATCGAGTTTTGTAAAGATCTTTCCTCCTTTTAATTTAGTGAGGAGTTCCGAAATCAGGGGTAGAGGGTACGGTTTCTTTATTGTTCCTTCAGTTTAGGTAATGGTAGTCTTGGCAAGGTCTGAGATTTCCATCTTTCTTTGCAACAAAGAAGAATGGCAATGCCATTTCTGATTCTGAGGGCTGGATGTAGCCTTTTGCCAAGTTTTCTTTGATAAATTCTTGCATCTTTTGGTCTTCTATAGAGTTGAGGGGATAGATTTTACTATCTTTGTTCTTGAAGTCAGGCTTGAGATCGATCTTGTGATCCCATATTCTTCTTGCCAGCATTCTGTCGGACTTTTGTTTACTGAATACATCTTTAAATAGATGAAACTCTTTCGGGAGTTTTTCTTCTATTGTTATTTCTTCTTTAGGTTTGGCTTTGGCTGCCATTGTTTGTGCTTGGGTTGTTTTAACTCATATAGGAAACATTTCTGTTTCTGATTCAGAGTCTGACTCGAGGTAGTGTGCGATCCCATCAGGGTCGAGGGGTTCCTTATTGTGGTCTTCTTGAATTATCCAAAGCATCGCTTCTTTGGTGGTTATCTGGGCTAAGGGCTGATCTTTCTGGGAGATCTAAGGTGCCGTTCTTCCAGTCTATTGTAGGGTTTAGGCGTTTTAGCCAATCCATTCCTAATATGATGTCTTGTCTTCCTATATTTGCAATATATAGGGTAATTTGGTGGTTCGCTTCTCCTTTAAGTAGTGAGGGGTGCTTGGATGTAATAGCATTACTTGTCCGTTTTGGGAATCCGTCCACATTGGTTACTGTAATCTTCTTTCCAAGTATTGGTCTTGGTTTTCTTCTTAGTTTTCGGTAGGAATTCTGAATTTATGAAGCTTTTGGTAGCTCCTGAATCTACTGAGTGCTCTTGTCATAACAATTTCTTTTCCAATAGTGTCGTTTTCCACTTCAAAACGTAAAGGGATATATAGAGAGTCTTGAGTCATAGTTGTGGGGATTAAAACTCTGATTGGATAATCAATAGTCATTGCCACTATTGATCAGAGGAAAAATCCTCGCTTTCCCATTGTTCAAAAAATTCTTCTTGTTGGTCTTCTTCTAGATCTGCAATCATTGTTCTGAGTGCCGATTCGTATTTCTTTAGCCGTTTTGGGTTTTTGGTATTTGGATTGTGGCATGTCTTTTTCTCAGGGCTTTTCTTTTGGGACAATCTCTAGATTGATGTCCTTTCTGATGGCATATGAAGCATAACCCATTTAGGAAAGTGTTTGTTGCATTCTTCAAATGTCATTCTATTGATCTCCTCGAGTTCTTCCATGTCGAGAGCTGGTTCTTCTGTGTTGAGTCAGGTCGATCTCCATTGCAGTTGGGATCTCTTGCTGGGGTTCTGGTTGGGAATAGACTTTGTCTAGCAAAAGATTTTTTCCTTGATTGCAGGAAGTCTTTCATGCGTTGCATGCGATCTGCGAATTGGAACGCGTATCAATATGTTTGCTCCATTGTTGTTGGGAATGAGTCTAATTTATAAAATCTTTCGACCATTTCGTCGGTCAGTCCTCTCATGAATATATCTATGAGGGAAGCATCTTTAGTGTATGCCTGCTTGTGAAGACAGTATCTTGAATTCTGAGATATACTTTGTGATATTGTTGCCAGACATCTGTAAATTGGCGAGGTTGGTTCTCGCTTGCATTGCAACGTTCTGTGCTTGAAATGCCTCTAAGAAGGCTTTCTTAAAGTCAGTCCATTTGCCATATCTTCTGTTGGCAGTTTCTATAATGTTTGAGTGGTATGTTGCCACAGGTTCCTTCTTTCATGAATGAGAGCGCGAACAAGATTTTCTTCTTGTCGTCATTGTAGATTTCTTCGTTCATGTCCAAGTAGATTTGGACATCTTGTAAAAATGGTTGTGTATGTTCTTTCTTTCCGTTGAATGGTATCGGTCTACCAACATTGATTTCTTTTGCATTATTAGACATTTCAACGTCTGAGTCGTAGGTGATGCGTGGTGGTGTTTGTTGAGCTTCTTCGTAAACCTGTTGTTCGATTTCTTGTTCTTCTTTGTAGTCTTCTTCTGGGTCGTTGGTTATTTGAAGCGGTGGTGGTTGCTGTGGTGTGTTGGGTGATTTGGCTGGTCTAATCCAAGGATCTCTTGATTGTTGCTTTGCAGCTTGTTGTGTGAGTCTGTTGTGAAGCTTGGAAAATGCGCTTTCTTGTTGTTGAGGTGGTGGAGATGGGGACTATGTGGAGTAAGTTCCTTGAGGGTTGTAGGAGGAAGTTGTTGATCCGAAGTTAGAGGTGGGGGTTTTGCTCATAAACGAGCGCAGTGGTTAATAGTGTTGGGGGGTTGTCAGGGCTTATAGAAGTGACAATCGATCAGCTTGACCTTTTGTTACCACTATGTGTGATGTTGTTTGTTGTGTGAGTGGAGTTGAATGCTAGTCACGTTTCCCTAGTGCGTCAAGGGGTAGAGTCCTTGAACTGGTTACTTTAGCCACCAGTGGGGGGCCTCGTCAGAGGTCAGTTACAATAGGAGGGAACAGCCAGGCATTTCAGGCTGTACACTGTCTTGCATGCCGCTATTTACAACTTGCTAGCTGTCCTAGACTAGAGAGGGAGGAGTTGCTTAGCGCACACAGAGGTAGCAGGATAATCAAGCATGTTAGGCAGTATCCAAAACTAAGGTCAAGCTGAGGCTTGCCTACAGTTTTGCACTATCTTAAATACATAAAATGTACTGCTAATAATAGACTACAATGAGATGTATCACTAAGCCTATAAGTCATATAGAAGCAGTACTAGTCATAGGAAGGCGCATTAAGTCAGATAGATGTGCGCATGAGTCAAAATATGAAACATAAGAGTCAGTATACTAAAGATAGAAAACATCAGGAAAGCGCTTTGAAGACACAGTGTACTAAAGTCCAGGAAGATATTGTAAGTCCGGATAAGGTCGTAACAAAAAAAAGAGAAAAAAAGCGGACACAAAACATACCAAATGCCCAAGCTATCACATCTCCTCAACTCCTTCCATCCCTAGATCCTGACAATGAGCAGATATGGCAGAGATATATGATAATGAAATGAATCTAGAAAAAGAATGTCAGTAAAAGAAAAGGAGGAAAGAATGACTTATCAAGATTGTTACCGTTTGGGGCTTTAGCAGTTGTCGTTTACTGGTCTCGTCGTAGGTGTGTCCGGGATTAGGGAACTAGTTGGGTTTTGCTAGTCAGATTTCCCTAGTGCGATGGTAGATTACGCTACCACACAGGTTACAAACCACCTGTCAGGGGTCTCTCTGAGGTCAATTACAGAGGTGGGGATAGCCAGGTGTTTCAGGCTGTACGGTGTCATCCATGCCAGTTATTTACAATGATCTTGCCATCCTAGACAAGGGAGGGAGAGTCACTTAGTTGTCACTGAGGTAACAGAATAATTGCTCACTGTTAAGAGGTATTTGAAACTAAGATCAAGCTAAGGCTTGACTGTAGTTTTGCGCTACTTAAATACAAGTATGCTACTTCTAATAATAACTAAACATGTGTCTGCTCAGTAAGCTACGAGTTATCACGGAGTCATACAGAAGTATCTACAAGTCATTTAGAAGGAGATACAAGTCACTACGAGTTAATAGAAGCAAAGCTGTGAGTCAGATACAAAATATGTATGAGAAATAAGTAAATGAGGCAGGAACACGTTGTGTGCACTGTTCTAAAGTCCAGGGAGATAGCGTATATCTGGATAAGGTCATAACAAAGATAAAGGTTGAAAACTTTGAAGCAAAAAAAAAAGTTGAAGTTCGAAGTATGCCACGTCAGCCACAGGTCACGTGACTTTGCTGAAGTCGAAATTTGAACTTCAAAAAAATTTTTTTTTACTAAGTCCAAAAATCTTTCTAAGTCCAAGTCCGATGTTTTGCTTATCTAATCCAAAAAGCGGAATAGTACTCTAAGTCAAAATACTACAGATTACTATACGTTATTATACAAATTTATATAGCATCTATAGAATACTATGGAAATGATTAATATCTATGGACTACTATAAGTTACTATGGAATACTATGGATTACTATGGAATACTATGAATACTATGGGTTACTATGGAATACTATGAATACTATGGATTACTATGGGTTACTATGGATTACTATGGAATGATTGACATCTATGAGCCACTATGGGTCACTATGGAAAATAGCCAAAATCTATGAGATACTATGGAAAATAACCAACATCTATGGACTACTATGGGTCACTATGGGTTGCTATGGAAAATGACTGAAATCTATGGACTACTATGGGTTACTATGGAAAATAGCCAAAATCTATGGATTACTATGGGTCACTATGGATCACTACAGATGCTATGGCTTACTATGGCTCAAGTCAGACTAAAACCAGGATTTGCTGATGTTTTGTATGTGATATTGTTGCGACAGCAACAATCACATGACTGATTACATAATTAATCATGTGATGGAGCACGTGACTAATAACGTGTCTCACACTCATATGCTCTATGGCACGTGATATCCACGAACATTCTACAAGGTTCTATAACCTTCTATATGTAGTCACATGATATGTTAGTGTACCTGCGCACGGACCATTGTACAAAGCTGTACAAACAGCAATTATGTATATAAGTAGAGCTACTGGACCTTATGTCCTTTGTCGAATTACATTCGTAGTAGTCAGTACTAGTTCTAAGTCTCTAAGCACTAAGTAAGCTCTAAGGTAAGATCAGTCCCCTCTACTGTGTTAAACAGGGTGCTGCTCAACAGATATATCATCATGCAGCTTCAAATGACGATAATTTATTAATTCTTGCAGGTAGTGTTACCATTAGGGGGTTTATATGTCATCGTTTACTGGTCTTGTCGCTAGGGTGTCTGGGTTAGGGAACGGTTGGTTGTTGCCAGTCAGATTTCCCTGGTGCGATGATAGGTTATGCTATCACATAGGTTACAAACCACCTGTCAGGGTCTCTCTGAGGTCAGTTACAGAGGAAGGGACAGCCAGGCATTTCAGGCTATACAGTGTCATCCGTGCCACTATATACAATGATCCTGTCATCCTAGACAGGGGAGGGAGAGTCACTTAGAATGTTATGATGGTAACAGAGTAATTGCTTGTATTAGGAGATACTCAAAACTAAGATCAAGCTGAGGCTTGTCTGTAGTTTCATGCTACTTAAATACAAGTATGCTACTTCTAATTATAACCTATTGCACAATTGCTCAGTAAGCTACAAGTCAATGCAGAGTCATACAGAAGTATCTACAAGTCATTTAGAAGCTTATACAAGTTACTATGAGTTAATAGAAGTAAAGTGCGAGTCATATATAAAATGTGTATGAGAAAGTAAACAAATGAGGTGGGAACACGTTGCGCATGCATTCTAAAGTCCAGGGAGATAGCGCGTATCCAGATAAGGTCATAACAGGTAGCTACTCTTTGGTGACTTAGAGATTTATTTTATATTACCTGTGATAGCTGATTTCCTCCAGGGTGCTCAATGTTGTGCATGATATTGCATGTATATATGCAAGGTTAATTGCACATAATCATATAACTATTCAGAATTTTGATGACTTCATACAGCTATTCCACTACAATTCTCTATCATATGAATATCCTAGGTCTTGATATTATGGAATAGTGATTTCATTTGATATTTTTCTGTCACTATCTGATGATTAGATTATATTCTGAAGGCTACCAGGTGTAAGTTGTCCCATTGCAGTCACTACATTTTTCTTTACTGACATATTGAAGGTTATAAACATTATTATGGTAATTTGCACTTTACGAGTTTTTTTTTTCTCTTTTAAGATTTTTGATGTGATAGGCTTTGGTGGAGGTGATGACAAACAGGTAAGAATATGTTTGATTTGTTCATTGTGATTTATATTGACATGAATTTTGCAGATTCTATATTTGGAGACTCTACATATGTATATTTTTATTCCCCAAACCTCGTATTTCGCTCTAAACAAGATGTATCAGTAAAGAAGGACAAGAAGGATATGCTGGTTATAATATTTCTGGTATCTTACCATTTTCTTGATATCTGAAACAACTTTGCTTACACTGACCACCATGTAGGACGTGACATGCGTGACATGTCACAGTCACATTAAGTCGTAGCAAACAGCAACTTCATTGTAGACTTAACAACACCTTAACATCACAATAAAACAATAATCATAACTACCTCATCATGTTCTAATAAACATTCCCTTCTCATATTTAATATTCTCCATTCAATTACTGTCTAGTTGCTATACACCAAGGTTATATTATTAGCGAGCCACGGTGGTATTTGAACCATTACATTCTACTTATTTAACAAATATTGAGAGTATTTATCAACAGGAATTAAATTCGGTAAGTCACTGAGTTGCATGCTACTGATTACCTCTGCTGAAATGACTATACAGGACTCACCATAAAAGGGTATGTTCATACATTCACAACATTTGAACCAGCTAATTATATTATTTTGTCCTCGAAGGATTACATTGATTAGATTCAGTAGTTTGCAGAAAATTACGGTGAACACAGCGCCCCTTATGAGATTCCTCTCTAACGTCCTATATATTGGGAATAGTGGTTTCTAATTTTGGGATTTTCAATGAACGCTGTTCTTGATATCGCGGTTACCGGATCGCTCGTGTGGTGTTTGCGCAAGAATAGAACAGGTGCTGGCAGGTCTGTTTTGCATGCACGTATAACACATAAATTTGTCTTACGAATGAGTTTTCTATGGTAGGACTGACTCTATGCTAAAATGTGCTGGTGTGGTATACTGTACAGACAGGAATGTTGACGAGGTCAGTTCATATGCATCTTCACTTTCATCTAGCCATTATGATCTATTCTTTCTAGTACCTCCAGCATCGTTTGCATGATATTAGTGCGAACTTTTACTAGTTTCTAATCACCGCCGTATCTTTACTCAATTTTACAGGTTGTAACCATGCCTGACAAACTTGTTTACGCAAGTGCTGTCATGATTCATTCCAAGCGTAAGTGGATCCTTGCAAAATATGCAGAATGTCAGCTGAAACTATTTCTAGTGTACATGAACACCATTCTAGCTGTGTAAAGTCTTACGTCGTCACATCTTGGCTTGCAGCTCATGAGAAACTGTCAGCCTGAACTCAAGAAACTACGTGCAAAAGCAAGGGATGCAGTCGGCGTTTGAGCATGGCACACTGGGCATAGCCTCACAACCTCTGCATTTCAGGCATGGTGAAACAGTAATATTCGCGTACGTACATCACACACCAATCAAACTATAAGTGGCCATAACAACCTTTGTTAGTTACAGTCATTTGGTTTCATCCCAAAGCCACCAGTATTCTTCTGCTTGATGATCGCCACGGTGTGGGTTACTTGTAAGGTTTGGGATTAGGATTATTAATCGGTTTCTAATCTGATCAATTCCTGTTCTTCGACAAGAAGTACAGCAGTGTCCACCCGCATCCGATAATCTATTTAAGGCTCAGAAACATTACATCAATCAACTGTTACGTAGATTCTCTTAATAATGAATTTTCATACTATAACACGTACTCAAGGATGTAATGAAGTAACTCTCCTCTATGTTTTTTGCCGTCAGGTGTGGTCGTGGTCGGTCCTCGGCTGGGGGGACATGGTGTGGTACTTATTGTGGCTGTGGCGTCAGTGCTAGGTGGACGTTCGGACTGACAACCTGAAAATATTCGAATCGTCCGGTATGGGTTACTTCGTTGTTCCTCTGTTTGATCTCTTTTTGTCTCAAGGTCCGCTCGTGCGAGAGTATTGCAGCTGGAGTCTATCACCGTACATTCTCTACACTCTCTTAGACCTCTCGCCATTCATTGGTTTCAGCACATGTGCTGCACTCTTCAGTAGAGTCTTATATTTCCTTTCCCCAGCGCTCATTCTAGACATGATGCGTTGCTTTTCTTACTTGAAGTATCATTTAGACTAATTTGCTCGTTGTTCTTCCTGAGCTCCATAGACGGGTTTGAGTCAGCAACGTACAGTTGCGGATGCATGGGAGGGGATGTGACATCAAAGCCGACTCCGTGGCATGGATATTGCAGGCTGGTGTGCCTCCTTGTGTAATGCGATAAGGCACTTCGCAGGTAATCTGAGTCTCCAAGTCCAGATTTAATCAATGGATTCGCTGTTCTGCCACGGATTTTACTTCCGATAATGTTGTTAATCCTATAGAGCCACAGTGTATCGATGTTGAAACATATCCTTGGGAATGAGAAGATATCCGTCTGATAGAAGCAGAAAATTGACAAAGATGATCAGATTCGAATGGATGCGGAGAGTACGGTGAGTTCTATACTCCAACTACTTTGACGTATGTTTGATCGGACCTACCGGTAATTTCATTTTTAGATTCTGCATGGGGATGTGTAACACATCTTGTCGTCATGCCCCCATGCGTGTATTGGCGGTGATTGAAATAATCTACCCCGAAGTTGCGCATGATTAATTGAACCACGGAACATTTTGCAAATTGGAACTATACGTGAATGCACAATAGCTTATACATTGATAACATTATGTTACTAGCAATAACAACGCATTTGCAGGGAGAGTTCTGGCAAGAGGTTTTATTAAACCTGCTACCGGAATCGGGAAGATTGGGAAAGAAAGTTCAACCGGAGGACCTGGCCAAATCAAAACTACAGTTTGAATTTAAGCCGTGATGCGTGCCTTCTATCAATGGACTCAATGATTCAATTCATACATATGTCCTTAAGTTGATGGTTAGGAAGTTGCAGCGTTCGATTCTGACAAGAAGGATGGGAACAGTTATTAGCAGAGCGTGTATGATGTTTAGGTTTATTCGGGTGGCACACGCGGTGCGTTCCACACTTATTCCCACGCTTCAATTCAAATCTGGGACGAAATTTTCAGCTGTTCAAACCAGAAGTGTCATAACGATACGAGCATTACGCTGAATATGAACTCTTCAGATTCCTTTCCAACAACAAGATCTATGGTCAATTCAGAACCGTTCTTTCTAGCAAAACTTTAAGAATACTATAAGCCGGATTATTCCGGCCTGAATAGGTATGTCACCACACACTGCAATGTGCACTTCACGTCAAGAAGAACCATTCAATAGGTCATAAATGATCATCAATCACGGGGACATACTTATATTGATGTTTTGCCACTATGTACTGGACTTGTCCTAGAATTTGCAACAAAACAATGTGGCCAACATGTGGGTCACGAGTTGCATCTGTTGAAACACGAGGGCAGTCTAGCCCAGTTTCAGAGTCTCAACTGAACAGACTGATGGACATTGCGTATTATTCTGGGAACACCCGCTTCATTTAGGGATCAATACCCACGCCCTTACTGTTGTGAATAACAACGGAAGCTCAAGAAGGACGCAGTCATTGTAGAGTTTGTTCTCAACGCCCATCTACCATCTTCACATCTAACAGTATTAGATCCTTATAACGCACTAGACCTTGTGCAAAAATCATCCACCTTCTAAACCCTACATAAAACGTACTTTTGCCGTAGTGTAAGATCCCATCACAAAAGTATGGATCAAGCCCTTAAACCAATTCATGAGGCATTTCAACCATTGAGACCTGGATTATTTTCCATCTTGATTGGAACATTTATTGCGTCAATGTCAGTACTTCAGTCCATTCCATGTTTTACCCCTCCAGTTCAGAAACGAGAAGCCAACTTATTCATTGTAAACTTGTTAGGTTATTCGGATTGTCGACACATCAAACCTACCGCTACTTCCGTTTTTACCAATTCGATGATAGAAAATGGCTGAAATTGTTTGTATGTGATACCTCATCGATCATCATTAGGCCTTGACCAACAATAACTTTTCGCAGGTAATTGTTTTTTGGTAATTCAAGAGAAACACTCTGCGCTCCCCGTGGTGGCTAATTTCGTCCAGGGTGTTCGATGTTATGCATATCATTGCATGTATATGCACAAGGTGAGTTACATACAATCATATAACTGTTCGGAATTTTGGTGACTTTATATAGCTATTCTTATGTAATTCTCTGCCACACAAATGTATCAGGTCTCGATATTATGGGCTGGTGATTTTCTTTCATATTTTTCAGTCGCCGATTGATGACTGGTTTAAATCTAAAGGCCACCAGCTGTAAGTTTTACTACTTCCGCCACTCAAATTTATCTTTACTAATATATTGAAGGTTATAATCATCATTACGGTACCCTCAGTCTTTCTATGGGTTTTCTTCTCTTTTATGATTTTTGGTGTCATAGTCGACGGTGGAGGTAATGACAAACGGGTAAGAATACACCGTAATCTGTTCATTGTGATTCTATTGACATAGCTATCATAGGTTCTATATATGGAGACTCCATATATGTATGTGTCTATCCCTCGGAACTCGTATTCGTTCTGAGCAAGACGTTTTAGTACGTAATAAGAAGGACACGCTGCTTATAGTTCTGGTATTATACCATTATATGATACTTGAGACAGCTTTGCTTACACTGACCACCAAGGTTGTACTATTATTGACCCACTGCGGTATTTGAATCACTATACTTATTTAATTCACACTGACTGCAACTATTAACAGGAATTATATTCAGTAAGTCACCTAACTGCATACTACTGTTTCCTCTACTGACATGACTACATAGCGTCCTGCGCTAAAACGTATGTCCATATATCTACTTCGTTTCGAACGAGCTTAAAAAACTTTTTATCCCCGAAGGATTATGTCGCTTCAATACAGCAATTTGCACAAAATTACGGTAAACCGGCACCCTCTTTGAGATTCCTCGATTCTTCTCTAACATCTTATATGGAGAATAGTGGCTGGTATCTTTGGGATTTTTACTTAACGCTGTCCTTGATATTGCGGTTACCGGATCGCTTGTGTTGTGTTTGCGCGAGAATAGAACAGGTATTAGCAGGTTTGTTTTGTATGCATGCACATATAAGCCTGTCTGACAAACGAATCGTTTATGATAGGACCGACTCTATGTTAAATGTGTTGGTGTGGTATACTATACAGTCAGGAGCGTTGACGACGTCAGTTCATATTCATCTTCCCTTATATCTGGCTGTTATCTTTTTTTTCTAGTACCTCCGGCATCGTTAGCACGATATTGGTATGAAGCTTTCCCAATTTTTCAGGACCATGTCTTTATTTGATTTTACAGGTCATAGCCATACCAAACAGTCTCATTTTCTTTGGTGCAGTCATAATTCATGCCAAGCGTGAGTGGATCTTTGTAAAGCCCCAAAGTATACAGAGTGTGAACTGAAATCATTTCATTTGCAGTATACATAAACACCATTTTAGCTGTGTAAAGTACTGAATTATCGCACCTTGACTTGTAACTCATGAAAATCATCAGACTTAATTCAAGGAAATACGTGCAGAAGCAAGGGATGTTGTCGTTTGAGCTTAATACGCTGGGCCTTGGCCCAGATTCTCTGCATTACAGACGTAATGAGGCTTCAACATTGGCGTGGGTTCATAACTTACAGAAGCCCACTGATCATAACTGATCATAACAAACTCTCAGATCCAGTGGTTTTACTTCATCCCAAAGCCACCAGAATTCTTCCTCCAGTCGACACCAGTGGACTTCAAGCACAAGTTAATTTGTAAGCTTCAGAATTAAGGTTATTAATCAATTTCTGAATCAGATCTTATAGGCCTGTCAACTGACTGGACAACCTCAGCTTCTCCACAAGTAGTATGGCAGTATCCATACGAACCCGATAATATATTTAAAACTCAAAAAGATTATATGAAACAACAGATAAATTTCATATTATAACACTCTTAGAAG
Organism: Floccularia luteovirens; assembly: GCA_009739215.1. Lineage (NCBI taxonomy): Eukaryota > Fungi > Basidiomycota > Agaricomycetes > Agaricales > Squamanitaceae > Floccularia > Floccularia luteovirens. The sequence goes on from VSJF01000009.1 coordinate 225,740, forward strand.
ATTGCAGCCCATTCAAGTTTCAAAACAGGCGGAAGTGCTTATGAATATGAACAAAATTCAGTTCCTACATTCAACGCTCAGGCCAAATGAAACAAAGGAAAAATTACCCTCCTGTACTCCCCAGTGATCCAAGCTTTGTACACCCGATGTGGGCGTGATCCATCCTGGGCCGAAAAGCACGTCATGGTATGGCCTCAGGCGTTGATCGTCCAGCCTGTCTAGACTGGTAACTTTGTAGAGTTTGAATCCTCTAGTGTGAGTTTCTTCATTGCTTCCCGGTTTAATCCTCCTTTGTCTCGTGACGCGTTCGTGCGGAGCATTTGGAAGGGTACCGGCTGCAATCTATCATCATATCCTTTCGACCTCTCGCCATTCAGTGTATTGAGCGTATGCATTGATTTCCCTAGCATTATTGCTAGCCATGTTGCATTGCTTGTTCTACTCTGAGCGCCGTTTATGCAAGTCTGTTCATCGTTCTTCCTGAGCTCTATAGACGGACTTCCTGTCAGCAACGCACACATGCGGATGCATGAGAAGGAGTGCGGCAGCAAAGGCAGCTCCGTTGCATGCATATTGCAGGTTGCGCCCCCATGTGAAATGCGATATGGAACTTTGCAGGTGTCCCCGGCGCACTCAATGCTACCAGTACGGACTCAATCAAGGGTTCCGTCTATTTTATCACGGATTATGAGGACCTCGAACATGTTAATCTTACGGAACCTGATCATGAAGGTACAGAAAAATAATCTGTGCTGCGGAGACTACGGTGAGTCCTATGTTCCGAGTAACTTTTGAGCGTATGATATATTGTCGATATCTTGCGTTTCGAGTCTATTGGATGTACCTGGAAATGGTTTAACATGCCTCGTCCTCATGCCTCAGCCCACAAACGTATCACGGTAATTTAAATATTTCATTTTAATGGCTGCACGCATGGTTATCAGTGGACAGTGCGTGAAGCGGCGTGCTCTCGGAATACAGTTTGCACGATACGGAATCTATGAAATATTCCTATATCACACATGTGTCGAATCTTATCAATCCCTACGCACCCGAATAACCCCCATAAACTATCCCGACGGGTTACAATAATGACACAAAATTCTACCTCAGAACCTCATAACTTGTTACTATGGCAGGATTGTCCCGAGCCATTGACATTGAATAGAAGTGGTATACTCGTTATAGAGTATAACAATGATATAAGTCATGAACTAACGCAAAGCAAAGAACTCTCGCGGATAGAACTTAACAAATTTCTTCGCCGTTTTTGCGTTTTTGATTTGACATTGTCAAACTTCTTAGGTTAGTTTCATCTCTGCGACCCCCTCGCCTGTTGTGCTTTTTTGTGTACCAGATATTCTACACGTATTATTAATAATATATAACTTGCTGCAGGTGTAATATGAAATGGCTGCGTGATATAGTTGAATTAAGAATTACCGTGACCAGCGTTATTTTGTCCGTAACCACCAAACCACCATGTCGTCGTCTCCTTCTGCAACGATTCTTCCACTAAATGAAATTCAACAGCAACCACCCCCATTAGCCATCGCCTTATCATACTTGCGGAAATCCGTCCCGTATTTACTCCCACTTCCGGGACATATCTTTAACGCTGCAAAACTCGGAATAGATCTCTTTAGAACCTCGACATACGCCCTCATCCATTTACTTACACCAATATCCCCGCTACCGCTTATACTCTATCTCCTTGCCCCAATCTCCTTCTTCATCCACATTGTTCTACATGCTTTTGTGATACTTCCATGGGGCATCGTGGAATACCTTCTGGATGCGTTATACCCCGTGTACGTATTGCTTGGTGTAGCATGCATTACTGGTGTCACACTGGGGCTCGTTGGGAGACTTCTGGCAAGGTGTGCTGTTGAACTTGCTACCGGGGTCGGGAAGATTGAGAAAGAACCGGAAGTAGTTGAGGAACCGGCCAAATCGAGAGTGAAGTTTGAATTGGAGTCATAATGTATGTCTTCTATCAATAGTTCTCTTATATGCGCACTGAATTCATTCCAATAGCCTGACATGAACTGCTGTATCATCCAATGCCCACACATACCGACGATGTTGTATTTTTATGATTAAATTATGCATTGCTATTTTTCTCCCGAGATCCTGTGTCCCATAGTGTTCTATCACCATCGACATTGTTAAGGTTGGTATCGATTAGGGGTTAAATCACTTCATTGTGGCTACAACATCAATCTGAAGAGCCGCTGGTTCGATTCCAGCTACCGACATATTTTTCTGCTTTTTACGTCCGCTCTGGTGATTTATCCTTTTTTTCTGATCGTTTCTATTATGATTGATTGACCATTTCTCCATAAAGATTTCTTGAAAGGGCATTAGAAAGCTCTTACACATTCTACCTAGGCATACGATACTGCTGCATTGAGGACTCAGGTTATACGTTATTAATCATTCGCTAGTTCGATTGTAATAGGAAGTTTTTCACAGGCGGTTACGGGCGCACCGGACACAAGCCATCAAATGGCAGTGCCTACACATCTATAATGAGCATTGATCAGAATTCTGGGATAAATTTTCTTCATGAAAAACGAGAAGCAGACCTACCAATAAAAATTCCGGCAGGTAATAATGACACTCTTCACACTGCCCACCTCCATTTCTTTTTGTCCAGGAGTGACGGTCGCATCCGTGGTTATACCTTAAACGTTCTATGTGCTCCTGTACGCGCTGTCGGAATACAGTAGGCTGGGCGACACGAGCTCGCGCTCCAAGGTTATTTTCAACACGTCGTTCCGCGTCTATCACAAGTCTATGTTCGTCCCACTGCTCGCAGCGACATTTCTTCCATTGCTCGGCGCAAAGATAGCAGAACTCGTAGCGACAACGGCAAGTAATATGGTAACACCCTATCACGAGCTCCACGACTGCGTGGCATTGTGGGCAAGTCTGCCACTTGTTTTGCGTAGCAAGAGAACGTAGCTGTTCATCTAATTTGGCAATATCGTCTGGAGTTGAACACGCTAGCCCAGGATGCGCGGTGCTTTTACATGCCCTACATGTGTAACTCCTGCAACTCTGGCATTCGATAGATTCAGTCTGTTTTCCAAACTGCCAGGATGATCCAAGTCCAGGGAGCGGCGGGGTGGTGGTATCAATGAACGCAGAACATGTACGATTAGCACAATATAAACGATCGCGCACGGGTGTGCCGAACTCGACATTCTTTGCATGAAAAAGCTTGAGAAGGGCTGGCTTTATGAAGGGAGAGACATCTTCTGGAGGGATAGGCACTTTGCAGCAACGAAGTGGATACAGCGACTCGTCGTGTGTAAGAGTCTCAACAAGGGAGGTTACACAATCAGGGCAATAGTCATGATTGCAGGGAGTGCGTAAGCTCGAAACAATTTTGATCTGGTCTCCACATGCCGTACATCTAGTCCTGGTGATGCATTGTAAGTAAAGGCGCAAAATTCTTGTACATGACGACTAACTTCTGGTTTTTACCTAGACTGGGACCTGCAACATTTTGTGTAGAAGCTTTTAATTCCATGGGCTCATTATCTTCCTCATACGACATTCCTACATTGAATGATACAGATCTGGATCTTTGGATAGGTATATTGTCGTTATGTGCGGATAAGCTACTTACTTTGGTGTAGATCGTTCCTTGAAGTTCTCAGCAACGGCCTTGCCTTCTTCTCTGGTTCTAGTATCACCAATTAGGGAGGAAATTGCTGAGCAAGGTATATACTTACTCAGTGTTCTGTGGGACGATAAATCCTGGATCATCGACGAGCCTCTGAGTTCGAGAAGGTGCAGGAAGCACCCTTCCTGCTTGGAGGGCTATGGCTGCACGTCGATCCTCTGCAGCGACCTCTTCCAGAACAGCAAAGGCATGTAAATATGCCTGGTCACTTTCTATGGCACTGGCTACGCTGCTTGCAATCTTGCGATCTTCAGAGAATCTCAACAATGTATTCAGCTCCTCGCTTTGCAGTTGGAAAGCATACTCCTCATCGGAAAGAGGAGAATCTATGCGCGATTTTCCCTTGCGTCGCTCTTCCACTATTTCTATGTCCTCTAATGCGAGTTTTGCTAACAAAAGGGTTGTGTCCGGGTCGATGTCAGGTAGATTCAGTGGGAGCACCTGGGCAGAGCTTTGTTGATTCTCCATTTTCGCACGGTTCGTAGCAATCATGAAGAGGGAGATTGTAGGTCAGTAGTTGTACTCTATTTCCATTCTTATCTAAGTGCGCCACATAGTTGCGCCACACAAGAAGATATTCTGTTTACAGTAACCCGCAGCTCTGGATACCAACCGCTTCTATATTCCTTCGACAACAACAAAACATGTCACCACGTAAAATTTCGAACACCTATGAACCACCTGTTCCTGCCGATGAATCCTACAGTTACAGTCTTACTTAGTTTACAGATCAGAATATACTTTGGACTTTGTTTTACGGAGAGAGAAGGCAAAATAGAACCACATAACAATGTTCACGTCGGTCAGTTTGAATGCGAAAAGCTCAGTTTGGGAAAATTCTGCATAACTGGAGGTCCCTGGTATCTGGTCGGAACAAGAAAATGGAAAAATCGGAACTGAACATTAGCAACAGCTCCCAACTGCGAGTCTCCATTTCTTCCCGCACTGGTAGCAAAATTGGGCGCTACAACGACATTGCATATGATTACATCCTTGGGTTCTCTCCACAACGGCATTGCAGCTTGGACAGGTCTGCCATTTCTTCATGATTACCAGCTCTTTGAACTTGCCGAGTACATCGTTTTCTGAACAGCTTTTCCCGAGATGTGCTACTTGCTTGCAGGAGGGACAGACAGATGACTGGCACTCTGTGCAAATGACTGCTATGATTCCTGCATAGTCACTGTCGCGCCCAAGGAATTGCGAGCATGATGATGAGGGGCAGTAAACTCGCTGAGGCCAAGGAACATTGTATTCTGCGTATTTTTTCTGCAACTCTTTCCGCGTGGCTATTCCAAGGAAGGGATTAAGCTGATCTTCAGACAAGGTCTCACCGCAACATTTGGGTGGGAAGAGAGACATGTCTAGAACGGAGACATTAACCCATCTTTCGACGCACGCTTCGCAGAAATAATGACCACAGCTGGACTGAAGACATCGGGTTATTGAAGACCCCGTATTGCAACTAATGCAGCGGATATCCTGTTGGGAAGAATCTCTCAATCTGAAAAAAGGTAACAAGAAATCCCCTTTGAGAGCCAGTTTATGATGGAATGTTTAACTTACTTTCGAACGCCCCCGCAAGAAGTAGGTTTATTTTGGCGTTCATGAGCGATAGAGTGGTGTCTAGAAAATGTGAAAAACGCGCACATTGAGTTTCGTCTACAAAAACTTACTGATTTTGCTGTTCATCGTCAGGAGTCTGTATTAACGAAATGGTCACGTCGTCAATATCTGGCACCTCCAATATCTCTGGACTAGCAAAAACAGGCGCGTTTCCATCGCTATGCCGCCGCTCACAATTCTTCCCCCCAAGATCAGATCCGTGATTACTCCCCAATTCACTGCCGGACGGGTCCTGAGGTAAGCCACCAATTTCAAGTTCACTTAGTGCCGCACGGAGCACTGTTGCTTGACTTTCGTATACATCCTGTTGTTCCGATATTTGAAGTGATGTATAACCCTCAAGACCCCGGATTCGTCGAATGTCATCCAAAGCACATTCAACAATCAGTAATGATGTCTGTAGATCCCTTCGGTAGATAGCTCTGGCAGGGTCGGGTTCATTCCCGGCAAACAGCTTTGAACTTGTGCTGGACATTGGAACTGAAGACGATATTGTGAGGGTGGGGTAGTAGGTTGACAACCTTGCCTGGGCGAGAAGCGAGGGAACTGAAACAATTTTGTTATTCCCAAGACTATCACACTGTTGTCTCAGGCCACCAGAAAGAGTGTTAAACCAAGTAAGACACCTCTTAGCATGGAAAAGTGTAGTAATCCTTAATTTAGTTGTGCGATATGGCAAAAACTTTTGTATAAGCATCAATTATGTGGCTGAGTGAACAGATCCAGTGAGAATTGGAGCAGAAAAGTAAACTGAACTGCAGACATAACGAGTTACTGGGCAGGACGAGAGAAGGTATCCTATGGGAATATATAAATCTCAATCAGAAATTTAACTGTCAATTGCTATATCTCATTCCCATGTTCATGCACGCATCATTTTAATTTTAGTGAACATAAATTTGACATAGCGGAGCAGGAGCCTATTACTTTACATGATCTTTATGAATATTTGCAGACAGAATATTTGTAACATTTCCACAAAGCCTTTTTTTAGAGTAAGACAATTTCAATTATACCTAACATTTTTTAGGGAAGTGTCTTACACCGTAATATCATGAGATAGTTTGAGAATATCATCACTACTTTCAGGACTTCAACTGATTCTATGTACAAAGGAACTGTGAGTGGAGCACATTTCAAATGTGGTATGAGAATTATGCGACGTAAGTAAATGCTACCGCTCAGCTCCATATTGATTTTGTTGATGCTTTATTATAGTTACGATTGTAGCACTGATCGGCAGCAAAGATCAACATGCAAAAAAAGAAACCTGACCATCCTATAGGGCCAAGGCACACAAAGACCATGGCTGCCATACCAAGCTCCTTGTCTTTTTCATTTGCTTCAATAGCTTTCATCATAACAAAAACCCCTATGAGGGCGCCAAAGAGGATCATCGTCAGACTGACGATGTGACAGATAACCAGCGTTGCATATCGGCTAAACGTTTTGACGTATGAGGATAGGTGGTAGGGGAAATGTGTCTCGGATATTTTGTGACTTCTTGAGGTATAGATATAAGAAGCGATAGCATGGATAGGCGAAAATAAGCGTTTGCTGATGGAATTATTCCCTATTTTTTTTGCCAAAATTACTATGATGAATAGACCAGCGCCGGCGCAACCAATGCCAATAGGGGCCATAAAACAATATGCTAGACCGACCCTAAAGAGCTGATCTAGAAAAGGCTTGACGAAATTCCAGTCGTAAGCTCGTGTATTAAGTAGAGCGCGGCCCACACTCCAAGAAGAGCAAAGGACAGCGCAAGTACTAGTAGGAATAATTTAGACATAGCATATGCTCCTCTGGATACTGAACAAAGGTGAGGTTTTTGTGTGATAAAGTTTCAAAGTAGACCACTCACATATACTGAAGTAGCATAGGGAGTACACCTGTAGAGCTATTCTCGTAATATCCAAGCCAGAAAAGGCTATATGCATTATAAACATTGTGGGAAATAACGGCCTAAACACGACCTACAAGGTGCCAAATAGCGTGTTAAACAACCACTCAACCACTGTGGGCGCGGTGGATAGCCCACGATATGCCATTGAGCTCTTTGCTAGTCCGGCACAAAACACGACAGACGTAACTATCAAGCGATATCCTGTCACAGCTAGATGTCGGCTCTTGATCAGTTTCTCCCTGTGCTGCTCATCCGTTCTGTATGTCGGAGTTGGTAGGGAAAGTGACTGTAGGAATTGCCACAGATGAGTTGAACAATCATGATCAAAAAACCACGATGGGCGTCGCGAGCTGTTACTTTCGTAACTTCCTAGAGCAGTTAAGCTTTCTCACAAGGTCAGTATTATAGAACACCTTAACTCCATTGGACTGGTACGTACAGAAGAGATACGACGACACCCGATATCCAGTCCAGTGTGGTTGATACGGAACTCAAGTTCTGGTATTGACTAGTTATTGCTTTAACAGTACCTAGCCCAAGAGTCAGACCAGTCACCAGAAGCCGGAAACAAGTGATCTTTGGATGCCATGCAAGTGTTTCTGTAGTATCAGGGAGATCCATTCTGTATTACATAGTAAGCCTGTCGCGCTTTTGTGCGTTGACGTGCACAGCAGAGTTAAAAATAGAGCTGTAAATGTAAGTTGTGGGTAAGAGTCACGTGCGTTGACACAACGAAGTTCATGATCAGTGCCAAGTTTTAACACAGTGAGTACCCTGATCATCATGAAAGACAATGAAGTAGGTCATGATGGCATTCTTCGATTTATGCTAGAACACATTCAAGGTCGTATCGATCTTGTAAAAATGTCGCAACATTGTTTATACAGGTGGATTCACCTTAGTGTTCATGTTGAACGTTCATATTTCAAATCTCCCAACATATTCATCGAAAACATCCAAAGCACATTCCACTATCAGTTTTAATGTGTAATGTATGAAGATCTCTTTGATAGATGGCTTTGGTTAAAGTCATACCCGGCAATCATGACTGCTCCGGGCTGTAGATCATCATTAGTACAATATTAAATTGCCTGCTCGTCTTAGTTTTTAGACTGATGCAACCTCAAAGTGTGTCGTTCATTGCAAAGTAGACTTGTCGTGCAGCCTAAACGCGTACGCAAATGCAGCAATTAATGAACATCTCAGATCATAAATGAGCCACTTGTACTATATAGTACGATGGAGCAATGATACCCATGGAAATCCTCGTGCGGAGGAGTAGGTCAAAGCAGCTATATGACGTCATGAAATGTCGTCACGGCCCCTCTTGTTTCCTCTGAGACTTTTTCTTATAAACCTCGACACTCATTCTCTCTTTCTTTATATTCTTTCCTTCTTTCTACAACAACAAATGGCTAGCATATCACAACCTCTCGATAAGCCCACACCTCTCAATGAGCCTGCGCATCAGTGGGCTGACCATACTCTTAACGCTCTTCATACTGAGACTCCCAATCCACAGGTCCCCGTAACGGGCTCTCCATCCCATCCAGTTGATAATAATTTGCCATCTGGTCGTGACCAATCCACGGCATTTACCAATACGCCACATGAAGCAAATAGTACCTCTCCACATGCAGATATAGCTCAACCTGCAGATACTACGACCCCAGGATCCGAGTTCCCTGGAGCATTTCCAAAATCTTCTCATTTGGAAAAATCCACTTCACCTTCTGCTACAGACAACAATCAAGGTAGTGTGTTGGATACTGCCCGCAACTACGTTGGGTCTGCCAGTGAATACATTTCCGAAAGTGTGAAAGCATACCTTCGTGAGTGAACAAACCAGTACTAGTCATATCCATAGAGTTCATTTGTTAACCATCATTCAGCTCTCACTGGTAACAATATCCCAGCTCACACTGGTGACAACCTCTCATCTCACACCAGCGACAACCTCTCAGCTCACGTCGGCGACAACACCTCACCACCCCATGAGCGTACAACTAAACCGAAACGATTCTCTCTTCCTTCCCAGGAGACATCGCCAAACGAGCATCCACCACAGTCGGATGGCGTCGGTGTACTACCTGGGCCGTTAGAAGAGGCAGGAGTTGCTATGTTGCCAGAGGAACGTGCGGTCGGTATCGATGATCCAGCACGCCAAAGAGATATGACAAAGGATAGTGGAGGTAAGGGCGCTGAACACGGACAACGCGATGCATCAGACACGGAAAAAAGTAGCAGCCAGGCATTGTGGGATGAGCATTCCGTAAGTGCCAACAAGGTAAGCGTTTTCATCTCTCCACATGTTTTTATGCTAATCGTACTCAGCCCCTCAATACTGAAGCCCGTAACCATCCACTTGGCACAGAGGGAGCACTTTTGGGAGGCGTTGGTACAACAGCATTAGAATCAGGGCGCAGACAATCGCAGGGGGAAGGTATAAAATCTAATGGCCTTGGCGTAGGTAGCCCAGCCAGAGAGACGAATGAACTCGGTGTAGCAAGCGACACAGGAAGGTTGGAAAAGTCGACTCATACTCCCTTTAAGCCAAGTAGTGTGCAGATGTCGTCCGACCGGGCAACAACCGGTCATGAAGGGGTGACTACTGGTGTTGACCGCAAGTCCGATTTAGGATCCGGAACGACGAAGACAGGGTCTAAATTTGCAGAACATGATAATACTTTGGCGAAGACCGAAGGGCTCGATAACAACACGCCTTCAAGCCTACGAGACCCTGCGACTACAGTTCCCCAAACTGGAGTAACAGGAGCTATGGCTGCTGCCGCAGGAACTGGGGGGATGAGTACTGGAGGGTTGGGTGAGTTTTGTATCAACTACTCTATTATGCTGCATTCACTCACGTTGGAATAGGAGCAAGTACTGCGCCTACATCCGTTCCTCCCACCAATCAAAGTCAAATTCCTTCATCAGACCACTCTCAGCCGTCTAAAGCTGACCACAAATCACCCTCCTACGACGGCAATGAACCTCAAACAGCCTCCCATGACAAACATTCCACAGATACATCTGATAGCACCCGTGCGCACAAACCAACAGTCATGGAGCGCTTAAAGGGCGAGATGAAAGTAATCTCTGGACGTTTGGGTCATAATGAAGAAAAGGTGGACGAGGGGAAACGAATGATGGGTAAAAATTAGCAGCAGTATATGAAACTATAATCAAGTTTCGACACCTAAGGATAAGATAATCGAATTGACTAACGTATGGCCTAGGTCTTATGTTGAATTGTATTGATATGAGATTGTAGTTTCGTGTTGGTAATTGACCCATTACTTGTTGGTTTTGTAATGGAGTTAGTTCAGTACATTAGAAGCGTCAACTACTCCTTCAGAATTCAATAGAACCAAATAAATGACCACAGAGGTTTCACACGTAGCATCATGTTAGTGTTAACATAAGATGCACAAGGACAATAAGGCGCTACGATATACGTATTTCAAATAATCAAGATTGTACATCTTGTTTCCCTGGTCTAAGTAGGGTAGCGTACTGTACTGATACGCATTTTGTATCATTTATCGTCACAGCCGAGTTTCTTTCACTACATATTTGGACAAGCTACCAAGTACTGGCAAAAGGCAATGTGTTTACAATGCCTGATACACCACTGTTTGACTATGTCAATGAGACAGGCCACAAGGCCGAATATACCTTAATCGAACAATAACATCATCATCGATTGCTTTTATTTAAAACACTAAATTCCTCAACGTTTACAAAGTTAGGGGACAGGGTACAGATATATATTGCGGAGCACGAGACGACTCAAGTGTAAACAACTACACATGAAGGAAACACAAGAATATGTAGAAAAACTAAACTAACTCAGGGAAAAACCAATATGGGATGAGATATGACGCCCTTTCCGGAGAGCAGTGAGTTGTTTCCCTGGGTAAGTTTAGATTTTCCCAAAAGAGAGCAAATGGAAACATAGGCGATCCTAGGTAGTACTTGACGTGAAAATACTGCAAAATATCAAAGACGCGAACGAGGTATAAAACAAGCCGTCCGGTCTTTACCATTTGCCTGGTTGTAGTTCCGGTTACTAGCAGCCTCCCCAGCTAGGTTAGCTTCCGCTGATCCCGTATATGTATAAAACTCTCTCATTTCGGGTCGATCGCCTGGGTTGACATTGAGGCATTGGATCATCATGAGCCAGTTCTGAGTTGGACTGTGATTTGCATCTCGCCAGTTGTGGTGTAAATGTTGAAATGGCTGAACCTGTGCGTATTGCGCCAAGACCACCCCTACTGGGTTTGGAATACTTGAATATGGAGAAGTGTTTTCCAAGACCTGATGATAAGATGAATACCTCACGATCAGAGTTAGTCAAAGGGACATGAGTACCGCCACAGATAAACACCCATACGACCAAACGTCCGTCTTTTGCGTATATACATCCTCGCCCGATCCCCGGCATAGCTCTGGAGCCATATAATATTGTCTTCCAGTGGTCGATTGGAGGAGAAAGGAATCATCCATCTGGTCGCGTATTCTAGATAAACCAAAGTCTGTCAAAACTGCCGTCTGGTTATCGCTAATCATGACATTGGCCTGAAAAAATTACTCTGGAGTTCGTTGCTATTTTTCAGGTGAATTGGATAGAAAGAATGGATTTACCGGTCGTATATCTCCATGAACGAGATTCTTTCCGTGTATGTATCTCAACCCTTCGGCTATGTCACTAAGCTTTGTGTGAATTATCAGCTTTATTGATGACGAATATAGGCGGGATGTACCAATTTCATCCTGTCTGCTGCTGGATTCTTTGCAATGTACTCTTGCAAGTTCCCGTTTTGATACCAAGGAGATACGAGGCTGGGCATTTCGCTGGTGCGTGTAGACATCAACCGCATTGGTGCGATGTTCGGGTGCTCTATGTCTTGCCAGGTTTCTAGTTCCAGTGTGAGTGCCTTACTAGGTGTATCAGCAAATTGAGAATGTGGCACAAAAGTAGTACGAGCATACTTTCATTTTGTCCATGCTAAACGGAGCAATTGACGGAAGGACTTTCACTGCTATTACATTCGTGGGACTGTTATAGACAGCCGTGAAAGTCCCTGCAGCACAATAGTGTATTGTACTAGTACCAGTGGTGTAGTTGTCGTTTTGGTCAAAGATCGAGTCTGTGGACTCTTCAGGTTGATGATAAGCGACTTCTTGGGTGAAAGGAATGTCGACGTCCATTGGACTCGTCAGAAACCGTGGATGGTAGTGGTTGTGTGAGTAAGGAGAAATATCGCCATGGTTGAGGGTTAATATCATGAACAGGTAAGAGGCGTTACAGCAAGTTCACAGCAGTCAACAGCAGTCAACAGCAAGTTCACAGCAGTCAACAGCAATTCAACAGCAATCATCAAAGTTTCTGAGCTTGAGGTCTACAGCTGCACTCCTTCTACACCATGAGGCGATGCACACCACCGCATTGGAATTCTTTGTGCAGATTCCGATTTGTGTCTCTGGATATCAAATATACATCTAAAACACTTCCTGGACTCTCTTTGCCCCCCCAACTCTCCAACTAGGCCGCTTCGCTTGCACCTTTTCTTCTTTTTCTCCTGTTTTCTAGAGCAAGTCGTCAGGTAGGTATCATATACACCTCTACTAAGTATCCTCACTCACCTCAGTGTACTCTTGACTTCAGCAACACTTCATTTCTAACTTCATGATTCATCAGGATTCAGCTGAAGAATTGAAACATTTTCGCCTGATGTGCGAGCATACCATGCATGCTGAGCAGCTCGCAAATATGTTCAGAACATCAGGATATGTCGTTGTCCTTTTCTATGATGACGTGAAGCCACTCTACTGTAGTGCTGACTTGTCCTACGATCATCGTAAAATAGTACTACCAATCAGATGTGTAGACGAAGTCAACATATACCCTATGGTTTCAACTGCCAGCTCAGATATCAGGGTAGGACGATATAATGCTGAAAAAGTTGCACTGAAGTCCAGTCGTTTTTCTTATAAATTCGACCCCAGCCATCTGAGGGTCAGTTGTTGCAGATGTTTTTCTTTCTTTCTGATTCTTGACAAGCTTCTTCCAGGCTTTTTGTAATGAATTGGGGATCTGGTCATCACTCACTCACGAAAATATACACCCTTGTCTCGGTGTTCATTTTTTCGATAATGCAAAACCTACCCCAGCTATGGTCTCAAAATATTTACCAAATGGCAACCTTTGTAGCTATCTCATCTCACACCCAGAGGTTGATAAGGAGGAAATGGTATTTATCTTTTTGCAACCTTTGCAACCATTTTTCCTTGCTCAAAATTTCCATGTATCAGTTAGCTGGAATCGCCTCAGCACTTGCTTACATGCACTCTAAGTCACCTGCAATTCTTCATGGTGACGTCCGTGCGGTACGATGACTATACCTTCCAGACTTCTCATCACTCAACGTCCAAAAAACAGATGAATGTCCTCATCGGTCCGGATGGTAAACCACTGTTGGTCGACTTCGATTGTTCCGTCATCATGGACCCACTTGGTAAGATGGAGAACTCTGAGAACCTCCATCGAGGCACAACTCGTTGGATAGCTCCAGAGAAACTATCAGACTCGTCCAAAGTCACCTTGAAGTCCGATGTATACTCATTCGGCTGCCTTGGCGTCGAGCTATTCAGTGGTAGTCGTCCATTTGACAACCTCCCAACTGACGGTAGCGTGATCATCGAAGTCATGGTTCAAAAACGTCGCCCCTCTCGCCCTCAGACCAAAGAGCTCTCGGATGATCTCTGGGAACTTCTAGACAGATGCATGTCGTACGACCCCAGTGCGCGCCCCACCATGCAAGAAGTCCATGAATTCTTCTCTACGTCGCGTGTTACTCATAGCACATCCCCTACTTCCACACAAGGTTTTTGATTCTCCCCATCCGCCCCCCTGTCTTAGCCCTGGGGTTGCTGTGACGTCTCTTGTAAATATTTGGTTCCCATTACCCATCCCCGTGCACGTGTTTCCCTGTATTCTATGGCTGTGAATACACTGTCATGATTTTTTTTTACTATCGTTCATTCTTCTGGTGAAACACCATCTGATAGAGAAGGTCATAGCACGAACCAGCGATCTCGATTTGCGATACGAGTCTTCATAACTCCTAAGCAATTCAATGTAAGTGTAATTGATTTATCTTCATATGGATTGGAAGGAGGTACTACATATTCTAAGCACTCCGACAACGAGCCTTGCTGGGTATTCGCGCATGTCCCCTGGACACAAAGTTTCCCGTACTAAATGTCTTGTATTACTTTTTACAGGACACCGAATTATTGATAACTTGAAACCCTCAGGCTGCCATCTCATGTAGGATTAAATCGAATACAACCCCAAACATTAGAAGTATAGCACAATGCAACTTCTTATTATATGTAAGTAAACGATTTTTTTTCCAAAACAAAAAAAAATGCGAAGTAGGGGATGGATCTGATATAATTCACATGGCCATCTTATATGTTATTACTATTGATCATTGCATTTCCTTTTTCTTCTCAAGTCGACAATGAATTGAGATATATGGTGAACTAACGGGGAACGACGACTTGGGGTGACGCCCACGCAATATTACATCATTCTATGAGTCAACGCTACCTTCATCGTGCCAGATGAACAAAATGATTTGTTCTGGTCACTGGCAACGCCACCTTAACACCTGAAAACATGGTTACAGTGAAATTTAGGCACAGAAAATTGTTGTGTCTTTCTATTTGTATTCTTTATGACAAGGCTCTTTTAATTAAAACTACCAAGCTTTCTATGAAGGATCCACAGGACCATGTCCAACATTTTTTCAGCATAATAACCTTGAATAATAGTGACATTTGAATGTTGCGTGTACGTCGTCCCGTGTCTTCATTCTGCCCTTGTTCACTATGCAATCCAATTCATTGCTGAGCAGTAATTGCACTTGTATTATACCATCGATCATTGCAATTATCACGTACTTCTTTTTTTCCCTCTGTGTAAATAATACCAGACGAAAGTCACTATTTGTATTTTTGTTTTGGATGATATATATGTAATCGAGATTTTGCATTCTATTGCGATTTTACTTTCCAGGGCCCTGTTCTGTTTTATCCGGCATGATATGCAGGGAAAATGTTGACATGAAAGCTACCAATGCCAATATTCCCGATGTCCCTGTAATGGACTTTGAAGTTGACGTCGGCGTACAGCTACAGGGCTGCAAAACTTGTAACACATAAAACCTTGATTACGAAACACTCTATCATGCACGAATACGCAGCGGGGCGAGTCGTTCGGAGGGCTCACAATTTATTGTGTCTCCTGCCAATCTATGCAAAGACAAATTACTTGAGACAACGGGGATCGCAAACTGAGATCGCTCGTTCGTGTTATGATCTCCTCGATCAGATGGGGTATAACGACGGAAAAAGAAAGATAATACAGGCGAATATCGAGAGCCACAGAAAAAAATGCAAGAGGGTATGTGTGCGAAAAAATAGGTATCTGCGAACCATGTTACAGTAATCCATGATTCCTGCCAGAGGTTGTCAGGGCAGAGAAAGGTATGGAGAGAATCAAAGGGCCCACATTGCAGTATTGCATGTAATACGAGTTAAGAAGAATTCATGCACTGCTTGCATGGTAGGACGCGCATTAGGGTCATGCAACATGCATCTGTCAAGGAGTTCCCAGAGTTCTTCTGAGAGCTCTACAGTTTTGGGGCGGGAGGGGCGACGTTGTCGAAACATGACCTCGGAGGCCACCATACCGTCAGATGAGATGCGGTCAAATGGACGACGACCACTAAATAATTCGACACCAAGACATCCGAATGAGTATACATCAGACTTCAGGGTGACTTGGGATGAGCCGGCGTCCAGTTTCTCTGGAGCCATCCAACGAACCGTGCCTCGATAGAGATTCCTGGAGTTCCCCATCTCACCAAGGGGGTTCATAATTACGGAGCAATCGAAGTCGATTAATTGCGGTTTACCATCGGGATCGATGAGGATATTCATCTGTTTTCTGACATTGAGTGATGAGATATCTATAGGGTTATAACTATCCTACCGCGCGGATGTCACCATGAAGAATCGCAGGTGACCTAGAGTGCATGTAGGCAAGTGCGGAAGCTACCCCAGCTAACTAATAAATGAACAGTCAAAGTAAGGGTGAAAAGTTGCAAAAAAATAAATACCATATCCTCTTTATCAATTTCTGGGTGCGAAGTGATATAGTCAGACAGGTTGCCATTGGGTAAGTACTTGGAGACCATGGCTGGGATAGGTCTTGACATATCGTGTAAGTGAATACCGAGACAAGCATGTATGTTTTTATGGGCGAGCGACACCCAGATTGCGTATTGAGTACAAAAGTCCTATAACAAATATATGAATTCGTCAAGAAATGGAAAGAAAAGACGTCTTCAATAAACACTGACTTCTAAAGTGCTGGGCAACTGCTCATATCGGCAATGATATCGATCAGACTTAAGCGTGACTGTTTCACCGCGATATTGTCCTATCCTGATATCCGAATTTTTGGTTGCAAACATAGGGTATATGCCGACTCTCTCTATAGCTTTGATGACTTTTGCTTGAATTCCAAAGGTTCTCGAAATTTTCTTGGAATTTCAAGTTAGTTATTTATGGTTTAGGGAAGGGGAGAAAAATCATTATTTCACGTCATGGAGAAGATCAAGGAGAAGGTTATCTTCTGACCACCTGGGCAGTACTGCGCTTTGCGGAGGTTCCAACCTTTCTGTGACGTCCAGATTGATCATGAGTGGGTACGTTTACTGGTGGTTATATGGGATCTGGCTGGTTAACGATGGCTTGATCCAAGGAACAGAAAAAAAGAGAGGGACAGTGTGTAAGGACAATCCAATCAAGCAGTGTATTTATCAATAATATTTGCACACCTTTAAATTGGGGTACGGTCCCTTCAGCTCAGAATCTTGACTTATTGCTGTTGTGATTGCTGTTAATATTTGAGGGGAACAAAATCAATGCAGAACTCTCTTGTTATGCATTGCAACATTGCGGAGATTGTTCTAACTTTTCAGTAACGCCCAGATTGGTCATGAAGCGAGAGGGGGGGGTTTGGGGAGAAGGGTGAGTACCTGATTAACAATAAATTGATCTGGAGAACAAAAAAAATGAGTGAGAAAGAGTAATCTAATCAAGCAATATAAAAGTGGTGTGCATGCCTCTGAAAGTCCCTGCAGTTCAGAATCTCGACTAATTGCTGTTGTTTTTCTGCTGACCGCTGTTAATACGAGGAGACACGAGAGCTGTATTCGTGCCGCATGCATCGCATCAGGGTGTAGGACAAGCATGCAACAGTAACTCAGCGCGCGGTATAAATCGTCCTATTAATATGCAGTACACAGTGGCGGTTTGACGGAGACGTCATTCTCTCCCTCGGTTCGAGCAACGTACCGATCCTTTTTGAAAGAGGCTCGATGGGTATATATCCCGTTGCTACCGACTCAGCAGGGATAAAGGAGAGTACAAACCCCTCTTTCATAAAAGTCATCGTTTGAACAGTACCATGCAAAGCATTGTAATGATCTTCATAAGGCTTTGCCTCAATGACCGCATTTCTCGAATTCAGAAAAAAAATATGAGATCTGTCGGCTAGTGATTCGCAGTTCATAATTGGTGGGATAGGGAGCACACGTGTTGTGTTGTTCGTTGTTATACTTTCATTTCCTTGTCTACATACGGATGAATAAGCAAGTAGGAAAAGAGGATGACAATATGTAACAAAGGAAAGACGGGAACGCACAAAGAAAGTGAATTAACCCATAGAAACAATAGTATGAGAGAGGTACGGTATATAGAAGGAGAGCAGCCAATTATTTCCCTGAGCAGGACTGGACTTTCCAAAGGGAAAAAAGGAAGGATTCATAGATGTTGGGTGGCAACAAATGTCAAAGGCGCGATCGAGTTAGGACCTGGGATGCCTGGTCTTTATTATTTGCTTGGTTGTAGTTTAGGTTACTAATGGCATCCCGGACCAGTTTGATTTCCGCTGATCCCGTATGTATATGAAATTGTCTGATATCAGGTCGATCCTCTGGGTTAAGGGATAGACATCGAACCATTAAGCGCCAGTTTTGAACTGGCATATGATTTCTATCTCGCCAGGGGTACTGTAAATGTTGGAATGGGTGGATCTGCGAGTGTTGCGCTAGGATCACCCGAACAGCACCCAGAATATTTGAGTATGGAGAGGTATTTTCCATGATCTGGTGAAAAGATGATTAACAGTCTGGGTTAGCTGGAAGAAAGGACAGGAGTACCGCTACAGATAAACATCCATACGACCAAACATCTGTTTTCTGCGTATATCCACTCTCGCTCTGACATAGTTCTGGAGCCATATAATACTGTCTTCCAGTGGTCGTTTGGAGGAGAAAGGAATCATCCGCCCGGTCGCGTATTTTGAAGAAACCAAAATCTGTCAAAACTGCCGTTTGGTTCTCACTAATCATAATATTAGCCTAAAAAAGAAATTCTTGGGTCCTTGCTATGGAATTGGGTGAAAAGAAACTGTTTACTGGTCGTATATCTCCATGAACAAGATTGTTTTCGTGTATGTATTTCAATCCCCTGGCTATGTCACTAAGCTTGGTGTGAATCATTAGCTGGATTGACAATGGGTGTAGGCAGGATGTATGTACCAATTTCATCCTGTCTGCATCTGGATTCTTCACGGTGTACTCCTGCAAATTCCCGTTTTGATACCAAGGAGATACAAAACTGGGTAATTCGTTTCTGGGTGCGTACATCATCCACATCGGCGCGATATTCGGGTGCTGTATATCTTGCCAGATGGCAAGTTCTATTAGGAGCGCCTTCCTCAATATATTAGAAATTGGACCTGGTACAGAGGTGGCACGAGCGTACTTTCATCTGGCCCATTTCCGATGTAGGGATTGAAGGAAGGACTTTGATTGCGACGACATTGTTCCCTCTATAGACATCTCCGAAAGTGCCTCTATAGATAGTAGGTGCATTAGGATGGTTCCAGTCTAGAGTCAGACACACAAACTCCCTCAGGGAAGCATTGAATGTTGAAAGAGTTGAGGTCGACCATGTTGTCTCTTCCCCTAGAGAGTGGTGCTCGAGAGTGTGGGGGTAGAAATGTTGCATTTATCATGCAGGTTGCCTTCCTCGAGTGGATAATTTCCTTTATACAATTGCTACATTCCCGATTGCAGTCAGAATTAGTACTTATTCCTGAGTACAATCATATGGCTATATTGCTGTTAGTTGCTGTGCAATACTGCTATATGTTAGCTTGAGGGCTATGCACACGAGCTCCGTCTCCCCCACTATGACACTGCCAAAATTGGTAGCTTATGCAATACTTTCACATCACATCTCCAAAAACAGTAGCTTACGTAACATGTCAACCAAAAATGGTAGCTTATAAATTCGTACACGTGCCCTGTGATTGCTCATTTGTGACACACCCAAAAATGGCAGCTTATAAAATATTCACACACTATGTATAATTGTCGTTTGTGACATTACCAAAAACAGTAGTTTATGCTATTGGTATGCGTGTCACATGTCAGCTATACCATGGAGACTACCAGACGAGACCAGACTGCTCACAACCTCCAAAAGCCAGTGTGAATCCTTTGCTGGAATGTTCTGCCTTAGATACAAGGTAAGCAACCATACAATTTATCACACCTGTACTATTGAACATTGTAGGACGTGACACGCGTCACATGTCACGGTCACATTAAGTCGTAGCAAACAGTAACTTCATTGTAGACTTAACAACAACATTAACATCCACCTAAACCATTAATCATAACTACCTCATCATGTTCTAATAAACATTTCCTTCTCATATTTAATATTCTCCATTCAATTCCTGTCTAGTTGCTATAAACATACTGTATTGAATGAGGTGTAGTTGGAGGGAAGCTAATAGATAAAATGAATGTAATAATAATGTAGACTATGTGTTATGTAGCTACTTAAATACTAATGAATGTTATAGCCTTTTGGCTGTTCTAATAAATATAATACCCAAGCACTAATAAGCAGTGTTAGGCACTACATAAGGATGCACTATGCAAGGCACTACATGGGGCGCAGCCTTTGAGTAAGGCTGCGCATTGCTATCTACTGCATATTACTACCTACAACACTCCCCCTTGGTTGGGTATTACTCCAATCTCGTAAGTGAGATCTTTGTGTACCTTTCTTGGTAAGGCCTTTGTTAGGATGTCTGTGAGATTTTCGTGTGTCAATATGTAAGTTATCTCGATTGTCTCTTTTTGAACGAGATCTCGAAGGAAGTGCAACATGATGTCGAAATGTTTCGTTTGTGCATGAAATTCTGGGTGGTGCATAATCACAATGGCAGCTCTATTGTCTGAGAGAATTTCCAAGCACATTGATTGAGGTATGTGGAGTTCATTGAATAGTGAGCAGTGCCATAATACTTGTTTTGCAGCATGTGTTTCTGCCACATATTCCACTTCGGCTGTGGATAGTGCTACAGAATTTTGTTTCTTCAAACTCCATGCAACGGCTCCTCCTGCAATTAGGGTAATGTACCCACTGATGGATTTTCGATCTGAATCTGAAGCCCAGTCAGCATCACAGAATATGATGGGATCATTTTCACTGTCTTCATTGAGACCTCCATATGTTAACATGTGAGTTCTTGTCCCCTTTAGGTATCGAAAAATGCATTTAATGGCTGTCCAGTGTTTTGGTTTAGGGTTCTGCATGAACTGTGCAAGTTTCTGAACTGCATATGCTATGTCTGGACATGTTCCTATAGCAGCGTACATCAATGATCCAATTAGTGTAGCATAGATACCCATTCCCTTGTCATTTCCTTCATCATTCCCTTCAGTTTCATCATCGAGGTTTGTATTTGTGTCTAAAGGTGTAGAGACAGGGTTCGCATCTTCTAGTCCAAACTTCTTCAGTAGTGTTATGACCTTATCCAGACTCCACATATATCCCTGGACTTTAGGCCATGTGCATAACATGTTCCTACCTTGTTTATTACTTTCCCTTACATGTTTTGTATATGACTTGCTGAAGGGAAGGTAAGTGCAAGCAGGCTCAGAAGCCTAATGGGGAGCAGCATGTCCGTCTGCTAATTCTGAAGAAAGTTCCTTGTTGAGAACTTAGGTGGTTGTATTTAAGGAGTGGACTTATGGATTAAATGACGGAGTGCACGGTGGTAGTGCGCAGGTGTGGAAGAATGTGGATGAAGTCCGCGTTAGAGAAGCGCAGTTAGATGTGTGTGAGCGTGTTATCTTGCAGAGTGCAGGTGCGCTTGGTACGTGAGGGATAAGTAGGTTGAGAGTGGTTTTTTAGATTTTAGATGCTAACTAATTGGGATGGTAGAAACTTGTTCCTTTCACTATCTAAGTTACAATCTTTTATATCTACGGTGAAGGAAAGGTAAGTGCGAGCAGGCTCAGAAGCCTAATGGGGAGCAGCACGTCTGTCTGCTAATTCTGAAGAAAGTTCCTTGTTGAGAACTTAGGTGGTTGTATTTAAGGAGTGGACTTATGGATTAAATGACGGAGTGCATGGTGGTAGCGCGCAGGTGTGGAAGAATGCGGATGAAGTCCGCGTTAGAGAAGCGCAGTTAGATGTGCGCGAGCGCATTATCTTGTGGAGTGCGGGTGTGCTTGGTGCGTGAGGGATATGTAGGTTGAGAGTGGTTTTTAGATTTTAGATGCTAACTGATTGGGATTGTAGAAACTTGTCCCTTTCACTATCTAAGTTACAATCTTTTATATCTACGGGTGTTGTGGAAAGAGTACTAAGTAATCGGAGAAATGTACTAAATTTAATGAATGGTAACGGTAAAAAAAATCGCAAGGGGCATCACCAGGAACATGCGCTATACTGGTTATAGAATTGTGAAACTCACAAAAGAGAAAGAAAGGCTAAACAATGCTGGAGGGCCATCTGGTCTGCCTTGCGGAAACACAGCAAGGCTGAGCATTGCTGTGCGCTCGCATCACACATGACCAAGGTAGTCGTGATCCTGTGCACTAATATTAGCAGGAGCACTGTTTTCTTGGTCCGAAAGGCAAATCCACGTGATAATCCCAATTAAGACCAATGATCAGATAAGTGATGGCACTGATACAGGGGTTTTACTGGCTAATTTTAGGAAACGCAGTGGCTGAGGGGCTTGTGAGCTAAAGTTGATGGTTGATGGCATTAGCGGGCCGCATGGTCCTCATTAAGCTATGTGGCATCTGGAAGAGTGCACTGCAGGAATTAAGAATGGGGGTGTAGTGTCCTGGCTGTAACTAGTATTGAGCAGAGCATTTGTGGCATCTGGGGCTTTGCAATATGAAAGTTGGGTAGCCAATTGCATAAGAATTACTGAATGTTGCGCTTCACGTTGTGATTGGTTGGGGATGTTCTCTGATGCACATTAGGCTTAGACTATGTCTTGGGCTTACCATATCCATTCCGAGGTAGTAGGGGTTTTCCCACATTGCGTTTTGGTTCTTTTAACTCATAGTGACTTGTATAGGCTTCTAAATGACTAGTAGATACTTCTGTATGACTCTGTGTTGACTCATAGCTTACTTAGCAAGCATGCAATAGGTTATTATTAGAAGTAGCATACTTGTATTTAAGTAGCGTGAAACTATAGACAAGCCTCAGCTTGATCTTAGTTTTGAGTACCTCCTAATATGAGTGATTACTCTGTTACCTCCATAACAATCTAAGTGACTCTTCCTCTCCTGTCTAGGATGGCAGGATTGTTGTATATAGCAGCACGGACAACACTGTACAGTCTGAAATGCCTGGCTATCCCCTCCTCTGTAACTGACCTCAGAGAGACTCCGACAGGTGGTTTGTAACCTGTGTAGTAGCATAACCTACTATCATGCTAGGGAAATCTGACTAGCAACAACCAACCGTACCCTAACCAGGACACTCCCAATGATGAGACAAGTAAATGACAACACATAAAACCCCAATTATTACTATTTGGGTTTTAAGTATCATTGTTTACTGGTCTTGTCGTTGGGGTGTCCAGGTTAGAGAATGGTTGGTTGTTGCCAGTCAGATTTCCCTGGCACGATGATAGGTTACACTATCACACAGGTTACAAACCACCTGTTGGGGTCTCTCTGAGGTCAGTTACAGAGGAGGGGACAGCCAGGCATTTCAGGCTATACAGTGTTGTCCTGTGCTGCTATATACAACAATCCTGCCATCCTAGACAGGAGAGGAAGAGTCACTTAGATTGTTATGGAGGTAACAGAGTAATCACTCATATTAGGAGGTACTCAAAACTAAGATCAAGCTGAGGCTTGTCTGTAGTTTCATGCTACTTAAATACAAGTATGCTACTTCTAATTATAACCTATTGCGCAATTGCTCAGTAAGCTACAAGTCAATGCAGAGTCATACAGAAGTCTCTACAAGTCATTTAGAAGCTTACACTAGTCACTATGAGTTAATAGAAGTAAAACACAAGTCATATACAACATGTGTATGAGAAAGTAATAAACTGAGGTGGGAACACGTTGCACACGTGTTCTAAAGTCCAGGGAGATAGCGCGTATCTGGATAAGGTCATAACACCATTTAATGCATTGTCAATTGATTTGGGTAAGTCATCTTGATCTCGATTTTCCAGGGCTGAGAAAACAAAAGTTTCCTCAAGGATTTCATTGATTGCGATTGTTGTTCTATGTTTAGGTGATGCCTTTGCTATTGAGCTGGCTATGGGCCTAGTAATATCAGGTGGGCCTGTTTTCTGTGTTCTATTTTCGTGTTTTTGTCTCCAGGGGTTACCTAGGTCCCTGTAATTAACTCAATCGGTTTGTTGAAGTTGTCTTGGAGGATATGTAGTTGGTGGGAGTTCATCTGAGTGGTGTGACAAAGTTTTTAGGTCTTTGTCATCATGTGAGGAGGTTTGTGAAGTGGATTGATTGTAATTGTTGTGGGGTTATAGCTCCCCTTCAGTTCACAAACCTGGTAAGTCTGTGATGATTTCAATTTCTTGTAGTTCTTCATTTTCATTGAATGTTATGTTTCATGAGGACTTTGATGGTGTGAGTTTTGGGATCATAGTAGCGAATGGATTTAGATCCATCAATAAAGCCTACAAAAGTCATTTTTGATGATTTCGGTCCTAATTTTGATTTGTTTAGCTCATTTAGAACTCATACATCACAACTGAATTCTTGCAAATGTAAGATGTTTGGCTTTTTGTCTGTCCATGCCTCATAAGGTGTTCTTCCTTCAAGTGTGCGTGTTGGTGCACGATTACGTAAGTATGCAGCATGTGCAACTGCTTCATCCCATAGGAATGTTGGCAAGTTCTTCTCAATTAACATTGCCCATGCTAATTCTAGATATGTCCAATTAAATCATTCTGCAACACCATTTTGGAAAGGTGAGTATGGGGCTGTTGCTTCAATGGTTATACCTCATTGTGCTATCCATTCTCTGAGTTTGTTGTTGATTAGTTCTTTGTCATTGTCAAATCAAAGATATTTGGGGAATCAACTGTGTTTCTGTTCTATTTTTAGGCAGTAGTCACATATTTTGCTGAATGCTTCATCTTTTGATTGTAAAAATAAAACTGTGCTGTATCAAGTGCTGTCATCTGTGAAAGAAATATAATATCTCCATTTTCCAATGGATTTTATATGTGTGGGTCCCCAAATATCACTCATGATGTGCTCTCCAGGGATTTCTGATCAATTTTCAGCTTCTTTTGGAAAAGGTTAGTGAGCTTGTTTAGCCTGGATGCAAGATTCACATGATCATGATGGGATCAAAGATTCATCAATATTGAGACCATGTACCATTCCTTCCTTTTGTAGTGCCTGAAGTGCCCCTAATGAAATGTGTCCATATTGTCAGTGCCACTGGTCCCAGGTAAGTTTTTGTGTGGATGCATACTGTGTCCTCTCCTCTCCAGATAGTTGTGCCCTTGCCTCCAGTAAATATAACCTATTAGTTCTGTTTCCTAGTCCAATGATTTTATTATTTTTGTCCTTTAATAAACACTTTCCTTCCCCAAATTCTACATGGCCCCCTCCTTCATCAAGTCTGCTGATTGATAATAGGCAGTTTGGTGCCTCAGGAACATGTAGGACATTTTGTATTATGTGTTTGATATTATTCCCATTTACAGAGAAGTTCACAGCAACAGTGCCTCATTCTTGTGCACTGATAGGGTCACTTCCAAGGCCCTGAATTGTGGAGTTTTTGAGCAGTGTGTACTCCAGGAATGCTTTCTGATTTGTACAAATATGGGAGGTTGATCTGGAGTCCAAGATCCAATCGTATTTGGAAAATTTGTGTGAATTCCCTCCTGTGCTGGTCATGTAAGCAATATCATTGAGTGTGTCATTTATGTCATCTATAGCCTGGTTGGTTCTATTTCCTTGATTTGGGCCATGTCAGCCCTTAGGACCCTGTCCTTCTCTCCTGTCTCCTTTGGCCTAGCAGTCTTTTGCTATATGGCCTTTCTTGTGGCAGTTGTAGCATTCTTTGTCTTATGAGTTGTTATTTTTGCTGTCTTTGTTTCCCTTGAATTTTCCTTTTGATGCTTGCAGAGTTATCTCATCTATGGTAAGCTCTCCACTTCTTGCTCATCGACACCTGTCTTCTTCTAACAATATTGCAACTAATTCATGTGATCGCAGGGTCAGTTTATTTCTGCTCAATCCAAGATATGCTAAGGTATAGTTATCCCAGCTTTTTGGTAATGAGGTGACTAAAATCATAATGAAGTCTTCATCAGACACTAAATTCTCCATAAGATGTAGTTCTTCCTGCAGCTTTCATAATTTTGAGATGTGATCTATCATGTCGAAATTTGATTCATCAGCTGTCATTCTGTACAGTGCACATCTGGTTGCAAGAATGCCAAGTAGTCCTCTTGATTCCTTGACCATGGTAAGTTGTTCCCACATTTCTTGCACCATTGTAGCCCCACTAATGTGTATCATCTCTGAATCTCCAATTGATAGCTCTATTTGTGTGCATGCCCTTGCATCACCTTCAATCCATTTTTGAATAGTTTCAATTTTGGTACTCATTGGTGCATTGAGGATTGCTGATTCTGGTTTTCTTGCATTCTTTGCAATGAATTGTTCCAGTCCAAGGTCACGCAATACTACAAGCATTTGTCACTTCCATGGCATCCAATTGCTGGCCTTCAGCATCTCCATTTGGTAAGATCCCAATATGTATTCTTCTGACATATTGTACTGATTGTAGATTTATTTGTAGAGGGCAAGTTTTTAGAGTTAAAGTAAGTCTGTTTGATTTATGACTGCTCAGGGCCCATAATCTATTGAATGAGGTGCAGTTGGAGGGAAGCTAACAGATAAAATGAATGTAATAATAATGTAGACTACGTGTTATGTAGCTACTTAAATACTAATGAATATTATAGCCTTTTGGCTGTTCTAATAAATATAATACCCAAGCACTGATAAGCAGTGTTAGGCACTACATAAGGATGCACTATGCAAGGCACTACATGGGGTGCAGCCTTTGAGTAAGGCTGTGCATTGCTATCTACTGCACGTTACTATCTACAACATACTGACTTTCTAGTACCAATGTAGTTTTCAAAACTGGTATCTTGTCATGTGCCACATATGTGCTGCACCCCAATGCAAAAATGTGGTGTTGGAATACTACAGAAGATGCATCGGGTACCAGTGGCAGTGTTTTTGCTAAAGACAAAACATAACCAGACAGCCCTGTTCTGGTAGCATAGGCAGTAGGGGAACATTTGGGAACTAATGATGAGGACATCAAAACTCATGAGTGCTGACAGGAGGACTTTTGAAGGGACTTTAGACAACTCAGTATCAAAAGCAGTTCTGTGAACACAGGATGCTTTATATATTGCAGAGGGAGCATGCATCATTTATTTGGCTTATGAGGGCATGTCTTTACAAAGAGAGGAAGATGAAAAGGTGGGCTCTGTCAACAGGGGATGCCATGTACCACTTGATGAGGACTGGTTGTAGCTGACATGAATATATTGTTCTAATCTATCCAACTTTTATATGCCATGCTGCATGTGCGCTCACCATTGCAATTAATGTAAGCAATTACTGAAAATGACACATTGTCAGGATCTAAACACCTCTGATACCTCGGACATCTAAACCGTACCTCGGACATATTTCCTCACATCTCGGACTTCTTTTAATCACCCTTTACCTTTTCTCTGTTTCCCAGACATACATCCTCCATATTACATAACATTTGTAACAAACACTTTTCCTATTTCCATCATTCCTTTGTCCCCTTTAAATGTACCTCCCCGCATTACCACTCTCAGGGATATTCACACGTTGTTACCAGTACTTAAACTATAGAGATGTACACAGTTCTGTAGTTTGAATATC
The DNA here is from genome assembly GCA_009739215.1 of Floccularia luteovirens. Taxonomy (NCBI): domain Eukaryota; kingdom Fungi; phylum Basidiomycota; class Agaricomycetes; order Agaricales; family Squamanitaceae; genus Floccularia; species Floccularia luteovirens. Next base: position 253,377 of record VSJF01000009.1, read on the forward strand.
AACTAAGACTTGTAATCTTGTCCTTCTCTAAGTTCCGTCCTCTTCTCACAACTACTCTGGTCTTCAGACACAAATCTCGGTGTTCATAAATTAGACATCAGAAGTTGGCAGAGCACAACAGACATTGTTGAAGCCATGTCTAACATCTGATGGGAGTTACCTCCGAGTTCACAGAGTTGACCCCCAAGTCAGTTCTTGACAGTATATTCAAACTACTATCTGTTTGACTTTCACATTTGCATGTCCCCTCGTACTTCTAGAACCTCACAAAACATGGGTCAAGAAGGACCACTCCATATCACACCATCTCGAGATCACCAACCACCCACCCATCTCACATTAAGTTCTGTCCTCTTCCTGCAACTACTCTGGTCTTTGGACACAAACCTCGACATTCGTAAATTAGACATCGGAAGTCGGCAGGGTGCAACAGACATCATTGAAGCCACATCTAACATCCGACAGGAGTTACCTCCAAGTTCATGGAGTTGACCCCCAAGTCAGTTCTTGACACACATTAGACTTAGGAGACAATTTTATTTTTTATCCATTCAAAAAGCTGGTAGACATGACTTTGGTAAAACCAAGCCATATGATCCCACATATCCCATTGCATTGGTCTCTAAGTGTGCCCACAAAGCAATGGCTTCAGCATCTTCATGGTGCATATTCCATGCCCTTGATACCACCAAAATCTACACTATTTTATCTGCCTTTTTGACTCCTTATAACTTCTGTTATCTTTGCCCCCAATACACTTAGTGCATTTATTATTCCAATATAATGCATGTGACATATACATTACATATTGAGACATCACAGCTACCATTTTTGACCATGAGACAACTGGTATCGTGTGAATTTGGATGAGCTACCATTTCTAGCAGTGTCACATCCAACATAAACAGTGTATTGCATAAGCCATCTATTTCGCGAGAAAAGTTACATAAGATACCATCTTTGGCTGTTTCCCACATGCCGCATGAAGTCATTGCGTAAGCTTCCCTTTTTGGGGTGTCATAGTGGGGGAGGCGAAGGATCGTTTGCACACGTGTTGAGTTGTCTTTCAATGCCAAACATACTCCAACAAAACTTCCCCATAATATCAAGTCACCCGTCCCCGCATCCACCAGGTCCCCCCATGGTAGCGTGGCCATCGAGGTCATCCCATTCCCCAGAAATGCACTCAATAGACTCGAGTAACTTATTGACAGATGCATGCCTACTTCAATTAAAGTTCTTTGATTTTCCCTGGTAGCTGCCAGTAATCTCTGATTACTATTGTGACGTGGATTGCATATACCGAATACTTCACACATCTCCTCGCTCCCTGTCTTCTATGAATCTCAATACATTAATATAATTATGATTCTTTTTGTCATCATTCATTCCTTCTTGTTATTGCAGTGGATATGGGATTTGGAGAGATCACCAGATAAAGCGCTAACTTAGAATCAAAATTAGGGAATATTAAAGTCATCGCCGCTAAGTTAGCGCTGCGCTCAGTCTTATGCACCAAACGTTCACGCTAAGTCTTATTATAGAAAAACAAAACCACCTTCACAAATGATGGAAATCATAAAATGAAGTGTATGCTGTGAACAACCCGGGCTTGTATTACAGCCGAGCACGGTTCCTTTTACAGCAACACCACAGCAGCACGCCATACACATTTACGTTTTAAATGCATCCTTGGGTGTCGGTTGTTAAGAGCACAGTAGACAAGTCACCAGGGCTGAGCTCTCGGTATCGCTTTCCTTCCACACCTAAAGGCAAGCACACCAAGCTCATTACGCGCTGAACCATTGTACCGCCCTTGGATGCCTACCATTGTGGGGAGGGATACCCCTGTGAGTTCGGTAGGGACGAGTGACGAAGGATGGGATTTGTGTGGTGATAGACTTGGAGTTGTAGTAGTTAATTCAGCTGTTCAGCGTCGATGATTATGGAATTGAGAGTGAATGAAAGATAGTACAAATGGCGTTTTATACTAGTAGAACTGGAGGAAGTGAAGGTAACTAAAGGGGAATCTATATATGCGTAAACGAGACAAAGGAAACATAGGATGAAAGAGATGAAAGGCATAACGTGCGTGCGTATAATCTAATCTAATCTGAGTCATGTGAAACGTGTATCATGTGATGAAATGAGAACGGAAACGGAATCCAAGGGTAGCCCGAAAGCTAACCCCACACCATACAACCAACAAAACTCCCTCGATTCTCTCTTCCACCCTCTTCCGCGCAGTAGGAGCACTATACCCTTCGAATCTTTCATCACTCAACGTAAAACAATTAAAATTAAAAAACAAATGATATTTTCATCAGTCTTGATCAAATTGCTATTATTGATCGACTTTGATTGTTCCCTTTGGACTTTCAAATTTATGTTTGCGTACGACGGCTACAGGGTTGCAAAAAAAAAACAACAAGACATACGAAAAAGTATGTCATGCACGAATGCTGAACGAGGCTCGCTCATAGAGCTTACAATATATAACGCCTCCTCCCAACTTATGTAAAAATAAGGCAGGAGGGTGTACATAGAGAAAACCGGTATGTATAAACCACATCACAGCAGCCTATTTTTATGATGACAGTGTAGGTAAAGGGAAGGAATCAAAGCGTTTGTGTCAAAGTACGGCGTGCGTTGCGAGTCGAGAAAAATTCGTCGACCTCCTGCATGGTCGGGCGTGCACTAGGGTCATGCAACATACATTTTCCAAGAAGTCCCCAGAGTTCACTCGAGAGCTCTACGTTCACGGGGCGAGGGGGGCTACCATTTCGAACCATGACCTCGAAGATGACGTTACTATCAGTTAGGAGTTGATCAAATGGACGACGACCACTGAATAGTTCGACACCGAGACACCCGAATGAGTACACATCGGATTTCAGGGTGATTTGGATTGAACCGGGATCCAGTCTTTCGGGAGCCATCCAACGAACTGTGCCTCGATAGAGGTTCTTGGAGTTCTCAATCTCAACAAGCGGATCCATAGTAACGGAACAATCGAAGCCAGTTAATAACGGTTGGCAATCGGGGCCGACAAGGACGTTCATCTGTTTTTCTAACGTTGAGTAATGAGATATTTGAAGGGTATAGTTGTCCTACCGCGCGGATGTCACCATGAAGTATCGCAGGTGATTTGGAGTGCATGTAAGCAAGTACGGAAGCCACCCCGGCTAACTAATAGATGGAAATTTTGAGCAAGGGGGCAGTGGTTGCAAAGAGATATATACCATTTCCTCCTTGTCAATACTTGGATGCGAAGTGATATAGGTAGACAGGTTACCATTGGGTAAGTATTTTGAGACCATGGCTGGGATAGGTCTTGACATGTCAAGAAGGTGAATGCCAAGACAAGTATGTATGTTTTTATGAGCGAGTGATACCCAGATTGCAAATTGATCGCAAAAACCCTAAATTTATAAATTCGTCAAGCATCCAAAAGAAAGAAACAAAAGCTTATTCAATACTGACTCTTAGAGAGTTAGACCACCGGTTGTAGTTACAAGGAATTCGGTCAGACTTGAGCACTACTGCTTCACCATGATATTGTCCTTTCCTGATGTCAGAGTTTGCGGTTGCAAACCAGGGGTACATGTCGACTTCCTCTATATCCTTGATGAGTTTCACTTGAGTCCTACCAAGGTTTCTCGACATTTCCTTGGATTAGTCTAATGTTAGTTCATGGTCCAGGGAGGGAAGAAAATCATTGATTCACCTCTAGGAGAAGGTCATAATCAGACCACTTGGAGATTACTGCGTTTTGCGGAGGTTCAGAATTTTCAATTATGTCCTTATGGGTTATGTGGTTGGGTGTTTCTGGCATGGATAGGAAAAAGGTGATTGAAGGTCCTTTTCAAATGGACACTTTATATCTGGCATCTATACAGTAATTTGTAACTTACTTTAGAAGAAAAAAAATGGAGAAACAGCACTCGCTGTGGAAGTACTGCTGTATAACTGATTGAACAGCAATGCTCAGTTGACAGATGTCCTTCTCGACCGTGACGTGAACAATTTGATATATATATGTCCATCCATCAGAGATGGGTTCGACGGTGCGGATGCATCGGCTGATGGTTCACGAGGAGTCACGGTTGGTAGGATGGGGCTACACTTATTGCGTTACTTATTGTGGGAATAAGAGAATTGTGTAGCATGAAAGGAAACACAGGAACGTACAGAGAAAAATTTAGCGAAATAATAGTATGAGGTACGATGTCCAGGAGAGCAGTCAACTGTTCCCTGGGCAAGTCTGGACTTTCCGAGCGGAAGAAAAAGAAGGAAACATTGATGTAGGGTGACTAGCAAATGGAGGAAACTGCATCAAAGACGTGAACGAGTTATGATGTCAGGAGTCCAGTGTTTATTATTTGCCTGGTTGTACTTTCGGTTACTAGCATCCTCAGCTAGTTTAGCTTCCGTTGATCCTGTGTATGTAAGAAACTGTCTGATGTCAGGCCGATCTTCTGTATTGAAGCTCAAACATTTGATCATTAAGTGCCAGTTGTGAGCTGGCAGTATGCCTTGCATCTCGCCAGGCGTAGTGTAAATGATGAAATGGGTGAATCTGTGAATGTTGCGCTAGGACCACTCTTACTGCAATTGAAATGTTTGAGTATGGAGAGGTGTTTTCCATGATCTGATGAAGGGTTGAGTAATGGTCCGGTTAGTTTGAGGGATGGACAAGAGTACCGCCACAGACAAACACCCGTACGACCAAACGTCTGTCTTCTGCGTATAAGCATTTTCGCTCAATCCCTGGCATACCTTCTGGAGCTGTATAATATTGCCTTCCAGTGGTCGTTTGGAGGAGAAAGGAATCATCCGCCTGGTCGCGTATTTTAGATAAACCAAAGTCAGTTAAAACTGCTGTTTGGTTATCACTAATCATAATATTGGCCTAAGAGAATAAATCAGGTGTTCGCGCCTATTATCGTGTGGAACGAAAAAAATATTTACAGGTCGTATATCTCCATGAACGAGATTGTTTTTGTGTATGTATCTCAACCCTCTGGCTATGTCACTAAGCTTGGTTTGAATCATCAGCTTGATTGATAATGAATATAGGCCGGATGTACCAATTTCATTTTATCTGCTTCTGGATTCTTCGCAGTGTACTCTTGTAAATTCCCATTTTGATACCAAGGAGATACAAAACTGGGTAATTCGTTTGTAGACGCATACATCACCCATATAGGTGCTATATTCGGGTGCTGAATGTATCGCCAGGTGGCTAGTTCCTTTGTGAGTGCCTTACTATGTTTGTCAGGAGATTGAGGATACGGTATAGAAGTGGTACAAACTTACTCTCATATCCAACGGAGGGATCGAAGGAAGGACTTTGATTGCGACGAATTTGGAGTCGAACGTCCCTCTATAGACATCCCCAAAAGTCCCTCTGTAGATATTTGCGAAAGTCCCCCCAGCATCACACCGATTATATAGGACACTGATAATAGTAGGTGCATCGAGACAATTCTGGTATAGAATAGGATATGTCGGTTCCCCCCGGGGTCTGTGATAGGCCAGATCCTGGCTGTGAAAGGGAACATTGAACGTTGGATGTGGGTTAGAGGGAGGAGTAGTGTGGGAGAGGGACATTGCGACTTCACAATCGCTCACCATGGATGCATTTAAGGTCGAACATGTTAGCTTTTCCCTTGCCCGAGTCATAGGTGTGGTGGGGAATTTTCAATGATAGTAGAGCTAAGTATAAGTACGTCATGTTAACCAGTCACTGGATCTCGGGAACAAAATAGTTTACTGACAAAAATTAACAGCAGTTTAAACCATTCATCTGAGATTGACTGATCCGATCAGTCACGGATTGATCTGGTAGATATTCAAGCTCCGACCAGCAACACTGAATCAAATGGAGCCAAAATGGCTACTTCCTTGAACTAGTACGTACCCTTATCACTGGGTTGATATGGCAGCTCAGTCTGATCACCTCAGAGAATTGACTAATGCATTTAGAAAAGGTATACTATAAGGAGCTTGGTGAGTGGTTGACCCTAAACATAGCTATTGATTTATTTTGGTCCTGGCATGCCGCAGAGAATAGAAAATATCATGAAGACAGTAGAAATGTATTCATTCCATACGTATAAAGCCTTGGTAAACATGCGGGACTCTCGGGATATGTGTTTCGTGCACATATTCTATTTTTTCGAGTTTGGCAAAACGGGGTACATGAATGATACATAAGTACAGTAGTTCATGGCATCTTGATTCTTTATTCTTACTACCTTTAGGTACGGGGGCTCCTTCCCCATTTGGGTGATTACACCGAATCGTGCTCTCCACAGCACTTGATTCAGTTTAACAGTTAGAATGCCATGAGAGGACGGTAAGGCCCTCAAAGCACCGCAGAACCGTCGTTTAGTAATAAGTACAGTTTAAAGTTATGTCAACTATTATCGTTTTAACAGCAATCACAGAAACACAACAGCAATTTAGCCAAGCTCCGAGATAGAAGTGATGCACTGCTCGCATTACATGTTGTATAAGTATCAGATGTTCATGTTATTAACAGCAATCAACAGAAACGCAACAGCAATAAACCAAGACTCCGCGCTCTAAGGACCACTACGGTACAATGCGTTTATACTATTCTACTTCGCGTCTTTTTTATTCTGGAGCGAGTTTCGGATTGATAGGTAGGCGTCACATAAGAGTGCTTCTAATAAATATTATCACCCACCCTTCTCCGATTTACACCAAAATCACGCAACTTCACTCTCGTGCCAGTTACTGAAAAATTGGAACAACTTTCGTAAAACACAGTAAAGTCCGCGACCAATGGTACCAGTAAGCATTGAAGATTTTTTTCCCTTTCTTTCTGATTCTTAACGATTCAGGTATTTTAAGCTTTCTATAATGAATCTAAATTCTCATGAGCAGGTACACCAATATCTCGGCATTCACTTTAATAACGTGTCACTTCGCACTTGGGTATTACAAGGAGGCATCTCTTTCAACATTTTCTCTCCTGGCTCATGCAATTATTTACATGCCCCAAACTCACCTGTGGTTCTTCATGACATCCGCGCAATAGGAACATTATACTATTCAAACTTCTCATCGCTCAGCGTTAGAAGAAAATAGATGAACATCCTCGCCAGTCCCGATGGCAAACTGCTATTAATTGACCTTTATTTTTACGGTCCTGTTGAATTTGTCCAGAATAAGATCATGTTAGTGGGTAGAAATTGTTGACACGACCCACAATGGAACAATCAAAGTATGATACAATCCAAATTCCCATTATATGTATACCCAAGACAAAAACAAAAAATGTGAGTAGGGGATGGACCTGGTATAATTTACATGGGGGGAAAGAGATACATAACAATTGAAATGGTTTGATAGTAACAATATAAGTGGGCACTACAAGTCAGCAATGGATTGGGGTGTATAGTGAACAAGGGCGGAACAAAAACTTGGGACAACGCACACGCAACATCAAAGCCAAGTAACATACACTTTTGGTTCGTGAATCACTAAAACTATTTTTATGGGCCAACACCCCAAACCTCCAGGCCAACGCATTCAAAGACCACAGCACCTGCCTTCATTGGACCTGGTGAACACAATGGTTCGTTCCCAAAAGTTGGACATGGTGCTGTGGATCCTTCATCCAATGCGTCATCAAGGTACAAGCCGTACTTGCCATCTCTAACATGCGCAGTCCATAAATCCAAAAAAAAACGAAACAATCAAGTAACAAAACTCACCCTCCTCCAAATGATATATATTCAGGTTCGCATAGTGCCACATAATCATTCTTTCCTGTCCACTTGAATACTTTGAGTTCTCCACCGGAATATTTCCACATAAATCTTCAAAATATGCACAGTCAACAATCGAAATTGTTGGGTGAGGGAAGAGAAGAAGTTGTACGCACGACTCTCCTGTCCCATAATAACCCTTCCCTTTCGAAGTACGCAGCCCTTCCGCCATCCATACTCCAAACAGACCACTGCCAGAATCTTTTAGTACTATCAATACACCTTTTGTTTTCTCCACACCCGGCTTGGTTTGCGCCTGTGCTTCACATCTTGTGTAGAGGGTGTTCAATGAGATACCATCTTGATCAAGCGAGTAGATCAAGTTCCAATTCTTAGGAAGACGTGCCAAGGCAGGAAGGTATGGACGGATCTATAAAGTAATAGTATTAGAATCCTTACATTTATGAAAAACACGCTTCAACACACCTGGTTAGCCAAGTCTGCGTCTAATACAGGTGTAGTGGCCGCCTTACGTCCTTTCAGGTGCACAGTGATCTTCTTTTCAATTAGCTCACCAACACCCACACCTCCCACGTTCCCATACATTTCGTCACCCGGAGTTTTACGTGTCTTCCCTCCCAATTTCCTGTTCACCCCTTTATCTTCTCTAAGCATCAATTCCTGCTCCAATTCGCTCGAAAATCCTTTATCCCAATCGTACCCTTCCCCTTGGAAACCAGGAGCGCCACTTGGTGGTGTATAGGTATGTGAAGCAAAGGGGGAAACTACATGAGTGACGGTCGGAGGTCCAAAAATACTACCACTATTCGACGGAGGGAGTGAAACATGAGAAGTAGCAGGGGTACCCTGTGAATTACGGGAAAGTTGGCGGCCGCGATGTGATGGAGAGGAAGATGAGGATGAAGGTGGTGACGAGCTTTTGGGCAGTGTTGTAGATTGTGAAAATATGGATTCTAGTGCAGGGCGAGCACCGTGATATATAGTTGAAGCTGCTGCCACTGCCTGCGGTTTGTTGGAAGAGAAGAGAGACGACATCCAGCGTGATGAAAGGCTTGAGAGTGTAGAGAAAGTTTGTGCATTTTCGGGCGAGGATGACCGGGAGGAATTGATATTGACATCGGTATCGGGAGTTGGTGTGGAGAGGGGTGATTGATTCTGGGACGATATTATAGGTGTAGAAGCTACAGGTGGGGCAAGAGTCACGGGAGCGGTCATAGTTGGTGAACGAGTCAGACGAGGAGATGATGACTCAATGAGGGGAGGCGATGATTTACCAGCTGCGGAGGGGACCCGAGAGGAGAAAAAATCATGGTCTAAATCAAGTGAATCGCGGGTGTCGCTATCTCCAATGAGGTCTCGCGTTTGGTTATTGCTAAGTATGTCCGTATTTTCTCCGATCAGGTTTTCCCCCTCTTTCTGTAAGGTGCCGCTTTCGTGAGTATTCCCAACGTTGCCCGCGTGTTCTACAAGTATAGGATTCAATTTCTGGATCTGATTGCTACTGTCTTTCAACCAGTACAAGGGTTCTTCGTCATGCATCAGAAGCTCCTCCAGCACATCCCGCCTATTCTTCTCTGAAGCTTTCTTGGCATCGTGTGCGAACTTGTCAAAGAAGTTCAAACTATTGTTGTCCAGAGGATGTATACTTGGAGAAGCAACTTGAACATGGTTTGGTGGATGTGTGAAAACCTGTGATGCCTGTAATGGTGAAGGGAGTCGGTCAAATTCGAATTTAGGTATTCCTGACGATAGCGGATCTTCGGTTGCAGGGACAGAAACGAATGAACCAAATTCGGAATCAGAGCTAGTTGACGCACGACGGTTTAAATGGCTTTGACGGACGGCTGGTTTGGTTTCACGCGAAGGAGGGATGTCAAATATTGGATCTAATGTAGGTGAAGCGCGAGGAGTAGATGGTTGGAAGAGTGTAGCGAACTTGTCGATATTCTCTTCTTTGAAATCCGAATTACGAGTGGTAGTACTGCGAACAGAGGGATCGCGATGGGATGGCATATTATGGTTCTTGATAGGCGAGCTAACCAGTTATGCTATACAATCTGCAAAACAGCAGTGGGATACACGCTACAGGAAGCGTTCAGTTAAGAAACAAAATTCATGAACAACAATGATAGGTACGAACATACCTCAAGTTATCCACGTGTCCATCCAGAGCTCTACGATGACTGTGATAGTAATTAGTAGGTTGTGTGATTGTGTCTGGTACTGAGTCGTGTTCGTTGTTGTGGAATGTGGCAAGTTGGACGTTGATGTCAATGATGTTGGTGATTATCAAAATGACAACTTGTTCAAGCAAGGATAACTACACACACTTGCCCACCCTCTTATCTTATCGAGTTTTGACTTGGTACAACGACTATACTTTGACAACCTTTCTCTGCTTTCTTCTCATAGCTCGGCTCAACTAGAGCCTCAATGTAATACTACAAATTTTCTATGCAGAGCGCAGTGATTTCACCAGAGACACTTCCTGACTTGTGCCATGGACGGCACCCTAACTTCTTCTGAAAGTAATGTCTGTACATAGATACCAACTCCTGGAATAAGCCTTCGGCACCCAAATTTGCGGTTTGTATTTCATCATGTGCTTCATGACCACAGGAGTTTTGGTCTGTAAGTAGAACATTGTCATTGATTCTGTTTTCTAGGGCTTTTCTGAGGGCTTCAGGGTTATTCTTGAACTGTTCCCATTTCGCTTGCGTGCTTGCTGACGGTTGGATGGATGGACGGTTTACCTGAAGACCTACCAACCAACATTTTTCTTGTCACAAGAGCTAAATCAACCCATTCCCAACAATGCCAACATGCCTTCTTATCAACCCCATTTCCCATCTCGCTGTGTGCAACAAGTTTCCTCTAATAGGAATCTCAGCACGAGAGACATAAGTCACGATGATCCCCATTTCTTGATCAGTGCATCTGATTTCTTGAATAAGTTGTAAATATCCCAGCTTGACCAATATAATCACATCCCATTGTTCTTACCATCATCCCAGCAGGCGCCCGACACCTCGTGTGAGAGCTTGCAATATCTATTTGGGTCAAATTTTTTACTGAAAGCCTCAGAATATTCGCCAATCTGACCTGAACCATAAAGCAATCAAAGAAAAGCATTTGTTGGAATTCATGGCTATGGGTCCATGGCTGTCCTGCATAGTCGCCAAGTGCTAGCAAAGGAATTTTGTAAGTCAATAACCCGGTGGATACTTATTATGAACGTTCCACAATGGGGCCAATCTACAGTATCTGTCCGTTCATCTAACCAACCATTTCATACCGACTTGAAAACAAGGAACTATCGATTGTTATTGCTCAGATGTAATAAATAAGATACAGTCGACTATCTCATAATGCATAACGCCGGTGCAGCATTTTTGCTATGCATTATGAGATTTATGCAATAGGGGGGTTGTCACAATCGCGTGACAATATGTGACTCCAGCCCAAAATGTGACATGATGAGATTATTAATAAGATACCAATTTCCCACACTACACCAAAAATCTATCAAGAGTCGGCTGAGTCGCTTTTAACATTTCTTCACAATGCAAAAATACAGTAAGCCAGTCAAAGAGGGTGAGGTTGTCTCATTTTGTAGATTGTTGCAACTTTGCTGATGTCTTGGGTTGGTCCTATCCAAAAGTCTTTCTTGTCACTTTATCATATGATGCTGGTGGTTTTTGGTGAGGTTTTTGACTAGGTTCTTTGGTTTTCATACTCTTTTTAGCATCTGTAAAAATTTTCTACTATTATACTATGCTAACTTTATCTATTTTATTGTTCCTGTACAACGAAAATTTTCTAGAAACCCGATTTGAGAGCCACATATCCAAATCTGATAATGCATATTGCCAATTTTGGCCTATGCATTATGGATGATTTTCCCTGCTAATGGTGATGGTTTCCGGAAATTCCCATGCATTATGAGATTTATGCATTAGTAGCTTATGCATTATGAGATAGTCGACTGTACATGCAAATCAAAAATTACAGGGTCAGAAACGAGGTCAAATTCATTGTCACAGAAACAAAAATGGGATTTCTCGTAATAAAGTAACACTTAGTTCAAGTGAACACATCTCAATTTTCGTAGTCATTTCATTTCGTTTCATACTATTGAAGAGTTTTTGTCAGCAAAAAGAGAGGAATTTCTCTGCAAAGTTTTTTTTTTACCTTGACAACCAAAGAAGTAGGCCAAGCTGTGACAAGTTGTGCAGCGTTAAGGTATCCGTGACTCAATTCAGGACGGGTCGGAACTGGGAATCTGATGACAAAGTTTATGTTAAACCATAAGCTATAGAAGAGGGGGGTAGAAAATAACAATTACCTTTGAAGTGTACCAGAATAACCTTCAGCACGGCGATATGTCGCATAGCCGAAAATTCCGGACAAGCTTGAGGTCAAAATCTATAACGGTGTATTATCAATGACACGTCTCTTTCGTAGAAGGGGGACAGATAAGCTCACCTTCATAGCCAAATCCTCACCAAGATATCTATTACACTGATGTCAGCAAGGGAATCAGATATAAGACAGAAATTTCTACGAACTTGGTCATCCCATCACAGGACAAGTAATCTTTCTTCGAACGACTTATGTTAATCTCGTCTGGGTTCTTGAACACATTGGTCTATTCATTATGGTTTAACATCATCAAAAAGAACCGAAAATTCGAGTCTTCGGAGACACTGACTTGAGCGGTGTTGACATCCAAGAACACAACATCATTAGCTTTCACAGATTGCGTCGAGATAGTTTGCTGGGCCTTTGCCACACCTAGGTTATCTGTAAGTCTCGAAATTAAACAGGCGAAACAAGTTATACATACGATACACGCCACGGAATGGTGGTTCCATTCCTATCACACAGCTACAGTCAGCCACTTTATCAATAACTACAAGATGTCATCTTTCTCACTGTAAGCTTCAAGCACATAACCATCTAATCCTCCGTGTGCACTCGAGCTGTTTGCTAACATTCGGATCTCATCGTCTTTACCAGATCCAATGTAGAGGTTGACCATGTTTGAAAGGGCTAAAAACATGATATTAATAATGGCCAGAGAGACAGACGGTTGATTCAAGTAAGATACCAATGCTGAGCTCCGCAGACGTCACAACCATGATAGCCAAAATGCAGTTTGTCAACTCGTCCGATGTGTGGAACAACTCGTACAGGCGCTGAATCAACTCATGGTTCTCGGGTTTCCTTGGTTTGCTGAACAGAGAATCGAAGATGCCGAGTATCGAGAGCTAACCGTTTCTTGAAAGTCAAAAAGGCGTGATATTTAAGGATATAAAATGGAGGACTTACCCTACTTGCAACGGTTCCATCTATATTGTCTGAGATGAGCTCCTTCAACTTCTCCACATGACCTTTAACTTTGCCTTCCAAAACCTTCACGTGCGCTGCCTCAACTTTGAGGAAGATGTAGCTGTAAAGTTCATCAAAAATTTGATTTCACAAAAGTAGTGGGTAAAACTGACGCATATATCTCCGAAAGCATTTCGAAAAGTTCTGCAGGTGTGTAATCGCCATCGGGATTTGACTTGGTCTTGAGCTGGAACCCAACCTATCAATCCAATCAATTAATCATTAGCCCATCTAACAGCAGCGCAGCGCAACGTTGCAAAACATACAAGATCAGCAAGCCAATAAACCCCAACAACCTTGGTAACGTCGCGGACGACGTTGATTCCACAAGTTTTACTGTCGACAAGCGTAAACGACTGCTCCCGGATCAAATTTTGGGTTAGGTTGAAGAAGAATGTCCCGATTTTGGCAGTGACAGCAGCTGACGCGTTCAAAGCAAATACAGCTGACTTTAGTTCCTTTTCTCCCTCTGCTGGGTAGAATCTATAATTTGCACATGTCAGACCTTCAAAGAATAACCAACCAGAGCTTGAACATTACACACCCTTTACCAAGGCCAACTTTCAAAGCTTTGGATTGATATGGGGTAGCATAATTGTTGGTATCCGAGAGTATTTTCGTAATCTGTTCATGGTCCGTCACAATCGGGATCGGTGCTTGTTTTCCAGGCCTCGATATATCATATTGATCTGCGAGACCCATTTCCTCCAAATGTTTCTTCATCTCATCAGGTAACATAAAGGGGAAGAACGTGTATACGCTGTTTTCTGTATAATGTTCTGGCAGGGTTCGCAGCAAGAGCCTTCCAAGTGTACTTCCGAAGCCAAAGGCATTAGGATCACGCTGGCAATCGGCGAAACCCCAAGATGTGAGATTGTATGGTGTGAAATCATGCGTGAAATGCCTGTCGCCTCGTGTGAGGGCAATGGCGTCGCTAAGGATAGCGCGACTAACAGTGTAGCCTAAAAGAATTTGTTTATCATAGGAAAAGACTAAGATAGATCACATATGCTTACTAGGACATAAACCAGCACCTTCAACAAGGGGCTTATGTTCTTCTGCTTGCAAACCAGCATAGAGTTCGAGGAAGTCAATGTTACCATATAGTTTCTCCGCCGCTTCAGCGATTTCGGGGTCGCGATTCCATTCAAGGAATGACGCGAAAGCTATATGTAAGACTTTTAATAAGCCAAATGGTTGACTACGTAGGCGATTTTACGCACGTTTCAGACCAAGGAACTAAACATTGGCAAAAGAAAATCAAAAATTTGGCAACGCATTGATAGAGTCATACACACCCTCCTAAAGTCGTTCAAAGAACACACACCCCAGGTACGACTTTGTTCAATACCAATGATCTCATTCAAACGGAAGACCTCTGGTGTCCCCCTTGCTCCAAAAGTTGCAGCAGGGTGTGAGGTTCTAATATTCGGTGTATTGGTATCAATGATTATATTACTACAAAGAAATAGACACATACGCATCTTGAAGGACCTCGGCAAGATCCTCATTTTTGAAAGTATGGTCTGCTTGACGTGTTAACCTGATCAACTTGTCGTCAGCAACCAATAATATGAAAACAACAAAATTCTGAAACATACCCCCCAAATGACAAGGTCTTCAAATCTTGTTTAGTTTCAAGCATCTTATGTGCTGCAATTTGGAAATCTTTGGTTGTAAGTTCATCGACTGGTTTGTCTCCAAATATTTTTGTGAAGACGGTTTGTGTCCATTTCTCGTCTTCGACACTTGTCGCCGCATGCCAACGATAAAGGCAGTTGAACTAAATGAATTTCGTCAGTCATCTGTACGTTTAGATAAAACGAGGGAAATGTATGTACCTCGGCACTGCAAACATTTCCCTTTCCTCTCTCAAAGAGAGTATGATTGTCATTTCTCATTTCCTATCCACGATGGTTAAAACACCTGGATGAACACGTGGATCCCAACTCACCCCGAAAGGAACTAAACTCCAGCTACTTCCATAGCGGACCAAACCCAAGATGGCAGAAAAGTAGTCGGAGAAAACGACTATCACATGAAACGTTAATTTAAAAATAACAATCAAAAAGGATAAATATATTAACCTGCACCGAACCATCCACAGTTGATTAAGCGAGTTGTCTGAAAGATTTCCTCTTCTTGGGTAGCCAAGTGACCTTTCGCAGATGGATCATCGGTTGAAACAGTATCTGGATCAACCCATGTGCCTCGTTCGTTGATCTCCAACAATTTCTTCGCGATGTACTGGTGGTCCCAAAACCCGGAAAACAAATGGTGTGACACTATGTTACATAAATCACATCATCACTCACGTTGTGGTTGCGGTTAAAGAGGATCAACAATGTGCAAACTGCCGGTGGAAGGAGCAACAGACGATCCTCGCAAAAACAGTCGGGCCATAAAAGTCCACGGCCATCACGTTTTCGCACCTTGTCTTGTTCCGCCGGGTTATTTCCGTATAGGGGCGCAAGATCTACGTATGATGATGTTTCGTTAATCATGGGATCTGTATGGGAAGTCCGGAAAACGCTAAGGGAATTCATTCATGGCGTTACTGTGTCATCCATAGAAGGAAGTAATCATCACATACCTGTGTATAACGAGAGCCGCAAATGCGAACATCAACGAAGACAGCCCTCCAGGATGTTGAACGAACTGTGATGTATGTTAGAAAATTTACAGATTACAATCGTACTTTGTCACATACTTTTTTACGTTTCAGGAGGCTAACATGCAAAGCAAGTCAATACGGAGTAAAGCATGTGAGCATGCGGGGCTTACGTATCAAAGATCAGCCCAGGGTCTGGAAGTTGATTCTTAGGAATAGGGTGCGACTGTTGTACCGAGCGGGAATATGGATTCCCAGCCTTGGAGCAGTCGGTAAATTCGAAACGAGTTTGTGCTGCATGAAACGAATGTACACACCTTTCCCATATCTGGGATATCAATGTTGTTACCCGAACCATCAGCGGTTCTCCATGCATGCTTATTCCCGACGTATGTTGCGGGAGGATGAGATAAATCATCATATACTGTAATCGATTTCAATAACAATTGTTGAGAAGGGCTGGACCACTAACAAAGACAGATGATTTTGTTTTGCAGCGTATCTTGGAGAGGGCCGGGATCAAGTTTACGAACAAATGTCAGGGCATACTCGAGCTATATATAAAAGCATAAGTATATAGCACCGACTTCTTCAATAAGAGTAGCATACAAATAAATTTCTGTCGTCGATGGAGTCCTTATTCTTGATTAAATCCAAGACAGCAGCCTTGAAATCAAATTACGTCAAGCTGAGGTCTAACCAGAGATTAGGCGGGGTTGATCTCACCAGGGCTGTTGGGGTCGTCTTAATGTCAAGGCCCCTTTTGATCTGTAGCACAAGACGGCAATCAGTGACCATCTTCGAAGCTCACGGAGGCGAGACCTGCTCACCTGATCACGAAGGTTACTCAAAGTTTTCTCAACTTCTACCAATGGGTCCTTATCCACCACTGCAGTTCCATTTTGCTAAGAATTGCCTCATGTCAAAGAAGTGAGATTGATTATGTATTATGTGAACACTCACAGCTGCTGGTGCTGGTGCACGACGAAAGATAGAAGATAAAGACATGTGAGAGCTAGTGCGGTCAAGGGGGTAGTTCGGTATGAATGAACTCCAATTTGGATTTATATAAGAATGCGAACACGTTCGACGTGTGAATATCGAAGTTCTTTGATGAATTTAATTTCAGTTATGAACCATTGTGGGTGTTGGGTGAGTGGACAGCGTTGCCGTATTAATAAACTAGACGCACTGCCGCTCAACCAGCCCTTCTCATGCCTTCCTCATCGGGTTATAAAATTTTGACTGATCTTGTGCCAACCCTTCGTACATGCGTCATGTTTGAACTACCACTCTAAGTAAACAAGTGGAAGCCACTTCTTGTTGTCCTGTGACTTCCAAAATTAACCTTTCGATGAGACTATTATCAGGCATGATTCTCTTAGAACATAGCACGAGCATACTGTTAGAGAGAAAGAGGGATATACATATTAAGTACAGTGCGAAGACCGCCAAGCTATATGCTCTTGGAGTTAGATCGAAGGTTTGAAAAAGCCTGAGCAGGTACCGATTTCGAATGACCTAAGACTCCACCTACTTGTTCGGTTCCCGTATCATTCGGGGGTATATTACTATATCATACTCAATAGAATACAATGACAGTGGTGCACTGTTCAGATTCATGTTCAGATTCATCCACTCTTCTCTGTCTCGGTGTTGGGGTTTGTTGAATATCAAAGAGAGTTCACGAACAAGAAGGATGCATTCCTGCGAGGTGATAAGAACAGGACATTCTCTGAGAATGTCTTTGTTCCAAGTAGGCAAATTGAAGTGACATTATAATCAATTTCTTCTATCTCTCAGGAATATATACAGAAATATAAGGCATGGAGCATAGAAGTCCAAGTTCACCGTAGCCAACGGATCATCGATCATCAGTAATTGCGTATTTTAGAGAGCGAGCATACAATCTCGACGATGAAGTCAAAGGATATTAGTGAGAAACAATCCCTCTAGCCTCGGCCTGAATCAATAACCCGAGTTTCCCCGAGTGTATTCGTACGGCATTCACACACTGTTATCTGTGGCCTTTCCAGTGTCTCTCGCGATAATACCCTAAAACCTGCCTATTCTTGTTATGTACATCTTCTATACGTCCGTATCCCCGAACTCACCGACATTTGGTGCCTTAAGTCCTTCAATCGGAACACTTCATAGCATTAACCTCAGAGCTAGGATCCTCCTTACAAGCAGTAATCAACGTTAGTCAACTACCTCAAAATCAGGGATGGAATGAGTAAGAACGGAATCTGTTATTTAATAATAACAGATGCAAGTTCTGCCGATATTCTTAGTGGACTTTACAGTCCAGTGCATATAGAGAACGATGATGTTATATAAAAAGGGCGGGGAAGTAAGTAATAGACTTGATTGCTTTGATTGGTTTCATATCATATGCTCAGACACTGCCATAGGAAACCGCATGTTTGCTCACTGTGCTATTCATCTTGCTGATAATCACTTTCTCAACAACCACCGCGCAGAAGCTAATCACAACGTCCCACCAATGTTTGATCTATTAACTATCCAAAGCGCCTTATATACCTTCATTTCTTGGGCAAGATAGCATTTGATAGTTCACGTTTTACTGAACGTGGGGTCTCTGCCCTTTGTCTGGCATGGTGAGTATTCGTGCTACGTGGAAGGGTTGTGAAGACTGACTATTAGCTACTGCGCAGTCAGACTATTTAAGCTGTCATCGTTATGATATTTCGGCGGTATAAGTTATTGATAATGACTATGTTCAAGTCTTCTAAGGCAAAAGAGAAAGCCACGGACGAGTTCTGGGAGTTATGACTCCTATCGGGGAAAATCCGCTTAACCAGACAGCTGTTTTTTCGAGCTATGCCTGTGAGTACCTATCCAGTATAGGTTCAGAATATGTCACTAGAACTCATCGAATGCAAGTGATTGATGATTCCGAGTTTTATTTGCACCTTAGAAATTCCAGCTATGCAAAGGTACACAACTTTAAAATCTGCTACACTTGTGGTAAATTGACATGGCCTTTAGAACATGGATTATGCGCGTGGCAGGGTCGTTTCTAACGTATTCCCTATGTTTCTGGGAGTCGGAATATTGCCAGTAGCTGGTAAGTGATGAAAAATAGATCATTCTGAAATGAATCCCCGTTTATTTTGACCTTAAAGGAACAGATTACTTGTTCATTCGCGAAATTCCTATGTTTTCAAGGTATGAAGTAAAGGGCAAACCTGGTACCTTGGATGATAAAGGGTGGGCACTTTATCGGAATATCATTGTTGGTGGATTATCAACAAACCTGTAACAATTTGTGACAGTCTGGTCAGAGCTATTTCATATGATAAGACTTGTCCACAAGTCTCTGTCGAAAGATAAACTAAAGGAAATACTACGCGTGGTGGTCACGGTGTCCACAATGGGAAGCAGGCGTGACCGTTATCGCTACAAAACTATACAACTTTAAACCATATCGAAAATTGTCACAAAATCAAAAATAAAGAAATCTAGAAATCGCGAAACCTCCCCTTTGATGGACAGTCCTACCCCCACCAAAATCGATGGTGCAAATGGTGTAGCAGCAAAAATGGTTAATGACCTCATAAAGGATGCGGAAGATAACGATGAGGTGCTTCACACCATTGCCGTTACTCGCAGTTGCTTCAAAATTGCTGCACCGCCAGCGCTAGTTCTCGTTATCAATTGATATCATACATCTGCAAAATCACCACATTCAAGTGAAGGTTTCTTAGATATATCCTACTCCCGTTCTAACCCATCATCACATCGGCCCAAAGTGAAGGCAATCATGTCACCTCTTTACGGCGGAAGCACAAAAACGTTGGCAGAGTTTCTGAAGGGAGGGTGACATGATGTTCCCGAAGGTGAACGCTGGTGGGAAGGTGTGTTGAGTGGAGACGTTGAGGCGAAAAGGAAGGAGAGGTTAGAGGCGTTCAAGGGAATAAAAGAGGGTATAGACTCTACGAAGCTGATGTTACGGATGGGAAAGACACGATCTATCAAACCTAACCCAAGTGGCATCGCCCCTCCATTCTGAAGATTTCTATTTATTGTACACGACTCATTTATCGTGTGCCACTGGAATTGTCTCGTTCCTTTCACCTTACTGTAATACCCCCATATAAATGTCCTCATGACTTTATCGTTAGACTCCTGACCTCCATTGGAAAGTATCACACACATATTATGTTTTGACTTCACCATTCCGATCATGATAATGACGTTCATATTGCAGGGCAGGTGCAGCCACTGTACAGGTTCTCCGTTCGAATAATTAAGTATTGATTGGTTTCTTGCCGAAACATGTATACTTAGCATGGCAGCCTGCCAGTTTTGTTATGTAGAAAGTTAGAACTCGTGTTCAATATCTTGATATCATGCCCTGTTACAAATTTCTCATGATTGATATATAGATAATCAACAACAAGTTGCACAACTGAGAGTCCACCTGTTTTTGATTCGCACGTGCGCGTGAAGGTACAATCAATTTGTTAGAATTTAAACGCTTAAAACATTCATTCACTTTTCATTCAGCTTACTAAAACCATTCCGCAGAGACTATAAAGTAAGCTTCGCTCATGAACATCTGCATCAACACATCATCCAAATACTCATCAGGTAGCAACAGATTAGACCGGCCGGCAACAAGTCATCCCGAAAAAAGATGTCCATCAACCGAAAAAACACGCAACTGCAGACGCGGCCACCTTTAAAAACCCTCGCCCTACTCTTGGAGGGTTTCTCCAAATCTACCAATAGACTAATCCTTAACGAAAAAATGTCGAGTCTCCTGGCGTCTTCATTGTCTCCTATCAGCACAGTTGTTCATGCTTTGCCTGTCATAGCGAAATACCTTGCCATCATTCTCCTCCTACTTAACGCTGGCTCACTACCTTTGGTATGGCACTGTGAGTCTTGTTTCCCTCACCCACTTCCTTTCCTTTGGTCGCTGTTTACAAGATGCTATGCAGTCCAGGTGTTTCGGCCTGTATTTCGGGTCAGGTTCCAGCATATTTTGTTATCAATACGAACTGTATTTAAGTCTCGAGCTGCGAAAGATAAGATACTTGACAAATGGGTAGACTCGTTGACGCCCATTGGGGCAAATCCATTTGAATATGTGACTATGTCGTATAAAAGTCGAGTTAGTGCGTAAATACAGATAATCCTTTTTTTGTTTTAATACTAATCAATATGTCAAGGATTTGACAAAAGCGACTTCAACGGACATCTTAGCAACTCAAATTATGCGAAGGTGTGACACATTTTGAATAGTATTTACTATACAATACTCATTATCTACCAGGATCTGGATAGCGCTCGTTTCAAAGCTGCTCTCAGTATGTTTGCTAGAATATATATAGTAGGGGGTCGAACCGCATTAGCTGGTAGGTATATCCAACATTTACACTTTGAGCTTTTCTTAAATTTGGTTAAAGGCACAAATTACTTATTTCTCCGCGAAATTCCTATGTTCGCACAATATGAAGTGAGGACTACTATCGGTGCATGGGATAATAAATGGGCAAGTCATCTCCTCCCTACAAATTAGTGTCTCTTACTCATTTCAGGTGCTGTGAAACATCCAGATGTACATTATTTCGAAGTTCGTCAGCAAATCAACGGGTAAAAAGTCTAGCAAAGCCAACCTATCTTCCCCTCCCAAGCCAACAAGTGACATCCCATCAAGAATCACCCCTGCAAATGGCATCATAACAGACACTCCTAATGAAAAATTGCAAGAAAATTCAGAAAATACACGTGTTGCCTTGAACGAAGTGACGAATAACCTGTTGAAAAGAGCTGAACATGAAGATGAGGTCCTGCATACTATCTGCGTCTCCCAATTGTGCTTTAAAATTGGACGGATAACGGTTCCTCCAGTACTCGTTCTTGCTATGAACGGGTTCAGTACTTCGTTTGATAAATCGGTTTACTCCCACACCAACCCACCACCTCATTGGGACAAGGTCAAATCAATTTTATCACCAGTACATGGAGGGAGCCACAAAAAGATGCGCGAGATTTTAAAGGGAGGGTGGAGGGGTGTCCCAGAGGGTGAACGATGGTGGGAAACAGCGTTGAGTGGTGACACCGAGACACAGAGGAAGGAGAGACTAGAACGTATACAACAGCTTAGAACGAGTATGGATGGCGTCAAGTCGATGTAGAATTCTAAGCACAGGAATACCGGAAGTATTATGATTATTTAATTATTCACTGGCATAATGTACATATGTACTTTACAGCTTACAGTTTGGTGTTGTCAAACATATTAGATAAATATTGAACGCTTAGATTTGACGCAAGTCGTTGATCTCATCTGTGATACAGCACAACCCCACACCAAGCATGCAGCCCATGTTGAACTTCAAGCTTCAAGCTTCGAGCCATGCTGTGGGGCCCGATTCCACCGACAGGAGCCCACGGACTGCCCTATTTTTACTATCAGATTTTATACTGTTCTATATAAAAGAATTAATTGTTGGCTTTCATCAACGTAATTCCGTTCCGCTCACCCTTCCGCAGCGCCTCTAGAAATCCCACTATACCTTGCGGTCATCGACTTCAACAAACATGGCAAATACTGTACCTCCACCGACCTCTAACGGTCACATCCTCGATAGTACTGCACGCCTGAAAAAGCCAATACATACCGAACGCTTTGTGAAAATGATATGCGTTGGGGCTGGCCCTGCAGGTCTAATTCTGGCGTATAAACTCCAACGGTCCTTCCAAAATTTCGAACTTACTGTTTACGAGAAGAACGACAAGATTGCTGGTACTTGGTACGAAAATAATTATCCTGGGTGAGCTCCGAACTCCATCACCATAAAAGTCGTCACACTAATATTCTGGTGATGAATTGAGCTGTGGCTCTGAAACCACATCGCAAACCTATACATGGAGCTTCGAGCCTAAACAGGACTTCACTGGGGTCTACGGCAATGCATCCGAGATCTTTGATTACTTCCAGAACTTCAGTAAAAAGTATGATTTGCAAAAATACTGCAAATTATCACATAAAGTCTCCAATGCGAAATGGGATGAAGATGCAGGGCGGTGGGATATTGTTGTGAAGGACCTTGTCACCGAGAACGTTATTCAAGATAGTTGCCATATCCTGATAAATGCTGGCGGTATTTTTAATAGATGGATGTGGCCAGACATTCCTGGTCTCCACAGTTATCAGGGAAAGTTAATGCATACGGCAAGGTGGGACGCTGAAGTTGACTTGAAGGGAAAACATGTTGGGATTATTGGGAATGGGTTCTTGACTATTCACTACTCAAGTTGAATCAATTTGCTGAACCCTTCCTTTCTAGACCGTCCGCCATACAGCTCCTTCCTGCTATCTGTCCACTCGTAGATAAGATTACAAACTTTGTCCGAAAAGCTGCTTGGGTATCTCCAGTCAGGGTATTTCCGCCTCGCGATTACACCAAAGAAGAATGCGAACTGTTCAAGAACGACCCAGGTGCACTGATCGAGCATAGAAAGAAGTTAGAAAACGTAACAAACCACATGTTTGACGTTTTCGTTGAGGGTTCTGAAACACAGAGGGTGGTGCATGAAAGGATGAGAATACTGATGAAAGAAACATTACGTGATCCATTCCTGGAAGAAAAACTCATTCCCGAGTGGCATATAGGATGTCGAAGGCTGGTTCCTGGTGACAATTATCTCGAGACTCTGCGTTCCGAGAAGGTTGAAGTTGTTTTCGGAGAGATTGAAAGGATTACCGAAGCGGGTTGTATAACTGACGGTCAAGAATATCCCGTTGATATCCTCATATGCGCTACGGGTTTCGACATATCCTTCATACCTCAATTTGCTCTTATAGGACCCGAAGGAAAGGATCTCGCAGATGAATGGGCCGTGGAACCGAAAGGCTATCTTTCGCTAGCAGCCCCTAAGTATCCCAACTTCTTCATGTTTGGCGGGCCCAACGGTCCCTACGGTAATGGAACCTTCCTTCCTACTATGGGTCAGTTGTTATCTTCGTTACTCTATCGAACTGTTCACAGATAAGCCTCTTTGTTTCCACAGAACTAGTTACCAATTATATATTGAAATTCGTCAATCGCTGGCAAACGGAAAACATACACAGTTTCTCCCCTAAAATGGAAGCCGTAGAGGACTTCATTGCTCACAAAGATGAGTTTATGAAAAAAGTTAGTTGGGGCCAGGACTGTCCTTCATTCTACAAGGCAGCTACAGGTAAAGTCAAAGTCATGTGGCCGGGAAGTGCTTTACACTTTATGGAAGCTATTGCTGAGCCTCGATATGACGATTGGGAGATAAAGTACTCCGGAAACAGGTTTGCGTTCTTTGGAAACGGCTTTTCGCAAATAGAATCCGATCCGGAAGGTGATATGGCCTACTACATTAGGAATGAGGATAATGGACCATATATTGGTAGACGGAAACAGAGGAAGTTGGAAGGCTGGCCATTCCTTTAGGAGTTTCGCTGTAGATTCATATCGGAAACTTGATAAATCTATTCTTATGATGAATGTATATCTTACATGTGGTTATCTTTATCACCAGTAGCATTTCAGATATCGGGGGATAGTTCTGAAACTCGTTTATCCCTATTTTTTGACAGGTTATGAAAGTTTCCAGGTTTTCTCCGGCTCGGGTACACCCTGCCATGGAGCAGTACAATGATCACTTGAAACTATGACGAATTCTTTCCGGTAATGTCGCGCATGAGTTGGCTGACAAGAGTGCGGTGTAGATGGCAGGAATAACGCGTATACGATCCTTTCACACTACGGCACTGTACATTGGTTTAGAGTCATATTTACTTATGCGTATAAGCTTCTACGGATGACAAACCATGGAAACATAAATAACTACAGGTAGAAATATTCAAGTTGGTGTGAAATCCGAATCTGATCGGATATACAATATATTTCAAGAGCGTGTTGCTGACTGTGCTGATACATTATTATTACTTATTGGCAGGAGCATCAACTATAATTAGCACATGTCCCAGTGATATAAGAAATCGTTGGTAGATGTACTCACGGTACTGCAGTAGTTCCTTATCTTCATAGCTTCCTATTCACACATGTCTAACAAAACCACTGTTCTGGACAGCCATACCAGGTTGCGAAAGCCCATACACGAAGAACGGCCTATAAAGGTTATATGTATTGGAGCTGGCGCTTCCGGTTTACTCTTCGCATACAAGATCCAGCGCTCCTTCGAGAATTTCGATCTGACTGTGTACGAGAAAAACCCCAAGATTTCTGGTACTTGGTACGAGAACAAATACCCCGGGTATGTCTCTTTAATACACATTATTTGTTATTGTGACACTATAGGGTACGTTAACAGGTGTGCATGTGATATCCCTGCTCATACCTACACGTGGACCTTTGAACCCAAGCTAGACTGGTCTGCAGTTTATGCAGGTTCAGATGAGATACGTGAATATTTTGAAGCTTTCAGCAAAAAACACGGTCTACATAAATAT
The DNA here is from genome assembly GCA_009739215.1 of Floccularia luteovirens. NCBI lineage: Eukaryota > Fungi > Basidiomycota > Agaricomycetes > Agaricales > Squamanitaceae > Floccularia > Floccularia luteovirens. The sequence continues at coordinate 278,626 of VSJF01000009.1, forward strand.
TGCAAACTCTCACACGAAGTGTCGGGCGCACGCTGGGACGACGCAAAGGGACAGTGGGATGTAACTGTCAAAGAACTCGACACGGGAAAGTTAATTTATGACAATTGCCACTTTTTAATCAATGCATGTGGCGTATTGAACTCGTGGAAATGGCCGGACATCGCGGGGCTCGATAAATATAGAGGAAAATTGTTGCACACAGCTAGATGGGATACGGAAGTTGATCTGAAAGGAAAACACGTTGGCATCATTGGAAATGGGTAACTTAACTATTTCCCACCCTTTAATGAGGTCTTTTTTGCTAAGGCGTTAATTGCTAGGTCTTCTGGCATACAGGTACTCCCTGCAATCCACCCAATCGTCAGCAAGGTCACCGTATTTATACGAAATCCAACATGGGTGTCTCCTATACAAGGATTCGAACAACATGTTTATACAGAAGCGGAACGAGAGGAGTTCAGGACTAACCCTGAAGCTCTCTTGAAATATAGAAAAACCTTAGAAAACAGAATTAATGGCCTATTCCCCGTATTTTTAGAGAATTCCGACTCACAAAAAGATAATGCAGGTACTATGAAACACATGATGAAAGACAAATTGCAGGATGCATCTCTGGAAGAGAAACTCATACCAAAATGGGGAGTCGGATGTCGGAGGATCACTCCAGGAGTTGGTTATCTGGAGACATTACGTTCAGAGAAAGTCAAAACAGTATTCGGAGGAGTAACACATCTTACTGAAAGGGGTTGCGTTTCGGCTGATGGCCAAGAACACGTTGTCGATGCCATAATCTGTGCCACTGGATTTGATACGTCGTTTCGACCTCGATTCCCTATCATCGGGTTTGGAGGCAAAAGCCTAGCAGATGAGTGGAGTCAAGAGCCCAAAGGATATCTGGGAATAGCTGCCTCAGGATTTCCTAACTATCTAACTTTGGGTGGACCAAGCAGTCCAGTGGGCAATGGTCCATTTTTATCAGCCTTAGGTTCGCCTCTTATCCTGCTTTCTGTTTTGGTTGCCTTGACTGAAGGAGTATGAAATTTGCAGAAGGCCAGGTCGACTACATGCTAAAGCTGATCAATCGCTGGCAAACAGAGAATATTCATAGTTTCTCTCCCAAGAAGGAGGCGGTCGAAGACTTCATCGCGCACAAGGATGAATTCATGAAACAAACTGTTTGGTCTCAGGAGTGTCATTCTTGGTACAAGTCAAACAGTGCCTCCGGAAAAGTCACTGCGCTCTGGCCAGGGAGCACGTTACACTACATCGAGGCTCTGATTGATCCAAGATATGAAGATTGGGATATCAAATATTCTGGGAATCGCTTCGCATACCTAGGCAATGGGTCTTCCCAGACAGAGGCCGATCCAGATGGCGACTTGTCTTATTATATACGGAATGAGGACGACGGAGCATATATGAGCAGAAGAAAGCAGAGAAAGTTGACGGGGTTGCACCGACTGTAAATATGTATCTACTCTCACAGTAGCACAAAGCTTGTTGAGCTGGTTTATATTGGTCATTGTATTTTATAACCTAGAGATTAGCTTAGAGCTAGCATACTGACAGTGTACAGATGTATATACCTTTGTTGACAGCCTGTGGAATGCGCACAATGCACATTTGTCGCCAATCCATCATTTTGAGATGCCATCGTTCCATGAACCGGGAATTGAGGGATAGGTGAAAATTGACACAAATGAATATTTTGAACTTATTAATCAGATGTAGTTGTCCTTCTCTTTATAATGGTTGCACATTACTTTAGAAATACCGAGTTGGAGCTCTCGTCTATTTTCGTTTGGAAAGGTTGTTTGGTTCTGCTTTATTCACAAGCAACCAGCATCTATATTCGGCACAATGGGGCGTGCTCTCGAAAATCGACCAAATTTCAAGTCATTTACGACATATAGATATCTGGTACTAACACTAAGTCATCTCCAGTCTTCTGACCATAACATGTATCTGGTATGCCTAAAAATCTGAACCAGCCAGGGTATCTATGTAGTATGTGACACGCGTCACCTCACGGTCACCTTAAGTCGTAGCAAACTGTAACTACACAGTAGACTTAACACAATCTATACTCATGTTATAATACACATTCTCTATATAATCTAATCCCTCTCCAGTACTCTCCTCCTGTCCAAAAGTCACAGCTGTCTATAATCTAGCATATTTAAATTCATATATTGTGATAACATCAGTTGAACTATTTTTTTTTTTTTTTTTTTTTTTTTTTTTTGAATCCAGAAACGCGATCATTGGGGCGTAGCCCTATGGAGACCTTTACATGCGGTGTGTGGTACTAGTATTGGGATGGGCTATTGTAGGAGGGTTTGTGCTCTACGTAATCCGAGGGTAATCGGTGGCGGTTGCCTGCATGGGAGGCGGGATGTTGGGTATGTGATTAGGTTTGTTTTGTGTGTAGTGAGAATGAAGCAAATGAGAGACAATTTTGTATGTACATTATAATATAAACAATAACGAAAAGGAAAAGAGGGGAAAAGGAAAGTTTGGAACCATTCGGTAGGAGGGGTTGGGGTGCATGGTACGGGGTCCTTTGGGTGCAGGTGCGGGTGTGGGTGCGGATGAGGGTATGGGCTAGGCGGCTGTATGGTCAAACGGGCAGGGCTTTGTCTGGTGGGCTGTGGCTTTTTGTGGGGTGGCGAGGCTTGGGTTGGGTGTATGGGACTGTGGGACTGATCGGGCGGGTGGGCATAGATGTTTTGGCTGCTGGGAGGGAAGTAAGGTGATGATGTGAGGTTGGTGGGAACAAGAGTGGGAGTGAATGGATAAGGAGACGGAATGTAGAATATGGGGAGGGAAGAAACGAGACGAAACACGGCAGGGTATTACATGAGCTATCTGACATGCGGGGGGGTTGGTGAGGGGTGGAGCGATGTGCTACTGGTTGTTGTTGCGTGGCCTTTTGGGTTGCGTGTGCTGGTGGAGGTATTAGTCTATGATGGTTAGTGTGGGTTGCTTTTTATTTGATGAAGGTGCGGAATGGGTGTTTGGGTGGGGGAATGAAGTGGGAGATGGCTTATCTGTAGTTTTTGTACTGTTAGTTTACTGGTCTAGTGCGGTATTCTTTGGCCTTGGGTCTGGATGGCGAAGGTTCGGTGAAGGTTCCATGTGTGTCCTTGAATCTTCCTGTGCCGTTGATGAATCTGAAGAGCGATTTCCAAGTCTTTCTGTCGTTGAGTAGTTTGCTGAGTTGGGTTGCTGCGAGGCCTAATTCAAGTCTCATGTTTGTTCTTTCGTTGGCATATGCTGGGCATTCGAGTAGGAAATGTTTGGTTGTTTCCGCTTGGGTTCTGCATGCATCACATCTTGAGGAGTTCACCTTTTTGATTTTGGTGAGGTAAGCATTCAGTGGGATGTGGCCTGTTCTGAGCTGGATGAGTATGCTTGAGTTCGTTCGGTTTAGGTCCTGGATGTTTTTGCGATAGTGTGAGGATGGTGCTGATGGGTCGATTCTTGTCAATTTTGTTATGTACGGTGAGGTTTTTAGGGTGTTCGTAGCCTTTTCTAGCAGTCGTTTGTGTAGCTTTTGTTTGAGGGCGGATTTGCTTAGTGGTAGGCCTTTGTTGAGGAACGGGGTGGTGTTTCTAGTTGTGAGGCCTTCGGCTGCTTTTTTCGCCTCTTTGTCTGCTTTTTCATTGCCTGGTATACCTTCATGTCCTGGGATCCAGATTAGTTTGAGTTGGATGAGTGAATTTACCTTTCGGAGTTGTTTGGTTTCTTTGTGGATCTGGTCTATAAGGTTTTGGCTTGGGTGTATGTCGTGGCTATTTACCGCATTAATGGCTGCTAGGCTGTCTAGTGATATAGCCGCTGTTGTGATTTCGGGTGTCCTTCTGGCAAATTCAATGGCGAGCAGAATGCCGACGCATTTGGCATTGTACATGGTGTGTTCTTCTTCGGTGCCCAGGTGGTAGTGCATTGGTTGTGGTTCGTGGAAGCCATTAAATAACACTGCCGCTGCTCCCGTCATTCCTTTGTAGCCGGAGCCATCACTGTATATTTTTACGTCTGCGTTTCTGGTTGTGTCCTTTAGGATGGCTGTTTCTCTGGATTCGATAGTGCATTTGATGGGGTTTGTCCAGTCTGGTGGCTGACAGAAGGAGTTTATTGTCTCTATTTTGTGAGGAGAGACAGGTAGAAGGTGTATCAGATGGTGTAGGGGTGATTTGTGTGTAGGTTTCTTGCTTCTGTAGTGGGTGCATGCTAGTTTGTGAAGTGGGTGGGTTTTGGGAAGGGTGGCGATGCGTAATGCTGATCTGTGATGTATGTTTTCAACTGTGGTTTCGATGGGAGGTAGGTCGGCATGGACATCTAGGAGGTCTGTGGGGGTTGTGCGTAGGGCCCCTGTTATGCCTATTGTTGCCATTCTCTGTACTTTGTGTAGTTTGTTTAGCATGGTGGTTGATTTCTTTTGCTTTGTCTGTCTGTTCGTCAGTATGGGTAATGGGCACCATATTTCTGCCGCGTATAGCATTCTTGGGGTGGTGACGGCTGTGTATAGCTATCTGTTGAGGTTGGCTTTTATGCCCTTGATGGTTCTGCTTATACGTTTGAATTGGGTGAGCCACGTCGTGCCCTTACCAATGGCATGTTGTGTGTGTTCTTTGAATCTGAGTTCTTGGTCCAGTATTACACCTAGGTACTTGTATGAAGTCGATGGTTGTATGATGTTGCCTTGTATGGTGATTGGCAGCCTGTGGATCGGCTCGTTGTTTTCCTTTTTCTTTCTTGTAAAGATGACTAGGCCGAATTTTGGTATTTCGTATTGGGAGAGATGATCTCTGGCCCATTCGTGGCTGCCTCCAGGTCTTTCCATCATGTTTTGTAGTTTTGTGATCGCTTCGGCAATTGTTTTCACTCTGGCAGCGTATGACATGTCGTCAACATAAGATATGGCTAGTTCTTCTGGTTTGTTGGTTGCGTGTTCTACTTGATCGCTGCTGTAGAAAGAGTAGCCTACTCCTGATAAGTTGCAACCTTGGTCTAGACCGTTGGGTACATCTATGAGAGGGGATTGATAGTCATTGAAGATGAGTTGGGTTTTGCGGCCAGACATTTTTCTTTGGATCCAGTTGGTGTATTGGGATGGGACGCCACGCATTCTCATGTCATGGACTAGTCGTTTGATTGCTGTGTTTGGGAATGCTCCTTTTACATCTAGGAAAAGTATGGCGACAACTTCTTGCTTCCTCCAAGCATCTTTGATGAAACTAGTTAGATGGAGTACTGCGTCGGTAGCTGTTCTGCCTGTTCTGCATCCGTACTGTGTTTTGGGGAGTAGTTGATGTTTTTCAATGTTGTACATGAGGTTGTCCTTTACGCAAGCTGAGAGTACTTTTGCCATCGTGTCTAAGAGGGCTATGGGGCAGTATGATCCTGGGATTGTGTAGTCTTTCCTTCCTGGTTTGCGAAGGACTATTGTTTTGAAGTTTTTCCATTCTTCCGGATAGTGTTCTAAGTAGAAGGTTGCCCTGAATATGGGTCCTAACCATGGAGTGACGATGTTGCTGCATTTTTGTAGGACGATGTTGGGGATGCCGTTGATGCCTGGTGCCTTGTAGGGGCTTAGTTTGCGGATCGTTCTTTTTATTTGGTTATCTGTGATCACTTTGAAGTTGAATTTTGGTGGTGGGTACTGGATCCCTTCGATGAGGCCAGCATTCTCCGGCAGGGCTTGGAAAAAGCTGGTATATAGCAGGCGGCTTTTGGCTTTGTTGTCCTCGGCTTCTTCTGTGTTGCCTTCTTGGTTGATGCTTTTGAGAGTGGGGATTCTGGCTTTTGTGCCATCCAAGTCTGGGGCTGAGATGAATCGGTGTGCATCCCACACAGTGTCATCGACTATAGTGCTTAGCCAGTCTTCCCAGTGTGTTTGTTTGACTCTCTTAAGGGTGGTTGAGTATTCGTTGCAGTATCGTCTATGTTCTTTGTGTATGGGGTGTTCTACGTGTCTGTTTTGATGAGATTTTTTGGCTAGTTTGCTGAGTTTTTGGCGCATCAGCTTGAGTTCTGTGCACCACCATCTTTTGGATTTGGGACATGGTTTCTTTATAGGAACCTCTATTTTGATGGTATCTAGTATAGCTTGTGTTAGCTTTTGTAATTCGGAGTCGATGTCTTGGGGGGTTATGATTTCTGCTACGCCATGGTATGTGTCGAGTTTTGATGATAGGGTTTTTTGGAAGCTTTCCCAGTCGACTTTTTTGAAGTTATGTTTGGGTTCTTCTGGGTGGGTTTCTATTATACTGAGGTTTAGCTTGCTGAATATAGGGAAGTGGTCTGCCTTTATGGGTCGGAAATCTGGTAATACTTCGCATTTGGTGAAGGCGTTGCATATCTCCAATGCGCAGAATATGTTGTCAGGTCTGGTGAAGTTGCCACCGTTGGATGTTTCGAGTGTGGGCACTCCTTTTTCTAGTACCATTTCCATGTTGTTTTCGATTACCATTTCGATTAGATCTTCAGCTTTGCATATGTTATCTGCAGTGAATAATTGGGTGTTAGCATCATCGTCCCACATGGGATGGTGGCGGTTGAAGTCTCCTAGCCATATGTCTGATACGTTATTGTTTGCCTGTATCCTTCTGTTATCTGGACTTCTGTAGTATCTTTTTAGAGCTTCTGTAGTGTCGGAATGGAGGCAGTCGTTGTATATATTGAAGATGCGTATTGTTTTTTGGTGGCATCTGACTTGGACTGCTGAGATGTCTTTGTTTTCGATTTTGATCTGCTTCCAGGAGTCCGTGAGTAGCGCTTTGTTGATGAGTATTATTGATCTGGCCGGTATGGGGTTGTTGAGCTGGTTGGAAGGGTATATGATTTTCCAGTGTTGGAGAGCTCTTGTCACGTTGCAGAAGTCGAAGTGAGGTTCTTGTAGGCATATGATATCTAGGTCCGAGAGGAAGGCATGTAGCATGTCTAGCTGGGCGTCGAGGGATTTGTGGAGATTCTGTTGAGCTATTTTGAGATGTTTTCTGTTTCTTGTCTCGTTGGTCTCATTATTCATTGAGGTGTTGATGGGAGTGATGTGTTGTTGTTGACTTCCATTGGTTCATCTGCCCAGATACTTTGGTTGTGTTCTTCCATTCTGTGGTTTGTTAGTGGGTAGGGGTTTTCGCGGGTTGATTGTTGGTTGGGATGGGGTGCAGCAGTGTTTGTTTGACTAAGGTAGTCACGTATTGAAGTTTGGGAGTTTCGGGGTATGCTTCTTGTTCGTCCTCTTTGACTTGTTGTTCTGAGTGATGTGTCCCTGCCCCGACTAGCTATTCTATTGGCTTGTGAGTTGCGTGATTCTCTTGTGTTGTGGGTGTTGGAGGATTGATCGCTTCTGGAGTGGTGTTGATTTTCAAGAGTTAAATGGTAGTTGGGGGTTTCGTTGGGGTTGAGGCTGTTTCTCATGCGTGTTGCATTGAGTAGTGGTTCTTGTATAGCTCTTCCTGCTCCTCTTGCTCCTCGAGTTGTAGGAAGTTGACTTTGATTGTTTATCAGTTCGTTTGTGCTAGGATGTGTCCTGTCGGAAGGATTTGGTGGATAGTAGACTTCGCTCCTTGTCCAGGTGTCTGGTGAGTTGGGTATGGGGAAATATTTATATTTGTGTTCTGGGTTTTTCTCTACCAGGAGTCTTTTGGCCTTCAGGAATATGGGGCAGGTACATTCCCATGCTGCGTGGTCGTGGGGTATTCCGTGTTGTGCGCAATTGATGCATTTTCTGATTGTGTCTGGGCTTCTGTCGCACTGGGCAGTTCTGTGGTTTCCTGCGCAGTTGGCGCATGTGTCTCCGTTTTGTTTGCAATCTTTGGCTATGTGGCCTGCACCGAGTTTTTGGCATTTCAGACATCGTTGTGGGTCCAGTTCCATTTTCCTGATTTTCATTCTGTTGCCTCGCCATTTTGCTCCCTTTTTTATTAGATCGTTTGCAGTTTCTCAGCTGGGGCATGTTAGTATGACGTGTGCGACCATTTGTCTGGCCCATCTTTGTTCAGGTGGTTTTAGCCATTTCATATTGGTGATGCTGCCATTTTCTATACCAGACTCGTTTTCTAGTTCTTGGATGTATGTCTTATCGAATGCCACTGGTGCGAATTCCATTGTTACATTGTATTCTCTTTGTCTGAAGTCCACATCCATTCCAAAGGTTTCAGCGAATGCTTTGGTGACAGAGGGTATGTGAAGCCATTGTGCTCCCCTTGAGGAATTTATCTCGTATAGTATGGTTCCATTGATTAGTTTCCTTGCTGTGTCGAATTTTATCTTTCCAGGTTGGTTTTCTTCTAGGGTTAGGGTGCCATTTTCGATCTTTTCGTCGATGGTGTTTAGTGCATGGTTTGCCCTGCGTATGAGCTCTTCCACTGTCATTGCTGCGAGTAGCTCTTTATCCACTTGATCTCCGCATTCCATGAGGAGTTGTCTGGCTTTAAGTTCCCCATTTGCTAGCACTTCTTGGTGTTCTGTCGAGAATGATATTGGGGCTAAGTTGGTTCAGAGTATGTCTGCATAGGTTTTTTGGTTTTGGTTTAGTGTTATGTTGTGGGAGGCGGAGGCAGTGTGGAGATCTTGTATGTCGGCATTTAGGTATGAGTTATCTAATCTCACTGTTTGAGCTTCCTTTATTGCTTCTTTTATTGAGTCATTGATGGATGTCTTCACTTCTTCGATTGTGGGTTTGATTAGGTCGATTAGATTCTTATGTACTTGTTCTGCTATTTGTAGTGCACCTAGATCTTCTAAATAGATAGCAATTGTGCATAGACCCTCTGTTATTTGTTTCGGTATTTTGTTGGATGTGTTTGATAATTGGAGTAGGGCTATACTGAGTTCAAGGATGTTCATTTTGTGGTCTGCAGGTTGGTATGCTTGTGTTATCATCCATTTTCTTGCTTCAGATGCGGTTTTGATTGGGCAGTTTGTTATGAGTTCCTCTCGTATTCTCTCTAGTTCTTCTGTGCTTTGTGATCCAGTGAGTTGTTGTCTGGCCGCATGTGTGCTTCTTGTTGTGGGGGTGCTGTTTTTGTTTCTGGTGTTGGTTGTAGACATATTGTTGATATTGTGATTGATTGAAATATAGACGGTGTGATTAAATGTAGTTTCTACTCTAGTTTAATGCCTCTCCTCCTTCCGAAGACCTCAATCCGTTGCTTTTTGGGCGTGGGAAAAAGGTGGTGGTGGTGGTAGCGGATCAAGCTGAGTTTTTCAGTTGAACTATTGGGTGATGATATGCAGAATCCGTTAACACCATAATTCAATAAGTCAGTATCTCGGATATGGTTGCACAATTCATTACTTCAACTTTTTTCACTCATGGAAGAAAGATAGAAAAAAAGGTTTAATCGAAGGTATCAAATATTCAGGTTTACACCGAGGTACTATGTAACGTTGACAAGCAATGCAGTAAGAAAATAAGTTAAATGTGAAGACTAAAGAATTCTACTTAGAAGGTACTGTATTGTGTTTATAGGTTGTCGTTATTCTTGTCGGAAACGTCGAGATTACCATATTCAAAAATTTCCACACCAGGGTTAATTGCAACCTTTACGTGTGACGAAATACGAACACTTTTTGTCCTCTCTTCCTTTCCTGGTGTATGCTCATCAAGTACCTTCATAAACCGTTTAGCGAGATCGACTCTAGGCTCATATTGGAATTCTTCGCAAAGTGGAAGTATTAGTAGCATCCCCTTCGTACAGGCATCGACACGAGCTGGGTGTTCTATTTGAGTAGATCGACCCAGCCACATATGAAGCTCATGTATTATATCGAACGAAAGAGCGACATATTTCTTTTTGGAGGTTTCCTTTGGAGCTGAAAGAACTGAATGTATCAAACTAAAAATTGGTTCAATGTCGTCCACAATCAGTATACGATCATCTTGTATTGATGGTTTAATAGCCATCAGGAATTGATCAGCTATGTCTGACCATAACCATTAGTGCGAAATGAAATATGAGATAGCTCGACATACCATCTGGGAGACTGGCGATATCGTGCGCTGGCCATCGTAAAAATGGACGACTGGGAGTATGCGAGTTGAGTATGCGAACTACAAGCTCCATATAAGTAGGGACAAATTCGGGGTAGTTATATTGATGAAGTTCCAAGAAAAGTGCGGAAACAGTGTCCCTCCGTTCGATATCTGATGCCTCATTAAGCTCTACCAATATGTCATCCAATCTTGGTTCTTTTTGCTCCTTGCGACATAACTTCAAGACCTGGGTGGCAAGATCAAACGGGAGACTCTTGAAGCAAGTGTACATTTTATGGAAGTATTCAGCACTTTGTCCGTAGTTCCTGTCAACCCAGAGCAATGCAACGAATGCATTAACAATGTCCGAGTTTTGTCTGCGGGAATCCGTATTGCGTAACTTCCACCACGAGATATCATAGTCCACCCAACTCGAATCACTGATCGACGTCCAATATCTACCAAGACGCCGTGAAACGTGATGGTGGCTCTTTTTGCGTTTGGACCCAATATACCGAACGATACTCGTTATGACTCGGTGAAAAAACCAGGATTGCGGGGTCTTGAAAGCACATTGTGGCACTCTAAGTGGATCATCGACAATCCAGAGTAGTTGAAAGCCAGGAAGTATAGTCGACACGAAAATAAACAACACAGCCTGACCAACTACGACTGTAACAAGGCTGGCAACTGTGTGGTTTAGTGACCAGAGCAAGTTGAGCAGTCCGATAAAGAACATCAGTAGCGACATTTGCAGGAGAAGCGGAAGGATTGATAGAATCGATGGTACCTTCCAGAACTTGAGACCTTCGAATCGCATCTGGCGGATGGCAATGGCATCTTTTGGCTGAAGTGGAATTTCTCTGTGGTATTCCCTAAGCCATTGAACACAAAGGATTGCGATCAGTGCAGTGGTAAGACTGAGCGCAAGACTCAGAAAGAAGAAAATGTTGACTCGAACTGAAGAGCCCGCAGGAGAGAATGGTTGAGTAGAGGGAATAGTGAATGGAGGAGCTGGATTTTGGGAGCCTAATGTGCCGAGTTGCGCAGATATCTGAGTGAGCACTAAAAGTGTCATTTCGGTAGGATCAGGCTGTAACCCTTTGTATGCGCCAACGGCGAAGGGAGTGACAGCTCCGGAGAATAAACCAGACTTGTCGAATAAGAACCGACAGTATATAGATATAGGTCAAATAACTCACAAATATAAGCAAAAACTGTACTTCATCCCTCCATGCTTCAACCATTGATGTGTCATGCTTTTGAACAGTCTTCAGACATTCTTTCCAAGCATCTTTGGTGTTGATGGTCTCATAAATGTACTGATCACCGCATTTCCAAGCATCAGTAGGAGTAGCGGACTAGGTAATGTTAAATCAGTCCATGAAAGATTGGCACTACCCGAACTACCCCACTCACCGTTGAGCTTCCTTGAGACGACGGATGACCATCTGCGTTCGAGGACTTCTCATTGTCGTAAACATCTTCGGGTCTGTCCATAATGTTTTAAGTGTAGTAGGGTGTAAGGAAAACGCCCTTTAAGTAAATTCACCCAGCTATGTACCACACAGCCACGACAATATTCCTTGTTGCTGGGAGGCTCGTGATATGCCTATGGAGAGACTCGCTGCAGAAGCATGTAAAATTTCCAGTGCCAATCAGTGGCCGCGTTCCTGGATATAGATATATCAGTGATTGGTCGCTTACCTTGTTGTCGGACATGCACTTAGGGTTCCCAAATGAAATTGGGGAATGATGAATTGACAAGACATTCGAGCAAAAGAGGGTTGGTATGTACATTGTCAATGGTTTGCAAGATACAGTATGTTTGATTTTTTAATCCGATATCCTAACAAAAACAGGCGACTTGGTAAAACAAACACTGGCCAACTCAAATAAAACCAAATACAATCCGCCAAGCTCGGAATTCGAGAGAAGCTGTAGTTTTCCTGAGAGCAAGAAGCGTGTTAAAACACCATCATCGCAAACAAATCTGAAACCTGGATGGCCATATGGATAAAATATAATGATGCTTTGGGATGTATAGAATACAACATATGCAATTTGATAACGATGCAACGAGAAATGGGTTAATGCTAGGGCTATAGAAAACAAAAATATTATTTAGTATCTATCGTACTTTCCGGGTACTTCTCATCCAAATTGTCTTCATCCATTCCCAAGTCACTAGTTTTTCCATTGATTTCAACCTTCACGTAGGATTCAAGGTCATTCCGACCAACACGCTTGTTCCACTCTATATTGGCCGTCGGTCCAATGACATTCGATTCACGATTTGTTACAGCTATATGTTTATCAAGCACTTTCATAAAATCCAGTGCATGACGAACTCCGCTATCGAGTTTGAAAGAACGTAAAAGTGGTTGTACACGCATCATGCCATATGTACAGGCCTTGACACGTGTTGAAAGTGATTCCTTAGGCGACCTGCCTAACCACATTTGAACCTCATGTATAATATCGAATGTAAGAACAATGCGTTCTTTTTTGATTGACCGCGGATTTGATAGTACCAAGTGTAACAAGTTCCATATTGGTTCGATGTGGTCGTTTATCACATCTTGGTCGCTTTTGATCAGTGACTTGATTGACATAAGGAATTGATCAACGGTGTCTGATAGAAGTTATTAGTGCCGTGACATGAAAGGTATAATGGAATAGAAGCTAATCGTACCTGATGGTAGACTGAAAATGTCATGAGTTGGCCATCGTAAAAATGGATGGGAAGAATGAGAATTAAGGACGCGAATAACGAGTTCTAGGTGTGCAGGGGCAAATTGTGGGTAATTGGGCCGGTGGAGTTCCAAGAAAAGTGCAGACACGGCGTCCTTCTTTAAATCGACGTCTGGCACTGTTCCGACACGTGACAATATTTCATGCACACTTTCCTTGTCTTTCTTGTAACACAACTTCAATACCTGAGCAGCATGATCGAAAGGGAGACTCTTGAAGCAAGAGTATAACTTGTGGACATGTTCAACGCTTTGACCATAATTTCGATTGACCCAATGTAATGCGTTGGCAATATCTGATGGTTTCGAGTCATGTCTGTGTGATGAAATTGTGTTCCGTTGCTTCCACCAATTAATGTCGTATTCCACCCAGTTAGAGTCATGTAGTGAGGCCCAATATCTTCTCAGACGTCGAGAAACGCGATGGACCCTCCCTTTGAGTTTGTAGGTAGCGCGACAGATAATCCACGTGACAATTCGGTGGTAAAACCAGGATTGAGGGGATTTGAAAGCACATTGTGGTACTCTTAGTCGATCGTCCCTAGTCCAAAGGAGCTGTAGAGACGGCAGGACGGTTGAAATGGAAACAAATAATACAGCTACACTGGCCGCAGCAGTCACAACGATGGCAACTGTACAGTTTAGTGACCAAAGCAGGTTGAGCAGGCCGACAAAGAACATCAACAGCGATGTTTGCAGGAGAAGTGGGAGCAATGATAGGATCGTGGGTACCTTCCAGTACGTGAGACCTTCAAATCGCATCTGGCGGAGGGCAATAGCATCTTGTGGTTGGAGCGGAATTTCTCTCTGATATTCCCGGAGCCATTGAATGCAAAGGATCGCGATGAGTGCAGTTGATAAACTGAGGGTGAGGCTCAGGAAGAGAAAAACATTGACTCGAACCGAAGAGCCCGCAGGAATGAAATGTTGGGTGGGAGGAATAGCGAATGGTGGAGCTGGATTTTGAGAACCTAATGTGCTGAGTTGTGCGGAAATCTGGGTTAGGACAAGGTATGTCATTTGTGTAGAATCTGGTTGCAGCCCTTTGTATGAACCAACAACGAAAGGTGTGACGACCCCAGAAAAAAGACCAGACTGTTTAGGTAAGATAAGAATTGATAGCGTGCGTATCAAGATAAAGTAAATAACTTACAAAGATAAGCAAAAATTGTACTTCGTCCCTCCATGCTTCAACCATGGCTTTGTCGTGCTTCTGAACTGTCTTGAGACATTCTTGCCATTCCTCTTTGGCGTTATTAACCTCATGAATGTAGCTGTCGCCACATTTCCAAGGGCTAGTATTATAACCACCCTGAATGTTACCGAATTAGCCGATGCAACAAGCTGACATGGCCAGCCACTTCACTGCTGAACTACCATCCGATGTGGCCTTGCTGGTGGATGGTTTCCTTTCGTGAATGCCAGCTGTTTGTTTGGCGAATGAGTTTTCGTATTCGTCCATGGTGCTGCCAGAGGTCACAGTCAAGAGGAGAATATGTTCAGTGTCCGTAGGAACGGGAGGGCCTTTAATAAGTCACCCAGTTTTGTGCTTCTATATATTTTCTTCCCCTTTTGTCGTTTCATCTAAGTATAATCTGACCCGTGTCTGCTTGGGAGAACATGTGTTCCTAGATAGAAGCCTCCTTGTTTTATGTCCAATCAGTGACTGCTGCATACGGCCATATTGATTGTCCACGCAATCCCAAGACATAAACCATTCTGAATGTAGTTGTGTTAGGTGGTAACACTCTTCCGAGATGTCAAGAGTCATGGCTCGAACCAGGGATTCTTTCGTAATAACATTGAACTTATGCCGAGATCGAAAATGCGAAGCTTTAGGCGTTTGGTGGAATCGTTGCAATTTTTGTGACTAAAAACATCACATTTCAAGAAACGGGGTGATCGAAGAATTATCGTGAAGCGCTAAACAGCCACTCAATGCCCGTAGTACCTTGATTGATTTAATTTGATCATCGGCATTTTCTTTCTAAATTGCGTCCGTGAGGCTGACATATGAACCGGGCCGATTACAATCCACTAATGAAACTCTATATGTCACCCCATCCTCAGCGTGAGTTCTTCGGGAGTTAGAACGTCGAGAATCCCGGTCCATGGAAAAACAAAGGTACATCTAAAGAGCGCCTGTAAAAGGCGCTTGACACTATTTTAACGGGGGCAGTGCGATGATTATCATTGATTGATTGATGGTGAATATGTTCATGGAGATCGTCAAAGTAATGACCTGGTAATTGTTGATTGAGACATTGATCTGTTTCGACACTAACAGAGCAAATAATCAATACAATAAAACATGATGGTTTGAGGGTCACCGAGAGCAACATTTGTTATCACCTGTGTAGGCCCTAGGGTGTAGGTGGGCAACCACATTAACCACGCAAAACGCCGGTTGCTTGTGAATCAAGCAGAATCAAATCAGTTCGCTGGATTACGTAAGATCCTCAAGAGCGGCCAAAATCCTGGTAATGGTTCAACGTAGTTCCAATTAAGTATTGTGAGTTTCCATTCTATACAAAGCGTAATGTATAAGGTAACTCCCATACATTAGCCCATGTATATCTTATGTCATTGTGTCAATAGCGAAGCAAAAACCCACCAGAGTCTCTTGTCGAGGCGATGACAGTTGTACATGTTCGGAGAAGTTAGCAATACTTATCTGAACGATCTAAATAATGCCACATTTTTGACATCACATGGCCGTTTGGGTGAGGTAGGGGGTGTGCTGCGAGTAACACACAACATCAAAAATTCATGGACTTCGTGCACGGTAGGTCAAGAAGTTCTCAGAGATAATCCGAGAATTCTTCGGTTTGCGAATGGGAGGGGCGACCTTTTCGGATTATGATCTCGATGATTACGCTACTGTCACTTGGGAGGTGGTCAAATGGGTTGTTGACAGTGCGGCGCCGCGGCAGTCAAATGAATATACGTCGGACTTCAAGGTGATTTGGAACGAGCCGGGGTCCAATTTTTCTGGACCCATCCAACGCGGTATACCTCGTTGGGGGTTCTCGGAGTCGTCCACTTTACCAAGGGGGTCCATAATGACGGAACGTTCGAAGTCGACCAACAGCGGTTTGCCATGGGGACAGATGAGGTTATTCATCTGTTTTATTTTGGCGTTGAGTGATTAGAGGTCTGGAAGGTATGGTTATCCTACCACGGGGATGTCACCATGAAGGATTGCAGGTGACTCAAAATACATGTAAGCAAATGTGGAAGTTACCCCATCTAACTGATAACTAATCAATGGGAGTTTCGGGTAAGGATAAATAGCTGCAAAGAGATAAGTACCGTTTCTTCCCCGTCAATTTCTGACTGCGATAAAATATAGCTAGCGGGATTGCCATTGGGTAAGTATTCTGAATATGAGACATGGCTGGGGTGGGTTATGACACTTTAATGAAGGTGGATGCCGAGACAAGGGTGAATGTGTTCATGAACGAGCGATGTCCAGATTACACATTCATTACAAAACGGCTAAATATATAATTTTGTCAGGGATCAGATAGGAAAGGAAAGAATTCCCCTTAGAGAGCTAGTTGAACATCGGGTTATAGTTGGAGCTTGGGTGGGGTCAAAGATGAAAGGGTGAGTGGGGGCGTTTAGCAGAGATCCAGATGGCACTGACCTGTTGAGCAGTCATGACAGCTTTGCGCTAGAAAGAGAGAAGAAACGGTGTAATCGAACCGGCTGGGTGGGAGAGTTGGGGGGAAAGCGGGTCTAGGGAATTCTGTTAGAATCATTCTTCTAAGATACAACCCGTGAAACGTTCCACTAAGGTGTCCATCGCCTCAATTTGTATGAAGGAGTGCAGCTGCGGTCGTTAAAGCTCAGAAACAATTGCTGTTGTGTTGCTGTTGATTGCTGCAAATTTTTCGTAAAAAGCTGTAACTTGTTCATGATATCTACGCTCTGGTCATAGCAGTATGCCT
This sequence comes from Floccularia luteovirens, assembly GCA_009739215.1. Classification (NCBI taxonomy): domain Eukaryota; kingdom Fungi; phylum Basidiomycota; class Agaricomycetes; order Agaricales; family Squamanitaceae; genus Floccularia; species Floccularia luteovirens. The sequence continues at coordinate 295,317 of VSJF01000009.1, forward strand.
TCCATGTTCCTAAAATCATTACCATCCACTATTCCTCAGGAGTCCAATGAAAAAGTTCAATCCGACAATCCTCACGGCCAAGAAGATATCAGCATCACAGCTGAGTATTTATCACGTGAGCGATTGTTCATTCCCGCGGTCTATATTAGTATATTCATCATATTACAATGTATAACTAGTTTCTACTTAACGTTTTACAATCTACTGTATGTTTCCTTGGTCCAAACTGACCAGGGAATCAACTGACTACTCTCCGGGCTTGCTGTTTCCCTGATTTATATACATTCCTTTTCCATGTGTTGTTGCACTACGTCATTTTCTTATTTATCTCCGCACTAGCCGTAGCTTTGCAAAGGTTTGGGATTGCAGCCTTTAAGTAATATATGGTCATGGTGTCCAGACGTAGACTAATGCAAATTTTGGGGCTTGTGCATTATGGTCTATCTCCTTGACATGGGTAAACGATGGCGTATCAAGTACTGTATACACACCCATTTTGCCAGTATTTGGTAGCTTGTCCGAATATGTCGCAAAAAACCCTATTCATTCCTATATCTAGACAAAAAAAAAAAGGAAACGGGACAACAGATAATACAACATGTCTAAGCACCTTATTCTACATAGACCTCTTACATAGACTATGACTCCTCGAGAGTCATCAGCTGACAGACCTCCCGCATCGTCGGACGCATATGTGGTAGATGAGACATACACCTATCGAGTAGCTCCTAAAAAGGATCTACAAGCTGATCAGACTGGGGCCGAGAAGGGCGTCTTTGTCGACAAAGCACTTCGACCATGACAGCGCTGTCAGACTGAAGGTAGCAGAACGGTCGCCGCATACTGAACACCTCAACTCCGAGGCAACCGAATGAGTATACATCTGCTTGTAGCGTAATTAGGTTGACGTCTTGGCATAATACTTCTGGAGCCATCCAACGGCAAGAGCCTTGAGGTATGTCGGTAGTGGTGATACCCGCAAGAACCCCGGTTGAAGGGTTCATAACGACGGAACAGTCAAAGTCCATTAATAGTGGCCTCCCGTCTCCGGCGATAAGAATGTTCGTCTGAAATGGACTGAGACTCTCAAAGGTTTTTTGTTATATGTCATATCTCACCCCTCTAACGTCGCCATGGAGGATCGGAGGCGATAAATGATGCATGTAAGCTAATCCGCTTGCTACCCCAAATATCATAAATAGAACGGGATGAGCATATTGTTTTGAACTTTGTGGATAAAATTGGTAAAACAAACAAGGCCTAATTTGTCTACACCTTCGTTTGTTTGTAGGTAAGGTAGCAGGTCGCCTGTTGGTTGAAAAGGGGATACCAAGGCGGGCAGTGCATTGTGGGTGAGTGGGACGTAAACACCATGGAACGGAAGGATGTTGACATGATCAAGTCTATCCCAAATCAACGCTTGAGCGCTAATTTTTTCTACCTTGAGAAGAAAAGTCATCGGTTTACGAAAAAACTCGAGTGGAATAGACTAGTTTTTCCGCTGAAATACCTGATAACTTTGTGGAACACCCCCTTTTGGGGGGTGTCTACCCGTCTTGAGAACCACAGCCCTTCCATCGTGCTGTGCAATGGTGAGATCGGATTTAGTGGTCATGGCGAATGGGGAAGATGCAATGTTTTTGATATTGTCGATGCAATTGAGCCTGAGAGTTTCGTGGTAATCGCGAGACACGTTCGCCTAAAACCCCGAAAATTTTTTTGGGCGGCTGTGGCAATAAAAAAGTCTCTTCAGAGGACAAACCGTGTTAGCTGTGGAGTGCTGATTCTGAAGCTGGCTTTTTTGTGAGTAAGTCACCCGGATGTATCATTTTTCGAACCATACGTAGGGTCTCCTAAAAAAATTCTTTGCAGAAGTCATTTTCGATCCGGTAGTTTGAGTATCAGTAAGGTTCGAGGTATTTCTAGAGATGTCATATATATGAGTAAGTTTACACCGAAGGAACTTAGTGGAGGTTATTTCGACGTACGGATCTGGTTAATACCAGCTGTGAGGCCAAGGCGTTGTTTAAGAAGATATAGAGGAAGAAGGAGCAGGGCTGTGCCTTTTTTTATGGGACTCCAATGGAACACCGTTCCTCCGAAATCCAATCCCACGAATAAAGCATAACCTTGTCGTCACAATGGAAGTAACACTTGCAGATTACTGGGGACAGGAGCTAGACCAATTAAAAACACAATCTCCGAAGGAGAAGGGGTTATCAAATATTTAGAGTTGTCAAATCTTTTACTAGTAGCTTAACAATTGGTTAGTAATTAATCTTGCTGAGTATCAATAGGGGTATGTTCGGATACCTTGGCTCTTTTTCCTAGAGGATAAACCGTGTTGGTCTTGAAGTACTGATCCTTCGGCTAGCTTTTACGTTAGTGAGACACCTGGTTGCACAACTCTTTTGACCATATGTTGAGTGTCCCAAAATAATCCCTTGCTACGGAAGATACTTTCAACCTCGATAGGTTGGATAGTGGCGAGGTTCAGGGCTTTACCAAGGAATTAATGGAGACTATCGCGACATACGGACCCCGCCCCATTGGACAGTTGCACGGTTAGAGCCTAAGGAGTCGTCTTAGGATTGGAGCTGTTTTTATATTTTATTTATCAACATTGTAGATTTGCATCACCAGATTTACGACATCAAGTCTGAGTTCATCCAGGATGAAATGCCCCCACTAAATCATCCATGCATGATAGTATGAAAGTAATAGATAAGATCTCAGAGCGGGAGGATAGAATGCAGCTGGTAGTCATTTTCAGGTTTGTGTGTGGGCCTTGCGGTCAAATGTACAGTGTGGGTGCTTACTATAATACTTACAAGCAAACTGTCAAAGTTTCAAACGTAAGACTGTGATCATCATGGGAAATGTTGTACCGTCTTGAGAGTCTACATGCTGGACTCCCATACCTTTCTCACCATCACCTTCAAGAACTCCATTCAGAAGAGCTCAACGCATCACTAATGCCCTCATGTCCTGGATGTAGGATGAGTGGTTATTATAATGTGGAGACAGGACGGAATACGACTTATCAATGTTTCTTTGAGAAGGGTGGAGGTATGGGACATTGTGATTGGCGAAGAAGAGAACGACAGTGTCTGGAATACAGTCTGTGTTGGCGATATCGATGGATCAAAGGCGTGCAATAGACGCTATGGGATATCGAGTGCGATGGTGACAGGATTCTGAAGGAGTTGCATGTACAAAGGCTTATGTTTTGAGCTGTATTTCTACACGGTGAGACACAGGTTGTATCCTATTGTGAAGACCACGCGATCCTTGTGTTTGAACTTGGACTTGGAATTGAGCGAATGGACTGAACTAGGAACTGACATCCAAGGGATCGCTGTGTCCCCAGATGAAGATATTTTTGCATTGTCTACTGCTGACAGGATCCATTTCTTCAATACGTAGTCCTGGGATTTACTTGATTCCTTCCAAGGCTACTTTTTATCCACCACATCATTCTCTCCTGATAATCGTCGCCTCCTGACATCACATCACACAATCCAGATGTGGGCTTTGTCTTCTGTACTTACACTGAAACCACGAATCGCATCTTCTACATCATCATCATCATCATCACCACACAAAACATGAATAAATTTTGTAATTGTTTCTTCAGATAGCTCACAAGTAGCGGCTGTGTCATTTGAAACTGTCAGTATCTGGTCTCTTAAATCTGCTTCACTAATATGATTTATTCAGGGAGAATCTTTTGGTACCTGTGCCTTCTCCCCTGACACTCAGAAGATTGCAGTCCATGAATTTAATGCAAAGATTGACATGTGGGATATAACAATATCCAAGCCTGCTTTGAAGCAGACCATATCCACTTCCAAAAGTCTTGGACATATAATTGCATGGTCTCCCAATGGACATTGGATTGCGGATGTAGCCTTGACTGCTCGCAGGGTGAGCGTATTCGATGCGGTGATGCGCAAACTTGCAGTGTATGTAGGACTCGACAGTTTGATGGGTCTCTTGAGTTCCATCAGACTTAGAGTTCTTGCATGATGTTATATGTGAAATATTCCAAGAGTGAGGCAATATTCAAATGGAAGAAAGGGGAGAAAGTTGAACCTGAGCAGCACAGGTGGGAGACAGAAATAGGCCGAAGGGTGTTTTCACACAAGGCTGGATGGGTTGTACATGAAGAGGATGGAAAAAGATTATGTTGGGTGGAACAGGGAGATCATCTCTGCATTGCGCGGCGAGGGAAGTATTATGTTGTGGCCAAAGATTCAGGCAAGTTAGATATTTTACAAGTCGAGGATAGTTCTATGGACATGACAAAGAGTTCGTAGACTCCAAATATTGAATACTACATCTTCATTCTTCTGATTTTTAGCCAAAGTAATCAGACATAAATTTTACCACAATATGTTATCACCTTGATTAATGTACCTCCCTGACAGAGTAATCTAGTAAGATGAAACACCAGCGTTAGTAGCTTTGCCACTGATGCGGATAAGCCCATCTTTTTGGTTTGAATGATACATTGTTGGTGCTTCGGGTATACTATCCCGGATTTTCCCCGATATTTATAAATAGCACACGTTAGACTTCGAAGTAAGAATAGAAATGAACAGGAAACCAGGTCTAATGGGTCTTTTGCTTGTGAATAAAATGAAATAGTAGGTCGCCTTTTGATTAAAGGCACACACTACAGGAAGGCTGTTGTCTGCAGGTGGGATGTAAACGTTTAAACACGTAAAACCAAGGGTCCAATCAGGAAAAGCGTGACCTTTTGTCGCGTCTTTGGTCACGCTGAAAGTTGGTTGATTCCTAATTTGGTTGGAACTGTAGCATCTATGTGAAAGGCGCCATACTACCAAGGTATTTATCTTCCAATAACCTTAGAATGCTATTTTCATTTCACTGATTATGCACGATAAAGTTTCACAAGCGGTTGAGCAAAATAACTAAAACACGTTAATATCACGCCTATTAACATTACAGCGTCTTCTAAAGTTCTAATGTAGTCCTGCCTTCCATTACAACTCCATGGCGGAAGTGTTAAGGATATTCTCAGATCGGGAGGGTGACAACTGAAAACACAATGATCGACGATAATGGCGCTCCAGCCGACCCGGCACACACATGACGAACCCTATCCAAGGAGAACGTATCACACTGCACTAGAGCCAGCCAAAAACACTGCCGCTCGCAAGAGTGGGTATACAACAAAGACTGACGTCTGGTCATTTGATGTATATGTTTAAGGTGTGTTTAGTTCTTCCAATTGGAGACATACTATCTGTTAGATCTGACCAGTTCTTGTTCTTTTGCAAATGTACCAGTTGGTGTATGGGCCTTACTTGTGCTCCATAGGAAGAATCATCCCTTTGAGTTCGCGATGTTCTAGAAAATCTACTGCATACGAAAGCACATGCTTGGTACTCGATGCTACAATGCCCTGCTTGCGATCCTGGAATGGGTTGTCTATTTTAAGTTTCATTTGCAAGCGAAACTTGTTGACAGAGAGATGAACGATATAACCTCGGGGGATATGATGACTCGGTCCCGTCTTTGATATGCACATCTGGCCGCAAGGAAGAGTTCCGGCCGTGTGATTTCCCTCTCCTCTGGATGATATTTGCCCCATTCTGTACCGCTCACGTAGGCCAAACCCTCTGGTCATTTTCGATGACTGTTGTCGTGTTATATAACTTCCTGTAGTTGGCTATAATCAACTGCTGGCAAAAACATGTTTTCATATGCATAGTAGTTTTGATGACAACACACATTAACCCGACATTGACGAATTCTTTGCTTATTCTCATAGGGCTTAAACATTCTACAGGTGACACCTCCAAAGCCGAAAATTTATCCGCCTTAACTGCCGCGAGAATATCAGCTTGCGCACAACAAAACCACCGAATCCTATTCATTAACTACTGTCAGCCCCGGTGATATTTTTAATCATCCGATTTTTAGCCAAAGTGTTGAACTATAATTATCATGTATATCATGGTGTGTCGCGGCCTTTCCCCAACCATCCTCCGAATGTACCTCTCTGATATGGCCTTTTAGTCAGATGAAAAACCACTGTTAGCAGTTTTGTCAGTAATGTGGACAGTCCAATCTTTATGCTATTAATGGCCTGGATGACACAACTTTCTGAAAAACCACCTCCGAGTCGTACTATGCATTATCTAGATGACAATATTTTCGGTACTTCGGGTATATCCCGGATTCTCCCTACATTCGTAACAACGACACCCTCAGGTGAATACTTACCTCGGGATTCCTTTTCATTATTCATTGACTCACCACACCCTCAAACCTTTCTTAGAAGGCCCCACATCAAGAACAGGAGGCGCCCTGCAAACTAAGATTCCCCGCGCTAATGCTATCACGTCAAGTTGACTGGGGTTTCTAATTATATTCTACCCATGGCCGATCGGAAGAAGAGAGAGTGGGGGAGGGAAGTCACAAGGACAAGGTTCTTCGTCTATTTTGAAACCGCATATCATCTTATTATATTGTAAAAAATGACGCGTTTCGCACAATTTTCAGTATATAAGACGTGTTAACTGAAGAGACCTCGTCTTCAGTGATAAATCTTCCTATTATCTCACATCAGATATGCTTCAGTTGCTTCCACTCGCCTTGGCACTCTGTGCGCAGCGTGTATATGCACATGGAGGTGTTCTCGAGTATAAAATTGGTTCAACATGGTATACTGGGTGGAACCCATACAACAGCCCCACCGGGCAGACCTCAATTCAGAGGCCTTGGTCTACATAGTAAGTTGATCTCGTTAAGTAGTCCATTGCTAGTAATAATGAAATCATTCAGTAACCCAATTCAAGACGCGACGGACTCAACGTTGGCTTGCAATGATGATGGAACTTCTGGTGCACTTCAGCTGACTGCGACAGTCGCTGCTGGCTCCCCAATTACAGCATACTGGAACCAATGGCCACATCCATATGGACCTATGGTTTGTTTTGATTAGCTTGAGATCATAATACACTCTACTGATGGAGGCCAAATCTGCCAGCTTACATACCTCGCACAATGCCCGGGATCATCTTGTACTGGAGTTAATGCCCAAACTCTAAAATGGGTTAGTCTCTTTGCATGATAATTAGTGGAAATTCATCTAATGTTCCCCCTCTTGAAGTTCAAAATCGACCAAGCTGGACTTCTTTCTGGAACAGTATACGCTGGTTCATGGGGCGCCGGCCAGATGATTGCCCAGAATAATAGTTGGACAACCACTATCCCTACCACTGTTCCAAGTGGAAACTACCTTATCCGCTTTGAAACCATTGCGTTGCACTCTTTGCCCGCTGTATGTCAGATTCCCTCCCTTTCTCTCCACATACTAACTTGTTACCTTTTTTATAAGCAAATGTATCCAGAATGTGCACAAATCACTATTACTGGGGGCGGTTCCAGGGCTCCACTTGCTTCTGAGCTTGTCACATTCCCTGGAGGATATAGCAACAGCGACCCAGGATGTACGTTGAACCATTAAATGCTTTCCTCGCCCGATTTTATTAAAGCTGAAACCTCCTTCAAGTAACGATTAACATCTATACTAATGAAGCACAAACCATGTAAGCGCTTGTCTACCTACTACTTTCTTCGGAACCTACATTGACTTCTTTACAGGACAACATATCCAATTCCAGGACCTCCTCTCTATGGTAGTGGAGTGCGTTTTTTGGTTCTTATAAGCTTGAATCCATTAATCAATGTACTGCAAACAGGGTTCGTCTTCTCCGAGTCAGCCCGGTCAAACGACACCCCCTCAACAAACGAACCCTCCTCAACAAACGACCGTCCCACCACCTACAAATACCCCACCACCCGCAGGTACTATACCACAATACGGTCAATGTGGTGGAAATGGCTGGACTGGTGCAACTGGCTGGTAAGCAACCTCAACCCCCCTTATAATCAGAATATCTACTAAGTCTTCATTCCCGGAATCTCGGTTTCGTTTAGTGTCTCGCCATTTACGTGCCATGTCGTCAATCGTAAGTGCCATTTACAATCACTTCTGTGACTTGATTTTTTACTCCTTTCCGAATAGCCTACTACTCCCAGTGTCTCTGAATGTCGCTATACATACAAGATTCAATGATTGGCGGTGTGGCTGCAGGCTCTGCATCAAGCTTTGACTTCTTTTGTTAATATTTAGTACTACCTCAAATTTTGTAACATTTCCGTATGAGTTTGATTTTGCCCCTTGTTTTATATCTGGTCTAAAATTTTGAGTTTGTCACAGACGTGGCTTTGAGTGTCCCTCATCCATTTGTGGATCCATAACTAGTCGTCAACGAACGAACTTGAAATTATCATCAAAACATGGTTAAACCATTTGAACAATCAACGAACAAACCAGTTCTACCATATATCCACTCCAATAATATAAAGCCACTATCTCATATTTGAAATTTCTGATAACACTGGTGATATCCCCAGTCTACAACTGATTCACTTAGGACAGAACTTATTCCGTCCAAAGAACAAACCAATTCTGCTTATATGTACGTTCGATGCTATAATATCGATGGTGACAGATGTCTTATTGTATAAGGTTGTTTTCTGGATCAAAAACATCAATGTACCTCTCGTGTGATGTGGTATGTCAACTTATGGTTCCAGATATGTATGCCGAGAGTAGCCACTCATGAGATAAATATTCAGGAGTCGTTGAAAACTTGTGCCTGACAACCGAAAAAAAAAACATAACTTAAACAACATATAACCTGACTTGTGAATAATAAAATATGCTATGACCTTGATATCACTTGCTACCATTTCTTTCAGGCAAATGTGATCCCTCCGCTTCCAATATTGATAGTGGATCTTGGATGGTTATCATTAAAAAGAGAGAAATTTCCGGCATTTTCTTCAAATGAAACATTCAGTTCTTTCCTTGAATTTAGGCTTCGGGATTCTGTCAGTGACCGCCAAACAAAATATCAGGGAATACATTTACCTAGCCAAGAGATAGTTCAAGTAGACTGATTTTTTATGATAAGTCATCGTATTCAGACCAAGTGTTACTTCAGATCTGCTCACATTTTTCCAAAATAAACATGCCAATAAATATTGCTTGGTCATTGAAAACAATGGCCTATCAAGGATTGTTCATCAATGATCAATGACTCAAGCATTACTGAAGAATCCATAACATACACATATCAAACTGGACACACTGAAAGCGCTGTAAGATAACAGGTTGAATAAGACATATAGTACGCCAAAGATAGAGAACAATACGCACACAAATATTAGACCAGAGCTAATAGCATATGCAATCAAAGTATTCAGCAACGACATTGTTCTATGGACAGAGACGACACCACTGTCAATCACGTTCATTCCTCGTTATAATTCACAAACCTTCTAAGTCCGGACCGGTGTTTTCTCAAACACCATATCATAGTGCCTGCTACTGCAATATCTGCTGCCACCCAGCTACTAAATACGAGAATGAGAAGTGTCTCAACAGTGCATTGTTAGTTTAGTGCTGATATCAAGTCGCCTATACATACATTATACTGCAAGAAATTAAAACAATCTTTGATCTTGACTCTGTGCAATCATAGTACGTTGAACTCATTATTGTTTCGCAAACGTTATAAAGTAAAGCTCACGCCACTATCACGCATAGAACTAAAAGATGATATCAGTGGGTTGGATCAAGAATGAAGATAAATAAATATCTCACCAAATGTCAACGCTGACGAAATTGAGGATGTGAGCTAAGAAGAGAGCCGTAGTAAAGGTACTCACAAAATTCCATTAACACGAAAAGGAGCTTGATGGAAAATGTGAATTGGGCTTCCACAAATATCGAAGGTCTCATACACACCGCAGCACCAGCAATCCTAGAAGACCCCCCAACTATGAAGCCAATGAGCACTAGTTTGGAAAATATTATGCAAGCAGCGAACATACTAACGTATACTCGCCATATTTGAACACTGGCGTTATGCGAGGTCAGTACAGGTTTGTATTCATAAATTGGAAACACTTTACCAGTTAGTTGTAAAGGCAACAAATATCTGATGGAAGTGTCAGTTTTCAAAGAGCAGTCGTTGTCAATATGAAGACATACAGGAATTGCAATAACAGCCTAAACAGAATTGTAGGTAAGAAAGTAAACATTTGCACATGTTCACTTACTTTAATCGACCTGATAAAACTGTTGTGAGATAAATTATGTAAGGTTTATATAAATCTAGTCACCATTTTATTTGAATCATCGCATCAAAGTTGGCGTGGTTGATGATAAAATAATGATACCTGACGAAGTTGTTTATCAAAGTAGCACCTACAGTAAAAGAAGGGGAGCTCACACCGAGTTTATGGAAAATGTGGTATGAATAAAGCTCAACGTTCTATATACTTGTCAACACGGCATGGCAAGATATGTGGGCCAGTCTACTTGCAATAGAATTCCAACCTTTAATGTGCAGTAAGCAAAGAATGCATTCATATTATAGCAATGATGGGCTGGGCATACTAAGGACTTGAGCCAAACTTTGTCACACGGGTAGCACCGGAAGTACCAATAGGCTTGAGCTACTGTGAATCCTAAAACACTACAAAAGATGGTCGTCAGATCGGATCTTGGCATTTCGACAACACCATACATCATCGACAAGAACGTCCCAAGGAATAATACTTGGTCAATAGGAATAACCGACGTATACATGGAAGCAGGAATATCTTCTGTTGACTCGGACATAGTGGTGTAGATAATGGAGTTTGTTGTGTCAAGAATAGTGGATAGTCTGAGAGGGGGATGCCCGTTGGCAGAAACAATGCATATAGGACTTATAACTGCTGCAGCTTTACCATTTGAAGTAGTATCAGAATGGTGGAGCATACTCAATTTGTTGTCATCATTGATTATCTTTGGGGCTAGTCACATATGTACATTCTGCACGCCAATGCGTTATAACTAGTGGTTAGAAATGGGCATGAGTAAAATCACAATCACTTACATATCAACTCCAAATGTGTTTTATCTACCAGTGTTATTTTTCGGACTATGATACCCCGCCAACTACGTTGATAATTTTGAGTCATTATGAAAAAAAGTCACTAAAAGAACCATCAGAGCGCAGAAACCCCACAAATGTAACTCATCATCTGTAAAGCAAGTTTCCATATCTGTCTTGTATTGTTCTTCGCAAAGCTTCCGAATTCTCATCATTGTTCTATCAATAGGAACTGATTACTCTGATGTTTCCGCCTGTGCCACGAGTGACTAGTGTTGCGATAGCCATTCGAGCTTGATCTTGAGAAATTCCAAAAGGATGTTACTGCTATTAGGGGTCTATCTGTGTGAGTATGCGTCTGAAAACTTGACGAGATATCGCCACAAGCTTGATCAATCCTGTTCACTTCACACTGGCAACTCACCCAGTATAAAATCTCTGCCTTTGAGTTTCCTGGAACAATTCGGTTAGGCGGTCCATTATTCAAGTGCCTGGAACTGTTGATACAAGGTACTTATGAAACAATGTTCAACGTTCAATTCCATATTGATGATCACATGTGAGCGCAAAATAATTTTTTTGCTCCTCGGGAACACAACAAAGAACATCTAACTTACCATACTTTGAACCCTAGGCCCCTCATCCATCAGGACTACATGTTGACACCTGGTGCTTCTCCCGCTGCTACTGAAATAAGTAAGTAAATTAGATGGGAACTTACTAGTTGGCAATCACGTTACGGAGATTAGTAATGTGCGCTTAATCGGGGGCTTGGATCTGCCTGGGTACCAGTAAGACCTCGGCCTCAGCCAGATGTAGTATGAGCTCAGAATATCTAGACAATGGACCTTTGATCTCTCATTCCGAAAAACTTAAATGGACACCAGTGGCGATGAGAACACAGTTGATAACATATGCCAGGTTCAAACACCAATTCAAACTGTGCCAAGACAACCTTCTTTAACCAACATTGGCCAATGAACCCACAAGGCATCCCTGGGCGAGGAAATTAGGTTTGAAGGGACGCTCAAGAAAGGGGGGTCGGCAAAAAAATTGCACGTAACGCACCGCACAAGCTTTACTGTAAATTTCATTGGATTTTGGGAGAAGTATTAAACGAATCGAAAGGAGGAGTTGTGGGTTCTATGGATTAAAGTATTGAAATGGGTTGAGGGGAAACCAGAGTCCTAATGCTTGTCAGAATGCATGCATCAAAACAAAGGTCCCACCTTATCAAACACATGCCTACTGTCGATTTTGTAACTGAGCATACTCAGGATGCACTCACGGACTTGGATCTGATCACTACGCTGTGTTACAATGTTTCGTAAGCACACACGGAAGAGTGGTTGTACGGTTACACCCCTTCATGAGCATCAGAGGGAGCGCACATATGACGGGGTGCGGTAACAGCCAAAGTTAAGGCAGTCGGTGTATGCATTCAGCGTCTGGGTAGTGAGCGGTCAAGATCACAATTCGGTTCTGGACATATAGTAGGTGCTCTTACTAGATTTGATGATATACGTGTTGATTGACATGTTGAAGTGGGATGGAGCTCACACAATACCTATCTGCGGGTTCCAAATCTTTCGTTCTATATTTATGTCACTGGTCAATATCTGTAGTAAACCAGAAATCCATGGCTCGCATCGACTGCTTAGTGCAGGTTAATGGTCTATTTCTTATAAGTGGACAAGGCAGTCTGTAGTAGCTTGCTTTGTGATTCATAGTTTAGAAACAGAAGGATTTTCATCATTTGACATAAAATTCGAGGTAGGTCGGAATTTGGGCGAAGTATCATAATACGACAAGGAAAGTGATATCAGTTTCCTCCAGTCCACCTACCAATTAAATGTGAATATAAGGAGTGTTCAAAAAGGTATATATCACTCACACAGCCGGCCCAGGAATTGGGTATGTCTTATAAAAAGATTAACATCCTCTTCATGGTGTAAATAATATCTATTACTCACTTCAGTATCTACGAATATTTGGGATGTTATCAGTAAGTATGAAAAATGATAATAGAAGCACTTACTCTGGTAGGCATCAAAAACGATTCCAGGAGTACTTGCAGTGTATGCGCCAGGGAATGATACGAAAGAAGTTGGGAGCGCTGTACCAGAACCCGTAACCTGTATCTGAATGCAGCTAGGATATACTTGAGCACCTGGGTATGTGTATGCTGATCGAAAAAAGAGTGTTAATATAGCACTAAAAATCATTGTTCTGATATACATACCTGCGTGTAGTGCAATTCTGGGTGCAGATTCTATATCAGTAGAGCGACATAGAATAACTATGGTATCGTGCTTACATCTCATGACGAATGATATATTGCCCAGCTTTCAGTTTTGGTGGAATTTTGAACGTGTATATACTCTTCGATGCAGTGAGCAAATCAGTAGCAGCCCATTTACCATCTGATGTCTTTCCGGTTTCGGCTACTTTGAACCATACAGCACTGTTTGAAATATACGAGTGAGTACGGATATAGGATGATTAGTATAGAGCTGACGAAGTTCCTGGACTCCATTTTGTGATATCACTTGGAGCACGAGCCATGTAGGTAATCATGGGGCCCTAATAACCGAACTACATTAATTTGAGTTGAGACTGGGGTTAAGAGTTCCGAACCATGTGGCTATCTGGCCAGGTAGTCCAGTTCAAGGCTATACTTGATCCCGCGGCGAATGTACCAAATATGGGAGCCGGGGCTGAACCAGGAGCTCCACCTTCTGACCAACCGTTACATTGTACACTGAACAATGTTGTTCATTAAATTTTAAATCTCCTTAGTGATAGGTTGTTCTTCACTAACTCAATCAACGACAAATCAGTTATAGGACCTAGAACTTAATTCAGTATTAACACCAGAAAACAAGAAGCAAATTGACCATTCCCCGGAATTTTACGAACTATGCGCTGAGGGGGAGGATTGTAATACGGATCGGTGTAAGGCAGGTAGCCTGTGTATTTCACGGAACCGGAAGAGATTTCTTGGACATATCCATGCCCAAGGACCGAGGTCAGAATTGCGAAGAGGGGTACAAAACTAGCTAGTTTGAACATTGTGAGTCCTAACAATCACAGTTAGTTGAGTGAAAAGGATGGCTGTGATATAAGTCTTTTCAAACAAGCCAACGGAAATTTTGACTTCTCAGCGGGCCGCAGGCGCGGCTTTCTCAATGCGAAAGAGCGGGGTGACCAAGCTTTGTGGGTGTAATGACCACTACGCTGAGTAGCTTTATGGGGTTTTAAGAATTTTGTTTTTTGTTGTGGTTGCAGTAAATGATACGCGGAATACACGTTAAGGCGAAATAGAGCCGCACTCTATATGTCATTTGTTTGAGATTTTAGCTCTAGTGGTCTATTCACTGGCGATTGGACATAAAGAACCCCCGCAATTGCGGAAAGCTTGTCCATACGGCTAATTTTTCGGAAGAAACGGAGACACGGATCTTGATTTTGATAGAAAGGGAAGCGATAGGCGCTTATTTGGTAGGAAATATGTGACCATTCCAATAGGGAGCATTTCGGATATACATCTGGTGAATTCGTTGTAAATGATATGATAGATGCTGTTATCACCAAGTAATGAATTGTTGTTGGTCGTGTGAATTGATACCAAGAGAACTCGGATAAAATATCGCTGTAATAGTGGATGTTGTCAACAAGCCTATAAAGAATCGATGGGGATAAGACGCGAAGGAGATGCACTAGATGAACCAAGTTAATTTGCAGAGAGACGTAACATATTTTTATTTGCCTTGGAAGTTCTTCGCAAACAATGACAAAGTAGAAATTACTTTCTCCAGGCTTGCCTACTCAAATTAAGAAAGATTGTTGACTTATCGACCTCTGCTCTATTCAACGACATATCTTTAAGAGTAGTGAATTAGGAATACAAATGTCACTGTACATGTAGGAGGAGTAAGACCAAAATCATCCGAAGAATCAATCTTCTTCTGAGCTGGACATTTCGCCAGGTGGAAGTCGTTCATTCGTATCATTTCTATCGTAGATGATGAAATGATCATCTCTCTTGCGAACATCAAAGTTAGACCCGTCGAACCAGCACCGAGTAGCCATAACATAGATAGAATGTCGATCATTGCTGCCCAGGGGAGTGTTTTCACGGAAGACAAAGTCACGCCATACATAGACAAACCGAGTGAAAAATCCAGCAGCAATGGAAAAGCCCAAGAAAGGATAGTAGCAAACAACAGTCCCGAGTAGCAGTAAAAAGATCATACAATGTTGCATTCCGCAATCTGCCCAATAGGCAAAGCGATGAATCCCGTGACGAGCAGGTAGGTATCCCATTTGGAACGTGATGACTCCCAGGAAGTCGGGGAATAACAACATAGAACCTCCAACAGCAGAACACCAAGGTAGGAATAAAACAATTCGCACCATAAGTGAGGCAAGAGATAGAAACGAAAGGTCGAGGTTCCAAGTTACAGTTGTGTCACCTTCCATTGTCAAGACGGCTGAATCAAAAATGAGTTTAGTACACGATATGGATTAGGATTAGACAGTCCAGGGTTAAGCGAAATACAACAATGTGCGATATGAAGTTAACTCACAATCAACCGGGAGATATACATCCTCGATTTTCTTGTCAATTGAGATTGGTTTGTTTGGGAGAGTATAGAAACTCTGAAATAACCAAATTTGTAGTAGTATCGGGTCATTATCCCTGGGCGACTTTGCATATAATTATGAACTCACATTCATCCTCTGTCTCCCAGCTAATCCTCCTTCAGATTCGGATGAAATGAAACATTTCTCATCCTAACAAGAGCGCATATATAATCAAAAGTTGAGGATATGGGTCTTATCTCACTTTAAGATCACAAAGGTCATTCCCTTGTAGTTCATCCGGACTTTGCGCGACTTCTGCGCAATAAGGGGGAGAAACCCTCGGCCAAATAGAACTTGAAACGCTATGTCGAATACCAAAATAGCCGACCGCATTATCGTTCTTTTTCGCTGTGTGCAGTTTTGTATATATGTTCTGTATGGGCTGGAGGTTTTCATCCACGGGTGTAGTCAAGCTGGACGTAAAAGGTGAATCGTCCGTCTCTGCGGACGTGTTTCGGTAAAGTTCACGGTCAAAATCCTAATATAATCAGTAAAGAGAAATACAGCTGGCTGATTATCCCTTACTGTTTTGTTGCTCGGAGGATATGTGGCCATTCTATATACTTTTTGCTTGTGGAATATGGGAATCAAAGTTTCGCGCGACCGTGGTGGACTTGTACAACCATTACATAATTAGCATAGTGGTTCTGACGTTCAACCTTAAAAATCGTTGTCGCTTAGTTCATATCTCAAGACAAACAGTTGAAAGAAGACTATGCGTCGAGGCCGCCCCCCAGAGTGCTGAGGCAGTCGCTTGGGACTTTGGTAGGGTCTGCCACACTGCTTGCGAGTAAGCGTACTTACTAAAATAATAATTCATTGCTGAAGATGGTTGGTCACCAATAAGTGGAACTACCTCGGATTGCGGATTCCGCTCCTATGCACAGTCAACGGTGTTCCTAGTCCATTACAACTTGGACTTACTCTAGGCCCGAAACTGAACCACATCATCTCATGGTGTCACCACTTGTCATAATTGGTTTGCGATTGTGGTCCTGCTTTTACGGTCTTCTCAATAGTACGTCCCCGCAAGAGTATGGTCATGTCGAGTTCAATTCCATCCTCAGCCCCCTTTGTGATCCTGGATGCAATGGTCAACGCTCCATGCATTCCATGCGGGATTGATATACATATCTTCGGCCGGACTACAGTTAGAACGACAGGCAACATCAAGGAGCTTCAACCTCATACAATTCGCTTCTTTGTGAGCGCAAAACATTTGATCTGTACCAATTCGGCATCATATCCGTTTTTGGCGGATAAGGATCGACACTTGGATATACATGAGTCCCTATTTGTAGGAAGCCCACCTGATTGGATTCGTTGAACCCCTCTGTTTGATGTACAGTATAACGTGATCAAATAACTTTGGCCTTTCATTGGACAGGTGGGGACATGGTGACATCTGTCAAGAATAATCATTTTTGATGGGTTTCTAGGCATGCTTCGTCCGAACGGCGCATGTGAGAGGATATAATCTTATAACTTTTGACTCCCAAGAAGTATTGCTTGGTAAGTTTTTCTTTAACTTGATTACCGCCACCTCCTCCAACCTCATGGATGCTGAACCACTCAAGCAGATGCACGTTTCTTTTCAACCACTGAGAACTACGTTCATTTCAATGCTTTTCGCAACTTTCATTTCTACAATGTGAATATAATGTTACTTCATACATCCGCATTCGACGCATCAGGGGATGAGAACAATAATTACCCCCCTTATACTGATGATTTGTTTTCCAGGCTTTTTGGACTGACAACACATCAAACATACCGTTATTTTCACTTTTATTATCGCGGTAGGTTATCATTAAAGTGCTTCGTACGTTTCTTCTCATATTATTACACTATCCCTACTCACAACGTGGCACATAGGTAGTCTTTCTTTGGTACTACTCCGAGGAGACGTTCCATCAAAATCCCATATCCTGATTTTGTATTCTAGGATTCTCGATATACTTCATGTTGTTTCATGCATATATGGCAGGTCAGCTAATCCACAAATATCCACAACAATTTACAATGACAAAGTACCAGCTATTTTTATACAATCCTTTGTCATGCGAATATTTTTGACCTTAACAAGATGGGGTGGTGTGTGCATTTCCACTTCTCATCAGATTATGCTTGTTGATGAGAAGAAATTCTCAAAGGTGGTCGATTGTAAGGTTTATCTGAATATAATCATTTGATAGTTCTAATAGGGCTGGCCTGAAGACCGTGATATTCGATACGGTAATCCCAGTCATTTCAATAACGGTATCACATCTTCGTTAAATGATGTTTTGAGTCAGATATTTGTCGAACCTGCAACGAGTTGGTGAGATCTTCCTACACCTCCATAGATCCTGTCATTTAACGTCATTAATAAAGTTTCTACATTTGGAGGCTACAAGCTTGTATGTGGAGATTCCATCGTTTCCGAAGATATTTGTTGTTAAATCCAATCGCAGTTACGAAAAAACGGAATGCCGTTGTGATGGCTTTGGTATGCTCTATTCCATTTGTTTGCTTACCTTTGATGTTGACATCAGAGTCAAAGATTGCGTTATTGGCTGTCCGTTTTGGTATGATTTAGGGCTATAAATAAATATTCTAGCATGATAATCGTTAAATCTTTTACTTAGGCATCGCTCTTGGTAAGATTACAAATGTTTTTCTGAATAATTCTATCTGATATCTAATTCTTTAGCATCATCTATCAAAATGTCAGTTTACTCCATAATCCTGTAGCACTTACTTACGTTATAATGTTACTCTCCAGTGTCTTGTTACAAAGCTTCAGCAATTTGCGGCAAACTAAAGTAATCTGTTGTTGATATTACTTCACGTTGAGTGGATACTAACATATTTCGTTTCCGGAAAGTGGGTCTTCACATCAGGACTTGTTCTCAATGTCACGCTAGATATTGCAGTGACTGTAATCATGGCATGGAACTTATACAAAAGCAGAACAGGTTTTCACCAGTCAGTTTGTCTTTCAAAGAAAACAAGGTCCTTGCTCAGTAATGTAATTATATAGGACAGACTCGATGATTGATGTATTGATCTTGTATAATATAAATACAGAAGCACTAACAAGGTCTCTAATCTTTCTACATACTCACACAAAACTGATTAATTTCTCAGCCATGCTAATGCTACTTGTTTGATTTTCGTACGGAAAAATTCCTCAAGCTTCTAAATAACACTTTAATCATATGGCAACACTAGATAGTAACCTTGAATAACCTTGTTTATCTAGGTCTTTTCATGATTCTCTTCAAGTGTAGGTACTTCAGGCTAATACAAAGCAACACACTGATATGTAAATCCTAGTTTAGGTTTATGCTCACACAGCTAGAATGGAGTTGGTATATCTTCTGAATCAAACATCAGGCTATAAAGTATCTAGATTAAACTCAAGGAAGTATATTCTCACATGATGTTATGACTCAATATCAATTCAACTTGATACATTGTTGAGCAGTGCCTGTCACACTACAGTGATAGGAACTATCTTACCTGGGGTTCTTACTGTTGCTTAGAGGGGCTGTACTACTGACTACTACCAAGTAAATTGGACAAAGTATATTGATGTTACTACTCTGTATATATACATTATAGTCATGGCTGTGTAATACCTAATGTAGTTACCAGCATGTACATGAAACACCTCGTGTCTACTCCAGGTAGGACATGAGTCATACATGTTCCATAACATGAGTCATACACATGTCTGCAGTAAGCTCTAGAATGCTCTAGACTGTGTGTGTCATTACATCTTAGTCATTATACTGGTGTGACCTTATCTTATCTTATCAGGATCTACAACACATGACTGATGAGCACATGACTAATCACATGACTACTAATCTATCACATGGAGTTGCTGTCGCAACACACCCCCTCACTAAGTGCAGCTATTTCAAGTGCACTTGGTGGACCGTCTAAGCGAGAAACTCAAGCTTTAGATTAGTACGGCATTTAACAAATAATTTGTGAGATAGAGGCTTTGTTAGCATATCTGCAGGGTTGTTGACCTCTTCAACGAAATAAACCTCGACCTTCCAGTTTTTGATACACTCTCATATATAGTGATACCAGATGTCAATATGCTTTGTGTGCCTTTCAGCGACAGGATTACTGGCTATAAAATTTGTGCCTTGGTTATCCATGTAGATGGGTATTGGTTTTACAAAGGGTAAACCTATCTCATCAAAGACATTTATCATCCACATTAGCTGGTGGCAACAATCAGAGCCTGCCATGTATTCTGCTTCTGTGGAGCTTAAGGCAACAGTTTTTTGTCAACGGCTTTGCCATGCAACGACTGCCCTGTAGCTAGCATCATGTAGAATCCTGTATGGGACTTACAGGATATTTCATCACTGGCCCAATCAGAATCTGTGTATGCAAATAACCCTTTGCTAGACTTGCCTTTGTAGACAATTTTATAGTCCTGAGTACTGACCAAGTACCTCATTATGTGTTTTGCTTTATTAACATGGTCTTGCATTGGGTTCACAGAGAAAGTGCTAAGATGGATTATGCTATATGTGATATCTGGTCGAGTTCCAATCATAAGGTATAGCAAACTCCCTATGATTTGTTGAAACTCTGAGTGCAGCTGTGGAGTACACAGACCTGTTGAGCAGCCATGTGTGCAAGACACAGTGGAGGAACTCAAAGTCTTACCTTGTGCTTACTTAGATCACACCTTACGGGTTAGTTACTAACTACTACCTATAGAATAGGACTAGGGATCTATTCGCATAAGAGTGTCCTTATATACAGTTCTAGCTGTATGTACATATTTGCATAAAGGGTCCGTGCTATGTCCGTCATAGTCACATGTCTACTTCATAGAACCTTGTAGAAAGTTATAGAACATGCTTAGTCATACTGCACGTGATGCATAGGGCATATGTGAGTGTAGTCATGTGACATATCATCTGACATATCATCTGACTCATCACCTGACGAATTATGTAATCCATCATGTGATTGTGCTGACGCAACACACCCCTTCACTTAGTACACTATGTGATGAGATAACTCGAATCATTTAGGTTCTAAGTGGATACTTAAAAAGTATAAAGTCAGCAACCAGATCACCTAAGCTTAGTGCTACTAATCTGCGATTGAATCAGCAAGATGAGCATATACGAGCATTTGGATATTTCGAAGTGCAACCGGGTAAAAGGATGCATACCAAGTCTGCGAATATATTCAAGCAAGGTGCGAAGTATTTCAGCGACCTGCGAATGTAGCTTCAAGCAGAGCTGCTTTGTGTTTTATCAAGCAAGTGCGATCAAATCAGCAGTGCGATAGTCCAGGGAGCAGTAAGTGGTGCTTCACTCTTAGAGAAAAGATAAATAAGACAATGGAAAGCGATGTAATCAGCTTAATCCATTGAATGGAAACTCAATACCAAGTTTGCGATTTCTGCGACAAAGTCAAGCAAGAATTCAAGCAAGTCAGCACCTGTTTGGGCGACCTTAGTAGAGAATCAGGGGTGCACTTTTATTTTTGTCAGCAGATGCGCTAAGAGCAGCAATCGCGACTTCATGTTGAAAGGCTAAAACTCATTGGAAATGGGGCTTACAAGGATTATGGACCTCCAATGCCCTGTATGTTTTGATACATTTCTTAAAATCTGCAGCTAGATTTGACCCTAGTATTATCGGGTGTTATCTCGAGTATTGACTAGATTTCAACTCGTTGTTTTATAGTTTTTAGCGCTGATTTGCTATATTGTTTTTAAAGTCTTTCCAGATTGGATATAGCTTTTACCAATAAGACTTGATTTCAAGATTTTCTAAGGTGGTCTAGAGAGACGAGATAAATCTCAAACAATTAAGTGAGCCATTCAACACCGCTGATGGTGGAGACGGAGTAACGTCATCGGCATCAATCTCAATCTAGGTCTTATAGATCTTTACTTTCTGATTCTCTTAACTTCTTGTTTATGAGTCTAGGAGAAGACTCAATGTCTGGATAATTAAGTCATAGTCAGCAACCTCTCATGGGCGACAAGACAGACATGTTTGTACTAGATTATGAGAGTCAAGATCTCATCAATAATCTATCAAGTATTTCTTTTGTGCTAGTAATGAGCTGCATAAAGATTTACTTCTTTTGTGTCCTTGACATCATATCTTTTGATTTCTTCTAGCATATCTTAGAAGTTTAGTAGCTTCTTCGAATTGCGAGATATCTGGTGATAGAGTCATGCAATTGTTGTAACCATCGGACATAGTTACTTGCATCATTCGTTCTTCTTATCATCCTCAACCTTGGTGTAGGTATTTTATCCAGTAAACATTGCGTTCGAGCAAGAATAGAGTAGTGTGAATTTCTCTATCTGCATCAAGAACTAATGACTTAGATTTGCATAAAAATGGTGTGAACCAAATGGTGGAAATATCGACGATGCAAAGCTTTAATTATCGCGCTTAGAGCTGCGAGTGCAAAGTCTGTTCACCCCTCATCCTGAGCTAGTAGGCTCATTGTGAATACAAAATCCATCTCCTAGTGATATTATCAGGGAGTCAACATTTAGTATGAGCAAGGTTGGCCGGAAAGGACAGGATGCTGTTTCTTTGCCTATTTCCAGAGTGGTTTTGCTGGAAATTCCTTGTCAATGGACTCTGAAACCTGAATCCAGTAATAAAACCAGAGGTTTTATGCGACCATATCATTAATCACTTTCATGACTAGGGAGCTTTTTATGTCTCAACCAGATTATTCTAGCAAAGTGTGAAAGTGTTTCAGCGACTTGCGAATTTTATCTATATCTGCAGCTTGGTATAGCGCTGATATTCCTGTTTGGGAGACTAAAGTGGATAGGAGTCTCGTCAGACTCTCCTATGGATTAGGATGTTGGTGTCCTTGAGACTAATTGGGAGAATTTTTTGTGACAAGTAATATTTTAGTCTGCAATCAACTAAGTTCTCAACCAATTGTCTTAGATATTTCCCTAAGTTTAATGTTTGGATATCGGAATTAATAGATAATCGAATGTTTGTGAGAGGGCGAGATAACTCAAAGCCATCACGGGTGGATCTTATCTTATGATGTAAATTTGCTCGTTTCAGATTTGGATTTTTTAAGTGAGAGTTATTGTCGTGGATTTGCTTTTTAGGGCAATAGTCCATATCTCCATTTCTGGGTGTTCAAAAATCGTCATCAACTCTTTTTGAGTGATTAAATCATCTGCAATTAACAGAGAGACAATAGTTGAATCCACTTCAATAAAATTTGAGGTAGAAAGAATTTCCGATCTTAACCATTTAGATTTAGATCATTTAAAGTAACTATGACTTCCATCAGTATATGGATATGAAGTATGGGCGATACGCTAGGACACTTAAGTCTTCTGGTCGATTTATACGCTGCCAAAATTGCGCAAGAAATGCAGCAATCCAGTGATACTGTGTCTACAAGTTATGCATCGAATGGTGGTCACCCCTTTCACCGATCAGCAAAGTATTGGTTCATTTCGTAATACACCCCTTCAAATAGATGAATGCGATAGGCAGCTTGGTATAGCGCCACAAGCATGAGACTAATTGTAGTCATCAAGGGAGAGATTCTACTTTGATACTTGCGATAATGAAATCTGCATAAATGTCGGTATAGTTGACCAACGCAGAAGCTGTGTTTCAAGCTTGGGAAGGAAAGTCTTACATTTTTAGCTTTCCCCAGAGCAATACTGTGACAGAATGGATGATCTGTTCCAATTCTAAAGGTGTGGATTTTCATCTGTGCTCAAACACTCTCGGAGTCTCTATAGTAGAGAATCCAATCGTCTATGATAAAGTCATCAACCATGATAATGGGAGACAATCTCTACTATATAATATAGGAGATATCAATGAGCAATGGAATGTTTGCGCTTAAAGCAGCATCACCATTATGAATTTCACCAATGTTAGATAAAGAAAGCATACTTTTATATTTCTGCGACTACGTCAAGCAAGAAAGAGACATGCCATGTTATCATTGATATACTCTCGTTTTTCAACTGAGAGAACTCTTTGAGAGCAAGTAGCGGCTCAATCATTGAGTAGAAAAGGATCTTCTTTGAGATCAACTTCCCTTTATCACTTCGCTTATTCAGCGGTATAACTACTTGTGACGAGTCAGTCTGGATAATAGTTCTCAAGCAAGTTCTTTTTGGATAAAACTGCGATAACTATTAGGTACTTCGGAGCTAGTGTTATGCTTCAACAAAGTCCATATTATTCATTTATGTGACTTAATCTAAAAAGATCTCTAACAATTATAAGAATCGGAGCTCTCTGCTTTTCCCAATCTTTTAGCATCATTAAACAAAGTCTTATCATTAAACAAAGGATATATGTGACAAGGTAAAAAATCTGCCCAGTTACTGCTAGCCGTTCAGATTACTCGCTGAAGAGGGCGCTGTAAGTCACGATCAACTTTGGATTACTTTGGAGCTTTTTTTAAGGAGGTACTTGCCTTTCACTCTCATTGCCGGCTTCCAGAGCATCTAGAACTCTTTCAATGCCTGCAGCTTGCGCAATCTGTTCATCAACTTCCACCTCTGTCCAACCGTTAGCGGGACATGGATATTCCCGGTCCTCAACCTCCGAACCAAGGGATACACTATCACCTGAATCAGATCGTGCCAAATAATGCACTGGTTCAGGGGAGACGGTTCTTAGACGTTTGGCGGGCGGTTCACTTACCTCTTCCGGTACTTCTTCTCTTGTCGTAAAGGTAGAAGGTTCAACCCTCTCTCGTAACAGATAAGTCTCCTCATGAATTCGGAGATGTCTCGGCTGACGAGGAAGACCTTGAAGGTCTACAAGTTCCCTACTCCTCTTTAATGAAGGATATGGAGTTTCGGGATGCTTCAACGCCTGCGCTCCTGTGAAGGTGCTAGCAATGGGCGGAGCATAAAACTTGTGGGGATTTTCCCGGAGAAAGGAAGGCTTAGGGGTAGGAGCCGACCTCGGTGTCTCCAGACTACCCTCAAAGGATGAAGGGCCAGCTATGGCCTGACTACTACTCTGAGCAGTCATTCTTGCAGCAGGGGAGTGCGCTGTAACACTGTTTTTAGCTATTTGTTTTTCTTTCTCTCCACGAGTTTTCTTACCCCCTCGCTTGCGCTGCTTCTTCTTGTTTCCACCGTCTGGAGAGTCTTCTTTAGTGTTTGACGGTGTAGATGAGAGAAGTACAGGGTTGTTCGGGCGTGGTACTCTATGCGCTGATCCGCTCGAAGAGACCGAAGTCGTCTGAGCATCATAAAGATTTTGGACCGCAGCAGAAACGTCATGTAGGGTCAAGGTCTGCGCAGTGTATTTTTGCAGCAGCGTTGCTTTGACATTTTGCCAATGGGGTGGTACAGACGCCATAGCCCATAGGGCCTGCAATAATTCAGGGACGGTGAGGTTTTCATCAGCCAGTCTCCTAAACATCTTGCTAAGGCGGAAGAAATCTGCCTGAGGATCTCCACCACTGAGCTTGAAGAACTTTACGTCCTCCGCTAGCTTCAAAGTGGTGCTCAAGCTATGATCCTCGTACCGAGCAACTAACCAAGTCCACAAAGCACAACTAGAGACACAGCCGTCACGAGCGGCAAGCCAGTTTAGCTCAGGGGATAATCTCGACTTTATACTGCCTAATGCAGCGTCATTCTTGTCGTCCCATGTCTGCTGCAGTAGGATCATGGTCTCAGAGACCTTGTTTGGATCCTCTGGCGACGGACGACGGCGAGTTCCAGACACTATTGACCATACTGCTGCATGTTGCAGATAGGTCGTCATAGCGCTTTTCCACTCAAGCCAACGCGCTCCAGCAAATACAAAGGAAACAGCTTCATATACAGTGTGTTGCATGTTGTACTTGATAAAAGTTTGTTGTTGGCGAGCTACAAATTAATGTTGCATCAGCACAACGTTCAACTCAGTGTAAAGACACTGTCAAGACACATAAGGCTCGCATAGATTTATTGTCATGAACAACGTTCAGACTCAATCACTTGTAGAGTGGACAAGCCACCAATGCTTCTACCAATTAAGGGAGCATGGGGGAGTCACTTCACAAGAGGTAAGAGCTTTAAGTCACCGTCATCATAGGCAGCGATGAACGCGCCATTGAGACTGACAACTGGGGCCCATAACCTGTTGAGCAGCCATGTGTGCAAGACACAGTGGAGGAACTCAAAGTCTTACCTTGTGCTTACTTAGATCACACCTTACGGGTTAGTTACTAACTACTACCTATAGAATAGGACTAGGGATCTATTCGCATAAGAGTGTCCTTATATACAGTTCTAGCTGTATGTACATATTTGCATAAAGGGTCCGTGCTATGTCCGTCATAGTCACATGTCTACTTCATAGAACCTTGTAGAAAGTTATAGAACATGCTTAGTCATACTGCACGTGATGCATAGGGCATATGTGAGTGTAGTCATGTGACATATCATCTGACATATCATCTGACTCATCACCTGACGAATTATGTAATCCATCATGTGATTGTGCTGACGCAACAAGACCTTCATTTGGAAGGGGCTTATAGCCTGCTGGTAGAGGAGTATCAGCACATCATGCATTCTCCATTCCAAAATGCTGCAATACCTTTTTCAGGTAGCTTACTTGGTCGATCTTAATGGTTTGACTATTCTGCTCAATGTGCATTCCTAGGAATTCTTTAAGATCTCCCAGATCATGACATTCCCAGCGCTTCATAAATTCCTTTTTCTTCTGATTTACAAGTCTAGGATTAGACCCAGTCCATATTGCATCATCTACATTGACAACAGCAATGATGCAATTGTGTCAGTCTTTCAACCAATGAACAATTATGCCTGAGTCAGTATGGCATTTAGAGAAGTTCAGTTCTTTCATAGATGCCACAAGTTCACAATACCAAGAGTTAGCAGCTTGTTTTAGTCCATATAGCGCTCTCTGGAGTCATATCACTTTCTTTTCTTGTCCTTTGACTATGAAGCCTTCAGGTTGAATCATATAGATTTCTTCTTCAAGTTTGCCATAGAGAAAGGCAGACTTGACATGCAGACCAGTAATGATCCAATTTCTCAAAGCCACTAAGGCGAGAAGGATGCGCACAGTTTCAAATCTTACAACTGGCAAGAAGATCTCCTCGAAGTCTAATCCTTCGATTTGGGAGAAACCTTTTGCAATGAGTCATGCTTTCTTACGTCCATCGGACTTGACATTAAACACCCATCTGTTTTTGACAGCTCTTCGACCTTGGGGTAGGTCTACTAAACCTGAGAATACTTCACATTTGTGAAGAGCCTTCATCTCTTCCACACATGCTACTTTCCATTCCTTTTGAGCAGCAGAAGTTAACCACACAATGTCTTTGAATTGGATGGGAACTTCATTCACAGCTCCAGCACCTTTGGCAAGCAGATAAGCCATGAATTCTACACCCTCTTCCTGTGCCAGTTCACTGACATAAATGTCATCATTGTCGACATCCATGTCTTCGACCCATGCATTTCCATGTGCTGTCTGGTTATCTCTACCAGGTTCGCTAGTAGTAGTAGGAAGAGATGCACTTAAACTAGGTATAGGAACCTGTTCTTGGTGTTGAGTTCTACTAGGGTAGAAAGGCTCAACATTCTCTTTCCAAAAGTGGTTTGAATCCTGATTATGGATTTGCTCTGTAGGTGGAATATCTTCACCAAAGATATTGCCTTCACGGTGCGGCACTTTCCTCTCTCTATGTGAGCGTCTTGGTTCAACAGGAGCTGGTATGGTGGTATGCTCTCAAGGCACTATTGTAGGTAGTGGCACTACTGGGGGACCTGGGTAGGACTGTTTAGGGTAGTCATGTACCCACTGTCTTCTGCGGAGTTCCTCATAGTCCTGTTCTCTAGGCATAAACAGATTGCGTGGTACAATATCCATGCCAGGAGGTATGATAGGACTACCTGTTTGAGATCGAGGTGGGATATCTGCAGCACTGTCATGTGCATCTTCCCTTTTATAGTCAGGTGGGGATGGTGGGGGAGGATTAGACTCTCCTTCACGTTGTTGAGCAGCACCCTGTTTTACACAGTAGAGGGGACTGATCTTACCTTAGAGCTTACTTAGACTTAGAGACTTAAAACTAGTACTGACTACTACGAATGAAATTCGACAAAGGACATAAGGTCCAGTAGCTCTACTTATATACATAATTGCTGTTTGTACAGCTTTGTACAATGGTCCGTGCGCAGGTACACTAACATATCATGTGACTACATATAGAAGGTTATAGAACCTTGTAGAATGTTCGTGAATATCACGTGCCATAGAGCATATGAGTGTGAGACACGTCATCAGTCACATGCTCCATCACATGATTAATTATGTAATCAGTCATGTGATTGTTGCTGTCGCAACACACCCCCTCACTTAGTACACAGTGTGAGTCCATTGAAGGATATCATTCTGGTATCTAAGTGAAAACAAAGACAGCAACTAGAGAACAATCTCAATAGTGTGTCTCTAGTTAAAATAGAGTAGTAGTGCCAGAGAATTAGCATCATTGTTATGATCTGAAATAGATCTACTATGCGCTTCTCACTCTTGGGAGGCATCAACCAAATTACTACGAATAAAATTCAAGCTGTAGTTGGGTGCGGCACTTATGAAAAAGAATGTTAGACAGAGGTTTTGTTAACATGTCTGCTGGATTGTTTACTCCTTCAATGAAGAAAACCTTGACCTTTCCGTTTTCGATACACTCTCGTATATAGTGGTAACGGATGTCAATGTGCTTTGTGCGCCATTCGGCGACAGGATTGGAAGCTATGAAATTTGCTCCCTGATTATCCATGTAGATTGGTATTGGTTTTACGAAGGGTAAACCAACCTCATCAAAGACATTTCGCATCCACATGAGTTGGCGACAACAGTCAGAGCCTGCCATATATTCGGCTTCAGTGGAGCTTAGTGCTATGGTTTTTTGTCTGCGGCTTTGCCACGCGACGATGCCTTTAGCTAGCATCATGTAGAAACCTGTATGGGACTTATGCGACGTTTCGTCAGATGCCCAATCAGAATCAGTGTAGGCATATAATCCTTCACCGGACTTGCCCACATAATTAATTGTGTAGTCCTGGGTACCGACCAAGTACCTCATAATGTATTTTGCCTTGTCGACATGGTCTGGTGTTGGATTTGCTGAAAAAGTTGATAACCTGATTACTGCGTAAGCAATATCAGGTCGAGTTCCAATCATTAGATACAGCAAACTTCCAATGATTTGTTGAAACTCTGTTCTCAGAGCAGGGGTCGCGGTTCCCTCATTAGGGACTGGTTTATAGCCAGCAGGGAGTGGTGTATCAGCTCTACGAGCATTCACCATGCCGAAGCACACAAGAACCTTTTTCAGGTAAGCTACTTGGTCTATCTTGTAAGACTGACCGCTTCGCTCAATGCGCATGCCAAGGAATTCCTTGACATCTCCCAGATCGTGACATTCCCATTTCTTCATAAATTCCTTTTTGAGCTTGTTAACCAGGGTAGGATTAGACCCTGTCCAGATTGCGTCGTCTACATAGACTACCGCAATCACAATATTTTGTCGGTCTTTTGACCAATGGACAAATATTCCTGCATCACTCTGAGTACGTTGGAAGCCAAGCTCTTCCATACTTGTTACAAGTCCTCTCCACCACGCTAGAGCGGCTTGTTTAAGGCCATAAATTGCTCTTTGTAAGCGGATGACTTTTTTCTCTTGTCCTTTGACAACGAAGCCTTCAGGTTGGACCATATAGATCTCTTCTTCAAGTTTGCCATACAGAAAGGCACTCTTGACATCCAGGCCTGTAATAGCCCAATTCTTCAGCGCAGCTAGCGCAAGAAGGATGCGCACAGTTTCAAATCTTACAACTGGCAAGAAGATCTCTTCGAAGTCTAGCCCTTCTACTTGTGAGAAACCTTTGGCAACTAGTCGTGCTTTCTTGCGACCATCGGACTTGGTCACAAACACCCATCTGTTTTTAACTGCCCTTCGACCTTGGGGTAGATCTACAAGGCCAGACATTACGTCGCACTTACGAAGAGCCTCCATTTCTTCGCGGCAAGCAACATACCATTCATCCCTGGCAGCCTTGGGTAGGCGCGCTATATCACGAAATTGAGTTGGAGTAAGATCCACAGCTGATGCGCCCATGGCAAGCAAGTATGCCGTGAATTCTACACCCCCTTCCTGTGCTAGTTTTGCAACATCAGGTTCATCTGATCCATTTTCCCTAGTGCTTATATCAGGGCGTGTATTGTCAGATGGGCGTGATTGCGCGGGACTAGGTACGGGAACCTGTCGCGGCTGTGTAACCCAATGTTGGTCCACATTATCTCGCCAATACACTAAATCATCCTGATTCAGGAGTATATCCTGAGGGTTCGTGTTCCCATAAGCATTGTCTTCTGTGACATGTCTAGGTATTCTCCTCTGTCTCTCTGAGCGTCGCGGCGGTTCTTGTCTGGGAACAAACTGCCGTTCAGGCGTGCCTGTTCTTTGACGTCGCGCGTACTCAATATCATCTGCTGCACTCCTAGGTCTAGGTGACGGTGGAGGCAAGCGTCAATATTCCCTGTTTGGAGACACAGGGGGTGTGGGGGCTTTGTCAAGTCCCTCACTCCCATGGAAAGGAATGGGTGGTCTGTGAACAATTTGTTGAGGTCGTCTCCTTGGAGAGCTAGGGACCTCTTCATAGTTCACAGGGTACTCCAGGTAATGGTTGTCTGGTCTAACGGACTCATTATCAACATTTGGTTCGTAACGCGAGCTTTGCTCAGAAGCGTCACTATCCTCATCGTCAGAATTATCTGGACTTTGAGATGGGGGATCTTGTCCTAATTCAGTAACACCACGATTTTTCTGATCTGGACATTTTGGAAAGGAAAGCTCATCAAAGATGGCAGTAGCTGCCACAAAGATGCTATTGTTGTGCAGTCGCATAAAGCGATAGCCCTTTACTCCTTCAGGGTGTCCAATGAATACCATCAGCTCTGATTTAGGAGCGAGTTTATTCACCCGTTTTTCTTCGGGGAGGTAGACATAGGCTGCACATCCAAATACTCTGAGATGATTGACTTCCGGTTTAATTTTATTTAATACTTCAAATGGAGTGCGCCATTTAAGGCGCGCCATAGGAGAACGGTTGTAGACGTATACTGCTTGTTCCACGCTAAATTCCCACCAGCTATCTGGTAGACAGGCGTCATGTCGCATTGCTTCCGCTTTATCCATTAAGGTGCGATTTAGACGTTCTGCTCGACCATTTTGCTGTTGTTCATATGGTACTGATTTCTCAATGAGTACTCCCATTTCCTTCAGCAACACTTCAATCTGCTGGTATTCACCCCCTCCATCAAAGCGCCACTTTTTGATTTCAGTGTTGTGTTGCACTTTAACGAATGCAGTGAACTTTTTCATTGCAGCCACCAAGTCAGATTTATGGCGCAAATTCATAGTCCATGCATGAGACGTGAAGTCATCAAGGAAGGTTATTACATAGCGATATTTGTGATAACTTGCAATTGGAAACTGCTTTAAGTCAGAGTGAACCAACTCAAATGGTGCAGAAGCTCGTGAAGAGCTCTGGGGGAAAGACTTACTATGTTGCTTTCCTCGGAGACAGCCCGGACATAATGGGTGTTCCTTAGGCACTTCCATAGAAGACGGAAGACCAATTGTATTCTCAGGTGCTTTCTGGAGAACCCGTTTAGATGGGTGTCCAAATCTCTTATGCCATGTATCATAGGTAACTTTGTACACCATGATAGAGGCTTTATCACTGGGTTTGCGCACTATGCAAGCATCACACCAGTATATGGTATCACCTTTTATGTGAGGTTCACAGGACAAGAAGGGGACGCCTTTATAATCATGCATATTGATGAGAGACTCTTTCCCTCTAACACTGTTCCCCTTTTCAGCCAGGAACTGTCCCATAGAGAGCAGGCATCCGCTCAATCTAGGGATGTAATAGACTGGAGATATCCTAGTCGTCTTACGTGTTCTTCTCTCTTTGTTTCCATTGAGAGGTATAACTATCTCATGACTCATCATTATGGTACCTTGTCCCTCAACATATACAACTTCATCAGAGGCTGTTGCGATGGGTATAGGTGTCTTCAAAGTATTATACTCAATGAAGTCCGTTAATTGACTTGTAAAATGCATCGATGCTCCAGAATCCATAATCCATGATGCATGATTAGGATCCTTTGCTTTTCCCTTACACTTCGAACAAACAGCAAAATGATTATTTATATTGCCCTGTGAAGGGCCAAGAGATACATGTGACAAGGTACATAATAGTCCGCCGCTGCAGCCAGCTAAAATAGGGCGCTGTGGGTCACGATCAATCTTGTTGCTTTGTGTGTAAGAAGTTAAAGGTACTTGCCTTTCATTCACGTATCCGGATTCAAGCGCTTCATTGATGCGCCCAATTCCTGCAGCGTCCGCAATCTCCGCGTCAACCTCCATCTCTGTCCAACCGTTAGCGGGACATGGATAGTCCCGGTCCTCTTCCTCCGATCCGAGAGATACACTATCATCTGAGTCCGAACAGGCCAGGCGCAGTTCTCAAGGTTCTGGTGAGGCGGTTCTCATTCACTTTGATGGAGGTGCACTTACCTCTTCCGGTACTTCCTCTAATCTAGAGGTCGAGGGTTCCAACCGCTCACGTAACAACACAGTCTCCTCGTGAACACGAAGATGCTGTGGTCGCCGTGGCAGACCTTGCTGGTCTACAAGCTCCCTACTCCTTTTGACACTTTTATAGGGTGTCTCAGGATGTCTCAACGCCTGCATACCAGTGTAGGTACTAGCAGCTGGCGGAGTGTAGAACTTGTGGGGATTTTCCCGGAAGAAGTTCGGCCTGGGAGTCAGAGCACTAGGAGGCTCAATACGACTCGCCAGTGAGTTAGGTGGCATGATAGCCACGGAGGCGACATGTGAACTACTTTCTTCCTCATTCTGATCTTCCGCTGTTTTTGCTTTTCCTTTCTCTCCTTTGCCTTTACTACCCCTTTTACCACACTGCTTCTTGCCGCCCTTTTGACCGTCTTTGGGAGAGTCTTCTTTTTTATTTTGAGACTGGTCTTTATATTGGGGGTTTGATTGTTTAGGCTTAACGTTCGACATCTTATTTGCCTGTCCTCCACCGCCAGTAGTGGCTCTGGTAATGTTTGTTCCAGAAAACTGGTGTTGGACGGCTTGCGTGACATCTACTAATTTGAGTGTTTGTGCATTTCTGTTTTGCAGCAAATTGGCGATTACGGTATTCCATTTATCTGGAATCGCTGATAACGCGATCAACGCCTGCAACAACTCAGGGATTTCACAGTCATTTTGCTGTAATCTCCCGAATATGTCATTGAGACAGAGGAAATCGGGCTCTGGGTTGCCTCCTCCAAGCTTGAAGTCTTTCAACTTCTTGTAGAGCTCGAAGATGGTCCCTAGCTCCTTGACCTCATACCATGCAACTAACCAATCCCACATCGTCTTAGATATGGTACACCCTGCCTTTGCAGTGAGGTTCTGAATCTCAGGGGAGAGGCATTGTTTTAATTGCCCAATGGCAGCATCGTCTTTATCGTCCCAGGCATAAGTGAGTGCAACCATGCACTCGTCTACTTGGTCCGCAGACCTTGGAGACGGACGAGTCCTAAGACCCGACACAACTTGCCACAACTGGGACGCTTGGAGGTGGTTGACCATCTGGGTCTTCCACTCATACCAACGAGTGCCGGAGAAGACAAAAGAAACAGCTTGGAATACTTGAGAAGACATTTCTTGTTTGCTTAAAAGTTGGGTGTTGGGTGAGCTACAACAAAGAGCTTCAGCACAACGTTCAACACAGTCCAGAGTACTGCGCCAACAAGAAAGGGCTCGCATAGAGTCGACATAGTCAACTATTACGATCTAGGCCACTTGATAGAGTGGACAACACTGGGTCTCTACCTGGTTAAGGGAGTCTCCAGAGAGTCACTTCTCTAAAGGTAAGGATCCAGTCCTGGTCATCATAGGCAGCGACAAACGCGCCATTGAAACCGGCACCGGGGCCCATAACCTGTTGAGCAGCACCCTGTTTTACACAGTAGAGGGGACTGATCTTACCTTAGAGCTTACTTAGACTTAGAGACTTAAAACTAGTACTGACTACTACGAATGAAATTCGACAAAGGACATAAGGTCCAGTAGCTCTACTTATATACATAATTGCTGTTTGTACAGCTTTGTACAATGGTCCGTGCGCAGGTACACTAACATATCATGTGACTACATATAGAAGGTTATAGAACCTTGTAGAATGTTCGTGGATATCACGTGCCATAGAGCATATGAGTGTGAGACACGTCATCAGTCACATGCTCCATCACATGATTAATTATGTAATCAGTCATGTGATTGTTGCTGTCGCAACACACGTTCCTCAGGAATGTACTCAGGATAGAAACTATCATCATCAAATAGTGCAGTAAGAGGGAGATTTGGTAGTGGTACCATTTCTTCACCATCATCACTGACTTTGGAGTCTTCACTATCTTCAGCATTGACTGGGGGATTCTGTCCTACTTCAGTTACACCTCTTTTGTTATGATCTGGACATTTGGGGAAGAGGAGCTCATCAAATATGGCTGTAGTGCCAACAAAGATGCTAATGTTGTGGAGTCGCATGAAGCGATAACCCTTTACTCCTTCAGGGTGTCCAATGAATACCATCAGCTCTGATTTAGGAGTGAGTTTATTCACCCGTTTTTCTTTGGGGAGGTAGACATAGGCTCCATAGCCAAATACCCTTAGATGTGAGACTTCCAGTTTTTCCTTGTTCAGTACTTCATATAGAGTCTGCCATTTCAGGCGTGTCATTGGAGAATGATTATAGACGTGTACTGAATGTTCCATGCTAAATTCCCACCAGCTATCAGGCAGATATGCATCATGATGCATAGCTTCCACTTTATCCATTAAGGTGTGGTTAAGATGCTCTGTGCGACCATTCTGCTGTGCTGTATAGGGCGCTGATTTCTCTGTGAAGAGACCCATATCCTTCAGCAATACCTCCATCTGCTGGAATTCACCTTCTCCATCAAAACGCCACCACTTAATAGAGTAGTTGTATTGTGTCTTGATAAATGCTATGAACCTTTGCATTGCAGCCTTGGAATCATCTTTGTGGCGCAAATTCATGGTCCATGCATGAGACGAAAAGTCATCAAGAAAGGTTATTATGTAGCGATATTTATGGTAGGATGTGATTGGATACTACTTTAAGTCAGAATAAACTAACTCAAATGGTGCAGAAGCTCGAGAAGAGCTTTGAGGGAAAGACTTAGAATGTTGCTTTCCTTTCAGACAGCCTGAACAAATGGGAGTCTCTCTAGGCATCTCTAATGATACTGGGAAGCCTACTATATTTTCAGGGGCTCTCTGGAGTACCTTCGGAGAAGAGTGTCCAAGATGCTTATGCCATATATCATAGTTGGCTTTGTAAACCATGACAGAGGCCTTAGCATTGGACTTGCGAATGAGCATTGCACCAATAGATAGTGTCTCCTTTAATGTGAGTTTCACAGGACAAAATTGGGTTGTTTTTATCATCAAGAATATTAATGAGGGACTGTTCACCTTTAACTCGAGTTCTCTTTTTCAAGAGAAACTCTCCCATAGAGAGCAAACAACTGCTCAATCCAGGGATAAAATAGACCAGATTAATCCTTGTGGTCTTTCAAGTTCTTTGCTTTCTGTTTCCAGATAATGGTATTGTTGAGCAGCACCCTGTTTACACAGTAGAGGGGACTGTTCTTACCTTAGAGCTTACTTAGGTTCTTAGAGACTTAGGTACTAG
Organism: Floccularia luteovirens; assembly: GCA_009739215.1. Lineage (NCBI taxonomy): Eukaryota > Fungi > Basidiomycota > Agaricomycetes > Agaricales > Squamanitaceae > Floccularia > Floccularia luteovirens. Next base: position 330,792 of record VSJF01000009.1, read on the forward strand.
TACTGACTACTATGAATAAAATTCGACAAAGGACATAAGGTCCAGTAGCTCTACTTATATACATAATTGCTGTTTGTACAGCTTTGTACAATGGTCCGTGCGCAGGTACACTAACATATCATGTGACTACATATAGAAGGTTGTAGAACCTTATAGAATGTTCGTGGATATCACGTGCCATAGAGCATATGAGTGTGAGACACGTCATCAGTCACGTGCTCCATCACATGATCAATTATGTAATCAGTCATGTGATTGTTGCTGTCGCAACAGGTATAACTACTTCATGGCTCACTAAGACAGTTCCCATCCCTTCGACATTAACCACCTATTCAGAGGCAGTCTGGATGGGTATTGGGTGATCAAGACATTCGTATTCAATGAAGTCCTGTCTGTTATGTGTAAAGTGCATTGATGCTCCAGAATCCATAATCCATGAAGTATGATTAGGATCCTTTGCTTTTCCCTTACATTTCGAGCAAATAGCAAAATGATTATTGATTTGTCTCTGTGTGGGACCAAGCAATACAAATGACATGGTACTAAAAAGTCCAGAGCCACCAGGGCTCACACAGCTGGCTTTTACTCTGAGAAGAGGCCGCTATGTGTCTGAGTCAGCTTGTGCTTTTTTGCTTCTAGAAAATATAGGTACTTGCCTCTCACTCTGATATCTGGTGTCTACAGCTAAAGCTGCATTGACCCTTTCAATCCCTGTAGCATCTGCAATCTCTATGTCAACATCCATCTCTGTCCAGCTATTAGTGGGACATGGATAATCTCTGTCATCTTCCAAAGATCTGAGAGATATAGAATCACCTGAATCGGACTGAGCCAGGTAATGAACCAGCTCTGGATCAGAATATCCGAGACATTTTGTTGGACACTCACTTATCTCCTCTGGTACTTCCTCTATTCTAGAGAACTCCTCTACTCTATCCTGGACTGGTGCTAGCTCCTCAAAGGTTTTTAAGAACCGAGGAGTGCAGGGAAAACCAGCCCAGTCTACCAACTCATGACTATGATATACTTGTGGGTACAGAGTCTATGGGTGTCTTTTGGCACCCATGCCAGTGAATGTACTAGCAACAGGTGGAGTGTAATACTTATGGGGGTTTTCCCAGAGGAAGGGTGGCAGAGGCTCTTTGGAGAGTCACTCTTCCAAGGGGATATGTGATGGACCTGGCATAGCTAGGGAAGCTACATGTGAGTGAGCCGTATTCTCACTTGGCTCATCTGCTGTTTTTGCATTTTTCTTCTTTTCTTGTTTACCCTTTCCTCTCCTATGACTGCCTCTGGTGCGCTTCTTCCTCTGACCATCTTTAGAAGAGTCTTCTTTTTGTTTTTGGGTCTGGTCTTTGTATTGGGGATTCTGCGTCTTACTTTTGATGTTTGACATCTTATTCACCTTGCCTGCAGCGCTACTCGAGGTAGCTTTCTGAATGTTAGCACCAGTGTACTGATGCTGTGCGGCGTTGGCTACATCACTCAGGCAGAGGGTCTGTGCATCTCAATTTTGCAGTAGTGTGGTAATAACCACATTCCATTTGTCTGGGATAGCTGCCAAGATGATCAATGCCTGGAGCAACTCGGGGATAGCGCAATCATTTTCAGTCATGTAGCTGCAAATTTCTCTAAGTCTGAGAATGTCAGTTTCAGGGTTGCCTCCAGACATTTTAAAGTCCTTTAGCTTTTTGTACAATTCAAAAATCGTCCCCAATTCTTTTTTCTCATATCTTGCAACAAGAAAATCCCATACTTCCTTAGCAGTTGTCATGTCTTTAACCAGGGCCCAAATGTCAGAGGAGATCCACATTCTCAAACATCCTAGTGCCATAATGTTCTTCTCTTCAAATTCCAGGGCTAGCTTCATTTTAAACTCATTAAAGCTGTTGGGGTCCCCAGAAGGAAAGAGTCTGGTTCCCAACACATACATCCAAAGACTGGAGTGTTGAGCAGCGCCTGTCACACACAGTGATAGGGAACTACCTTACCTGGGGTTCTTACTGTTGCTTAGAGGGGTACTGCTACTAACTACTACCAAGTAATTTGGACAAGGTATATTTGACGTTACTACCTTTGTTATATACATTATAGGCATGGCTGTGTAATACCTAATGTAGTTACCAGCGTGTACATGAAACACCTCGTGTCTACTCTAGGTAGGACATGAGTCATACACATTCCATAACATGAGTCATACGCGTATTCGCAGTAAGCTCTAGAATGTTCTAGACCGTGTGTGTCATTACATCTTAGTCATATATACAGGTGTGACCTTATCTTATCTTATCAGGTCTACAACACATGACTGACGAGCACGTGACTAATCACATGACTACTAATCTATCACGTGGAGTTGCTGTCGCAACATGGAGGTCATCATAAATACCTGCATCTGGGATTTTCAGTCGAACCATTTGTTACCAGCAAAGATGAAGAAGACAGCAGTGATGACAAATGACATTGACATGCTTAAAAGTTTGTTTGAAGTTGAGGGCTGTAAAAGACAGCATTAGCTCAACGTTCATATCAACGATCAAGACATAAGGCATAGCAAAGAGACATCATCTCGATACATAGTTCTGCCGATGATAGTAGAGTGGTCAATAATACAAGCTCAATGCGATGCAGAGTGAGTACAAGAGACACTTAACCATCCAGGTAGAGCTTAGTTCCAAGTCATCTTAGGCAGCGACAAACGTGCCATAGAGACTGGCACCGGGGCCCATAACCTGTTGAGCAGCATCTGTCACACACAGTGATAGAAACTATCTTACCTGAGGTTCTTACTGTTGCTTAGAGGGGCTGTACTACTGACTACTACCAAGTAAATTGGACAAAGTATATTGACATTACTACTCTGTATATATACATTATAGTCATGGCTGTGTAATACCTAATGTAGTTACCAGCATGTACATGAAACACCTCGTGTCTACTCTGGGTAGGACATGAGTCATACATGTTCCATAACATGAGTCATACGTGTGTCCACAGTAAGCTCTAGAATGCTCTAGACCGTGTGTGTCATTACATCTTAGTCATTATACTGGTGTGATCTTATCTTATCTTATCAGGTCTACAACACATGACTGACAAGCACGTGACTAATCACATGACTACTAATCTATCATGTGGAGTTGCTGTCGCAACATACGTACCATCTGTGATTTTGTATAGTGATGGACCCATGTGTGAGTGATAGAAGTGCTACTATGAATCAGATTCTTAGCTATTATTTACCATGCTACTGTGTTTTCAGTTATGCATAGTAGTGTGGGGTGAGTGCATGCGCTAGTCCTGGATAACACGTTCCATTCCATTTCCATCACCATTTCACATTATCACTTCATGCCCTTTATCATTCACATTTCCTCTCTCATTTCACATTATTCACACTTCCTTACTATAATCACCTCATTTCATTTCTCCTTTCATTTCATACTTCACACTTTCCTTTTCCATACTATTTCACACCTTCACCTTATCACATTAAATCACCATTTAGTATAGTCTAGATGATGCAATGCACATCACATATGTTTTCCTCCTTCCATTTTAGTATACCTTACACATTTTCTAGTACTTAAAGACAGCTGTAAAGTACAAGTCGACATCTCACCAATTAGTGATTTCAATATATTCTACTACATTCCTTATACTTTCTTTCAAGAAAACCTTCTCTGTCACCAAAGTCCCTATGAACTCATAGGGGTAATCCTCCCCACAGTAGACCTTCATGAAACTACAAAATATCATACGTAATTCGGTTAATTGAAGACACACCTCAAAGTAGTGTTGAAACCGTTATGCCACTGAATACAATGACCTAGGATGCATAACCTAGTTTTCTTGTTATGACGAACTAAGAATGAAAAGGAGAATCAATTTGATGATACCGTCAGCATTATCTAGTAATGCTACTGATTGTTTCGGCAAATTGTAATCTACGCCAAGATACGCCTACTTTACCTTGTGCAATTTTGCGCAAAATTATTTGATATCGATACTCAGGGTGTGAGAGCTCTCGATGGTACATATGCGTATTGTTGGTTGTGTTTCCCTCGGCAGCAAAAAAAAACAAAGATATGTTGTGCCATATCTGATCATCAATTGATGTGGAATTGATCCATAACAATGTTTTTGTACAACCGTTCCAGGCACTCGAGCAATGGACAGCCTTACCGAATAGATCCGGGAAACTCAATGGATTAGGATGTAAAGATTTGATGAGTTCAAGCTGGTACCTGTGAACAGTGTGGCGATATCCGTTTTCAGACGCATACTCGCACAGGTAGACCCCTAACAGCAGTAACATCCATTCGGAATTTCTCAAGATCAAACTCGAAGAACTGCCCCAACGCTAGCAATCCCTGGCAGGCACAGGCGACGACATCAGAGAAGTTAGTTATATTTGTGGGGATTCCACGTACTGATGGTTCTTTCACAGTGACCTCTTTCATAATCGTACTCATAAAATTATCAACGTAGTTGGCGGTATTTCTATAAACTCCAACGCTGGTACATAACACATTTTGGAGTTAAGTGAATGTGACTATTTTTATCCTATTTCTAACAGCCATTGCATTAGCGTGCAGAATCTTTTCTACAGCCTCAAAGATAATCAATGATTATGATGGCAACAAATCAGTACACACATGTATTCTCCATCTTCCTGATACTACTTCAATAGGTAAAATTGCTGCAGTTGTAAGTCCTATATACATTGTTTCTGCCAGCAGGCATCCCCCTCTGAATCTATCCACTCTTCTTGATACAAACGAAAAACACCATTATCCACACCACCATGTCCGAGTCAACAGAAAATATTCCTGCTTTCATGTATACGTCGGTTATTCCTGTGGATCAAGCATTATTTTTTGGGACGTTCTTGTTGGTGATGTACGGTGTCATCTCAATGCCTAGAATCAATCTGACGACCATCTTGTAGTATTTTAGGATTCACGGTAGCTCAAGCCTATTGGTACTTCCGGCGCTACCCGCATGACAAAGTTTGGCTCAAGAACTTAGTATGTCCAACCCATCTTTATCCTTGTGAATCACTGGTATAATATGAATGCATTCTTTGCTTATTGCACATTAAAGGTTGGAATTCTATTGCAAGTAGACTGGCCCACATGTCTTGCTACTTCGTGTTGACAAGTATATAGAGCCTTGAGCTTGGTTCATGCCGCACTTTCCATAAACTCAGTGTGAGCTCCCCTTCTTTCATTGTAGGGGCTACATTGATGGACAATGTCAGCTATCACTACTTTATCATAAATCACGCCAACTTTGATGCGATGTTTCCAATAATTTGGTAACTAGATTTAAACCCATACATAATTCATCTAATAACCGTTTTATCAGGTCGATTAAAGTGAGTGAACATGCGCATATGTTGACTTTCTTACCTACGATTCTGTTTAGGCTGTTATGGGAATTCCCGTATGTCTTCATATTGACAACGACTGCTCTTTTAAAAATTGAACTTTTTTATCAGATATTTGTTGCTTTTGCAACTAACTGGTACAGCATTTCCAACCCTGAATACATACCTGTACTGACCTCGCATAACGCCAGTGTTCAAATATGGCGAGTATATATTAGTATGTTCGCTGCTTGCATAATATTTTCCAAACTAGTGCTCATTGGCTTCATAGTCGGGGGGTCTTCTAGGATTGCTGGTGCCGCGGTGTGTATGAGAACTTCGATACCTGTGAAAGTCCAACTCACATTTTCCATCAAGCTCTTTTTCGTGTTGATAGCATTTTGTGAGTACCTTTACTACAGCTCTATTTCTTAGCTCACATCCTCAATTTCGTCAGCGTTGACCTTTGGTGAGATATTTATCTTTATTCTTGATTCAATCCACTAATATTATCTGCCAGTCCTATGTTTGATAGTGGCGTGAGCTTTACTTTTCAATGCAAAACAATGATGATATCAACGTATTACGATTTGCACAGAATCAAGATTGACGATTGTATCAAAATCTTGCAATATAATGTATGTATAGGTCGACTTTTTGATATTGGCACTAAACTAACGATGCAATATTGAGAAACTTCTCATTCTCGTATTTAGTAGCTGGTTGGCAGCAGACATCGTAGTAGCGGGTAGTATGATATGGTGTTTGAGAAAATACCGGTCCGGACTTCAAAGGTTCGTGAATAGGTATAATGAGGAATGAGCATGACTGATAATGATGTCTTCTCTGACCACAGAACAAGGTCACTGCTGAACACATTGATTGCGTATACTATCAGCTCTGGCCTAGTTTTTGTGTGCGTGTTACTCTCTATCTTTAGCACACTATATAACTATTCAACCCATTCTCTTACAGCGCTCTCAGCATGTCCAGTCTAATATGTGTATGTTATGGATTCTTCAGCAATGCCTGAGTCATTGGTCACTGATGAGCAACCATGGTTGATAGGCCATCATTTTCAACGACCAAGCAATATATGTTGGCATTTTCATTTTGCAAAAATGTGAGTGGAGTTGGAGCAACACTTTGGCCAATGAACATATGACAACTTAAAAAATAATAGCTTACTTGAACTTTCTCTTGGCCAGGTGAGTTTATTCCCTGGTACACCTGTATCTGGTGGTCGCTTACACAATCCCGAAGTCTAAATTCAAGGAAAGGAACAAATGCTTCATACGAAGAAAACTCCAGAAATCTATCTGTTTTTAATAAAATCAATCCAAAAACCATGATCAATATCGGAAGCAAGGATATCACTTCTGCTTGATAGAAGTGGTGGTGTTGGTGATTGATATCAGGGGTGTAACATAGTTCCAATTTTCAACGAGTCAGGTTACTTTTTCGTTATTTTTCCTGAGTTAGATAAAAATTCCAACAACTGAATATTTATTTCATTCGAGTAACTGGTTTTAACATGACTGAAATTATAAGTAGTCAATTGTTAACATATTGCACAGTAGTTGTACCTCATATATACTTTGGTGCAAGAAAGTGCAGGGCTTAGTTTCAGCTTGTATCCGACTCACGCTACTAGACACTGTAGTAACTACAACCATGGTATGGAACCAAAACACGGTCCAAGTAAATCAATTGTATATGAGAGATTCGATGACCGAGTAGTACTGTTCATAAAATACAATGATCACTGACAGGGTCTTTAATCTTCCTGCATACACACACGCATCTAATCCCTCACTAGGCTATGTAGTCTTGCATACGGAAATATTCCTTAAGCTGTTCAATAACACACTGATCATGTCGTACCACACTAGATACTAGTGACCTCCATCAATCTCATCTTTTATGATTCAATCCATAAATAAATACATATTGTGTATAGTGACAGAACGATATGTAATCGGAGAAAGTGTTAAACATCATATCTCGAGCTAATATTAATCATGCTAGCATGTTTTCAGGTATTTTTAGTAGATCAACTAGAATATGAGATGATTCGAAACATTTTTTCTGGATACTAACATTGTCCCACCGAATACAAAACCTAAGCTCAATCACCAGATTTCTGTCATTATGGTGGTGAGCTGAAAGTGTAAAGCGGAGGGTAGTTCGACAACTCCTTTGACATTGCCTGTTAATTGTTTCTGGCAAATGACATAGTACTCTCCACAGTGGTCCCTGGGTTGTTTTGTGACCTCGTTTGAATGAAAAAGTCTGAATAGAAGCTTTCTTCATACACCTCGCTGTCATTTCTCCTTGAATTTAGGCTTGGAAAATTTGGTTAGCAAATTTAATCGATCTTCTGTCGAACAAGGAAAATACACTCACAGTGCAAGGATATAATTCAGGTAGACTGACAAATTCTATTTGGTGAGTTGATACATTACAATTACAGTTTCCCTCACATTTTTCCAAGATGTACACACCAATATAGACTGTCTCGTCCTTGATAATTATAGCCTGTATGAATGAGTATGCATGAATTGCTTGCAACATGATACATATTAAAAGACGTACACAAATCAAACAAGCTAAACTGAGGGCGCTGTAACAGTCGAGTTGAATGGTATTATACAGAAAAATGGTGGGATACATACCCGAAAACTAGGCCGGAGCTAATAGCATAGGTAATAAGATTATCAATCAGGAACCTTGTTCTACATATAATCAAATAAAGTATGAACGTTAGTTGCACTAACTACAGAAGAATGCTCACTACACAAACCTACGAAATTTATTTCGGTTCCTCCTCAAAGACCATATCATGCCACCTGCTACTGAGATGTCTGTCACTGTAAATATACTGAATATGAAAAGGATAAGTGCCTGAACGCATGTTAAGCAAGCTAGTAAATGATGGGTTAAGATATTATGGCATACCCGATACTGCTCGGCTTGTACAAATTCATCAATTTTGGTCCTGTATTAAGTACAGCTCATGATATAGGGTGTCATACCATTCAAAGAAGACTACTCACTGCGCAGTAATATATAATACTAAACAATGACTCAGTAGGCTTTGGGACCAAAAAGCCAGCTAACCTCACCTAATGTTGCCACTAGATATCAAGCATGTAAGCTTCATCAACTAATCAGTAATGAAGATACTTACCGAACTCCGTAAACACAAGAAAGAGCTAAGGGAATAACATAAATAAAATCCTTAATAACTTATATCTAACATACAACAAAACCAACAAATATACGACTTGCTCTAACTGTGATTCTTGTGAATACTACTTTCAATAATGGAAAGAAGATTGGGACACACTGATGTATATTCGCCATATTTGCAGGCTGTTATGCAGAAAAGTCAATTGGTGTTTAGATATACAAGCTAGAAACACTCAACCAATTTGTCGAAGCTGCAATAACCATCTGGGGTTTTTTGAAATTTGAGAGATAGATTTGAGCATCAATATTGGCACATACAGGAATCAGTATGACCCCCTGGAGCAACGTGATTGTGAATAGGGATCTTGTAATGTGTGGATATGCTCACCTTGGCTGACCTTAATTAAATTTGAGTAAGATATAAGATTATAGGTATGTTATGTTAACACTAACCAAGGAATCGTGCTCGTTGCATGGGGGTCTGCGTGATGGGTGATGAAATAAAAGTAGCTGATTTCTTCAGTGCAGACCGACACCTTACACAGGATGAAAAGAAACATACGTCGAATGAATAGTAAAAAGTAAATGAACAAGACTCAAGACCCTGTTGAATTGTTGACAACGAGATACATATGATATATGTGTAGGGATGACATACGCTAGAATTGCAATCTGAGAAGATATCATTTATATCATTTGGCAGGACAGACAATATCAAGCATACCAAGATCTTGAGCCAGGTTTGGTCATCGGGGTAACGCCGAAAATATTGATATGCTTGTGCCATAGCAAATCCCGAGAATCTAGGGCACCGAAAAGTTGGTTTAAACTTCTCGCTTTACATATGACTAGGTCGCACATCATCAAAATAAAATTCCCAAAGAACAGCGCAATGGATGAGGAAGTGACGGATGTACTCATTGGAAAGGGGTAGGCTGACCAGTGACCAATTATCGATGAAGTTTGGGATTGCACGCTACATGACAAGAGAGTTATATGTGGCATTTGTTGAAGCTTGTTGTACCATCTGATATTCATATTATGTTCGTGGTTCATTGACGTATAGCCTCTTTGGGATCAGCTTCGGCACGTTCTAGTGGGTGAGATGGTGATCCGGAAAGACATTCTATAAGTTACTACGACTAAAATAGTATCCTTTGTATTTCCTGTTAAAGGCATAGCATTTCAGTTGATCAGATGAAGGCTCAGCGCTCAGCGCTTGAATCTTGATAGATGTGATAAAATTTGGTAAATGCTGCTTTCTGGACCCTAAGCAAATTTAAAAGTCGTGTCTCGAAGTTTGTTAGATTACAAGGCAAGTCAAAGTATACTCCTTTTAGGGAGTTTGATGTCGCATAAGTGTATTACGGCAATTCCTGTATGCATATACACATTTTTAGGTTCTAACCTACAGTCCCTGCCAGTCTTCTCAGCCTGGGAACCAGAAGTGCTATGCATTGACTTGTATAACAGGAATCTGATGGGTATATATCAGTATGCCACCTCGGATGGTCAATAAGAATGCGAAGATGGTGTCATGAAGGTGCGAAGAATAGAATCTGTGGGTGCAGAGAGTCTTACAGGTTCGGCGGCGCTACAAAGAAAAGAAAGGCTGAGGGCGAGAACCAAGAGTCTCCAATAACAACAATAGGTGCAGTCGAAAAGCACTCTGTTGAAGTTATATGCACTGTTGACCCTTGGTTCATTTGCCCGTTCGCCTCTGAATTTCCATTGCGAGCGAGTTTGCCAAGCCGGTTGAGTTTTTCTTGAAGCCCAAAGAAACAATTCATCTCGTTAACCATCCTTATTCATAGCACTGACCAACAGGCGCGACGTTCGAACGAGGCACATAAATGGATAATCAATTTCCCAGAAGCATGTCTTTTGCGCTGCGACGGCCACCATACGAACGGCGAAATCTGGATGAGCCTATGGGCGACGATGAGGCCACGGGGGTCACTCGAGGACGACATTTGGGTGGAGAAGTGAAGAAGCGATCAGAGCGATTGGGCAGGTTATCGTTCGTAATACTTATGACATAGATAGAAGATAATAGCGAGCGATCACCTCCAGAAGATACTTTGAAGAAAATGTCATGAAGTCCAGATTCAACCTTCTCGATGTTCATAGCATGAATCGAAGACGATTGAGAGCGGTCACCTACAGACGGGTCTGCAATGAAGTTATCATCTAACTCAAATTTAGAAGCGTCCTTCTTAGCATTGATAGCGTGCTTGGAAGATGACAAGGAACGATCACAAACAGAAGAACCAATGAGGCAGTCATAATTTTGCGTAGAGGTTAGCGCTGCTTCAATTTTCTCTTTCTCCCCAGCATGGATGGAAGATGACAGAGAACGGTCGATTGCAGATGGTTTTGCGAAAAAGTCGACCTCAAGCGTTCTATGCCTAGCATCCACAATAGAAGTTAATAGTGAACGAACATCTGTGGAGTGTCCAACGATGCGGCTGTCCGTAGCGTGAATTGAAGACGACAGGGAACGGTCGACTACAGATAGTCCCATAAGAAGGTCATCGTCCAACTCGAATTGAGGAAGTTTATGCTCCTTGATATCCACGACATGCATACGGCACTCACTGGGAGCGAGTTTGGGATCTTCAAGCCTATTGATGTCTACAGCATGTAAAGAGGAGCCCAGCGACCGGTCTTTTGCAGAAATTTCCATAATGAAGATATCGTTTGATTCGGATGATATGAATGGCTTGTGGATATGCTCGTGAGCTTCGGTTTCTTCCGGGTCATTAAGAGTGGTCTCATTTGATGTACCAGCTGATGCAGTGGACTGCACGCCCTTTAGTCAACCTAAGCATAAGAATTGTAAAAGTCCCTTACCTTGATATACATGTCCCCGCTTAAGGTGGTATCTATTAATGGGGATATTTCATAGAATGGATTTCTATAAGGTCATCCAATTTCAGGGTCCATAGAAATGATGTAGGGCCTTGCGAGCTCAACAGTCCCTGAGAGTACAGGAAATATGACGTTCTCAAGAGTAAAAAGAAGGACGTCGCCCACGAGAGGCTGTACACAGGAGGGGAAGTACCGCGTCACGAGAGTTCCAGAGCGACGAAGTTGGGATGAGAGGTCATGAATACTCGTTGGCAAAGCCGCGACAGAACCGCCTAGTGTATCCACGCCTGGGACCCCTGATATGAAATCACTGAGAGAGAGAATGCGGGATGTCGTTGTGCAGGCTTGTTTGTTCAATCCAGCGAGCTTATGATCATCTCTTGACATTGCGTTGTGAACTTTGAGAGAAATATCACGGAGTTGGTCAACAGCGGGGACGACATAGTGGTCTACTACGGCCTTGACGATTCCGAAGCTTCTGTTAACAGCGAGGGTGGTACCATCACGATATATACGTAACAAGGGATGGATAAGTCTTGTGACCACTCTGGGTGCAAGAGCTACCATTTTGGTTGGATGATTTGGTGATATTGGTTTGAGCGATGTGATAATGCGATATGGATGAAGCAAAGATATAAAGTAAGGAATGTTGCCTGAACATGGGATTTTATAGTCCTCCGGGCGGGGATTTGTTGGTTCAAGTTTGTGCACAGTGACATACCGACATAACGGCCAGCCTCTGGTTTTGTCAGCAGAGATTGCTGAATTTGCAAAGGTCCCCACAATACAACTGTGAGTCGATAGTTCGGCTCGATACTACCCTACTAGGGTAGAACGAACCTAAATGAACTATGTGTCCCAGGAGGTTACCTAGCACTCAAAAGGTGAGTGATGGGGATATCTGGAATGGCTGGGTATTGTTATAATGTCGTTGCTTTGGAGATGAATTGTTCACATCTATGCGCGACTCCGTTATGAAAACAAGCAGAATTTTTTGGTATTAACCATCTGGGCCATTACAAACCTGGGCCAACTTCTGCCAACAAGACCTCTGGGAACAAAGCTTGTAAGGCAGTAAACGAACCAATGCGCTTTCCCTTTAAAAGGCCGGGATACTGATCCCAGAAGCCATGGTAAGATGCGACCAAACACCTTGGATTCAGGATGGTTGATTATCACATACGTACTCAGATGCCAAACTATCAGTATATGAAAAACACTGCTGATAGCTTACTCACATCTATAAGAAAAGTAACCAAAAAATGAAGCGACGTCGCCATCATTGCGGCATTCGGCGTCGGAACTAAAATTTTTGTGGCGCTCGGTCACTTCGCTAATGCTACTCCTTCTGATGTTGTCCCCATCAGTAAATTTGAGTTCATGATCAAGTATATGTTGGTATCTCCTGCTAGAAGCATTAATACCTTTCGAAAGATCAACCTCTAAATACCAGATCTCTCCGACACACACTAGTACGAAATACTGACAGAATTATGCCACTGCCAAAAGATGTATTAACGGAGGATCATAAAGATCACGTACAAATCCAGCTAATGTACAGACCCCAAGTCGCCGAAGCGAGTTGTTATGTTTCCAGAGCCTGATTTTAATATTTGCAACACTAGTTAAAAATTGCAATAGAATGGTGATATCATATCTCTCTTGAGACGCAGGCTAAGAACATTTACACATCCATCGGGGAGTTGCACATGCATGATACTTTGTCCACATGAGTAGCCCAACGATCCAGATATCTACTGGGGTCTGACACGGAAGTTCAACGCGAAAATCACTCGTCGGTTTCTTATGAGACTACTGTATAAGTTGGCATCGCAGGTAGAAAAAACTGTGACTCAGCCACTCAGTAGGGGGGGATAGGAACACAAAACAACTAAATTACTATTCAAAGGACATACATGAATCAACCAAAGATAATAGATAAACAAAGTTAAGACAATTTTTTTCTCCTCGAAATACCAGGATCCTTCATATTTCAGCAATTGACGTGGTAGACTTAAACCGATTAAGAGGGGGGCCTAACGAGTGATTGTCAGAAAGTTTGTGAAAAAATAAAGGAGAAGACCTTACACAGGTGCAACAGAAGTCTCTGGGCCTGTAAATTGTTAGCTCGATCAGGCCTTGAGATATACAACAACGAAATAACATACCAGGATCAGCAGAGAGAGTTGGGAATGGAGTAGCCTGGCACTATAGAACGAATGAGTAAGGGTAAACAATTGCATTATGGGCGTCAAATATAACTTACAGAAGCTTCAATATCAGCCATAGACTTTCCAGCAGGGAGAGAAGGCGCTTTGAGGGAGGCCGCTTTCGGAGACGGAATAACGTCGGAGCAGTCAACCAATAATGGGCGAACTTGACCAAGTGTAGCAAGCTTAGACATCACCGCACGGAATTTAGTCTGGAGCGCAGCTTGGTTGTCTAGCGGGCAAATATATGATCTCTAGGTTCACAGTTAAAGCTTTTACTGGATCAACTCACTAACGAGAGATTGCCATTCGCAAGCGGTCCTAGAATTGTACTGTTAGTAAAAGTCGATTCTAGACCATGTGATTGTTTTATACCTGCTGTCCCGAGCAAGAGACTCATCGGACTGGATACGGATTTCACCATGTAAGGGAGACAATGCCTGACCGTCGCTGATTCCAGTTCCTGGAATAACGTCACCTTTCAAGAGAGTCTATAGAGAAGATGGACTATTGAACCGAGTGTTTTTATAAGAAGTAAGAGACAAACCTCAATGAAGAAGTTCGAGTCGAATGTCGAAGGAGTCGAATCGAAAGGAGTTCCCTAGTTTGAAAATGATGAGGTGATTATATTGGCAGAACCAGAGAAATACTTACAGGGATGGTCGGGTCGACGTGATCGGCAGCAGCGATGGTGTGTGAGATAAGAAGGTCCACGATTTCAGTGGGACTGAAACCAGCATCACCCATTCTGCCTATGATAGTTGTAACAGAGTCACTGGGCTCAGGAACTAGGAGGTCCGGAGATACAATGGAGAAATTGGAACGGCCAGCCAAGAATTCGAGACGAGGAGCACCAGGACAGTTAGATACAGCAACAGCGCCGGCAAATTGAATGCTGTAATCGATATCAGATATGTACAGGAGGTAAAGCACCGGGAACAAGAACATACAAGTCAGCAAACGATACACGGTGCTTAATGGCGAATGGACGTTGAACCTCGACGATTCCGTCAACACCGTTGTTCGCATCTGGAAGATTCTGGTTATTCGGATGACAGTACATGTTGTAGCTTCACTTACGGAAATTAGTTTCAATTTCGGCATGGTGCATAATAGATCCATCTAGTATTAGTTAGATATGGGCAAAATAGTTGTAGGTATGGCACACTAACCTGCTCCGCCACCACTGTAGACAAAGTGGTCAGTTTATTGAATGAAGTAAAGCTCCTCAATGAAACCTTACCCAAATTTACCCTCCCGGAACAAAGCTGGCGAAAAGCCAATGGCATCGTGGAACGTCAACTATTACCGATTTATTAGAAAAAGTTGTGATTTTAGATACTTGAAAGCACACCCTCAGAGACTAGAAAAGCAATAAATTAATATCCATTATCAACCAATGTATTTCTGAATAAGGCTTACCTCGTGAACCTCCTCGCCTGTTTTCAGGGAGTTTGAGTTCAATCATCAAGTAATTATGAGTATTTGTCTTACCGCACTCTCCGCCATCAAACCTATTCGATGACAATCAGTACATGCGTAAAATATATCGTGCCCTTGACTTACAAGTTGGCTTGAATATCGTCTAAAACATCGAACCAGACACAGCACTGTCAATCAGGAATTAATTATGTATACTTGGACTGGGAAGAGTAATCTCCTACCGCAGCATGGGCAGTGGTGCGCCCTTGACTACAGGTCGCAGATCGCGGTCTACTGGTAGGAACAGCCACAGCGCAGAGAGCAAGCGAAAGCAGCGAGAGGATTACTTTGAAAGACATTGTAGAGAGGTTGAGCCAAGTATTAGAACACTGAGTGACCAGGATCTGAAGACCTCCTGAGCATTTAGGAGGGTTTTTATACGATGACAACATGCCAATAATGGTCAATATTCATGTCGAGCTGATAGGTGGGATTGTTTAGAGGATCAAGATCCAAGCGTGTCGCTTGAATGTGTTGCTCAACCAATCGGATAGAAAACGACGGTACTTTGCAGAGATACAGGAGCGATATCCTGAGAGTGTAGACCACGGCAACCACGGCAATGGCAGCCATTATGATGAGCTAGCGTCGGCGGGAACGGTCGCATCTTGTTGAGAACAAAATATAATGATTTGAATTACACACTCGAATGGTAATCTTGATTGGGAAACACTATATTTACGCACCCTGTCACGTCAAGCCATTTCCAGCAGAACAGGATGTAATGCGCTCTGTAACATGAGGCTTATGAAATAGTGGACCATGTGGTGAAATGAGCATTGTAGGCCTGGCTGGTAGTTGTCAATTGATGATATTCTAAGAATAGCATCGAGCAAGGCTTCTTGGAGAAGTTTAAGCGTTGATTGCTGGTGTTCGAAGTTTATTTTGGTAGAAGGGAAGTTTCCGAGTTTGTTTTATTTCTCACAAGTAAACGGGTTCTTCGTTGCCGGGAAAAGGAGGATAAGGTGTTCCATGCAGTGAAAAATATCAGAACGCTATGAGAACGAGTGATATTTGGACTACCAAGGTTATTGTTTTGGAGGCCATGCTCACATTGTGGGAATTGTGTCGACATTGCCATTAGGCTAAAGGCTAATCATAACACTCTTCGGAACTTGCTTATCTGGATCGTTATCCACTTTCTTTCTCAATTCGATGAGGAGGATAATACCAACGACAAGTCATAACCATAGTGATAGTCAATATCAGAATGTACTCCGAGCTCATAAATGTTTGCTTGTAAGCGTGGGTCGGTGTGGCCCGTTACCCACATCTCAGACAATATATAGCAACCATTGATACTTCTTCCTTCGGTATAACAGGATGAGTAATTGAGTCTTTGTGATAGGACGATGATTGTATACGTACATTCCGAAATCAAAAAAAAACTCTCATCGAAGCACTCTGAGGTCAAAACCGGTTATGATGCGCAGTTGATTGAAGATATATTTGGTAATGCGGAATGCAAAACGTTATCGCTGAGAGTATTCATCTATTATTGATCCTAGATTGTTTCATTCTCAATTTTATTCTTTTTCAAGGTTTGAGTTTAATATTTTGAAGGATTCTTTCATTAGTTGCAACCCACGCTCAAATCAAGTGATACTCATAACGACTTTTATTTTCACAAGATACAACAGAGGTACATAGAAATATTTGAGAAAGGAGGATCAAAGGCATCGACCAGCAATAACGACAAAGGAAGCAGGATGTTACTTGAAATTTATTATGTGAATTTACGAGGGTGGGCTATAGAAAATAGTCGGCAAGTTAGTTTTCAGAAATAATATGCAAGTAAGGACTAACACAGCGGGAACCGTGGTTTCCGGGCCTGAAAACGATTGTTAGTACATGGTTTCTTTTCGGTCAGCCGAAAACGCACCAGCATCCGCAGAAAGAGTGGGGAATGGAGTCGCTTGGCACTAGTAACAACCTCGTAAGCACAATATATCCGCTCGTGAAGAATCATAACATACGGAAGCTTCAATATCAGCCAAAGATTTACCGGCAGGAAGTGTCGGTGTCTTGAGAGCGGCTTGCTTGGGACTGGGGATGACATCGGAGCAATCAACCAATGCACTGCGAGATTGACCAAGGGTTGCAAGTTTCGACATCACCGCACGGAACTTTGTTGCCATCAGGATCTCATTGTCTGATAATAATTTTCAGTGGATGAAATATATCTGATAGGAATTGTCCCTACCAACAAAGGACTGCCATTCACAAGCGGTTCTGCAGACACGATATGAACACTAATAGAGAAATGCGGCATTTAATCAATTACCTAGCATCACGCGCAAGCAATGCATCAGATTGGAGACGGAATTCCCCGTGCAGAGGAGATTCGACTTGGCCGTCGTTAATGCCATTACCTGGGATGACATCTCCTACCAAGAGAGTCTGATGACAAAGGGTGTGAGCGATGAGGAGCCACAAGTTTACTTTGCAGCACTTACCTCAATGAAGAAGTTCGAATCGAAGAGGCCAGGAGTTGAATCAAAAGGAGTTCCCTGAACGAGAAAATTGATCAGAGTTATCACTCAATTCAAAAAAAGAGACACATACAGGAATGGTGGGATCAACATGATCCTGCGCAGCTACGGTGTGAGAGATCAAGAGATCCACAATTTCATTCGGGGAGAAACCGGCGTCTCCCATCCTTGCAATTATAGTATCGACGTTGTCGCTTGGTTCGGGAACCAGAAGGTCGGGGGATGCCAATGAGATATTGCTCCTTCCAGCCAAGAATTCAAGACGAGGGGCACCAGGGCAATTAGAAACGCCAACAGCGCCGGCGAACTGAATGCTTCATTGAAGTATGAGCAAATAGACTGACCCGAAAAAAGGGGGTTACATACAAGTCTCCGAAAGAAACTTTGTGATTGATTGCAAACGGGCGTTGAATCTCAACAATTTCGTCGATACCGTTATTCGCGTCTGAAGGAGGATTAAGATGAAAATTTCCTCCAATGTTATGAGATCTCTTACGGAATACTGTCTCTATTTCCGAGTGGGCGATGATGGAGCCGTCTAGAGAGAAAAAAAGTGAGAAACGGGGTTGAGAATAAATGAGTGGCTCGCTTTACCTGCACCACCACCACTGTATGTAACTAAATCAGCAGGTTGCTCATCTGTACAGGTAAATAAACAAACCCGAATTGGCCCTCACTGGTGAGCTTGGGCGAAAATCCGATCGCATCGTGGAAGGTCAACTAGAACAAATTCCAGAGTTTATCAATATAAAACTTTATAGATTGGACTGACCCGTAAAGACTGAAATTTTTCCAACTCAGTCAGGATTGCAAAACGATGAAGTTTATATGACTGACCTCATGAACTTCTTCGCCTGTTAATGAGTCAATCATATATTAATATTTTTACGCATATATAGACAATTGTTCTTTACCGCATTCTCCACCATCAAAACTGTGTTGTTATAAATCAGCGATATTTTTGATATTTCAGTTCTATCACCTACAGGTTTGTTTGGATATCATCCAAAACGTCGAACCAGATACAGCACTAAGAGTAAATGAGAATTTAAAGAGACACGTAGAGTAGAACGCATAAGTACTGACTTCTGCGTTTACTGCCGTCCTTCCATTGCTGCAAGCAGCACGCTTTGTTGGCACTGCAACTGCACACGCAACGACAGCAAAAAGAGGGATAAATTGTTTAAGAGTCATTGTACTGGATGCTGTAGGAGAATTAGTGTCCTGAGCTGGTTTTTCATACAGAAACACCTTCGTATTTATACCTCAACACTCCAATGATTTTGTATATTATGTGTTGCAGATTCCAGCCTTCTGGGATGCCATTCACACCAAAAAAAGTGTGCCAGTGAGTTGGACAGAGTAAAAAAAGCTTTCGTGCAACTTTCAGACCACCCGCAAGCATGGAACTTGAGAGAATTGAAATCTGGTGTGGGTAGGGCATAAAAGAATAGCGTTATTATTGGCAAGTAAGTTGAATTGGAGAAATCATTTGCGAACGAAGAAACTTCCGTTCATCTATTTGAATCACTGAGATCAAGCCGTAGCTGAAAATGTTAATGGCTTGCCATGATAACAGCTTGGAAGACCCACCACTAATCTGGGTCCTTCACAACTGCCAACCAAGTTCCTCATTCTTGGACTTCATACTTGAACGATTTGCGGCATTTCTGCACGGCATGCTTGCCGCTGGAGCATCTTGATCACGCGTGAAACGTTGATAGAACTTGGCCACACTCTACCTCGGGATGTCTCGAGATGCCTTGTGCGTCAATCATGGGGGTGGATGTCGACTGACAAGCGCACAGTTCCAATATCGACAAAAACCTTGCAAGGATTGCCAAGGTTAAACACCGTAATTTCAAGGCAATGTCCCGGAAAAAGCCCGCCCAACTATACACAAGTCAAATTAGCTAAATTTGAAGCTTGTGTATGCTGGTAATGATGGCACGCAGGTTATATCTTCCCGCGGTGACAGTCTCGAGGGTTGTGGCTGGTTATGGTACGAAGTCTAAAAACAAAAATCTAGGAACCGGTTTTCGTTGAGCCGATATCATCAATTTGCCGGTTTGAGCGGAATTGCATGCTTATTTCGACTCTGACTGCCAACATGTTAGGATGTATATTCCAGGTTCACGTAGATGTGTCATTCTGGCCAGTTTTATTCTGAACTGATGGTAGAGGTGAATGTGTGCGTACTCGTACTTATGAAATCTTGAACGTGGTTCATGAATCGAGCAGTTCTATTACAGGTTTGCATGTCGAACAGTCTCTTAGATGCGTTAAACAGCATTGCGGCTGTAAGTGCAATTCTCAGGCCGTTACCAGTACACGATACGGCAGCTGGTCTCTGCTCTTGATGCTATACTTCTGGAAAGAACAGATAACAATCAGATTGATGGCCATGAGACTCTATTTTCATGTTATTTTCTCATGTGCAAGCAAATTTTCTTGATGTCGCGGATACATTTGGGTCTTTTGGATGTTAGTTTCAGTTGAAGCTTTCAGCGTGGGTGTATAAGTATCGGTGATATGCATTGTGTATATATCCGGGTCTTCGTTGAGACTATCTTCATCTCATGACAGTCCGTATTCCTCGGGATGGTACACAAACAATGATTTTTGATCTCATGTCAAGTCGGTTACGGGAACGGGTATTCATAGTAAGGTTTCAATGCGGAGTCCGACTGTATAGATCTGTGCGTTAGATATTCGGGGCCTATCCACTGTGGGACTGCATTTCTTTTTGCTTAGCAGACTTACTTGTTCCAAATATATATATCTTTCCAAATGGAAGTCACAACCAAGTCAAATGAACAGTCAAACTATAACAACTTTTATTTCCACGATAGCAGAAGGGTACATAAAGAGATTTCGAGAGAAATATTCACCTAAGTCGGCCATAATAACGATTGAAGACACTTTGTTATGTGTGATCCACATGTCATTTTAAGAAGGTGGCCTGTAAAAATGGTTAGCAAGATAATAATATGCAAACCGAATTCGAGATAAAGACTGACACAGCAGGGACGGTTGTTTCTGGACCTGAAGTGGTTATCAATATATATTAAGAAAGTTCTTTATAGTTAGTGTGGACGCACCCGGATCCGCGGAAAGAGTGGGGAATGGAGTCGCTTGGCACTAATATCACACTATTAACACATTCGATATCAACTCGATGATGGTTCATAACATACGGAAGCTTGGATGTCAGCCATAGATTTACCAGCAGGCAGTGTCGGAGCCTTGAGGGCAGCTTGTTTGGGGCTGGGAATGATGTCTGAGCAGTCTACCAACAAATTGCGCGATTGTCCAAGGGTAGCAAGTTTCGACATCACAGCGCGGAACTTAGGTTGCCATCACAGCCTCATTGTCTGACAAACAGTCAGTTGAGTAGACGAAAATAGTCATAAGAATCAACTTACTAACGAAGGATTGCCATTCACAAGCAGTCCTGTAGGCACGACATGAAAATCAATAGAGAAATGCGGCATTTAATCAAGTACCTAGCATCACGCGCGAGCAATGCATCAGATTGGAGACGGAATTCCCCGTGCAGAGGAGATTCGACTTGACCGACATTAATGCCATTACCTGGGATGACATCTCCTACCAAGAGAGTCTATGACAAAAGGTATGAGTGATGAAAAGTTTAAAGTTTTCTTTGCGGCATCTACCTCAATGAAGAAGTTCGAATCGAAGAGGCCAGGAGTTGAATCAAAAGGAGTTCCCTGAACAAGAAAAATGATCGGTGTTATACTTGATTCAAATAAAGAGACGCATACAGGAATGGTGGGATCGACTTGATCCTGTGCAGCCACGGTGTGAGAGATCAGGAGATCCACAATTTCATTCGGGGAGAAACCAGCGTCTCCCATTCTTGCAATGATAGTATCGACGGTGTCGCTTGGTTCGGGAACAAGAAGATCAGGGGATGCCAATGAGATATTGCTCCTTCCAGCCAAGAACTCAAGACGAGGGGCACCAGGGCAATTAGAAACGCCAACAGCGCCAGCAAATTGAATGCTTTATCATTGTTAGCAAATAAAAAATTAGAACAAGGTGAAATACGTACAAGTCTCCGAATGAAACCTTGTGCTTGATTGCAAATGGACGTTGAACCTCAACAATTTCGTCAACTCCGACGTTCGCGTCTGGAAGATGGTTTATAGGTGTCAACTAGTTTCAATAACGAGCTTGTCTTACGGAATGCTGTCTCTATTTCCGAATGAGCCATGACCGAGCCATCTGACAGAAACCAAATTAGCAATGGATCTGGATAAAATTATACTGGCCGATTGACCTGCACCACCGCCACTATTTGATACGGTCAGTACAATGTTTTCAATGCAAATAGCATATACTAACCCGAATTTGCCTTGCCTGAAGAGCTTGGGGGAGAATCCAATCGCATCGTGGAAGGTCAACTAAAATTGCTTTAAGAGCCTATCCCTTGAACGCTACACAATAGACCTACCCGTAGGGACTAAAGATTTTCCAGTCAGTCAGTCATGGCACGAAACTACGAAATTATATAACTTACCTCATGGACCTCCTCACCTGTTAGTTTAAGATATGGTTCAGTTTAAATTCAAGAAAAGACATAAATATCTGTAACATACCGCACTCTCCTCCGTCGAAGCTAGTTTTTCCATAAATCAGAAAAATTCGACGGGTTTTACCCATACAACTCACAGATTTTCTTGAATATCGTCCAAAACATCAAACCAGATACAGCACTAAGAAACAACGAGAATTAGACTAGACAAAAGGCAAGACGCGTATACACCAACCTGTGCATGTACTGCTGTTCTTCCATTACTGCAAGCAGCACGCTTCGTAGGTACTGCAGCTACATATGCAGCAAGTGCAAGAAGAGAGATGAATTGCTTGAAAGCCATGGCGGTAATTGCTAGAGGAATTGAATTACTGTCCTGAGCTTGTCTTTTGTGCACCAAACGACTGCGTATTTATACTACGACGCTCCTATGCTTTTCGACATTTATGTGCTTGTCGTTGATCCCAATATTCTGGACTATTGTTCTCACCCAACAGTGACTTGATACAATGCTCAACCGAAAACTCGGGATTTATCATGGGGATGCCAGTGATTTGGATGCAATAGAAATCAGGCTTCCTTCGCGTAACTTTCAACGGCACTGCAACTATGGCCATGAGAATTGAGGTCCAGCAAATGGGTAGAGTAGAAGGCGTAGCGCTTGATAACGGCAGGCCGACACTGTATTCATGCAAAATGGTATGAATGAGCAACTTCTATTCGTCTTTGTCTAGAGTGGAAATATAATTTACATGACATGATGATACTTTGACACACCCTTGCTCTGGGTACTCCACAACGCCCAGGTTCCTCATTCCCAAATTGCGTAAATGCTATAGAAATTGTTCCGTTGTTACAAGGTTTCATGCCTATACACATATACTATAATCTGAACGCGCCGCCTTGGTGAACGTTGCTCAATGGCTAATCCACAGCCAAGCTAGCAATATCGACAGTTTTCGTATCTGGTCATGTAGTGTATATGTTCCCGTAGTGATGGTACCGAGGTCATAGCTGTCTGCAAGGTCTAAAAGAGTGATGCAGTCACCGGTTTTCTCTTCAGCCGACCCCTATGCCGGTTTGAGTGGAGCTGAATGCCGCGACACTTATTGTCTACATGTTGCAATGGCCTTCAAGTGATCATTGATGAATCTTCGCGAAAACTCTTCATTTGCTGGTCAGTTCTTTCCACGTCGGGGATGTCGATGAAGAAGTTGGTCTGGTTGACGTAAGCAATTCAATGATTTAAATGCTTCTTGAAGTGCCCAGTACTCGAGCTGCAGGGAACTTATCGACAAGCAGTGAAATGGCAGGAAGTCGAAACAGTCGCTTCGGATCCGGATAACTAGCTGGCTTGATGAATGCCCTCCTAGCATTGTTCTATTTCTCATGCTATCGCTATACATATGTATACCCAAAATCAATGAGGTTCTATATTTTGAACATCTGCTCCAACACCACAAGTTATATCTAGGACATATTCTCAGCTGCTACCCTAAGTTGGGAGACAAGTTTTTTTTCTGATGTCCCAGGTTTTGGGTCTTATCGATACCGATTTCAATTGATACTTACTACCAGCGTGTGTATCAATCATCGGTGACTTGATATTACTGCATATCCGGACCTTCAATTCGACTATATATCATCGTTTCTGGACATGTTGTATCTCGGAGCACCACGCCGAAACCATTCAACTCATTGTCTCCTATTACGAAGCACACTTTTTACTCACGTTAAAACGGTCCTGTGTGATAATAAAAAAAAGGCAATCTGTTTCCTATCTTTCCGCAGTAGACTCCAAGAATGAAACTGAGTTTTGGTCTGGGAGTGTTGCGTATATCTGCTATCGAATCTTGGAACAATACCATCCCTTTCTTGCCGGAGCTATAGTTTTTGTGGTATTGCAAATACATGTAATGAACGTCATAAGAGATATGCTAAACACAAGAGTAGAGGTAGTTAGTGAGCTACAGTGGTACCATAGACCTAGAAATACGAGTTGAACACCTAAGATGGGCGTGTAGCGGGTGGAGAGGCATCTTCATGAGCACCTCCCGGTAGAGCATGTTGCTCAGGTTCCGGTCCATCTACACCAACATTTCTGACCGGGTATGGATGGTCGTCACGACCCGGATCTGTTGCTTCTCCCACGCTGGGTAAACGTACTTGCATCTCTAAGGCATTGTATTTTGGAGGACCACCATAACTATCATATGCAGGTAAAAGATCTTTGTCACCTTCCCAACCATCAAGTCTACGTCCGGCATCATCGATATGGGCTCCTCGTGTACGATGTCCTGGACCTTGGTATGTTGCGGGAAGAGCTGTAAGGGGAGGAACAATGCCGGTAGTTCTTGGGTATACCCGTGACCTAGGTGCGTCTTGCCCCCCACGACCTCCTTCCATGCTGAAAAACCCGGTCATTTGCCGATTCCCCCTTCGCAATTGTACAAACCTACATTGGAGTTGTAAGTCAGTGGACAAAAGATAATTCGCCAACATGATTACCTCCGGAAAATGATACACCCCACAGCTACAAGGGCGATCGCTAAGAACACAAATTCTAGAACCGTCTGCTTGACAATGTAAGCTTCTTATAAACATAAAACATGAAAGCACTTCGCACTTTAGTAACGTTGCTCTTAATTTCTGTAGGGTGTGGTGGAGGCACCAGAGTTGAAGGGTCCGGAAAGAAAACTGAAAGTGAAGTGGTAGCTTGCCGAGGCTGGATGACCAGCAGTGTTGGTGGAGCATACCCACTACTTCCTGTACCTGAAAGGTTGAAGGTCTTTACAACAGTTTGAGTGGCCATTTGATGAAGCAGTGTGTTCTTGCTTCAAGAGTATATGAGGCTATGGAGCTCAACAGCGACAGCAGAGTGGACGTGCTGTATGCATTTGCATGCTTCCAAGTTTGACCTTACCGGTCCCATGGCCTGTCCATAAGTAAATACAGTTTATTGTTAATTTTAATTATCATATATATTTGTCCCTATTTGCCCATCTGTCACATGTCCGTTCCTGTAGAAGTCATTTTCGCGACAGGATGTCTTGACAAGCTCTCAATGCGTCCCACTCTTTTGCTACAGAAATCAGGACGTTCTGCTTGGAAAGGTATGTTTTTAATATACACAAGTGCGAGGCTAAATTGCCGTAGGACCATATTTTGAGGCCTTTCCGAACCTCAGAGATTCTTTGATCAACCATGTGCCCGTGAAGACCAAAGCAAGGTCATGTACAATCCTACCAAACTTTGTAGGGTAAGCGTTCCGGAACCAAACCGACGAAATAACAGCTTTGACCCTCTTGTTTAGCATCCGGTTCTTGGTACATAACGGCAAAGACTATCTACCAGTGCAGGTTACTCAGGACATGGTTGGGCACAAGCTTGGAGAGTTTTCGCACACGAAGAAAAGATTTACTTATAGGTGTGTCCCAGCTGGAACTAAGTATGATAATATGCCACCTCATAATTTTTGAACAGAGCAACAAAAAAGTAATCTATTCAAAATAATATCATATCGTATTCCCTTTATGTCCCAACCCTTCAGGCTGCGGATTCAAATGTGCCTGCCATTGGCTACCTACACATTTAAATAATCAACCCATTCACCGCCTCCAGGACTGACATTCCCTAGGAACTTCTATCAGACTCAAGTGGGCAAGATAGCTGTGCTCTGGTTCAAGCTCTTTTGAACCCCACTCCTGACAGGACTGACTATTCATGAGTTTGCATAGCTCATAAAAATCAGAACGTATAACAGAAATCTTCCAAGCGCTTCTTGTAACGTGATGTACAGCATCAGCGTGCAATGTAAGAGCATCGTGAATGGCCAGTCAGATTCTGATGTCTGATGTCTGGTAGGTTAAGTCTCACCTTAAGTATCTCAGGCGCTAAACCTATGGGTCACATTCGCGAGTCAATGACACTGGTGGCATACGACACCATTCAATCCTAGCATCCCTCGTGTTTTCAGACTGTCAAGGTAACATTGCTAAGATCTAGGTCGGGGTTATAATCACCTCCTCATTACTTATCCTACTAAGGCTATGATAACATAACCTTGGGCAGTGTTATTCAGTGATCTGTGTTACTGCCTAAAAAGTGGAATCGTGCGTTCATTATATGGAAAACTTTATGTCATGTTCAACCTCCTTGAAGCCTCTAGTTTAGAATTTCGATTGTTCGTTGGTATGAATAAGTCAAAAAAACTACATTGTTCGGAGGACTAGCAATACGGCGGGTAGCCGATCTCACCGGGATGCTTCAAGGCATATGAATCAGCAGGAATGAAACACATCACACGATAACATATCAAGGTGAAGAATTCCACTTTTTTTTGGACGGGCTTGATATTTATGAGAACATCTCTTGGGATGAATTAGTACCGCAATACGGTGGCTATCAGGCAACATTTCGAGTTTGGGCCTCATGACGGCCGTTATACCTCTTCTAATAAATAACTATCAGAAGTTGACCGGAACTATTTCCGGCGTCGGAAATCACATCGAGGTATGGGTTTCAAGACTTTCAACGAACATTTTGTAGCTCAATACCGCTCGACAAATGTTTCCTGCTCTTACTGGAAAATCAACTGGGATATACTCAAAGCTTGTCGCTATACTTAGCTTGAATGGGAGGGGATTCCAAGTTTCCTAAATTGACACAAAATTTTGCAAAAACTGTCACAGCCACGACGAAATTTCTAAATTTCATTCCCCACCTCGGCGATCACACGGCAGCCATCAAAACCCTCCGATTTAGAGTCCATCTCCATTGGATGACTTGGTGATTTAGAGGCGGAGTCTGAAGAATCAATATTAATCAATTATCATCCTTTCTCAAACTGATTCCTAGCACTGAATCATCTAGGAGAATTGATTTTTATTATTGATAGTACATTCAGATCAACCCACAAAAAAGCATAACATAGGGAAGTCACTGAGTGGTTCGAACGATGTGTAATTAGAAAAATTTCGACACCAGTTCAATTTCCAAAAAAAGAAGATATATTTAAGTAATGCTCCTAAAATGTGCTGTCATACTGCTTATCAAGAGTTTTTGCAACATGGTCAGTTCTGGAGTCAGGTGGTGATTATAAGAAACATTTGGTACGATATAGACTCTGGTAGTTTTCCTACGCCCGGTTGTCCCGATTTTGGTTTCGCAAACAACAAAGCACACTTGCAGAAGAACATCGGTTGTTACCTCATTTTGTCCCCAGGCAACTGATCGCAAAGAAGCTTGAAGGACTTCTTGTAGTAGCTGATACAGTATTGTACCAGGAAGGTTTAATTGCCAAGAATGCTGAAATAATATCTCTTATAGTATCAATCATTGTACAAGGCAACCGCTCCAATAGCTATGTTACTTGTAGCTACACAGGTTATTGTGTATGATCCAAACCATATGTAAAACATGTGTGGTTAGTAACCTCGAATAATTGTCTGAGCTGTGCCGAACGGCTTGTATCATATTGGGTTGAATTGTTGAGTAAACTTGTACATCAGTGAGATGGAACAAAATTAGCGATGACCGTCATCTTACAGAGGCTGTGTATGGAGCTCGTTCGCTGAAGATAAAAGAAAGAGAGAACTGTGTGTATGTATCATACGATGAGAACGTAAACGAAGGGGTGATAGTAGTACATAATTAAATTTCAGTGGTTCCCTAGGAGACAACGAACTGAAGAACGATAATTCGCCGCGGATAGATCCGGTCAGTGGCACTGCTATTGCAGGTTGCAGGTCCACACTTGAACACCGTCTGAGTAAACTACATATCTACTCCTTATTGCTTAGACCTCCCTTTCTACCATCTCTTACTTTTCTTCATTATCATAAACAACGATCCAACCTCCTCCTCTCAGCTCTTCTCATTTTGCTCTTTATCATCCCGTATCTCTGATCCCTTTCCAACATCAGATACAGCAAATCCCGTCATTTTGATCTGTACAGCCAGGGTTCACCATAAATTTCTTGACACCCTACCAAATTTTCTCCTTGAAGTTTGGCTTTAGAATCATGGCCTACCATCAAGTTACTGCTACCTCACTTACCCCATCGCGTCCCGCCCCCCAAGCGCCACAACGACGAGCGAATGATAACGCTCAACAAATGTATTCATCCAACACACCTCTCTCAAACGCTGGATATAACCCCGCCTTCAATTATTCTCCAAATTCTCCCTCTGTTTCCTCCTACGCTTTTCCATACTCCGGAATCGGAGCTTCACCAAATAGAGGCTCTGAAGATAACTTGGGAACCCAGGTTGTACGCAACGGCTTAGTAAGTGTCAAAGAAGACGGTTTCGCGAGTTGGATATGGAAAGTGAAATGGCTCGTACTGAAAGAGCAAACATTGACGATACACAAGAACGAGGTACGTTCACGGCTTCTTCGTCAACTTGTTACACTGGCTGATTGAAACGCTTATAGTCATCACCACAACAAAGTGTTATATGGTTACGTGACATTGAAAGCATAGAAAGAACAGATTTGAAACCTTACTGTTTACTGCTTGAGACGAAGGACAAACGATATTATTTATCACTAAAGAACGATGAAGAACTATATGGCTGGCAAGATGACGTTTATTCTCGAAGTCCCCTCATGGGTGTCAGCAATCCTACAGATTTCGTGCATAAAGTACATGTTGGTTTTGATCCAGTCTCTGGAGCATTTACCGTAAGTTTATCAGCTTTTCACACTTTGCTCAAATTTATCCGATTCATTTTCACAGGGATTACCTGAACAATGGAGCAAACTCCTCACACAATCCGCAATTACCCAAGAAGACTATGCAAAAAATCCACAAGCAGTGCTTGACGTCCTTGAATTTTATACGGACCGCCAAAAACAGGAATTAGAAGAAAATTTAGGTTGGTACAATTTAATGACCTGGAGTTATCGTTGTTAACAAGTGTCTTAGGCCCTCCGGCAAGATTCAATGCAGGAACCGGACTTGGAGGTATGAGTAAAACGAGCTCGTCCACGTCATCAGGTACAGGCCTTTCTATTGAGGCTTCGAGACCAGCAATAAGAAGACAAGAATCTTCCCCACCAGGTGTGAATGGGTCGACCGATAACTTCTCAGCTCCTCCAACTCTATCTAATGGATCTCAAGTAAATGCAAATTCCACACAATCCAGTCCCGTCACAGTGGTGTCTGGTCCCCGCGCACCTTTGCCTATTTCAGCTGTTCCTCAATCTACACGGGTTGCTCCTCCCCGACCAATCATATCTAACACCAGACCTGCTCAGGCATCATCACCATCAGTAAAGCCTGATTTGACACCCTCACCAGCAGAGTTGCAGGCTCGTCAGAAGGCTCAAGGTCCTCCTTCATCAAGGAATGATGCTGTACCTGCACAAGCTCCACCATCCGAACGGACTCGCCAAGAGGAGAAGGATCAGCAACGGCAGCAAGATATACAAAGGCAGCAAGAAAGACAACAAGAGAGAGCCCAACAGAAACAACAACAGCAACAGCAACAGCAATATGAAGAGCCAGCACGTACGCGGGCGAAGACGCCAGAAAACACACGGCCTCCTCTAGGTCCTCCTATGAAGTCGGCTCCTGCGAACAGTAACCCTGCCACGCAACCAGCTCCAGGCGCAGCTGGTGCGACTGTGGGGCCACCTCCTGTTATGCCTTTGCAGCCCAAGAAAGTTCAGATACAACAACAAGATAAACCTGCGAAACCAACTGGTCAAACTGGGGGTGTTGCAGCGGCGGCAGCTGCATTAGAGAAGCCTAAAGAAAAAGAAAAAAGAATTAGCACAATGACTGAAGTGCAAATCATGGAGAAATTGAGGCAAGTTGTATCGGACGACGATCCGAAGACGTTATATAGTAAGATCAAGAAGGTCGGACAAGGGTCAGTTCTAGCTCTTTATAAAGTGACAACGATCTTTCTATTTTTATTCTGACAATATGCGTTATGTTTAGAGCTTCTGGGCACGTTTATGTTGCAAAGACTCTGGCGACTGGGAAGAAAATCGCAATCAAGGAGATGGACCTTTCACATCAGCCCAGGAAAGAGCTTATCGTGAATGAAATCCTGGTCATGAAAGAGTCCCAGCATCCTAATATTGTCAACTTTCTCGAATCGTACCTTGTCAAGAGCAATGAGCTTTGGGTGGTTATGGAGTACATGGAGGGAGGCGCATTGACGGATATCATCGAGAACAATACACTCGAAGAAGATCAGATTTCCAGCATTTGCTTTGAGGTTAGTAAATGCGATTTATGATTGCCATGTTCTAATATGGCTCCTGATAGACTTGTAAAGGACTTGGACATTTGCATAGCCAAAGTATCATTCATCGGGACATCAAATCGGATAACGTCCTTCTTGACGCGCACGGACGTGTAAAAATTAGTGCGTGTCTCCAATTCGTTGCTGTATTGTATCATTGACAATTACACTTCTTATTCAGCTGATTTCGGATTCTGCGCTAAGCTGACCGATCAGAAGTCGAAGCGTGCGACCATGGTGGGGACGCCATACTGGATGGCCCCAGAAGTCGTCAAACAGAAGGAGTATGGAGCAAAAGTGGACATTTGGTCGCTGGGAATTATGGCCATCGAAATGATTGAAAATGAGCCACCCTATCTGGATGAAGAACCACTGAAGGCTTTGTATCTTATCGCGACGAACGGCACTCCCACGCTCAAAAAACCTGAAGCTCTTAGCAGGGAGCTTAAAGGGTTCCTTGCCGTATGTCTATGTGTGGACGTAAGCAGCCGAGCAACCGCCAGTGAATTGCTTGAAGTACGTTGTTTTGACTGTTCGTTGTATCTCCTAAAGTGATCTGATCATTGGTGTCTTGCAGCACGAGTTCTTGCAGAAAGCATGTGCACTATCAGGACTGGCACCTTTACTTCGTTTCAAGACGAAGCAAGGATCATGAACATCGATCGGTCCTCGTGTATATATGTAACACTGTATGGCAGTATTGGAGCAATGTTGCTCCAATCCACACATTTTGGGCCAGATGACGACCAAGACATATCGCCGTTCTTTTGAGCCTTTTCGAACCTTCGCACTAATCCCCCTACTTCTTTTCTTTTTACGTCAAGATCTATCACCATGTTATTTAACGTATCCCCATTACAGCGAACTTCTGTCGTAATTCTTTTGCCCCTATCCCTCTTCCCTCCTCTCTTCGGTCCATTTAAACTTTTTTTTTTCGTTTCCTCTTTGTAGAATGGATCGACTTTGTTTGTTTCTTCATTTGCACTACGCAAAACACCTACTTGTGTTTTATTATTTTACTGTCTAGTTGGAAAGATTAGCACACATTGGGTACTGTATTACTTGGAAATTAAAGGTTACTTGCTTGAATAGAAAAAGAAGAAAAGAAGAAGCAAAGAACGATGATAATTGGGGAAAGATAGTGCCTAGCAGGAAGCGCACGTGGGAGACGATGAATAATCGATTGGAGGACGACTCTCGTTATTCCGAGCTCTCGGCACCTTGTCGAAGCCTGTCGACAGCTGTTTCTCAAGCCTTCCCTTAGGCCCGGAGGCAAATCCGCTTCTTTTATATTGGCCTCACTGCTTACAGTGTATCTTCCTCGCTGTTGGATACATCCTGCAGCGTTTTTAATTTCGGCTGATGATGCATACTTTTCTTAATCCACCGATGATCCACCACACACACACACGTTCTCCTCCGCCACCAACAACACAAATGGCTATATCTGCCGCTGCTGATTCTGTACGAGCATCTGTGGCTCATCTGTTATCCAGAGCATACTCTTTACCTTGCTCAACCGCTGCGATGGCTTTTACGCAGCTTGTTCAACCCACTTCGCGATTTCAGCTGGCTCTTGACGCGTTTTTGCCACTTTTGGATTCAAACACTTCTGCTGAGGTTAGTTGTATCAACTGAGATCCCACCTCGAATAAGTGGATCACTTACATCACTCCCTACAGCTTGCACAGCGTATCCTTGTCTCTTTCATTCTGTACTCTCTCTATGCGCCCCATCCAATAGCAGTCAACCCTTTCAAGTCAGCACTTTATGTGGCGTTCATTAAAGAAAGGGAAAAGGCCGTAATTGTTACCAATGAAGGTGGCACAAGTCAAAATGAGCAGCTGGTGTGGGTTTTATGGAAGATTTTGAAGGGTGATGGTAACGACGTACGTTATTGTTTCTTTGACAACTTTTGTCAATAGCAATGTTCAGGGATTCCTATTGATTTGTTTAGATTGGTCCTTATTCTCCCAGCACCCTGGCACGATCTCCATTACCACCAAAACTTAGAGCGATTAATCTAATTCTTGACGATGAACTGTATAATAATATCTCTGACCTGTACGTGCAGCCTTTCCTCACTATATGCGACATTTCTTTTTAATTGCTGCATTTATAGAGACGACTCTACTTATATATATTTCCAAAATCAAAATAACAACACATGGTTGTCGGCCCCCTCCGATACTAACGAAAGAAATGTTTCTCCAGCGAATAACAATCCGTCTGGAGTGCGATCACCAATCACCAACGAGGAGGACAGACACAATGAACAACTGGTACAAGCAGTGAGGTTGCTCCTGGCTGCACGTGAAAGAGTCCTTACCCTTTCT
The DNA here is from genome assembly GCA_009739215.1 of Floccularia luteovirens. Taxonomy (NCBI): domain Eukaryota; kingdom Fungi; phylum Basidiomycota; class Agaricomycetes; order Agaricales; family Squamanitaceae; genus Floccularia; species Floccularia luteovirens. Next base: position 363,563 of record VSJF01000009.1, read on the forward strand.
GAACAAAAAGTATGTATATTTTATGGCGTGTGCCTTTCGGTAGCATTCACCATCATTGATAGGTTTTTGGGACCTTATATTCATGAGGTTGCTGCAACACGGATTATCACTTCCTCAGATCTCACGCCCATCGCTGCTTATAACCCAACCATCGCGCACTCCCTATTTGTCGGACTAATCAGCAATAGCAGTCCCAGAACATAACAATCCCTCACCATTCCTAGATGTCATACCGTTCCTGCCCCCGACGTTAGCAACTTTGGATCTGATGGGAAGATTGTTACGCGATCAGACTTCTACGACTGTTCCGGGATACTCGACTGTTGCAGAGCTTGTCCGCCTTGAAGTCCTTGGTCGGTTTATCCATGAAAGTATCAACTGGGTCGATAATGCCGAAAGGGAGGAACGGGAAGGCCTCATAAGTGATGACAGATTTGCGAAGGGTGTTCAGAATGTAAGCAAATTTCCTTTCTCTTTCATGTTTTGTTCCTGAATAAATATATCTCTACTATCTTAGTTATGTCGATTTTATCTTTCGTTGATTAAACGAAACATCGTCGACCCAAATTCTGATACAGATACTGCTGAAATAAAACATTTCAGTCTTCGAAATGCCCGCTTCGAAGAAGCTAATGCATTATATCGTGCATTGGCAATGGGAAGATTCTGATTGGATATGATTAGGCTATCAAAAGACGAAACCGCACTGAATTATGCAAAACGTACGCGTACTATGATTATATGCTAACTACACTTTCTTCCTTTAGTGAGTATTCTTTAAAACGAACCATGATTAGAAGTTTTATATTTCTATCCATTGTCCTGTTTTTCATGCCTACTTACTCTCCATATGCTTTTCAAGTTGTGTCTGTCTCTTCTTTCACAATACGATGTTCATGTTTATTTCATACCGCTTTGCTCGGTTCTCCATTAAAATTTATTCTCCTCCCTCTCCTCTGCATCCACAGATAGCAATGTAATTCTTTGTATCCAGTAACTTATTAACTCCATTTTTGTGGATTGTTTTGACTTTTATCCTCTTTTGTCTGCTTTCAAACCCTGCAATGCACATTATTTTATCCCATGTATGCAATTTTCCAGTCATAAGTTAAGAATTTTTATTCCATAAACATATATTCGTGCTATCGTGCTGTGTAATTCCGACTTGTTGGTCGAATCGTAACGCGTAAACAGCACACTACAAAATTTATCAAACGAGAGTGGTCCCCGCGCTTGCGCGTAAATCCCGAATTGACACCTTATAATTGCTTTCATAAAGAGAGAAATTTCCGCCAATCCCTTCAATTGAACTCTTCAGTTCTTTCCTTGAATTTAGGCTTCGAAAAAATCCTGTAAGTAACTGCAAGACAGAATTTCATCAGGGAAGAAACTCACCTGACCAAGAGACAGTTCAAATAGACTATTATTTTTTTAATCATGAGTTGTCGTGTTATAAGCTAGACTATTGCAACCTGATCCACTCACATTTTTTCAAAACAAACAAGCTTATGTATATTGCTTGGTTGTTGAGAACGATAGCCTAATCAGAGTTGTTGTTGTTGTTAGTGACCGACGACTCGAATATTGTAGAAGAATCCATAACGTACACATATCAGACCTGTTAAACTGAAAACGCTGCGAGATAGCAAGTTAGATAAGATATATGATGTATCAAGGTTGGAGAACGACACGTACACAAAACCTAAGCTACAGTTGATGGTATACCCAATTAAAATATTCAAAAGCGACACTGTTCTATGAAAAGTGAAACGAGATGTCAAACATATTCATTCATTAAATGTATTTACGAACCTTTTAACAGTGGCGCGATTTTTTCTCAAACACCATATCATACTTCCTGCTACTGCGATGTCCGCTGCCACACAACTGCCAAGTACAAAGAAGATCAAGTGCTGAATAGTCCATCTTTAGCTTAGTGCCAATACCTTGATATTGGCCAATATACACATACATTGTATCCCAACATGATGAAATAATCGGTGATCTTGGCTCTGTGCAAATCATAATACAGTTAAAATTATCATCGTTTCACTGAGACCGGAAAGTGAAGCTTACATGGAGATAATACATAGTGCTTGAAGATGATGTCAGCGATATGGGTTACGGATAAAGATAAGTATCCCACCAACGGTTGCCACTGACGAAATTGAGGGAGTGAGCTAAGAAAAGGAGTGATGGTAAAGATATTCACCAAATTCTATAAATACAAAAAAGAACTTTAGGGATAGTGTCAGTTTGACCTCCTCGAGTACGGAAGTTCTCATACATACCACAACACCAGCCACCTTGGCAGACCTTCCGACTATAGGGTCATTGGATATTAGTTCTCACACTCAAAACGAATGGCGGACGTACTAATATATACTCGCCATACTTGAACGCTAGTTGCATGTGAGGTCAGCATAGGTGTTTATTTAGAAACTAGAAATACTCAACCAGTTAGCTGCAACCGCAACAATCATCTGGGAACAGTTTCTTCGGTTAGTATTTTAAAGAGCAGTCGCTACCAACGTTGTAGACGTACAGGAATTGCCATAGCACACTACATTGTCGGGACATAATTATAAAGGAAGATATACACTTGGCATATACACTTACTCTAATCGATCTGAAGGGAAAAAAAGTTATTAGATACGGTTGTTCAGGAATTTAAAAGGTATTCACAAAGGTAATATGAACAACGCCTCATAATTGGCATGGTTGACAATGAAGTAATAGTAGCTAAATTTGTTTGATCAGCGTAGCCCCTAAAGCAAAATAGATGAAATATACATTGTATTCATGGCAAGTGCCGTATGGAAAAAGTTTAAGCCCCTAAATACTCGTCAACAGGGTGGAGAAACACATGGAATACTGTCAACTCACAATAAAATGCCGACCTTCAGGGCAAAGAACGCGCGCGATATTGTATCGACATGAAAAATTTCAAAGATGAATCGGACATACCAAGCTTTTGAGCCAAACTTTATCATGTGGGTAACGTCGAAAATACCAATAGGCTTGACCTGTTGTGAATCCCATAATTCTGCAAGACTAGTTATCAGAATATAAAAAGCTTATGCTTTGAGAACAACACTATACATCATCAACAAGAACACTGAAATGAATAATTCTTGATCTGTGGGGATGACCATCATAGTCACAGATGTTAACTCGGACATTATACTGCGGAGGTAGTTGGATCGAGGAGAGTAGATGGAGGAGATGGGGGAGGTTCGCCCAAATTGAAATACGCAAGGCTTATAACTTTTCTTCGGACTCGTAACCTGACTGGTATCTAATGCATTTACTTATTTGTTTTCATGTTTGGTTCTTTTTGAGGGTGGTCGTGTACATACCTTGGGCTAATGAACGGCAAATGAAAATCTGTGAGAATGGGGATGAAATTACAATCAATCACATATTCTGTTCCAAGGTGTGTTATATGTAGTATACTTTAAACATCCAAATCCGTGGCACTATAGTGGGTTTCCGGTAAGTTATATCGAAGACCTGTGGCGCAATATTACCATGTATGCAGACAGAGCTCAGAATAGATATGTACCTTTGAATGTTCTTAGTAGTGCATCAAAGGTTCGTGTGAACAACCAATTAATATTAAGTTATAATGGTAGTATCGATAACGTATACATGACTATATGGGGAAAGTGTTGTATATTATTGCCCACGATGTTATTAATTGCACATCCCGCCAGTATACATCTTGCAATGATTTCTTTGTTCATCATCCGTACCGAGGTCCAGTGTTTGCCAGTGGGTAGTCCTTCAAACTTCAAGATTGATCTTAAGATATCTCCCAATAGATGTTGATATTCTCAGTAGCCAACTAGCAGGGGACGGGTCTCGTGAGAGATATCACCATTCCGTAAAGCGATTCGAGGACAACCATCAGACATTGACATTTATTGGGCGTTAGAACAAGCAGATTTAATCATGAGTTGGGGTGGAAACTTCCTAATTGGTGGCTTAGTTTCATTATGCCCCTTGCATCCAGTTCATTGCATAGTCACGCCATGATTAAACTATGTGCCCGAAGTTCCCGGACTATACAATGGCGGTTCGAATGGATGATAGGGTATGTTGAACGTTGTAACATCTACCTTGTCGGCTACTGCAACCACAGCGGCTGCCAGAATGAATGACCCATCTCAATTCGGTAGAAGCTGATCCTCTAGGTCATAGTTCTGCAGCCTGATGGAATCGTGAACATGGTATGATCATCGGATAACTTCAACGAATACCTAGACAACACTCCGGTCATATAGTGTGCATTCCTAAACTTCGTTGATCATCGACCTCATCATCAGTCAGCCATTTTCCTCGTGCATCTAACAGAACGTTCTATGAATGCATCCCTCAGTCCCACATCTATTTCACTATTCTTTGGAAATTTCATTTTAACGATGTACGGTTCTGTCAATTTATCAAGTGAGGTTCAAGCTAACTTGTCGGTGCCTTAGATCCCGGGTTTCGCGACATATTGGTATTTTCGACGTTGCCCCGATGACAAATCCTGGCCCATTCTATCATATTGTCCGGACTACAATTTTCATCCGCAACAATTTTTTTTGTAAATCTATTGTACATGTAGGCTGCGGAATCACTACGAACCATCAGAAACATGTTCCATAACTTAGTCTCTTGATCATAACTACAAGTGGTTTTTGTGGTGTTTAATCTAGCATCAGGCGTTCTGACGTGGTTAATATCATGACACTGCCAACTTGGGACCACTCGATTGCTGTTCTCTATCGGCTGCACGGTGCTGATGGCTTCATCCATAAAGGGCACGAGCGAACATGTTGGTCTAAAGTTTGGTTGTGGTTCGTCCCTTCGTCCTACGCGAAAATATATTCTTGACCATAACAATCATCACAGCTGAGCATGGGGACTGCAGCGTATACGGGATTCTTCGGAACTGTTCCAAAATGTGTGTGGCTCTCCCTCATTCTTGGTGGTGAAACAAGTGTACATCATCTGCATACCGGAAACGTGCATATCATTTTTATCAGTTCATTGCGGCAGACCTACGTTCCCACATTTAGGTTGAATTTTAGGAACTCATTCCGGCACAGCATGCAATCCTTAGGACCTGGCGGTCTCCACTTTTCATCGAACCTCAGACAGGGTGCTAATAGCGGCACTTAAATGTATGTGGTATGTAGTCAGTGTTCTACTGCTACTTAGTGAGCAGATGGATCTTGGTCCATAAGCAGAAATATTCGAGTGGATGTTGAATATTCGCATTTGGGATTACCTACTTTTGAGCATGTCTTTTTTAAAAAGAAAGTCATAATCAAACCATTCCAACGTGCTGATAACACTGGAAGTCAGGCATACAGGGCTGGTTATTAACATCAGAAAACCATGACTAAGTTATATGTTCCCACGCGAGATAACGAATCCGTAATTCTTCAATTTCTCAGGTTTGACCATTACATTCCCGCATCATGACATACGACCCAGATAGATGGATTAACCATCTTTTCTCCTGCCAATACCTACCAGAACCAGACATGAAGGTTCTTTGTGATAGAGTTCGCTCTATCCTGCTCGAGGAATCTAATATTCAGCCAGTCTCAAGTCCTGTAACAATCTGCGGAGATATTCACGGGCAGTTCTGGGATCTGCTTGAACTTTTGAGAAGAGGAGGGGATATCCCAGCAACCAGTTATATCTTTATGGCACGTAGGTTCTTCCTTCGGCTAGAAGAGGATTTTGAAGGGGGTTTATCATATCCTTGCGTTTTTCTCCCTTCTATAGGGTGATTTTGTGGATCGGGGGCATTACAGTCTGGAAACTGTATCTTTATTGTTCGCACTGAAAGCGAGGTGGGTATCTCGGTATGCTCGTTTTAGCGCTTGCCAAACTGTGACACAGATATCCTGATAAAGTGACTCTCTTGAGAGGAAACCACGAGAGCAGACAGATCACACAAGTATATGGGTTCTATGGTTAGTCAGGTGTCATCTCCTTGCCTATGCAACTTGACACATTGAAATACGTGCAGACGAATGTCAACAGAAATATGGCAGCCCTACTGTATGGAAAGCTTGTTGCAATGTGTTCGACTTTCTCAATATTGCAGCTGTACGTCACATAATCTACACTCTTACCAACCCTGCATAAGCTCAGTGGTATTGCTTACTCATATGGTAGATAATCGACGGCGAAGTTCTATGTGTACATGGCGGGCTGTCTCCTGATATACGCACTCTTGACCAAATTCGAGTAATCGCACGAGCACAGGAGATTCCACACGAGGGCGCATTCTGTGGTATGCCAATGATTTGTCCCCCGGGAATCTCTACCTTACCCATTCCCAGACTTAATGTGGTCTGATCCTGATGACGTTGATAACTGGGCAGTCAGCCCACGAGGCGCTGGATGGCTCTTTGGTGGGACTGTTACACATGAAGTTTGTACTTTTGATGCCTACTGTTCAATCACAACTAAAAGGTCTTATAGTTCAATCACGTCAACTCGCTGTCACTTATTGCCAGAGCACATCAGCTTGTTCAAGAGGGGTACAAACACATGTTTGACGCATCCCTAGTCACTGTATGGTCTGCTCCAAACTACTGCTACCGTTGTGGCAACCTTGCTTCAATTATGACAGTCCACGAGGACGGGCATACATCGTTCGCAGTTTATGATGCCGCCGAGGAAAATGAGCGAGATAAGGGAATGATGACGAGGAAAATGGTTCGTACCCTACAATTCACCCTACAATACAACAATCATGTTAACATTTCGTGCCCAGAGTAATATGCCATACTTTGTTTAGGGATTCTCAGATTGTAATTTATCTTTGGCCCTATGTCGAACTCTGGATCCGCCTTGTCATGTCTATACACTTGTACTAACGGGTCAACCGGCGCTCTCCATTCTATGGTTCTGTATATTAGTTAATGTTCTTTGCTGGCTTAATTATCTTTTCTTTGCCATGTCAAGACGTGTAGTTCAAGCTGGGTCTAACACTCCCACAGGGATCTAGTAAACCATTCAACCTTTCTGCATAAATCTGAGTCATTACGAGGACCAGAATCAATTCTTAAGTACTTGTATCAATTCAGATCAGTCGGCATTCATACGCTCAGCAATCACACAACGGAAACGAGTTTTCTCATTATATTCACGATGAGCCACGACTTGTACTAGTCTTTGTGACACGAGTTCTTCTAATATTCACACTCTCTAATAATTAGGTGCGAAGATTGAGTAGTATCTATTCTGTTGCAGCTGTTGACCTAAATTTCCGGAATGATCATCGATGTCAGCCTGATTAATGGGCACCCTTTACTCACTCACCCAGTACTTCCAGCATTGGTGTGCCTAAAATGTAATGGGTTGGAAACAAGGTTTGATGAATTCTTGTCAAATGATCCAAGTCCTCGCTCTCGAACTGACTTCCGTGAGTTCAACCTGTTTTTTTGCGTAAGCACACGACACATAATATCAGTGGTAAGGTGACTAGTTACCTATTTGTCATTGACTCGACGAGCAACTTGGAAGAACAATTTAGGGTTAGATACTGTTATATAAATAGAACCATACCGTATCAAAAACAATAACCTATTTTATGTCACAGTTGCTGGGATCAAGGTATAATGCTTTAGATTACTTACATCCGTTGACCTTATCAATTTTTATATCAGAAGGAGACAGTATTGAATAACTAAAGCTGTACCAGTCATTGATGTAAAGATTTGAACGACTTGAATGACAGATGATTGCGTAGAAGTAACTTCCAATATGTTATTACTTTAGTTTTGATATTTAGTAGTATTGAAACTGACCTACCTACTATACATGCATGCAACAACATGTACAATGTCCAAAAACCTAGGGGGCGTGGATGAATAGTGAGGCCAGCATTTTACAACAAGCTATTAACATCTGTACCAGAGGGTTGTGACCTTTTCAGACTAGCTTATTAGTCTTCGAAAACTGCCAAGCGTAAGTCTTTGAATGGACGTACAAAGAATTTCAGACGCTTTGTGTCTTCATTACTGTAGAGACGAAAATAACGATATGTTTGGTGCGTTGTCAGACCGAATAACCTAAGGTGTCATAATATTGTTAGATATTTGATCTCCTTTCGTGTTAAAAAAATTGTTCAGCAGCGGTGCCGGACCTTACATTGAAGAGATAAATGTCGAAAAGAGCATAGAAGCAAAGGTCGGTTTATCCGGCTGAAATGATTCATCCATTTGTTCGAGGTCTATGTATGCGCACGGGTACTGAAACTTAAGGAGAGAAGTTCGGTTTTAATACCATATAGATATATACACGGTTGGTAAATTACTAGTCTCTATTTGTGTTTTCGGAGTTGGTGTGGTGCAGGTTATCTCCAATAAAATATCCTGATCATCATTACCGCACTCGTGGTAGATTAAGGGTAAGCTAGCGTTCTCATACCTATAGAAATTCAAATTTGAGGATATCGAGAGAGCCAATAAAGAACGCGAGCCATTTCCAGCGAGAAAATCAACCAATTCTCAGAGCTCAAGGTTGTATGTATTGAATATACTCACTTTTAAGACTGCTAAGGTTCCCGGTCAGCTAATATATCATTTTGATAGTTTAACGGACCAGAACTTACAGCGCGCGCATTGCTGGCTCTTGATGTCTGAGATGAAGATGTGTGATTAATCATCGAACAGCGCCGAGTGGCGTCGTTCTATGATGTATAAACCAAAGGATGGAATACTCGTCGCATCATACCACACCCAGCAAAACACGTGGGTTCTTATCTGCAAGAAGGGAATGGAAGCAGTGAGTTGCCGTATCAGTACTTTGGAAGGTGCTCACATTTGCGGAAGCCCAGGGGACGCAACGGGCTTCACATATTAAATAAGTCTGTAAGGCAGTCCTTTCTGCACGGCATAGCCCGCTACTTCTCTTTCACTTATATTGTTGGCTTGTTTGTGCTTTCCATTTGTCGAAAGAGAACGGGAGAATGGACTTGTAAAGTTATGGTGAATGGTACATAGTGTATGTAGACAGAGCAGACAAGAATAAAAGATGCATAATGCATAAGAGTAGTGAAAAAATACTGCATTAATGAGAGAAAAGTAGGTTAGAAGGAATTTTTTACAACTAGTTTATATTTAGAACTTCCTTATTTGTCAGTGGAAGGATTTCAGAAAAACGATCAACTTGAAGTGAAAGAAAATTAAGCTATGTAGATGAAAGACATAGTTATTCACACCATCTTCTATACTGACGTTGTTCTTACACAAGATCAAAAAAATCTGCTTCAGCCGAAAGTCTCGGGTTCATCCGTAAATTTCCTAATAGAGCGAGAAATTAAGGTTTAACACCGAAAAGTGAAAATTTTACCTTATCAACACTTTATAATACCATACCCACTATTAAAGTAGCGGGAATGACTGTTGAATACGAAACAAAAGCCTGATCACCATGTTGAATAATCTGTTGTTACTTTAATGCGAAGAACCAGCCTCCGGCGAAGAACCTGCTGTATTTTTGTTATGTTACGGATGATTCAAATTGAAAAGACCTAATTACGCAGAGGTACCCCTGACTATAGGAGGCCAGTTCGGTAAATGCCCAATTCCGCCCTAATCTTGCCGAACTTCCGAACCGGCCTAGTCCTAAGGCCCATTTGTCCGAACTTACAGACCGGCCTACCTAAAATAGCGAAAAAACCTCTATTTTTCATTAGTCAAAAAACTCTGAAATACAGCTATTCCACTCATTTTCTTCACTGAGTACTCGTTTGCAAATAATCTAAAGGCTTGCTTGAACTGAGTATGGCCCTTTGAGTTCAGAAAAAAAAGGTCTGACATCATCATTGTTAATTCCGATGCCATTCATCTCTTTCATAGGCTGCATCAATGCGCAGAGGAATGATTCGTTGTAGGCAAAGGCTTGAGTATTGAATGGGTTGGCTGGAGATGGTTGGACCTGTCATATGCTCGAAACTTCGTTTGTGGTGCTTCGGCAATATTCAGCAGCTTTGCAACAGACTCACGTTTTCCTGGTCTTACCATGCCCCTTTTTGAGCACAGGTCTAATACCACCCTCCATGTAAGTGAAACCGTAGATACCTACTTTGAACTCTCTGGAGTGGCCGATATTTTCATCAGAGATACTGTCATTCAAGCATGGGGTTTTTGCTTTGAGGAACACATTTTTGCGTTTGATTGAGGAAGACGGCTGCAGGCTTCTTCACAAGCCGTGACAACAATGAGGTGGTATCTTACAGAGTAATATTACAATACTTGGGGGTATGGGCCATTGCTCTGCATGGCATATCCGAGTCCATTATTGGAATATTACAATTATCTACTAAACTCATAGCATGGTATTTAGGTCATAGAATTTTAGTTACACACTAGAATGTGTATGCCAATTATCACATGCACATTTTCCCACGTCAAACTTGAAACGAACGAAAACTGCATTTGCCAATTATCACGTGCAGAGTTCCCACGTCAAGCTTGGAACTAACACAAAATGTCTGTGCCAATTATCACGTGCACATTTTCCCACGTCAAGCTTGAAACGAACAAAAAATCCCGGTTATAAGACCGACTCCTTACGGACTCAAAACTGTCAAACACTGAACTCAACACTGGGTTTGACCAATGCTCTATGGTAGGACAGATTAGAGATGGTGTACGAAGCGATTCTCAACTTGTATTAAGCTCTGAAGTATGTGAGTTGCGCCTAGTGACCAGACCAACCCCCAGCAGCTTGGTGGTACTTGTCCGAACTGCGAACCAGCCTCTCCTTATTTGAGGCTTGCTATGAATGCCTGGTTAGGGGGTCGGAAGCCATGCCATCACCTTTTTGATGAAAATTTGGAAATTGTTCTGTGGTTGCAATACAGCCGATGTAAATTTAGAGGCAGTCGGCATCTTTGCTGTATAATAAGTAATTTACAACAGAAAATATAGGGACCTTAGCGAGGTTAATACTGAATTATGGTTGCAAATCTGCAGCACAGCAATATCATTTGGTATCGGCTATCTATTGGGTAGCAACGTGAAGAATATTAGCAATTAGCTAAGAAGAATGGCAGGAAAACATGCAAGCGTATCATGGAATCTATTTGTTTGAGAACCAATCTCTTCTAATTGAAAAAAAAAGTTATAGTGCCCAGCCAACCTAGAAATAAGTCTTTGAACTTTACTGTAAGAAGATAAATATGCGGACTTGCCTGGACATAGGAATCTTTCGATTCAGATGTGCGGCCAGCGGGCGTCTGGGCGGGAATATCGTTCAACTCATCCTGAAATGAGTCCTCAGCTGTGAATGTGTTACTGTGAAAAAATGGATCCTCATTGGTCGTCCTCAGGAACGGAGTCGACTCGCGAGACTGAGGATTGGCAACATTAAAAACGGTCTCCACGTTATGGGTTGCACACATTTCTGTGGAACCTAGGCGAGTGTTACTATTGTGTAATTCAACATCCGGGGTGTTACAACTAAGTGAAATGGAATTTCCCCTCTGCATCCCACAGGCTGCGAGACGGCTAGTTGCACAAGCTGCTTGAAACATCTGGTGATGGACCTCCTTTTGAAACCTTAGCTTGCGCCTCTTGCGTTTGCATAGCCATACAACTAACACGGCCAAAATAATGAGAGTACCAAGGGCACTAATGATGCTAATGGCCAAAATAGCGACATTTTTATGGTTAGAACTCCTAAAAATGTTTAACCTATAAATATGAAGGTGTGGATATTATCATTACCACTTACCTAAGAATGGGTGAGACATTGGTGGAGGAGGGCGCCATTGTACTCATTGTTTGTGTTGCATCCATATTTGATGGACTCGATGGGGTCGGGACGCTGCCAGTGGTGAGTGATGTGAAATGTGGGGATGGGAATTGTTGCATGGCTGACGTGTTTGGCATTAATGGAGGAGGCACATTGGAGGTCGAACTGATGGTGTGTGGTGAGAACAACTGGGATGGAAATGGAGATGATTGCATAGTTGACATGATTAGCATTGTTGCAGGCAACACACTTGAGGTAGAACTAACGAGGAACGATGTGGGACTTGGGAGCGGGGGGGGTATAAGGGCTGGGGAAGTCGACATAGTCATTGACTGGATTGTTGGTGTTGTGCTGGATGATGTTGTAATTGTTGCGGTGTTGGACGGGGTACTCTTCGTTTTGCTTTTAAGAATATTATGAAAAAATCTTTCATATAGAGATTTTTGAGGGGCACCAGGAGACACCTCCATGGTATCATACAGAGTCGTAACGCAAAAAGGCATTAAGTTGCGGGTGGTTGACAGAACAGTCACTGACAATAACTGGCTTAATGTTAGGTTGGTGTGATGTAGCTAAAGACGTACTGTCCAAATTTTGAGTGGGTTTTACAACTACAGGTTCATGTGTGCAGAGAGATAACTGGGTGAATACCTTGGATCGTCGGTCCATTCCTACACTGTATAAATATTTAAAACGGTGTTTGATTTTTCTGCAGCGTTGAAGGTCCCAACAGCGAGAAAACGGAGCTTAGCGTCAAACGTGGAGGAATTTCGCCTTAGCAATTGCTAACACCCAAGAGAGTGTCGTGAGGGGAGGAAAGAAAAATTAATCACGAAAACAAGTAGACCACTGAAAATCAATCAGTCACATTCCGATATTTACTTGATGGGCAGGCTGATGTTGATGGTCGCTATTCAGCTGTTCAAAAGGGATGTATAGCCTTTGGGATGACATCGTCTTATAAGATGTTCCACTGCGGGGATTGGACAAGACGATGTAAACGCGAATGATAATTAATAAGTCTTTGAACGTTTGTTTGTTACTGCGACCCTCCCTAACTGTCGCGAGTAGGATGTCAAAGTTGGCGTTGTACATGTTTATGTTTGACCGTATTTGGCTATATTCACGTGATGACTATAGATGAACCTCCATCGAGCGAACGAGAGGCTGGTTTTAGGAGCCTGTATTTAATATTCATATTCAGATCGCGACCATTTTAACCAGCGACTTGATCATGCTGTTTGCCATTGCGCGACGTCAATCCTCCATCTATTGTGCAAATGGATCGTTCACTCACCAAGTTCGAAATGTCTCCAGCTCTCCATACGGACGCTCTCATGTTTGGAAGCGTCGTGCTCCAGTACTACCCAACCCAGTAATTCCCAAGTTTCCTCAACGTATTATTCGCTCAGATGGGACATCATTCATTCACTGGACAACCTCCCCACGGTCTGTCGTACGACTGACACGCGACCTAACAAACAACCCTATATATAATACTGGGACTTGGTCCAATGACCGCTCCATAGAGGAAGAGAGTGCGTCAAGCGGAAGGCTCGGGAGGTTCAACAGGAAATTCCACGAGTTAAGATCAGGTGCTGATGATATGGAATGGATGGAGGGCATGGCAAAGATATTTAGCAGGTAAAACTCTTTGGCAGAACAGCAAAAGGAAAAACCTACACAAAAATGATATAGAAGGTATTGCATTCCCGTTCCTTCAATCTCACCGCCTAGGAAAACCTGTTGATTTATATCTCCCAGTTGCACTGCTATTATTTTTTTATCGTACTGCTTATTTTATGGAGGAATGAACCATACCCGAGTACATGAGCGTTACTACCTACCTGCAAAATTACAAAATCTGTCATAGTATTCTAAATGGACACTGCCAGTGATAAATTTTAAGATTTACACCAACATCCTATATCGACGCCAAGTGAAAACCACAATGAAATTAATCTCCAAAGAGGTGGAAAAAAGTTACGCTGTTCATGTGTCCCCAATTCATCTTCGTACATCTGTTTCAAACAATAGATTTGACTACTTCCACCACATATTCCCGCTACCTTTAGGTAGTGGGTCTTGCAGGATTGAAACAAACTTTCGCGTAATTTCACGTTTCCCCGTCTAGTTTGCGTGATAAGGGTCCCGATTACAAAAATTTTGTAATGGTTGTTCATATCATTACTACAGTTTTGTACAGGTCCCCACAAAAGTCGGTGAAACCTGGTGTGTATTGTCTACTTCTGACCTTATGTTTTCGTCCATCGGTCGAACGTATACCACGTAGGGTTCTATAATGTCGGATGCATCTTCCAGTGAATGTGAGTTGTTGTTCGTATCTATGTTCAAGGGCAAGTTTTAGTTTGTGTTTTCCCAAGTCGTCCGTGAGCCGTCATTGTCTGTTTTAACAGATGATCTGTCCACGCATTCATTATGTCACATTTTTACTTAACTAGTACTTCAATATACATGGCACTTTAAAACAAATTCCTTGCGCACTTCAAGCCTCCAAGTTCAAATTGATTTCATTTAAATGGTAGCGGGCTCTACCGTGCACGAAGCACGGCCGTATGAACTTATTTAAAATTCAAGAACATTAGTAACCTATATGTGTAAAATACCAACGGAAAATTTTCTTGGCTGATTAAATTTTTTTTTTCTGCGTGGAAGTGTCTATTTGGCAACAGCAGAGAAAATAAATAAAGGACCTGGCCCCTTTCTCGTGAATAGCCATGAATAATACATTTAAATGTCGGAATCCCCTACAACTACAAACGAATCACCAAGTAGAGGTCGAGCACGGGGTAGGAGCAAATCGAGAGGTGGTCTCGGAAAATACCTGAGAGCACGAGGAAGACGTGGGTACGGTCGACCTGCCGAGTTCCAACGACGACTATTACTGGAAGGTGAGGCTCCCACCGCTGAAGAAGGGGAGGAGCAGGAAGAAGCTGCAGAACGTGCTCTAAGGTTCTCTAAGCGTCAGCTTGGAACCAATGTTGATAGATATGCCGAACCGGAACCGGAACTTGGCTCAGATGGTATGCCTAACCACCCCATCTCTGGCGTAAACTTTTGATGTTACTAATGATACATGTAGGCGAGCCGATAATCGAGCCTGAGATTGATATTTCACATTTCTTGGAGAAGGAAAAGCAGTCGGATACTCATGGATCTTCATTGTACCAAACTGACGGTATAAATGAAGACGATGTAGACAGATCAATATCCCACATAACTTCCAGTGTTCAGCAGTTAGGAGTCGCTCCTTCGATGAAGGGCAGAACCCAAACCATCGAGTGGGATAGTGAGCTCGATGCCATGAGCCGTGAGAAGGCTACTGCGGAGGCGAATTGGGGTCAGTTTTTATACTAATAGCCTGTTAGTGATGTGCGGTGTGTTAAATCACGTTGCGCAGACCTGAAAGCTCGATTCAAAGCTAAATCAGATAGACTTCGTACAAAGCCGATTCCAACATCGCTACGAGAAAGAAAAGCAGGTAAGAGATCGATCTACGTAGACAAGAACTTCCTTATGACATTACCCATCCAGATATAAGCCGTTCAGAAGCGCCTTCGCTTCCTATTTCAAACGATGCAAGCACCAATATCAGAACCTCCAAAGTAGAAATGGAAGATTTTTTGGACGACCTTTTATCGAGATAGGTTTCTTACATGTTGTCGATTACTGCGTCCCCAGGTCTTCTCTGTATAATATACATATGGGGAATTACTCCTCTAGCACGATGGAACGCTAATCCTGCATAAGTTTCTCAGTCACTCACCCCAGTTCTTAAACCTTGTAGATCGATCTTGTAGACTCCACTTGTTGCGGAAATGATCTAGGAAGCTGTTCAGAAAAGTCAGAATGCGAACATCCTTAGATCTTATTATGCGACAACAATCAACTGGTCAATCACCCTCTTGATACTGGTACCCAGCCAACAATGACATCAAACTCATCTCATCTCTACCAGTCGACCGGAAAGCAAAACGTGAATTCCGATGCCCCACTACCCCTATCGCCATCAACGGGGCACATCCCGACATCTCCGCGCCACTAGCGCATCCTTGATTTTAAGATTGGGCCCTTTACTGACCTCCAATAAGGTGTTACATAAAGGAGTTTTATCAGATATATTATGTACTCCGCAAATCTAGGAATGCTAGCTGCATATGATTGGTAACGCTAAAGGGTTAATTTGTGCTAAGCCTCCATTCGAAGGTCCCACTCCAATCATCTTCATCCTAGCACCAAGAATCAACAGGTCAGAGATAGCAGATCATGCGTAATATTAGCGGCATTGTGTCCTGATTATAACTAGTTATGATAAACAAGCCCCATAATCGGTCTTCAAAATGAACTAGGTGTAGTCAATTCTATTTCTCATTCAGCATGGACTCTATCCTCAATCTACCGGTATTGTACATCTTCGGTACCAGAATAATAACAAGGTTCAGCCTATCATCTCATCCTGGCACCTGCGGAGTTGAATCATTGACGGCTCATCCGGTGTAGCCAACTTGGGGTGTTTGATTTTTGTTCCTCCTTTCATCTTCCACGAGACTATATCCCTGACTACAACAATCTCACAGTTGGGCATGGGGAGTGTAGCGTATAGCAGATTCTTCGAAAATGTTCGAAAATGTGTGTGTATCTCCCCAATTTTTGGACTTGAAGCTAATTTTGACTTGTATGGGTGTATGTCATTTGCATACCAGCAACATGAATATTATCCTCACCAGTCATGTAGACCTACTCATGTATATAATTTAAATTGAATTTTAAGAACTCATTCCGACCAAACATGCAATTTATAGGATCTATCCGTTTCCGGCATGCATCAAACCTCAAATAAGGTGCCAATAACAACGCTTACACGTAAGTGATAGAAATTCCCGCATATATGGTGGAATTCATGACATTCGACGGCTAGTTCATGGGGTTGTAACGGGGCGATGTATCATAGTTCCAAACAAATGATGGACCCTAACCCATGAGGATCTTAAGTAAATATTCGCGATATCAGAACTGTTGGAAATTTGGCTTCTAAGTTCTGCTGAAATGTTAGAGCTGGTTGGTTTTGTGACGGTCAGTCTAGTCACACGCACCCCAGGTCTTAGTTTCTCGTCGTCATTTGTCTCACTCTTGTATTTATTTTGTACTAATACTCATGTATCTACTGTTTGTACTTTCCTTGTCGAATCAACGCGCACATTTTAGTTCGTTCTTGCTAACCTTGCGTCCACTGAAATTGAAGATGGGCATTCCATTGGATTTAATTGTTCTACGCTGTAGTTTACAAAATGAGTAGGTGCGAGTAATACACATGAATCCCACACTTTGAACAAAATGTTTTGGTAGTGTCCGGCGACAAGGAACGTGATAATTTGACAGCAATGTTGGAACGAATGAAGTGAAAGAGAATTGGAAAGAAAAGTAGAGTAATATAAATTATACGATGTGGTCTACCGAAGCCTGTCGGTGGATAGTGACGATAATGCCTTGGGTAATATCAAGGTGTCCGCGAGCAACGGGATAGATACTTGGTGGGCTGAAAGGACGATGATATGCTGGACTGGAGAGAACATAATCTAGATAGCTATTTTCGCTTGGTCGTACATCTTCGGGAACTGTCGGGATCGTGTAATCGTGATTTCCATGCGTATTATCCGTAGATTGTGTGCGGAATGAACTGGTAGATACTGTATACGAGTCTGAGTCGCAGTTAGTCTCCATGGATTTTGTTGGCGTAGCAGGGGTCAGTGTCAAGGCACATGAATTTTGAGATGGTAACGAAGTGGTTGACAACTCCTGAGGTTCAGCGTGGTGCTTAGTTTGTTTGCTGAACGATCAGAAGTAGAGGTGAGTCAGGGGATCAAAGAAGTCTGCTTTGAAACCACACCTATTGAATCCAGAGGGATGTCTGTTCCAGATATTCTTGAGAGTTTTCAAGATTTCACGGTATTCCTTCGTGATGTCCTGTCCAAATGAAAAGAAGATAAAGGAAACGAAAGCAGATATAGGCATCATCCACCAAAATAGCATTTGAACACTAAGGAATGAAGTAGGGCTCAAGGGTGTTGGGTAGAGGTTGACTCGTGAAAAATTGAAATTAACATCAGCCCAGGTAGTCCAGGGACGCAAGCCCTCGGTCACGTTTATATATAGATAGGAAGACGTTAAAACACTACCCCAGATGATTTGGGTAACGGCCATCGCAATAAGTCTAAGGTACCGGTTGGTAGAGAGGACAGAATTCGACACTTGCAAATGAGCAGTGAAAGTGAGCCTTCGACGAATGAAGTGATGAATTGCTAGACCTATCCAAGGTGTCAGCATAATAAAATACGAATAATATACTAAACATACCAATATATATAAGAGCGATGGTGCAAAAAAGGAGCGGAGGGAACCACATGATCATGATACCAGGGGTAGAAATGTATACAGCTGCTTGGCATCCTGTGTTTTCAAATATGTCGTAACGGTGGCTTTGTACCACATAATCTAACAAGATCAACTTAGAATTACGAACATCTGAGTAATAAGAAGCTTACGAAGTGCCATGAAAAGAAAGGGAATAACAAAACACATAATTATCTCGAAAACCATACGGAGACGCCTGTCAACCACCTTTCTTGATGAAGACACCATATCAAGATGCCTACAGATACACATGATGGATAACGGAACAGCAAACGATGCGCCGACAACTACTTTTGATGCTAATGGAATTGAACCTTGAATAAAAGAGATAAAAACTTCATGAAGAAGCAAGAGACATACTAATGTCACACCACACTGGAGCAGAGTCGTTGACATTATCAGCCCAAATGACAGCGTTCGACGTTAACAACAAATAACCACGCGATAATTGACAGAGGTGCAATGTCACGAGCGCGCCAATGCAATGGTAAAGGTATCAAGACAAGAAATGCTGCGATAAATGCAAAGACAGAGAGTTCAGGATGCTGCATGATAAATATCAAACCAAGGACAGGGCAAGGGGAGACGATGGTCCTTTGGAGTTGTGCTGCCATTATAAACATCGCTTCAAATAAATTTCGGAGCGATACAAAGGATATTGCAGAGTACAAGTTGGAAGTCCGACATCGTACAATGGTACAATGAGGCTTGCCCTATTTAGTAATTATCGATAAGTACTTAGTATTAGTAATACTAAATGAAATCTGTATTGTCATCACGTGATGACAAATTTCTTCCATCACGAGTGACAGCATTTGATGCTCACTTGCGACTTTTCAAGCATGTCGGGTCATGGATGCATGGATGCCTAACAAGACAAGCGATATTATGTTGAATACATTCCTGCAACAAGTTACTGTCTTGGTCAAAGGCACTTGCATGCATATGAGAATTTGATCATTGTCGTAAAAATCCATTTACCATATCAAGCATTGCCCTCCCTAATAATGGCCCGAACGGCTTCAGTATACATGTCACGGGAGACATACCAGGTACTCATGACATGAACCAGCACTTCTGGATCTTCAAACTGAACGTTGAACGACAAAGGGAACATCACAGCAGATTTGAACGAGAATGTAACGTATTTATGGATGTGTCACATATAGATCTAGCGTGGATTGCATAACCTACACGACAATGTGCATATAGATAGGAGGAATACATTCTAGTGTGCTAAGCTTAAGGACAGTGGAAGGGTAAACATACATGAACCCAAGAACAGAACTACAACTATCCATACAATATACAAGTGAGAGGTAGTAAATAAATAGCCTCAGTGAACGACCAGCTACCAGAGTGGTCGACTTTAGGGTATATCAAGAAAGGTATACGGAAATACACTGGGAACTGAATAAGACGCAAGAATTAGGGGGGAAAATGTAGAAAACTGACGAGAGGGTCGAAGGATGTGGCTGAATGGAAAAAGAACACATGTGGTACAGAACGAAAGACTGCATAGAACATCAGATGTAGAAAGACAAGATAGAAAAGCAAATACTCACCAGTACATCAAGCAATAACGCAAAAAGTAGTTGTCGTTGATCCCATGTCGTATTCTTGATTGACAGGTACATCTGTCGAAAAGGGTAGATGTTCAAGCGGTGGATTGTGACCAGTGCACAAGTTCATGGAATCATCTGGTGATAGCATGAAATCCAGAGATGAAAAGTTGTTGAATTGGTCCATCGAGTGAGTTTTCACGAGTTATGAATTTCTCAATGAAGGAAAAGAGGGACGTTTGAATGTAGGTCTTCCTGATTCCGACTTGACTTTATACTCCAGGTTTTGAGCAGGACCTCGTGGTACCATTGTCTTGACTACAATGGCTGGAAGAATGTGGCCAACTGGAATGTGGCCAACTGGAGGGATTTCCTTACAGGAAATATAGCGTCGGAACTCTAAATAGAACTGCATTGATCTGTCATCAAAACGTTACGGTGACCTGTCACATGTGACCATTGTTACAATATTCAGTGTTCACCAATCCCTTTGTTCACCTTTTTCAGCAATCAAAGGCGTGCAAGATGCGATTCGTGTCTTTGCATATGTCCAATGAACTGAGTCATCCCTCCCTTTTCATCTTCAACACAACTTATGGTGTTACTTCTGTTATTTAGAGTGGTAATATAAAGGTTGTCGTCCCTGATTACTGTGGTATCGGTTTATCACCCCATTTGATTCCATCAACTCCAATACGTCTCTTTGCACATTCCCGCAACGTAAGTAGTGGGCCTTACAGGAGAAGTTTTTCTCGTCTTTCCGTGATATGGTTTCCTTCTATTTAGGGATTTTGTGGGGCATTTTGGCTCCTTCCGTTCGGGTTTCTCCTACACGTATGGGTGTCGCGTCCGCGTCATCTTTCAGTACTGTTTTGTACGCATTTTCTTTTTTTTCCGACCGGTTTCCATCCCTCTTTTTTGTGTCCGTCATATTTGACGAGGGTGAATAAGTGTTTTCATATGAGGTCAGTGTGTCTTTTCGGGACAGGTACAAGTATTTACTTATTTTGTTCGTGTTTTGACATCCGACAACGTCGGATGTCGATGATGCAATGATGACTTTCAACAGCCCGTCTCATTCACTGTTGCATAACAATCATGATATTTTAACGATATTGAAAAAATGAATAGTAAGTATAGGTTCTTTATACGGTCTTAATTTCTTCATTATATAACGACATCACTACTTGTCTCGTCACAACTTCCACCTCACTTGTTTTACTTATCAAAAAATATAAGCATTTGTGCTAAACGACGATTCGGACGTTGGAAGGTCTTGCCACGCTCAAAGCGTGGCCTTGCCGTTTTTTAAGCTTTATATCTGTAAGCGTATTGCGCCTGTTACTTAACAGGGTCAATACGCCCCTTCTCAAAAGACACGACGAAATATATTCACAATTTAATATGTTGTAGAACACCTATGTAGATGCCGGCCTACCATACATACGTCCTCGCATCATTTGAATCCCGTCTCTCCTTGTACTCTTTCCGACTCTGGTTCAAGCCCCAAAGTCTTTTTATTCTTTGAGGTGTGTTTAAGCAAGCTTTGGCACTACACCATTTCTTTCGCCGGCGATTCACGTTTTCGCATCACTTGCAAGTGTCCAAGTTTGCTTTAGCCAATTTACAATACTCCCTCATACTATCGATAACCAGCATCTCGGTCACCCCCCTCATATATCAACATCCACTGCACTGATGCCTAAGATACTTCGTAGGTCACCTTAGGGATAGTATACACTTCATTTAGAATAGTTATTTGGCTGAGATAATGCGATTATCGATGTTGAAACGTTGAAGACCTGATCGACCCTAATATATTCCAACTGCCGAAGCGGCTTGCGTCCATGGATTGAATAGGCGGACGTATATTTAGGCTTATTATGCATTCGACATTGCTCTTCGTTTTTAGTCCCAGAAGACACTTCATGTTGCGCAATTTTTAGGTGGTGGATTATGTGAACAAAAATAGTCTATTTGAAGCAAAATCGGGATTGCCCCGCTCATTCACTGTACGTCTGATCTTCAAAGTTGAAAGTGCATATGTGAAGAAAAACGTGTTAGCCCATGTATGCATTATGCGTGATGTGTGACGTGATGTGACCTAGAGTAACAATGGGAAACACTGTTTGCCCATTGTCCTCCAGCCATTCACTTTTTTCCTTTGTTGTAAGCCAAAATTACAGTAGAGAATGCTTCAAATACCGACCTGTGCGACGAAGGTTCTCCTTACTATCCCAAATCATGCATCCAGAACTTGGACCCATTGCTACCCTTGTTGCCGTTTCCCTTATCCTTCCCCTTCCGTGGCATTGGCGCGCCCGAAACATTGCTACCCTTGCTATCATCGCTTGGTTGTTCGTCTCCAATGTCATATATGCTGTTGATGCTTTTGTTTGGAGTGACAATGTAGAGATCGTGTTACCCGTTTGGTGTGATATATGTACGTTGTTGGCTTTAATACATATGCAAGATCTAATGCTTGTTTCTAGCTACCAAAATCATGGTTGGAGCTAATTTTGCTCTTCCTGCTGCCTGCTTTTGCATCTGTATCCATCTCGAACAAGTTTCATCGGCTCGTTACGCTCAGAGGACCTTGGCCGACCGAAAGAAGAGGATGATCTTTGAGTCTTTCATGTGCTTCGGAGTGCCCATAATTTTCATGGCTTTGCGTAGGTCTTCTGAGCTTATCCATTCCATATTGACTGATTGCATTATTAGATTATATCGTGCAAGGCCATCGTTACGACATATACGAAGGATATGGATGTCGGCCATCTATCTATGTCTCTATTCTGGCTATATTCATTATCTGGATCCCTCCAATTCTCATGGCCGCCGGTGCGCTTGTCTTTGCAGGTGAGTCTTGTTAATATATACACACGCATTTTCTTAACATGTTTATTGTTTAGGTCTAGCTCTTCGTCATTTTGTTCGTCGTCGTGTAACATTTGCCACTCATTTGAACTCTTCAAACACTGCTTTGACGACATCTCGATACCTACGGCTCATGCTTATGTCGGCGTTTCAGATGGTCTGGTCGATAACAATTACTTGTTTCAATCTTGGGTATACCATATTGGCGATCCCAATTAGACCATGGACCACCTGGGCAGACGTTCATTCTAATTTCTCAAGGGTTGATCAATACCCCGCGATACTTTTTCCCTCAAAAATTGATGCAATGTACTATGCTATTTGGTGGATGATCCCAACCTCTTCCATAGCTTTCGTAGCTTTCTTCTCTTTTGGGAAAGACGCAATGGAAGAATACAAGAAGTGTTTCATGTGGATCCGCCGTAACATCTTCCATCAAAATACTGAAACAGAGGGGAAGTTCAAAAACTTGTCTTTTCCCAAGTATGTTGTTCAATATCAATCATTATACGTCAACACTAATACAAATTCTAGCATACTTATTAGTAACCCATTCTGTCCCAAGTCACCTGTGAAAACAGAACGTTCTACAGTGTCACCACCACCGATATATGAAGCACCCCAACTGTCAGTCCTAAGCTCTCCAAGTCATATTTTCGTCAACAACGAACACAAAATACAACATGAATCGTCCATTTATGAGAAACATTCAATCTACTCTTTCTCAAATGCTTCTGATGCAAGCCACTCACCAACTGATTCTTTTCAAGAACTCCATTCCTCCTATTCCGCACAATCCATAAATCCCCCCACTCCTTCTGGTACTCGCTTATTACTTGCGGGTCAAAGTTTCTTGCCAGTATCAGACAGGGTCAAAGACATTGAAACACACCTGCCAAGCAGCCATGTTGTTATATCAGCTCCCAGTTGCCGACCTTCAGCCCCACGGCCTTTTACCTTTCCCTCCTTCGAAGCTTCGCATGCTGATATACCAGTTTTTAATCCTTATGACGCCCAATGATCCAATAACTTATATAGCTACCTACATAAATTCCGGGCTCCTTCGGCCCTGCATAACCCCATTCGTTTTTTCCTGTTTATCATGAGACTAGATTTTGTATCACATTTGTACATTTTCTAAACGATGTAGTCTAAAATTTTAACATGTTGCACAAAATATCTCGAAATTTATCATGTTCAATTATTTCCAACATTCATAAAAATGTTTCTGACTGAAAGACGAGCTGTTCTTTCCATTAATAGAACAACTCCCCATTAATTGTCTAAGTGTGCTGTTAAAGATCGTAAAATTCAAACTGCATAATAACCACAGCAACTGTATTTATCACAGTGAGATCAGATTTCCAGAACCCTCGATACCAAGGCCATCGATACTGCATCTCCGGTTCTGGTTGAGATAACTAGTGCGTCGGCGTTGAGAAGCTGACGAAACGACTTGGAGAGGTTTAGGAGGTGGATGTGGTGTACAGAAAGAAGGACCAATCATTACTGTTGATGATATTGAAGCCATAGCCATTCGAGGGACAAAGGGTTGCGCAGTCGGTCTGAGAACATGTTTAGGGATGTATGTAGGCTGTTCCATGTATATTAAAGTTAGTGTATTTATAACCAGTTTTCCACGGAGATTTTACCTTTGTGAAGATTTTCTCATTAGGGCGTGTGTAAGAAGGTGTTCTAGGTGTATGTACATAACCAAACCTATTTGTGTAATTCAGAGTCTTGGGCGCTGTAGTAGGGTAGATAGTTTCGGGGAGTTGTTGCTGTAGAATATGGTCAAATGACATTATGCTTGGTGAATGAAAATTTGTCACCCTAATGTACGGTGTGCTCGGCTTTTTCTCTATTTTCTGCGTCGACTTAGGTATTTTGGAGGTCATAGCTACACATCGTGGCTTGCGGACGTGTGTTACCGGCTTATCCTTCACGATTAATGAATCTCAGCAAAATATTTTGACAAGAAAACAAGGTAAATTGGTACACTCACTTTGACAACATTTCTCGTAGAGTTGATAACACCGACACCTGGTCGCCTATGTTCCTCGGGTGTCCCACCATGATCAAAGGTTGAAACCAATATTTGAATATAGGGCTTGAAAAGTTCAAATATTCCAGCGAGAACAGGAAATGCGACGCAGTAAACAAAGAGGATCAGTGCTTCGCTCAAGACGGGAAATACATCAGACTCGAAGTAATCTTTGATATGGATCACTGCGCGACGGGATATAGACGGATGTTTGGTGGATAATGTCGGGTGGAAAGGTGAGACTTCCTGAGGTCTGGTATCGAAAGTAAGGATAACGGCAGCGATGGCCCGTGCCATATCGTATAAACCACCATACTTTCGGCTATGTTCAGTGTTGGGGGAAGGAGTGGACCCAGCAGGTATGATGAAGATTTCATCAAGAGCTGGAAGTATAAAATAACTGAGTGCTGGTTTCAACGTGAAGAAGCCTGCATTTGTGAGGACATCGGCGGCCCTCTTGGATACATTTGTTATGAAAGGAGTGTGGAGTAGGTTTCGAACAGTGTTGAAACCAAACATTGGGAACTGGGGAATACTTCAAAGATAAGGAGTTGGTGGTTGGAGAGAGCGTTCACAATGCCCTTATGACTGATGGACTGGTAAGGAGTTGAGATACATGTGACCGTCCCGCGAGGATAACTTGCTGAGATAGGATTCAGATTGTACCACCTGTTAGATGGACCACATCAAAGCTCTGCAGGTCCGGCAACAGGGCATAAGGAGTCCCGCATTACATGACCAAATTGGAGAAGACTATTCCAAACCATAAACTGCAAGCCCAGCCAGATCCCCGGATATATCTTGCAAGACATATCACCGTATTAGGGTTGAATTTCTTAAAACATTCGCCAAGTGTGTGTTCGATTTGAAACTTGTGTATATTGACATGCCAGTTGCCGGGTGTGGAATGGTCGACGGAGAGTAGAAGGTGTTTTTTGCATGCATATCGACGGCAACGGATCTAGCATGTGTGTGGTTCTTCAAGTCAGTTTGCTCAAACCGCATAGAAGGGATGGACTTATAAATGTCAGAGTTACAGGTCCATGATTAAATGGGACAAATTGATCATTCAAGCCGGATGCTTTGTTTGTCTGCGTCGTTAGGTCCAAACTCACATTCATCTTTATCTCCGTTCCTAGTAATTACAACAGACAAAGCCGTGGTCAGGCTTTTTGAAGACACTCGGTCCCAAGAAGTACATATATAAACATCAAATGGAACGCCCAAACCAATCAACTTATTTACGTTCCTATGACACCTCTTCTGATATACCATGTCAAAGCTCACATTTTGGCGGTTGCTCTGGTCAAAGCTGGCCACCTGCAAGAACATGTCTTACCGTTGACCTGATTTCAAAGCACCTACAGGATTAAAGCTAAAAACGATGGCTTTTCTCAATATTCGTCACATTTATCCTCCATCCCACATTGAGTGGTCACCAACAATAATCAGACATCCAACCACCTCAAGTCAATGCCACGAAGTACTATGACATTAGGTAAATTGAATCTTTCACCCTTTCTTCCCGCGAAGTCAAGGTCTAACATTATCTTTTTCCGTCTAGGAGCCATCCCTGACAGCCGGAAGCGCCGTAAAGCAACTTCCAAGCGTACAGGAACCTCAAAATGGTTTCGGATGGCTGGCAAGGTATAACTCGGGCGAAGACACCCAGTTTCTTAACATAAGATTCTCAAAATTGAGAATGATGGTGGCAAACGCGGTGGCCGGTGGTATACGCTTAAATCAAGGAAACGAAGGCAAACCGGTCCCAACAGAACGAGATTGGAATCCAAGGGAGAATTTGATAAAGGTTTCACCAATGTGCTCAAAGATATAACCCCCCGAGACGACATAGCGATACCATTTGGCAACGGGGATAAATATTTCCCACAACTTCTTGATTCCATAATTAAAGACTACGGCGCTTCTATGGGTAAGTAAAGCTCATATCTCCTCACCCCTACAAGGTGGTATAGAAGCTAACGCTGTTTTCCCCTCCAGAAGTTTTCCCTGCCGACTATCAGGACCATGAAGTAATTTATAGCCCTCGAGATAATTCTCGCATCCTTAACTTGCCAGCAGATAAAACACAATCTCCCAAGGATAGAATCCTTAAGATGGAGAATGAAAGTGACAGTCGACAGTCGCGTAACTCCAAGAACCGAGTTCGATGTCCTCGAATCAGCAGTGGATCAGCACCGAAATTGAAATCGGAAGAAGGAGACAAACATGGTCCAATTGGCTCACCAAGATGTCGAACATCACAGGAAGACACAAAATTTATTCCCGGCTCTGATAGTGCACGTCCCATCGCGTGGATTAATGATGGGGGGAATGATTATAACAATTCTGCTGGTAAGTCCATGTATGCTTTTGTATCTTCTGTCTCTGATTTACGTGGTACCTCTCTTTAGATATCCTCAACGTACATGATACCCAATATCTCAATGAACAGGGCTCCCTGGACAAAGAGCGAGAGTGGAAGACGACGCGTCCACTGGCATTTGCCCTCTCCTGCAACCCAAACCCAAAGCCCCAGTCACACCAACCGATCAGTACTAGATTGGCTGGAAACCGGCTGTGATATTAGTGGCTCATCACGAAATGGAACTTTCCACAAAGAAATAGAGATGACATTTGACTTTGAAGATGACCGTATTATGGATAACATGAATAATGCAAGAGAAACATACGATGAATATGATGGCCGCAGTGATTCCGATGATATACCGTTTGATGTTGCCAAGTACGTGTTGTCCTTCTGCCTTATTTTCCCGTGCATCTGACTAAAATGCACCTTCTGGTTCTATAGAGACTACTCCTCTCCCGTAATACAAGAAATTGAACTGGAAGGTAACGCTTGTTAGAATGACATTAGAGATCATACCGGATACCTCTCAAATGACATGGCAGGAAACGATGCCGACATCTCTGAGGATGAGGATGAGGACCTTCGTTTCTCAGGCAATGCCGATGACTACGTATCTCAATGTCACCAGCGTCCACTCAATAGTAGGCGTAACTTCTGCGACGATAATTCCCAATTGGGAGAAGTAACCACTAGTACGCGGTCTTCTAGACGCGAAAATCCCAGAAGCAGGAGAAGGAGAAGACGCCACCGGAACGAAGGCGCAGATAATGAAACGGAAGCCGAAGGATCAAACACCCGCATGGAGAACCCAATATATGATGACAGTTATGATGACGATGATGAAAGTGCATAACATGACACTAACGGAAAGGGTATGGTATGAAAGTCGTGATGCTGATAATGATAACGACAGTAATAATGAAAATGGGAGAATTGGAATGAAAGCCTACCCTGGGGTGCTGGTATAAGCACATTCTAGATGGGCTAGAAAGCGATTCCTTGGTTCTAAAACTTAGACGATATTTAAGAAAAGGACCTTACCTTGATACCCTTGAATTTCCTTATCCATAGCTTACACTCGTTATATGAACAATACTTATATAGGAACTATTCCTTTGTTATGTTTAAATTTTCTATGCACTTAATTATGCTTATGCTCACAAAAAAAGTTTGGCTGCCATGATAATCAATGATTTAATCCAGGATGAGTAATAGAAGTCGTGATAATAAAAGCGTTATCGTAAGAAACAATGTGTGGACGAGTGGGTGATCATAAAATATTTACAGAAAGCAAAGTAGACTTTGAATGAAAAAAAAATAGTCGTAAGAATAGGGACGGATGGGAAGGGAATAAAACGAAAGGGTGTTGACAACATAGTAATAGAGGTAATAAGAAAGCACTCCTCTATCCAATTAACCATGTCCTCCATCCCAACTCGCCCGTTTCCTTTTGTTATCACCGCTTCTCAGCATCAAGTCCTGTGGACACACTGCACTTTGACCACGGTGATGTCCTCCACCCAACATCATCCTCCTCTCTGTACCAGCATTCATCTTATTCCCAAATACGTTCACACCTTGACCCACGTCAATGCCAATACCAAGCTCAATGCCCAGTCCACCATCAATCTGAGTCTGTGGTATGTGTTGCCGCAGAGACGCTGGTATACCAAGGGACCTTAGGGAAGACGATGATGCGGCTGACTGCGCAAGGTCAAGTGCTAGCGCTTGCCCCATGGTACTTTCCAGAGACATCTGATGGGTATGCCCTGACCCATTTGGCGCATGGCTGCTGGTCGTCGAATGCGGGTAGTAATGCAAGTCGAGGAATGGCAAATCATATAAATCCCCTGGTGATCCGCCGCCCAGCGTACGGTTCCAGAGATCGACGGAGGATGGTGGCATTAAGACATTGGAAGGGTACATTGCTGCTGTTGGAACAGGACTGGCTACTTTGGCAGCAGTATCACCATTTATATGCTGCTGCTTATTAGGATTTTGGGAAGGTTGCTGCACCGAAGGATGAAATTGGGAGGAACGTGTGAGTGGGAACGAGTTGGAGTGGTTGGTTTGTACTGGACGAGGTGCTGCGCGTGCCTCAGTGGGTGGGACAGAAATCGAGCGACTATGCACTGAGCCATGGATGGAGCTGTAATGCTGGAAGGCGGAACCAGATGAATGCCTTACCGGGCGAGGCTGGAATAATGGTGTGCCAGGTGGTGTCGAATGTAAACTGTCTGGAGACAAGTCCACAATGTCGTCTAAACCACACATCAGGGCTGAATCTTCCGGCTCGTCCTTGTGCTGTTCCTGCGTTGGCTGACGAGAGCGGTCCAGAACAACAGGAATCTCTTCCATCGAGTCATGATCATGAGCAGAGTCTACCCGGTCGTTCAGTGTAATCCCCGTCAATTCGATCTCGTCGATTCCTGGTAGCGCTGGGGTATGCAATTGCATTGGGTGTATGCTATTTTGTACTGCAGGTGTAAGACCTAAACCTAAGCCACCGAATCCTGTTGCAAAATCGGCAGTTCCATAGAAAGACTGTTGTGGCTGATGCGTCCGAGCACCAAAAATTAGGTCACCAGCGTAGTTAGAGTGGTGGGTGAAGCCGCGGAAGCCATTCGGTGGGAACATGTCGTCTGAGAATGTAGAATGAGAGTCGCCTACGCCGACTTCTGACGAAAAGTCATGTGGCATTGTTGCAGGGAATAAATCATACCGATCCAATACGCCATGGTTAAGGTGGTGATGGAAAGAAAATGGAGAGGCAGGACTGTTGCTACTTCCAGGATCCAGTCTAGGATTGGCAGAGAACCAATCTTGGGCACCCCAAGCAGATTTACCGATCATGCTACTTCCGACTCCTAGACTTATTGTGTCGGAACGTGGCTGGAATGGGGATGATTGTGATGAGTGATTCATTAGAAGGTCTGCTGATAAGTGACTGGATGTAGGTGACCCAGCTGCGGTCGACCAGGTGTGGTGGGAATGTGTCGGCGTATCGAGGCCAGATGACCATGTCTGGGACTCTTCCAACTCTGACTGCGTTTGAGAATTCATAATATC
The DNA here is from genome assembly GCA_009739215.1 of Floccularia luteovirens. Lineage (NCBI taxonomy): Eukaryota > Fungi > Basidiomycota > Agaricomycetes > Agaricales > Squamanitaceae > Floccularia > Floccularia luteovirens. The sequence goes on from VSJF01000009.1 coordinate 393,693, forward strand.
GGGAATAGACAACGGGTCGGAAAGGTCATCTAGAGTGACCATCTCCATTTCGTCGTCATCTGGCATGATGAAAGCCTTTGAAGACGAGAGGAATGCAGGAATCTTTTTATCTGCCCGTGTGGTGCTGGTAGAAACATTTTCCACAAATATTGGAGTATGAATGGGACCAGCAGGCGCTGAAAGGTCAACTTCCTCTTCTCCTCCACTGGAGTCTTCATCTTCAGAGACGGCAGCACTTTGTGGAACACTTTTGGTACCACCTCGTAATAAACCTTGGCTTGTTTGTGCCCGGCGTCTACTCCTGACTGGACCTGTCGTAGACATGGATAGCTGGTCATCAGTGGCGGCGCGGACGGGGGTTTTAGGACCGTCGATTAATGATTTTTTCTTCGTAGTGCCGCGGGGCTTGTATCCTGCTGCTTGATAAAGATCTGGGAATGCGTTTCTAAAGCGGTCCCGAAGGTCAGTCGAGCGCCTATGTTGCTCCTGGAATACAGGATCTTTGACAATAGTAGCCCAGACTGTGCCGTACTTTTCGTACCCAGCTTTAAGAGCACGGTCTTCTTCCTCAGTAAATGGGCGACGCCTCTTGCTACGTGTTTTCTCAAAAAGTGAAGACCCATCAGGTAGCGTGGAGCGGACTTTGCTAGATAAATGTGTGCGTGCGTTTGGATAGTGCTGTTTGTACGCATCCGGAAAATATGTCCTGAACCTGATAATAAAACATAACGGATTGCGTGAATATGTATAATCAGGCGTTTCAAGTATATCCGAATTACCTGTCTTTGAGATCGACAGGGGTTCTGTTATCAAACTTAAGGGCAGTGTCACTCAGTATGGTTTTCCAGTTGCCGACCCCATGCTATAAACACAAAAACCATAAATATCAGTCGGACATGAATGGTGCGTATCACAGACTTTGTTACAACCAGCTACCAACATATTTGTTTCTTCTTCGCTCCATTTTTTCCTTGGTTTCTTCTCTTGCATGTTCATTGCTCCAGAGCCTGAAGCGCCATCCTCGTCTTCAACAGCAGTTTCTATTTTGCGTATCTTTCCCTTTTTCTCGCCTCTTGCAACAAGTGACGCTTGAGCGACGTGGGAGTCAAGAATAGTGTCGTCACGGAAGCTCCAAGCTTGCACAAGCCGTGGTGAGGAGGGCAAGGCAAGAGAAACGCGTCTTTGTTTCAGATGAGAGATGGCACTCGTAGAAGAAGCCGGAAATGGGGCCTTGAAAGAGAAAGTTGACGACGGTGGGCCTTGTGTCTTAGTGGGCATGCCTTCGGTTGTTGACATGACAGTAACACTCTTTCACCGTAACAATCTTAGTCTGGGGCTAGGGCAAGGATTCGGCTGGAGATAGTGACAACACGTCTATACAGCGAGGCTTCAGATAATCGGATATGAAAAGGGTAGAAGACAGAAGTGTGTGATATCGCAAGTAGGTTAGCACCGTGATGAATACGGGGATCAAACCGACTTGTGGGGATGGTGAATGGGGGCGACGATGAGCTGTATTAACGATACAAGCCAAGAGGAGATTTGGAAGGGAGGAAAGCAGTGGTGGAAAGGAGAGAAGGAAGAGAGACTTGGAAGAAGGCACGTTGTGTATGGCCTGCTTAGCTAGTGGCCAATACTTCCTTTTTCGGATAACACGCCCAACCCGAATCTGTCGTTGTCCATCATTTCTTACAGCATATTTCATGTTTTCTGGCCACAAATTTCTTAGGTTTCCATGAACAATACATGCCACGCAGCACAAGCTTATGTTTTTTTTTTGATTCTAGTACGAAACCATCAACGTTTCACAGGATCAACCCTCGTGTTGCTTTATTTAGAAAACGGGCTGTTTCGCCGCATGTACGTACCATACCCCAACAGAATATATAAATGTCGGATACTAATCAAACTCGGAGTCAAGTGATAAATGAACAAGACCCGATCAAGGATTTCAAGGTGTCTGGTACTGGTAGTGTGGCGGATTAAACTCATCAGATTATACAACATCTACACAAACTTTTATTTTCAAGCTCCAATCAACACTTCAGGTGCAATACGCTGCTCTACAGAATTCAATTTTTGTACCCACTCTTCCAACCGGTTTGCCAGGCCACCAATTTGTTCTCGAGAAAGTACACGAGGTTGCACCCATGTGATATGTGCCTTCTGTTCTACCTGATCCAAGGACCCACGTATCAGCTTCAAGCTAGATATCATAGATAAAAGTCAGCTTGTGTTATGGCCAGGGTGAAAGATGATGAAGGGGGTGATAGGAAGTTGAGTGTCTAGACCACGACTCGCTCCCGATATAACATGATTAGGAGGCAGCTGATCTTCGATCCCCAAGTAACGAGGCAAACAGAATGGAGCAAAGAACATGTGGGTAAATTATGACACGCACCTCAAAGCCTTCATGACAAGGTGCTCTACCTCATCTATAGGCAGCCGCGTTTCTTCCGCTATGGTCTGGAAGCTCATCGTCCGGTTATCTGCGTTTCGCTTGAATACAGATTCGATAAGTGCCATGAGGCATATCTTTTGACGCAGGAACGCGTAGTTTTCTTGGAGGATCGGCTATTATAAGCGTAACCAAAAGGGAATCACTAATAATGTAATGACTTCATACAAAGACCCACCTCTTTAGGAAACAGAGGTGCCAACGCCTCAAATTTACCAATATTTCCCTCATTGAATGTGAAGAGCAATTTCTTAATCCATTCATGTTGGGTTCCATTCAATGAGTCCAAAATGGGGTGCATAAGCTATTTTATGCTGAGCAAACACAAACACTCTCAAGTCCAATAAAGCACACACCAGTTCGCCAAAGTTGTAAATTGTATCACCCAAGAACGCTGAGATACTCAAGTCATGCGCTCTCACAAGCCGTTCTTCCGGGGACATATCTTTTTCCAGATCCACACATGCCAGATACAGCAACGAGTTTCGATAATATGGAGCATACTCTGCTTTGCCCTTTAGATAATCTATGAGCCACAACCACTATATCCATGGATAAATATACCTTGTAGTAATCCGCAGCTACACCATAATATGCGGCATTAACGATGCTCTCGACTCCTTCCAGGGTATCAAGGATCTTCCAAGCAGAGTCCATATCCGTCTTTGTCCCCTCTAAATCTCCATACAGCAGTTTAGCATGTGCAATACTCGCTAGTAGCAAAACATGAGCCTCGGGTGATTGGACGGTGTCTACTCGGGAGAGAAGAGATGTTAGGAACGTTAGATGCCTTTGCGGGTCTACATGTCCAATTGTTCCAATTAATTATTCAGGAAAAGAGGCCTGCAGATATTCAAATTTGACGTACTGTCAATATCCTTCGACACCTTAACACACATCTCCACCAGTCTCAATTGATTGATTTTCCCTTCAAAATCCCTAACAAATACATCAAATACATCCACTCGGTACGGCCGTGCAAGTGGATGATCTAAAAACTGGAACAGTTTTGTTGTTAGTTGATGCCATAACCTATGAAGTAATCATAATGAAAAATCGCTGGTCTGGCAGTTTTAATAACAAAGATAACGCACTTGCGCGTATACAGCGTTCGGAATGATTCGAAAAATGGATGTAGTTCTGGGGGTGTAGCGGATAGAGCCTTGTTGATAAAGTTATCTAGAACAAATTTTGGGGGTTTGGGGGCTTCGGCAGACATGATGTGCGTTAATGAAAGTGTTCGACAAAACAGTCGATATTATAATTAATTGCGAATGGCGAGCAGGAGGACGCGTCGGCCTAAAATGTGGTCGTGTTTGGGTCAAATGAATAAAGCCAACAACACCAAACAACATATCTGCAACGGGCGATTTGTGAACAAAGTACAATACTATGGAAAAATATGCAATACAACTATGTCTCTAAATCCTCCGCGTCCTCCATTCCAGTCTTCCCAAGATCCAATTTTCGCTTCCGTCCAGGCATTTCTTTACCATCACCGAACCCAACACCTGCTTTCTTTCTCAGTGCATCCAGATCCTGCTCTCCCTCTTCAGCCCATTCAAGTACCAGATGTCTTCCAAGCAAATGTGTATGACGTAGTGCTGCGAACGCGTTTTCTGCTTCATGTCGCGAGACGAACTCGAGAAAGGCAAATCCACGCGTATGTGAATTGAACTTCTTCGGAAGGCGAACTGACTTGAGGTGTCCATGAGACCTAACAACCCAAATGTGAGCGGTGGATCGTAGTGTTACAAAAGAAACATACCCAAACAGTTCCCTGATATCTTTCTTTGTAGCCTCAAACGGTACGTTCTTGACAATCATTTTGCTAGTTCGACTCTTCGAACTAACATCCTTGTCTTTTGTACTGACTTCATCTACACCTCTACCAGCGAACTTGACGTGCAATGCATGCCCATCAAGCGCAAAATCTTGCATACTGATCATCGCCTTCTTCGCACTCTCCACATCTTTAAAGCCAACAAACCCATATCCCATACTCAACCGTGGTCCATCAGGACGTTTAGGGTCAGGTTTCGTTTGGAGTCTCGCAAAGGCAAATGACGGTAGATGCTTAAATACCTGCGTTAGGCGGTCTTGTGTTGTAGAGAAGGACAGATTTTTGATGAATAATGTCGTTCCGCCGGTCACAGTTGGCTCATCAGCTCCTTCATTTGTTACTTCTTGTTCTGGAATCTTCACAGGCTGAGAGTTTGCAGCCGCGCTAGCAGGAATCGGCTCCTCTCCCGTATGAGTGCCATCAAATATTCCTAGAGGTCCTTTTTCCAGATATACAACGGAATTGCCAAGCCGTCGATAAGAAACGGCGCGAAACGCTTTCGCAGCTTCGTCCGGACGTTCAAAGTCAACTACGGCCATTGTACCCGCGGGTGGCACGAGCACCCGACTCAAGGATCCATGAGGTTCAAACATCTCCCTGATCTGTTCTACTGTTGTGCCATATGGGATGTTCTTTACTAGAATCGTCGTATCCGATCTAGCCTTGGAAGAAAATGAAGACAGTAGGACACCTTGAGACTCTAGGTATGACTTAGTCTCTTGGATGATGTGTGTTTCGGCTAGAGCTAGTTTCACTGCTGCATTATCCCCTGTCTCGGGATTCAGGATTGCAGTTTTGTCAATGTTCAGCCTATCCGCAATAGATGACGCAACCGCATCACTCTAAGAAACAGGAGAAAAAGAGAGTTAAAGTCAATACACCCTTGCAATCTCGCCACACTAACGTTCATATATAGCATGCTCCAATTGAATTCTTTTCCTGCCAAAGCCTTTCGTTTTGCTTGTCTTTCATCTTTAACAGTTTTCTTCTGACCTTCACCTTCCTCAACTTGATATTTTGGCTTCCGATCAACAGCTGGTAACAGGTGTAGAATGCGACCTTGGAAAGATGTTTTGTCGAGTGCTTCATAGGCCGACAGAGCATTGGAGGGGTTTGAGTACGTGACATAGGCAAGACCTTTAGACTGTCGGGTTGCAAGATCAAGAGGTATGTGCACCTAGATAAAACAGAGTTAGATGGCATGTCCAGAGGCAAAGTGATACAATAATGATCAGAATATATTTCTACTATCGGTTCCCTGAGGATCAACATTCCAGAAGGTCTGATGTCCCTATTTATGGTGTCATCTTGAAAATGGATGGAAATTAATAATCACCTAAAAGATATGTCACGTTAGATTCATATCGTCAATAAGGTTTACGATAAAACGAGTTCGAAAATCAGAATGTTTATTCTACTATCGGTATCCCTGAGGATCATCATGGGAGTCTGTTGTCCCTATTTAAATATTCATCTCAAATATCTCTTCCTGAATGGCAGAAAAGAAACTAAAATAATAATACAACACCACACTTACCTGAGATAATTCTCCAAACGGTTTGAATATTTCTTCAAGCTCAGCTTGCGAACATGAGAATGCCAAATTCCGCACAAAAATGCGAGACGTCTGTAAAATAGTCTCTTTTGTTGTGTCCACTGGTTTCGATTCTTCAGCAGGTGGTTTGATCTGTACTGAACGGTCAATCTCAAAGACTTCAAGGACACAGGTCGATGAAAAGAACCTGAACTTCGCGCTCTTGGTCGCCCTCTTCATCAGACTGTTCGAATGCCTTTTCTACCTTGTCAACATTATGTGACATGCGCATCTTCATCCATTCCAGATCTGACAATTCCTCTTTTCTTGCAGCATCAGCATTATCATCAGGAACGACAATAGGCTCCGCTGTCCGACCCTCGTTTGCCCATGATGGGCCCTTCTTTGTACGAGGCTGCATAACATCCATAAATTCGTCGATTTGCCCTTTTTTCGCAGGTATTGATATGCTGTCAGTCTTGCCAGGCAAGTCTACTGAACTCGAAGGCACATTTGTTTTCACCTCATTCGGGGAAGGTCCTAATCTTGGACGTTTATTTGGACGTGGCGCGGGCGCATCTTTTACACCCTATAGGGGTTAAAGCGAACTTCCGTTAATAGAGCTATCTGAACGTGAAAATAAAAAGCTGTTACTTCAATGATATTTACACTGATTCTGGTAGAACCAATAAATGTCCGATCAAAATACTCTTTCGCCGCAAGAGCTTCCTTCTCTGTCTTGAATCCGACAAATCCAAAACGTCGCGAAGTCCCATCTTGTTTATGAGCGACCTTAAAATCTGTGATCGAGCCGCCTGGTCCACCTTTTTGCTCGAAGTGTTCTTTAAGCTTTAGAGGAGTTACATACGTTGGCAAATTCTTGACTATAAGGCGCGACATGGAGCTATTCCCTCTTCAACCATACAAGTCAGTCTTGTGAGCATGAAAATAAGAGCTATAGTTACAACGAGAAACGAAGGCGAAGAAAACTTACAAAAATGTAACTGGGACTCCAATAATTTATACTCCGCCTGGATATAGCCGACTGCTTAATTGATTGAAGGGTTTCTCCAAAATATATCATCAGAACAAGCTGAATGTCCTCAAAATGTCCTCTCAGATAAAATCCGTATTCTCTGACGAAAAGAACCCCCGTGGCATCCCAAAAGCTCCTTTTATCGTACGCAATCCGACCAAACCTCTACCATATTGTTTACTTATCATCCGAGGCGGAATGCACCATTGATATTGACAGGCAGATGTCGCAGAATATCTAGGTGGACCCGACGCGGAGGTTGAAGGACCACTTAAAAGCTTCCAGGATGCGCTAGCGTACGCGTCCATATATCTCCCACCCGTGATTTCGCGTCACGATATCTGATGAGAGTACAGTAAATACCGTTATATGGATTCAAATCTTGCACAACGGCGCTCTAGTCTGGAAGAGAAGATCCCCGATATTAAAAAAACCCTGGACATGGTGGAATACCTTCATGAATATAGAGTTTGTCGTCTTGATATGCCATAACGTTTCCACGTTTGATACCTCCGAAATTTTAGGAAGGCAAGACTCGCACAGACGGCGAAAATGATGATCTAGAAGATGACTTGGATGATAACACAAGCGCCAAGAAACCGATGCGTACGACTTTTGAGTTGAATGACACTCTCTATGCCGAAGCGGAACTGGAGGATACCGACACAGTATTTCTATGGTTGGGGGTGTGTTCTCACTTCAACTGTCAAAAATACCCTGCCGACTATTTTTACAAAGGCAAACGTAATGCTGTCCTATAAAATTCCAGCCGCAATCACATTGCTGAAGTCAAAATTGGAGGCTGCTCAGAAAAGCTTGGAAAACACAATTGAAGACCTGGAATTTCTTCGCGAGCAACTCACAATCATGGAAGTGAATACTGCACGAGTATATAACTGGGATGTAAAACGAAGAAGAGAACGAAGATTACAGGAATCTGGTTCTACAGACAGAAGTCCGAAGGGATAGAACTGTGCTGCGAAAATATATTGTGGTATATGGCTTTTTGCATATCCGATCTTGTTGATTTTGCAATCTATCGAGACTTTCTATAAGAAACCAAGGAAGCAAGCTTTATCCAGCTACGAATTGAGAAAAGATGAAACCATTGAATACTTCTATTTGCAGGAATTTTTGATTGGCCCTACCAATTTGGCTACATCTGGGTTATGCACATTAAAACTAAACTACACAAATTCCCAATTCAAAATCTACTAAGTCTGTAAAAGTAATAAGGTCCGATGCTACGAAATGGAGAATCTGCCCCGGCGAAAAACAATATGGTATAGGTAACTCATGGCAATCGTAGACATTATATCCGAATAGTAGGAAAGCTCAGATAGGCACAAATTTGAAAGACTGTAAATGCATGGTGAGTGACAGCTGGTTTCTGGCTGCAAAATATAAATACTTACGACAACGGATATTGCTGCAGGATATTTTGCGTGGAACGCAGAAGGATCACCGCCGATATATAAAGCGTTGCTTTGCACGAGTATATAGGTATTAGGTTTTGCTAAATTCGTATTTTAAGTTAGTATCTGAACTTCACAAGTAAGATAAAACACAAACAGCCATCTGAGTTGACCCATTGCGGTGCAATCACTTTTGATGAGTCATCATAGGACCACTACATGTTAAAGAATCATATTAATTTACGTGGCCACTATACGAATTCGATAAACGTACGACGTCAGACATTGCTGTGCGGGATATGCCAGTCGCACTGCTATAAGCGTTAGCAATTGTTGCAGGAACTGCATTCGGTGAAGCTGGCAAATTTTACTCGTTAAAAGCTTTCGAAAACCTCTAAGTGTGGTGACTTACACCCAGGTGTAGCGATTCCTGTAATGTAGCCATAACTAGCAGCATGTTAGGAAATATTCAACACCTGAATAGGTAACTAATACTTACTGGAAACTGCCAGGTTGCAAGTTAGAGTTTGTGTTATCGCGACCTTGCACCAGACCAAGGAGGGGGAAATTTGATATATCCGAGTTCTATCTATTATCAAGACTAGTTCTGTATGTTGCGGAATTTCGCTTACCTCCATTGTCAGGCGTAGAGTCGATGCACTTCCAGCATTGCTGCTGATTTTGAAGTTAACTATAAGGGCATTGTGGATATTGGCATTCAGCGTGAAGTATGTATTTGACATAGTGGAGGCTGTTATGTATCCCATGAATGCCCCGTTGCTCTTCAGAACTTTTATCTTGCCACGTTTGGTCAACATTGGTGTACCAGAAGGCACATTGTAGGTACGCTTGGCAGCTGTGATTTTAGTCAACACTAATGTACTAGAGATAATATAATGAGATCTTACCGTTTTGTCTACGGGTTGGGGCATATGGACCACCGGATAATTCGCTTACTGCAAAATATGTTTAACGTCCGGAATTTTGGTGTAGGAAAAAAAAGCGTACTTGAACCTAAGTTTGCTGGGCGTTTGAGAGGGAGTCCTCGAGCAAGTCTCTCTCCGTTGGTCAATTCACTATCCCGCTTCTCTGTGGGTGTGGGGGCACGCTTCACAGACTCAAAGGGGAAGCTCTCTACGCAGATCTCTGCAAGACATGTGGGGCCACCAGGTGCAGCGTGGGCACTATAGCCAATAGTGGCCAGAAGAGCTACGAATGTGAGGGCAAAGTTACGCATTTCAATTTACTAGTAAGCGTAGGAAAGATGGGAGCTGGGTAGTGAACAGCGACACCAGACGAGTCCATAAATCGCGACTCTTGTAACAGCGCGCGAGTGCGGAGCGGAACAGATAGTATGAAAATTACTCACCAGATAAAACTTGGCGAGTGTAGACTTTGAATGCTAGATCCCAAATTTGTGGTCGTAGAACATTCATACCACAACGGATAGTACCTGTTCTCTAGAGCCAATATGTAAATGTCGAGCTCTCGAACCTGAATTTGTGGTGAAGTATGATTCAATTTGAGACTGCATAGCATGATTGAAGTCAGAACATATGCTCTAGACTTGTGCCTTGAGACGTTCCTGGTTTGAATTGTAAATAATTTCCAATTGCGATAATCATCTAGTCCAGACGCCCGACGTTCAACGTTCTGAACGTTCACGTTCAGGCCTCAGGCCCAGGTCCAGTGTCGATCATGGTTCACAGCTTTAATTATCCTCATCTCAAAAATAGGAATTGAGCGGATCAACCACACGGCACGCGATCGTTTACTAACATAATTAATTCAGCGTAGAAACAGTATCTTGGACATTCATAGACAGATTCAGGTTCATATAACAGGTAATTTCATAACGTATGGTATACGCACATCAGAATTGCGATCCGGAGATAGTAGTTCTTTTCCTGTTTATCCTGCAAGTATGCCTTGTATGGCTCTTCAAGTTTCAAGTTTGAGTGAGACATATTCCAGTGCTGGTTACAGAGTGATCTTAAAGAAAAGAATAATGTTCTGTAGTAGCACAAGACCAGCCACCAACTAATTGATGTTGTCTCCAGTTAAGTCAACCTTGGTTCCCGGACAAGTCCGAACCTCATAGTAAACAATAGAACGCAGTGAGGGGCTGGTTTAGGAGTCTGATAGTGTGTGTGGTAGAATGCTAATCCTGCATATGTTTTGCCCCATTAGTAAGTTCCACGGTACCGCTAGATACTACGTATGATCCATCTGATCTGTGGCGTCTAACCTGTCGATTGTTGAGTGTACGGAGTCGATCATCTACGGCAACGTTGATGCCAGGAATAAAGATGATTCAATCCGGGGGCACAGCCCTCTGATGGAGACTTGACAATTACCTCTTTATTATAACGTTGCCAGTATGCGGCTAGCGCTCCTACATATACATTCATATACATGTCGCTTCAGGTTCATTTAACATGCATACCAGGTCTGTCCCTTACCAAACCTCGATTAATAGTAATTTCATAACTTATGGTAGGCACTTTGGAATTGGGATTCCAAGTTCCTGGCCTGCTGCCACCTGTTTATCAATCTAAGTATGCCTTGTATGATGCTTTCAAGCTTCAAGTTTGAGTGAGACATAAATGAATTCTAGTCCTGGTTTCAATGTGATCTTAGAAACAAGAATGTTGCTCTGTAGTATGTCGTATAAGACCACCACCAACCAATTGATGTTGCCTAATCAACCTCTCTGCCAGTAATTCGTGTCGCAGCTGACCCCGACTTGGACGACTTCGTTTCGGTTTTTTTGATCTCGCAGATAATCTTCGTGGTGCTACGAAAGCATAGGTTAACTGGACAAACTACATGATTACGGCAATGTTCAGACGGTAAACTTTGCGCGCCTCTAGATCTATCTTTACATCATCTCACGTGATCATAAATCCTGACGGTCGGCACGCGTGCACCATCAATGAGACTCTTGTGCTTTCGTTTCTTTTTATCTTCTTCTATTCTTTTCATTGCAGGTTCTATGGTTTCCATCACTGGGCAGTCCAGCGCCTTCAATCCCACCCCAATCGCTTTACGGAAGCGTCTGAATATGTTGGATAGGGCTCATTCTCTTTCGAACATTACCACTTTTTCCCAACAGAACGGAAATATCCTGTCAAGCGTGTCCCAAAACCACAACCACAAGCAGTCAGATACAGTTTCTGATGATAACCGCACACATGACCATGATGAGACCTGTCCATCGTCATATGAGTCTCATTCAGATTCAGAAACGGATGAATTTGCAGAAAGGTCAGTTGGGAGCCCGACCATAAGCTCGCCCAGAACACCATCCGATGAGCATGGTCATGCAAATACTCGCTATTCTCCATCCGTGCACAATGCAAACAAACCCACATCTACCCCTAAATCCACTGCTTGGTATGAGTTTGACCTCGCTGTTGTCGCTGCACTTGTATCTCCGATTGGTAACTGGCTTACTGGCGGGGATCACATAAAGAATCTGATTTTGATAATTCTCCTCATATTTTATCTTCACCAAATTATCGAAGGTATGTTTGATTTAGGAATATATCCTTGAGTGGCTATTGACAAGATGGTCTAGTCCCGTGGCACCTTTACCATGCTGCACGTCCACACGTTTCTGCACCGCGCACTGAAGTTACTACGCATCCTGGCAAGGATGATCAACTGGCGATATCTGAGCTACGCCGTCTTGAGCTCTTCTTTCTTTCCCTGACTGTACTTTCTCCGTTTTTTGGCGCACTTCTCCTCAGATATGTCACCGCTGCTGTTCTTGGACCGGATGCTGTATCATGGTTCAGCACGGGGCTCTTTGTTCTTGCAACAGGCATGCGTCCATGGACACACCTTGTGGACAGGCTTGCTTCTCGCACACGTAACCTGCAGGACATCGTACATACTCCTCAATCCCCAACAATTGAAATTAATTCCATGCAACGTGATATCGAAGAAATGCGCCAACAAATTGAAGTGCTGACTGGACGCATTGGAGATGTACGTCGTGAAGCTCAAAACCGCACAGAGGAAATATACGCATATATCGACGATTCTGTTGATGTGTTAGAAAATTCTGTACACAAAATGGAGCGACGTGGTGAGCGCGAAGATGCTCGCATCAAAGGGGTCGAAGCTACACTTTTGGGGATCACTTCAGGCGAACAGTCCTTGGGAAAGGGAAAGGGGAAGGGAAGAAGCCTGTCAGTTGATGTTGGTAGTGGTCTACTTCAAGGAACCAAAGCGATTACCCAATCTACAATGGAGCGCATTCTACCACTGTGGCTCCTTACTCCCACCAACTATCAGAGACCTGTTGAACCACCATCACCAAGCCGACGATCCTTACATTCCTTTCCATCCTCCCCAAACTTGGAAACTATTACAGAAGAAGACCCACTGAGTATAAACGCACCAGCAGGCCCTGCTACCCTTACCGGCAAGAATAATTCCATCAACTCTCTCACACATACCTATCGACTTCTTGCCCAACCGTCACACCTGGCCTCCAGCTTCGTGTATAATACCGGCTATATCTTGACACTTCCATTGCGCGCGACAGTACGCATGATATTACGGCGGTATTAAAACTCTCTTCTGAAGTCTCTCAAGGTCATTATTATCCCCCCTATCCGCATTTCTCCCATAATTTATTATGCACCAACTCTTCGTTTGCATGATCGTTTGTTGAGCAAGTCCCCACGCCGCTTCACATACTCATATCCAGGAATCCAAATTGTCTCGGCTGTCTAATATTTGTCTTGTCCGTTCCTTTTTGGTCACTGTAACTTTGTATTTATCCGTCGCAATTTTTTTTCTTGTACTTTAACCGCCCCGCACCCGATTCGGCTACATTGTATCGTAAAAAATCCTCTTCTGAGAACTTGCTTAGCAATAAAATAAGATTATAAGGCTATTTTCACATTTCGGACACTCTATTGCACTCTGAACGGGTCTGGACCGTGAGGACTATTTTCGGCGGGTATTACGTAATACAAAACTTGGCCCTCCCGACATAAAACTCTTACCTGCAAGCAGGGCTAGCCTGGACCCAATATTTTAAATGGCAGTACGTACGGCTAAGAAGCTAGCAATCGAAAAGGATCCATGCCCTCCAAGTACATCAAATGGTAGTACCTTAGGAACAATCGCACAACGTCCCGGGAACCTTGGCTAACTGCTGTGACATCTGATTCTTGTTAGGCTGAGGGGTTTGCAATGGTATATACAACGCGCATATACTTATACGAGTTAATGAATCTGGATTAGTGACAAAGCATTCCATCTTTCCATCATTGTATAGGTGGCCTGGCCTCCATGCACATGTTTTATCCTCCACCCGACCAACTACATTACGCTACTACGCGACGGTTGCCTTTTGTTTCTTGACAAGAAATGCATATAGTTAACGTTATGTTACATTCAATGCTTGTAAACTGGAGCATTTGCACGTTGTGTGTTGCGGGAATGAGTGCTCAAACGTTCAAGGTTCGATATGTAATTGTTCATTGTTTTGCAATTTTGACAATTTTCTTTCAGAAGCTAACTGCATCAATGTTGTACACGCTCATTGATAGATATGTACCTGTGAGTATCCTAGCTCACATCGCACCGTCAACGCACTGATTCTCAGAACAAACCTCTCTGGCAGGTACGCAATAATAAATTTGAAACGACAAAGTTTCCCTATATACAACGCAAGCATTTCTAGCAATTACGAATCAATGCCTTATTTTAAACATCTACAAGAGGCATTTGACAGCCTTGGAAGCATCATTTATGTCAACATAGCCCTTATTCCGCGTCGGGATACGTCCTACGACCCCATACGTCACTATCAGAAGGTAAGCCCTCTGCTGACATACACATGAGTCATTTAATCCTTTGTCTTGCTGATAAATCTTGCTAAGGAATGATATAGAATTTTATTCTTATCCAATTTATCAACATTGGTCCCGATATTTGTTAAACATAGTCGCGCCTTTTGAATATCCGCGGAGCGTTCGAACTAGGTAGAAAGAACTGAGGTGAGCACATACCAGATTAGCCAACGTCACGTAGTTAACGTGTTTCTGTAGAGAAAACGGGCTACTCATATTGATGGTCGATAAGTCTGAGCGACTTCTCAAACAACACAGCCACCATCCCAAATGTGGTAGGTACTTACAGTTGACCATTTTTGGACGAGCAATGTTCCCTCTTTACGAGATTTCTGCATTTGATAGTCCCTTTGTCACTTTGTAAATGGGTCCAAAGCTGAGTCTTAGCGCCACTCGGTCCTGGAGAAATGTAACTTTCCTTTGTTTTCAAAGTGGAATACCACTTGTCATAGAGCAATATCCTTGCTTGTCTGCGGCAAGTCCGGGGAATCACCAGGTTCTTGTATTTCGCTCCTCTAATATGACCGTATTATTCATATTACTTCTGTTCACCCCCGCTATTTCTAAACTAACTAATACACATCTCTTCCATCCTGTCTACCTTAGCCCTTCGATAAATCTGGACCAAGGAGATATAGCTCGGTCAATCTGTCATTATGCATGCTGAGCTACCCGTTCTCTCCTTCGTCTGTGTGGTGCTCCTTTCTGCGTTCATCCCTACCAAGAGAGGGCGCACAAATGTCGCTGGGCTTTCTATTTCTGTCTGGCTTATTATCTGCAACCTTATTCATGGAGCGAATACTATCGTATGGGCTGGCAATACAGGCGATCATGCTCCTGTTTGGTGTGATATTGGTATTTTTTTTGATCCAATATATAATATCTCCCTTTTTAACTTATCTGCCTAGCCACAAAACTCCTCTTAGGAGCTCTGATTGCAGTTCCTGGTGCATGTCTCTGTATTTCGCTTAATCTGGAATCGGTCGCCTCGAAAAGGCCGATATCTTTCGATGCAAATGCTTTACGAAGGCGTAAGATGATTGAATATGGACTTTGTTACATTCTTCCTTTAATATATATGCTGTGGCGTACGTATAATACCACGGAACTTCAAACTTATCATTGAACTATCATGCCAGACCTCATTGTTCAGGATCACCGGTTTGACCTTGTTCAGGACTACGGCTGTTCTGCATCGATACATCCTTCGTTTCCCGGAATTATTTTGGTCCAGTTGCCACCCCTACTTATATGTTGCATATCTTTCGTTTTCTCAGGTATGATTCACTTGTCGAAATGAGGGAAGCATATCAGTGACATTTTTAAAGGGATCGCTTTAATAAACTCATCCCGTACCAATTCGGAAACGTTTTCCTTGTACATATCTTCAAGATCTTCTTTGACGTTATCAAATTTCTATTGCCGTGTCGCTATGACCCTATTGATGAATACAGGACTCTTATCCATTCTTATTGCATCTATTGCAGTTATCCACCCTCTCCAGTTATGGGGTTCTTGGACGGAAGTTCATGCGCATTTTGGCGATATTGCTGTTATACGGGCAAGGGATTCTTTCTACGCCATTCCTACCTGGTGGGGTTTATTCTCACTTTCCGTTCTCTACGTCTTGCTTTCCTTTACTCTTGGGGAGAAGGGGAAAACCTTGTATAAGCGACTCAAGAAACATCTCGGACGCAAGGACAAATCGAGCAATACAATTCTGTTGCCATTGCAGTAAGTGTCTTTAGCCTTGAGATGATGGGACGCTCATATCAATATATCTAATCAGGAAGGGACAATCAGAGGGGGTCACTCATTCTATGAGAACACACCAGCGCCCTCTTACCGTGGAGCTTAAATCTGGATGGGATGACATGATGGACTTCAAGAGTCCCAAACGCACTCGTTCGGGTAATAGCAAGAAGTCTCAAGAGTTAAGCTTGTTACATCGTGGCAGTCCAAGCCCCAACCTCACTTCGGCAGCCGAAGATGACATCTTCATGGAATCCACTTTATCATACCTGAAATCACCCACAGCGCAAACACTTGGTCTGGCAAACCCGCCGATTTCCCCTCCTAATATCTATAAGCCACCTGCAAAAGCGGGAGTTGAACAATCAGCTTATCCTGATCATACTAATCGAAGTACCTCACCTCGATTGGTACGGCCAGAAGCTAATGGTACTTTATCTGCCGTACTTAAGGCACCATGGCCAGTTCCACCCTCATCTCCCGCGCCCAGTGTGGATCCGCTACTCTCTCCTTCTCGTTGTCATTCGCCTTCTTCTTCTGTAGATTCTACTTTTGCATACCCACTGCGACCTGTTGTCACTCCTCCACATCTTCGAAACCGACCATTTGAAGGGTCTAACGTTACCATTCCCCTTGACTCTTCCACGTTTACTGAGTCTGGTTCCCAGAGAGCTGTGCCAAAGCGCCCCAGTTTACGGAGTTTACAGAGGAGCTGGAGTCGAGAGAGTAACGTACTCGATTTTGTCCCCGGTGAAGTAGTCCGGATGACCGTCGTCACGGAAGTCGTTTAGAAGTAGGTTTTCTCCTCCCAAGTTCAAGAGTCCACTTCGTCATTCATTTGATTGTTCCGGTAACATGCCTATTCACCTACTGTATCTACTTTCCGCCTTCTAGTACCGTTTTTTTTGTAGCATAACCCAATCACTGTAGCATTTATATTGATATGATTTAACTATGCCATCTGCCTTCTTACATCACCTTCATTATACATATGATATAACAATTATATTAAGATTCTAATTAACACCCTTTCTAACTCCACCGTCTATTCCGAGAACAAAGTAGCAGACTGTTTTGGTAACCATAAATCACTGGCCAAAATCAAGAAAGCTGCCGCGGTGGGATCATAAAAACTAATGGGTAGTAAGTTCGTTGTCATTGTAACGCATCTATGCACTTCTGGTCATCAACCACCAAAGATGTTCTACACATTTCATGCTTCCGTTCTCCTCGTAAGACAACGCCATTTGATTCCAAATGGTTCCAGCCCTCTTTGGGAACACCACTGCTGAGCTGGGCTCAATGATGTCGCTCGAGACCTGTATTGCCATCACGATGTTGGTTGATGGCATACTCTCTGCCCAAAATACGGACGGCGGTGGCGGAAACACAAATTTTTTCATCACATCTGATTTTGTTCATCACCAATGGAATACCTTTTCCTTGTGAACTATATGGTGGTGCGGCTGGCCTGTAAGAGCTCAAATTTACACTCTGCGGCCTTCTGGGGGCCAGGTACAGTGGCAATGACATCATTAAATACAACGTAGTTTGTCTACCGAAAAGCGAGTGGCCAAAAGAAAAATAGATCTTAGGTCATTACATACGTTGGAACGTATTTCAGAGCTAGATATATATATAAATTCATCTCATTTCAGTTTCGGGCTAGAATGTCGTGTAATTTAATCCATGCATGAATAATCTATCCCTTGATGTGCACGTGTAAAATATTTAATCAGCTTGAATCTTGAAGCTTTCAATGCAAGCACGGAAGACAGGTCCCACATACAAGGAAAGAATGTTTCCATTTTGGGATAGAGAGATTACCATTGATGACTGTCTTGGCCTCCCGAGTGATTTAGAAGTTGGACTTTGGGAGTGCACTCGCCTGATTCCAAATCCCATACGTAATCTGCCTTGTCCAACCCACGGAAGGTAGCCTGTGTGTCATTGTGCAAAAACATGTTGGAATACTGTCGAGCTGCGACTGCCATATGAGAATACATATCTCGTTGTTTGTGGGTCAGTTGGTATGCAATTGTCGTTAGAACATAAGTCACTGTATTTAACTTCTCGTTGCAACTAGGGAAGAAGAATGAAGCTCCAAGCGCACCGGTGGAATAGGGGAGCTAACTAACAGGGAACGGGCGTGTGGGACACGGCTAGTCAGTAGATACAACTGTTTGTAACGTGTCACAACAACTCATAAGAAGTCTTCACGGTGTAACCAGGTGTACGGAGACACTCGGGGACACTCCACCAGCCTTTGTCCGATCTTTGGGCCATCTCGAAAGCGATGGTTGACTTCTAGTTCCAGCATCTTCGGTGATGACATATATAAAAGAATCGCCTTGAGCAGTGAGTCCGATCGGAGTTACCACTTTGTAAGTTCTTCCAACAAAGCAGTTCTACTGGCAATGTTCCCTGATCAAGGTTAATACTGAATAGGTAGTAGTGATATTTAAAGGAAGAGAGATTTACGCTCTTGTTGTGTGCATCTAATTTGCTGTAGGCAAGGCCAATGAGGTTGGTTAGACAAGAGGAGAAAAAGGCAATTACCTTAACATCATCCACGATCCAATTGATCAACATCTCAATGGTAATCCCACCTCGAACCTGTCATATGCTATCGTCACTCAATCAGTTAGAACTAACGAACAAGAGTCTTAGGCATACTTGAAACTCTCTAGTCGCATCATCCCAGTCTTAATTTTCAATAATATATCTGCATTTTTTTGTGCTTAAGAGCAACATGAACAATCCTTTCTCGAGATTGTTCGTATCGTCCGCCAAATCCTTCAGATCTCTACAATGATCAGATGATGAGTGCAGCAACTCTCTCCTTAAACTCGCGCGAGCTTACCAAGCGGGTGCGTGCCAAGTTGCCATGGTTGGTACCCAAAATAGACCCAACATTGATCCTCGTCTCCTGGATGACCAAAGTAAAGAGTTGCTATAGTATTTACCAGGTCTACAAGTATTTCGCCATTCCCCTAGCCACCCGTCCAACCCGATCATTCAATCGAGCGTGAGGCGAAAGATAGCATCATTATATGCTCACCAAAATCATGCCAGTGAGGGCGGACAATGCTGAGGCAGCGCCTGGTGGCCCTGGTGTAGGGGCGAGGCCGGGTGGGTCCTTTGCGGCAACGAGAACTTGCTTCGTTGCAGTCAGAATGTCATTGGTGCGCTGGTCTCTGTTTTTAGATGTTAACGGTGCCTGGGGAGTCTATTTGTTCGATTTTTGTCCTCCTAGTGGACGAGGTAGACAAGATGTATCGAAGGGTAGTTGTCTACACTGGTATGAGAATGACGGGGTTAATATGATGAGCACAACCAGCCGTTTGCACGAGAGGTAGGTCCAGTTCGACAGGTTACAGGCGCCTGCGAAGTTGGGTATTCAAAACTTGTGAGCAGAAGAACCTCGAACACTGCCGAGAAATATATCGATAATGGTTATCTACTCTCTGGCATGAGTCACGGCTTGACAAAGTCCAGCAGGATCCCGGGATCCCAGTTGTACGTAACTTGCATAATCGAAATAGAAAGATGTTGTTCACAGGAAATGATGGGAATGGCATCCAGAACCAATCTCAGCATTTTCGATGTTTTACACAAATTTCAATTGATACTTTGAAAGATTGAAATTATATACTGTTTCCAAACTGTTTCTCGCCATTCAGTCTGACATAGAGTGGTTCAGCCCATTTCAAACTCTCGAATTCTAACAACGGAAGGAGGAAAATTTGTGGCGAGCGGTCAGGGGGACCAACGATGCAGACGGAGATTCATGGGATGGTGAACGCAATATCGCCACAAGGCAAACGCACAAGTAACTAAGGGTAAAGATGAAGGAGATGAAAGAATACATGAATCAGACGAATGACAGGGGCTCGACACTTCTGCTCACAACTCCAGGACTCCTACAGAACCAATTTGCGACTTTCCTCCAATGTCTCCCTTGCTGTATCTGGTATAATCCCAAGCTCCAGGCGAGCTGGTTTTTTACAATTATCGATAAGCTCACCGTAGTAGCCGATATCTTAACTGCATTTTCATGAATGAATTTGCGAGCCATGATGGTCTAATATTCCACATTACTTTTAATACCATGTCATCCATCTCCTAACACCGGGGACCATGTAGCATTTTATTACCCATTCCAGTTACAAGTTACCTTATTCCAGAGATATAACATCACCGTCTATTCCAAGAACAAAGTAATAGCCTGTTTTGGTAATCATAAGTCACTGTCCAAATCAAGAAAACTACCGCGATGTCACCAAATGGGAATGACAAAATCATAAAAAGCGGCAAATTGTTGTCTTTGTAACACATCTGTGTACCACTGTTCATCAGCCACCAAGTATTGATATCATCTAGTGCGCGTTAGAATCTCTGGACGAACCACGATAGGAAACAAGTCGGGTGAGCTCGTCGCAACCACCAAAGATGTTTAACACCCGTTATGCTTCCGTTCCCTTCCTCGTGGGACGCCATCATCTGACTCCCAATCATCACAACCTTCTTCGAGGACACCATCTGGAACGTATTAATCATTTTCAGCCGATCCGTGGCCGTGTTGATCCCCAAATGGGCTGGATGGTGTCAGTTTAGGCGTTTATTACCACTACAATGTCCTACCTCTTTGCCCGAATTGCGGACGGCGGTGGCGGAACACAAACTTTTTCACATCTGATTCTGTATATCAGCAATGGAATACTTTTTGCCTGTGACCACATGATTAGTGCGGACCATGCCTTACCTCAAGACGACAAAGAACCGCCCAAATGAGGACTCTCCTCAGTTCCTTTCTGAGTCGTTGAGTTGCAATGAGCACATGGCCAAATCAAGGAGTTCTGTAAATCTTCGGCCCACCTTTGGCACGCATACAAGGGGACAACCTAATATGTACACAGCGTAAGAACATCAGAGTAAATGCTCAAAAGGCTCAGGAGATCGTTGGAAATTGACCACCCTTGTCGTGTTCTTGGGACGGACTATATCTTCTTGCAACTGTTGAAGGTCACTGGCTCAGCTGCGCCAACCATTCCCCTCAGCGCTTCGAGATGTCATATCCCAACTACATCTTCTCCATCTTTTCTTTTGTTGGTTTCCTATTGTGCAGCATCCCTTTCCCATGGCACTTGGAATGTAAGGTTTCTCAGAACTTTGCACTATAATGGATGCTTACTATTCCTCATGTAGCTTGGAACACCGGAACTTGCCTGTACATGGCTTGGACAGGACTTGCCTGTCTTAACCAATTCATCAATTCTGTTGTTTGGAATAACAACATAAATAATCCTGCCCCGGTTTGGTGTGATATCTGTATGTCTTCCTGTCTACTTGTCTCATTCCAACACACTCTTATATCCATTTGATTCAGCAACCCGCTTCATGGTCGCTGTACCCGTCGCCATTCCTGCTGCATCTCTTTGCATCAACCGTCGTTTATATCATATATCGTCAGTTCAGTCTGTCACTATCACAAGAGCAGAGAAGCGTCGTGCAATCATAATCGACCTTGCTATTGGCTTGGGTCTCCCCATGATCGAGATGGTTTTTCGTAAGTGACCCACAATCATCTTTTCCCCTCCTGGACTAACACACAAACAGAGTACATTGCCCAAGGACACAGATTCAACATTTTCGAAGATGTTGGATGCTATCCATATACCTACGATACTCCTGTCGCATATGCTTTGGTGTCTTTACCCCCTGTGCTTATTGGCCTCGTGTCTGCTGTTTATAGCTGTGAGTAAAACTTACCAGCGGCCTGTCACGAATACTGACCCGTTTATAGTTTTGAGCATTAAGGCATTTAACAGGACCCGCACCCAGTTCAAGGAGTTCGTTTCTAATAACAGCAACTTGAGCTCTTCACGATATATTCGTCTCATGTGCCTTGCAGGCGTCGATATACTGGGTACAGTTCCTATTGGAATTTATGCCCTCGTATTGAATGCATCAAGCGATAACATGCGGCCTTGGAAGGGGTGGGCAGACACCCACAGTGGATTCTCTCGCGTCGATTTCTTCCCATCCGTTATCTGGAGGAATATTCCCATTTTACAGTCATCTGTTGAACTCAGTCGCTGGGTGACAGTTACCTGCGCATTTGTGTTTTTCGCGTTCTTCGGGTTTGCTGATGAGGCGAGGAAGCACTACCGCTTGGCTGTGCAGTCGGTGGCTAAGCATGTTGGAATCTCGACAGCGTCTGGAAGTAGCTTTGGAATGTTCAGCTCTAATGGGTAAGCATCTTTTGTTGATTTATTGACTTACGAGTTTGTTCTTATGGTATCCGTTTATTAGCGAAAAATCGGGCAGTTTCGCAATTGGTTCAAATGGTCGTCTCCAGCCGATTTTGCCCATCTTTACGAACCGCCATGTGATGCGAAGGCATGATTCCACGGATTCTTTTACCGACATCTCTGCATCCACCGGTGATTTATCAAGTATTTCTAGTGAAAAAGAAAAAGCATTATATGAGAACACGCCATTCCAAGACGTTGGTAATACACTCGCGGATCACGTACCAGCAACTCCTTCTCCTGTGCTCAGTATATCTTCTTTCCCCACCCCTCCGGAACCTGCATTCATTAGACCAGGATCCGAACTCGACACTCCCCCATCAAAGTAATACCACTGCTCTGTGATCCTTAAAATCCTTACCTCCAACCCTTTATCTTGCCAAGCTAGAGTTTCCCGCTCTATTCAATCGCCTGCCGCGTGCAATGTTTTTACTCGTTATACCAACCCTGTATCTATAGCTTGAAATTGTTGTAGCCTTAGCTCCGCTTTGAGAATATTTAAACATATTATTTGTTCTATATATACTATCACGAATTTAGTGATGCAACAATCTGAACAATCAGGTTGTATAAGCGCAACAGTCCACTTCCGCATCTGTAGGCATATATATTAGCTCGATCTATGTATGGACTCTATTCCTACTTAGTGTTGTGGATTTGAAATGTTTTGCGGGCGTGGGAAACTGTCAAATTTAAACACTTTCGACGAAAGTGTTAATATTGAAATAACCGCAAAATCTCAAATTTGGTCGGACCTACATATGCATAGGATGATTTCGAGTCAATGATGTCATTACGGCAGTAAT
The DNA here is from genome assembly GCA_009739215.1 of Floccularia luteovirens. NCBI lineage: Eukaryota > Fungi > Basidiomycota > Agaricomycetes > Agaricales > Squamanitaceae > Floccularia > Floccularia luteovirens. Next base: position 416,724 of record VSJF01000009.1, read on the forward strand.
TGCACTTTAGATGTGACATTGAGGTCTCTAACTATATATTCAAGCTGAAATGTAGTTTGCAAAATCAAGGATAGGGTATAAGGAAGAGAACAGCATGAAGTACTTGGCACAAGTCCGCATTACACGACTGACTTAGCTACGGAGGTAAATGCCCACTCTACCCACAACTGCTGTACTACCTTTTTTTGCTCTGATATCGTGCCAGTTCCCGCAAGAGGGCTTCACACCGTCGCATTTGAATTTTCTGTCTAGTCAATGTATTATCAACCCTTCAGGGTCGAAACAAAGAGTGGATGTACCTCTACAGAACTGGCAAGCAGCAGGAGTTCTTCGGGGTGTCTTGAACCCAATCTTTTGGTGGTTATTATTGAATTTGGTATCCTGTGGATGGTTTTTGTCAGCGATTCACCCTATGAATCATAATAAGGTTCCTAACTCGTTGAGTGCATTTTAAAGTAGGAGACATCATGACAATGGAAACTGAAGGGCTTGTTGCTAGTAGTTGAATGGGATGAGGAGGTGATGTCTCCTAAAGTAGCTTTGCAGAGTCTTATATGAATCTAGACGTGAGTCCCATCCGCCTATAGGTGCATGATGCAGTCATTTAGCTAGAGGAAATACAACCAAGACAATTCTATTGAGAATGATTTAAAGGCAAGGCCTACCAAAGCAATGAAAGCTGTCTATGCGCAGCAGTAAATTAGACAATTAAAAAACTATCGATATAAGATACACATTACCACTCGAAATCAAACTTCTCTTTTGACTTGGCCGATTCTCGGACTTGTCTTTGGTCAAATATTTCGTTTTTAGAGAACAAAATTCTGATCTAGATTTTCATGATCTTGGGAAGCTTATTGTGGCCAGCGTTCCGAATCTTTCCAGCGCGGATTGTTTTTCTGTACCAACATTTTCTAGTTCCCTTCAACGTTAGCATCCCTGGTTTCATAGAATTAATATCTCCTGGACCTTCATCGGGGGAGAAATTGGCGATTGCTTCAAGGGTACTTTGAAGCGCCTTATCGCATTACGTACGGGGGATGATCAACCTGCAGTAGGAAAGTGCCGTACACGATCCATCCACGCTGGAGTGCTTGAATATCACCTGATACAAAGCAGGTAGTAAATGATACAAAGTAGAGCATAGCAGCGGGGTTGTGAGAGGAAGAAAAGCCCTGCAACAAAATGCTAATAGTGACGCAACAACTAAGGTGTCATTAAAGAGTGTATATTTTGAAATTTGAACGGGTTACAATTCTCCAATTTAATCTTTTAACTTATGCTATAATACATACTGAAAATATCGAGTCAGTTTATGAGTGCTACAGGGTCAGACTAGAGATCAATCAATGGTACTAGTCCCAAACGATACAACTCGAAGGCCACTTGGACAATAAGCGAAGGGATACTGGTAGCTTTGCGATGAAATTGAATGGCTGGAACTAAAGGAGTCTAATTATGACCAGTTATGGGTTGACTGGTGTGTGTTATCATGATGCACTCACACGAATGTTATAGAGTTACCGCTTCATCACATCTGCAATGCAGATATTGTGGACCTGGTTCAATGTATCAAGCTCAAACGACTTCATTCCTTGCTTTCTCAGGTATTCTCTTGAATTCAGACTGTCGATTTTCATCAGTTGCGTGCCAAGTGCGACGGTAAAGGGACCTTACACAGCTAAAATGGAGTTTGTGTATACTAGAAGGTTGTTTCAACTTACACCCTACAGACCCTGGAGCATTGAGGATATCACTCACGTTTGGGATGAATTATTACAGCAGCCACGTAAATGAGACTTTTAGATGTGGTTGCAGCCTGTAAATTTCAAGTGAAGATACGGTCCTGAGAAACAGGGAAAACTTCGCACTAATACCACACAAATAACACCGGAGGTGCTGGAAAGAAAGAATAAGATCCAAATGTATAAGTGACTATGCATGTAAACTGACCTTGTCAATGCTCCTGTTTGCACAGTATACCACACCAATAGATTCAGCACAGAGTCAGTCCTACCATAGACAATTTGTTTGTGAGACAAATCCATATATGCGTGCATGTAAAACAGACCTTTCAACACCTGTTCTACTCTTGCGCAAACACCACACCAGCGATCCAGTAACCACGATATCAAAAACAGCGGTCATTGCAAATGCCAAAATTAAAAACCACTATTTCGGTATGAATCATTAGAGATGAATCTCGGAGAATGCATTTAACTTACCGTAATTTCGTGCAAATTGCTCAATTTAGCTACGGTAATCCTTTGAGGACAAAAAATATGATAAGCTGGTTCAATATACAGTAAATGTAAGGACATACGCCTTAAGGGTGACCGCTGTACAGTCATTTTAGTGGAGGAAAACAGTAGCATGTAACTTGGTGACTTACAGAACATTAGTCCTATTCATAGATGTGCTCAGTATGAATTAACAAAGTACTTAATGGCTGAAGTACCAAATTGGATCACTGATAGTACAACCTAGATGTCGGTATAAGAATATTTTTTCAAGTATCAAGGAAACAATATCACCAGAAAGAATATAAGCGGCATATTCTCCTTCCTTACTAATGTACCTTGTTCAATGCAAACTATGAGCTCCGGGGAATAGACACATACACGTATAGAGCCTCCATATATAAAATCTGCAATAGTCATGTCAACAGAGTCGCAATTGCAATGAACAAAGTACAATCCATCCGTACCCGTTTGTCGCTACCTCCACCACTGACTATGACATCAAAAGTCATAAAAGAGAAGAAAAGCTATGGAAAAAGTGCGAGATACCGTTATCATGTTTGTAAGCTTCAGTACATGAGTGAAAAAGAATCTCAGTGACGGCGGGAAGACTTACGCCTGGTGACCTTTGGGATACAATCTTGTCGTCAATCAATGATATTAGCAATAGAAATATCGGAGAAAATCACCATCCCATAATGTCAAGACCTAGAATATTCGTGTGGTAGATAATTGCGTAGGAATAGCTGCATAAGTCATAAAACTTCTGAATAGGTAAATAAGTGGGTGTAACTTACCTTCCATGTATACATCCAATGACATGGATAATATCGAGCACCCTGGACGAGATCAACAATCACAGGAAACATAGCATAATATCCTTAGGTCACCAAAGAAGAGTTACCTGCAAAAGAGTTATAGTTTGTCGAAGCTTGTTTGATAAAATACCACATACAAAACATTTCAGCCACGTTCTATCACGGTGGTGATAAAAGCGGAAGTAGCGGTAGGTTTGGTGGGCCGTCAATCCGAATAACCTAAGCGTTTAAAATCAATAAATTGGCCCCTCATTTTTGAATAGGAAGGAAATGTGGGGTAGACTAGGGGAAAAAAAGAACTGACATTGACGAAATAAATGTCGCAATCAAAACGGAACCTAGGGCATGTTCGAATTTTGCTTGAAACGATGCTTGAACTGGTTGAAGGGCTTTGTCCATAATTTTGTGTATGGGATCTTGTGTCACGATAAACGGACATTTAAATAAGTTCTTGAAGTGTGGATATCGGGAGAAGAGTAAAAATTATGAGCTGTCAAGGTGACGTGCAGGGGCTGCGCGCTGAGTGCTGATGAGCAAACACAATGATTAGATTTCTCTTGAGATTGGGTTGTTGTTCGGACACTCACTAACAAAGTGGTTGTTCCATAGCATTGTTTGATCATTATAAACAGCTGCCCACCGGTTTGTTCTGTTAAGACAGGAAGTTCTGCCTAGATCTAGGCTATGTTTCAGTAGATGTATACTGCAACTCACTTTCACTTATATCTGGAGGATCAACTGTCTTCATAATTTGTCGGTGATTCTCCTTTGATTGGAATCGATATATTTGATGGATATGGTGGGGATATAGATCAAAGTTTGACAAGCCGAGGGAAAAAAACGTTGTCCGGCGCATTTTGCTGAATATCAGCAGGTATATGACGTATGATGCTTATCAGCGATCCACAGACCTGGTTATTTGAAGGAATTAATCTTTATATTGAGAGTATCAGGAAGTGTCTGCTCTTGAATCAACTGAACTGTTGGCATGTCTTCTATGGATTATAAGGCTATTGTATACTTGGTGGACCAAAAGTAGTTCGGACGCAAGAACATATCTATATTTGATGAATAGTAAGAGCTGTGTTTATGATTTATTGCAAAGTTCTTCTTTGATTATAGTGCATGGTGATATAGCTGCAACTGGGTATTGCCATACACTGAAATCGTTACAAGGGTGAAGCGTGGGAATATGGGATGAGGTGCGGCACGACTTTGAAGTGGTCGTTGCGTCCACTATTTTGAACTAGATTCGCGCTGTATGATTGCCTGCGGAACGGGGTGAGTTTCTTTGCCACTCTTATTACACCATCCTACAAAGTAATGAAGGTCTATCGGCCTTTAAAGGATATTCAAAATCGATTACCTTGCTAAGTAAACCATGGGACAACCTTCGAACAACTTGAAGACTCTCCATAGATGTGATGAAGAAGAATCCCCAAGATTGACTTTGAAAAGAATGCGATTCCAATAGAAACAGTTTCGGTCGCCTCTGTTGTTTTTTCTGGGACTCCGTCATAAATCTTTTGGTTGTCACAGTCTACCACGACGAAGGAGTTTTCTTCACCTCATCCGGATCCCTTTTGAGCTCAGGTTCTTCAATATCCCTCTCGCTCAAATAGTCCTGATCGCATAAAACTTGCAAAGTGCATTCATGTCCAAATGAAACCCGTGTTCTTCTCATACTTCATCGACATTGGACAATAAGTATCTGGTGTATCGCATTACTTCTGACGTTTTTCCTTCGTCCTGCCCAACTGCACAATGGCAGATGTCTTGCCTCCTAGAAACGTGCCTTGGAAGAAATGCAACGTGCTCTTATTTATCACTGTACACCGTGATGTTCATTGCAAATTCAACAGATCGCCCAGCTTACAAATGCAGAGGCTGGCAATCGACATGTCACTATACCCAAACTGGAACCAACAAAACCCCGCCCGGAGGCCTACATATAAAAGCCAAGATTAAAGCGATATCCTTTACTTTTCACCTTTACTTTACACGTACCATATCATCAACGCCAATCACATCGCCCATCACCACAATCATATCACAATGGTAGCCATTGCTCCCAAAGTAGTCACAAGACTCATTCATCCTTTGCAACGTATATATCGCGGAGGAACCAACCTTGCCATTCAGAGATGCCCCGACATCATCAAGCCTGCTATAGACCGCTATGTCAACCCCGCCGTTGAGCAACTCTCCGATGTTCTTCTCAGAGCTCACAACGTCATGTCAAGAAGTGATTACAAGCTCGCTGGATCATACAAGCAAGCCTGCATGGCAACATCTACGATTCTCGCTTTCGATGATCGCGTCCCAAGTGTCCCAAGTACAAATACACTAGGCGATTTCATCGCGTGCTCAACAATGGGGATCTATGACCTCCCATCTCATCTCCGTCACTCTAGGACTCTCGCAACACAATATGTTACCTCTAAAGTACAATCCATCGTGGGCGCGGTTCTTCTCTTCACCCTTGAGAACATCATGTCTCCTGTATTCTCGTGCGTCCTTCGAGCTTGCCAAGCCCTACATCGATAGGAATCTGCCCACGAGACTCGAGGACCTTATAGAAATACATTCCCTGAAATATCCCCCAATCATAGATATCGCCTTAAGCGGGAACAAGAATACTGAGGTAAGCCATTTTCAATTTTCTAATGTTTACTTTCTCTGATATGTGTCTAGTCTACCGCCGTAGCTGACATGTCAAATGATACCACGCTGAACGGCTTGGAAGATATCAAAACCCACGAATCTGTTCGCAAACCAAATAAACAACCCGGATCACAGGATATCTTTTCCTTAGAACTCTCGCCAAAGGACCGATCGTTGAGATCGTCTATGCATGCTGTAGACCTCAAAAATCCCAAACTTGGCGGGGATGACAGCTTCTTTACCAATGATCGCACATTGGGATCTTTTGTACACACCGTGGATAACGGTAAACATGAAAGCTCCAGCTCTGAACTAGATGATAGCATTTTCATGAAGAAGTCTTTAATCGATCGCTCGTTGTCAGCCTCGATCCACGCTGTGAATACCAAGAACGATGAGATTTTCCAATCTGAATTAGGCGACATACTCTCAATGGGATCTTCCGCCGGTGATCGCTCTCTGTCGCGTTCTATGCACGCCGTTAAGGAGTCCGAGAGTCCCAAACTGGACTTGGACGACACACTTTTACGAAGGATCATCTGTGGTCGACCGTTCATTGTCATCCTCGATTCACGCTGTGGACAACAAGAAGGTTGAAGCGGACAGTGATGGCTCCATTGTTGGATTCTGCGTAGCTGCTAGTTCGCCATCGTCTCTTATACATGCTGTGGATGTCAAGAAGGATGAAGTTCTGAAATCTGAACCGTACGATGACTTTCTCAAAGAACCACCTGTAGGCGACCGCTCTCTGTCATCTTCGATCCATGCTGTGGATACTGAGGAGGTTAAATCTGGCGACGAACCCTTAACAAGATCTTCTGTAGGTGACCGTTCTCTAACATCATCTATACATGCCATAGATACCAAGAAAGGCGTTCTCAAACGCCCTAATCGTTTCTTCAATTCTCCAAACAAATTTCGTTCTCGGTTCTCCGCCGTATCGTCATCATCAGCCTCGAGATTACCCTCATCATTGACATTACCATTATCATGGCCCCGACCACCGAAGCTCCAACGATCAGGCGGAAGCTTTCGCAGTGTCAAGAACTCGCTTCTTGGAAACTGATCAATGGACTTCGTCAACTCGCTAGATGTACTTCCTACCAAATGTTGCATTTTGTTGGTTATCGATATGACACTCCGTATACAACGACGGGTCAACATGAAGCAACCCATTTCTCTGGCCCCTTCAAGAAAAAAACTTGGTACAAAAAAACCCCGGTTTGGCAAACTCGCTCGGATTTGGAAATTCAAGAGATGAACGGGTACAAAGAAACCTAGGAAGTCACCACCACTTTTTTTTTGCAACTGATAAATCTCAACTTGAGTGCTTTTCGACTGCACCAGTTTGATTATTTGTCATATTGTGATCTGTGGGATCCGTATCTTGACCCCTTGGTTTTCGTCTCTTGCTTTTCCTCTTTCCTTGTAGCGCCGCCCAACCCTAGAACACTTTATGAAGGTCTCCAGGATTATATTCTTCGCTTCCCCTCCCTCGTTGCATACTCGCGTTGTCATCAAACAATGATAATCAACAAAAATGACTACGGTATTTTTGCTTTACAAAAGCCAGACTTGGACTGTGTCAACTTGTCAATCCCTCACTCTTCTTCCCTGCAGCATTTACCGAATTTACCTTTCTCATCGACGGTTCACATATTTTTATTACAATTTTTCCCCCCGGAACAACGCATTCTCTACCTCTATTCTACAGATTACATCCTATTCCTATAGTGGCCCATATTCGATATTTTTGACTTAACATTATTTTAGATTATTACTTGTAACATCTCGTATGTAAGATAGCGAAGGCAATACGAACCATCAGTATCATAGTTTTTTTTTGAGCTGACTCGTTTTCCGATGTGATAATTTACGGCCCGCACCGTCATGCGTTTGCAATAAGGATAATCACTTAAACACTGAAATAAATACATCGTTTACTCTTCATTCGATGTAAATGATACAATAAAAAAATGGGTGTCGAGAGAGGGGTACACTAGACACTATCAGTTGCGGGAGGCAGGTGTAGTTGCCTCAACCGTGTTTTCACTAAATTGGTTGTGGGGCTCTTTGCGAACAGATTGAGTTTGCGCTCCAGTGACGACCTGTCGCGAATTATTGGAACGGATGAAGCAAAACGAGATATAAAACACACCTTATGATGATTTCCGGAACCTAGACGCAAATCTTTTTCCAAAGATTCTGCAATACCGTCCACTTCACGGACATGTCCGTCACCATGCAGTAATTCTCTTCCTATAGTGTCATGAGTTGCTCCACCTGATAAAACCCCTCCACGTTCCAAAAAGTGTTCGATAGAGATAGGTGAGTGTGTTTGCGACTGATGAACCACAGGAGCCTTATGAATTACTTCATGTATCGGTATGGTGGTATGGATGCGTTCCTTTTGTATGACTGAAAACAATATTTTGCTTAGTTGACGAGACCCGTATGTATACAATATCACCTACCCTCTTTATCGATAACTGGTTGTATGACATGATGGATATGATGATGCGTGTGTTCATTTATTGTTGTGCCCTTGTCAACGATATGTCTTTCTTTATCCCCGTGATGCTGCAATTTCTGTCAGTAAACTGAATTTATAAGGTGAACACAGGGAGCGTACGACGATATCGCGATGCTGACGGACTTGCCCCTCAAGGAAAGCGCTATCATCGGGAAGATTTGCGTGTTTCTCTCGGATATGGGTCACCGGATGAGTCTAAAAATCTGTGAGGGTTGAAACAAATATATACAGGTGATGAGTAGCGTACGACATGGCGATGTTGCTCGGCTGCTTCCTCGGTTACTGTTACTGGCTGCATGTGGTGCTGAACGTGGTGGACTAAACGGTATTTATTATCATGTAATATCACGTTCGATCAAAATTTGTTTTTCTTACCATGGCTTTCGTGTTCCTTAACACGCTCTACTTCTTCAATCTCGACATGGCGTACGTGCTTATGTGTAACAGCTATGTAAGATACAGTTAGTGGTTCTTACGGTTTAGGGGCATAGCATCTCACGAGCTAGCTGTTTCGAATCTTCCAAAACATTGCCAGTTGGCATTATATCAGCACGATCGGTTCTGCTATACTGATTTCCTTCTGGAGTAGATGAGAAAAGATCAACTCATTAGAAATGAAATATTGCAGAACATACGGGTTCCTGCGATTCCTGGAGAGATGTAACCTCTGTTGCGATTGGAACTGCTGATCCCAACGTTTGCGCTTGTGTCATGAACGGAAGCACCTCGCCCAACATTGGAACGGTCGAGGTCGTGGGCAGTAGCTCCAGATTGTAATTTGCCCGAAGTGCCAGGGCCCGAGCCTGGTGGGAGTTTGTAAGATTTGCTGTCGGGGTTGGAGGGAGACCCGGAGTTATCGTCCAAGTACTCATCGCCTTGGATAGCTCTGTTCTGCTCCGGCGCATGTGCGTCATCATGAGGACTAGGCTGATTGTCGCTGAAAATGTTTTTTACAGTTGCTCCGATGCCTGCGAAATAGTAAGATTTTGAACTAAGAGTAAAGAACAAAAGTACCCATTGTGTAGATGATGGGAGTTTAAAGTAGGATAGGGTAAGAATGAAGACAAGGTTGGGTTGACTAAATAGCTGTCTTGAGATGAACGCATTCTGACATCAGAGTGGTTATCATTTGTTCATGGGCGGAAACTCTGTGGTGCATCCGACACACCTCAACCCATATAAGGATAACAGCTTTCCGTATATGGATATTTCACCGTTGTTCTCACGATTCGGATACTAGGTTTCATTCAAAGTGTCTTACCCTTTAGAAAGGAGTAATACCTTATGACGTTGCTCGAATAATGTCATCGCCTCTATGGATTGTGAGCCTAAGTCAGTCAGTCAGTACTATAAATGAATATGCAATTGCGTTCCGACAAGGAAATAGTCCAGTCACGTCAACGATCAGTTTATAAGAACGATCATCACGGATGGTGACTCATATTGAAGCCAAATAAAGTTTCTATTTGTAATAAAACACCGAGCTGCACTTCCTTCATGATTGGATTCTCAGTTGTCCTACTTGCAACCCTTTGCACACTCTCTCACGCATCATCTCGTATATCCATTTTCTCAGATACTAACAGATGCATGGGTATCCCAATCATGGAGATAGAGGGCGATGAGAAGTGCAACACTTGTATAAACATAGATCGTATGAACCTTTTATCAAAACCAAATAATGCCATTATAGAGTCACTTTTTAGCTGTCAGTGCACGGGCCATCAGACGCCTAAATGGCATGGGCAAATCTTCCGTACGCACATACTACGCGGCTGACTGCCAAGAGTCACATTCAATAATTGGTGGAGATGGCTGCGTAATATATGGGAAACCTATCATGTCTATCTTCCATGACTGCACACCACCCCCTGTACCGTAAGCCCATACATCTGAATTTCCCCTTTATGGTTCTCATATTGTATCTCTGTGATATCTAGGGAGATGAAAGAAGATTGGGATGCAAGACAATTAGAGTCATGTGGGCGCATCTACACCTCCACCCTTGGGAGACTGGAAGTGTCCTAACTGACCGAGTTTTAGCATTGTCCCAACAAATTATGTACGCGGAGGGTTTGTGATCCAAGAGAGCGTGATTGTGGTTCTACTCTTGAAAGGCAAGAAGTGCACAAGTATTCTGGATATGTCAGAAAAAGATTGTGCTTGGTTCGTGAACAAAATCTGCACCAAACCTGCTTTGTAGTTCTATACCACTATGATCTAAATATCTGTATATCACGTATGTGATTATCTGTTGTAAAGGAAGCCTTATCGAGGAGCGTGTTCTTCTACTATTCCTTGAGAGGTCCAATTGAGTCTCGATTGTGCGAGTCAGTCAATCCACTTTGTTCGGTAAAAAGCATGTGGATTTTCGAAGGTATAAATGGAAAACGGGTATGGGAATTCTGGATCATAGAAACGAATAATTCACAGCAATAGATCTAATTTTTGTATCATTCAAGATCTAGTTTTCTAGCCCGCACAAAATCATCTAGATATATGGAGGACCAAGAGCTATTCACATTTCATCAACATCCTACATTACTAGCAGACATAAAGAATCACTCACTTTTCCTGAAAATGTCCAGTGTAAATTCTACTACAAGTAACAGAACTCCTCCTCCTGGGGCAAGTCGAAGGACTTTTGGAACAAATCCTTTATACAGTGCAGCAGCACCCTCTTCTCGGAAAATAGTCACGATCGCAGGGTATGTCCAGTTGTACTTTGGCACAACACCTGGTAACTTTGTTGCTCCTTGTATGCGAGATTTTACGACCTGAGTGGACACAATGTCAGAATTGTGACCTGATTATACCTTATACCAGCAAATCGAGCGTACATCAAACCTTCCATACGAGCTTCGAGTCAAATTTTAACAAACAATGAAGTCTTTAAAACTTACGGAGTATTGAGTGCAGTTCCAGCGAAACCTCCAATAGCTCCAGACACAAAATTGTTGAAGAGCTCAGCTTGTTGGGTCTTTTCCACAAGTCATTTTTCACCATTAAGGGGTTTGAGCTAATTAACGAACCTTAGCTTTGGGAAGAAGCCCTCGAACTTGGTAGATGCAGCCAAAGTACCCTCCATTCCAATATACGTGTCTTTGGAGATGTTAAGAACACATAGTAGGATTTATAACAACATAAACTCACCTCCAGAAAGTTGATTCCATACCAACATATAAACCCAGAAGACCTTCCTTCTTGATCACTTGCTTGACAACATCCATCGGGCCCTTGAACGTGCTAGCTTTGTCTTGAAGTCTAGTTCGTCACATATCAGCTTCTTATTATGATGATTAGACGACTTGATCACTTAATCTTGACCAACTCAAACGGAACCACGACAAAACTTTCCTGGGAGCAACTTAGCAAATAGATCAGAAGAGAACGAGGAAACCCACTGTTGCTCCAGCACTGCACCCCGTTAACACAGATAATGACTGTGTCATTTTTGCCTCCCCACTGTAACTTACGAATGTCTTTCCCCAGAAGTCATTTGCGGCACTAAATTCAGAGTGAGTTTAAGGGAATGTGAGGTTCAACAAAAACATACAATTTCACTGCACGTTTCGGGGCTTCTAAAAGTAACGGAGGAACCAGTCCTGGATGGAAGGGATCAATAAATTACAATCACAATAGTAAGATAGCTGAACTGACCTCTGTACAGTCGACCAACCCTATTCAATAGCAAGGGGAAGAGGGATGACATTGGTATTCACGCTCACGCGAGCGTATTTCAAAGTGACATACCCCTCTTCTTTGACAATAGAGCTAAATGTTCCAACTAATCCATGACGTGACTTTCCTGTCTCTAGTTGTATGCGTGTTTTGACCTAGGCCACGGTCATCAATGCTCCAACGAAGATAAGATCCGACGGGAAACGTACGACGTCTAAAATAATCAATTGGATGAGCACAGTCTGAACTCGCAAATCGTTCATGGAACGAAGAACACAGACTCACCAAGAGGGTAGAAAGTCAAGATTTCGGATATTCCAGCAATAGCACCTGCTGCAAAGTTTGCAATGAACGGAAGTGCTATGAAATTTGTTCTGATTATTTTGACAGTTCTCAAAGTGAGAATTAACATGTGAAAACTAACGCTTTGGCTTGTGTTCAGTCGACATAAGTGGAAATAGAGAAAGTCGTGCGAGTGGATAAAGATTGAATGGGATCCGTGAACTTTTGGCGAGGCGCGACGCGGATCATACTTGTTTGAATGCGGGTTTATCGGGTTTCCGGTTCTATATCACGGGATATGTGACATTGTGTGACACCAAAGCACCAAGCACCGGTTGTGCATGTTGCCCTCGATGCGCTATGGTCTACATACATTCCTGGCAAGATTACCAGGATGCAGCTGAGGCGCTCTATGCAAAATCTCCTAACAATGTCAGTTTTCAAACAAAACTTCACCGATCATCTGATCAAACAAAAAAAAACAGACTAGATACTGTGTAAAATGGAGATCGTCTGAGGGGAAATTGGTCCTGAAAATTACAGATAATACGACAGTATGTCATTCTTATCAGTTCCGCCGATCTCGAGGAGGTATCTCACATGATTTTGTAGTGCATCAAGTTCAAAACATATTCCTCCATCTTCCTTAATCGATTTGAAGCTCTGAATTATTCATTGATGCGAAAAATGCAAAATAAGCAGGAACCTACCCACGCACCTGAAAACCTTATCCCAGATGATGCCGGGCGAAACAGTCCCGCACCATCTGCACCAATAACGCCTGCTGGTACGCCTGCATCGGCGGGTGTCGCAAAGAAGAAAAAACCTAAGAAAAAAAAGTAATCTCCATGATCGTCGGTAGCGCATCCAGCCAAAAAAAGACCTACATTGCGGTCGACCTTGATGGTCACATCAACATTGCGTCTAATGCATCCGGTTCTGTCTTTCGGTGTAGGGCGCATTTACGTTAAAGTTGTAGCCCGTTTGTGGACGCAGTGTATCTGTATATCAATCGAGATGTCGAGTGTAAACTGCTTCACATCAATTCTATGCCATGCAATTGGTCTATGCTCAAACTTTGAATGGACGACGTCAATGGGTAACACATTCTTTTCTCGGGTGGTCCCTTCAGGGAAATTCCCACCCAATTATTGTGGCAACTGACAGGTTTCATTGTCAACGTTTCAATTCTAACTTTCATTGCAAACAAAATTATGTCGTTGCCCCAAGGCTATATACACGTGCGTCATCTGTTGTACGTCAAGGAAAATGTCAAAGCTCAGCTGGAATCGTCTGCCAGAATAGTTGAGACCGTTTTATTTATGCTTATTGATACGAGCCATTCCCCAGTAAACAACTATCAATGATTCGGAACGAACTACGATTCATTCATTCAAGCCCCTTCCAATTGTCGTACAACCATTTTCGAATCTAGGAGAATCTAACCCCACCAATCACAAAAACAACGATAACGTACGAAAGCAAGATGTTTATATTTGATGCCCCACAAGCGACACATGTCGTGCTAATTGTCCCCTCTCTAATGAATGGCAGTTGTACTGCATATTCAAAATCAACTATTGATTACAACAAGATCCGGGCGCTGAGGATTTGTACACTAGACGGTAGCAAGAATCTGTTGGATAACTAGGGTATTCCCCACGGAGGCCATGGTGACCCTCTCGCGTTCTGAAGTTTGTATGGACGATATTCTCGCCAAGCCTATTCTCCACAATGCAAAGTCCCGAAGAGAATCATGGTGCACCTGTCCTTGCTCCATTGATTATTCTTAACACTGATATCTCCTACTTAAAGGGGCTGATGTTCTAAAATTTACGCACACAACTATACACCGACGAGGCTTAAGCGTACCAATAATACCACCAAAATTTGACGTCTCCACCATCAATTACTTGGCCTTGAACGATGAAACCTAAATGTGAAGTCGCCAAGCCTAAAACCCCTCAAAAGTTACATTCTCATACACGCTTATTTTCCCTGAAACCATAACAAGTGAGATTTCGGCTTTATCACAAAAGAAAGTAATTCCGACCTTATATCTTTATCTATATCTCATAAATTCTTTCTTAAGGATTAAAGGGTTCTCCGCGTTGATCGATCTATTTTGTTTTCGAGGCATTTTCATTTCGCTAGCTTTTCCACCATCGAGACAATTCAAGGTTTCATACTATTGCCGTGGGCAAATTCACAAACTACCGCAGTAGAACGTTACTGAATATTTTATGAATTAGAAAGAAGTGTTTTGCATTCACACATAAAGTCAAAATGATACATTTCCTTTAAAGTCGCGCCCCATCTGCCTTTGATAAACAGATCGATGATCGGCAAACCCCCCACTTAAGTGCTGCGTAGCGTGAAATTTACCAAAACAAAATAACTCACACTCATAAAGGAACCTCGAACTTTCGAATAACCGAGTTGATTTTTGTCCTAAATCTCTTGGCCAGTTCTGTATCTCTGATACTATGAGAAAAAAAATTGACAACGAGCCTTCCTCTTCTGATTATCAACGAAGATCCTCTTTTTTTCTCACATTAGATAACGAAATCATCCTCGGCGTTCTATTAAGCATCAAAAAGTGAGTGTATAGAGCTGCGCAAAGCAGTGTGGTTGTGTGGGTTGTTCGGCGTTTCAAACTGCGTTGCTTTATTTTCTCCCATGTGTTTTTGTTATTGTTTTGTATGAACCGCCCTATATTGACAAATTGTCTACAGGATATTTGCTAACATGACATTCAAGTTCCGGATTATCGTGATTCTAACAGCATCTATACTGTCTAACTACACTCGAGAACCCATCAAAAAATAATTCAAATCTTGTGCTTTTTTTGAATTCTCCGCTAGATTCGGCGAAATAGCACATCTGATGTTGATCTCTCCGTTCCTCCGCAGTCCCGCTAGACCAAAAAATAAAATAAAAAAGGAATTAAACAAGGTCTCAGCGCAGTGTGTGATGTCTAATAGAGACCGGGGAACGTGGAACTCTCCCTATCTCATCTTACTAGCGCGCAAAAGCTCTCAACGGGTGTTTTTGTCATGAACACTTTGTTGTTGTGCTCCCATCGTTTACATCAGAGTGTGCCTATGTATGAGAAATTGTTTTCACCCGGAATTAGCATCATGGACTACGGATTAATGTGAGTATACAGGGTGGGTAGGTTCATTTTATCGGTGTGATAGATGAAAAGCATACCCAGACCTTTCTCATTGGTACCCACACTTGTGAAGTTAATACAGAAGAAAGGTTATTCCAGATTTCACCGTCCTCTGTGACCCTTTTTTTCAGGACCGAAGAAATTTCTTCCATGGAAAAATCCAATTCTACCAGTAAACAGCAGCTGTGTAATTTTTGTAGGAACCTTCCCGGGTATTGTGTACCTTGATTCATTGCTTTGATAAACTTAATTTTCAGTTGTAGGCTCCACATATGTCAAGAGGGCCGGTGATGTCGATGATCGATGGTCCTTTTACCTTTACTATTTACAGCACTTGGTACGTAGTATCACCACGATGGCGCGTGGCGCGTGGCAATGTTACTTGCTGTTCGCCTTTTGATACATCCGAGTTTTTGCACACCAATTCCTCGATCAAGAAGGATCAAGTGTTACAAACCCGCAGCCGGTTTATTGATAGAGGAAGTAGACACTGCCAGATCAAACCAACAACCTGAAATCCCCGATCAAAAGAGTGTAAGTTGAGTTGAAATAATTCCAATTATTTCACGATTACACCCGATTTCTCTTTCTTTACTCAACCCCTCAACCCCACAAAAAAAAACCGGAAACACCGGGGAATTTTATTTTAAAGCGTTCGACGGCGGTTGTATTCCAAAAATAAAAAATCACAAACACGTGGCATTTGGTGGGTGTGTGGGTTATTCTTGTAGTTTAGGGTAGAGTAAAGTATGGGTAATGTGTACTTAGATAAAGGTTTAGATCATATGCGGTGTTTAGGCTGGGTTTTTCTATCCGGCTGTGCCCTTTCGAAAGTGCTGCGCACATCGGGTTTCATTTCCCCTGACCTTGAATTTTTGATTTTGACTTTGATATTAATATTAGTACTTGGAAAGTTCTATTAGGGGGTTTTTCAATCCTTCTATTCTTTGATAGAATACATGTCTACATATATACAATCGTTTACAAGTCATCTGTTAAAGAGGGGGGTATAATACAAACTGGTTTTGATTAGATATTTCCACCAAAAAATAAAACAATTACAAGTGTACATCATTGGACAAAAGCAACAAAATAGACGATATAAATTCTATAACACTCCCCCCTTCAAAAAGGGTAGATGAGAGCGAAAAGGAAAACAGCGGTTTTACGGATGCAACATAGTTTTTTTATAGAGTACCTACGCTTGAAACAGCAAAAGACGAATGGAAGAAGATTAAAAAGCACCAATAAAATCTTTTTACATTGACAGTCGACAATCATGTACGCAAAAGTGACTTTGTTTCTTTTTCTACTTTCCCTTTTGCAAACTGTCCAAGGTTTGAGTTTCAACGACGCAAAGAATGAGAAGAAGAAACCCGTGACACTATCCGGTCTTGACTTTGACCATCGTTGTTCTCAACGGCCCCAGTGTCAACGCTAGGATGAACAAGCTCCGAGTTCAACAAGGGAATAGCAGGATCCGAATCTTCAACATCTGATTCCAGATCTACTAAAATAACGACAATAAGTAACACCGCAAATAACTCAATTTCCAGCGGGGAAGAGCATTTTGACTTACTAGGTCCACTAGTGATAGCTCCAAGATCTCGACCCACGGTTTCATTGGTGTGAGAATCTCCTTCTTCGCTTTCTCCGCCTTCTTCTTCAACCGGCACATCTCCCGAACTACTCCTCCCGCTATTGCCGAAACCAGCGCCAATGTCATCAACAACAGGGCGCTGCGGAGGTGGTAATGCGCCCGTTGATATTGATCGTGACATTGATGGGGGGGATGATGTTCCTTCCTCTAACCGGTCATCTTGTCCCCGTTCCCCTTCCCTATCGCCATTTGTGGAAGTTGGCGTGGTGGAAGAACCGGGGGTTGGGGATGGCTCTGAGTCTGGGTTTTGGATTGGGGTTATAGCGGGAATGGAAACAGCAACCGGGAAAGGCGGAGGTGGTGTTACGTAAATGCCATCATCCAATAATGGAGGGGGTGGCATGCTTGGTGGAATATCTGCATAGGTGATACCCGGTGGAGGGGAAAGAGGAGATGTCGCAAGTGAAACTGATGGTAAAGGCGGTGGTGGGAAGTCAGGAGAAGAGAAAGATGTAGAAGCTGCTAGTGAAGAAAGCAGCGGTGAAGCAGGAGACAGATGATGTCCGGAGAGCGAGGACGACGCCAAAGAGTCTATGTAAGTCGGTGGATCTCTTGGAATAATAGTCCCCGGGAAGAACCTCGGTACGAATGGTGCTGGACCAGACATTGGTGGTGAATTATCGGAACTGGTTAAGCTCTCCCGGTCTTTACGATCTCTGCGAGCAGCTGCTCTTCGTCTTCGTATAATGCTGATCGCAAGACCTAATGCAAATATAGCAAGGACACCTACACTTCCTCCGATTGCCCCAGCAAAAGTTCCAACGTTGTGTTTTCGTACATTGCTAGGGGGAGAATAGTTGGTTTGGATATTTCCGACAAAACATCGCGAGGTTAAACTTACGGGTCAATAGAGGCACTTGGTGAGGCAGGTGCAGCCGAAGTCGGAGATGTAGAGATAACAGAAGTAGCTTGTACCGCATCTTCCTCGGTATCCGTATATTTCATATAATCAAAAAAGAATATAGAATTTTGTCCGACTTCGACAAGGAGTGTATGCGGCCCATCTGGGAGGCCGTCAACTGAGAATACCTGCACGCCAGCAACAAAGTTGGTTAGATTTGGAGAGCCAGCATGCATATATCGACCGTGCGGCTTGTTGTCGAGAGTGAAGGAGAGATTCATGGCGGTTGGCATTGTCGCTGTGGGTATGCTGCTTTGCGGTTGGACGCAAAATATATATACGGCCGAACCTAGACGAAAATATTGAGTGACACTGGTAGTTGAGAGGTGGTCAAACTATACCAGTAAAATTAAACTGAACGGTCACATTCATATCGGTGAAACCATCGTCGTCGAAATCTAGTCTTGGAGAGAAAACAAAACGCTTTGAATCTCCAGAACCACCTTTCCCTTTACCATTTTCATCACCATTACTCTCTTCGTGATTATCGGGGTCATTTGGACCAGCATCAGGGTCATTATCATCATTATCAGTAGTAGCAGCAGCAGCAGCAGCAGCTGTGGGCTGTGTGGATGCAGAAGTGGCGATTGTACTGGGAATGTCATCATTGTCAGAAGCCATGAGATGAGTCCCGACATGAAAAGATTGCTGGTAAGCAATAGCAATGTTTGGGTCTACGCATGAAGGACATTTGTCTGCACTGGAACGCCAAGCCTCTGAAGGGAGATATATGATTGAAGGGTCAGTGTCATCGACGGTAACATTGGTTAGCTTTGCAGAAACGGAGAAGTAGATGGCAAAATAGAGGAAGAGGAGAGCGTAGAGGGAGGACATTGTGGGGAAAGGGAGAGAGAGAGGAAGGAGAAAGCTGGGGGAAATAAAGGGCGTGAGAGGTTGACATTGTGATGAAGAGAGGGAAGAGATAATATGTGTTTGGGTGGATGACGTTCCGGCTATTGCTTGTTACCGCAGATCTCCGTTATTCTTTGACGATAATGACACTCAACCGTTTCTCAGCAAAGGTCGATGGTTCCATTCCCGTACACGCTCTGCTCTATAATGACGAGGATCTCTTAGCATCTCAACATGGCGTTGGTATCTACGATGGGTCTTTCTGCTTTATCTATCTCATTACCTAATTATTCACTCTATTCTATCAGCCAACTTAAATCTAATCTTCACCAGAACGGTACAATCCACGTAACTACTCATCGTCTCTTCTACATCGACGTCCCCAATCCATCCACTCACTCTTTCCTCCTGGATCTCTCATACGTGTCACAGACTGACTACTACGCCGGTCTATTCAAGTCCTCTCCAAAGGTCACAGCTGTACCTTTCACCCAGCCCCGCTCTCTCGGGTCTTGCTTTCCACCACCCCGAACAATCAGATCCTGCAGAAGCCGCCTTTCAAAGCTGGGAATGCCAGGTCTGCGCCTATCGTAATCCACCCTGGCTTGAGCCCTGCTGCTGCTCGAATATGTGGTTTGTGCGGGGTTCCCCGTGCATTGGTACCTGCTGTCACATCAATCCATCTTTCATCTTCTTTACCTACTTCGTCCTCAGACTCTACCCTACTCTCTGCATCTCCAGCAGCAACCAGTCAAACCGACGACAATTTAATTCCATGTCCTGCTTGTACTTTTCTTAACCACCCTTCTTTATTATCTTGCGAGATTTGCTCAACAAAGTTGCCTCCTTCCCAACATCAACGGAGACAGCTAAAATCAGCACCCTCTTCTCGGACAGAGTCCCCTGTGCCTGACGAGGATGACTTTGACCAAGATAGCAAACCTCACAGATTAATTAAAGTTAGCTTCCGGAAAGGCGGTGACAAGCCTTTTTATGCTGTTCTTAAACGTAGCTTGAAAGGAAAAGCATGGGAGGTTTGTCGGTATTGTAATACTCTCAACGCAGTTCATACAGGTTCTAACCACACGAATAGGGCAAGGGACTTGGACCCAGCACAGGGGGATTTGCGAAGCATTCCGATACTAATTTGGGATCGAATGAAAATAGCTTCACCAAGTCTGGCATTAGTGAGTTCCACCTCCCCCATTCTCTGTCAAAATGCCATACACCTTCGTTTATTTTTATCTTTCTTAACCTCCCCTCTCCCTCCCTGCAATACTTACCCGTGTTTCTTTTCTTTCTTCTAGGTGGTATTCTCAGGACGGTGGAAACTTCGTCCCAGGGGAGAGAATCTAATTTGAAGGATGCTTTACAAGACTTGGAAGCCCTCATGGTTAAAGCCAAAGATATGGTTCGCCTCGCAGCGGAGTTGAATGAAAAATTGACAGCATCTTCTTCTGCCACCTCCTCATCTACATCCGCTCCCTATCTCTCTTCGCCAGCAGCGAATACCAATGTCTCGTCACCTATCTCCTCCGCACCATCATCTTCAACTACATTAGTTCCGTCATCTACTGAACCGGAAGAAGCTACATTTATCCGAAGCTCACTTTCCCAGCTAGGTTTGCAAATGGCGAATACACCAGTTACACTTGATATGATGAAAGATGAGAGGAAGTGGTATGAGGAACTTGCACGTGAGCTTGCCAGCGTCTTACAGGGTGATCAGAGATTTGGTTCATCCAAGAGTTCGGTAAATTCTTATGGAGGCAGGGAGGGAGCTGGGAATGGAATGATGAAGAAGAGAAATATTATAGCGTTGGATGAGGCTTGGGGAGGTTGGAATAGGGCTCGCGGCGTTGGTAAATATATTTTTACTTGCTTTACTAAATCTATCATAATAAATTTCCCCTTTCTAGCTCTAATCCCACCAACGACATTCCTGCAGGTTATACCCCTCCTCCCATCATACACATCTCCAACAATCCATACCAGGACATTCTCTTCCGGACTTGTGGTCTTACATACCCCTCCATACACACACACGTCGTTTTCTTCTCGTCTTGTAACTGACCTCAAGGAACGAGGCCCGAAAACAGGTATGGAGATTGCGGAACAGGAAGGAAAGGGTGGGGAAGGTGTTACGGTTGGTTTGATCAAGGAGATGATTGATGCTGTCGAGAAGGATGGTACCATTTGTAGGGACGACGTTAAGAATAAGATTATTGGTGCTGGGTCATTTTCTAGCGGTGGTGTGGAAGTTGAGGTTATGTGGTGGCCTAATATTTTTGTAGGGTATAATTGGGATGGGCAGATGTGAGATCTTTACCTTTTTTTTCGTAATCAAAAAATAGTTTTCATGGGTGGGATTGCAATGAATGTTTTATCTGCGGAACACGGAGCACCGGTCGATTGTCAAAAAAAATGATAGTTCCTTGGGAAGTAAAACTATAGATAGCAATAGTGTTCTCCGACTACAATTTGAATACATTACATATTTATTTTCCATACATAGAGTCTAGACAGTGTGAGAAGGAAGGTTTCGGTTTATCGGGGGAGTGGATATCTAAAAATTACGAGGGGAGAGAGGAAAGTAATAATCAAACAACAGACCCTGCCAAAGAGATTAATGACCTAGGGGTAGGTCTTTCAGGTATGACATTGCTGATAGGTAAACCTGCATCTTTCCAAGCTTGGAAGCCTCCAATTATATCTGTAGAGTTGAGTAATCCAAGTTGTTGTAACGAATATGCAGCCAAACTACAAAGATTATTCATAAATGACCCCAAACTTCTCAAAAAAAAAAAAACAACACACCTAGAAGTATATCCCTCCTGACAAAAAACAATAATCCTCAAATCATACCTATCCGCAATCGCCAACCTCGCCGGAGATCTCGGATCAAACCTCCACTCAAGTACATTCCTCTCCACAACCTAACGCTCCATGAATCTCACCCTCCCTCGCTCTCTGCGCCGCCGGTCTAATATCAACCAAAAAAGTCGGTGCATGAACTTGACTTTCTCGCAGTTCATCATACGCTTGCATCGGCTTCACTCTCTGTATTTTCGAACGCGCCTCATTCAAGATGATATCTATACTTTTCGAACCTGGAGGTGGTAATAGTGGATCTATGGGTGATCGAGCGGATTTTCGGACGACGTCTTGGAGAGCTGTTTCGTCGAACATTTCTGTACCCAGCCCTCTGATTGACGCTACCCACTGGAATTCTTCGATGTGGGCGGCGTCTATGCGACCGATGAATTTTGCACTTGCGAGGAGGACTGCGCGTTGTACGAGGTCTTCTGATGAACCGCAGATTATTAGGGAAATAGGTGGAGAGGTGGGTGTGGATGTGGATGTAGGCGTGGGAGAGGCTGTCGTGCCGATCGCGAATAGGTGGTCTCTTAAGGATAGTTTGACAGAGAGCAGCTCGGATACGGTGCGTAAGAATGACTCGGTGCTGGAGTTGGGGAATGTCAACATTACACCGACTTTTACACCTACGTTCCATCTGGTATGTTAGCATCATAGTTTAAAAATTAATAAGAAAGGGTTTATTACCATCTATGGTCTCTGCTTTGGTGATAATCCGAATTGCTGTTTCTGCAGCAACTTGATCACGGACGTCATCCAAAGTTCTTTGTGGAGGTTGTTCATTAAAATTGGATCTTCTAACTAGCGCATTGTCAGCACCACCATCTACTGTGCTGTTGTCGTAACTTTGGTGCGAGGATTGGCTGGGTGCGGTGCTTGGAGGATGGAGAGTCCGGAAACCGATCATGGTAGTTGTAAGTAGTTTAGTTAGTATGAGAATAGAACACTTAAGGTAACAATATAAATAGACTGGAGTACAATGTGTTACATAATCACACTTGTTAATGTTCAACTCATTCAAAAGAAAGCTTGTAAGCTTGGATTTCTGTATTCCAGTAGCAATGCAATTAGCTTACACTCATTATTAACAGCCGGAAATCTCTATTTTGTCGGTTCCAAGTTCTTCTCTGTTACGTCGTTTCTAACCGTCACTTTTTATTATAGCCACCGCCCGTCTTCCCCTCCTTCCACAAAGGCTCTCAACCTCCTCCGCTCCTCGCTCTCTTCTCCTTATCCACCAAACAACCCCTCCTCGCCACCTCTTCAATTCAATCTCCAAGTGATTGAATCCACACCAACCCCCGACCAGCTCAACATCATCCTCTCCTACCTCTCCTCTTCAAAAAGCTCCTCCCCGCCTCCCTCAACAGTATTCATCTCCGCACATCCCTCCGCTCCTTCTCTCACCGATAGACCTAGTACGGTTAAGGAAATTGCAAAGCTAGGCGAGAAGAACCCTGATGCTTTGAAATGGCCAATTGTTGTTGATTGGAATGAAGGCAAAGCGAGTGTAGGCGATTTGGATGCTGTGAAAGGTATCTTGGAAACATTAAGGAAGAGGAGAGATGGGGAGTTGAATGACGAGGATGTGTATCAACCGAAAGGATGGTTCAGTTAGTTGATTGTGAATTTTTTTTTCTATAAAAATTTATAGAAATGAATTGTAAATGTATGTATTTCTCATTTTTTTTTGACATCCCACATGTACAATCATATCCGAATTCATTAATACAAAGAGTGTTTCTTTCTATTAAGATCTAGGGTTACATATTTCAATTACCCTCCCCATGAATTCACAGGTTTACCTTCAAATCCATTCAGTGTGAGGATCGAACTAGTTCAGCGGGCGTACCTTAGGGTCTTGCCTGTTCAGCTCGTGAAAAGCTGAAGACCTTAGCGAGAAGGACAATGGGATAAAACAAAAAGCGATTTCATGTTATCAAAATCCACCATCCACCACCTTTGTTTAATCCGTCATGCAGTAGACTGATGTCTGAAACAACAGGAAGCAACACTATAACAAGTTCCAAGGTTCGTCCTTCTCATAACTCCT
Source organism: Floccularia luteovirens (assembly GCA_009739215.1). Lineage (NCBI taxonomy): Eukaryota > Fungi > Basidiomycota > Agaricomycetes > Agaricales > Squamanitaceae > Floccularia > Floccularia luteovirens. The sequence continues at coordinate 440,460 of VSJF01000009.1, forward strand.
ATATTTTATTCCGCTCTTTCTTCAGTTGCTTTACCAATCTCTACAAAATCTGAATAGTCATCCATCAATCCAAAACTTCTAAAAGCCGATGCAAGGAAACCTCTACCAAGAAACACCTCTCAAAAACAGGCGAGACACGCGCACCTTGGTTTGTCCACCGTTGGAAGTTGGTCCTCTTCGCCGTGATTTCTACTGCTGCGGTTGTTTCTGGGGGGGTTGCCGCTGTCGTTAAGAAGAGTGCGAAGATTGACTCGGATAGTGGTGGTGGTGGCAGTGGGAGTGACTGGGGACGGAATGTTTCTTCGTCAACCGGTTCAGTTTCCAGTTCAGTTTCCAGTTCCACCAGTACGGGAACATCGTCCAATAGATTCGAAACACTACCGCCTACCACTTCATCCGGTTCTTCACCCCAAGGGACAACATTCTCTTCAGATCCAACTGTATCTACCGAACCTCCTTCCTTTCAAGATTCTTAAATCTGGTATTTCATACATTAATCTATCCGTTTGATATATACATAGAGAATATCGTTATTGTATACTTACATGCATTCATTTACGCAGCCGACTCTTTTTTCTCTAATTTGATTAAAATATTATATTGTACCCATCAAAGAAAGTTACCGCAGGTCTGAAATTAAGACCCTGGAATAATTGAGAACCTGGTTCCACAGAGCATGATATATGTGAATGAGGGACTCGCGGGAGAGGGAACTGGCATAACGGCTTCACTTTAATAACTGGACCACCGACGATAATCTTTATCATTTCCAGTTCTGGGGTCCGGAGAAAATTGCAATTTCGAAAGGTAAAGGAATAGCAAATCGAGGAAGGGATGATGAGTCAAGAAAAGGAATCCACTGCTCAGGAATCCCTGCACCGAATAAATCACTCACAGCCTCCCTTTCCTCGCCAACCGGGTCTGCGGCCAACATCATCATCATGACGGCAAGGCTGATGATATCTGTAAAAAGGACAGCTAAAGTTGTCATTCTTCACCATAAAAAAAGCTGTATGCTTGCCACGGTGGAAGTACTGAAAATTTGGGTTACATAGGAGAGGTCCACTGCTTGACCAGCGAGATCAACCCATGACCTGTGATAATATTGGCAACAACGATATTTATAGGATATGAGACGCACTGCTGATACCAACTTGAAGTGAGTTGCAAGTAATCACGTACTTATAGAAGTATTTTTAAAACTCACAGGAAACAAGTATAGCTCATCAAGCTGTCAAAAATGATATAAGTGAGTGCACTGATAGATAGAGATCACATTTCGGTATGATCATTCACAGACATTCAGGTGAAATCACAGTTATCAAGAATGATGGTGTTTATCAAGATACTTGGAAGTCATGTATGATGAACCCGACTGTAAGGGCAATTGATTAGTGATTCGGCGGCCACTGGGAGGGTTTAGAAATGTGATCGCGGGATTGCACACTAATGGCACAATAATATTTGCTGCGGTGGGTTTACAAAGGCTGCGTAAGTAGTGAACCAATATACATATCTGGTGGCGCCCGAGACAAAGTAAGTTAAGAACATAACTGTGACTATATATAATGGCGATCGTCGTTTTATTCATAGAACAACGCGCCAGTACTTTGCATCAGTTTCGTGGATACTTCTATGAATTTCGCAACGCTTCGAGAAGTTGTGGCTTTAGCTTGAAGGTTTTGAGGTTTTATTTCGTATCTCACCCTTGCTAGGTTTACGGTATATAAGTACACAGCCAATTCCCTTTTCAAGTTGGGAACTTTCTACCGTAAGATTTGACATGAACAACAGAAATTGACATGTCCATAACTTCATAAGGAATGGTCGATCCGGTGAGAGTTTATGTTACGAAACAAAGAAAGCGAGGAAAGCGCATGTTGCAGCGATCGGTGACCATGAAAGAGCAATTGGATTCCCCCGCACAGACCACTGGGCCCCGTGGACACCCTCGTACCTTAAAGTTAGCTGTCGGTCTGGTTCAGGGTCTGAATTGGCCCTTTTCTATTTACTTCCTCTCCGACTAACTTAACTTTCCCTGGTCGTTAGGGGTTGGGGTCCGCTTGGAAGGAGTATAACCCAATCTTTCAAAACAGTCCACGATCCACCTGCCCTTTAAATTTTGACATTCATACCATTCATATATGCTCTTGAACCTGTTCACGTTACTATAAACCACCTTGATCAGCGCCTTTATTTTATTTTGGGCATTGGGGTTTTTCAGCGCTCATTTTTAGATGTCCTCTCTTGCGGATACCAGTTTCAAGCAACAAAGAAATACTGGCCAATCTTCCAAAGCATCCATACACTCTCCAAAGGTTCGTCTTTCTATTTCTGTATTCATCTCTTTCTTATTTCAGAATTATTGATCATTGTTGTCTCAATCCCTCCTTTCACAAACTTGGGTACTTACAGCAAGCGCCAGACTATGATCCAAAACTCTTGCTAGCGAATCGAACAAAATCTCTCCCTGATGAACCCCCAAAATATGCAACAACATCGAAACTTCACCCAATCTGGAGTACCACCAGGGGAAGGCTTATCCTTGCTGGTGTAGTGCTCCTGTTACTTGCTGCAGTGGTTGGAGGTGCTGTTGGGGGTGCATTGAGTAAGGATGGAGCAGTTATTCCGACAAATTCAACGTCAAGTTCAACAAGTTTGATGAATGATAATACTGCTTCGCAAGGGCCGAGTTCGCTCAGTTCCAACTTAACGGTTAGCCGGAGTAGCACGGTACCCCCAAGTAATACACCACAGGTTCAAGGTGACGGTGGTGAAAATTCTATCCAACCTCAAGCATCGTCTACATCATCCCCTATAACCAGTATTCCTTCTGCGACAAGCGACCAACCTAGTTCCTCATCCATGTCTATAACTGGGCCTAGTAGTATTGAGACTGCTAGGCCACCTGGACAATTCGATGGCCAAGCTCAATCATAACGCGACGATCTTCATGATGATTGTAATACCAAAGTTGCTTCGATGATAAGCGGTGTCTTTTTTTTCCATTTCGTGAATACATGAATTTTGGGTTTTACCTTTGGGTTTTTTTGGTTTTCTTTTTCATTTGGGTTTTGTACCTGGGTTTTTTCGATGAATTGGGTTTATACACTCTCGATGAATATAATGGACACAGCGGGGTACTGTAGGTTGTACATAAAGCATTTGAGTACAACTATGACTTTCTTTCTTTCTCTATTTTCTTTTCTTATGTCGGGTTTACGATATCCTCTCGGGTCTTTTACGACGTACATACGTAGAATAAATATAATAAAATGGTATTTTTTGGTCTTTGGTACCTCCTAAAGTTATTCTTCGGCGGTTTAGATTGTCAGGAGCATATTTACGCACTTCTTTGCTTTGCCCTAAATGAAAGCCTTGGACTTCATGATATGAGTGAGTGGAAGCAAGGTGGAGGAGAAGAGTGATATGCAATATATATTTAGCAAACTGATAAGCTTTGTACCCCCACATTATTTATGAGGCTTCTCTCAACGACTGGCTCACTTGTGGATGACCTCTCGTGATATGTATTCAACTAAGGCAAATGTATAGAGTTCGGTGATATTGTTATATAGTTCTCATTTACTTATTCATGAATATGCAGTGCAGAGGTGAGAAATCTATCTTGAGAGCTTAATGATAAGCATATAATAAGTATGTAGATGAGATATCAAGGGAAAGTCTAAGATCATTGCAAGGTGTGTAACATCATGATCAAATGAATACATACAAGTATAAATCGCGCAGCTTTAGAAGCTTGGTTCTCATTAGTTCTCGGAGAAGTTGGAAAAACATCTTCAAAATCGACGTCAATGACTGCAATTGAGCGGTTACATATAATTAATTCCTACTTACGGACTACGGCGACGGACTCGGGGACTGCCGGACCGGTGCATAGTGCCCACACACAGCATCAAAGATGGATGCACAGAATTATCATTGAGGCTGTACAGGTTCCCTTCCTTTACAAGCTCCTGATTAATCAGGCCTGTCTGGTCCAGTGCGGTGTCCATCAACTCACCTCATCGCATATCTCCCTCTTTCTCTTACTTCTCGACCGTCCAACCCTTGCGACTCCTTACTCGGAGTACTTTTTTTCTATCATTTTTCTCTCTGTCGGTAGAGGTGTAAAGGATGCGTTCCAACAGCGGACACGACTATGATGAAGCGCTGCTCGCTTCAGTGCCAATTCCAACCACAGCTCAGAAACAGGTAGATTTTTCCCGCTACTGCCTGTCAGTTTCTCCCAATTAGAACAAGTACTGATAACGACTACGCTCTTGCTTTTGAAAGGGTGGCTACGATCCTGACATTTTATCCGATGCTGAAAAGAAGCAGACAAGCTCATCAATATTAGCTCGCGATCCAGAACGTGGTGTTGCAGCGATTCCACAAGAGCGAAGCCAGGTTTCTTTGGTACAAAAACCAAACACACCATTCTGGCGCACGACGAAGGGAATATTCATCATTATAATCCTTATATGTGTCATTATTGCTGCGGTTGTGGGTGGCGCTGTTGGTGGGACGAGACGCAAGGGGAATAGCAATATCACTGGTGGTGACAGTTCAGGACAAGGGAATGTCTCTGATTCTAAATCCCAAGTAATAACGTCATCTAGTGGTTCACCTACAAGTCAGAGCGCAGCGACGCAGGGTGGCAATGTTCCTCCGCCTATTCAAACTTGACGAATTTTTTAATGATTACCTCTCTTCTTGTTTGACTGGACAAGTCTGTATATATTGATATTGTGCTTTATCTTATTATATTCACTTCTCCTGTGAAATCTTACTCGCCCCAACGAGCTACCCACACATACCTTATTATTCGTTTACCGATTGTTATGTTACTCTTTGATGAAAAGATATGCCCTGAATTATCATTATGTACAAGTTTTGATAATTATGAAGAAGTGCTGAGGAACACTGATTTTTATAATGTTTGACACTCAACTGGCAGTGATCAAACTCCCATGCTCCTGATCATATTCCGGATCACCCGGCTTGTCGTTTTTACTATGCAACACAGCTCACTGGCGCTCTCTTCAATTGAAACCCGTAAACCCAACGGCACTCTCCCAGGCGAGTCACAGCTGACTTCGCAGCCCAATATGACAGCCTGTGGATGCACGTGTATGCAATCGTGTAAAGTTGATCTTTGTCGTCGTGCCTAGGCTTCTGTGTCACAGGACACGAAAGGGACTTAGTGATCTTTAGCAGAATACCAGATATCAGTTCGACAGCCCCTCAACCACCCACCGGACACTAAGCTGTTTCACTCCGTATGAAACAGTTTTACAAATTTTTGTCCTTGGACTTCCTACTAGTTACAACTCTTATGGGGAGCTATAAACATGTTCCAAGAACAATCCCCCCAGCAATCATGTCATGGGAGGAAAAATCTGCTGCGAAGCTGTGGAGTACGTGTATCTCACGGTTGTTGTTCAAAATAGATTTATTTCCTATCATTGCGCAGAGTGTACGGAAACTTTCTAGCTGATGAACATCTGACCTGCTGTCCAAGGTACTTATCCAGCAATTCTTGCCTTTATTGGCATGACTATAGCGTGAAATAATATTCTTTTCCTAGTGCTCGACAGCAAAACATCAAGAGTCTATTTTAGCAAAAATCAAACATCGAACCAATACTTTGTTCCTCTGCCCCTTACTCCTGATGTTACACTTGCCGGGAAACTCGTGGTCAGATGCACTCGGCTTCCGTGTGCAAATCCCCTCTAGTATTGCTCCAGTCCAGCTGTTGATCGTTGCTCTCTTGTCTTTCTTTCTTTCATGACTTGCGGACTATCATGGTCATGCAGAGATATCCCCCCTCCTTAATTGTATTCCTTGCTGGAAGCTGTCTGAATGTCCTAGGGCAGACTACAAGACAAGTAAGTAGCATCGGGAATTTAAAGAAATTGCGCTGTTAAAGAGGGAAAGTTCTCACCACCTGTTCTACTTAGATCGTAGTCGGTCTTGAAGCTAGTGTCTACGATCCGGGAACACAGCTTGCAGCAGTGGGGGATATAATCAATTTTGTGTTCTCTGGGGAGTAAGTGTGGTCGTCGCCTTCTTTTTTAGAGAATTTCAATGCTTAGGGGGGATTCTGAATTGTAGTGTACACACAGTGACGCAGGGATCATTTGATAAGCCATGTGTTCCCTTACCAGGAGGCTTCAGTAGCGGATTTGCTGGAGTGGGTCCGAATCTAACCGGCCCAGTCACTGCTCCAGTCTGGAGCCTCGTCATCACGAACACAGACCGTGAGTATAACCATATTCTTCCTGATACTATGCAGTGATTCTCGAATTTTTTGGTTATAGCGATTTGGTTTTTTTGTCAGGCTACAAGGCCGGTTAGTCACTGTGGGACTGGAATGGTTGGGTAAGTGTCTCGATATTCTGTATGTACGCAGACAATCTCCTTATTGACTGACCTGATGCTCTGCAGCGCAATAAATCCACCATCCATTGAGGTTTACCAGCAATATGTGGCAGCTGCAAAGCTTGTTACAAGTATAGCAATGGTTGGTTCTTGTGAACTCTGGCTGTATATATGCTTACTCTCTTCTTAACCCAGCCCATAATTACACCAGTTCTGAGCGGTATGGGAGCTTTTGCAACATCACCACCTATTAATACAACTACATTTATTACTGCTCCTATTTCAATGACTTCTCCAACTTCTGTGGCCACTGGGGGTTCTGTTCCAAACCCGACTTCTTCACCTTCACCAGTTTCTACTGCAATTACCGGGAAAAGCCATACGCATGCTATAGTTGGTGGCGTAGTCGGTGGAGTGATAGGCGCTATTGGCTTGATAACTATTATATTCCTCATCATCAGGTATCGGCGAAACTCGCGGAATCGCACCAGTGATTTCTTCAGATACAACGTTCCTAGCGATCGCGAGAGAACTACCCACAATCACAACCATAACAAGCCGGTCATGACAGAATCCTATACAAATTCTAACGACCCAAGCTCAAGGAACACTAGAGGAACATTCTATCATAGCGAACCTATTAGCCCGCCAGTGAGCCGTTCGCTTGATTTCGCAGCCGAGTGATGGTCAGCTTGCGCCAATTCGACTCCAGTCGCCACCATTGCAATATCAATCACAGCAACTGCATGCAACAGACTCACATGAACAACTTGTTAGGGGACGGCAGCCATCATTCATGACTATGGCTACGTCTTCGTCGCAAGACTTCGCAGCCCCAGAACGTCTCACCCCAGTACCAGAACAACAAGTAAACCTACAAGCGCTCGCTCGAGAGGTCGCTTCTGTTCTGCTCAATAACCACGAAAATAATAGCCAACTGATGCCGGACGAAGGGCTGACGCAGGGTTTCATCGCCGCTCCACGTCCCGAGGTTCCGCGTCCCAGAGAGCTACCCAAAGCAGCACCGTCTATTATGACCTATACATCTGCTGATAGAGGTATCGAGTCACCAGCTCCGCCTTATGGACATGCTGTAGTTGGTGATCCACATATTCCACATATGGGAAATGAGTGATCTAACTTGAGGTTGTTTTTCAACGATGTAGCATTTAAACTCTTTTTTTATCTTGAAAATTCATTTTTCGATACAGAGTATTATAACACTCCTGCATTTGGCATTGATAATAATGTTGTTCTGATAAGAGATACTTCGATCCCTTGATACAAATTCTAATGGTGTGGAATACCCCGTACGAGTAGAATGGACTTCTGGAATGACTTATCCCTGGTGATTACTGTCATTTTGGCGAAGAGAAAAGTGCGGGATAGGGGGACCGAATGGCCGGTTAACTGCGAAGGCTCCCCAACCCTTTAAGAACCAAGGTCAAGAGGTGGCAGGTGTTCGCCTGTGACTACCGGGTGAAAGGTCCGTTTGATAATGATAAAAACCGATAAGACTTTTAGTTTCAGAGATTTTTGATTTGGGTACAACACAGCCATATATGTTTGACTGGGCAATCTTATAGTGTCGTTCTCTTGATTGTCACATCCGTAAGCATCTTGCAGTGATGTCGAGTAGATGTGTGAATTGATGCGTATATCATATCGAGTACTAAATTAGGCAAGCCAGTCATATCCATGACGTCGCAAGTTTAGTCGTGATCCCTTCTCTGGGTAGTTCAGTCCCTGCTGATCACGACATATTTATCATATAAAACCCTCGTAACCCCACCCCACAGCCCTTTTCTCTCCAACTCCCCAGTCATCGCTTTTGATCATACAGAACGATGACCTCGACCATCGACACAAACGCCATTGGCAAACCCACGCGAGCGCGTCGCCATCAACGCACGCTGACGGGTGAGCACCAAGTCTCTTGTCATCTCTACTAATTATAACTGTTAATGGATGTCCCCGCTGTCGTTTTCCAGGTTACCTACCGGAAACGGACGCGTCTGGAAAAGAAAAGTGGCCAAAAGGTGATGAGAAAACTTGGAAAGATGCCTTGAGAGGTGTAGATAAGGGTATGCGATTTGTGTGATTCGACGTTTGTAGCTTGCTGAAAGGCTGATATCTAGATGTACCATCTATCACGAAGTCTTTCGTCAATCACGTCCAAACTTCTCTTGCTCGTCAAGCTTATAACCTTGGTGATACTACCTTTTTCCAACACATTCTGTATCATCGCCTCTAACCTCGCTATTACTCATAGATAATCTTGGTGCTTATCAAGCGTCCGCACTGTCAGTCAGAGACAACTTACTCGTAAGCCCCATAAACACTGACTTGTAGTGCAATAATCGTTTATCATGGCGTTTTATAGGTGAACTGGAATGAAACACAATTGAACTACACCCGAAAGGCGCCTAAACGCGCATATTACCTCTCACTGGAGTTTTTAATGGGTAGAACCCTGGATAATGCTGTAATGCCTTCTCATTTCACATGCTATAAGTTTAGCTTACGTTCAAAATTTTCAGCTTCTTAATCTGGGTTTGAAATCAGAGTATAAAGATGGTGTAAAGAAACTTGGTTTCTCTATTGAAGATATTCTTGAGCAAGAACGCGATGCAGCACTGGGAAATGGAGGTCTTGGTCGCTTAGCAGCATGTTACCTCGATTCGTCAGCTTCTCAGGTTCGACCCAATTATATTTTTACAGACGACCAAGTTGACAAGAGCTTTCTTGGCAGGAACTTCCTGTATGGGGGTATGGTTTGAGGTATAAGTATGGTATCTTTCAACAGCTCATCTCACCAGAGGGGAACCAACTCGAGGTACTAAAATTTTATATTTATTCAAAATAACACTTACCCATTTCCAAGGCTCCTGATCCATGGCTCGAACATCAAAACCCGTGGGAGGTATAGACGTTCTGATTCTCATGGTTATCGCCTCTGAATCTCTTGTATAGCTTCCTCGTCTTGATGTGACGTACGAAGTCAGATTCTATGGTCATGCCGACCGCCTCCAAGATGGAAGCGGACGTGCTCTATGGGCGGGAGGCCAGGAAGTTCTGGCTGTTGCCTATGATGTTATGATTCCAGGTTATGGTACAACGACAACAAACAACTTGAGGCTCTGGGAAAGTAAGCCTAAGCGAGGATTCGATTTGAACTCTTTCAACGGTATGTATGCATACACCTAATATTGACTAACTATTGATTCTATCTTCACTTTAGCTGGAAACTATGAAGGTGCCGTCGAATCATCGAACAGTGCAGCTGCTATTACATCGGTGCTGTACCCCAACGATCATACGTGCGTAATTTATAATTGTTGTCTATGACTTAGAGGCTGACTTGGGTTACTGATGCATTAGCACATGTAAGTTGTAAAGCTCTGACTCAACCACTCATTAGTGACGTTATACCATTCAGTCGGTAAAGAGCTACGACTCAAGCAACAATAGTAAGCCGTCATTCTAGAGAGATACTCATATCTAACTGTTCACGAAGCTTCTGGTCGTCTGCAAGTTTACAAGACATCATGAGGCGTTTCAAGCAACTTGGCAAACCCCTTACTGAATTCCCGGACTGTATGTCTATCTATCAAATTCTTGCCGTGCAGATGTCTAATGTCGTGAATGCTTAGATGTTGCAATACAACTCAATGACGTAATTATAGCTTGCAACTTGTCTGATACAGTATTGCTCACTAGTATTCCTCTAGACACATCCAACGCTTGCTATTCCAGAATTAATGCGTATGCTCATTGACGACGAGGATCTTAGTTGGGACAAAGCATGGAGAATCGTTACCAATACATTCTTCTATACGAATCACACCGTCTTACCCGTAAGTTTAGAACAGTTTTGTGAAACTAAATGCGCTTTAGCTTGTACTTTTTGTAGGAAGCTTTGGAGAAGTGGCCCGTTCCGCTTATTGAGCATGTTCTGCCAAGGCACATGCAGATCATCTATGATATAGTACGTCGCAATATATTCTGATGTCTGTAACTTCACTGATATTCTGAATTCTAGAATCTGTAAGTACTGCTACTTTCCATACAAATACTCGATTTGAACCCTTCCCTCTCTTTCTCAAGTTTCTTCCTACAATGTAAGTGCTGTCATGAATCCTTTATTGTCCCATGAAGGTCCACATACATCACCAGCTGTCGAAAAGAAATTCCCGGGTGACCGCGAAAGGTTAGCTAGGATGTCCTTGATAGAAGGTATGCAGAAAAATGAAAAAATGTGGGTTGTACTAATAACATCACCACTTACTGCTATAGAGGGGATGCCTAAGCAGGTCCGCATGGCGCATCTAGCTTGCATTGGTGAGACTCTAGTATAGGTCTCGGGACTTTTTCTGACACATTGGACATAGGGAGTCGCAAAGTCAATGGAGTGGCAGAGGTATTACTTTATCTATCAATGGAGAAATGCAGCTGAGATCTTTGTTTAGCTTCATAGTGACCTTGTAAGGACCACCATCTTGAAAGATTTCGTGGATTTCGAGGGTATTAGCAAGTTAGTCTAGCTTGTTCTCTAATCATTCATGCTTTGACCATGTCCGTTCCTCAGATTTGGAAATATTACCAATGGCAGTGAGTTTTGATTTGACTTGACCTCGTTTTCTCGTTTTCAATGAGTTCCAGTTACACCCCGCAGGTGGCTCGACCAAGTATATATATTTACCTTTTTCATTAGTGTTTCACTAACATATATCTGAAGTGCAATGCCGAATTGAGCAACTTGATTTCCACGACTCTCAAGTTGGACAAAAAGATCTGGTTAAAAGATTTGACGAAACTGGAAGGTCTACTTCCATTCGCAGAGGACAAGGCGTTCCGTCAGACATGGTCCGCAATCAAACAGCGGAACAAAGAAAGGCTCGCACATTACATTCAGACCACCCTGGGTCTAACCGTTAGGACCGATGCCATGTACGATGTTCAGATCAAAGTGAGAGACATTTCCCAAATTGCCTTGTTTGGTTGTTAAGCTCTTCCCTTTTCTAGCGCTTACATGAGTATAAGGTGCGATCTTAATACTATATCTCGTTATGCACAATGTACCGAGATGGAATTCTAGCGTCAAACGTTGAACATCCTTGGTGTCATTCACGTACGTTTTGCAGATTAATTAGTCCTATTCAACCCATTCTGATATTCGTGGTGTTTGTAGAGATACCTGCAGTTGAAGAGCATGACACCTGCTGAGCGGGCAAAGGTCAACCGTAAAGTGGTGTTTTTCGCAGGGAAGGCCGCCCCAGCTTGTATGTCCTACACTAATTGCGTATATCCCCTACTGATTGTCCCCAAAAGATTACATTGCAAAATTGGTTAGTCTTCATCTTCCTCGTACCGGTTAACGGCGCTGAAGTCATGTTCCACTGACAGACGATTCGTCTGATTGTTAATGTTGCTCGTATCATAAACGAGGATCCTGACACAAAGGAGTTTTTGACCTTATACTTCCTTCCAGACTATTCGGTGTCTCTTGCGGAGGTGCTCATTCCCGCCTCGGACATTAGTCAACATATTTCGACTGCTGGGACTGAAGCATCTGGTACATCCAACATGAAGTTCTGTTTGAATGGAGGGTTATTACTGGGCACAGTCGGTAAGGCTTATTCTTTGTAGGTGCAAGCAATATCCTGACAAGATTTCAGATGGTGCGAACATAGAGATTGCGGAGGAAGTTGGGGAGAGCAATGTTTGTGAGTGACTCGCATAATTTTGTCTTGTGAAACGTTATCTCAGCCTTTTTGGAAATATCCAGTCTTCTTTGGACATTTGACTCCGTATGTCTACTTCACTCTTTCAATTTGGTTTCCTGATTGACAATTGAGTATAGAGCTGTTGAAGACTTGCGTTACCAGCACATCTATCACCCAGTTCCTGTCGAGGAGAAGTGTCCTGCTCTAGCCAATGTCCTGAACCAAATATCCGGAGGACTGTTTGGTGATGGAGGAGTATACGAACCGTATGTTCAGATGTTCCTCCATTTTTTTCGCCTCGCTGACAATTTAAAATAGTCTTCTGAACACGATCCGACAAAGCGATTACTATCTCCTCACTGATGACTTTGATTCATGTATGTCTTTTATGGTCGTATAGTTACATATGGAGCTGATTGAACTTTTATTAGACATTGCTGCACTACAGATGGTCGATGAAGCATATCTAGACAAGGAAGAGTGGATCAAAAAGTCCATTCGCACTACTGCAAAGGTGTGATCAGAATAATTCTGACTGTTCAATATGTATATTAAACATTGTTACAGATGGGCAAGTTCAGCTCTGATAGGGCGATCAATGAATACGCTGAAAGCTACTGGAACATCGAAGCAACCCCAGTTCCTGCCAAAAAATAAATAATCCTGGTTACATATGAAAGCAAGACTGTTAGCTGTGCCAAAAAGAGATTGTCGGATGTAGAAATAGCTATGGATTGGCTTGTTACAAAGAAATTCCTTGTCGAGACTGAAAGTGTACATCATGATCAACAGACATCTTGAATGAATAAATCAATGTGTTAAGGTTTTATATATGTGCGTTATATTATATAACGATTAACAGCAAGCACTGTACAGCTGGACTATGTAATGAGAGTTAGAACATGCGAAGGCCATGTTTATTGTGTGGTGTATGTATAAAGATTGGAGATGATGATACATTGATATTATGAACCGAGTTTCAGGCCAGAGTAGCAAGCAGGGCTTCCACTTTTGTCGAGCGAGGTTTGATGGAGCACTTGAAAGGTACAGGACGTCTAGAACACATATAAATAAGGAAAATTCTCACAAAAATTATAATGGACACTCACTGAGCAAAAACGGGAAGATATTCTCGCGTTGGTTCAATGACATTTCCATGTTCGTCAACCGGTTTGGTGATATCGAATGTAGCAAGAACAGAAGCGCACATCAACCATAAAGTGGATAGTCCAATGTGTTTTCCGATGCAATTTCTATTCAAAGCAAGAGTTTAGAAATAGTTGGTTTTATTGTAAAATTTTGCTCACCTCCTTCCGAATCCGAACGCTATACTCTCGGGATCTTGAACTGTAGGATCTAGCTCTCCATCTTTCAGGTATCTCTCTGGCTTGAATTCGAGTGGTTCTGGGTATGCAGTTTCGTCGTTCATCATGGCCCTATTTTTACCGAGTAAGGTAATTATAAACAGTAGTGTTTGTGAGAGAAAAAACCGACCATGAATTTGCGATAACAATAGAATTACTAGGGATATGATAACCCTTGTATTCGTCGTCTTCCGAAACCAGGTGCGGTATACCTATCTTAAGTTTAAGCAGTTGATTTGGGATACTTAGATTCAACAAACATACTCATTGGCAGGACAGGGTTCCAACTGAATATAAATTAGTTCAGTATTTTGTTGTTCACATTGAAAAATATTATTTTCGTACCGCAAAACCTCTTTAACTAAAGCTTGAAGGTAAGGCATCGATTCCCTATCGCTGTGCTCAGGTAAACGACCTTGGACAACACTGTCAATTTCTTCCTGAGCCCTCTTTTGGACATCAGGATAACATGTCATAGCCAGGAAAAACGTCTCAAGGGTTGAATGTGTAGTTTCACCTCCACCTATGCCAAGACAGTCAGGGGTTAAGCTCACCATAAACAGGGCATCGATAAATACCGGCAAAAATCTGTCCAGCAGTGTCCCTGATAAGGACTCTGTTGCTCTCAAAATTGTCACCAAATTCCTGAACACATGCAGATGTGAATGATAATGGCACATCCTTGCTTGCCTATTGCGAGCAGTTAGCATTGTTTGTTGGGATCATGTAATGAAAAAAATTAATCCTAACAATTTCTTTCAATGCAGCAGCAAAAGGAACTTCCAACATTTTAAGAGTGTCGAACCGCCATTCGCGTGCTTTTCTCTTGAATCCAGCACCTGGAAACCACTCTGGAACATGCTTTAGAATTGGGATAGGATCTACCAGAAATGCTCCTGGAGTTGCGGCCATTGTTGCGGTCTCAACTGCTTTCTGCGAAAGTTTGACGTAAGGGTCGTTGGTTGGCTGAACATCGAGGCCGTAAGCCATTTCAATGGCTATCGCAGACACCATACTACGTAATTGTTGATAATTACTTTGGGTGATGTATATACCCAAAATGGTTGTAGGTACTCACTGTTTGATGTGATTAGAAAAATCTTCAGGAGTGGACAATAAGCTGTGAAGGAGAGTCTTCGTATATTTGATCTGTTGAGGTTCGTGCATCGCGGTATTATTTGGGTGATAATATTGTCCAAATAAACGCCGGCGTTCCCTCCACCGGGCACCATAAGGCATTAGAACTGCTAACCAGTCCCATCCCATGCTTTGGTATGTTAATGAACGGCTGACGTTGTGCACTCTGGGAAACTCACAGATCATATAACATAGTGGACAGGTAGCTACAACACATGGTAAACCAACGATGAATCCAAAAAAGTGGGCGTTACTCACCGGCCGGAATACTTTGATGACCTATTCTGAAGCAGATCGACAGCAACTTTCCGGGTGTTCAAGATGACTATAGAAAGTCCTGCCACTTGAGTGTGAAGGATGTCGGAATCTTATGAAGGAAATATTGTTAAAAAAGAGTGATGAACATAAGTAATAACTACTTACTATATTGTTTGCTCCAACTGGCATAAGTCTTGTATTCATACTGCTTCGGATGCCGCAAAAGATTACCGATAATAGGTAGACCTTTGGGTCCTGGCGGAAGTGGTAGCTTGTTTTGTTTACGGAAAAGGCATTTTGATACGCATGCTATGAAAGCACAAAACAACAGGACGCGGAACACCTCGAGAAGACATAGGCTGAGAGGCAATCCATCTAAGAAGGCGGGAATCTTGATACACCCTGGGCGCATAATCATTGTGAAGGTGAAGTGACTGTAGGTATAAATGGGACTACAACGACGAGGAGCTGGTACCTCCTTAACGAAAAAAGATGCTGTAAAAAACTGTTATAAAACTATCAGTATATACAAGTTGCATGAGAGCCGGTGAAAATCACTGACAGGAATGTGTGACCAATGCTAGTTTTGTCGTATATATTCAGTCAGCCTGAAGGATGTGTCTGATAATGATGAAATACTTTACTGGTTCTGGTATAAAATTTAACCTATTGTGAAGCGGAGATTGGGAAAATTGCTCGGGGGACCGAGTACGGTGATGGTATTGAATAAAAGGCGGGTTGTTTGGAGATTGTTTCGATACTAAATACTTAAGCGCTTTTTTGATAACAAATTTCTGTACTCCGCTTCCATAGAGAAAAAACCACAACATCAATTGATTCACAGACCCTTAATATAAGTAGGTTACTTAATACGGACTCCTTCATTTTCAGGAACTCAGTGGGAGATTCATGTCAAATACCGCTTTGTGCAACTTTTTCGCAATAATTCTACCCCTGACTTTTCCGTATCATTCAAAACTTGACATAAAAGTGCGTCTGTGCCTCCTTGCTCATACATATAGCTTGCCCAAGAAATATTTTGGAGAGACTCAACCAGTACAAATTATTTATATCCCGCGTCAGATTTACTTCCGATTTGGCTCTGTACACATACGATGGTAAGCATGAGGTACCACTGTACCAACGCTGTCTCCGTCGCTTTGAATGAAATAGGGATCGGATTAACGGAGATTGAGAATGACATTATAACGTACAGTCCTTTTCTGGCAAACAATGGTGGCTGCTTCAAACGTACAGTATAGCAAAATATCACGCGAGGGGCGAAATGACTCTGAAAATTCATTAAAAACCAAATTTGGACTTGGTCGATCGAAAAATTTCCATTCCGAGCATATAAAATTGCCAAAATGGGGCCTTTCAGAAATTTGGAGCGACCTGCATGATAACGCCGGCTGAAAGTAGTACTTAAGTATGTTGAGTTCCAGTATCAGACATACATAGTTAAGCCCGGTGACATAAATCCTGCTTGTTATCAATGTAATAATTTTTTTCTTTTTCGTTGGGGTGAGAACCCAAGCCCCTATTTCTGGCGTCTAAGTCTATTGATTTGTACTTGGGTAGTACTAGGTACAGTGAGTGCGTCCGAATATAAGGAAATATTCAGAGTTGACCCAACTATCACTATAATTAACAGTCTCCACTGAAACTTTCCGTATCTAAATTTATCAGGCAGACAGCCCAGTGAGATGTTTTGGATCGGTTTGCGAGGCTTGACGGAATAATACGAAATAATAAGATTTTTTTTGTATCGCTCTAATCGAAATACTTGTTGCTGACCAGTCCAGCGTCATACATACTCTTCTGTCAATATGAATGTTGATTGTATTGTGTTGGATTAATCCACTTGAGGATGCTAGTGTCAGTTTGTCTATCCTGCTATATGGTCTCATAAAATGCTAAAGGATAATGTGGAGAACCTGTACTTCCTCACTATAAAAGCATTTTCTGTAATATTATTTTGGTTTTTTTTTTGTAGTATGGAAAGCCCTTCTTTATGTACTTATCCTGTATCTATTAAAATATGTAACTGGCTTGAAACTTAAAACTCACCGCTCCCGATTGACGGTCAGTATTTCAAATCCATTTTGTAGCCATGGTTTGATCCAAATGAATCTACAAAAACGTTCATTTTGTCGACTTATAGTCGACTTACCGGAAAGCGGCACCGTGGCAAGGGTTGGTACAATATGTTTAAAACCTCCAACGCTCGAATTCTAGCTTACCGTTCCTAATTTGGAAGATTAGTTCCGTAATCTGTTCCTGGTTGCTCTATTTGTCGTTGTTGACCATGATCCAATTAAAAGTCAAACATACTCAACTCGGCCGTGCTGATCCACTTCAAATGTTTGGTTTGTTTTCGTCAAAATGGAATCCTAACGGCTTGGTTAGTTGCCTTGATGTTTTCTCCAACTTTTTCACTGAATCATTTCAGCACGTGTACATCACAGGTGGCAGCACTGGCCTAGGTTTGTCGCTAGCAGCAATTCTCGTCAAGAAGGGCGCAAATATATCAATCGTTGCGCGGAACCAGAGAAAATTAGATGATGCCATCGCTTATCTAGAAGTGAGTTACATGAATCCAACAAGAAATTTCCATTCATCTCGCTTCAGAACCACCGTTGCAGTCCGGAGCAAAAAATAAAAGCTTACTCATTTGCCCTTGACACTGCCTCCGAATCTGAAGCTGCTTTGAGAGCTGCATGCGTACCTTATGGTGGACAAGCACCAGATGCAGTGTTTACGTGTGCAGGTAGCTCGAAGCCCATGTTTTTCGTTGAGATGCAGGAGAGCGACTTAGTGAATGGGATGACCAATGGTTATTGGGTACAAGCATGGACCGCACATGTATGTAACCAACTGTGATTCTCAACCGCCCATTCATTACCACCCAGGCCGCAGCCAAGATGATGGTGCATCAAAAACAGAAAAGTGGAAAGATAGTCTTTGTGTCTTCCACTTTGGGCTACATGTCATTGGTTGGATATGCATCCTATTCACCCGCAAAACACGCCTTGCGTGGTAAGCAGAGCACCTGTTGCCCTAACCTTCAACCAGTATGGTACTCAACCGATTCTATAGGCCTTGCAGACACGTTACAATCTGAGCTCATGCTGTACGGAATTAATGTACACATATATTTCCCAGCAACTATGTATACACCTGGTTATGACGAAGAGAATAGAACTAAACCGTCGATTACGAAGAAAATCGAGGAGACAGATGAGGGCTCCACAGCAGACCAAGCGGCGGCCGCGCTTTTCAAGGGTTTGCCTGTTCCCGTCACAACTTCGCGTCAAAGTTGCTAATGATAATAATTAGGTGTGGTAAATGGAGACGCGCATATTACAGGGGACTTGATTACTTCGTTATTCCGCTCCTCAACTAGAGGTGCTGCCCCCAAAAGTAATTTTTGTCTGGATGGAATATACGATCTCATCGCATTCGTGTGTATCAACCCTACCACTTTTTATCTTGTCACTGATTCAATTCCGCTTGTAAAGATCGGTGTACCAATCTGGCGCTCTTCTGTTGACAAACAAGTTTTCGCACACCGCCAGGAACACGAGGAGTACTTGGAGCAACAGGGATTTTTCTCATAATACCAATATTATATTGAGTGCTTTGATATTTATGCTTAGGGGAAGGAATAAACTTATTCACATCCGATGATAATATGATATAACTAATAAGAAGGGGAGGAACTGCAAGCCCGAGATCAATTCAGAAATCATTAATTATCGGCAGAATCTTCGACATGTGATCCCGAAATCTCTTTTGCACAAGTAATATGACCACCATCTGCTTCCTTTATTTCACTTGTTTCGTTTATTATTGCACTGCCCTGGCTACTTCTTCCGTCACATAACTCAATTCTGAACGAGAATCTTGCGAATCGCATAAATGATTATCAGCCGTGACTACCCCAGAGTTGGCACAGAAGCTCATACCTAACCAATGGCAACTCTGTGATGGCGATTTATACTCCACATCTTCCCCCCGACAATAGACCTATCCTTGGTATTTGCCTTGCTTCCTTGATGAATTGGGTCTTAATGCAGACATTCATCCGTGCCTTTTCCGAAAATGTTTCAATAACACAATTTATTCGCTGACACTGATGTCTTACCAGCGCTACAGATTATCCGCTTTGCTTTGCTATAAAGACAAGTATCGCCAAGGCAAAAGTTCCATACAGCCCAAGCCACAATTCTATTCAATGAAGCTCCTCGCCGTTATTAGCCTTGCAGTTCTTGCACAGAGTGCCTCTGCGCACTGTACGCATACTTCCTGTGTCTATCCTAATGTGCTGATCGTTTATGCCTGTAAAAGATATCTGGAACACCCTCATTGCTGGGAGCACTACGTCCACCGCTGCCGTTCGTCTACCCTTGAGCAACTCACCGGTTACATCCGTGACTTCCCAAGATATTCGGTGTAACGTGAACCCAACTCCTGCATCTGCAACCGTGTCAGTTGCTGCAGGTAGTACAATTGGCTTCAAACTCGATAATACACTTTACCACCTCGGTCCTGCGGCCATCTATCTTGGAAAAGCACCTGGCTCTGTTGCTAGCTGGGATGGTAGTGGTGCGGCGTGGTTCAAGGTGGGACTCCCCATACGTTTTCTTTCTATTTAAATTGACTCTATCTACATAGATAGCAGAGTGGGGAGCGACCTTCAACCCATTCTCATTCACCGACCTCAATGCTAACCAATTGACAACAACTATTCCTGCTAACACTCCGCCTGGTGAAGTAAGTCCAGTTCCTCATAATCATTGAACCATACCCAAGTTTATTCGACATCTCAGTACTTGGTGCGTATCGAACAAGACGCTTTACACGTTGCTGGTGCCCCGCAGTTCTACGTTTCCTGCGCTCAAATCAGCATTACGGGTGGAGGCTCTGGAAACCCCTCAAAGGTCTCCATACCTGGATATGTATCTGCAACTGGTGATTGCTATTTATTACTCCTCGCTACAGAATTGACTAACGAAAATTAGACCCCGGACTCACCGTCAACATCTACTACCCAGTTCCCACTGCTTACAAAGTAAATATTACCGACTTTTTGCAATTAATCATTTATTAAATCCGTTGTATTAACAGGTACCGGGACCTGCCGTCTGGAGAGGATAGAGGAGTGTATGTACATGTTTCGTTGTATTATAAATTCGTAACGCAAATGTATATGTTTTTATTTTTAACCCGACGTTAGCATTGAATACTTCTTTCCGAAGTTTTGTGGATATACTCAAATATTAGGAAACGCACCATGAGTTTCTTATTCAATAGGTCCCAGTACCCCACTGCTAGTAGTAGCACGCTCAGCTTATGATGGAGAGTTTGAAGTCCCAGCAACATTTTGATCATCCGCTTGTTCAAGTGCATACTTATCATTTTCAACCTTAATGTAATTGTAACGACGTCGTATATGAAGGTCGACTCTGCACAGATCCCAATACATAACCAATTCATCTTGATGAATTATCACACTCTATGGCTTCACGATATATTTTGGTTTCGTGATCTATGGCAGTGAATGCGTACTCCAAACCAGACCGAGCAGTCGTAAAAATAACAAAAGCAAAACTCTCCAAAAGAAGTCAAAGCACTATTACTATTACAAATTTACAAATCTATATTCCAACCTATGCCTGGACAGCGACATCGTGAACACGAGTTGGGACCACAGATTCGGGCACAGCAGGGTTTAAATTTGCAAAAGGGTAGTCGTTATACCCTTTCTCTGTTCCTTCTGCGTCTAGCATAATGTAGAAAGTTGGCTCATCATATGGGTTTAATGGAATGTTGCGCATTAAACGTAGTGGTAAATCCGGCTAGTCATAGTCATTCAATGAGTTGTCGAGGTTCAAAAATATTCACTTACGTTTGCGAGGTAGTGCTTTCCAAATGCGATTAAATCACCATCCTCCTCTGCCCTTTCGAAGGCAGTATCTCTCTCATACCCACCTGCAGCTATGTAAGGTAATGGTTTCCAAATTTTTCTTAGGAAGTCATTGGAACTGGTATCGTTTATATCGTGTGGAAGGACAGTGGAACCGTCTATATGTGGTTCAACGACATGAAGGTATGCTAGTCGAGGGTGCTGTTCTTTTAGTTTAGTAACGAAATGTGCGAATTGAGGTTCTGGGTTAGCCATCCCCATTCCTAGGAAGAAATTTATACGATACCGTAATTGATTAACTTATGTTACACACCTTGGAATGGACTGAAAGGACTAATGCGGACTGCACATCTCTCTTCACCGATAGCCGAACTGATTGCTGACATTGTCTCTAATGCAAAACGACTCCTATTTTCGACGCTACCACCATATTCATCCGTACGTTCGTTGGCAACATCTTGGAGAAATTGGTCGACAAGATATCCACTCGCTCCGTGAAGTTCCACTCCATCGAATCCTGCTTCAATCGCATTTCGTGCTCCTTGAGCGAAATATTGAATGAAGTTCTTGATTTCCTCGATAGTAAGTTCTCTGGGAATAACATCATGTCTGGCTAGTGGTAATGGGATCGGGGAAGGTGCTGTGTATGGGCAGCCGTCGAAAGCAAGACAAGCGGGATATGCAAGCCGACCGAGAGCCCACAGTTGCGCGTATATAAAACTCCCCTTTGCATGAACAGCGTCTGTTATCTATTTAAGCCTCTATTAGAAACTTTATTAAAAAAATAACCTATCAGAAATGACTGACTTCTTTCCAGGCCTTAATATGTTCTGGATTCCATAGGCCCGGTACATAGTTATAACCGCAAGCTTCTGGAGCGACGATAACGGCTTCGGAAATAAGTAACGTTCCTGGCATACTTGCACGTTGTTCATAATACTCTTTCACAAGTGGAACAGATGGAACATGGCCGGTTTTTGTAGCTTTGTATCGAGTGAGTGGGGCCAGTACTACTCTGTGATTGAGGTTCATTTCCCCAATCTTAATTGGGTGAAACAGCTTGGGGATGGCAGACATTGTCTTTTTTTTTTTGATCGGGGTGAGAGATTGGGGAGGATTGGAAGGGGGGGGGGATTTGAAAAAAAAGGCATCGGTATCAGGTTATTTATGGTTTTCTCCAATTCCTGGGATTTCCGTTTAGAATATACTACCGCCTCCAAAGTCGTGTTGAAAGCATCAGACCAGCCATGCCGATATGTGCACATGTTATGATCTAATTTTGAGAAATTAGTCGTAAATTTTGACCATGAGTTTGAAATATTATACATACCAGGAATTTACTCCATTGTGTTCCATGCTAGCAGGTTTCCATTATAAGCCGATATGGCATAGTTTTTATCAATACCTGGTGATGTTGAAATTAGATTGTATTCAACCATTAGTCGAGTAAAACGCACTTGACCCTTTTCATTACACGTCCCTACCGCCCTACTGTTCGCATTGATGGAAACCTAAGGTTTCTTTTGAGGTGTTTTATATCGCCATCCCGAGGTGAAAGCATCTGGGTGTAATTGGTAAAGAAACGGGGAATTTTCGTAGAGTCATGTCAGGTCCAAAGCATCTATCACCAAGCTAGTACTAATAAAGAGTACATAATCCAACAAAATGGATTTTCTTTAGTTATTTCCATTAGTCGAAGCTGATGAGACTAGTGATCGTTTGTAGGCGTGAGGAAATTCCCTAAGTTCTACCACAAGATTACAATGGAGTACTAAGCGCACGTGGCCACCAGGCAGCCGGGCCCGACAGCTATCCAACTTGTATGTCTGGCTCGCTCTTCACTCTTACCTGTCGGGCGGATGATAAGGATGGAGAGCTTTAGCACCCATTTGAATATAATGGGTCCATATCTTTACCACTTGAGTATTATTGAAAACATGAGGCAAAAGGTCCCTGAAGCCGTGAACATTTCTGCATGTATGCTAAATACGTGCTATTCTTAGCGCATGCCCCCAATCAATAATACAGTATATCTGAATCTGAGGTGTTCACCCACCACTTATTATCAACACAAGAGAATCCTTTCTCCGTCGAGAGCCACCCACACAGAGAGCCAAAAAATTCGAGGATCGGGGAGTGGGGGAAAAATGAAAGTTCCGGTCAGGTACAATACAAAATAGGTAATGGCGCACACCAGGGATGAAATTAAACCTTTTTCAATTCATAAGTATTGTAAATGTGTTGATAGATATCAATACGCATTTGGTAAATACTGATAAGTCCAGTATAGAAATGTAATGCTAACGGCAGAGATGTGTATAATTAGGATCAGGCTGACAAATAATATTGGTTTGCCGCTTACTTGTAAGACAAGTGGCTGACAAGCGATGTCTGTCTATACGATTCTGTATGGACTCTCCCAACTTTTCCTTAGAACGATCATGATTACATCTGCAAAGATCCAACACCAACACACAATTTCAAGTTCTTGCTACAACATGCTCTGGGTGCTGCCTGTAACAGCAAAAGGATAATCAATGTAACCTTTTTCTGTCCCTTCCATATCACCTGGCACATAGAATGTTTTGCGATCATACTCGCTCAGCGGGATATCTCGCATCAAACGCAAAGGTAGGTCAGGCTATTCCTCATATAAGTCATCCGCTAACATGATAGAACAAAAGGGCTTACATTTGAAATGAAGTAGCGTCCAAAAGCTATTAAATCTCCCGTTTCCTCTGCCTTCTTTACGGCATTCTCCTTTTTGTATCCACCTGCACACATAAACGGATTCGGTTTCCAGATCTCCCTTAGGAAATCATTGGATTCTTCCCTGAAGTCATCACTCAGCGTTGAGTCTCGGTCTCCAGAAATACGTGGTTCGACGACGTGGAGATAAGCTAACGATGGATGACGAGCCTTCAATCTGGAAATAAAATGGACAAACTGCGGCATTGGATCTGCCATTCTCATACCTGCGTCATAGGAATCATTTCTTCAAAACAAAACTGGACAGCTTAAAAAGTGTCACAAACCCTGGAATGTACTCCAAACACTAACACGTACTGCAGCCCTCTGCTCTCCAACTGCTTCACATACCGCTGCCATAATCTCCAAGGGAAATCGGCTTCTATTTTCAATGCTGCCACCGTACTCATCGGTGCGTTGATTGGACGTATCCTGGAGGAATTGGTCAATAAGGTAACCATTCGCACAATGAACCTCAACTCCATCGAATCCGGCCTTGTGAACGGCATTTCTAGCTGCCTGAGCAAACATCTGTACATATTCTTGGATCTCTTTGATGCTAAGCTCCTTAGGGATCACAGGATTAGGATCAGTTGAAGGTATGGGTATTGCCGAAGGAGACACGAATGGGAGATTTCTGTGTGCAAGGATAGTTGGATCTGCGGCTCTACCAGGTGCCCACAATTGCATGAAAATGTGACAGCCTTTCGAATGAACAGCATCCGTTACCTGCATCGGTCATATCAATTTCACAAATCCTTGTAATCATAAATCATCTCACCTCTTTCCACACCTTGACCTGTTCGTCGTTCCATATACCCGGAGCGTTGTCGTAACCCCCAACATTCCCAACATAGGTTCCTTCAGTGATAAGGAGGGTCCCCGGCATACTTGCCCGTTGTGTATAGTATTCTTTGACAATCGGGACGACGGGGACATATTCTTTGGTAGCCCTGAAACGAGTAAGAGGGGCAAAAACTACTCTGTGTTCTAACTGAACATTTCCGACTTTAATTGGTGCAAAAAGTTTGGGGGGACAAGGCATAGCAAATTCCTATGGATAGAGAAAATTTTAAATGACAGAAAACTGAACAATTTATATACCCAGAAGGAAGTCATTTTTTCACATGCACCACGCTGGAGGACTTTTTTTGTTCGCAACTATAGTGTCGCAATTTGCACCCCGGAACATGGTTTTTACGGGGCTAACTTGTCGCAGCGTACGTAGTACCGTTACCATAACCGGACTTGAATTTTGACATCTCATTAGCCGAATCCTGGATTGGTACATTTAAGAAGTTGCCACAGGCATTTTCTCACCAATTGAAAGCAAGAGGCTGACTAGCGCTGATGACTTCCTCATAACGTGGACTTACCTTGGCTGAAGATCGGAGGTGTCGTGGCAATGGATCTGTGGTGTGTACTTGATTGTGGACAAATAACGTACTTTCAAGCCAATTTCACACCCTGCTGTCTGCTGTTCTCTATCCCGGAACCTTCATTGGGGACCAATACTCGAGTAGATGCAAAGCCGATGAATCCCAGGAGTTGAGTTCTGATGATACTTTTAGTGTCATGACCGCTAGTCACAACAGGAGACCCGATGTGTCTACACCACCAACCAATGAAACAAGTTCTATATATTGTTGGTAACCGAAAACGACACGCACACATAGGAAAGTAAATTAACAGTCTACAGCCTGCCTTGGATATTGCTTGTGTCATGGAACGGATAATCAATATAACCCTTTTCTGTTCCTTCTTTATCTCCCGGTGTATAGAACGTTTTGCGATTGTAATCATTGAGAGGTATATCTAGCATTAACCGCAGAGGCAAGTCGGGCTATTCAGCAAACTCGAAGGTCAAAAAGAAGCATCAAGAAGTCAAAGAAAAATGCATACATTTGAGATGTAATGACGACCAAACGCGACTAGGTTACCTTTTTCTTCCGCAAGCTGCAAAGCACCGTCTCTCTTAAACCCACCTGCAGCAATAAAAGGTTTTGGCTCCCAGATAGCCCTCAAAAAGTCATTGGAATCTCGACTGCAGTCATGAACCGCATCCGAGTCACCGCTTATGCGTGGCTCAACAACGTGGAGATAAGCTAATGATGGGTGGCGATGCTTAATAGTGGAAACGAAATGGGCAAACTGGGGTATTGGGTCAGACATCCGCATCCCTATTTTGGTTGGAGTCAATGTTGATGTGTGGAAGGAAGGCAAGTGAAATTCCATACCATTGAAAAGACTGAAGGGACTAACACGCAGCGCAGTCTTCTCTTCACCAACAGCATCCGTTACAGCTTTAAGAACCTCTAAACCGAATCGGCTTCTGTTCTCAATGTTACCTCCATACTTCAGTCAGTGCGCTGATTTGATGTGTCCTGGAGGAACTGGTCAACAAGGTAACCATTCGCGCAGTGGACTTCGACACCATCGAACCCTGCCCTATGAACAGCAGTTATGTGCTGCTTGTGCGTAGAATTGAACAAATTCTTCTATTTCTTGTTTGCTGAGTTCCTTGGGAGTGGCAGCGTTTGGCTTTGGTATTGGGATTGCTGAAGCACTAACAAGAGGGAGGTTCTCTGATGCAAGGACTTTATGATCTGCAGCACGTCCCAAGGCCCATAGCTGTAAGAAGATGAAGGATCCCTTTGCATGGACGCCGTCTGTTATCTAGGTGCAGTATGTATCCCACGCCCAAAATTTGATGAGAATTGCCTGCCAGGACTCACCTCTTTCCATGCTTTTACCTGCTCGTCGCTCCAGATACCTGGAATGTTGTTATATCCACCAGCTCTTGCTGCAATGAAAGTCGCTTCTGAGATGAGGAGACTTCCAAGTTGGCTTGCACGTTGTGAATAATATTCTTTCATAAGTTGAGTGACCGGAACATGTTCCTTATCTGACCTGAACCGAGTGAGTGGAGCCAAAACAACTCTGTGCTTCAGTTGTAGATTTCCAACCTTTATCGGCTGAAAGAGTTGTGGTACGGAAGACATTTTGTTGGTGGGTAGTTTAGTTAGAGAGAAGGTAACCCTGTGACTGATATTTATAATAATCCAAATTGTTCATAAAATCCCAAGACCGGCTTTAAGTCATTGTGGCCGTAAGGTCGTGGAAGCATAAAGATCATGATGAGCATGGACGATGAGTAATTCTGACCTAGAAATAGCTCAGCCTGAGAGTATTCTGGAGTGTTCGACCCTGCATTCAACAGGTACCCGAACTATGGTGTCATCAGACATGAACAAAGTTCTTTTTCTTGCCGAATTCGAAAGACAGGCTGGTATACTAAGCAAAATCGATTTTCTGACACGAATGATGGATGATCTCTATCCCGCCCCATTGCGTCATTATTCAGCATTTATATTCGAAGAATTTACAAAATCACAGAGCTTCTGTGTCCATTTGGATTGCCGGTACTTATGCCCATCCGTAACTATGCGACACACCTACATGAGTCACTACCGTATACATCGTGGGTGTTACGAAGTCTCGCCGGGTGTCTTGAAAAGTGAACCGGAACATACTATATATAAACGAAAGTTTCAAGAGCCACGGACAACGGGTTCTCTGGTAATTCGTAAGTATTGATTCTACATTCTAAAGATAATTTTTAGAGCATGATGGGTACAGTCCATTAGTACCGCATACATGTGCTGAATTCAATCAGATGCTATCTCTATACCAAACTCGATTCATTCTATAGAACCAACCAGGAATCTACTATTACATGTACTGATGGGTTACAAAGAAAATGCCTGTAATAATAATAATGATATGAGATGTGTTTTACTCGGCCACTAAAGGGTATAGGCTGTGTTGGTGTTGTTACAAATTTGGAATGTTTACAAAACGGTCGGGTAGTATACGTAGAAATGGAGACCAAGTTCGATAAATGAAGTCAAGGAGGAGTCGGCTGTCAGTAGCAAGATTCTGCCGTCGCTGTATTGAATGATTGATAAGATCTGAGAATGCAGATACCTAATGAAGTTGGTGAAGTATGGAGTCTTTGGATGCTGGAAAGTTTCTAGAGGTTTAGGCGGTGTTACACCTACGAGATGGAAGTCGAAAAGCACTCGGTTGAAGTTCTCAGTGGCCTGCGAGCGACAACCCTGATTCCTTTCCGTTCGTCTTCTGGATTTCCACTCCAAGCGAGTTTGCCAAACCGTTGGAAGATTGTCTTAGCAGGGCAAAGAAACCATCCTCGCTCATCTTCTTCAACACGAACATCACACCAGTTATCAACAACAGCGATGCTGGAACAAGCCGCATCAAGCCGATCGCAGAATATAGATAAATCAGATTCCCAGGAAGCAGTTCCTTAGCACTGCGGCGGCTGTAGAGGGAACGATGACATTTGCGTAGAGAGGAAACAAGTCGAGGACGAAACTTAGGGTGGAGTAGTAAAAGAAGCGGTCCTGAGCGCTTAGGAATATTATCCATGTCCTGGGTTCACGGCGTGCATAGAAGATGACAGTGAACGATCGCCTACCAACAATTCCAGTGAGAAGATAGTCATTCAGCTCAAATTCTGGTACTTGGTGCATCTCGGTGTCTACAGCGGCTGAGATGATGGTGAAAGGTCGCTCACAGCCGGTCTCATAGAAAAGACATCTTCCGTTTTGGAAGAAATAGATAGTTTATGATGAGGATTATGTACTTTGTCAACTTCCAGGTCGTTGAGCGTGATGTCACACGAAGTGTCAGCAATGACAGAAGACTGAACACTCTTTAGAGACATAGCACATAGGAAAGGTAAATGTGGCTTACTTCGAGGTCCCCGCCCAGCGCATTTTGTGCAAAAGTCGGATCATACTTCATGGAATAGACATCTATAAGGTCGTCAATGTCCTGTTAGTACCATTAAACGGATATAGGGCTTGGCGAGCTCGAAGCATTTCTGAGAGTATAGGGAATACAACACGCCTAGCAGTGAAGAGAAAGACCTCGCCGATGACGAGCTTGGTGCTAGAGCCCATATAATGGATTGCAAGGGTCCCAGATTGACAGAGATTAGAGGAGATGGCAGATAATCCGGTTGGTAAGCCGCCGACCAGATCGCCTAGCGTATTCACGATTGGGTATATAGCGTTGTGGGCTTTGACAGGAGCATTGAAGAGCCGCTCAGGCAGCGGGGACGACGTAGTCGTCCACAACGGGCTTGAAGGTGTCAAAAGCACCTGTTTACGACGAGGTTGGGGGTACCGCGGTATATTTGTAACAAGGGGTGTATAAGTCTGGTTATAACTCTAGGAGCCATGGCTACCATCGTGATTAAGATATGCTGTTGATAGAAAGGTGTGAATGATGTGGTGTGAAGTCAAGATAAGAAGTCGACATATTGGTAGAACCAGGATTTTATAGTCTTCCGGGCGGGGTTTTGTTGTTTCCAGTTTGTACAAGGTGGGATGCTGACATGCAGCCAGCCTCTTCATTTCACGTCAGCGAGGGTTGTGGTATTCACATAACCCCATTGCACATTTCACTGCTCTTTGCAAGTTGATTTCACCAAAACCTGGAAAATAGAAATAACAGTTACATTGAGGCAGATTTCTCTCAATAGCGAAGTTAAGGTTAAGTTCATATGTATAGCCAATACCAACTCTGAATCAGTTTCGATGAGACATAACTTCATCTGGATTCAATACAGCTGTCAATATCAATTGTATGGACTTCAAAGCGTAGTAACTTAGTGTCTATGGTGAAATTCATTGGACGTCAATAAAATGGCTCACAAATTAGACTTTTGTCCTATACCTGTTGTGTCTTATGGGCAAGATGTCAATCTATAACGCTGTCAGTGCGCATACAAGAGCATTGTGATATCACATCACCTTGGTTGTGGTTCAAAACTATCTTGAGGTCTGTGTTTGGCACAAACTTTACATACAAACACAAATAGACCCTTAGCACAATGATGCTATGTAACAGGCTCAATACTGCGACCATCTATCATGAACGAGGGTCATTAATTATAAAACCGACTAGCTTTCTGGATTGTTACTCAATGGACGATATTAAAATCCTCATGAAACACTGTCAGTACAAAGACTTGGACTGCTTCATATATGTGTAACTAAGGACTCGATTTGCAAAACTAAGTCTTGCCTTGCGCTACAGCAAATGGATAGTCAATATAACCCTTTTCTGCTCCCTCGGTATCCCCTGCCACATAAAAAGTCTTGCGATCATAGTTGTTAAGTGGAATTTCGCGCATTCAGACGCAAAGATAAGTCTGGCTGTTGAAAATGTTTACTACTATTAGCTAAAACGAAATGCACAATGAGAAAGGAACAGGACATACGTTAGGAAAGGAAAGTTACGTCCAAACGCAACTAAGCATCCCGTGTCTTGCGCAATTTGCAATGCGTTTTCACGTTTAAATCCCTCCCGCCACGATTATCTGTTTCGGCTTCCAAATTTCCTATCAGAAAATTTATTAGAATCATGGCTGTGGCTTTGCAGTTTAGGGCCGCCTCTCGGTCTCCAGCTATACGCGGTTCTACTGTATGTAGGTAGGCCAAAGAAGGGTGCCGAGTCTTTACAGTTGAGACGAAATGAGAAAATTGAGGTATCGGATCAGTCATCCGCATTCCTTTAGTTACAATCAACAACTTAACTTGAAAGCCCAAACAAGACTATGAAAACAAACCTTGGAAGGTACTCCAAACACTGACACGGAATCCTACTCTCTTCCTCACCAACAGCATCGCATAACGCATCTATGATTTCTAGCGCGAACCGACTTCTATTTTCAATACTGCCACCGTACTTATCCGTGCGGTGATTTGCGGTGTCCTGAAGGAATTGATCAACCAGGTAACCGTTTGCGCAATGCAACTCGACACCATCGAATCCTGCGTCGTTGACGGCATTCCGTGCTGCTTGGACATAGAGTTGTATGTACTCTTCGATTTCTTCGATACTAAGTTCTTTGGGAATAACAGGATCTGGTTCCGACGAGGGCATCGGTATTGGTGAAGGACCAACAAATGGCAGGTTCTCCGACGCAAGAACATCCGGTATACCCGCGCGTCCAGTTGCCCAAAGTTGTAAGTAGATGAAGGACCCCTTTGCATGCACTGCGTCGGTTATCTACATACACCTCTCTGTTAGATAATCGAACGATAATAACATTTCATATATTTCCCACCTCTTTCCATGCACGAATTTGCTCACTGCTCCATATCCCCGGAATGTTGTGATACCCACCAGCTGTCGCTGCAATAAAAGTCCCTTCCGTGATGAGTAGGGTTCCTGGCTGCTGGCTTGCACGCTGCCCATAATACTCTTTCATCAGTGGAACGATTGGAACATGTCCTGCTTTTGGTAGACTTGAACCGAGTGAGAGGTGCAAGTACTACTCTGTGCTTCAACTGGAGATTTCCGACTTTCAACGGTTCGAATAACTTGGGGACAGAAGACATATTTTGGAGGTCAAGGTCTAGTTGGGTGGATGGAAAAAACAAACAATCTTTCGAACGAACTTCGTGGTCTCACAGTTCCTTAAATATAACTTCGGACGAGGGCTTTGACGCGGGATTCACGAAATTTTTGAAGAGAATTGTAAGATTAAAGTGTTCTATCAATGATATGGGAAGTGAGTATGTGCACGGCCAGCGTTGTGCGGCCCATGCGGTTGGTTCTAGTCAATTAATAGAGCCATAGCTGTGACAATGAGTGTCTATATACGAGTCACTCAATGCCTTTCTAAAAATATCGTTTTGCAATGTTTCGTTATCACGGCAGCCGACGGCGTATTGCGCCATCCATCATTGTTGACAACAACACGACTTTTTTCACTCTAAACCACTTCCAGCAAGCAAAAGAGGGACACGTTCAAAGGATGCTGTATGTTACAAGATACATGCTTTCTAAACTTTTTACATTATTCGGGTATATGTAAACAATTGACCCGGGGAGATATGGTATAGAACATCACACCCACTAATGTCCATCACAGATGCTCGTGGGTAAGAAAAAACCATCACATTTATTCAATCAAACTTTTGTCGCTGCTGGGGATAATGCGTTAGACATGTCCCAGCTCACTGCAACCTCTTGAGACGCCCTCTTCTGTGAATCCGAGAAGTCTGGTTCGTCTTGGAGAAGTATGCGACATGGGAATGCGGAATGGCAAAAGCGGACAACTCTGTGTTATCAATCAG
Organism: Floccularia luteovirens; assembly: GCA_009739215.1. Lineage (NCBI taxonomy): Eukaryota > Fungi > Basidiomycota > Agaricomycetes > Agaricales > Squamanitaceae > Floccularia > Floccularia luteovirens. Next base: position 472,180 of record VSJF01000009.1, read on the forward strand.
TCAGGAAATGTGTGTCTAGTTGTTGACTAGATTACTCACGATACCAAAAGATCCGACATTGGAATCTGTAGACCGAATTAGTCAGAATTTCTGCATATTTACATTATCGAGCTAGATGCTTACCGGTGCGTGAATAAGGATTACTAGATGACCAATCGCAGCGCCTTTATCAATTTGTTAGTGACAGATATATACGTCATATACCGCTGTTGACCCACTGAGCATGTAAGCGAAAAATGGAATTCCCTGTTCGTGTAAATATAATAGGAGTGGCTTCTTGGGCTCAAATTCACGATGTCTCTGGATGGCCGCATATAGCGCCAACACAAGCAGTACTAGGAATGAAATTAGCAGTCGAACGATCGAGGTGAGCTCGGACTTACTTGACTCGTTGAAAACCATCAATGAAGAATTAATAAGTAAGATCTTTGTGGCTTTTGTTAGACCACAACCAAATGTCACCGGAAAAGGAGGTGGGCCATCTTTTCATTGGAGGCAACTATTAGATTACGCCACAACGCATGCCAAGCGACTTGACTCACATTCGGCGGAAATGAGGAATTTAGTTACACCCGTTATCACTGCTGGACCTTGCAACTGCACAGTCATGACAGTCAGATCATTAATCCTCCAAAGGAAATCCGATGCAAGATAAGACTTACATTTTGCAAGATAGCAAGGAATGTAAGCATTTTCATGTTCTTCTTATACAGGACCCAGGTTTGAACGACGAGTACGCCTAAGAATAAAATTGATTAGTTTGATCGCAATGTATCGAAGCTTGAAATGGTCCGTACCTTGACCAACTGCATATGCAATCAAGATCGAGACTAGTGAATGTGGCCTCAGCAACCGACAACGTTCGAACAAAATACCACCTTACTATTCATCATTATAAATATGCCTCTGCAAGTCTACAACATCATATTAGAGGGACGTTGAAGAGGTTCTGGAATAGAATAGACTTACTGAAACAACGCTATTGTGTGCCAGGTACCCTGTTTTCATCATCAGTAACTGGGGGGAGGGGAAAAGGAATGAAACGGTGCTCATCACATACAGTACAGTGATAATGACAGGTCAAATAGAGCACTATACCGAGCCCAAAAGAAGAGAATCTTTCGAACACCTATTTCTCTGGGCCATATTTTGGCAATCTTCAACAAATTAATATGCATTCAAAAATATATAGAACATATATTCACCTCTTGTCGAAATGTTTGTGCATAATCGACCACCTTAATGAAAAATGATTAGCTGCTGGATTGGTAGGCAACTGAGTGGGACAACATACGAGGGCAGAGAAGCAAGCCACTTCGAAGCGGATCGTTTGTCACCATCATCATGACCGGAGGCAAGAGGATATACACACCATTTACAAACTATTGATTATGAATCCCCTGTTATATCATGTATCCAATGAAAAAGTATGTTGAGGTACGAACCTTTACTACGTAAAGCAATGTGGCGACTGCGAGTTGGGCATGGACTGTACTGTCCATTATTTGGTGTGCGGGAGATTAGCTTTAAATAAAAGATGGGGGCGACAACAACACACATTCGACAGGCGAGAAGCATGGTATTTAAACCTCGGGGGTTTACAGCTACAACTACGCGGGCGCTTAACTGACTTGGACAATGTGACGTTAAGGGCTGTTCCAAACATTACACATTGGGTGTTGACTTACTAACTCGCTTATGCATGAAGACATGTTCAGTAGCTAACCGTTCATATGCGATGATCGTAAGCCGAGGTTCACCTTGATTGTAATGAATATCGTGGTAACCAAGTTCCAATCAAGTGATATGAGGTGGTACGATGGCGGGCAGGGGCATTACGACTTGTCGGAGTCTACAGAATAAGTTTCATGAGATCAGGATAAAAATTCTCATGCGATTCCAGGCTGATTCTTCCAGATCATGTAGTTGCTCCGATGACACAAGCTCAATGAGCACTTCATACCATAAATAATCAAGTCCGTGAGCAGTGGCAATGAAGGTTTTTGCACGGAGGTGCTGTATTCGGAAAAATGATGTTCACGCCCAGCATATCCAAACAACACCAAACCCGACGCCAATAAACATTTTTTCTGTTCATCGGGTACCTGTTCCTGTGCTTCTGTATTAACAATTCAATGTATATTAAATAATCTATTACACAGAATTCACCGGGGACTCATTGTCTTGACTACCGCAACTGTCGTCTGACCAGATTTTTTGGCACTAACGACTGTGGAAAATCCAAAGTTTCTCCAAATATGCAAAGTATCTCCCAGCTTGCTCCGATGATTTGCACAAGTCATATTACAATAACCGGAACACTCGAGAAAAATTAGCTAGGGGCCAGGCTTCAATCCGATCACGAATGGTTAGGAGAAAAGCAATTTACAAAGAATGGGCATTAACGTAGCAAAAGGGGATTCTCATTGCGCTGGCAATTGAACAGTATTTGGATGCGCAGCATGGTTGCATTCAAAGTTTATCTAAACACTGACAATGCATCTAACCTTCCTTGCAAACAAAGCGGCTGACTATCACCCCTTCACAGATGGCTAACTTCACCTAGATGGGATGATATACCCAATACGACCCCCTTTAACTTATTATCCCTGGCTTCCAAGTCACTTGTCATTGTCAATCTTCTACTCATGTTTCGAAGCTTCAAGCACCCATCTTATGTAACTCACATGATCACATCGATCGCTCCAACTACTGATGTTTCTATTCCTTAGTAGAAAAACACGGTATACGTGTTGCATCTTCCGAATCATAACAAATGTATTTCTGTAACACGGGCCTTTCAAACTACGCACCGAACCAGGGTTTGGAACACGCAGTGTACATTATTATCACGCTCACACATGCTTCAAAATCTCATGGTTCGGACATCCTATCGTAACCCCACTGCCCACCGCACTGAAAACCTTGGCTGTCGATGTTTATCTATGTATTTATATACTTAATGCGACCATCGCACGCATTATTTCTCGAAAGTGTCTGAAATATAGCTGATATCGTCCAACAAAAAGTCAGCCTTCCATACCCCCAGTCTTCAGCAGCCCTTCTCAGCCCCGACATTTGGTGTGGGGGCAGAAAACGTTAAGATCTTTGGTTTTATGGAGATTAATGTGGGTTGACCCTAAAAAGGCAGGTATGACACTTATCTAAATTCACACAGTGCAACGCTCTGATGATCGGAATTTCTTGAAACGTAAGCAAATGCAGTGCCTCAATCCAACTCAATCCATACGACATTAAAAGCATTCAATACATATACGGTTTATATTAGAATACAATATGGTTTTTTTGGAATCGTGAAAAAGGCGTATGGAAGTTAAAAAAATCAAGATGTAAGAAAAGGAATATAATATTCAGCAGCCGGTATTGCATAAGTCCGTTCCTCTTTCCAAATTTCCAGCATTTCAAATTCTATCGTCATGAGGTCAGAGGTAAAGACGAGTCACCGCTTACGACAACCACTAATCGCCAGTATATATCTCCCATTAAACGTCCGTCGCTTATTTTGTCGTTAATCAAACGAGCATCTTTTCACTCTGTGATATCAACATCAACCTCAACAAGTGAACGAGTAAGACGGGGTCGAGCGGTTGACAGAACATCAAAACTCACTCCGAGGACTAAAACCAATGCTCCCCGGCTCCAACACTCTAACACCCACATCCTTCCTTCACCTCCTGTCTTCATGGGGTAGACTATCATATGTTGGGGGAATTTCTTGCTGTGGCTCCTCTCGAGATGGCGTGCCAAGATCAAGTCGGCCTCCGTCCTGATGAACAATGACACTGGAGCCTGCAGCATCTTCAGGCCCACTCATTGATTTGGAAGGCCCGCCTTGTAAATAAGCACGGTGCGCCTCCGCGGGTACACCAGCTCCATACGATCCTGACGGTTCATCAGGGTTGGCAACATGTGAACGGCCAATGCCGTAGCGCTCGTAAGCTTCTCTTTCCTTGGAGCTTTGCGGATTATATATTGCGCCTAGGGCACCCCCTGACCCATGCTCTGAGCTGCTGGATGTTGGAGGACCAGTCTGAATAGTGCCCATTGACGGTCCAGGTGAGTGTCCTCGGCCCAACGGGGGTGAATAGGGGTTCGGTCCATAGTATCCGGATGAACCTGTTGTAGTTGACGCAGGGTAGGGAGTATCGCTAGATGTGAATTGTGTCTGCATGCCAGGTGACGTTGGCGGAGATGTCCTTCGTCCGTACGTATCGGCTGCATAAGCGCCAACACCAGCCCCCGCCAAGAGGGGTGTGGTTCCTCCAACGTGACTCATTTCGTTTGAGGGCGGGGTGTATGTGAACGGAGTGACGATTCCACCACCGATGCCAGTACTTGCCAGACGGCCTCCCATGCCATCGTCTTCGTTATCGAGGTCAATCTGCGGTAAAGTTCCCCCTCCGCCCCCCGGTCGGCCCGAAACTACCCGTGCGGGATCAAAGTTACCATCGAAATCATCATTCGGACGACGCCGTCGCAGGAAGAAGAATACCGCGACAAGGATCAGAGCCAGACCACCAACTCCTGTAAAAAAAAAAAGCAATTCGTATAATGAAAGGAAGCAGACAACGCGTCAGACAAACCTCCGACAACACCGCCAACTATAGCACCAGTATTGGACCCCTTATCGGAAGAGTTGTCCGGTGCTGTAGTTATAAGGGTACCGGGTGCAAGGACCGTCGTAACCTGTACAAGGGTAGTGTATACCTGGCCATCTGATGATGTAGCGCTGTCAAGAACAAGTTTTGGTTAGCTAATGTGAAACGATGATTTCGATGATAAGTGGGAAGATCGGATTGGGCTAGATGTGAGTAATACCCGTTGTCTTTAAATGGAAAGAAGCAACTCGGCTGCCTCGAGGCGTCACAAACGTTTACAAGCGCGCTAAATCGACCCTGAAACGACACTTGATTGCGCAATGTCAAAACACCCTGAGTCAAAGGACCCGTAGATGGTTGTCGAGCGGACGCGAATGCCATGCCAGCACATTGTGCAATGTAATAGTGAAGGAAAGAAACAAAGAAAATACAGTACGATAGACTTACACAGATGCAGATTCCCATACGCTAGTCGATGATGAAGACAAGATCGTTGTTGTTAGAGATACACTGGAAGATGGAGACTGCGAAGGCAAAGATGGGGTAATTGATGGTGTTGCCTCTGAAGATGGAGTTGGGGAACTTGAGTCAGATACTGGTGGAGAGGGGGTCGGTGGAGAAGGGGTTGGTGTTGTAGGAGGTGGCTCAGTGGGTATCACGGACGAGGAAGAGGGGGGCGGCGATGGGGGGACCGGGGGTGAAGAAGGGGAAGATGAAGTTTCGGAAACTGATGATAATGAAGTGTCACCTGAAGATGAAGATGTAGAAGAAACAGACGAGAAAGAAGTTAGCGACGACGAACTTGAAGACGAAGTAGAGGAGGAAAGAGAACCAGAAGACCCGGAAGAAACTGAGCTGGACGATGAGGTAGTACCGTCTGAAGTCGCCGATGGAGACGACGACATTTGGGGCAGCCGACGAAGGAAAAGAAAAGAAAAGTAGAGAAGAAGGAAGAGATAAGTAGTCAAGAAAGAGAAAGGGGGTGGAGTTGACACGCTAAGCCTCGAGGAAGACTATCACAAATTTGTGAAGTCATTGGCTTAAGAATTTCCCTGTGCCGACCACCCGATTATTTTTGCTTTCCGGGTTATCAGCATAGGATAACCGTTCATAGCGGTTTTATTTATTATCACAACTACCCTAAATGCACAGGAAATCAAGAACAAAAGGCACTCACTGGTAATGTTCGACATTATTTTTCACCGCAGACAATACAAAATGGGATGGGAGCAGGAGAAAAGCAAGGAACCCGGCCAGGTGGGGAACAGCCCCAGACCATGCTCAATATATTATGTAAGCCTTATCACGCGTTTCACTCCTCCCCGCTCTCCCTTTTACCGAAATTCTATTATATACACTTCATGCACCAAGCCTTGAGGTCGATGATCAGTACAGTAGCAAGCTCTTCAACCAACTCTTATAAATGTTTTATCTTTATTTTAAAAATAAAAAACTATGATATCATTTTATGGTAATAACAGTATGCGCGGTTCTGATGGCATACTCCGAACTCGGTGACATTCAAAGTACTAACCCCCTGAATATTCCGGCCCTGGAATTGGAGCAATTGCATTGTAGCCATGCACTTACTGTAACACTCTCCTCACAGCGGTATCCAAACCAATTACGCGTACACATTGTAGCTTCTGCAAACGGGATGTTTTTCCCGTGGCATATCGGGTAACCTGCGGGAGACAGCGCAAGATAACGATTATCACTCCAATGCAATACCCCAAGATATATATTTATATTTCCTGACGAGGGCATGGCGTCAGCACCTGTACGGAGTAAACTTCTCGCCCGAACTCGCGCAAATCCCTCCATTATCTTGGTGGCTCCAACGTGCATCCCCTGGCGGGATTCCCTACACAGGTGACAGTTTAAAAGTATCGGTCATCAAAAATATAATATGAACGTGCCTACAATGCACATGTACGGATGGAGGTGAATAAAAATATGTTCGATGGAACACATCAAGTGATACCGGCAGCAGTCGCAATTACGGTAAATTCAACGAATTTCTATTCGAGAAATTCAATCTCTATGAAACTCCTTCATCCCCGCAACCCCATATCAACAGGTCGCCAGCCTGATCCTGCTCAACGATTACAGCATTTAAGCCCTCAAAAGGAAAACCAAGACATTCCCGCACCTAATGCTCTCTGTGTAGAATGACATAAGTTAATACAACACAGTGGCTATGTTTAGAACAGTCCACTGCCACAAGGAACACCTGGAATCGGCTGGAGATTCTTGGGAAATAGTTTCATGATCAGTTGTCCGGATGAGCAATGCCAGTTACATTGCACCAACATGAGGTGCTACGGTACATATATCCCTGCCCCACTTGCGGCCGTAGAGTCTGGTAAGTCCAGCTCAGAAACTTGTGCAATTGACTTGGCCTCTTCGGTTCATTCCTCACAAAGATATATTACGGTGTCGCCAAGAATGTCACGAGTTTGCTACCTATCGGGCTTCATTCCGATCTTCCACTATATACTGTACTAGTTATGCAAAGAACCCTCATCAACTAACAAGATTGTTTCTAGAGGCTGTGTTCGAACTACTACGGACAGTGGGTATCGGGGTGGTTGAGAAATGTGAGTGAGTCCCTACCTATTAATTGAATTTAAGGTAAAATTGGGAGGTATAGCAATGGAAGAGGGAGAGCCGCTATGATACTTATAGAATGCTTTCCATAAGTTCCTGGGGCTCAACGTCCCTGTTGAAGTCTCACCGAAATTCAATTAAGTATACACCGTGACACAAGACTATAGTTCCAACTAGTTTCAACCGAGAGGCTAGACTATCATTCTATGGAGTCGACTTTTTGGTGAGTTATCCCCATGTAATGCAATATCTTGCCACTTTTGATGATAGCACAATTTTAGTGCGTATCAATGAAAACAGAAGCGCATATATATCCTTTTCCAATACAAAACACATCATAAGAATGAGGCAGCCTCGTCAAGCATTTTAAATGGGATCTCTCAAAGTTGTCCATTAATTTTCGTCTTTATTTGTTCCATTATCAAAATTTGGCAGGAAAAACGACTTGATGAAACAAATAATGGGAAAGACCCTAATTATTTGACACATTCATTTTGCCTGCTCTATTAGCGAGTTTAATAGAGTAGTTTTTTAATTAACGCAACCATCTAACCCGACCAGGGACCAAATTCCCGGCAACCCTTAATGCTCACGGGAAGGCAAAGTTTTAGGATAAGTCGTTCAAGATTCCGGTTTTTCAGCTGCAACATTTTGGCCTTCGATGGGTGTTAGTAAACATCAAGCAATGGTTCACTCTGCCTCGTTGTTGCAGACGGTGAAGGTTCGTAGTATAATACATTATCTAACACTTAAACTAAAACATACTAATCCGACTTTAAGTATATGCAAGGTATTTGCTAAATTGTTTTTCTCGCCTTCATCTGGGCTCACTTGAATTCTCTTGCAGCTATTGGTCTGACCATGTTTGTAGGTTTTGAACATCCAATCATCTTTCTAATACCAATTAACGGCATATAGGTGGCCGACTACTTTGAAACTATCGCGGACGAAGTAGGACCTCATTGCTTGACTTTTAAATGATTCCCATGATAGACATTGTATTCCCAGATATCTTTGATGTGGCCGGCGAGATGGAATATTGGGAAGTTCCTGTATATGGTAGCTCGATATACAGCACTGTTTGATGGAGCACTGTCTGTATACTGTAGGTCTTCGCTGTCTCCGTTTTGGTGCGTTCCTTATGAAGATATCTTAGTTTTCTATGCCAGGCAGTTTGTACCCTCGAAAGTAAGATTCAGTTTATGTAAACGTTATGAAGTGAATAACTCAGTTGCTCAACAGACATGTGTTCTATTAAATAATTTTATAGTCGGTACGAACCTCTTCTTATTCTAGTTCATTCCTATCCAAAACGGAATAACAGCATCTTCATTGTTTGGAGGAACATCAACACAAAGTTAGTGCTTTCGTTATAGATATGACCATTATTCCTAAACGGTTGGTCTAGTTATTATTCTTTTGCGAACATACGCTCTATGGGGAAAGAATAAGGCACTCCTTATCACTCTATCCCTGCTACTTGGTGTAAGCGTCCATGTTAGGCTAGTCCCGTATCTGTGAGATAAACAAACTTTTCTTGTCAGGGTTCTGTAATTACCACCATTGTATCCTATGTGATCTTTACACATACTATTACCTGTAAGTGCTGAGCTTGGCGATGAAGCATCTAACCGAGAATCATACAAACAGATGGTCAGTCTCCCTTTCCAGGCTGGACAGGCTGTTTTGGAATATCTACAAGTAACATCATGGCTTACTCTCTCATTGTTTCTATATGTTACGACATAAGTGAGCGTTTAACAAACTTGTACAGTAAACGTAATATTTACATTGCGCTAGTTCTCATGGGACTGACGGCGTGGGCTGGGATACAAAAGTTCTGGAACTCCTCAAACAGGCTTGTGGTAACTCTTTATCGAGACGGTACTTTGTCCTTCGTAATCATGTTTAGTGAGTCATGGCGACACCAGTTTATTTTTATTCTTGATAAAGTATTTTCTACAGTGTTAACAATCACATACCTATTCTTACTCTTCTTTGGACCGGTATGCCATTCAATGTGCTACTTCTCTATTTGAAATTTACTTGACAGCATAGCCCGAATTCATCAATTCCTTGTACATGTAAGTTTGACTACTATACCAAGGTTACGCGTATTTGCTTAACTTAGGATCTTCAGGATTCAACACATGATGCATAGTATCATTTCATGTCGCACATTTTTAAACGTCCGGCGGATAGTGTATAATGCAGCGGAATGCGAAGTTGATAAAATTGTTCATACTTCGGTGTTCGCTACCGCGGAGCACATTGATCAGCCCGCACCTTAACGAATCTCCACGCTACTTGTTGATCGTTTCGAGCCCTTCTTCAACCTCAAGAGAAAGAAGTGCGCTAAAGTGTGCCCTGGCTCGGCGTCATCACTGATTTGAGAAATGGGGTGCGCTATTGAACATCTGGGATTGCGATCAATTGGGCGTAACACCTTCCTGGTTGGAAATTTCACACATTTCGTGTGTGTATACTATTCGGCAGGTGTCTGATGTACGTATTGAAGTTGATAGTGACATATACTCGTATTGTTCATTATACCTACCTCCTGACTCTTCATACCTGTTAGATATGTACTCATTCGAATATAGAAACTGTAACATATAACTTATTATCGCATGTATATATCTTATGAGCTAATTTATACTGTTTATACAACCGCATGAATTGACTCTTACCGAATAAATATCTTGATGTTTAAAAAACCCAGCGACAGACCACCACTCGTCTGTGTGCAGTTCGATCAATAACGATACTATAACAAAAAATTAAAAAATGTATTATATCTGGAAATGGCAGTGTTTCTGTGGAATAATTGGAACAGATGTGTGAAATGGAATGACCATACTACGTTCACTTTTTTTGCCTTTTGACAGGATGCTGCTGAATTCGCCCACTAGCTGAGGTATGAAGTTATGAATCGTAATCGGGCTGTAATAAAATTACAAGATGCTCGTGCGTAAACTCACTTAAGCTAACTGGCTGGTGTGAACGTATTCCCTGATTTGGACTCTGAGCTTGAAATTTGGATACGAACTCCAACTCAGAACAGTCTCAACTCAGAACTGGAACGATGTCCGTTGACTGATGAACATGTACAGCTAGGCGGCCTCGAATACTCAGCGCGGGGCTTGCCAGGGAACGGTGGAGTGAATGGTTATATACCGCGCAATCACTTTTTTGAATATTAGAGGTCAGCATTTTGTATAATCCTCATTGGTGGTTTTCTCATACGATCAATTATTCTACACTTCCATCAAATAACTCTGCAGAACTAGAACCACGTTGCATATACATTAATATCAAATGCTAGTTATTGTAACATTCCTATCCTGAAAACTCAGATGATGGGGTAGTGGGAAGTTTATATGTGGAACACTCGGGAGTCAAAACTCACGACATGTCAAAATCTGTCTCGTTCTTCTTCCTGACATGTCCCAGGAGTGGACCGCTTTTATCAGCCTGCCATCATTCTGAACTTCCCCCACATTTAATCATGAATAGTCGAGACCTTTAGCAGTGTGAACTATCCCCGCTTTTCATAAAGTAAGTTCTCGAGAGCTATTTGTGATATATTTATCTGATAGAAACAAAATTTATCGACTGGTAGCATGCAACGAGTCATTCTGCAAATTCGCGACTTGCGGCCCGAGACTAGCATGAATGCAGTTTGGAAGCAAGCCTTGTTTCGAATATGTCGAGAACTCAGAACCACGGCGTCATTTTGTTCATCACTGGACACAATCTTCTCATTGTATCCGCATTTATGAATGTATTGACACAAATTTATAGTGATGAGGGTATAGCTGAGCATAAAGTTAATTCTCATATAGCACCCACCTGCAAACGAACTGTGGCAAAACAGACTTGTGAAACATGTTCACAGGATGTCATCAGAATACGATCAAACTTTTACGTGATTCCAGTTTGGGGAAACACTGCGACTACCCTCTCTGATTTACGAAAATTGCAATGCAGGCCTAGCAATCATGTTAGGGAACGAGGTGTCAAAGGGTGGGAGTTTGTGGGACTTGCTGCAGCACCCTTCGTAACATAGGGCTGATAGCAATGGAATTTAAGGTTACGTCTATTGGGTTTTCATCAGTGGTCATTATTTTCCTCATCTGGTCTACTTCACAGTTTCAGTGTTTGCGATTACCTTGAATGAGTAATTCTCGTAAAACTAAACATCACCAATAAAATTGAGTGGATAAGATCTATTCTTCGTCTGACAATAATAGGTTGAATTTTTTGTCAATTCTGGAGAGCTGTGTCAGTGTGAATCGACCAAAATGAGCGGCATAACCAAACCCTTCATATCCCTTTTCCTTATGACATGACCCGCATTTACTAGCTTCCCACCATTCCGGTCTTACCCACCAAGTTCAAGACCATCATGTACAATCAGGTTATAGAACAGGAGGTAGATGCAGTGTCTCGTTTATTAATTGTCAAGGTATTTTCATTCCTAAATCTACGTATACTATGCTAATGGGAACGCTAGTACATGAATGGTACGCTAATTTTCCGAATTATAGTATAATTGCTAATGAAGCTGAATGGCGATCGAAGCTGCTAGCTTTGCAATTTTAGTGTGTATCACGAATTGACTATTTCGCTATTCAAGTCCACGTGTTAATAGATGTGGTATAGGTGTTTGATTACTTCCCTGAAGCTAGAATCCGAAGTGAGCGTTGCCAAGCTTCTTTATTACCATCACGTTGTTCAATACGTTCTCTTATAGATCTCGCATATCTGGGCGACAAAGTTCAATGGCATCAAAGCACTATACTTGTTTTCCAGATACTTGGCCTTTTTTGATGTGTCGTTGCTAATCTATAGTAAGACCAAACTTTGCTTCTTTTGAGTGGAATAAATGTACAACTCCATTAGGTGGATTGGTGTCTCATACTATTTCAGCGCGGGTATGGATTCAAATCGTATCCACTCAGAACTACCTATTTACATGGTTGTACAGGTTTGCTCGAAAATTCTCTTGGCGGAGACTTGTAAGCCTTTTCTTATATTTAAATTCCTTCTAGTGTACTGAGACGAGATTAAACCTTGGAGCTGGGTTGACATTGGGAATATTGGTGGCAGAGGGTGAGGCATGCCGGTTAGCAGCTCCTCGGATGATACTGAAACCCCTGTTAGCAATCTTCATAATACGGACATATGCCCTCTGGGGGCTAAACAAAATTGTGCTCTGGGTGATGGTAGTAACCCTTATAGTAAGTTACCAACCTATTCTCCATCACACACTAGTGACAGATCTTATCTAAATGAGGTGTTCATTGTTCCCATTGCAGTGGTTTTACAAATCACATCTCATTCCGTTGTGTGGCGTTTGTTGTCCAAAATCACTTGATATTTTACCTGGGCTAACACATAACGCAGATGACAATTCTGAATCGGTATCTGGTTGTATTCTGATACCAAAAAATGCCGCTTTATTTGTCAATTTTCTGTTGTTGATGGTGTATGAATCGTGCAAGTACAAAGTTTCCTTTATTACCGAACTAGTACTTATTATGATGGTGATATAGTCTTGATGGCCCTTACATTATGGATTGGGGTGAAGAAGTATAGACATTGTCAAAATCCATTGATATACGTCTTATACCGCGATGGGATTCTGTATTTTGTATACTTGTTTTGTGAGTTCTTGACTTGCTTTCAGATTCCACCCTGAAACAAAAATCTTCATAGCAATCGCGCTCGCTAACGCCCTAACAATCGCTCTTGCCCCTGTATGTCCACTATCAAATTCACATGTTATTAATCTAAAGAGATGATCTCTGACAGCATGAATTATCCCCACTTTTGATAAAGTACGTCCTCAAGCTATTCACAATAAGCTCATCCAATAGTAACGAATTTCAATTGTTAGCATGCAGCGAGTCCTACACACAGTCCTTTCAACCCGTAGCATTCTGCAAGTCCGCGAGCTTGCAGCCCAATAGTAAAAGGGAGACAAATTTAGAGGCGAAAAATCATGTTTTATTTCTTCATTTGCAGATCGAGAAAATCACGATACATGGAAATAACCAGCCCGTTATAGAATTTTGAAATTCTGTTATGAGTAGATCTGTTCCCGACACACGAGGGGCCTATGACCAGCCTGAGTTGGTCATTGTATTAAAACTTCTGTAGAGACAATATCAAGATGACATACCGTCCGTCCTTTGCAACATGTGCAATTGTATGAATGTACAAGGTGTTTCGATTCAAACAGTTGCAAGGACAAGAACGATTATACATATATACCGGTTCAAGAATTTGCGGTATTTTACCTGACTTTATGTTTCTCATGCAGCTTCTATGTTTCGGTTACCAGAGAGGTGAGTTTTCTCATTTTGGTTTCATTAGAAGGTTTCTAATCGAATGTGTTTCATAATTTTTATTTGGTGGGTAAAGCCAGTGCTGCATTTTGGACACAATAATACCACTTTTTCCGAAAGTCTTTGTTCAAATTGCTCCTATCAACAAAAACCTACCAATAAACGAACAATCTTATGAAAACAATTCGAAAAAAGCCTCGTCACCAGTCATACCAATTATATGACATATGACATGCCATAATTATAGATCACTTCTTACCAGTGGAAACCTAGCTTATAAGGCGGATTTATTGGTAAAATCAAAATCATCACTGATAATTCTTAACTTCTGTACTTCTCAATCGTGCTGGCAACTTTCTTGAAAGGCCACCTGGACACACATGCCGGGCCGCTCTTCTATTGAAGAGGTGGTTCTCCCTCTCCGCTCTCCGACCATCGAATCTCATGATCACAAACTCCATTTCTTATTAAAACAACCTTTTCACTAACAATGGCTTTCTCCACGTTTTACGAAACGCTATGTTTCCTATTCGTTCACTGTGGCCTGTGGGTGTGTTGTTGATTTTCCCAAGCGTGGTGTTGTGTCTGGCTCCTGCTGGTCCTTGGGATAGTTTCAATTTTGCACCAGAGTCGAAGACTGTTTATCCGAATGCGATTCATTCGACGCAAGGGTCGGTTCAGAATGCTCAACGTCTTGTTAAGAATGTGGGGAGTTCTACTTTAAGAGGAAAGGGCTCGTGGGTTGCTTTGGATTATGGTGTTGAGGTGAAGATATTCTAGGTTTTGGTTCGGTGACCTCCAATTGAACATATTTTATACTTCAGGTCGGAGGATTGATTTCGCTAAACTTTGACACCACCACATCCACGTCCTCTATATCACTCTCTTTCACAGAATCACCAACATTCATCCGACCAGCATTCTCTGACGACTCTTCATTTCCTTCAGAAAACACCACATATGACGGCGTACTCCACGTTCCCGCACCTCTACCAAAAGGTCATTGGACTCAACCAGCATCTGCTTTGAGAGGAGGGTTCCGATTCCTCACAATCGTTTCCAACTCTGATTCTGCCGTGACAATCTCAAATGTATCATGTGCGATATCGTTCATGCCACATGTGGATGATTTGAGAGCGTATTCGGGATATTTCTTTGCGGATGACCCGGTTTTTCATGATAAAGATTTTTTGACAAAAGTTTGGTATGCTGGAGCGTATACTGTACAAACTAATACTGTACCGCTTGATACCGGTAGAAAGGTTCCTTTCGCGGCTGCAGGCAGTTGAGTGATTTTCTTTTCTTTTTTTCTTCTCGAACACCCATCTAATTTCGAATGGGATGATTTTTTTTAGCTTGGGCGAACAATGCGAAACTGGGTGTTGCAGGTCCGATTATAGTGGACGGCGCAAAACGTGATCGGTATGTCTTTCGAATATGATTGTTACTTTCAGTTGCTCAAAATATCTTAGAGCGGTCTGGCCTGGTGAGTAACTTACATGGCAATCTACGTAAAAGGTCAAGTATGACCAATGAATAAAAACAGGGGACATGGGAATTGCAGTTCCAGCGCAATTCGTATCAACAAATGATTTAATACCAACCCGGAATGCTCTATCGACTATGTTTGCAGCTATAAATCCGTCGACTGGTGCTCTCCCAGAATCTGGCCCTCCATTGAGTCAGCAAGGATCTGATACATATCATGCATGGACTTTGATTGGAACTCGTAAGTGATTTCTGGTTTTCTAAATGGTAAAGCTAATGTGAATACTTTTGATAGACAATTACTACCTCTTCTCTGGTGATATAGAATGGGTACAACAAATTTGGACGAACTATACAAAGGCTGTGGCATTCCTAGAAGGCAAGGTTGATAAAACTGGGCTGATAAACATTACCGGACTCCGGGATTGGGCAAGGTTGGGTGGTGGTGGATATAACGCTGAAGGGAATGCTCTCTTGTATAAAGTGCGTACCTTTTCTTCGCCCAAATTTTAGTCATTTGTCTAATGGTACGAGTTATCTAGGTTTTGACAACGGCTTCTGATTTGGCCAAATATCTTAACAACACGAGCCTATCATCAGCCTGGGCAAAAAATGCCACAGCACTTAAACAGAAATTCAATGATGCCTTCTGGGTTGAAAGTGCCGGCCTTTACAGGGATAATCAAACAACTGCTTTGTTCCCACAAGATGCCAATTCGTTTGCTGTGTTGTACAACCTTACAACATCACTGGATCAAGCAAAGAGGATAAGTGATGGTCTTGTGTTGAATTGGAATGACTTGGGACCTATACCACCGGAGCTTCCTGATACAATTAGTCCGTTTATTAGCGGGTTTGAAGTTCGTTTTTTCTTTCTTCCTTGTTTATGAAGTATTTCATTGACTTGTTTTAACACAGCTCCAAGCCCACTTTGAAAGTGGAAACGATGCAAGGGCCATGGACCTCTTGAGGCGAACATGGGGATATATCTTATACACGGATTTGTCTGTGCAAAGTACACTTTTGGAAGGGTTCACCGCTAATGGATCTCTCGCGTGAGTGTGTTCATCACTTTTAAATTCATAATCCGAACCGAGTTACTCACAATAAATCCAAAAAAAGCTACCGATGGTACAGAGGCTACAATAACGACCCAGCCTATACATCCCACAGTCACGGATGGAGTTCAGGACCAACATCCGCTTTGACGTTCTACGTTCTAGGATTAACCATAACAGCACCTCGTGGGCAGACTTGGACAATCTCCCCACATGTCAGTGGCTTACCTGCTGCTGAAGGCGGGTTCGAAACTAGTTTAGGGTGGTTTGGAGTGAAGTGGACTACTGTTGGGCAGAGAGAGATTCATATGGAGGTTGATACACCGGAAGGAACTGTTGGGACAATCAAGGCACCTGATGGTATGACGATTATCAACGATGGGGCTAGGAATCGTGCTACCGGGACGAAGGAGGTGGCAGTGGGAGGTGGAAAACGCCTTGTTATTATGAAGTGAAAATTTTTAACTTTTATGTGTATCTAGTAAGGATTCGTAACCATTGGGATTTTATTCTACTTTTATTTTTAAAAAAGGAAGAGAAGATCAGGGAAGTCGTGATACACTTTCTGGGGATCTTCCCGACGGACCGGGGTTAACAATGGCAGATGATCATGATCAGATGGAACTCTCCAAAAACAAAAGGTACATTGTGATACTTTCTTGGGGCGTTTACAAAGTCGGTATAAGGCAAGCTAGGTCCCAAGCGCTAAGATAAACACACGGAGAAAAGAATTGGTAAATTATAATTAAAAACTCAGCCTTAACATATCCACAACCGCAGCAAACTCAATCAGGTTTATGTACAGATCTTGGCATGTTGGCATGTCGTATTGTGATAGTTATCATGAAACTAGTCGGTAAGGAAGCCTTGCGCGCCGCTGGTCGTCTGTCATGGATGTGCTTTACAACTGTCGCCTGTTGTTGTCGCCACCCTAAGACCCTTAACTGCTATAACTACCGGATCGAGGTGCTATAAGTAGACAACTACGAAAAAAACTTGGTGGACCATGTGTGCAACTGGAAGAGAATAATCCCATATCATCCAGTTTCTATTAGTAAGAGCAAACTTAAAGGGGTTCTGGAGTTTATAGGAGATATCTCTCCGAGGTCGGACATCCTTGACAACAAAACAGCATTGACGCTTGTGCACAATATGTACTTTCCGTTGGAACCCGGATGATAGTCACTGCAATCTCCATTTCCCTTGGCTTTTTTGGATCCCTATGGAAGAAACGGTATCAGGGCCATCATTCATGGTAACCTGGCTAACAGCTGGATTCGGATAGACTCGAACTCGGTTAAGTGCTATAACTACTGAACAGACAGTCGTTAACGCCTATAACAACACATCAACTGGAAGCAGCTGAATAGTTTGATGAAAGAAATCCCTTGATTATGATATGTATGTATAGTGTACCCGGGCAAAAGGCAAATATAACTCACCATCACACATTGATCTTATACATGGAACGCTTGGAATATTGAAAGGTACATACTGCGGAATCTGTCGAGTTTCAGAGCGTGGTATTAATGTGATAACACGAGACGTGTGCATATATTTAATAGTTTTACGTGCTATACTCTGTGTTGAACAGGGATTGAAAGGGATGGCTATTGTTCAGGACAGAGGCAGTGAATTACAGGTGACGACGGCGGAATAAAGTAATATGGCAAAGAGACGCTTGGATTTACAGACACCATTTCCTTACAAAGACAAAGTTATTTCGTATAAATAGCGGAGCCAGAAAGTGATTCTCGGCAAGTGGGGATTGAGAGGGCAAAAATAGGTTAGAACGAAATCGGCACGCTGGCACGTGTAAGTTGGTGGTGAAATGTTGCGTTGCGAATGTGAAGATGGGATGACGTTATGTAATAGGACGGAAAGACAAGGGCGAGTGTTGTCTTTGTTGTTTCCAAGTGGTGGCAATTGTATATAAGTAAGGAGAGATTGGAAACGATTAGTATCGAGGATGCGGTGGAGAAGTTAATTATAAGCTGACAATTGATAAGGAAACTGCGCAGTGATCACTCTAGAGGGAGAAAGGCTCATATACATATTTGATATACTTATTCTTGTATTCAGTTCCCACCCATCCCTCAATCCTTTACCTTCCCATCCACACCTCTCCCCCTTCCTCTTCCTCTTCCTCCTCTTTTTCCTCTCCCAGATTCTAAGAGGGAGGTACTCAAGGCTTCCGAGGTATCATGTCATTAACGTCTACACCATCGCCTAGTGCGATCAAGTCGTCATCATCATCTCTTCCAGAATCTTTCCAATTCATCCCAACTAGTACCTTCTCAAATCCTTTCTCATCTTCGTTTACCACCGAAATTTCTACCTTTACGTCGGCTAATAGCACTAATAACAATAACAATGGACCAACTATCGCTTCCTCTGCATCCCTTTACCGTATGTGCATTTCCTTCTAATTACCCAATACTCCTAATCACTATTCCTTGTTCATCTAACCACTCGTCAATTCAACATTTCTGTCGCCAACCCCATCTCAGTCTACACATTCTTGGCAACTCTCGTCCTTCTCCTATCTGTCTCAGCAGCAATCGTAACACGATCTTTCGTGATTCGTCGACGTCATCAGAGGATGATTGAAGAAGCCATCCGGAATGGTACTTGGATTCCACCCGCCCCATCAATCTCGGGAGGTCGTGGGCCGAGAGTTGATTTGTCCAAGAAACCATCAATGTGGGAAGCTTATCTCGGGGAATATGACGCTGCTCGTGAAGGTAATGAAAGTATGGATGAGAAAACGGGAATGGGACATAAAGAGAAATCTGCATTGGAGGGGGTTGGTGGAGTGGGGTGGAGCGCTGGTGCTGCGTGGGCTCCGTATGAGTGGGAGATGATACGGCCTATTACGGCGGCATATGTCTTAGGAAAACCTTCACCTTCGTCGCCATCCTCGTCTCTATCGACAGGAGGAAGATCAGCGCCCGGTCCGATCACTTCGACGAATCCTGATGGACTGACGACCCCTCCGAGTGATATTAGATCTTCGCCACCTACCACACAAAGGCAAGGAGAGTCCGCATCACTCGCATCACCCGTATCCATACCTCCAACTCACCCACCTGAATCGTCACCACCATCACAGGAACCTCGAAATGCCCGCACGATCGTGCGAGATCTTGCCCGTTTGCTAAGTCCAACGCCAGCTGCGACTTCGCCGCTTCCAGGACCTCCAAGCAGCTCAGCACAAGATCGAGGGCAAGACGATGGGACGGGGCATGACGGAGCTGGGGCGATGCAAGGCTTACCACCTGGGCCTCGGCGTGTACAAGTTGCTGTACTCATATCTATGCCTGCTCCTCGATCGGAAACAGGGGTATCGTCTTCAAAGCTTGGCGGTAGTAGTTCAGGATCAGTATCGAGTTCAAATGCTCATGCCTCTGCTGCAAAAGCTGCTGATGATGAACCACCACCATTACCACATCTGGAAATGGGAATTGCAGAGTTGTTAGTTCATGGTGAGAATGATGAGGACGAGGATAAAGAAACCCGTGATGGCAATGAAGGTGGTGTAAGTAATGGAAAGAAAAGTATGGGTAGTAGGGATGGAAGCTTAGACAAATAGGACCTTGATATTATGATTATGCTGGTTTGTGCTCTGTTTTTTTATATGGATTTGGATGGAAGGACAAGTTGGACGACTTGGTACAGGGAATGGAGGTCTCGACGAATTGGCGTTTACGAGACGGATCTGTAATGATGAAGGCTTGAAACACTGAAAAGAAAAATTGTCAGATTACACTCCCCTAAATCGTCTGCTTATTCTTTCTTTCTTCTTACATATTTTTTTTAGTTGATGCTGTTTTAGTATATAAAAAAACATGGATTCAGGATGTTGTAACAATTCTTTCTACCATTCGTATCGAGGGACCGTTTATAGCTAGGTTGTCATTGAATTTTGGCGATGTATGGAGCGTGAACTTTTGACTCTGAGGGCGATGAAACTTGGGCGAAGGGTGTGCGAGCGAGAGGGGTGATATCAGTTGTTCTTTTATAATAAAATACATATTGATTTCTTGGCATTCTCTCTTTTCCAACTGGAAAATGCGGTTTTTACATGAGTGACCGTGTGTGTACTGTGATAAAGATGACTCCAATATGATTGTTGTCAATGAATGTACGTATGATGGATAAGAGTGATTTCATCATCTCCTTTATCAATTGTGTTTATATTATCATATTCAGAAAAACGTGAGATATCGAAGAAACGCCGTTGTATACAAGGATTGGAAGCGAATTTAATCGAATGGAATGATGTCGGATATGATGAGCTGGGACAAATGTCGGAAGATGTCGTATAAAAAGGATTTTGGGGTAAGAATAGTAACGGAATCAAATAAAGGCGCACGTTTGCGATGATTCAGCTTGTGTTTGCAGCGACGGAGAGAAACGGATACTTAGAGGAACAGAACAGAATAGAAGAGGGAGGGAGAGGTATGCGAGATCATGTGATAAAAGCTAAGAACAGCGAGAGAGATCGATCGATGAGAGGAATGTGACGTAGTAGACATATACTTTATCTTCTCCCTCTTTCTCTTCGTCCTTTCCCCCAACCTCATCTTCAATACCATGAGCTCATTTCGCAATCAGCGTGTCATCATCGCCTCTCTCTTTCTCCCTGCCACTGCCGTTCTCGGCGACTCTCCGCCTCCTACTCCTCCAGACCAGGTAATTTCAGACTCCGAGCAGTCTGCTATACCTCCCGTTCCCATTTCTGCGTCACTCCGACAGCGCCCGACGATCACAACATCGAGTACTCATACCCGGCAGTCGAGTTTAGCTCAGCCTTTAAAAAGTATTGTCGATGACCTTAAAGACAAGGTTTGCTGACGACGATCATGCAAAAAAGAATAGCGCTGAACTTGAAATATTTCAGACTACTCGAAACCCAACACCGGCATTGATGTCGCCTGTTAATGAGGTTGCGAACCCATTCACAAAACTCACTCGTTTCGCTGATACAGTAGAAGGCGCTATCACATCCCTTCGTAACCAACCTATCAATGGAAGTGATGACCTCACAACTAATGCTTCAGTCAAACCAAAAAACACGTCTCCAACTGCCAACAGTAGACGTAAGAGGTCACTCCAGCGCAAAACTTCCCGGTCCGCTTCGCGCCGATCTTCCGGCAACGGCCCTTCCTCAACAACCTACGAGACCTTTCATATCGAACCAAATCCACACTGTAATGGTGGTCTTAAAAACGCTATTGATAGTGTTGGCCCCCGTTTGCGTAAAAAATTATGGGTTGGTTCTCTAGGTACAAGCACTGATGATTGGGGTGATGCCTTGAAGAAAAGTGTTGATGAAAGGATGCGCACTCAGCGTGATTGCTTGCCTGTTTGGATTCCTGATGCAGAATTCCAGAGTTGTTATGATGAATTTTGTCATCAAGTAAGTCTATTTTTTTGTTGAATAAGAACAGAGTCGTGAATAGACCAACTGCTAGGTGTTATGGCCATGTCTGCATTATGCTATCCCGGATGCACCCAAGACCAAGCTCTTCTATGAATCAGCATCTTATAAACAGTATGTAGCTGTCAACCAGCGTTTTGCAGATGCTATCATCGCAAATTATCAAGAAGGCGATATCAGTATGCAATTTCCTGTACCTTACACACATTGTAACCCACTCATCGTATCAATATAGTCTGGATTCAATGATTACCACCTTCTACTCCTTCCCTCTCCTCCTGCGTTCTTCGCCCCTTTTGCCCTCCTTCAGCTCCTATCGGCTTCTTCATGCACGTAGCATTCCCATCCTCCGAGATTTTCCGTTGTCTTTCCGTCCGCTCTGAACTTCTACGCGGACTCCTCGGTGCGGATCTTGTTGGTTTCCAGACCGCAAACTATGCCAGACATTTTCGTCAAACTGTAAGCCGTATCTTGGCTTGGGAAGCTGTACCGAAAGGCGTTGTTGTTGGGGAAGAAGGTGGCGGTGTTGGTGTTGGTGGTAGGAGTTTACAGGACGGGTTGAATAAGGATCTTACAGGAGATTCAGAGGGTGGAGAGAAGAAACTTGATGAATTGAGTGAGTCAGAGAAGTCGGAGAGGAGGGAAGAAGGGAAAGAGAAACTTGAGAAAGGCAGGTTTGTGGATGTTGGAGTGTTCCCCATGGGTATTGATGTCAAGCAATTGATGGAACGCAAGTGAGTGATGCCACCGTCA
Organism: Floccularia luteovirens; assembly: GCA_009739215.1. NCBI lineage: Eukaryota > Fungi > Basidiomycota > Agaricomycetes > Agaricales > Squamanitaceae > Floccularia > Floccularia luteovirens. Next base: position 494,504 of record VSJF01000009.1, read on the forward strand.
TCAATATCGATCCAATTTTTTGATTTTTTTAATGGTCCTTTGTAGAAATGAACCAGAAGTTGCTGAATGGGTACAAGTTCTTAAGCAGCGTTATGCGGGAATGAAAATCCTTGTTGGGAGAGATAAGTTGGATGAGATACAGGTATACATAAAGGTGATCGTATGAGGCACTACACATACTGATTTGTCTTGTGTCTAGGGTGTTAGATACAAGATCCTCGCATTTGAAGCATTCTTGGATAAATATCCAGAGTTCCAAGGAAAAGTAAAGTCTTTTCATCGAAACTTTTTTTCCCATAGATCTAACTCTCACAGGTCGTCATGCTTCAAGTAGCACTCCCAACAACTGAATCACCGACACAGGCAGCTTCAGTAGCAGACATAGTCTCACGAATAAATTCAAGATTCTCAACTCTTACATACCAACCTGTCGTGTTTTTACATACGGCGGATTTAACATTTTCGCAATACCTTGCGTTGTTGACTGTAGGTGATGCATTTATTGTGGGTAGTTTGAGGGAGGGGATGGCGTTGAGGACTCATGAGTTTGTGGAGTGTCAAGAAGGCAGGTGGAGGCCTCTTGTGCTTAGCGAGGTGGGTACAACAATGTGCTTTTCTTTATTGTTTTCCAGATTGATTGATATGTCGTATAGTTCACGGGAAGCTATAGCTACAGTGGTTTCCGCTCGTGTATCGCAATTAATCCTTGGGATACCAGAGGAACTGCGGCTGCTATTTATCAGGTCTGTTTGTTTTCTTAAAGTTGAATTACTTTACTTGATTCTAAGAGTTGTGTCTGTTTCTAGGCTCTGACAATGAGCGATGAAGAAGCCAAATCACGTTGGGAGGTGAGTAATAGTTATTATTTATTGTCTCTCACACCTTGACAAAAAAAAAATAGGATCTGCATAACCACGTAACGACCCAAACAGCACAAGCTTTCGTAACCTCCTTCCTTACAAGAGTAGTCCGCGCCAACACTGAACATCAAGCGCTCGACTCTCCAGAAGTTGTCCCGGTACTAGACCCAGCTCGTGTCATTCCAAGGTACAAACACTCATCAAGAAGGCTCGTGCTTGTTGACTTTGAAGGTTCACTCTGGACTCGTGACTTGAGTAAGGAAGGGTTGCTTAAGATGCTTGGAGGTGTTCCTACCATCCCAGGCCACGCTGGAGGCAATGCCAACGCAAATTTGCCTCCGGTAGTCATCACTCTCCCATCACATCTCGACTTCCCTTGCCGCATTGGGAGGTCCGAAATATGCAGCGGGAGAATATGACGTCCCGTCTGAAATTGTCCGGACTCTCACAGCTCTCGCTTCAGATAAACGAAATGAAGTATGGGTGCTTAGTGGGTTACCCGCTGCTGTTATGGAGCGAGTTTTGGGAGGTGTGAAAGGGCTGGGTATGGTTGCTGAGAATGGATGTTTTATAAAAACTAGGGTTGGAGAGAGAGCGAGGGTTGGAAGTCCAAGAAGCCCGACTGCTGCCTTTGGATTTGGGAATGTGTCTAGTGGTGGTACGACGGGAACGACGGATACTTCACAAGGAAGAGAAGGAGAGTGGATTAATATGGTTGTAAATTTCAATTTGACGTGGAAGACTTCTTGTTTGGAGATTTTGAATTATGTGAGTGCTTCTCAAGGGGTCACAATTCTAATTCTGATCCATATACGTATATAGTTCACCGAGCGTACACCAGGTTCTATTATAGAAGAACGACAAGCTTCAATTGTTTGGAGATTCTGGACCGGATCGTCTGATGACGATTGCGCAGATAGACAATGGGCGAGGCGACAAGCTGCGGAAGCTCAGAACCATATATTTGATAGGTACTGTCATCCATCCAAATTTTGAGTTTTTCTAAATGAATCCATTTATATCACACAGCCTGGGCGAGCGATACGGCCTTCGCATAGTACCCGGTAAAAACAGTTTCCTAGTCCTCCCCAACAACATATCTCGATCAACAGCCGTCGGAGCAATCCTTCACCCAGGAGGACCCTCCCGATCCCCCTTCTCCGGCCATGCATCATGGGCATCACCCGACGCATATCTCAGCAACTCTTCATCTTCATCAATGATCACTACAGGTGGTACAAGTAATTTCAGAGAATTGGATTTCGTACTCGCGGTTAGTTCGGATGAGAAATTATTGAGGAGGTTGAATGACTTTGAAGGAGCGGAAACTGTTAGTACTAGCGGGAAAGGAACTGATGCGAGGTGGAGAGTTGAACCCAGTGAGGTTGTGAGTGTTTTGAGAGCTTTAGCTGGAGTTGTTTAATCTTTCATGAAGTCGAGAAGAGAGGAACGATTTATTTTGTAGGTTAAAGAAGTAGAATATAGGTAGAAATCCATGTGCATGTAGTTTTTATTTTGTAGAAATCTGGATGTTTGAAATAACGGAAATGCGGAATACGTTTTCAAAACTTATCACATCACTCTTTCCTTCTCTTTCACGCCTCCCCGCAGAAAAATCTTCGTAGTTTGTAGGTCATGTAATTGGTATAAATGACATGAATTGTAGATATATAAATATGTAGATGCGGAATATGTTCTTGTTGGAGATGAGTATGTACGAGGTAAATTGCAGAATGTGCAACTGTAATGTTCGACTGATGACATGCACATGAGAAAGATGCAGAGATAGAATACAGGCTGTAAAACCGAGTGAGGGGTTAGAAATGGATATAAACAAAATGATAATGCAAGTCATGAGAGGGCGTCGAGCAGTGTTATCGTGACAGGCATATAAGCATGGGTGGGCTGGGTGGTAAACGCCTCCTAGATGGTGGACGTACCCTATTGGATATTAAACGGTGATGGAGTTAGCTGGGTCCTTGGGGTGGTTGGGAACACGGGTAACGATGAAAGGTGTTCCACATCAGTCAGAGGGAACCGAAGGTTGCGCCATGACAAATGAGCTGCGCATCCATAAATAGCAGAACATATATGCTCGTGTCTGCCCTTCATGGCTTTAACACAGATACACAAACGCCCAAACCCCTAGCGATGTGGGTCTAGCAGGGGACCCATACTCTCCAAGCGAGGCACTAGCTATCTACAATGGAACAAATGAATAAGCGACAACGCTGGGATGGCTGCCAGGCTGGTTGGAGCCTTGTATAGCGTAGTTGTCGCGATAGTCATTATGGCGGTGGCGAGTGAAGGAGTAATTGTGGTAGGGGAGAGGACGCCGAGTAGACAAGAGATAAGGTAGGGACATCCTTGATGAATAAGGGTTGTTGACTGGAGTTTAGTGAAAATGCGGTGGATAATGGTGTGGGAAGTCGGGGTGTAGATGACAGAAACAATTGGAACCAAAATATTCAGATCTTCAGCTCTCTGAATCCTCTGACATCAACGCGACCAGTCCCATTCCTCCTCCATTCTTCTTTGTCACCTTCTTCTCCGGTACCGTCCCGAGCTCCAGTCCAGCCCTTCCATCGCCCGCCCGGAATAACGATTTTACCAGCTCCTACTTTTGGGTCTCCATGTTGTCCTCCCCGCTTTGGCGCTTTGCGGGGAGATACTCCAACGACACGTGGTTTAGGCAATCCGAGCGTCTTGCGTTGTCTGCGCGTCAATGGCTTTTCATACACATCTTGTTTCTCTTCAGGAGGTGGGGAAGGTGTAGAGGCAGAGGATGACGAGGCTGAAGACAATACCGAAAGTGGAGAAGAAGAAGAGGATGGGAGGGAGAGTTCTGGTGTCTTGTCATCATCATCATCTTCCTCTTCGGCATCCTCGTCTCTTGAACTATCATCGCCTACATGAGTTTCCATCAGCTTTCTGGTGCGCAGAATTTATTTCCACTTGGCATTTACCATCTATGTCCTCTACTTCCATCGGCGCGCTTGGTGGCAAAACCTTGTCGACAACATTACCCCCTCTACGCCTTGTACGCTTTCCACCCTCACGCTCTTGTTCCTCTTCTCCAGGCACTTGCACCTGATTCATCATAAGAGCGCTTTGGAGAGCGCGTACTCCGGTGTACTTGCAAATGTGGGGCAGATACTCCTTTGGTAAGAGAAGTCGGCTTTATTGATGATATTCTGGAAGCTACTGACGCAGATGAAGATGGAGGGTGTGAAGGTGTGGGCGATGTAGCCCGTGAATCAGGAAGTGGGACTGAGATGGGATCTAAGTGTTGAGTAGATGAAGAAGATATAGAAGACAGTGAAGAAAAAGAGGATGTTTTTGATGTCGGCTTGGCTGCAGAAAGCCGCAACCGGATTGTTGGTGACATTTCAGCATCTTGGCCCTTTATAACATCTATTGCCTTGTCTTTATGTTCGCCTTGCATCCGGATTTTTTCTTCTCTCAGACGGCTCTTGCGTTTCCTTCTCTCGGCGCTCACGTTCTTTCAAGGGCTTCTCACGTGTAGGTACTTCAGGCTCTGGAGGTGGAGGTGTCTCTTTCACCTTGGGTAGTCCTGTATGCGGACCACTGAAGATTACGGATAGAAGAGAAATGTTCGTAATCATGATATCTGAGAAGACGATTAACAAGAGAAGGGGAAAAGAGGCGATGTAACGCACGCGACATATATTGTTCCACCCTCCTCACCACCTTGAGGATCATCATTGTCGTTCTGAGAGTCAGCACGTTTCTTATCTCTCATCAGGTGGCGCATATCGCGCTCACTCTTGGGTGAGTCAGTACTAGTGTCGTTCTGAGATGTGAAATCGCCTCCTGCGTTCCATTCAATAACATAAACAAGGCCGGGTTGGATAACCTTGACATTATATCGCATCAAATGAGCAAACGCAGAAAGTTCCATATGACCTCCGTAAGTCCCTGGTAGTAGAACAAGTGTCAGTATATGCGCATATAGCGATAGGCTAGAATACTGGACACACCGTTCTCACGCATACATTTCAAATGAACATCAAGTCCCCGCTCATCTTCCACAAATGGCTCATAGCGCGGGCCATGGGCAGCGATCCAGTCGCATATGTCACGGCGGACTTGGGCATACTTCGATGGTGAGCCATAGAGTTGATCTGAGAGGGCACGGAAGAGGCAGTTGCCATCTCCAACTGTTGCGGCGGCATAGAGCCCGAGAGCGCGAAGCTGAGCGGTTAGTAATTGCGAGGACTGTTCGGGATCGGAGAGTAACTGTGGGTCACGAGACCATAAAGTCACGAGAGTTCAAGTTAGCGTTGGTTCGAGTCGAATGGAGGACGCGGAGTGAGACATAACATACGCGTGCTTTGCTGGACCGGGTCGTGCGCGATCGAACTAGAAATACCATATAAAAAAGTAAAAATGAAGTCAGTTTGTGGTGAAAATTTCTAAGTTCGATCACACCATCAGACGGAAGTAGCCAGAGTTAACCTAGGCACTGCCCTCGTCTGGGATGGAGATGAAGGTTGTTTGCAGGCATGTTACTCACGTTGTACAGGGGCTCGCTGGCTGCGCTTTCCGGAGCCCATATATTGTGAAGAAGAGATGAAGGGGATGAAGGAGAGGGGTGGAGCACTGAAGCGTTGGGAAGATGATGGGGGATGATGGTGGTTGCAAGCTGACCCTTGTTGGACCATCCGGGGTCTCGGATTGATGCGAGGACCCCGGATAGCAAGCGGGTGTTCTGTCCCGGAACCGGGTAGAGTCTTTTACAGGCAATGCAACAAATCACAGATAGCGAGGATAGCACGTTAGTCACCGCTTGAGACAGCGTGAAAGCTAGTTTACAGTTATGATCCACAACTTGCAAAAGAAGTTGTGTAGTTACAAGTAACGCAAAATTACCAAATACAGGTGATGGATATAAAAGTCCGCAAACCATTCGGTATAACAAAGTCTGCTGATTGATGGCACAAATCCCTGAGTGGCCTCCTAGCAGCGCAGTCCGCAGCTACTCCAAAGCTGTTCAAAACCACATCCTTAATTGAAATATTTCAGCGTTCCTTGCTTAAACACTTGACATGATTCTCGATGAGAAAATCCTCTCTCCACCACCGTACGTCGCCTCACAAGCAGGTCCACCCCCTTTTCCGGGTTCTTCAGGTGTAAAAGTCACATTCCGCGATCTACCTGCTCATATTCTGCTCCAAATCGTCTATTCTACCTTTCCGCAGTCAGATAGTCAAAATGAGGGGAAAATTGAGCGCCAGCGCCGGACTTTACTGTGGCTAACAAATAGTCTACGTTTAGTCAATCGCGCTTGCTACATTGGTATGTCTTCTATTCCTATTCAACATACGGCGCAAAATATAACACTAACATTTACCCGACCTGTCAGCTTGCATGCATGTTTTGCGCTCAACATATCTTCCCGCCTATCAATCACTGATACGACCGCCATATACATCTGATCCCTTCCCAACTCCTCAATCAAACTCTTCTTCCTACTCGATACCTTCGTACTCTCTAACCCCTTCTCCAACGCCTCTTCAAACTCTGCAGAGAGAGACTCCTGTTCTTGACAGATTTATAGCACTCAAAGTCAGGCAAGATGTCTTCTCCGATGATTCTGAACTTCATTTAGAACGCAAAGATCTTTACAAGGATATTTTCGACCTCCTACAGCCACGTGCACGGCTGGAAGATCTCGTTAGACACTATGGTTGCCGCAATGGCGTAATCTCTATTAGTGCTCGGCCCCCTAGTGCCTTGAGCTCACGGAATGGTAGTGCAGTCACCCTCCCTTCCACACCCATACCTTCATCCCCTGGGCCTTCTGCACCATCTCCAACCTCTGCAACACCGCGGAAACCTATTAGCTCCCGTGCAACAGCATTCCTGTCTTCTCTCACATCCTCCAAATCATCCAGTTCACCCCAACCTCCTTCCGAGGTTCAGCAAACCCCTGCTAAACATGAACCACAAATTACGCCCATCCCATTCTCTTGTCTTTCTATATCCTTTGGCCCTCGTAATGCAACACTCATCATAAATGCTGGTACACAACACCGTCGTTCTCTGGTACATGTTGTGCGCACACGAGATGATAGGCTCGAAGATATCGCCAAACGCCTTGTCCACGAGCTTTACCTCCTGTCCGCTTAGTCTTTTTTGTGGATGAGACGGTAGGAACATTGCTACCTTAACTCCATTAATTGAGCAGTTGAGGGGATAGAAGTGTCTTCCTACCCCATCCTTGCACTTGACGAGACACTCACTGAGCGGGCTGCCTGCGATCTTGAAGGACACTATCTAGGACCACGAACTATAATCTTGGTATGTTATGTATAAGTATTTACATTCCGTTCCACTTCATACACTCTTGTTATCACTGACAAGATATGGCAAGAAAAAAATGTATCCTGTTTTTTCATGACTAGTAAACTCTAAAATTTCCATGTCAATCTTAACTTATTAAACTACCTCCATACCCCAGACCCACCTTAATACCATATAATTCTACGCACGTTCCCCCCACAAAATAAAAATATGACTACACCATGGTGGCGCATATCAATGGAGTCGAAAGCTTTGTTTCCATTTCTGTCTCTCAATGTCATTATGCCGTACACTACGGGCGCCCATACCTGTTTCGGTCGGAAACAGGTATTATGAAAAATGTTTTCTGTTTCTCACGGCCTTTTTTTATGAGAAAAAGGTTATTTGTTTCTGGGTGAAAAAGATAGAGAAAAAGATAACATTTTTCTGAGCTATTTCTGGTAGAAATAGGTATTCTTTATCTGATTCTTTTTCTACTAGAAACAGAAATATTATTTCTGATGAAAAAAAAAAGTGAAAAAGGCATCTATTTCCAGCAGAAAAAGGCATGTTCCTTTGTTAGCAGGTATTCTTTTTCCTATCTTTTTCTGCTAGAAATAGAATCCCTGTTTCTAGTAGAAAAATGATAAGATAAAGAATTCCTGTTTCTACCAGAAATAGTTCATAAAAAGATAACCTTTTTTGTATTTTTTTTCTGGCACAAACAGGAAATCTTTTTCTCAAAGAAAAAGAGTGTGAGAAACAGTAAACATTTTTCATAATACCTGTTTCCGACTGAAACAGGTATGGGCGCCCGTAGTGGTATGAAAGTAAAGGTCACGTGATAAGTAGGTGTCAGGAACCTGACATCTCCGCACCTCATGGAACACACGGACATGTCACCACGGACTTCATTCCATGGACATAAGTGGATATCACGGACTTTCATTCTATTTTAACCTTAAGTCATGTTTTAACTCATGTCAATTTCCCTTTTAAATTCCCTTTATCCTATTATTGTTATCTCCCTCATGTTCTATCCTCCATGTGGAGATAACAATTCTTCACTGTATTTAAGCTACATATATTGTAATTATTCTGTAGCTTGAATATCGAATAAGACTCGTAATCACTCTGTTCTCCGTCCCTCTCATCCATCTCTCTTCCTCCGTCCCTTACAGGACATTCCCCTCCGTTCCTGCAAGTAAGACATGGAAGTCAGCAGGGCGCAACGGACATTGTTGAAGCCACATCTTAACATCATCCTACAAGTATCTCCGCATTCACGGAGATTGTATTGAAGTCAGCTCTTGACAGTAGGAGCGGGAATTTGAGGAATCATCATACTGTATCTCCGCAACAGTAAGAACTTGTTTTTATAGAAATAGAAATATCGATATGCATATGTGGACTACAAATCAGAAAGTTACGGCACCTTTCATATTCATCAGTCACCATTTTCAGATCCCTATGTACTACGGTACTACTCAAGTGTCATGTGTAGTCCGTAGTATGAATTTGAAAGGCCAGAATTGTACTAGTAATATTGCTTTGTAGTTTGCATAATAGTATCTATATAAGACCTGTGGTGGGTGTGGTAACTTCTAACAATGGCAAAGATATGGTAGAGTACCTTGGTGGTGACTGCACTGATGTTGTAGCAGTAGATTCACAAAGCTCGGACCCCTGGGATGCCACCAAAGAGTTTGAAATTATTATCATTAGGGTGTATGAATCCGCTCTGGAGAGGACGGAACATTGGGGAAGTACAGATACGACAGAGTTATGTCTGGAGAGCCGAGCCTGGGTTGATAAACGTCTGTAGACCGACATGTGTTGACTGTGCCCCCTTCCCTCTCACATGAACTGCTGAAGCTTGATCAGGGCTTGGGAAATAGCAGAAATTGGTGTTTTTTGGCATGTGTAATAGGGTATATCCGAAACAACTGTGCTAATTAATGTTGGCTCCACTTTTTTCCACCTACATGACCCAACAAGGAGGGCCTTCCCATATGGGCATTATATGGTGAAATGTGAGAATCCCGAGCGCATGCGCGCAACAGATTCATTTTCTCTTCTCTTGCAGGTTCTGGGCTCTAGTTAGTGCTCAGAGCTCGGCACATAATTGCTAGTGCCATTCTGGTGAAATATTATGCATGTCTAAGCTCAAGCATTTTGTGAGGAGAATTAAGAAATATCAAACAGTCCGATTTTTCAAAAATAAAAATAGCTGTGGTAATTTCTGACTTATAGTTATTGGCTTAATCATTGGTAGTTTGCTTGTATCCTTCACGTCCTGGCCTTGGGTTTTCTATTCGATCGCCACAGTCACTTTCGTCATCTCTTTTTTAATTCTCATATTTGTCCCAGCTGTCAAGAAGCTTCGTTTGACTATGGCTGAACAGATGCACCGAATTAGGAGATTGGACTTAGTGGGCGTTGTGACAGTGGTCATTGCTCCACTTTGCAATGTTCTGATATAATTGTCAGGTACACTGAGAACACATACTGAACCGTTGTGCTCGAATCTGGGCAGACCATTATGGAATTCAATCAAACCACTAGTATACTTACACTCTGCAAGCACAAATTTTATGATAATTGCGACTGGAGTGATAATTATACCAGATACCGGGTGAAACTACTATTTTGGTTTTCAAGCTTTAGGATACGGTTATATATTAAGGAATAAGCCTTAGTTGTACATGAGTTGTCCCAGACAATATCAGTGGGATTTGTAACATTCAACTCTAGTCCGCTGGAAGAGTGCTGCAAAGGTCAGCTACATCGTAAAGGGTATATAGGGGAACATACCTAGTCCGATACCCGGGGGCGGGACTTTGATACGCAGCTCAATTGACATGAAGGCAGAGCTTACTACTTACTACTGATGTCGCGGCAAAATTAGGTTGAACTGTTGGCAATGGACAATGAATCTCTCACCTTGGCGCAAGTAAATGCAAGCAATGCATGTTTGTTATGTTATCCGAATCGAAGTGTATTTATAGAAGCCTCGTATCATGACCGACGGACATCGTAGATGCATTCATTACTATGTCGAAATTACGTGTTGGAAGGTTTAGAGATGGGTTCAAGACTCGAAGAGCGTACTGCCTAGCAAGATGTCAGTGTCGGGATAGCATTGTAGTGACTAAAACCTGCTGCTATCGCTTCCTAGAAGCATAGGGTGTTTTAGCCAAATCATTGCAGCTAAAAAAATACAAGCATAAATTTTTAAAAAAACAAAGGAGGGTCCCAAGTCACATACACCATATATAATAGCACTCGCCAAGCAGAGTGCAGAGCCCAGGAATATCCAAAACACCGCTTCGCCCATGAACTAGACCGCTTCCCTGACTGCCAAATGTGCGGTCAGAGCGACGGTGGCATGCAACTGGCATATTATGGCAGATCAGGTCCATGGTGTAGCTGAGAGGGGCGCCCCACCTGAACCCGCACGCCATCTACTCTAGGCGTTGTGCGCAGGCCCCACGTCGCACACACAGCAGCGTGCCATCATGTACGACTGAGTCAGAGTCGGTGGTCAGAGGCCACGCTTTCTCTTGTGGTTGTATAGTTGGACAGCATGTGATTTGGATATCCTAAACTGGGAATATACCCGCCTGCATTTGTGTGGTTTTGGTGTCAGTGGACTAAGCGTTATGTGTCAAACGGTGGTTGACGTCGCTGCGATTTGGAGGTGGGTTTGCTACACCTGGTTAACGGTAATACTAGGATACCACAATAAGACATTAATTGAAATTAAAATAACAACTCACAATGAGTACTTTTATCTCTTGGTATAGAATAACGCTAGGCGTTGAATGATGAAACGTAGAACGCTGAGAGAGCGTCGGGCGTGAAATAGTCATCTTCCATTGGGCAATAATATTGACGGGTACAAGGAAGATTAACAAAAGACATATAAACATTTTAATGTTTGTGGGATGGCTTAAGAAGGGCTGTAAGCTCGGTAGTGCTCAACTGCGATTTTATATGTTTTCATGAGCGTGTAAGTTTGGTATTGCTTGTGCAGGACGCGTTATAATGGAACGCACGTGAAACCATTATTTCGCGCAAGCACGTGGTATAATCCAACGCGTATTTGCACCAAACAAAGCCAACTTTTCACGGCCGGGAGCGCATACCCGGTAGATAGAATCAAAAGCCCCTTTGATTCACGACCACTTCCATCCACTCGAAGCTTGATCTGAAATAACAACTCCTCCTGGATAACATAACGCTTAGTCCACTGACACCAAAACCACACACAAGTAGGCGGGTATATTCCCAGTTTAGGATATCCAAATCACATGCTGTCCAACTATACAACCACAAGAGAAAGCGTGGCCTCTGACCACCGACTCTGACTCAGTCGTACATGATGGCACGCTGCTGTGTGTGCGACGTGGGGCCCGCGCACAACGCCTAGAGTAGATGGCGTGCGGGTTCAGGTGGGGCGCCCCTCTCAGCTACACCATGGACCTGATCTGCCATAATATGCCAGTTGCATGCCACCGTCGCTCTGACCGCACATTTGGCAGTCAGGGAAGCGGTCTAGTTCATGGGCGAAGCGGTGTTTTGGATATTCCTGGGCTCTGTACTCTGCTTGGCGAGTGGTGCTGTGTTGTAGCCTGCGTAAACTATGTCTATATCTCTTATGAGATGATATTAATGCAGGCTCTCTAGTGGCAGGGTGTCTGCCTTCCTAATTGGATTTTGCAACCTCTAAACTACGGCTGATACTGGTGTCGACAACTAATATATCACGACATGTCACCTCAGCGCTGCTGGTTGCATCACAGCCCCAACTTGACAAAGAATCCGAATATTTTACTGCGTTAGTGTCAACATGGATAATTTACCTTTCCTAATTTTTAACATGGGTCCTTCCTAGATGTTACTATTGGCTATCACTCAACTTCCGTGAGATTGGGAGGCTATACCAGGAGTGACGGATGAACTAATATGTATTACATACCTCTTGTAATCCGCTGCAAATATATACATATGTGTGGCTTGACTTACTGTAAAATCTTACAGGTTATACGTGATCCCTATCCGTGCTTTGACAAGAGGATTCAATAAATTATCGCACAAACATAAGAGGCATCTCATCAAGTATAACGCGTAGTGTTCATGAATCGTCGTAAATTCGTTAAGAGAATCGTTATCTTCGAGGTTCTCAGGCCTCCACCCAACTTACCATAAATACGTAATCGCAAAGGAAATGAGCCCAAATGCCACAAACAAAGGATAATGAATCTCCATCGAGAGCTCCCCAGAAACCGATTGGATAGATGAACCATTATCTGCACCAGACACATTTCCGAAAAGTGTGCTTTGCAAAGCGCATATTTTGCGCATTCCATCTACTACACTTGGTAAGTCGGTTGTGTTCAAGACATTCTGTTGATCTGTCTTGATAAAGCTATGGTTGGGGTGACAGTTAACGCACCAAATTTCGCTGGAAAGAGGGCAAATACATACCAATCAACGCATTGCGGATATACCGCTTGGAATGTGTCCGCACAAGCACACTTTATGACATCAATGAATGCTCCTGGGTTGAATATTATCTGTTTGTCTGGTTAATACCGATTATTATCATAAACGGTTCATTAAATACCATGGTAAAGTTGGCCAATACTGGTGCCGCCTGAGCGCAGCTGTTGATACTACTGTAGTCCTGTTTCCATAGGTCAACAATGCACTTGAAACGGACTAAACCCTAAGCCAGACCTTTGCACAAATAGGACACGAAGGTACGTCATCAGGGAACACAGGGTCTGTTCTGCGTTGCAAAGTAGCAGAGATGGGTGACATCGGTGTTGCATTAATGAAACAGAATGGAAGGAGGAACATGACAAAGAGTGCTGCGAACGAACGCATCTTGAGGGTCGATGTATCTGACCCAACCAAGTGGAAGGAAGGAAGGGAATGATTTAATAGCTCGTGGAATCGCTGAATATATATACTAATCAGAGTTCTGGGGGGCAATAACCGATTTGCACTTGTGATCATGATCAGATGACGAATGGTACCAATGCTGTATGATGGCCGGCGGGAACTTGCCAAGAAGTGGTTCACTTGTGAAAGACGAAAGACCGGGCAAACGGATCAATGGCACACGTGTATATTCCATTCAGAAACTGTCGTAAAAGTCTGTAATCAATCCTGATGAATACATAGAGATGGACATCGTTGAGAAAAAGTCTGCCACCACCCTCAATTCTTGCCAGCCATGTACTTTGTGACATCTTTAGCTCTCTTCATAGCCTCAAAAAGTCCTATCGGCTTTGGTGGTCTTGTTCCATTCGTATCCCACCATCCACGAGGAAGACATTCTTCGCCAAACCATTCTTGTAGTTTAGAAAAAGGGATCTCGTCCTCCAATTCATCGTTACCAGACATCGGATCTCTGTGCGAGCGCATTATTGCCCATGCTAGACCACATTCCCCTAAAGCTATTTGTTCGTGGAATGCATCAAGACGATGACCCAAGGACTCTTCTTGTAATGCGTGAAATTGTGCGATATCTTTCAGGGTTAAGCCAGCTTCATAAGGGCTTCTTGAAGGATGTGCAATCAATGCGAATCGCAATAGCTCAGATAAAAGTTCGACATTAGGAGCGTTGGAAGACAGTCCGCTAGAGTGAACAAGAGAAGCATCGTGCGCAATCTTAGTGCGTCCCCTCTGAGATAAACTTGATAGATCGAGCGTCCAATGTATTTGCAAGGGCTGACAAAAAAATCTTCCGATTTGCAATAGATATCCAGTGGCAGTGCTATTATCATCTGCATAGATGTCGCTTGATGACAAAGGCTCAAAGCTGCACTTCGCACTGGCAAGGAAGCCAACAATAACAAGGAAAAAAGCAAGGGGGTAAGACAAGTTATAAACATGAACAAGGGAGTTCACTAAGCTCATAAATGTGATTCCATCTCCTGTGCGGCTTCTGGTTGTTGTTCATGATAGAATCAGTGGTTTGCCCTGGATGTCAAGTAGCATTAACATACATATATCCGTGATTAGCAAGTGCGTTAAGGGCCGGACAGGGTGAACGGCTATCGGATGCTGTCGGATGCATGAAAGAATAGCTGGTAGATTCGGTTGAGGAATTATTCCCTTTTGGCGATGGACTGTCCTTTGAGGGTGTAGGTCTGGATGTAGAATTAAAAGGACAAGTCATAATTAAAAATTGTTGGGTTGGTGATGGTTGTGTGTCAAAGAGAATATCGCATCCACAGAGGGTATTTGTACTATCGATAGGAGGTGCATAGATACTTTTAATTCCGGCTGATTTAGTCTAGCTTCCTCGATCGAGTTGCGGGGCTACAGTTGTATGAAACGGTGTCGCGTCTGGTTCCATTAAGATAGGGGGAGAAGCAACCTGATACAAATTTACCGGCCCGAATACTGCTCAGTATCGAATGGTCAATCAGTCAAAATATCCGTAACTGCTAGTGATAAAGTCCATGAAGGTTACACGGGTATTTGATGGAAGGCTATCCAGAGTTCCTCATGTGTGGCGTCTTACAAGCTCTGCAATGGTGTGTACTGTTCTCAAATGCGGTAATTCCCGGTGCACTCACGCCTTGTGTCTACAGCTATGTGCTTGTTCCTAAATACGATAACTGACTCTTGCCCCTGAACAATGCTTTCTGCTGCGATATCTCAAGCATCTTAAGTTGTCCGCAAAACGCGCAAAGAACTTGACGAAGACAATCCCCACGCACGAAGACTGATCATGTTGGCCCCCACACGCTACGAACCGAATATGAATCAGCTACCTACTGAATTATTGTACAAGGTCATCGCTTGGGTTGTTGCAGACAGTATTCACTCAATATGTTTGTCACCGGAGGACACAACCTGGGAGATGACCGCTGTGCAGACATTGCACAGTGTTTCACCAATTTGGGGTGAAATAACACTTGATGTAGTCATCAATGGTTTCGATATCCCAAAACAACATTCTAGCAATGATGTTAACAAGTAAGCTCGTACATCCAATTTACTTACTTGCTATACTTAACGTCTGTCGTGGTTGTTGAAGTCCCCTGGCTTCAGTCGAACAAGTATTTGAATGCCTAAATAATATTGGTCGGCAGTTACAACACCCTTCTGCATGGGGAGGAGTCAATTTCAAAGAAATGGACTGCTGCCTCTCTTCCCTGGTGTTCGCATATGCGCTTTATATGAGCTGCGTTGCTTTACGCCGCAATGCAATTCGCTCTTCTCCAGAGGTATTTGAATCAACCCATCAAATAATCATGCCAGCCATTGCACAGTCGCATGCACTATGTGAACGTGTAAAACCTATAGAGTTAGGTTTACAGTTATGGGCGAATATTGTCGACGAATACGCACTTTCAACGACAGGTTAGCGTTGAATATTTTTGAAAAGATTCGTTAAATTTATAACACATTCATAGGCTTCACAATTGGGCGATCTTTTCGTGAAATGGAAGTTGTTATTGATGTTATGACATTCGACTTGGATAACCTGCCATCAGGGGAAGATCGTGACGAAGGTCTTCAGGAAGTAAATTGTTTTTTGTTGGTCATCTCATGCAATAGTTAATCACATTTGTAGAGTCAGGATGCTGTTTACGAATTACTCGAAAAAATTCTGAAAGCAGAGATGGAGTATACCCAGAATGCCGCCAAGAGATTGGCAGAGCCCCCTGCATACAACGTCTGTTATGCTTCTTTTGCAGGGGACGATATGCTAAATTTACCCCATTCTTTGTAGATACCCGGTGTCCTTCCCATTCTACAAAAACTGCGGCATCTGATTTTTCGACTAGACGAAGTCAAGTTTCGGTCCTTGTTTTATACGTTGGCTGATCGGTGGACTGGCTCATGTCCATACCTGAATCAAACAGAGCAAGCCACTCAAGAAACTAACACCGAAGTAACCCAAGATCCCTGAGGACAATATAACATTTTATACTATCAACTCGTCCTGTAGTTTTATTCTCATACGTAACGGACTATCCTCAAGACATTTCGTAGGACCCTTGTCAGTAACCCATTTTTTCGACAGTTTGGTGGGTCGCGAGGTAGAAATTGGTATGCCAGACAACCACTATCCGCCAACAGGGAATGTTATTGACAGTCAAGGTAGATCATTGTATATAGTGTAATGCAAAGCGAAATCAATTCATGTGATGGTAAATGTTGTTTGAGCCACCCTAGGTTGTAACAGTTATATAGAATACTTCTATACAACATGAGCATGGTAGTGTTTTAATCGTTAAGGGCTGCGAGGTAGCTCTGGAAGGAATGTGAGTATTCTCACCCGACTTAGGAAACGACCAGTGCTTACCTCTCGTTCCTCTAAGAATTCCAAGTAAGTCAGGGCAATGGCAATCCAAAAACTTGTCTCAACCCCTAGCAACCGTTCTTCCGATTGATCAATTTCTATCATCCCGGAGAGGGATCTAACGGTGAGCACCGGTGTACGATCATGGAAGACCAGAAGGGGTGAATGAAGTGTAGGAGTTGGTGAGGCTGTAAGCGCGACTGTAGAATTCATAGCTTCTAACGACCCTGGTAAACTCAGTGCATATGGAGGTGGTGGAGACAGCGGTGTTGCAACCGGCATACGGGAAAGCGTGAATGAGTTGGAATGAATAGGTCGATTATTTCTAAGCATAGCGAGAGCGCGAGAGAAGAATGATGTATAATCTGCTTGTAATGGCTGCGAAGATTGTGGCGAAAGAATCAATTGAGTTATTTGAGTACGAGGTTTCCTCTTCGAACGCGGTTGGTCATCTGTATCCTCGTCGTCAGATGGTGTAGTGGTCGAGGGTGGGAATGGGGGTGTAACAACTATCGAAGTTGGGGTAGGAGGATAAGAATGGATGCTAGCTGTGCTGGAGGTGCTTGCACGAGAAAAATAGGATTCGTCCGAAATAGATAGAGTTGTAGCGTTGGTTCTTGTGTTGAATACCAGCGCAGCATCTACATAAAAAGCAGAATTACGCGGGACTGGAGTTATGGGAATGAAGACACCTGGTGGAAACGTTGGCGACCGAATTCTAATGTACCAGCCTCGCTTTGGTCGGTGGATAGTCCAACAGATCGTACTTGTGTGGTTATGCTAGGAAATGTAATTATTAGGTTCGGTGATATTGCGAGGGGTGCAGAAACTTACAACGACGTGCTCAATTATTTCGGTATCACCGAGAAAGCGTTCCTTCCGTACATATATCAGCAGATGGACCTTAGTGCTAGTTGCATGGATAGCCCACTTTGTACCATACTACGTTTTCGCGAGCTTCATCGAACACATTAATGCGCATGTCCTGAATTACATCTGAGCTTCATAGAATATGACACAACATGTTTTGGTTGTCATCTCAATAATGAACAAAGGAGATTGACCTTTCTATGATATATCGCACCACATTAGCACTTGGGTGAGGTTGTGCAGAAGATGCGTGAATATGTGAATTATCATTCATTGTTGCCAAGGAAAACGCGTCTGAGGATGAAGAACAGATGTCACAAGCTTTGTTCTCGAAGCTTTTGACAAATACTTTGTCTATGCCCCCAAGTCCTGCATACAACTGGCTCTGCGTATTATGCACGACTGCGGAGATTCTCTCTCATGCTGCTCGATACCGTGCTTCCCAGGTGGCACCCACGGCCACAGCACAAGTATTCCCTCGCCGGAAACGGAGGCGTACAGAACTCGCTCGTTCCGATTTACGCGGTGCACAACGCGCATATCAACCTCTCAAGGAGAACGTAGAGAGTGATCAAGGATTTGCAAGTATTTCCAATATTAACAGTAACCTGGGCGGGGATGACATAGGATTCAAGGAAAAATCTGTGTCAGAAAGTTTACCTCTTGAGACTCCCCCGTTAGACGCGTCAACATCGCTTCGTGTACAACCGGACATACAAAATACCGCGATGTCTTCAAATTCCACAGGGGGAAGTAAATTGGACTCAGTATCAATCGTCGCGGAAGTATGTATATTGATATCTCACACCATGCACAAACTACAACGCAACACTACATATTACAGGAGTCACTAAAAGAAACGCATGTAGATCACACACGCGACTTCACAACCAATCGGAATTTGCAATCATCCAAAGTACCATCATCCCGCATAGGAAGGCTATTCCATTATGGAGGTATGCTAGCTCTGTGCATTAATACTATACTTTAACTAACTCTCCAGAAAAAAGGTTTAGCTGCTTCCATGGGATATGGTGCTGCAGCAGAAATTATTCGCCGCACAGGAGGAGGCCCTCAGGAAAACCAAACATCTGTGATGATGTCGGAGGCCAATATCAGACGACTTGTATCTAAACTCTCCCAAATGCGCGGAGCAGCATTGAAATTAGGACAATTCATGAGCATACAAGGTCAGTATTCTAAGCTGGAAATTACGCATATCAAACGCTTAAATCGTGACAGATACACACGCCTTACCTCCGGAGATCGACAGAGTTTTTCGAAGGGTGCAGGATAGTGCGCACTATATGCCAGATTGGCAATTAGAGGTTAGCAGACAAATATATAGCAATTCAATGATACTCATACCTATATTCTAGCAAGTCTTGACTTCAGCTCTCTCTTCTACGTGGCCCAGTCTTTTTACCGAGTTTTCGCGGATCCCGTTTGCAGCGGCCTCAATTGGCCAGGTACATACTGCCATCCTATCTCCTTCTGTGTCGCCCACAGGGCGTGCAGAGCCCGTCGCAGTAAAAATACAATTCCCAAATATCGCCAATTCCATCGAAAGTGACCTTGGCTACATCAAGCTTTTGCTGAATGCAGCGAGTTTGTTACCCAAGGGGCTTTTCCTGGACAAAACTATAAAGGTATGTGCATCGATGACTCGCTCTGAAGCTAATTTGACACTACTTAAAAGGTGATGAAGTCTGAGCTTGCGGATGAGTGTGATTACACACGGGAGGCATCTTACCTTAAAGTATTTGGATCCCCAGAATATCTCGGAAAGGATTCACGGTATAAAGTCCCTTGGGTCTGGGACAGGAGCACCAAGACTGTGTTGGTAATGGAACGTATGAATGGCGTGAGCGTTGGAGAGGTGAATGCCCAACACTTGAGCCAGATGGATCGGAATGATGTGCGTCCCCTTCTCAGAATCACCTATATACTTTTTTAATGAAAAGCCGAAAAGATTGTTGCGGCAATCATTGAACTCTGCCTCAGGGAACTTTTTGAGTTTAGAATAATGCAAACTGATCCAAATTGGACAAATTTCTTATGGAATGCACAAACGCGGCAGGTGCGTTCTCAGTAATTGTGGAGTGCTGGTGTACTGATCGTACGATTTTTAGGTCGAGTTGGTTGACTTCGGAGCAACTCGCGCGTATTCAAAAGAATTCATGGACAAGTGGCTACGCCTCCTCAGTGCTGCTGCAGAAGAAAACCGAGAAGCTTGCGTTGAGTGGAGCCTGAAGCTCGGATACCTTACTGGTGAGGAGAACCAGGTAAGTTACCCCTCTGACTGTTTTTTTTTTCATGACTCTCATATGTAATGGAAGATCATGCTTGATGCACATGTTAACTCCATGATTCTCCTCGCCACACCATTTAAGTCTTCGACAACCCAGCCGTTCTCTTTTGGTAAGGGTACCAAATGGACCAACATCGCTGCGGAAATTCGTGCCCAGATACCTGTGATGTTGAAACACCGACTTACACCACCACCGCCAGAAACGTACAGTCTCAATCGGTAAGATGTGCTTGCATATTCTGGTCAAGCAAATACTAATGGCTGCATGACAGAAAACTTAGTGGAGCGTTTCTCCTCGCATCTAGAATGGGTGCAAGTGTTGACACGAAAGCTATATGGGATCGAGTAGTCGGACAATATCAATATAGTTCATAACACCAAGAAACACATTAATTTCAGCATGTACTAAATCCGTACGTAAATATTCTAGCGTTGAGGCTAGTGAATGCGTTAGTATAAAAACATGCTAGAGTAATTAATGCTCTATAGAACACATTGTGATAGGTCTAGAGATCTAATGTGTAGCTATTACAGTCAAGTTGAATGGCAGCGGTATTGTCGGTGGTGCAAGAAATTAATCGTAAAAGTCATGTTGAAAGCAAGAATTAAAGAGCCTTCTTCTGTGATTCGGCACGTCGGGAATAGATCATATCGGTGAATGGGCTGTCAATCCCAATTAAAAAACAAATTTCAAGATACAAGATTAAAAACTCACCCTTCATAACGCAGCGCGATCATATAAACAATGTAAACCCACGCCGTAATGAGAAATCCGGCGGGACGCTCGTAGCTGAAATGGGACGACATTTAGCTGCGTTGCAAAATACATATAATAGTGTACTCACTACAAGGCGCCAGCTACAAAGCAGATAGTGCTACCCACATACATGGGGTCCCTTAGGATATTAAATGGAAACCTGCATTAACCGCTGAGATTTAGATATCGAAGCGTGATCACATGTTTGTAAGAACCCCTACCCTTCTACGCGATGGTCCATCAAGATGCCAAAATAATCACCAAGGAATGTGCCAGTGACACCAAGGGACCATGTGGAGGTGACTACCAGAGTCTGACCAATAAAGAAGAGTCCAGCTGGGACGATAACACTGAATGGCTCTGGAAGCATCCGAACACGTGGCTGCTCAACGATAGCTTTTGTGTAGCTGGAAAATAAAATAAAACAAGAATCATAGAATTGGTTTAGTGAATAGGTGCTAGAAATTCAAGCGCTGGAACTCACAGAGAATCCCTGAAAATTCCGAAGCCAAAGATCATCACAGCGAGAAAGTAGCATCCAAAGCGCGCATTACCACCAAAGATACGCGTTATCGTTTTGTTCCTGTATTCTATGGATGTTCCCGTGTTAGTCTTGTGGACAGGTCTCCCCACGGAAGGAAGCCCACACGTCGTCATCACATCATAAACACTACACACCATTGCGAGCCACGATATTCCATGCTGTGGGATTGAACGCGATAGACAATAGAGATAATGCCAACGACCTCTTGTTAAAATCTATGTATGGACTAAGAGATGAGAGGAAGTCGGCACTCATTTCTAGGAATCTCGACGATTTGTCAAAGGACACGTTAACTGAGTGTTCGTGGATTTTTTTAAAGGTCAATTTTGACCCTGCAGGTTCGAAACACCTGCAAACAACGAACGTTAACGTTATTCTTAACTTTCCGAAATGCATGAACGGTTGTTGAAAGCACTCGCATTGATCCAACGATACTACTTATCTACATTCGGGTATATAAAAGTAATGACTAGCCCATTATATCTAGCACCTGAAACATACCAAACCAAGTGAGACCTTTACATAGGCACCCCAACACTCAAAAAGGCGTGCCATAGGAATGCCAGTGTAAGGATAGAACACACGTAATACCCGTAATACTCCCTACAGCCGCTTCAGCGCCTTCTTCCTTTTCTCTGCCCCACTTGGTACCCCATTTGTTGCTGACCTCTTCACCGCCTTGGTGTTATTGGCTGCACCAGAAGTAGGGACACCTATACCGAGATTCACTGTTACTGGTTTGCCCACATTCGCGTCCGCGGTTGCCAGAGGTGAGGGAGACGGGTGACGTTCCTTGTCCTTACTTAGATCTGCTGAGCAACTTGATTTCACCGGTGGCGGGGGTACAGGAGACGCAGACTTCCGGGTAATAATAGGAACGTTTAAGTTTGAGCGAGCAGAAGAAGCAGATGATGTTGGAGGGCTGGGTGTCGTAAGAGAAGATGACTTGATAGGTACGCTAGGTAATTTTGATGAAGATGGCTCCGAAGTTGTTTGTGCTGGTGGTACAGATGGTATTGACACATTGGTTTCTGAACTTTCGGTGTTTGATTCGGTAGCTGCGGGTGTGTCAAATTCCACCGGCGGCTTCTTGGGTGTTGCATGTACGCTGGTGATAAGTTTTGCCCTCATACAATAACTGTCGTAGTTCTCAAGCAACAACCTTCCTGCTTCCTCATCCAAAGCTGACTCGGGATTTGGGTAGATGAGAAGACATTTGACTGTGACAAGAATGTGGGAAATGCCATATGTTGACTTCCAATCCTTCTTCAAAGTGTTTACACAGATTTCCCCCGTAGGGCCAACATTTGGATGGAAAATTTTGGTGGCAAACCAACCTGTTTATTCACGAAATATTGTGAGCGAGCATTTCCAAACAAAACAATGAATAACCAATTGTGGCATACATTTAGGTGGTGCGGCAGGAAATTCTTCTGTGAATTTGAATTTAACTTTAAAGTAACCACCCGCGTATGGCGTACCATCTTGAAAAAAGTGACATCAGTGAGCAGAGACGCGTCTTGAAAGTGTAGCACATACCAGGACCTTGAATAATCCCTGTAATATCTAGCATGTCCTGATCGCTTGACTGGATACGAATGCCTTCTGGCGGGCTGCTCTGAAGCTCGCTGAGTTCACGCATAATACGACGCGTAATGGCAGGTGAAGTCTGTGGTCCAAAAATCAAGAGAATTAGCACTGAAAAGGCAGAATGAAAGATGTCCGTAGCTACTTACCATGATTTAGAGAAGAGCAAAGGAAGTTGAATGGATGACTGAAATAGTAAATTGGGCGTTGTTCAACTTTGATGCGACGGAGTTTGAATATGAATCGCGATTGTTCAACTCTGATCATGTGCTTTAGCTTCTGAACTTAACAACTACAAATAAGTTCTCTTGTAGAGGACAAGCTCACCGACTGACAAGGAACACCAAACAAATAATCTGATGTTGTTATTAGACATGTGGTTAATCTATGACACTCGCACAGCTGTATCGTGCTGCACGTGCACCGGTCTATCCAATGCTTCAACGTGAAAACTCTCCAAAAGCGATTCAACACGTGGGAGGAATTCCTTTATTTTAATTGATCTTTGTGGCCTATTAATACCCAGGCTTATCGATCTTCGTTTTCTGCTGGTCTGTATTCTTGAACCTCAAGACTTACTAGTCCCTTGCTATTCATCTTGACAATTAACGGCATATCCCTGATGGATCTTGGATTAACGGATGTTCACGTCCTCGTCACTGGTATGTATCCCTTATACATATATGAGGTGTTCCGCTGATTACCTCCGATTCGTAGGAGCAAGCGGTGGCATTGGCTTAGAAACCGTGCGTCAATATCTAGGTAAATCACAATATTCCGGCGCCTACACAAGTTAGTCAGCTCACATCTATTGACAGAACAGGGCGCTTTGGTGACAGCGCACTACAACACGAATAACAGTACCCTAGCACCTCTTATCGCAGAATATGGACCATCCAGAATACGGGCAGTCCAAGCAAATCTTGTGCTTGAAAATGATGTTGCACACCTCTTTTCACCATACACGAATACATGGTGTCCCGTTCAAGTCATTGTAATCAACCATGCGATGTATCCTTCAGGGTTGCAGCCCCTATCTCGCATGTCGCTTGATCGTTGGAACACCACAATTGACACCAATTTGAACTCTGTATTCCTAGTCGCACGTGAATATTTACGCCACATGGAAAAAGCACCTGACGACATAAAGGAAAAGGCGTCGATGATTCTAATTGGTAGCACAGCTGGGAAATTTGGTCAGTATCTTATCGGTCTATTTAACCGCGGTAGAAATGCTGAGTTCTGTTTTCTGCTAGGTGAAGCTGGCGCTGCTGACTATTCCGCAACAAAGAGTGGTCCGTTTTGCTGTATACTATTCGCGCGGAAATACATCTCAAACTGAATCAGCGTTGATGTATGGTCTGAACCTCTCGCTCAAGAATGAAATTGTCAAAATTGCACCAAAAGGACGTGTTAATGCAATCGCCCCTGGCTGGGTGTATACAGTTAGTAGGATTTCGATACAATGGAATTCTTGACACTCAAATCTTCCGTCTACCATGCTTTATAGCCCATGGCAGAGGAAGATCTCAAAGACCCGGACGTTCTCTACAGGGTACTCGCAACGTGCGTTGGCATCTAACAGTCTCGTGGCCATCCTGACTTTTTCCACAGAACACCTCTGAAGAAAGTTGCTCAACCTTTTGACATAGCAACCCAAATCCTAGTCTTATCATCCAACAAAGTATCAGGTCATATATCAGGTCAAGTCTTAATGATCGAGGGTGGTATGGAGGGTATGTAGTTACCTGTCAAGGTCTCCGTGAAATTAATATTCAACTTCCCAGGTCGACTCCTCAACAAACCTAAAGATGTTGGTCTATGAATACACATTCGCTAAAACTACAAATCATATATTTCTTCCTTCTTGCAACTTCACTTTAGCAATCCCACGAAGTTTCTACTGGATTTTGCCTCTCAGTCTTATATCTCGTGAACTAGCACCAACTACCACCCCAATACTTCCTTCGGGCTTCTTCCATCCTTGTGCAACAACATCCCAGACCGACAGTGAATGTCGCGAAAGATTGATAGACACTGTCTTCTTCTGACCGGGCTTCAAGTCGACGTCACTGAATCCTTTTAATAACGAAGGTGGTTCACCGCTTGAAGAATCCATCTGTACATATAGTTGTGGGATCTGTTGCACAGGATTGGAATCAGTTTAAATAAAGTAAGAATTAGTAAGTTTGCCGTACCTCTCCTCCGGCGACTGGACCAGTATTTTGGATGTCAAATGATACTTTGAATGCTGGTCGATGTAACCTTCAAACAATATATTTCATACCCCATCCTACTGAAAGGAGATATATATTCGATTACGTACCAAGCAGCTGTCGAAGACCCGGCAGCAATAGGACTTGCCTTGCCTGCATCCCAATTTTTCTCGAGGTCACTTTGTGTTCGATCAGAATGCGACACCTTGGTCACTTCGCAGGTTGCTGTAAGTAAACTTGGTATAACTAAGCCCAAACCCGAATTCAAAGCGAGGTGTTATATTCCGCTTGAAGAAAAATGAAAAAAAGTTTAGGATGACATGGAACATGTAGACTCACGGCATCGAATGCTCTGTATCCTATCAACAATCTGCAAGAAGACGAGGTTATTTAGCTCTCTCAGATGTGCGACAAAGAAGATATTATTACTGACCCTTCAGTATAAGGAACTTGCAAAATTTGACCTGGGGTTCCCCCGGTCACCACTTGTGCAGAATAGTCGTCTATACTCTTTGCAATCGTGTATGGTAGACGTCCAGAAGGGTTCCAATCACCGTAGAGAACATCCGTTATTGAGTTCCCTGCTTCCTGACCTGGCGCCCCGGCCCAGAGGACCTAACAGTCCATCATCAGATGAGATAATTCTCCCTTCGTGAAGAAAAATTATTACAGCTGTGACATTAGGATGATCAATCCATGGCTCCACAATAAGTTGTCCAACACTGTGGACAATGACTATGGTGTTGTTATTCTGAGCTGCAACTGCAAGCACGAGGTTGTCTCCGCCATGGAATGCCGAGAGATTACCCCTAATAAAACATATTAAGAAAGAAAGTCATCGAATGCATATGAATCAGAGGTTACCTATCGCTTCCTTCACTCGAGTCCGAATTGATAAATACCAACTGCTGCAGATCTGCCAATAGCCATGTTTCCTGCCCTAGGTAGATTGAAATCGTCAAAAATCCAAGATATGGACGTTCTATCATCCCTGGCACGGCGTTGAATCGCTTCATATGGCTGGTGAAAAATTATACCTTCAGAAGTTCATGCAGCCTTTCAAGATGTAAGGAGGCTTCACATGATATCAAATATGTGAAATTGGCAGTCCTAGCATTCCAAGCAAAATTTAGATAAGTCAAAGATGCCTGCGATTTACTCACCCGCTACCTCCTCCCATTGCCAAGATACCATCATTCCCACCTTGATCACGGAATTCGTTGGGTCCTGCGAGACGGGCGGGTCCTGCATCACTCCCTGCCATGAAGATACTTCTTGGTTTCTTCAACGGTAGCGCTCCTCTTTCATTTTTCAACAGCACAGTACTTGCAGCTCCAATTTGTCTCACAACTTCGAAGTGATTGCCTTGGACATCTATGTGTTCATTCGTGGTCTCATCTCCTGGTTGGTTGCCATTGAAGTTGACTGCGGGATATGAGGGAGAATCTTGGTTGAGGAAATACCACCCCGCAAGGATCCTCGTCTGTAAATGTAAACTTAATCCGAGTTGGGACTTTTGGATTTGTAACACTCACTGCCATGTCTTCGACGCGAGCACGGGGAATCTCACCATTTTCAACGAACGCTGTCAAGTTACCACCAAAGAACGAGCCAGGACCTCTGCCAACATTTCCAGGCATTGTCATCTATCGTTAATATTATATATTGGTCATCATTTTAGTTAATAATTAAAAAGGTAACGTACGTCAAGACCTGCATTTGCTGATGCAGTGGAGTGTGTTCTGGAATGATAAGTTCGATGTCAAGTCTTACTTGAGCTGAAATCAGAAACTCACGCTCCCCAGTCCGACATAACATCTAATCTCTTGTATGAGTATATTATTACTATATAATAATTTCAAAATAGTACTCACAGCCCTGGAAGGCGAATTCGCGCTTGAGGATATCGTTGAGGGTTTTATCATTCTCGCAGGCATAAGTGCCGTTGACTTGGTCTAAAGTACACTCACGTCAGTAATTTGCTTAGCTTATAATGTTAAAAGGTATTCACTATAACTGCACATTATGCTTGTAACTCCTGCCATCACGCTCCTTAAAAACGGATGCGCATATATTTCATGTTGTGTTCGGTCATCTACGTTGGAAGAAGACGTCGTTCTGTCATGTTCTTGTTCGCTAAGAAATTTCCGGATATCAGCTTTCCAAGCTTAGCTGAAGGCTAAACAGGAACAGCTGACTTGTCAATGAAGTGTTTAGCACAAGCTTGTACGCCGCCTTCTTGCATTCCTACGATGGTCTCAAATGCCGCTACAAAAAGAGGTAAGATGGCAAATAAGGTAATATGTGATGCACCTTCACCTTCTCCAGCAAGGAACGGATCTTCTCCAAACCCTTCAAAGTTCCGACCTGCTTCAGCAACTCTTGCAAGATTCATCATAGGGCCAAGGGCTACATTTACACCCTTTCCCTTATGTTCAAGTCCCATAAACAAGCCTCGAAGTCGAATGAGAGATCGGTTGAATCTAACATGAAAAATTTAGAAACTGGACTGAAGATGTAAAATAAAAAGTCCTCACGTCGCAGCTGTGTTGATTCCAGTTGGGAATGAGGTAACAAAGTCAGCAAGGCGAACGCCCAGTGGTGAATCCTTTTGTCTTCATAAGTAAATTGTCAGAGTTGAGAAAAAAGAACAAACCTCCAAGCACAGTCCTGGCCATCCTTTTCCATCCACCGGCTCTATTGGTGGGATGTTTCCCTAATTAATAAGTTCAGGAAGAGATGGAAAATCTGTAGAAGTTATTCTCGAATGCTTACAACACATCGTCCAACAAATCCAGTAGATTCAAATCCTGTAGCGATGCTGGCAAGTTCATCCAGATTCAAGCCAGCAACCTAACATATGAGTTTCAAAAAATTAGCCCTCTAGCGACCCATGCTTTGTTTACTTGCCTTGGCTTTTGCTTTCTTGTACGCAGATGACCAAGCGGGAGCAAAGTCGAAAACTATACCCGATTCCCCATCCACAGAAGGAGGGTTCTTGGGATCGACAGAAGGAAAAACTCCAGCTACGGGTGCCTGGGATGGTATAGAGAAGGGAGTGAATGCACCTTGTGATTCGGATGTCACACCAGCTGGATTACTTGAGATGGGGGATATGATAGATGTCACCACCTCACTTGCAGAGGAAAGTGGAATGCTTTGCACTGACGAAGAAACGCCAGAAAGAGGTACTGATAAGCTTGAAGCCTGACTGAAAACGCTACTACCAGATATATGAGAAATGGCAGTAGGGCTTGCTGAATGGGCGGATATAGATACGCCCAGAGGGACGGCACATAAAGCTAGGGGGACATGGCATATTGCCAGGAGGGCCTTTACGTAGGCAAGACGACGAGACACCATTGTAACAAGTGGCTATTGGGGTGTTTACAATGACACTTTCTCTTGGACCTGCAAAACTTCTGGTCTCATATAGCTGCTAACAATTTTCAACAACCAATCGTTTGGCTCGCCTTTCATGACGTTCTTCACAAGGCTTTCTTGTACAGTATCGCCTGAACAGACACGAGATGTGGCCCCATGACTGTTAAGCAGCTTCCAAAGTACTGTCTAGAGTGGTATGGTCTGGTTGTCCTGCGATAAAAGTACTCGGAGTATTTGTCAAGATAGAAGAGAACACCATTCCTCGTGCACTGGCATCGATTTTAGCTAAAATTGAAGTACCATTTCACCTTCATATGATCAGGTGGGGTTGGTAAACGCGTGTAGTGGGAGGTCTACAAATCTGAAGAACCTTCCTACAGACTCTGCATTACCCAAGAACGGCAACTTCCTTCGAAAAGCCAGTGAGAACATGACTAAGTTTATATGTCAAAGTATGGTCGTGTCCAGTGAAGACCAACTTTGGGCTGTTACGAATGAAAATCGGGCTTAAGGAGTGTGGTGTTCAAGCACGGCATGAAGAAACATGGAAGTGAGGTTGAGGGTGCAGTCGGACCGGCTGTAAGTAACTCTTACACATGATCATGTTACTAAGAAAGCGGAAAAATGGTACGTAACGATAAAATGTCAGAGACTTTTGGGGTATGTAAATTTGCAGACGTGTACAGGTCAGATATCTAGTGGGGTACGAAGAACTTGAGTCCTGATTGCATTCTAAGCCCAGTAGTCTATGAGTAACTTGGAATAACTTCATTTTTTATATAGGGATGCGTCCATTTAATCTTGTATCGCGACTGCTGGCACCAACAGTTACTCCAATCTTTCCTTGTGGTCTTCTCCATCCTTGTGCTACAACATCCCAGATGGATAAATCATAACGCGATAGGTTCAATGTAATCTGTTTCTTCTCGCCAGGTAGCGCTTCCGTATTGGTGAAACCCCTCAATACAGAAGGAGGTTCACCTGACGAAGCAGGGAAGTTGACGTAGAGTTGGGGAATCTGTCCATGCGGTCAGAAAATACAAGTATAACTTTCATGATGCAAGTTCTTCACCTCTCCTCCAAAGACCGAGCCCGAGTTCTCAACGAAGAATGTTACTTTGAAAGCGGGTCGATGTAACCTTGTAGAAATGCAGTAAGTAACTTTGTCTCCAGTATTCCAGGTAAACAATACCATATAGCCCTGGTTATACCTTCCAACTGTGGTGTGGCCTTTCCTTGCTCCCAAGCTTGGGCAAGCTTTGTATCTGGACCATCATCCACCTGCAACTTCTCGATATGAAGTCCACTGTATTTCCACTTTGTATAGCTTAGTCCAAAACCGAATTCAAAACGAGGTTCAATATTGTTCTATTGTCACAGTGAGCTAGCATTGAGTACCACAAGGGTATATACTTACAGCATCGAAGTGGCGATAATCAATTAGTAGGCTATTTAGAATTCTTGTTAGTCTTTTAAAAAGTGACTGAGAGAAAGGACGAACCCTTCTGCATATGGAATGCTCAGAACATCTTGTGGTCCTCCTCCCAAAATGAGCTGTGCGGAATAATCTTCCATTCGCTTAGCAATGGTGTATGGGAGTCTTCCTGTGGGGTTCCATTCTCCATACAAGACATCGACTAACGAGTTTCCAGCTTCTTGACCAGGGAGTCCAGCCCAAAGAACCTTTTTTTAAATGAGTCACTCTGATGTTGGGTCCACAAGTATAAGTGTGAATTTACCGCGGTAATGTTGGGATGGTCGATCCAAGGTTCTACAATCAACGGCCCCACGCTGTTGATGATAACAATTGTATTGTTGTTTTGAGCGGCAACAGCTTGGATCAAATCATTCCCGCCATGCCAGAGCGTGAGATTTTTCCTAGAAAGTGATTTATTAGAAATTTGATGGAGAAATTAACAGCGAGAGCCATACCGATCACCCTCGTTGTTGTCAACAGTGATATAACCTTCTCCAGAGTCTGAGTTGACGAAGACGAGTGCAGCAGACTTCCTTATAGCTACATTACCCGCACGCGGAAGATCGAAATCATCCAAGAACCAGGAGACAGATGTGCGATCTTTCCTAGCCCGTTCCTGGATGGCTTCAAGTGGCGTGATAAGGTAGGTGAAATTTGCAGTTCCAGAACCCCATCCCATTGCCAAAATACCATCAGATCCTCCCTACGGGATGGGTCAGAGATGTCATAAACATGGTATTATAGGTTTACCTGATCAGAGAATTGATTCGGGCCTGCTCTTCCTGGACCTGCATCACTCCCTATCATAACCAAGCTCCTAGGTTTGTTCAATGGCAATGCACCACGCTCATTCTTCAACAAAACAATACTTGCGGCACCAATTTCTCTAACTACACTGAAGTGGTCGTCTTGTACATCGATGCGTTGATTTGTTGCCTCGTTGTCAGGCAAGAATGCGTCAAAGTTGGTCATTGGGTAGTTTGGACTGTCTTGGTGCAAAAGATACCAAGCGGCAAGGATGCGTGTTGCTAAGGTATATCATGAGCATCGAAGAGGTAAGAGAGTAGTATATGCTATCGCTCACCCATATCGTCTACTCTTGATGCTGGAATGGTGCCGTTGTTCACATATGCGGTTATGTTTGCACCAAAATATGTTGTTCCAGATGAAAATGTGATATCACCCGGCATGGTCATCTTAATAAATATCAATACGGCAGAATACAAGTTTTTAGAGATCATGGACTTACATCCAAACCAGTAACGACAGAGATAGTTGACATGGTCCTATAAAAGCGGTCGGATGACGTATTTGGGACATTGAAATTGGACTTACGCCTGCCAGTCAGACATGATGACTATAGTATCTTATCAGAACCTATACCAGAATAATTATAAAACTACGTACAGCCTCGGAAACCATATTCGCGCTTTACAATGTCATTCATGATCTTCTCGTTTTCGCATGCAAAAGTACCATTGATCAGATCTATAGGAAGCGTGAGTTTGTGATTCATGGATTCGAAGGTGGGAACGTACTGTAACTGCACATCATGCTTGCTACTCCAGCCATGACACTCCGCATAAAAGGATGCGCATATATTTCGTGTTGTGTTCTGTCATCGACATCAGAACTTTCCTGCGTGCGCTTATGCTCCTGTTCACTGTTGTATAGTGTGAACATTCAGTAACCAGTAATTTCATTCCAGACGCACTTGTTGATAAGATGCTTCGCACAAGCCTGTACTCCACCTTGCTGCATCCCCAGGATTGTTTCGTATGCAGTCTCACCAGTTAGATATGGATCTGCGCCAAAACCTTCCCAGTTCCGTCCACCTTGGGCAATACGACCCATATTCATCATTGGTCCAAGTGCAACATTTACACCTTTTCCTACGTGCTCAACACCCATGGAAAGACCACGGGAGCGCATAAGTCTGCGGTTGAATCTGTGTATACGATTAAGCTTCCCATATTTTGGATTGTGCAGTATAAGAATACGAACGTAGAGGCTGCATTGATTCCAGCAGGGAAGGCGGTGACGAAATCGGCATTACGCACCCCAAGCGGGGAGTCCTGATAATTTGTTTAAGTTAATGTTCTTGCAAACAAAAGTACCACTGACTTCAAGGCATAGTCCAGGCCAACCTCTACCGTGTATAGGCTCTATTGGGGGTATGTTTCCCTAAAATCATGTTATGATGTGGGTCTTGACAAATAAAAGGAACTTCTACTGACAACACAGCGACCATTCATCCAACCTACACCTGTTGATATATTGATTTTTTCATCTAGTGAAAGGCCAGAAACCTGAGGAAAAAGTCAATTAGGCGTCATCGCGTAACAATTATCCCGAAAAGAAGATGCAGGGATGCCATCATACATCAATAGAATACGTGCTAATACGCGACGCGATCGAGATGCGAATAGGCTAAATTTCGCATCCAGGTTATAATTTCTGAGACGTCCTGTACAAAAGTACATTTGGTACGCCTCGTCACGATCAATGCATGCACCATAAACATTTATGACCTAGTGCTCTATAATTTGCATATAGAAGGGTGATTGTAGGAATCGACCCCGATCGCATTGTAGAGGAAGGTCAACTCACTTTCGCTTTAGCTTTGGAGTATGCGGCGCTCCATGCAGGCCCGAAGTCAGGTATAATGGAGGAGCCAACCTAGTGTCATTAATTAATTTCCCAGATATGATGCAAGGGTTTTCAGCTCACGGGTGGTGGGTTCTTCGGATCCAAAGAAACAAAGACAGAAGGTATTGGTACTTCGGAGGGTGTAGGAAACGGAGAGAAAGTGTTTTGAGAGATCGGAACATGAATGATTGGCTCTGTTGGAGGTACAGGAGGGACGCTGGACGTAGGCGGTTGTTCCGTAGAACTTGGAATAGCAGAAACAGTGCTTGTGAGACTCTGAACAACCGAACTTGCGACGGATGCACTGGACTGAGGAGTCGAAGCCGCAATGGAAGTACTAGCGGACAGAGAGCTTGCGTTTGAAATTGAGCTTGAAAGGACACTGCTCGATGAAAGAGAAACAGATGACGCAATTACTGTGCTGGTAATAAGCACCGAGGTATTCGAAAGAACCGGAGTAGCACTCGAGGTGCTAGAGAGGACATCACTGTCCGCAGCGAGAACGAAGGGAAGTAAAGAGAGGTATGGCCACTTGTGCAAAATCATGGTGGTTGAAAAAATGAAGCGACGTTGTGGAGCAAGCGAAGCCGCTTGTTATAAACTTATAGAACATGCTTCCACAGTTCAGCTAACGAAGAAGAAGACTGGATAGGTCTTAGTTCTGTTACGTAAATTTATCTCCGCATGTATCTAAAACACCGGCTCGTGACCACATAAATCCGTTCAACACTGATCAACTCACTTTTTTTTGCTTCCATTCAACCTCATATATCATAGTCTCCACTCTCTCATGTGTATCTCTGTTCATATTTTTACACTCCTTCCCAACAAATATTTCATGCGCAGCACTGACTCCTCTGCACTGTGTACATCATATCGAGTATAAAGTGCACAAGTTCTGTATACACTCAAATTTCAATTCGCAACCTTTTCAGTGGCTCTGGAAACATCATCTCCATCATTTCGTAAAATTCTGGTAGGAGCATCCACAAGGTTAGTGTTGTCCTACTTGATCTATTTCCGTAACTTACGACCTTTAAGACCTTGTGACCTTGTGGATTACATCTCATATGACTCCTACGTCGCCGGCAATGGACTTCCAGAAGCTAACTGGTGAATAATTTTATCTCCGTCTAGAGCGGTTGTGAAGGTTACCAACCGGGCACAAGACAGCAATTAGGGTACACGCTTGCTCCGCCATGAGAAATTCAGCGGTATGTAAATCCGAAAGGACCTGTTAATTCTGTCCCTCCCCAGTTGCCCACAAATTTCATGGAAGTTCAAAAGTCTTGGTTCTGTACTTATACTTAGTATGTGTATTACTAATGATTTATCTCAAGTATACTAACACTGTAGTTTCTCCATATGTTAATAGTTAT
The DNA here is from genome assembly GCA_009739215.1 of Floccularia luteovirens. NCBI lineage: Eukaryota > Fungi > Basidiomycota > Agaricomycetes > Agaricales > Squamanitaceae > Floccularia > Floccularia luteovirens. Next base: position 528,175 of record VSJF01000009.1, read on the forward strand.
CGTAGTGTATTGTTGTTGTACCAAGCAATATATTTCAACAAACCCGACATACTGTAGTGACAATTTTCAGAACTTTGCATGAAGGAGATTTATTTCGGTCATCACTTTTCCCTTCCCGGCTCTCTGTTTTGTCACCAAAGCTTCAAGCTTCATCTCTCTCTGTTTAATAAGCTGAAGTTGTTTTATAGAGGCTCGCGCGCATCCACCAATGAGATGAGGAGTTCCTCTATCAGTCATATATCAGAAGTTTACAGTGATCGTTGGGGTCTGTAACTTTTGATGAATCTAACCTTGACGACAATAAGTAGTTATTTCTATTAGTATTACGAAAGTGAGATTAATGTAACAGGACACATCAGACTACGATACATAGAGTACAAGACCACGAAGGGGAACTATACAAAGCACACGAATATCATAACGCAAAGATTAAGGGAGAAGAAGAAAGTTCAAGCTGTCAGTTTGGGTATAACCCTGACCATCTGATCTATATTGATGAATTGTACCCAAGACTCCAAATCCTTCACATCCTCATACCATATGAATTTTGATTCCCTTGTACCTCGAAAGAATGCACAAACACATTGGTAGTTCTCTTCAACCAGTTGGGTTTTTCGAGCGACTCCAAGACTAGCTTCAAAAATACGAAATTCCCAGCCTTGTAATGGATGTCCATCTCCATGGGCACGTTGCTCAGGAACATTGAACTCAAGTCGCGACCAATCGAAGCCGAACGGTTGACCTATCGCTTTAATGTAAGCTTGCTTGAGAGTTAGGACAATGCAAAGTCGTTTCAAAATGGTCTCGTCAGTTGGTTCACTTGTGATCATTGCGATTTCTGAAGATGTCAACTATTTTGATCAAACCATCTTGATCAAAAAAGGAACTGCACATAAATGGTGTTAGAGCACTAACCTTGTGTGAGAGAGATTCTACATATGCTGACACCGTCACTCCTCGTGGTTCCACGGACAGTTGCTTGATTCCAAGCCCAATGTTGATGACCTTGCGTTGCGTACCCTGTGTCATAGCCATACCGCACAATGAGTTCTCGTACGTAAGGTGGTACCCTATCATCGAATGTAGAAATTTTTCAGGTGACATATCGTCCGGGGTCTAAGAACGTGTAGTCAATGGCGATAGGAAACAAAGACTTCATATGAACCTGTTCTATCCAATGCTTCCCATGTGCAGTCGTGCAGTCCCTCCATTTAGCACGAGGTATTCTTCTGTGACGCATCATAAGCAAAGGTAACATGTTAGTAATGAGGTGTCCTAGGTTATAATTTTCATTAGGACTTTCTCTCGAGGTCATCAAAAACTCACGAAAACTATTTGGATCCGGTGGGTTAAAGGATGTCTTTGCATGAGGGACACAATCCTCCACTACCTTATGACAGGCCTCATACTCCTACAATTCGTTCGAAATCGTCTCGGTCGGCTGTAAAGGAGAGAAAGTGGTACCCACTTCTCTGGTATATTCTCTATTAAGGGATAACATCCAGACGAGGATCGGACAGTCACCAGACATGCTTGAAAAATACGAAGGTAAGTGCCGTTCACAGCTTGCCCATCCATACCCCTTGAAATATCATGTGACCTGTCAATTGTACGCTGTTCCAAATGCCCATATGAAGTGTGGCATAAAGCAATGATCCGAATCCAACTGCAATCAAAAACTTTTTTTGCTGACAGCTGCTATAGAGACATCCCATATATATGTCTATGTCCAAGCTTGGGCAAGGACCCGACTCGGTGACTTCCAAATACAATAATTATGTGCTCACTATCAATTCTTTCAATCATGCTCTGTCGTAGGATTTTTCTGTCATTATCTACACACAACATTGGGCTGAACAAGATCTAGCACCAAGATCGGATACAGGACAACAGACAAGTACCAGCAATCTTCTGATGATCAGTGGTTGCAAATTTATGTGCTGTTATAGGCATAGTTAATGAAGTCACAAACCTTGTGAGAGGAAATGTAAGTGCGTTATGTAGCGTGTAGGCATAAGGTTGAGGGTACCTTAATTGCGAGATCGACAAGCTTCCTATCGGACAGATGAAAACCTTATATATGGACCATATAGCCTTCATTTTAACCTTTGAAACACTTACTATTTTATGATGAGACCGCTGGAGTGTGTTATGTTTGAATAGGACAAATGCTGCTGCTTTATCCCTCGATTTTTCCTGACAAATGTTGTGGACTCCTCAACACACAACTGAGCTAGAGACTCATTGATATCTGTTATGTACTGCGCGGACTGAGCCGATATTCGGGGTTACGTAGGCGACAGATTTCTCATTCTGTTGGTTTATGGGAGATTAAAACGGGGAGGAGGCAGTGACTGACTATAACCTGCGACTGGGGCTAGGTTTGTAGTTTCGCTATTGTTAGCATCGGTCCGAAGGTTTGAGGAGGGGATTATGTCAAGCACTTTACATCCGATAGCACTCGCCCAGCAAAGTACAGAGCCCAGGAATATCCAAAACACCGCTTCGCCCATGAACTAGACCGCTTTCCTGTCTACCATATGTGCGGTCAGAGCGACGATGGCATGCAACTGGCACATTATGGTAGATCAGGCCCATGGTGCAGCTGAGAGGAGCGCCCCACCTGAACTCGCACGCCATTTACTCTAGGCGTTGTACACGAGCCCCACGTCGCACACACAGCAGTGTGCCGTCATGTACGACTAAGTCAGAGTCAGCGGTCAGAAGCCCCGCTTTCCCTTGTGGTTGTATAGTTGAACAACATGTGGTTTGGATATCCTAAGCTGGAGATGTACTCGCCTGCATTTTGTGTGGTTTTGGTGCCAGTGGACTAGGCGTTATGTTATCCGGGAGGGATTTTTACTTCAGGTCAAGCTGGGAGTGGATGGAAGTGGTCGTGAATCAAAGGGGCTTATGGTTCTTTCTATTGTGCTCAACTATTTATGCTGTTCTCGGCTTGAAAAGTTGGCTTTGTTTGGTGCGAATACGCGTTGGACAATACCACGTGACATCACAAATAAAGGTTTCACGTGAATTATCACCATATCATTGTAGTCGCGGTTGAGCACTACCCCCAATGCCCTTATATCAACTGACCTCGTCGAATATGACTACTCGCTAATATCATCGCCCAACCAAAGATAATAACTACACCCAACGTCATTCTATACCAAGAGATAAAAGTACTGGTTGTAAGTTGTCCCAGCTTTGACACATTCAGTACCCATTTTGCCTAACATCAAAACCACACACAATGTAGGCAGACATGTCTTCAGCTATGAACCCTGCCGGTTTCATGTCACTGTCGCTCTGGCTGCACGCATGATAGACAGGGAAGCGTTCTAGTTCATGAGCTAAGTAGTGATTTGAGTATTCCTGAACTATTTATTCCATTCAGTGAGTGTTGCTATCTTCTAGAATTATGGAGGCTTCTCCGCTAGACTCAAGAGTCCCGTTACATAAATATCCAGATGAATATAACTGAAGTATCCTCAATGTGGCAGAAGAATTGGGCAGAATTTACCCGTTGTTTACACCATGGAAGATGGGCATCTAAGAGAAGCAATGAGTTCTTTTTCATTTGTCTCTACAGTTTCTTATATCAAAATGATTAAAATTATGAACATCCTGTAATAAATGAAAACCAATCATGCAGGTTTGAAAACGATCTAAATACTAAGTTTATATTTTCTTGTCATTAGGCACCAGGTAACAAAATTTGTAAGGACATTCAAAACACTGCAGTAAGTGTTCCGAATTTCCAGATGTTTGTGGCTGAAATCTGTCATTAGTATCAGAAATTTGCAAGCACGTATTTTAAGGACGTTCACAGCAGATTCATCTCTTTCACCTCTTTAAGACCACTTTTCAGCTAAGTCTATGATAATTAAGGTTCCTCGCTTCGCATGTAGTTTACACAATGTAAAATTGGGGTCTTGGTTAGTTTTTATACCTTCTTACCCCCCCCCTTCTCATACAACAGCGCAGCTACATATTCTCCGATACATCCTGAGTTAATCTTCTTTGATAGAATGCTGTATAGGGCGCGAAATACGTACACCTTTATGTGCTGATCCATGACCGTCGGGGCATAACCTTCGTTGACATGAATGTGTTTGCCCTACTCTACTTCTCTGAACGAGTGTCTGGGAGGCGACAAATACCACATGGTTCTTTCACAGCATATCTATTTTTTTAAATCTTTCAACACCATTGTGTTATCAACACTTGACAGGTGGAACTAAAAATAGTCACAATCGCGACGTGTTGGCGCCTCTTATTTCTCATTTAAAGCTTGCCTTGGACCGCTCAGACTATCTTCAAAGCCCCAACATGACAAAGAAACTAGCCACAGTTGTTTTCATATTTCTCCTTGGAATATTTGCCACACCAAGCTCTGGTCAAGAGAAGATATCATGCGAGGTGCAGGACCAAGCTCGGCGTGTTCTTACATCCGAGTGGACTGAAGCTTCTTGGACAACGGTATAGTTTCTAAATTTCCAATATTATTATCCATCAAGTTCATCGCCCCTTTACAAGATTACGCCAAACAAAACATTGAACTGGATAGACTGCTATACTGGGCGCCAGTGTGCTCGTTTGATAGTGAGATTACTATTATACCAATTAATTCACTGTCTAAGCTTATCATTAATAGGTTCCTTTGAATTATTCCGACCCAGATGGTGCGACTGCTATCATAGCAATGGCACGTAAACCAGCTGGCGTTCCTTCGAATTCGCCAGACTACAAAGGTCCCATTCTGGTGAACCCTGGAGGTCCAGGAGGAAGCGGCGTGTCAACTATCGTATCAAGCGGGGATCTATTTGCCTCAGCTCTTGGCCCGAACTTTGACATTATTGGATTTGACCCTCGAGGTATGCATTCGTGTAGTGAGGTTAAACTGTTACTCAGAAGACAACATCATCTAGGTGTTTCTCGCTCGCTTCCACAAGTGATATTCTTCAAATCGCCAGTCGAGCGTGCACTTTTTAGAGCGGAAACTTCAAGCGACCTTGCAGTGGGTGTTTCGCATGTCTGGGCGTACGCTCAAGTAGAAGGACAATTAGCGGCGGATACAGACACTGGATACCTAGTCCATATCAATACGGACCAAACTGCCCGCGACATGCTCGAGATTGTCCAAGCTCATGGCCGTGATAAACTTCAATATTATGGAATCTCGTACGTGCTGCTCCATCTCCCGCTTGTGTACCTCAAACACCTTCAACTCCAGGTACGGGTCCGTTCTAGGGCTAACATTTGCTGCCATGTTCCCGGTTGGTTCTATCCAAGTAGAAATCTACATGACCCTAATACATATTTAAAGGATAAAGTCGAACGCATCATCGTTGATGGTGTTTTAGACATAGAAGACTACTATTCGAGTGAGTACTCACACATTCATAATGGCGCTTAGCTACTTACATGATTTCCAGCGTCTTGGCTACAAAATCTCTGGGATACAGACAAAGATCTCAACACTTTCTTCACTGGCTGTGTCGCCGCAGGTCCTGAGCACTGTGCTTTCCATGCTGACACACCGGAAGAAATATCCAGTAATTTGAACATTCTCTTTGAAAGTGTCCGAGCCAAACCGCTTGCGGTCCACACGAACCTGTCATACGGCCTTCTAGACTACATTGGACTGAGGTCTACAGTACTTTCCGCACTCTATTCCCCCTTCGCAACGTTCTCCAGGCTCGCTCAGGGACTTGCTGATCTTGCAGCTGGAAATCCACAAACTATCTATGCACTCACAGCGACAATTCCTTTCAACTGTTCAGAAACCGACATCCCACCTGCAAATGGTAAAGAGGCAAAACAAGCTATAATTTGCAACGATGGGGATGATATCTCTGGGAGCTTGGAAGACGCTCAAAATTACACTAATACATTACTCAATATATCCCAGTGGGGCGATATATTCTCAAAAAATCGTATCGGCTGTTCGTGAGTGGACAATAAAATTACTTTCCGGCCTCGGTAGTTACTGATATCCTATATGTTCACAGCGGGTGGCCTAAATTGCCAAAGACACATTTTAAAGGTACGCACTCTATTGATTGAGCCATGAAAACATTCCCACATTATCACCAAGGACCTTTTGTAGGAAATACTAGCTATCCCATTTTGCTCATTGGCAACACTGCCGGTAAGTAGCACTGATCACGAGCTAACACCTTACCAGCTAAACTTTGACAGACCCAGTAGCACCAATTCGTGGGCAAGTATCCATGATATTCATATGACCTAAATAGTGACCTAATTGCTGAATACAGGGCAATAAAAGCCTCTCAAGGCTACTCTGGTTCAGTTGTCTTGACCCAGGATTCTGCTGGTGTAAGTTAGACGCAATTTAAGCAAATCTATTACGACCTCTAATAACTCCAATCCGCAATACAGCATACTTCCCTGGCAGCGACGTCAGTTTGCACAATTACTTTCATCAGGCAATACTTTCAGAATGGTACCCTCCCCAAAGCTGGTACCGTGTGTCCTATTATTGGATCTCCATTTACCAGTAATATGGGGCCATCTTCACCGGATCCACCAAGCACTTTAAGCCGTGATTTGGATGAACCTGACCAAATTCTCAAAGCAGCGCAAGAATTAAGCAGGGCTTACCCGGTATTAATACCAGGGAAGCTGAATTTCTAAAGCAATATATCGGGTCGTTCTCATTTATAAACTGTTTTAATGTATTTTACATGGACAGTTATGTCGAAACAATTTAAGTAACATGTATTCATTTTGACCGGAGCAAAGGCAAATGCAGATTGACCGTCATGTAAACGGTCTTATTCAAATTTCTATGAATGCACCACCAAGTAGTTCCTCCTGCCAACTTCAGATAATGAGCAACGTTGAAATACTCTATCCATCAGCCGGTAAGTAACTCCCTAACATCTCTCTTCGACAAGTGTGAGAGGCTGCCGATGTTAATCGATAATCAACCGACGCCTGTTGCAAATTCACTCATTTCTACCTGCTGACGCCGAGTACGAACGTTAAAGTTCGAGACGTACTTGGAGTAAACACTCCCCACAGCTGGCCTTCCTACTCTCGCTATCTACCCCGTTATTTTGACCATCCTCGATAATCATTTGACCATCCATCGATTTTCTTAACATCACCACCTGATTTTCAATGTTATGGATGTGTCTTTGAACTCCCAATTCATGTTGGGGTTTGTCCGTAGTCAGATATATTTGACATTTGTATTCGTATGGAGTGACAGTCCATAAGTTAACTTTATTTCTCCTTTCAGGCCGTTCGTTCCGCGCCCCTCAAGACTCGGGCTAGATGTTCCCGGGCCTATTTGAATAACTTGTTATGGAGGATTGAATGTAACTGTAGCTTGCTGCGATTATAAGCATTCCCTGATTATTGTTAAAATTGAATCGACATTAATAAGACAACGTTGGTATGGTATCCCTGAGAAAAATGAGTAGGAACTCATCTACCTTAGCCAAGTTCTTCCAGGAGAGAGAGGCATTCTAACTTATACCTGTGAGTCCGAAACTTCCTCTAGATATGTCCATTGTTCTGATTAGGAGTTCCCCTAGGATACAACCATCAATCAAATGCCTGTCAGCATCTACAATACAAAAAGCAGGGAGCAGTAAGGTTTAGAAGTACTTTGTAGAACATTTTTGTATCTTGTTTGACAGACAGATCATACAGATGTATACGGAATCCGTCGTGTCCTGCAAAAGAACGATAGAGGAAAGCTTGGCAAAAGGCATAAATAAAATACGCGGTTCCAGACATTGCTGATAATTTGGGACGACGAGCGTCGTAAGAGTCTTGTAAACCACGCATGATTCCCATAAAGATGTACAAAAATACGAGTAATTCCTCCGCTGTCGAAATAAGTATGGCCAGAAGCCACAATGGAGTCGCCCTTGAAGGCTTCAATGATTCGTTCTATCACCGCATCATTATGCGCAGTAGCTTGAAACAATAAATTCGACTTCGGTATGCTCTTCCAAATGATAGCTGTGATGTGCCCTGTGATATAAACATATTGTTGATATATGAGCAAAAGGAAATACACAACTAACATACGTTCTTTCAAGGGACAATTTAATGTTCATAAAGTCGAAGACCTATTGAACAGAGGGGTGAGTAATAAAACGGAAGTAATCCTAATCCCCGTGTCATTAGGACAGATCTATCCGCAGCAGTCCATTTTCGTTACAGGTATTCACGGTACATCCTTCGATTGTTGTTAGTGAGGATTCTCCACCTCGGGAACAGGCAAAGCCGGCAAGTTTCGTTGACTTTATGATGAGTGTTTTGGAACGAAGCAAGCGCTCTGCCCACAGGGAATGTTGCATTGTAACACAATAGAATAAATCTGGTAGATATGGAGTATCTACTGGAAGCAAACGAAATATCAGAGCATCAGGTCATTAGTTTGAAGTTTCCAAGTCGGTGACATTTGCAGCATTGATCCTCTTCGAAAAACAGGCACATAAAGTATAAAAGTCAACGTTCAACCTCGATCTGTTTCCAGTGGCTCGGGTATCAATGCAAAATCTTCCATAGTGGTGGTTTGGTTGCAACTGTACCAGTCGTGTGTATTTACTTGGCGTTCTGAATATCGGCAAACTCCTTCGACATTGGCAAACCCGGTTGAATAGTTCAGACGTTCTATTATTTACGTCGAATTCCAGTTCCCCGATTACTTAACCAATCTGACCCGATTCTATGGGATGTCAATCTGTACCAAGATACGGCAGTGAGTTGTGTGTGCTCCTTGCGCTTAATATGGGAAGGTAAAACCGCATCAGGCTACGACTACCAGCCCATCACTTATTCTTTGATTTTGACAGCAGCTTGGGAATCTCTTCACACCATGTCCAACTTTATGGATACACTTTGCAAACGGGCTCTCCACATCATTGGTTACATCCATCGTACTTCATTCAAAATCTGAGATTTGACCCCGCACATGGGTATTTCCTTCAAACAGGAGCTTCTATGAACCTCGAGCACGTTATGTTATACTTTTCTGAGCTATTTCTATCATATTCTTCAAACATTTCCTGACCCAATCCACAAGTGGTCTGGTTGACCACATAACGGCTGGTTCCAACATATTATCTAGAGACAGTCGGACAACCCAGCTCTGCAGTCTCTGGCTCCTCTTCCTCGGTTGTCTAATATTAGTTCAGCCAAGCTAGCTCGCTGCTCCTCGACTACCTTGGCGTGAGGCAGTTGGCGCTTTCTCGCGTAATGGAATTGTTTTTGACGGCCTTGTCATGAGAATTATTGTCAACAAACTCCTGCAATAGGCGATTTTTCTCAATCCGCAGTCACCGCAGCTCCTCTCGTATACTATGCAATCAATTGGCTATACGCCGCGGTGGTATCTGTTGTTGCGTAACGCAATAAGCACCGGAATACACTTGCTCCATCTGATTAGAAGGCTCCAGTGGTTCATAACACTCGTCAAGAAACATTCCGGGTAATGGACGCACTTGCTATGCTCTCCGGTTATTCGGGCTAATCCTTCGGAAATATGCATTATCTAGTGCAAATCCCATACCAGGAATCCCATCGTTTCAAGCCTTTTTCAAGTTGTACAACTGCGGGCGCATCTTTTGTTTCGATTAGATCATACATTGCTTGCAGTTACAATGGTACATGGACAAATGTCCTTGGCGAGCTATTTCTGCTTCATTACTGCATCCTTCAGTTTCTTTCGTGATGCCAAGAGGTGTTTAACAATATTCTTTTCAAGAAATATTGGGACTTTGTTAATTCTGAAATAGATTCTGGTCTCCACTGGTAGGTATAAAAGCAACATCTCATCCATTAAAATCCATCAGCTTTCTCTGCAGAGCAACTTCTACATTTCATATTATTCGAATCTTATCAACATGAAGCTCAACAAAAGCTTTGTAGCCTTTATCCTTGCCACAGTTATCTCAACGTCTATTGCCTCTCCGGTAAAATTCATGCTCTATGCATGCAATATATTTGCTAACAGGAATAATATTAGGTTCCAGTTGCTACTGTTGATCTCTCTGCTCGTCGCCACGGAGACTCTCGTGGGGGACATGACAGACATGATACTCGCGACTTGGAGGCCCGCCGCCATGGTGGTCACGATGATAATGATGACAACCGTGGCGGACGAGACAGAGACCGACACGATACTCGTGACCTAGAGGCCCGCCGCCATGGTGGTCATGATGATAATGACGATAATCAGTGGCGGACGAGACGGGGACCGACACGATACCCGGGGATTGGAGGCACGCCGTCATGGTGGTCACGATGACAATGACGATAATCGTGGCGGACGAGACGGAGACCGACACGATACTCGGGAATTAGAAGCACGTCGCCATGGTGGTCATGATGACAATGACGACAACCGCGGGGGACGAGACGGAGACCGACACGATACCCGGGACTTGGAGGCCCGCCGCCATGGTGGTCATGATGACAATGATGACAACCGTGGCGGACGAGACAGAGACGGGCATGATACTCGTGATCTAGAGGCCCGCCGCCATGGTGGTCATGATGACAATGACGATAATCGTGGGGGACGAGACGGGGACCGACACGATACCCGGGGATTAGAGGCCCGCCGCCATGGTGGTCATGATGATAATAATGACGATCGTGGGGGACGAGACAGGGACAGACACGATACTCGGGATTTGGAAGCACGCCGCCATGGTGGTCACGACGACAACGATGACAATCGCGGGGGACGAGGCAGAGGGAGGGGTAGAGACAATTGAAACGTGGGTCACTGTCTTCCAAAGATGAGAGTTGGGAGAGATTTTGATTGCAAGAAACAGAAATTTCTTTCCAAATGGACCTTATTTCAAGATGTCATCCCTACTCCTGTGTTCTAGTCGTCTTACCTTTCAAAGTGCTATACTCTGGAAAACCTCGTTTCTGTCTCGGTAGTATCGAAAATGTTCCTTTAAAAATATTTTGAACCGATGAATGGACATGTACACTATTGAATAGTTGTCAATTTTATATATGAATCAATATGGTTATTGCGCACTACGGCAGTTCTCGAAGTTAATTGTCAAGTTTTCTTGGTGAATGAGTGGAGTTAAATTTTGGGAACCTCTACAATGACGTCTACGTGTTAACGACTGTATCGATACCCATATATTGGTCATATTAAGAGTTTGTTTGTCAGATAGCCAATAATGTTGTATTTTAGACGTGTAAGGTAAGTTCACGGATAGCTGTACAGGTCGCACTATTCGAATTTCTTGCGGTAAGCCCTGTCTGTGTCACCCCGGCGGTTATTAAATTCTGAGCTGCGGTGTCCACCTCCCCAATCGCCCCCATAACTTTTTCTCTTGGGGGCTGACGATGAATCTCGTGTACGATTCAGAGCATACTGGAGTCTTAAGACAGATCCATTCTTGCTTGTTTGACCGTTCAGTTTCTGCAGTACTTCCGTAGCAGCATTGATGTCCATCATCTCAATGTACCCGCTACCAGAAGGTTCACCTCCAGCCGTGCGGACTAATTTCGACTGTCAGTTATATGAAGCGATCTTAACAATATCTGCTCACAAGGTGAGATAGTGACGAGACTGCTCTCGAACTCTTTGAGGCAGTCTCGCAAATCATGTTCATCCCCTTTGAATGAACTAAAATACAGTTTTTTGTCAGGAGTTGCTGTAAATTTTGAGAGTGCATAATCGATCCTAAGATCTCGTCCGTTCAGATGTATCGGTTCTTGAGCAGCGGAGTTGTAGGCTGCAACCGCATCATCTTGTTTGGCAAAACTGACATGAGCAAACCCACGGGATTGGCCGTCGGGCTTTACAGCTATGATGGGTCGTAAGTAAAAAACATATAAGCAAACAATAAATAACTGACCAATTCTAATGTCCTGAATTTCTCCGAAAACCTCAAACTGCTCCCTCAGCTCCGCAGCATCAGTGGAAAATCCAAGATTTCCTACGAAGAGAGTAGGTGACGTTGCAGGACGACTTGTACGGCGTGGCTGTTCAACTACTGAATCAGGCGTTGAGGAGAACTTTCGTGATGCTATAGCCAGGAGCACTGGGGACTTCCGGCACACCAATTGACTGACTGGACGCGAAAGCAGGGGTACGCGGGTCAGACTCAGCCTTAAGCATGAACGTATGGCGGTGGAGAACATTTTGTGCTGTAGTGGAGGCGCTTGAAGTTTTGAGAAATTTAAGAAAAACAAAATAAGTCCCAACCCTTATTACTACACGTGACCAGATTTAAATACCTAGAGTTTACTTAGAATTTGACTTATGTACAAGGTCCAAGGATATGTATATAGCTGTTGCCGTATTTCGCGTTCTATTGGCTAGTTAATTGTTTATTGAATAGGTATTACCTGAAACAAAGGAACCATATGGATATTTAACTATTTAACTACTAAAATGTTATACATAGAATTCCATATATAGAAGTCGTAATAACTTCAAAGGTGATCAACAGCTTTACAAGCGACCACCATGGCGCCCAGTGTGCTCGACGTACTAGATAGCTCTCTTCTTGCGTCAAACAGCGCAGCTCCTGCGCCCAACCATTATGAAATCAAATTTCATGAAGAGACCCTATCTATTCTCGATTATCTGGAACCTTCAGATGCTTCAGGAAAAAAGGGGAAAAAGAGGCTGCTCGAAGATGGGAGAAACTAATGCAGGCAGGTTTTTGAGTACAAATTGCTGAATGACGCCCTGACAAGAGTAATTTCACTAACCTAGAAGCCGATAGGATGTTCCTTTCTGATGCTTTGAATGAGAAATCCCGAACCCGAACTAACCCTACTGGAGGATTTCAACTGCGCTACGATGTAGAGACTCCTTTGCGTAGCATTGATTATGGGGGTCCCGATCAAGCTCAAAAGTATTTTCTTCCTGTCAGTTTATGTTCAATCGGTTCATCCAATTCTTTTTCTCTCAGGTTAGCAGAATTTGTTACAAAATCTATCGACAACCTTAGCCATGGGTTAACTGTGAGGGAAGCCATGAAGAAACTTGGTCTTGAAAGGTACATTACAACCTGCAGCTCCTCCATTTATACTGACAACAAGTCCAGTCAGCGAGACCTTCTTCCCGGACTTGAAGTACGTCTTCTAGGGCACCAGATGATTGGGGTTGCATGGTGAGCCTCGATATAACATATATAAATACACTCATATATAACTCTTACAGGATGTTAGAGAAAGAGAAAGGCTTGGATAAAGGTGGCATATTGGCGTAAGTCCCTGTCTCCACTAGAAGAGTTCTGACAAATCCTTTGTTCTAGAGATGACATGGGTCTTGGTTTGTCCTCTTCTCGTTTCTCATAATTCGCTGATTCACTAAAACTTGTATAGGGAAAACCGTGCAAATGATTGCAACAATGGCTGTTAATATGCCGAGTGTTGATGATGACTGCAAGACCACATTGATTATCGTTCCTGCTGCTTTGCTTCAACAGGTTTGTTTGATACTTCATTATCAAAAACTAAATTCTAAACCTTATACAGTGGAAAGATGAGTTGGACACTAAAACCAACGGGATTTTTGAGGTTCATGTTCATCATGGTCGTGACAAACTAAAGGTTTGTTACTAGGAGACTGTCATGCCGGTCAAAAGTGATACTAACGTTGTATAGAAAATATCGGAACTGAAATCTAAAGACGTAAGTGCGGTATCACACTGAGTACTCTCTGATTCAACATTTCGTAGGTCGTCATCACATCATATCAGACGTTATGTATGGATTTCAACGTACCAAAAGACGTTGCACCTTTTGAAGAAGCAGATTGGCTCGCAAAGAATGGGTTAGCTACTCTGCAAAATCCGAGCCCTTGATAACTAATGGGTTTACAGTGGCATCCTTGCTCGAATGAAGTTCTATCGGGCAATTGCAGATGAGGCACAATTCATTCGCAATCGGTAGCGTCTTCTACTGCTTTTTAGTGCCTTTTATACTGATTGCCATGCAGTGCGACTCGCTCAAGCATAAGTCTTGCACATATCAAAGCGAAATATCGCTGGATGCTTACGGGAACTCCTGTTACTAATACGCTGTGAGAGTAAATTACTTGTGCCTTAATTATGAACTAATCCTTGATAACATAGAGCTGATATATACGGACTTCTAAGATTTGGTCGGTTTAGGCCATGGAACGATTGGGACTCTTTCAATGAGCATGTGGTAATTCATTATCCTCAAAGACACCGGCTAAATTGCCTGAATAAATGTGTCGCAGGCTAAAGTGCAGATCGATGATGCACCTCTCGCGGGTATGCGGATATTTCCTATTTGTAGTCCAATTTTTTCAATGTTACATTATAGGCTCACGCGCTCAAGCGATACTCCAACCGATCTTGCTCCGCAGGACCAAAGATTCCGAAACTGGAAGGGAAGCCGATCTTACAGCTACCACCGAAAGAAATAGAGCTCGTCAAGCTCAAGTTTTCTCCTGAGGAACAACATGTATGCGCTTTATGCTGTTCGATAATCATTTTTGCTAATCTATGAGTGTGTTAGGTTTATGAGTCATTTGAGAAGAAAACAAAGATCCGCTTGAATAAATTTATCAGGGAGAGAACTCTTGTCAAAAAGTATGTCAATTGGATTATCTAGACCGTTGTCTGATGCTAATAATGTTTCTTAAGTCATGCAGCGGTCCTGGTCTGTGTTCATCATTTTAGAAGTTGATTGTGAATTGATGTCATCACCAGGTTATGATCTTGAGACTACGGCAGCTGTGTTGTCACCCGAATCTGATTTTGGTCAGTCCCATTTTATGTCTTGAGATGAGAGCGAATCACAGACTAATATCTGATGTAGTCTTTGACGGACGAATTCGAAGATCCAACACTACTGGTAGCTGGTGACAATGAGAGGGAACTGAGCCGCTCCAAGAAAATCATGGGATCTGCGTGGGTTTCCACAGTAAGCGCAAATGGCAGCCTAGATTACCCAAATCTCATGTCTCCCATGCCGGTTCCTAGGTTAAAGAAAGGTTACCTAAATGTTTCTTATTTGATAGCAGGATAACTCACGTCATTTTTTGTTTCAGATTCCTAGTTCGCGCAGCTGCTAGTGAACTCTTAGATTTCTCGGACGATACAGAAGAACCTGCAGCAAGTTGCCCAGTCTGTAAAGATGGTACGCGAGTCTATTAACTCCCGTGCTCCAAACATTTATTCCTCCAGTTTATGTTAACGGCAACGGGATCGTTTTGGCATGCACTCACGAAATTTGTTTTGGTAACAATTAACTCTTGGTGTTATTAAGTTCCATCAGCTGACTATCCTGCTTAATACACCAAGATTGTTCGATGAATTTGAAGAATTTTGATATCGTTCACAATGGTATTTTGTACGTGCTATCTTATTATTTGAATATTTTCTGATTTATCCCTCGATATAGTGGCTATGGAAACGAAAAGGAGAACATAGCGATCGAAAGAGAGTACGAAACTGCTGTTGCCAAGGGTTTCCGTCCATGTAAGTACAAAATATCAACGCTCCCAATTCCTCCTGATCAGCCCAATCAACAGGCCCTACATGCAATAAGATGGTAGATCTGTCGCCGGAAAAGACATTCAGATCTCGCGCTTTTGAGCCAACGGATGCCGAATTAGCTACCTATGGTCGCTCAAGGCGCAAAACTGGAAAGTCAAGGCAGAGATCTCCAGACATCAGAACGAGTTCACCGACTCCAGCAAAAGCATTCGAAGATATAGATGTTCTTAGTGACTCAGAGGATGACTTACCCGACATGGCGCATATATTCCAACCACCCGCCAAGAAGCGGAAGATTTCAACCCCGGTCAAAACATCCAACGTAGGTTCCCTTGCTGGTGCTCAGATGTTTAATTTTTATGAGACGTCACATCAGGATCAGAGCTCTTCAAATGTCAATGATAATGAGACGGAAGGACTTTCTGAAGCTGTCATGGCAACCTGGAGAAAAGGTGATAATGATCTTGAACCCAGCACCAAGATGCTGGCCTTGATTCGCTACCTAAGAGACTGGGATGTAAGTGGAGAGAAAACAATATGTTACTCTCAGTGTAGGTTATTTTGTGTCTTTATTTTGATCTCACTAACGGTTATATAGGGACGTCCATGTTGGATTTGATAGAGACGTTATTCTCTCGTCATGGAATCAGGAGTTTGAGATTTGATGGAAAGATGGACCGGGCGGCAAGAGATTCAACACTTGCCCAGTTTAAGCAATTCGGAGGGCCCAAAGTTCTCCTCATCAGGTGGGTATGAATATTGTTGCATCTGTCAAACATGGGTAATCAACATTTCAAAATCATGCAGCACCAAGTGTGGTAGTGTTGGGTTAGTATCATTTCTCGTCTACGACTTGAAATTGTTGATTTGATTAATTTTCATCCAAAGATTGAATCTTGTATCTGCAAATCGTATAATCAAGTCAGTGCCTATTTTTCTTGTCATTAAGACTGTTAGTTACCGTGAGGTTTAGCATGGATCTTTCATGGAATTATGCTGCCGAATCGCAAGCCTTCGACAGGTATGTGCCGACAAGTCCGCTGACCCTGTTCCTGACTGTTCACGTAGATGCCATCGCATTGGGCAGGACAAGACCGTCTATGTAAAACGTCTTGTAGTGGAGAATACCATAGAAGAACGGTAATAATACCATTCTTGCATTCTAATTCAGACTTGTTAAACGAAGACTACTTTTAGTATGCTACTGCTGCAAGAAGTTAAAGTTGGTAAGAGTAGTCGTTTCATAGCCGTCTGAATGACCTTAACACCATACCTCTTATATAGGCCTTGCTGGTGCAGCACTTGGAGAAGGCACTGGTGCTAAGCTCCATAAGCTTAGCGTTAAAGATATCAAATATGTAAAAAAAAATTTATCGATCATATTCTTATCACTCAAACTATTGTGTGTAGCTTTTTGGTATGACCACAGGTGTACAAAACAATACCAACAGCAACAACACCAATAATGGTAACATCAACATGCATCGAACTAGTGACGAGAGTGAGAGCGATGAAGACGAGTGAATCTCGATACCCGGCAACTGTTGTACTATTCGAGGTTATATATCAGAAGCTGGATTGGTTTAATTAAACATATGTTTTTCTTTCATTAGATATACAACCTTTGATCTATAATTCAGCTATTTTGCTTATTTCAGTGTACTTGATTAGTATCCTACTGTACTTAAATAATCTTCTGTAAGAGTTAGTAAGTTATGGGGAAACTTGAAAATGTTAAGTACTGATGTCTGATGTAGTACAAGTTACTATTTTGCAGCTACGTTTGAATACAACATGCCTGCTCTGTGAAGCATTTCAATTACATTTCATTTCTCAATGAAATCTCTTCAGGACATAGGAGATAGAGATGTTATAACAGAAGATAGGAGACGGCGATAAGATGGGACCTTTGCGGGGAAAAGCCAAGATAGGAGAAGATCTGCACAAAGTTATGCTTAAATACGAGCCCCTAAAAACAAAATTATTAAAATCTAACCATATTCCGTTAACTTGTCAATTTTCAATTCAATTCTCGCCAACAAAGTCCAAATTCCGCGAATAAAATGGCTCCTCGAGGACTGGGGAGGTTATACGCGGCCGAACAAGAGCACAAGACGTCTACTCAAGCGTGCTTCAATTATAACTCTTATCCATCTCACTAACTGGAATGAGGGCCAAGTATACAATCCGCGGACAATTTTCAATATCTCAACAGAAGAAATAAGTAAATGTAGAGCGCGTGTGTACCGCAAGAGTCTAAGGGATGGTAACAGTTGCGAATTTGAGCAAGAATTGGCAGCACGTGATGGACTATTCCTTCTTCCACTGTACTGCGGTGAAAATTGCCATCGCTTCTTGGCTTTTCTGATATAGAAACACGGCGTTACCTCCGCGACCGCTTCAATTACTTCAATAAGTCAAGAGAACAATGAGTGGTAAAAACTGCAACAGTTTCTGTCAAGCCAAGATACATACGGGAAAGCCTTTGACAGTTCTCACAAAGGATTAGAACCCCCAAAATTTTTCTCCTGCATGCGCACATTTGATTCCTTCCCGGGATAGTTAGATCAGGAACTGCTTCCGATATGGGTATAACAATACTGCCGACGGTGTACTTATATATGTAAATTGATGTGTTGAAATACATGGAAAACCCAGCCGACCCTATTAGTTAATAAATTGAAGTATAAAACATCCATGCCTTTAGCGACGATCTGGAAAACTACATAAAATCCCCACAATGTGTTTCCCATCAAAAAACCAGAAGAACAACTTCCTAGACGACACAGAAAAAGCACATAGCCAAATGCCAGATAAACCGCCAACATCTGTATCGAAATCGACATTGGTTTCGAATGGTTCACCAGTGTCTACTTTTGGAAAGCCTTCTACCAAACCAAGGATTGCTATCATCATATACTCCATGTACGGTCACATAACAATCAGTACGTGTAGTAATTTATTGGTCAGAACAATTCTGATGCTCATTGCTTATAGTGGCAGAATCCGTGAAGAAAGGAGTTGAACAGGCTGGAGGAACAGCTGATATATATCAGTGCGTGTGACTCTTAGTTTATATAGACAGCAAATAACAATATGTCCAGGGTAGCTGAAACACTCTCTGAAGAAGTTTTGGCGAAGGTATATGCTCCTCCCAAACCTGACTACCCTATCATTACAACGGAGAACATCCTCAATTATGATGCGTACTTGTTTGGTATTCCCACTAAATTTGGCACTATGCCACACCAATGGAGGGTAAGTTCTTAAACTGCAACGTATTAGCTACCCATATAATGACATCTTGTCTTAGGCCTTCTGGGACACCACAGCTCAGCTATGGGCTGAGGGGCGATTGGCAAAAAAATACGTTAGTATGTTCGTATCGACATCCTCCCTTGGTGGAGGACAAGAAGTTACCGTCTTGAACACAATGTCCACTCTTGCTCATCATGGAATGATTTATGTTCCCCTTGGTTATGCGGACGCATACCCACTCATTACCAATATGAAAGAGATACATGGAGGTAAGTAAATTTAGAGGGTGTAAAAGTTGTGGATCATAAATATATTGTTTATTTTAGGATCGCCTTGGGGAGCTGGAACATTCACGGATGGTGATGGCTCTCGCATGCCTTCTGCTCTTGAACTTCAACTTGCAGAGGTTCAAGGGAGATCGTTCTATGAGGTTGTATCGAGAGTCCACTTTTGATTTTTAGTGGCAGGACCGGATCCTGTCGTCCTTTGGTATCTCTGCGGCATTGCTATCTTGCTTTTGACTTTATTTTTTCCTGTAGCAAAATTTCTTTCGCTACCTGCATCACTTCCATTACCATCACACTTCCATAAATTTAACTATTGTATATATAAAGATCGCAAATGATTATAACCATAAAATATATTTCTTAGTTTTTCGGCACAACCTCAGTTATCTTAAATTACATCCTTGAAATCGAAGTCCATTGAAGTCCGAAGTCCTATCTACTAAAACGCTATTCGGTTCTATGCTATTCCATTACAAAAGAGTCCTGTCCGTATTACAATTCACCCCCTCACAGAAGTATTGTTACAATACCAGCAAAAGTGCAGATAATAAAACCCTTGAATCCAATTCGTACAGCATGTCCTGCATTAAGTGAGGCATTACTACCGGGACTTAGAGGACTGTTCGTTCCCGAGTCTGTAGTGGAAGCTGAGGGAGAGGCCACTGTTGAAAAACCGCTCGAAGTAGGTGATGGTGTGACGACTGGGGCCGAACTTGAAGAAATAACACTCGAGCTGATATACTTAGAGAATATTACAAAAAGAAGACTGAAGAGTCTTACAGTGTGCTATGATCTCCGTGGTCATCAGTAGTCGTAGGGCTGATAGATTAGTCAAGTCAGCCACAATACATAAGATTAACAATAATTGATATACTTACGATGCAGAATGAACTCCATGATCATCAGTGGTCCTATCAAAATGTATTAAAACAATGAGGGCGCAGAGGATCATGTTGCTTACGATGCAGTGTGAATCCCATGGTCGTCAGTAGTCCTATTAAAATTGTTCAATCATTGATAATTAGAACGAGTTAAATGTTGCTCACGTTCCGCCAATAGTTGAACTAAGCAAAAAAGAAACGATTTCTGTTTAGCTACTATGACAGAAGAAAGAGGAAAGCCGACCCACAGTCCTTGATGATTGCCATGGTCATCGCTTGTCGATCTAGCGTACGAATATGAGTTCGTTTGATTCTAAAAAAAAATCACAAGCCCACATACAGTCCTTGGTGATTTCCGTGATCATCAAATGTGGAGCTGTACGTTTAAAAGTCGTCAGCATTCCAATACAAAAATTATCATTTCAGCTGACCTTCCGTCCCTGTCGAAGGTAGTGGTATCATCACTGATTGGGACGTATGCATCAGCCAATTATTTTTTTTCTCCCTAAAAAGATGCTTAATACGTACATTCCATGGCGTCCGTCACCATCACCGTCACCAAAAATAGTGGTCATTGACAAGACAGTGGTTGTAGCTCCACCTTGGTCTGTGGTCACAACAGTTGCTGTTGCCGTACTTGTGAAATCGTCACTGCCATGACGGGCAATTACTCCAAGTGCGCAAGTGAGGAGTGAGAAAATTGACGTGATGTTCATGAACTTCATAGATGAGTTAGACTTGACTGTACTGAAACGACGGTGTTCCTGGTCCCTCATTTTCTCATTTTATACGCTACAACCTATGAGATTGGTCACTATCACATTAATGGTGCATGTTGCTGCGGATTGATCAAGTTTGCCAAGCCAGTTGATACTTATAGTCTACACAACATCATGTATCCAAACGAAGTAGGCATATGATGCATTTCTGTTTCCATCGAGGGAACACCGAAGGGCGGATTGAGTTCCTAAAGATATCCTGTTTCGACGGTGACAAATCGCCGCTGTCCCGTGAAAAATGCCTCACATCCAAGACGTAACGGAAACAAGAGAAGCCGAA
This sequence comes from Floccularia luteovirens, assembly GCA_009739215.1. Taxonomy (NCBI): domain Eukaryota; kingdom Fungi; phylum Basidiomycota; class Agaricomycetes; order Agaricales; family Squamanitaceae; genus Floccularia; species Floccularia luteovirens. Next base: position 549,163 of record VSJF01000009.1, read on the forward strand.
GCGTTCTTTTTCATTGTTTACCTATCGCCTTAAGTCCCCAAGTTAAGTTGAGCTCGTGTAGCTTCGATACTGTATAAGGTCGTACCGGCAATATCTGGGTCAGCCTTGGCTTGGGATAAAAGTTTCAGCAAGAGATACCATCTGTAACAGCCTGTAACGGTTGTCGCACTGCGTATTGCTGTTACACTAAAATTAGCCCGATCGGAGCGAGAGTTTAGCAAAATAGATCTGACCAGTGTTATATAAATGCTGTCAGACTCAAAATGCAAATGGCAATTCTCTGATATCGCATCTCGTGACAAATATTTTAATGCTTGGCGTGGATAGCTTTGGATAGCTTGACTACTGTATGCGCATTCTTGAGAGCATGGTATACTTCCCCAAAAGGCGAGTTTCTATTTTTACCTAGCCTGGCCCTTTATCAACGGTGCATTTTTGTTTCGTACTGAGGTGCGTTGATGGTGCGGCTGGTAAATGATGCCATACGTGGTAAACGGACTTATCACTCGTCAGGCTTATTCGCAACGTGAAGTGGCAATGTAGTTCATTCAGTCAACCAGTAAATACAAACCATAATGAGAAGACACCTCGGATCATGGCCTGACATTGAAGAAGGGGAGCTGGTATCTGGCCGAGATGGAGATCACCTTTAATTCTGATCTGAAAAGTTTGTTAAACTTTACCCATCCTTAAGCATCGATAAGAATGGATAATACACTGCACTGTGTGAAGGCTTGTGAAGGCTGAGCTCGTGAAATATGCCGAGTGTTAATCCGTGTTGGAAGATAGATTTGATTAATGATAGAACGACTGCGCATCTTGGCGAACCTTGGCTAACTCAAATGTGACACGTTAGAGAAAGATTGGTGAAAGTTTGCACCTGGCAATGGCGGTCAGGTTAACCCCATGGGAACAGCATATTTTCACGACGAACCAACTCTTACCCGGTAACAGTTTTGATGGTATACATTATCATAGAATATAAGTAACTTACATATCACGTGCAATGGGCCACAAGCTGGATCAACAAACTTTGTTCCATCGCACATGAGGAGGGCCAGCAATGATTTCAACCTGAAGCCCAGTATCCAGCTCTGGACAACTCTGATATATCTCACTTCGAGGCTATCCGAAATCACCACCTTGAGCCGTTGAGCTGTCACACCCCCTTGATTCGTTGACTTTAACATCAATAATGGATACCCAATACTACGATGCCATTCTTTCGTCACTCCCAACTGAACTGTCTGACAATTTACGCAGTCTTTGTACCACAACTGAAGGAGTATTTGCTATGGAAAACTTCGTCCGCTTCATCCTTGGTGCGAACTGTTTAAGTAATTCATCCCAAGATGTACAGCAGCAGTGGCCCAGTAAACAAGTGGATCTACAAAATGTTTTAAAAGGACTTCTGGGTCAGTTCCCCAACAATAAAAGATTGCGCGAGGACGGTAATAGTAGCCCTCCGGACACACCGAATTCCAAACGTCAGCGCTTATCCCCTCCTACTCTGGAGAAGGAAGAATTCCACTCAGATAATGGACCACCTGTATATACCCTACATTCTGTATCAATCAACTCCCCTATCCGCAAGAAGGTTGACATTACTATTCATCAAAACTGCATCAGATTCACAAATCCTTCGACGAATGTACTAGAGACTACCATACCTATCTCACTCATTCGTCGTGCATTTATTCTTCCGACCAGAGGAAAATCCAAGGCCCATTGGACTGTCATACTTATCTCGTCAGATGCCCCTGATAGAAGCAAAACTGCCAACATATCAAATCAAGATAACCCACAGATAATATTTGGTCTTGACGCATCGAGTACATCACCAATCACAACGACTTCATACAAGACCCCGCTCAATCCAGTTGTCACTGTAATTCCAAAAGGAAGTCCAACGATTCCCGTAATTCGCGAATTCTTGTCGAAAATAAAAGTGAGCATTCTGGAACCTTCAATTGATGTGTTCAAGAGTGTGTTACCTGGAATCGGAAATAACGCAAGCGTCGAAGGAATACCAGGTGTTGAGGCTTACCGCGCGGCTAAACCAGGGAGCCTCTGGTTTTTCAAAGAAGGGGTGCTTTGGGGTGAAGGAAAGCCTTGCGAGTTTTGGTCATTGGAAGACCTGATAGGGAAATCTGAAGGATTAAGAATGGTTGGCGCTGGCCGTACTTTCTCCATCATCCTAACTCGAAAAAGTGGCACCAATGATGTTGATGATGACAGTGAAGATGTCGGCGAGGAAGCAGAGATCAGCATGATTGATGCAAGAGAAAAAGTGGGAATAGAACAGTGGGTTCGTATTCATCGTCACATCTTCGGGAAAAAGAAATCTATAGACGCTGGAAAATCGGATGGAGTCCCTTTGACCATTGCCCAAATCGGAGATGATTCCGATGAAGAGGACGAGGATTTTGCTGTCAGTTCCGATGAAGAACACGATGGTTCCTCCAATTCTAGCGCTACGTCTGATAGTGACACCGATAATAGTGCAGATAACGAAGATGAAGCTGAGGAGGAAGACGAGGAAGACGAAAACAGCTTAAACGAGGATGAACACCCTTTGTTAAAACCTGGCGCCATGCCACGTATGTCGAAAGCAGCTATGGATATGGCTGTGGATCTGGTAATAAATGATTTAACGCAGGACAATAGTGAGGATGAAGAAGATGAACTGGACGATTAGCAAACAAATATGGCCTCAGTATGTTTCCAACTAAATGTCACGGCCAATTCTTCTATATGCAGTTTATCCTATTGTATTTCTGAATGGTTGGGATTTCCATTTAATCACAAATAACATATTTGATGGTTTTCGCCCGAGATCTGATGTCCAGATTACTTGGTCCCAATCCCCCCATTCAGATCGCGCGGCCATTATAACAAATTAATTGACCGACGGACTACTCCATTGCAGTTATCGTATGTAAACACGGAGTTCGGCAATCCTGTCTCGGTACGTTGCATCCGTTCCCTAAAAGGACGCGTAATACAGGAGTTAAGTGAACAATGCTGCAGGTTTTCTTGATAGTTGGCCCATGAACTCCGAGATATACTTGATACCAATAGCTTCATGTGTTAACTGTTAGCTCCGGCCCCAAGATAGTGGTATTTTCGAGTGTGCTATGTCGTAATGTCGCGACATTATAAGTTAGCCACCACATGAAGTACCCAAAGAACCTCGGTACATTCGTCCAAGATCATGCTCTCTACCACCATCATACTTTGGTATTAAGTGTCAAATATTTGGCGCCTAGCCTGATGAGCAATTTGGAAACGCCCAACAGCACTTTTCCTATCCTCAACCCCCATGTTTACCTCAATTATCTTACACCTGAAATCGCGACACAATATGAAACCTCTAGGAATATCATCATAGCAACAAGTGGTGTACGTTTCAGTCTTTTTACCTTGCTCATTAATTCACACAACATTCCAGGCTTTAATTTGGGATATCCTAACCAACTTTTATGAAGAACTCCATATAATACGAATGTTTCTGCAGCCCACAGCCTGGGCATATGTTTTGTCAAGGTGCCTGTTTAATTTACATAATCTGCATTTTCAGGTTGCTGATCTGAAGAAAGATTCTCCTCTCTTAGTTATATACTGATGGGTATTGTTTTCAAGAGTGAGCAGAAATCATATCAGGTTCTGTGACGAGAGCCACTCAAACTTCCATAGCACATAAACTGGCACATTGTGAGGCATTTGACCATGGTACCACAGCAATCGAGGTCATAGCGATTTTTTCGACAACATTTCTCTTCCTCAGACGTGTGCAAGCTATATATTTCAATTCGACAGTCGCGTTTTATGGCTTTATGGCGTTGTGGATCGTGGACGTTGGTCTTGCTACACTCATACCCATAGGGTCGCATGCGGGTCCATTAGCGTCAACTGGATACTGCATCAACACTGGGATCAAGAAGTATGTCGGTGGTGCCGCAATTGGAACCCTTGTCTTCGAAACGACTGTCTTCTTTGCTATTTCTTACAAATTAGCATTTTTGCATTGCCGATCGGACGGCTCTTTGTCCTGGAGAAACTTCCTATCTGGAAGTGCGTTGCCCCATCTTTCCAAGGCTATTTTGCATCAAGGACAACTATATTATCTGTGTGTTCCATCTACCTCCTCCTTTAGAAGTGTTCTAATCAGGCGTCTTTCCACGATAGCATCAACTTCTGTACCTTAGTCGTTATATCTGTCCTAATCATGTCACCTTCTATCCCCCCATTTACCAATCGACATTCACGTATCCATATATTGCACTTGCCAGCTCCATGGCTTGCAGGGTCTATCGAGAACTTAAGACTGCCGTGGACGAATCTGTCCAATTCTCGAGTATCAGGTTTTGCAGAGCGACAGAGGGCTCTTCCATTACCACCGTTCCTAAAGATAACGAATTCAGTAAATCAATACATACAGACACATCGGTAGCCGTAACGGAGGAGACCAAATCAAGCAGATCCAGACCAGCAGACTTGAACATTTGTTGATGTACTGCGAGCGCGTTCTCTAGCATTTAATATGCTGGTCACCTGTAGAAAATTTCCGATATCAGTGGGGAGAGAGAGATGCAGCGCATGTGCCTGTCAATGGACTAACGTCCAACACAAACATTCCCATGAACTCCTACAATTTCTTTTCGACTCAGTAATAAGCAAACGTATTCTAGTTATGATACACAAAATCACATGTTCGATTAATTTTATAAGGGGTTGGATAATATAATGGCATCCTGTTCATGACTATCAGATATTCTTCCATTTATCTAGTCAGCACTCTGTGCTGGCACTGACATGCAGCCATCACGAACGTGCGTATGTGGGGAGTGTTGTTATCCAACCCGTGGGAAAATGACAGGAAAGGATGACAGTATTGCTCTAAGAGGATTGCTTCACCTCATGGATGTCTAATTTCATCACTTCGAATTCGCCTGTGAAGACGTTTCGTCGGTTTGTTGTAGAGTTGGCAGATGGTCTAAACTACATTTAAAGAATGAGAGGCTTCTTACTAAGTATCACTGCTTTCCATGTTCCCATGTCGCTCATCTTTGCGTATGTCTTTTGTGCTAGGTTCAGCTTTCCTTGACGTTTTACACTTTCTTCTTAGCTGCGGCACTGCCCTATTCTCCGATGGTATTTTCAATTAACCACAACCTTTGATTATTACAAGTTGATTTATTGAACTATCATAGGCTACGCAAAGGGGGTCATTGGAACTGGGAATACAGACTTTGTAATGGCGGTTTATCGTGTATACTGATTCTTCTTATCGTCAGTAAATACGCGTTAGTGTTCCTTTATTTTGTCCTAGAACTTCATCTTCATATGTAATTCTGACTACGTTCAGTGCTTACGTGCATATATGGATCCGAAGCTTTGGCAAAACATAATTATAGCCGGGTTTTGAGTAGTCTCGGGTTTGCTGGCACTGTCGTAGGAATGATTGTGTTCGGTAAGACTCAAATACCAACTATGTACATTTTTCTTAAGATTTATCTTTTTGATGCAGAGTATCTTTCCGACAAAATTGGCAGGAAATTCGGCATGGTGTGTTGATTGTTCGCTCCAACTGCTACTCATTATAATTTGTTTAGATGGCAGCTTCAGGTATCGTTGTTGTATTCTCGACTCTATGTGCGGCTTCTTCTGGTGCGCATGGCAGCTTAAGTGGCATGCTGAGCATGCTTAGTGCAATGCGGTACTCAAATATTCCTTCTCTTAACTTTGAATCTGTTGGCTAACGATAGATTGATAGATTCCTCTGGGGGATTGACATTGGAGATAGCCTAGGCCTGATCGATTGATCATTAAAAGGATCATTCGCCAGATTTGACAACTATCATAGCGGGGTAGCATAAGAATAGCGAATCAGTATATTTATTCAACCTGAAAGTAGCCACCTGATTTATTGAAGTTCAGTAAAGAGTCCAAGGGGCAGTACTATTATGAGTCTAAACAATTTGTCAATAAATTTATCGATGGTATATCACTTTACTGTAATAATTCTGCTATCTGGGGCACGAACGTGCACTGTCAGTGACGTTCCTCGTGAGAAATTTATGGAGAAGACAAAGTAGATTGCCTTAAGAGGAGTGCTCGCCTCACGGGTGTCTAATTTCACCACTTCTTCACCGATGCGCCGGCGTCTCGTCAATTAATATGTCAGTCAGTGGATGATTGAATGATCTGAAACTACATTTAAACGGTGTGGGACTTCTTCACTTCGGGCACTGGTTATCACTGACTCCCATGTTTCCAAACACCAAAGAACGCCTGAGGAGCGTGTCGCTCATCTTTGCGTATGTCCTCTATGTAGCATCCAAATTTCCCAGGCTGACCTTGTACACCTCTTCTCAGCTGCGGTACTGCCCTGTTTTCCGATGGTATTCTTACTTAATCATGACATTCGATTTCAAAGTTGATCAAATCTTACTTAGGTTATGCAAATGGGGTCATTGGAACTGGTAATACAAACTATTTACTGACGGTTTATGATGCTGATTCTTCTTGTCGTTAGTAAATACACGTTAGTATGCCTTCTCCATGCCTTTCAATTTCAACTACATATGTAATTCTGGCCACTTTCAGTGCTCACACGCATATATGGATCCGAAGCTTTGGCGAAGCACAATCACAGTCGTGTTTTGAGCAGTCTCGGGTTTGCTGGCACTGTCGTGGGAATGATCTTGTTCGGTAGGATCAAAATACTGATCACACTTGTCTTGAGGTTTATGTTTTTGGTGCAGGGTATCTTTCCGACAAAATTGGTAGGAAGTTTGGCATGGTGTGTTGATCAGTGTTCGCTCCAACGCTTCCTATTGAAATTTGTTTAGATGTCAGCTACAGGTATTGTCATTGTGTTTTCGGCTCTATGTGCAGCTTCTTCTGGTGCACATGGGAGCTTAAGTGGCATGCTGAGCATGCTTAGTGCCATGCGGTAGTCAAATACTTCTTCTAATTTTGAATCTGCTGGCTTACGATATGATAGATTCCTCTTGGGGATTGGCATTGGAGCTGAATATCCTTGTGGTTCCGTCTCTGCCTCCGAACAATCCGAAGGAAAGAACATATACAAGTATGCTCAACATCGTTGGTTAGCACTTGCAACAAGTGATACAGCTCCATATCCCATGTTGAATACTTCAACTAACATGAATGACATCTAGATTGTATGATTGACTTTGGCTTCGTCATTGCAGCATTTGTACCTTTAGTTCTATTTTGGATGTGAGGATATTCCTGTCTTTAGTTTTATCTCCTACTAACTCATTGCAGATTTGGTGAGAACCATCTCCGAGTAGTTTGGCGCTTGTCAATTGGGTTGGGTGTCGTACCCGCGCTTTGTGTATTTATATGGCGTCTCAACATGGACGAGCCTGAGCGGTACAAGAAGGATTCAATGAAGTATGCCCCTGTACCATACAAACTCGTATTTCGTCGCTATGGTCGTTCGTTGGCAGCAATATCAGCAATATGGTGAGGTAGCAAGCAACAAGCTCACCTACTTGCTAATGGAAACGTGATTATAGGTTCTTGTATGATATGATTGTGTTCGTCACACTTCTTGAGATTGTTGATTATTATTCTCATTTGCAACAATCATCTACAGGTATCCAGTACGTTATCAAGATTTGTACGCAATTCACAAATAGCTAACATGTGATGAAGTTCGGGTTGTTCTCCTCTATAATCGTCAACAAGTATGGCATTTATACTTCTGGCAACCTTGAAGATATTCTAAATAAAATTTAGTGTAACTGGAGGATCATCAGATCTTAGTGTTGTTCTTGGGTGGGCTGTCGTTATAAAGTAAGCTTTTGTTATGTTCTGCTGTTGCAATATGTTGATATCCATGTTTTGGATAGCCTGTTTTATATGCCTGGTATGCGCCTTTTGTGCTGCTAGAGTTTCTCCATTCTCAATTCTTGACAGGAACAATTGGCGGCGCTTATATCGTGGACTTCGTAGGACCGAAAAACACGCTGGTACCATTATTTCTTTTTGCTCCCACGAGAGAAAAGAACCGTTTTGATATAGTCTCCTCAGATCATGGGACTAACATTACAAGCAGTCATAGGTTTCATAATGAGTGGTCTATATGTGCAGTTAACAAGACATATTGCCGCATTTGCGGTATGCTCATCACACCCTTTGCTTCTACTTCATCATCTGAATCTTGAATAGGTTGTATATGGGATCTTCTTGAGCTTCGGCGAACTTGGTACGTCACCGCCAATATTTGACAGCTAGGGTTGACATTCATTGTCTTTGATGCCTAGGCCCTGGAAATTGTACGATGATCTTAGCGAGTAAAACCAGTTCCACTGCGGTACGAGGCCAGTTCTATGGAATTGCAGCTGCAGTTGGAAAAGTTGGTGCCTTCGTTGGAACGTGGAGTAAGTCTAACCTTTCGATCGAACTGTACCACATACTGATACAAATAATGAACAGTTTTTCCTCCTATCATCGATGGTGAGCGCATATATCTACCCAAAGGGCAATAAGATTGATTTTCGGGTATGTCAGCCTTCGGTGGACCAGATACAGCGAGAGGAAATACTGGACCATTCTGGATTGGCAGTGGTGCGTTGCAAGATATCAATTTCCTGGCGTCAAATTTGACATCAATTAAGGTGTGGCGGTCCTAAGCGCCCTCATAACGTTATTCTTCGTCAAACCTTTGGATCATGATGGCATGGCTGAAGAAGATAGGTTGTTCCGTATATACCTGGAAGAAAATGGGTATGACACGTCAAGGATGGGGTTTATGGAAATGGAAACAGATACATTGTCTCTCGATGACAGTACCAAGGTGATCTAGCTACTTAAATATATATGAAAATTGCACTATGCTCCATTCTCGTATGTGTTGGGAAGAGAAACTCTTGTGTTGGCCGTCTTATGCGCATCTTGTTTTACAACCATGTCACTTGGGAGGAGGACAGCACGATCAACAGCAACAGGTAACCCTCTGTGTCTGCCCCGAACCCTATAAGGGTAAAGAGTATGCTCCTTAGAAAAGAAGTTATATCATTGAGAAACAGAAAGCTCACATGATAACTATGACCACTAGCTTTGAAAGAGGTCGCATTGCGCCAACAAATGAGAAGTTATCCTAAACATGGTTCAATCAGTGCCCGTTCTATGTCTAATGAAAAGAAATGGCTTGACATTCGGAAAGCCTAGAGAAAGACCTATTCCCCCGAAAGCTGATACAAGTTCGAACAGTACGCGGAATAGATCAAACCACTTTTTATCCTCATCCAGCAGACTATTGCGTTCGATTACTGCAACGAGAAAGACACCACAAACCAACCACCAGATATCTAGAAGTGACATGAGAACAAGAAAGAGCTATTGAGGGATGAGTTATTATACCAATGGACATTTGGCGCCGAAGATGCCAACCCAGGTAACGACCGATCCGTTCTCGTCCCTTCAAGTGGTTAAGGTCTGTAGGTTCTTCGTCCTCATCGTCGGGTGGTGCTTCAAATACTCCTAGTGATCGTTCTTCATATCTATCAAGTATATTCAACCTTACGTCACTTCTGGTTTGGTTGACCTTACACATTTGTTGTACGAATACTCAATGCAACCTTTAAAACCGATAATTTTTGTAGGCAGTGGCAGGAATATTCAAGACTTACAGGATATACCTAAGAGGCATAGAATCAATTTCCCAGTATTTTTTGTTCGAAATCGACGAAACTTACCGCGATATACATCATAACAACATACAAGAACCTGTATGGATTAAAGCTGAAAGGTTCACGGGACCGAAGAAAGACTGTACTTACTGCAGAGCAGGAGCAAACGAAGCTAGTGGTACAATAGCAAATCCGGAAGCTCTTGCTGCCAAACCTTGAAACAAGCCAGCAAGGATACGGGTTCCTACAGGTATCGAATTAAATGCGTCTAATCCAATATCTATTGCCCAGTAAGATGTCACATTTTGTTACGGTGATCAAATCTCTACCTAGGATCCCGAAACATATCCATTCGATCGCGCTGCGGGGAAAAGTAAATGACATGGGGAAAAGACATTAGGACTGAGTTATTTTCACCTAAATCCCACAAGAGAGATTACAAGGAACCAAGTCTGGTGACTTGGAAACCTTACCGAATGGGCATCAATAGATTGAAAAAGGGTAGTAAGAAACGTGCTAACAGATATAAGAAACATCTAAGATTTTTATGTCATTGAACAGGTAGTTTGAGGGGTAATCAAAGTGCAGTTACCTTCGTGGATGTTCCAGAAGGAATGACAGTGCTTGGTGCGTATCCGAACGTTCATGTGTAGATTTGTAACCTATCCAACTTTGCAAAATGTATGAGTAAATTGGTAATTCAGAGGAGAAAAGGTCTGACATAAACAGACGCAGACTGCTTATACTGTTAGAAGTAATCTAGAGTAGTGGTATAGCTTGGTACACATACAAGATCGGCTACGTTCATTAATGAAAGAGTTCATACGTTCATAGGAAGTTTTGGCGTCAGTCATCCAGAGAAATACTGACCAAGGCATGATTTCCAGCCAGGATGACGAAGATAAGGGCGACTATGAAGAAATATTAGCTTAGGACAGTGACAGATCTATGGATGGCTTACATATCATGAGATATGCTGTTTGGAAGGGAACCATTCCTCTGTTGATTGGGTAAGCTTAGGCATAGTTCCAACCACAACCAGCTGGGACCGCACAAATCTACAAGTGAGAGGCCTCCCCCGGTATAACCTCCCATGACCTGGAACAGTGAGAACCTAAAACCTATCAGTCTGGTCCAGATTGCAAGCTAAATATTTGATACCATGTTTTATTCACTAAGGAAGGTTGTGCTTGAAAGACGGGGTCAAACGTTTTTGTTGTAGAAATCCATGGGGCGAATAATATAAAAGCAACCAATTGCGTCCCTACGAAGTACTACGTGCCACTCTCAGTAACAGAATATTCAAGCCTGCAAATGACTTACTACAGGTATGAGATAACTCAACAGACGCAAAGCTCTGTACTCTGCACCTCCCAAGTCTTCTAATTGCTCATCAGACAAGGATTCTGTATGAAAATTAGAGTTTCGTCCAACGACAAGACCACCAAAATTAAGCCAAGGCACAGATTTCTCTTCCAGGGTCGTAGTGGTTGGCAAGGTAAATTTTCGCTGTAGATTGCGGTACGCAGCTGGGGCCATACGCTTTGCCAATCTTTCCGTGAGTTGGGGAAGACTAGGGAAGCCACCGAATCCTTCATATTTATTGTTTTTTTTTGTGTTTGGGGTTCCAGGGATGTTGATATTACTCTTATCATTTACAAGTAGCGTAGGTCTCTTGCGCATATATGGTACTCCATCTGAGGAAAATCAGAACACGCTTTTGCGCATCATAGAATTCATACCTTGAATAGTTATATGTCTAGGAAAGGAAGCTGATGTTGGAGGTTCATGAGGAAATTCTAATAACGGAGAGTCTACGTGAGGCAGTGACAGGTTTGCCTCTTGTGGCGAAGAGGAAAACGTTCCGACGTCTGCTTCAGTTAATATGGGAGCTGGGTCTGGGTCTTCCCGTGAAACGGCTGTATGCAATCCATTGTCAACAGAGACACTTGGAGTAGGATGTATAACATCGATTTGGACGTTGGGTTTTTCTCTATTAGGGAATAGGATAGCATTTGCTCGGCTTTGGATAGGTTCTGATATAGATCTCATAGAATCAGAGCGACTGCGATGTATGACTGGGTGTCTCTGCTTTTTGGCCTTTGCTACTACATATTCGCAATGTGTGCGAAACCAGTACCTGCTCAATCACATAAGATATAGAATCAATCCCTCATGAGATATTGAATTCACTAACTTGCGCGCTAATACCATTAGCCAAGATACCACAGTGACATCACCCTGTCCAGTGCTATCAGTAAGACGTATTCAATAGAGTAATAAAGTATACATGCCATCATCATTAGAAGATAAAGGATAATTTGCTGCCAGGCCGTAATTGTTGATAGATTGACAGTAGAAAGACCGGTAACGGTCATAGCGGAGTAGCATAAGAATAGTGAGTCGATATATTTAACGTGATGGTGACCATTTGATGCATAAAAGATTCCAGAGACGGCAAGGGGTAATATCGTGAAAGCGAACAGATGAAGTCTAAAAAACGTGCACTCGTCTCGAATAAATTGCCAGATTCTATTAAGAGTATTTCTCTCTGCTGTTTCTGTCTGAAGCTCCGTAGGATCAGCGTAAGTGTTTATACTAGTGGTTTGGTCCAGCATAACCATAAGCGGTGTGTTGAACAATACCACCACGGAGGTGACTCCGGACTTCTAAATTGAGGCTGACGTCGAGAAGATGGAGCAGATAAGGCAAGAAAAATGTTATAAGGTGTATATGATGCTCGTTGTGTGAAAGAGAGTAGCGATGTAGCGCTTGTATTAACGCTATATGTGTGCTTTAACAACATGTCGCATAACGACTAAACGACTTTTGTTGCCCCGGTTGCTATTTAAACACCGAAAATACTTCCGACTTCGTTTCAACGTTAAAACATTGACCATGCCATTTTATAGTTGAGCAGTAATATAGAACAAATTACTCTACCAAATAATGTGTGGTATAACCGGTAAGCAATTTCATCAAAACCTGAGTAAAGTATAGTTTCAAGTTACTGCTCTCGCCCCCCGGTAAGGGTTATTATCTTTTCGTAAATGGTAAAAACGATTCCTCCACTCAACTAATCCTATAGTCAGTGGGAGCACTGTACAGCTATATAAATGAAGCTTACAACAAGTCGTGCAAGACGAGGAGTTGTCCCAGTCCAAAATCGCAGGACACCTTCCTCAGTGAATATCCGGTAAGCGCAGTGGAATGAATTCCTATATTGTGCACGAGCTTCCAGTGACTGCATTCGTGTTTTAATAACACTTGAACCAATTCATTAGAAGTTTCTGTGAGATATGAAAAGGAAAATTAACGGACTCGAGTGGCATAGTCGTATACACTGTCACCAGTCCGGCAATCGCACCGATCCCAAATGTAATAGCACTTGGCAATTGTTGGCCAGGTCGTGCAGTACCCTGGACAAATTGTTTCAAAGTGGTATAAGTGGTGAACCGCACTGCGGAATTAGCCCCTTGCCGCATCATCTGCAGCATAAAATATGTCAAGTATAATCCCACACAGATATCAGTATATCATACCACAGGGAAGTAACCACGATAGATTCCCCGGATCCCTTCCTGCCTCACAATGGACGCTGTTCCATGTATCAAGCCGCGGTATTGTGGATTTGGGCGTTTCGCATCATCGATGAGTTTTGTTCTTCATGCAAATCATTCTGGGACAGTTCAGATAACTCAGATATTGACGTACTTTATCGTTTCGGACGGCGTTACAGCAAAAGTAGCTTCCATCATCCCCGCCCCAAGACCAGCTGTCTAATGGTTGGTACACAACCTCCTCTTATGCAGACAAACGGCTCACCAAGTAAACTGCGGGGTGCACTTACTTTACCCTTTCAACTGTGATAAGACAATTAAATATAAAATAAAAAACCCATTCTCACCTCAGAATCTGCTAACATTTGCTTAAAATGGTCGTAGCTAACAAACCGAACCCCAGCTTTCGTCGCATTTCCTACCACAAGAGCGGTACATCCTGAATAGAGTCCTGTAACGCCCTTCTGTTTCAAAGTATCCCTGATGATTGCTAGAGGACTCTCTCTCTAATTCCAGACGTAAACTCTCCAAAAACAGTCATTAACCTGATTCAGGACACGAACCTTCCCTCCAAATTGAGATCGCGTTTTCACGAATTCAGTAGGGTATGTGCAGAACCTGTCATTTGCGATTTGCATTCTTAGCAGGAACATGGTTGTTCATCATGCGGCTCACGCTTCAATTGCACCGGCAGTTGCACCAGCGAATCTACATGTAGTTCCATTATTATTAGAAAAGTGGGAGATTCAATGGCTTCATTACAAGGAGTGTAGCGGCTTTTCCTTTTGAAATGGTGGCATGACTAACGTGATACTATGAGAGGATGAAAGGGTGTTTGGGTCGTGGTCACGGAAAATAGAAAACTGCAAGTTTACTCGCTCGGTCGTATCGGGTTTATTAACCGACTCTACACCCTCCACGCAATGTACCCGGTTCGGACCGTTTTGCAATCACAACCACCATTTCTCATACATATTAACGACTTCTCAACGCCAGCATAGAGATATAGCCTGCTGAAACTTACATTCATTCCAGGAGGGGAGAACAAAAAGCGCTTAATGTTCACATCCAATGTCAAACGTCTTATTACTTAGATCACCTTCCGAGGATGCTCCAGACCGATATGGGGCTCTCTTTTCGTCATCGGGATATCGTCCAGTTTCTATACCGGTGCTCGAAACCGTTCTCACAAATCTCGGACTGCTCGAGACTGTAGTCAGAAACGGTCCAGATGCGATAGGATACACCGGAGTTATCATTACGAGTCAACGAGGAAGCCTTGCTTGGAAGACTGTCGTGCAAAATTTACTTGACAGCTCTCCTGATGCAATTTCTGTGCTAAGTAAATCAATATCTAGACTAACCCGAACAATGAAATCGAACTGTAGCCTAGGGGATTGGTTCAAGACCCCTTCTTATGTAGTTGGACAGACAACTGCTTCTGTATTACGCGAAATTGAGGGTATCCTGCCGGAGTTTGGGCCAATGGACATTCGTGGGGAGTCATCTGGGACAGGCGAGCAGCTCGCTTATCATATCGTAGAAGATATCACGTCTCAGAGTCCTCGAAAATTTTTATATCTGACGGGCGACAAAAACCGGGATACATTGCCCAATATTCTTCAGGAGAAAGGGATTGAATTAGACCCTGTACAAGTCTATCTAACGCTAGGTTCTTCCGACTTTGAGCGCCGATTATCTGATATCCTGCCCTTGATCCATCAAGGTATTTCAGCCTTGACGGCATATCATATATCGATTACGCTTGACTGTTATCATGTAGCTCCTTCCACATGGTGGATTGTATACTTTGCACCGTCAGCGGCTAAACTCGCGACACCTATCTTGCGCAAGCATTTTGCATTACCAGAATCAGATCTATCACCCAGGAGACTCGGAGAAATTCCGAGAATTGCTGCAATTGGCCCTACAACTCTGAAATGTCTCCGAGATGAGTTGGGTTTACATGTTGATGTGGTAGCTGATAAGCCTACTCCTGAATATCTTTTATCAAGTATATCTTCTTTTGATCGAGATAGATGAATGAATTTGTGCAGTCGAATTGGCTGGAATACAAGTTACACTGTGGGTAACTACTGATTGAACCGATCAAAGATAAACGTAAAGTTTAGAAGAGGAGGACCCCTCTAAAATACATTGGCGAGGAGACCTAAGGGTGTACCGAGTCTTCTTGAGCAATCATGGCTATATTATCAGACTTCTTGGCTCGGCCCAATTCTTCAGCTCCAGTAACTCCTTCCTCAACGGATTGCACTTCATACCGACCCTCTTTTAAACCAGGGTTGGATGTCCAATGTGAAGTAGGGTTGTTTTTCAGGTTCTATCATCATAATGTCAATGAGCCGATACTTGTCAAGAAAAATTCATGACTAACATCTGGTGGATCTCGCATATACTCGTCGTTGATGTTGTGATCAGTCACTTCGGGATGTCCGATTACTTGTTCTGGCTTTTTGAAACCTTCATCAGACGAAGATACGCGAGGCATGTTGGGTTGTGCTGTAAGCGGGATGATAATCAGGTTATGAATGATGGCTTTCGCGGTTGGGTGCTCCTCAAGTAACTTAAACTGGTGTAGCGATGAATAGCGTCATAATGATGTCAGGACTGTCTTTCTCCAACTGAATCATCTTAACGTTGCTTTGCTTAACATATGACGATGGAAGTGTATTAAAATAAACGAGCCTCCTCAGGTTGTAGAGTATCCTTGATATTGACGCATGATGTTTAGCGAAAGATACACTTATCAACCCGCGAGTCCTTGATCAGGTGAATAGCTGAATATTACTCCATGAATGTCACGGCAGCGCACCTGAAGCATCTCCAAAAGAATAATCAGGACTCCTTATCTTCATCATATTATTACCCGCCACAGCCTCTTTAAATGTACTCCTCTCTCACTCCTCTTTTATTCCCGGCATGATCGTTTGGGAGCTTGAAACTGATGCTTTGTGTTTGGTGTAGATTTTGTATCACCCAATAGAGTACCGGTTTAGTCGATATTGGAGTTCCAAGGAGTGATATACGGGCCTAGGCCATAAGAATTGCTCTCAACCAAACTACTTCTTCGATACAAAGAGCTAGTGGATCTGAGTATTTGTTTGGTTGGGACCTCGAAATCAAATCTTTTACGTAACAGGTTTACTAAAACATATACTGGCCCCAGGCTTACTCACTTCCTTAATTCACCCTATCAATCATGCAAAGGATATCGATTATCGATCAGTTGTAGGGCCTTCCGCGGGAAGGGATTTATGGCCCCTTTAAAAAAAGAACAACAGCAATGAATTCCCCTATCTCTTGCTAACTATCGATATCAGATCTAACGGGGGGTTTATCAAGGCCGAGGTGTCTGGCATGAACGAATGGGGTGGATTGTAAGTATACATATGCTTCTTAGTAGACGCCCGAGGATACATGTGCAATGTAATTTACTGGGAACTTGAGGAGTGAAGACCCGAAGCGGGCTTATCGGTGGCTGACAAGTGGCTGATCTATTTATCTAGTATTTTTTTTTTGGGTAAATTACGGGGATATTAGTAATCATACTGGGATGGCTGTGCTATTTATGTTGACAACAAACCCGGGCTGATCAACATGTTTCCGCACCGTCCATTCAGTCCCAACGTGTCCTCATTTCCTTCCTTCGTCCAATCTTCGGACTTTTTCCTGCCTCTCTTGCCTCTCACCATAGCCGGTCGCTAAATAGTGTGCCTAATACTAGAGCACACTTCTTTGCTGGCATTCATCTTGCGCATTGTTGCCCGTATCGGCAATCATATCACCACCCAAGCGACAAATAGTTCATAAAACATCGCCCTATTCGCTCCTCTGCAAACCTACTTGGCTGTTAGCCATCACCCAATCGAACATTTGCAATTTTGAACCCATTCGATTATCATGGTCAGTGAGATCTTTATCCTGTCTTGCCTTGACAACATGCTACTATGTCTTGTTCATTTTCACAATATCGTTAACACACCCCCTTTTTCAGCCAACCCAGGTTCAAAAACAGTCGTCTGAGTCCATCTCACGTGGACTAGACAAACCATATCATCACGATCAGGCAAATGACCACCCACTTGCCAATAAACATCTGCAGCATAAAGAAGCTCTCAGGCTGGCATTAGGGAGCATTCTGGCACCCGTAAGCTTCGAGTCATACGAATGAAGATCACCCCCCTAAGTGTGTCTAATTATTGTCTAATCTTTCAAGAAACGCCTGCCCAGTTCACGCTCATCCTCTGGTACAGCTAGTCCTGCTTACCCTTCAAGTTCTCACAGTCCTTCGGCCGATGGTAATAGTTCTGTTAATGACTATTATCTACACCCTCGTCACGCACAATATCCACACGCACATGCACCTTCTCGATTGGGCCGTTCTGTAAGTTTTCATATGCGATTAAGCACCAATGATTATCAACGCATTACTTTTCGCTAGGATTCATACTCAGAGTCTTCGCCTTCGAATAGTACAAATCAGTCTGCTGCAGGTTCTCAGCGAGGTTCTCCTTTACCGACTGCGGCCCGTCAGCTATCAGAAGGAACTGCGTCGTCGTCTGGTTCGCCACATGACGAGAACGGACCTCGAGTTCATCAAGCACAAAGTACGGGGGATTCCAATGAAACCTCTACTCCTATAAAGCCTTCAATATCTCCATTACAATCGATACAAGGGAGCAACTCTCTGCCACTACCAGGGGATATGCTAAAAGTTCATTCTGGCGATCAGTGTCAGACTAGCGCCCCACCGTCAGGCTGTGGAACCCCTAGAGCAAAGTTCTTGGAGACGCTGCAATCAAAGAGTGCCTGGGATGCACTGATTCATGGTTCATTCTCATGATAACTAGATTGTAGATATAAGGGAAGGACATATCACCTGGTTTCTGGATTCGTCATTCTGTTGTATCCACAGGATGATATGTTATGTTAGGTACGTGCAAATTTTTCTTTAGGTTCTGATAACAAGCAAACATCGGAAGCCTTCGTTGTATTCCTGCTATCCACTTGCACATGTACAGGTACAGATCCTATTTGTATGTAGAGTCATAATGGTTATGTGTATCGATCAAAGTGACTTGGTGATTGGATGTTTTCAAGAGGCCATTTGACTTGGCTGGTAAATTTATTTTTGCGGACTACTTTAAGGTATTCTGGCCCGGGCGCCTGGCGGTCCGAGTCATGTGAGTATCAAATCAGTGAACAAGATAAGATTATTGGTTTTACTTGAAACTCTGACCGAGATTATTAGTGCTCAAGTTCACAGTATTCCTGGTTCTTAGATCGCAATTTCCAGAACATGGAGGCCTTTAACACGTACCAGACACCTCTTTCCAGGTAGATTTCTCGGATATCGCAAAAGGGAAATTTTCTCAATCAGTTGACCTCATAGCCGCTATGCAAGCGCAGAGATGGCACATCTGTTCTCTCCGGCAGTGCGTACACCTGAAATTCTTTTGGTTCTTAATGCGCGGTAACTAAATTTAAGTTGTTCATGTGTTTTAATCTATCAGAACCGGTACCGCACTTGGAGGCAATTGTGGCTTAATCTTGCGATTGCGGAAAAAGAACTTGGATTACCCATTACAGATGAGGCGATTGAACAGATGAGCAAAAATCTTGTGCGTATCAAGTCGTTGTCTTGGTTTGTATATCATGATAACCTAAAATATGGCCCGCCACTTCGGTTCCGTCTCCCCAGGATCTCACCCCAGAACAATTTGAGATCGCTGCAATAGAAGAAAAAAAGCGCCGTCACGATGTCATGGCACATGTCTACACCTTCGGACAAGTTGCACCCGCTGCTGCTGGCATCATCCAGTAAAGTTTCCAATATGTTACCCACAAACCCTTTTCCTGATATGCTATTGTCCACATAAAGTTTAGGTGCTACGTCTTGTTATGTGACGGAGTGTGTAAAATCGCTTCCGATATCCACAAATAGAAGGCTCATCCGTAATTGAATAGCAATGGAGACCTCATGTTTATGCGGACGGGTCTTACCTATCTACTTCATTCTCTTGCAGTGCTTATCTCCCGCTTGTCAGCCTTCGCGTCACAGTACCGCGACCTCCCCACTTTAGGGTTTACCCATTTTCAACCCGCACAGCTAACTACTGTCGGTAAACGTGCAACGTTGTGGATCCAAGTCTGTGTTTGCGCTTTTCTTTTGTAATTCCGAGAATTCCTTATATTTCCACACAGGAATTACTTTGGGATTTGCGCAACATCAAACGCGCTAGGGACGATATTGGATTTCGTGGTGTAAAAGGTACCACAGGTACACAGGCAAGCTTTCTGGCGCTGTTCAATGGTGACCATGAAAAGGTTGGGGTATCTGATCAAACATATAGTAATTTGTATGCTTATTCATTTGTGCAACAAAGGTCGAGAGTCTCGACAAGCTCGTGACAAAATTGTCTAGATTCGAGTATGCATACCCGGTCACTTCACAAACCTACTCTAGAAAAATTGATATCGATGTCCTGGCTCCTCTCGCCTCTCTTGGAGCAACTGCACATAAGATTGCAACTGATATCCGCTTGTTGGCAAACTTGAAGGTCGGACATACGGGACAAGGTCGTTATGTGCTCTACTAACTTTAAACAGGAAATTGAAGAACCTTTCGAATCCTCTCAAATTGGATCATCAGCGATGGCATACAAGAGGAACCCTATGCGTTCAGAGCGTGTATGCAGTCTTGCTAGACACCTTATGGTACTTCATCAAAACGCCCTCATGACTTCGAGTGTACAATGGTTCGAACGCACATTGGATGACAGGTATATCCTCAATATTCAAACCTTCCCGAATTTGTTGGCCAATCCTGTATCCTAGCGCAAACCGAAGGATCACACTTCCAGAAGCGTTCCTTACTGGAGACATCGTCTTGTCGACATTGCAAAATATCTCCGAGGGCTTGGTCGTATATCCCAAAGTCATCGCTCGTCGAATCTCACAAGAGCTTCCTTTCATGGCTACAGAGAATATCATTATGGCTATCGTAATATTGGGCGGGGATAGACAAGAAGCACACGAGAAAATCAGGGTAAATTCCCATTCCTACTGACTTCCAGATTGGTTGTTGACAACGGAATAGGTTTTATCACATGAAGCTGCTCATAATGTGAAACAACTCGGTCTTGAAAATGACCTCATCGAACGTATCCGCAACGACTCTTACTTCGACATTATTAAAGATCAACTAGACTCGCTCCTTGAACCCGCTAGCTTCATTGGACGTGCACCTGAACAAGTAGATGCATTTTTGAAAGATTGGGTTAAATCAGCACTCGAGGACAGTGAACTTCAAGGTGCCCTGCACAAAGCAAGAAAGGTGGAACTGGAAGTTTGAACGAACACAGTCTCAATACTGTTAGTGTGAGTCCATGTGTGGGACGAGGAAGAATCTTTCAATTAATTAAACTGTAAATGCCTACAAGTTGTTATTTGTACACCTCTTAAATTTAGAGCGATTCTATTATCGACTAGATCTGTTTGCCACGACATCCACCACCATATACACATGGGCATGTATACTGAAGAATGGCACCAATAATTTAAATACTGCCGATTTGCTTTCTCATTTCTCATGAAGGTCTTCTGCAATTCTTATACTAGTATAATCTAAAAATACAGGTCCAAGATTAGACGCTCCGCTTGACTTCCGAACGGTGGCTTCCAGTTCGGCTCCACCAATCCCACAATGAGCACTTTGAGCTAGGCGCTGGAGCGCAGCATTTTGAACGTCGTTTCAACAACCAACTCGTACTTTGCTTGATACACAGAATGAAGCTTCAAGTTATTGTCGCAGTCATTGGGGTTCTTTGCACCCCTTCCAGAGCTCAAATCATGACCACATTGCCGCTGACCATTGAACCAATACCAACTACCGATGATGGATCAACTACGAGGATTCGGCCGTCTGGGATACCTCAGTAAGCATCATAGTTGCACCCATGTATTGGTTCAGTGCGTTGAAAACAGGTAATAGTACCGCTACTTCAGTGACGGGCAGTGTTACCATCCTTCCGATTCCTCCTATAAGTGTTTCCACGATGACTGAATCCGGCATCGACACACCTACACCTACATCATCAACATCCAGCTTGTCCCCCGTGTCATCACTGACAACGTTGACTTCTTTACCACTCACTATATTATCTACGACTACTCCACTGTCTACCTTCGCAACCAACTCTTCCTCTTCTCTACCAGGCACCTCATCAACATCAACCCCGACCTCGAGCCCAGCTGCTAGTACAACTAGCACAAGCAATGCTATGAGAAGTGGTCTGGATGCTCGGAAAATGCAAATATTGGCGTCATTTTGGATTCTGGGAGTTCCTGTTCTTTTATAGGAGTAATCGTACATCTGATTAATTGCTATGATAAAGTTGAAGTTCCTTATTGAGAAATTTTCTTATCTCAGAATTTTATGACCTAGGCTAAGTACGTAGCTTCTACGGCCTTCCGCAAACATTGCTGTAATTATTTTTGTTGACCTATGACAACACTATCTTCACGTCTATAGATGTATAATCTGGAGCCAACAAACAACGTGTGACGAAGGAGCTCAAAGCGTCTGGGAAGTCATTTTTGAAGTCGCAGTTTCTTTATATCCTCTTCTCTTCCTCTGTGTTTAATTATCGCCGTACCATGAGATGAAGAAGTGCCGAGCAGGGTTTTGCTTCGTTCCATTGACAAATATCCAATCGGCATAGGTGTATGACTCGCTCATGCCTTCTGGATGTAGGTCTGCTGATAGGTATCGTCTTCTTACACGTATTCCAATGCAGTTCTTTCTGAAAATATTAAAGATGTCTCAAGGTCGAGGACTAGAAGAGATATACACTTTTTGAGATAAAGCCATGGGTGGGTTATAAAAGACGAGCGGGTTGAAGTTTTATCCAACTCCAAGCGATGTTATTCATACGGCAATACCAGATTATATCCATTGTCAACTTCCTAGCGTTATGCTCGTCAAGTATTAATGCTCGCAAATGGCGCGATAGTGGAACAGGAACTATCGTTCTTGAAGAAGCTTGGACAATTCCCGAGCTACTCTCCCAAATTTCGTGAATTGCTGATTTCAACTTTGATGCTGTTGTATACCTAACATATTCCCGTCTCCCATCGCCAGATCAACGAGTGCAGCATTTGGTAATGATGTTTTTCATGTTGTCGTGATTGCATTCTAAGATGTTATTACAGGTGGAACAAATGCTGAACTCGTAGTGAACCTACTTGACATTCATGATCAACGATTAAGTGGCATGAACAAGAATAATATCGACTACGTGTGTTTCATCCGATAACACTCTTCTTTATCGGCGAAACTAATGAAGTACTCGTTAGATGGTTTTATCATGCACTCAACCTTGTATACAAGGAATCTCGGATCCAGATGAAGCAGCAGCAATGGCCGTCACGGTAAACAATCGATTGGCAGAGTCCATATCAAACAACACGGAGCGATTCGGAGGTTTCGCTTCAGTAGCAATGCATAATGCTACAGTCGCAGCTCTTGAGTTAAAACGCGCCATTCAAGAATTGGGATTCCTGGGTAATATGCTTCAATTTTTGGGGATAAGGGTCATTTTAAGAAATATCAACAGGTCTACTTCTGAATGATTACCAACAGTCTGGTCCGAACAATGGTCAGTTCGTCGCTTTAGGTGAACACTAATCCTAATCTCGGGTGGCATATTTTAGACACGCTGTTCTACGACACTCCAGATTATGATGTATTTTGGCAAATGGTAACGGACCTGAATGTCCCTGTGTACTTCCATCCCCGTACAAACCTTGCTCCGATCACATCACTACTTTATAGTCATGCTCCATATTTGGAAGGACCCGCCCAAGAATATGCGGCGACGTTGTCCACCCATATTTTAGGGTAAGTGACGCCTTATACGATGTCATTTTTTCCGAGTCATATGCTCTTTATTGAAATAGATTATGCACAAATGGCGTTTTCGAGTATGTTTTCGTTGAATTCATTTCTTTGGCTAATGCTGAAGTATTTGCACAGTCGTTTCCCAAAACTGCAGATAATTGTCGGACATATGGGTGAACGTATTCCCTCCGACTTGGTCAGGATAGATGACCGTGCGTGAATTCTATAATGGATATCGATCCTCTTCCCTTGCTGATGGAACGTAATAGAGCTTAAAAGACAAATAGTGCTCGGAATGCCTATGCAAAAGAACGTTACATCGTATTGGAGGACCAATCTTTTTGAAACAACTTCTGGGAACTTCGGTACCGATCTATTGCAATTCCATATCAATGAGATTGGTCTCGATCGTATCATGTACTCTATCGATTACCCATACGTGAGTCGGCTTATCTCTAGAGCTTTGGACTACAAAAATTAATAAATTGTCATCTAAATATAGGTGGTAATGGAGGAAGGTACGGCTTGGATCAACTCGATGTCCAGAGTAATGCAGAAGAGGGATTACTCGTCGTTGAAGCGTGATGTTGCGATCAAGGTGCTTCGCTTGAATGACTAGTGATGGTTCTTTTATGGTCAAAATTTGCCATAATCGGTTAAAATTTGTCGACTTGTTTCATCAATCTAGTATACCGTGTTTCACGGCTCGAATGTATTCTTATCTGATTTATACGATTCAACGCTGAGCAATGTTTAGTTATGAGCGTTAAGTACTACAATTTCATGAGTTATTTCAGTTATGGATGTACCAATCATCCAAAATACCCTGCCGTAGATCTTCTCTACGTTCCCATGATGCAAAGCCTTTTGGTTAGCATATGCAAACTTGACACATGTATTGACATCACTCACGGAAGCTGGGCGTGCATCTGAAGCCAATGTGCAACAATTTATGGCGTGCTGTGTTTGTATTAGTTCGAGAGTCAAAACCTAATCAACTACAGTCGTACCAGGTGGACCGAAAATCCAATCGTGTAATATTCTCCACACTTCAATGGATCTAGAGTATTGAGATTGGCAGGGCTACAATGACAGGCCGCAGTAACACCAATCTTTATTACGAGTGTTTCCGCGAAAAGTGAGTCCGGCAACAACGCATCCACAACTTGAACGTCATACAGCATGTTCCCCAAGCAATGTATCCAAAATAACATCTTCTATATATCTCCGCAACCAATTTCTCAGGACATTACAAACTCGAGCAATAAAGCCAGAAACAACATGATTCATGATCAAATCGTTAGTATGCTAGCACTGATATCAAATGGTTAGGTGTGGATATTCGTACTGGTAGCTACCAATCTTGAACGTTTGACTCTCTGTCACTCAAACCCCCAAAGCCCAACAACATCCAAAGCATTGGCCGTTGCACCTTTCCCTCCATCACTTGTTTGACACCAATGCATTTTTCCTCAGCCACGTCCAGATGATGCTCGAATGGACTGTAGTATGTCCAAGTCAACGGCGCGAGTCTGGTACCACTCTATAATGTGAGAGGGTTGAGTGTTGTCTGTTTTGGTGCCATGATCAAGATGTCTCTTGCACAAAGCACGATCATGCCACGTATGAACCGATTTTATATGGGAATTTATATATGTAAAAACGTTTTGGGATTCAAACTGTGCATGGCTTGAATTCGTGCCAGTCTCAATTTGGGACATATTTTTATTTCATTCCTGGTTTAAAACTTTGTGCTCCGCACAAACTCAATTCATGCTGATGTGTTCCGCACACCTCGCAGGTCTGGCCGTGTATGACCGTGCCAGGAGATGAAGAAGTGGTTTCGCATCGCGCCACTGACAGATATCCAATCGGCATAGGAGGAGTATGACTCGTCCATGCCTTCTGGATGTAGGTCTGCTGGTAGACATTGCCTTCTTACACCTAACCCAATACAATTCTTTCTGAAAATATTCAAGATGTCTCATGGGAAAAGATGAGAAGAAAAATGTACTTTTTGAGATAAAGCCATGGACGGGTTATAAAGGGTGAGTAGGTGGAAGTCTTATCCAACTCCAAGTGATGTTGTTCATACGGCAATACCAGATTATATCCATCGTCAACTTCCTAGCGTTTTGCTCATCGAATACCAGTGCTCGTAAATGGCGCGATAGTGGTGCAGGAACTATCGTGCTTGAAGAGGCTTGGGTAATCCCCGAGCTCCTCCCCGAAATCTCGTGAATTGCTCAATTGAATTTGATATTATTCTCTACCTAACTTATTCTCATCTCCCATGGCCAGTGCAGCTTTTGGTAATCGTTTTTTTCATGTTGTCGTGATTGTGTTCTAAGACTGAATGATATTATTACAGGTGGAATAAGTGCTGAACTCGCAGCGAACCTACTTGACATTCATGATCAACGATTAAGTGGCATGAATAAGAATAATATCGATTACGTGTTTTTTATCCGATAACACCCTTCTTTATCAGTGAAACTAATGAAGTAATCGTTAGATGGTATTGTCATGCGCCCAACCTTGTATACAAGGAATCTCGGATCCAGATGAAGCAGCAGCAATGGCCATCACGGTAAACAATCGATTGGCAGAGTCCATATCAAACAACACGGAACGATTCGGAGGTTTCGCTTCAGTGGCAATGCATAATGCTACAGTCGCAGCTCTTGAGTTAAAACGCGCCATTCAAGAATTGGGATTCCTGGGTAACATACTTCAACTTTTGGTAATAATAGTGACTTGAGAAATGGCGACAGGTCTACTTCTGAATGATTACCAGCAGTCTGGTCTCAACAATGGTCTGTTCGTCACTTCAGATGAACACTAATACTAACTAACTCTGAGATACCATATTTTAGATACACTGTTCTATGATACTCCAGATTACGATGTATTTTGGCAAATGGTAACGGACCTGAATGTCCCTGTGTACTTCCATCCCCGTACAAACCTTGCTCCGATCACATCACTACTTTATAAACATGCTCCATATCTGGAAGGACCTGCTCAAGAATATGCAGTGACATTGTCTACCCACGTTTTGGGGTAAGTGATGCCCTATACGATGATATTTTTATCACCCATGCTCTTTACTAAATAGATTATGCACAAACGGCGTTTTCGAGTACGTGCTTAATGAATCCATTTCTTTGGCTAGCGCTCAAGCATTCACACAGTCGTTTCCCAAAACTGCAGATAATTGTCGGACATATGGTGAACGTATTCCTTCCGACTTGGTCAGGATAGATGGCCGTGGGTGACTTCTACAGTGATATCGTTCCTCTCCCAGTGCTGATTGATTATAATAGAACTTAAAAGACAGACATTGCTCGGAATGCCTATGCAAAGGAACATTACATCGTATTGGAGAACCAATATTTTCGAAACGACTTCTGGGAACTTTGCTACTGATCTATTGCAATTCCATATCAATGAGATTGGTCTCGATCGTATCATGTACTCTATCGATTACCCATACGTGAGTCGGCTTATCTCTGAAGCTTGACACGTTGGATCACAAACTAATAAAATGTCACCTAAACATAGGTGGTGATGGAGGAAGGTACGGCTTGGATCAATTCATTGTCCAGGGTATTGAAAAAGAAGGATCACTCGTCGTTGAAGCGGGATGTTGCGATCAAGGTGCTTCGCTTGAATGACTAATGATGGTTAATAGTTGCTTTATACTCCAAATTCGCTGTGATCGGTTAAAATTTGATGCATATCATCAATCTGGTATTTATTATCTGATCCAACATTCAATACTGAGCAATGTTTAGTTAAGTGCGTCGAGCACTATATTCTCACGAGTTATTTCAGTCATGGATGTACCAATCATCCAAAACACACTGCCGTTAATCTTCTCTGCGTTCCCATGATGGAAAGCCTTCTGATTAGATGGTATACGCAAACTTGGCACATGTATTGACATCACTCACGGGAGCTGGGCGTGCTCCCGAAGCCAGTTTGTATCTTTTGGATGAGAGTCATGATATCGGAAAGCTGGAATTCGTATCAACTTGTGGCTTTTGTATCGATTTGAGAGCCAAAATTTAACCAAAGACAGTCACATCAGGTGAGCCAAAAAAAAATGAAATCATGTAGTAATCTCAATGGATATGTTGGTAGGGCTACAATGATAGGCCGCAGTGACACCCATCCTACAAGTGTATCCACACGACAAGTGAGTGTGGCAACAACGCACCCACAAGTTGAGTGACTTGAACGTCATCCAGTCCGAACAATCTATCCACAACAACACCTCCGCAGTCAATTCATCCTTACAAGGCATCCTATCAGTTCTACTTCAGTCCCCAGTACTACAGACTCTCGACAAACTCAGGCAATACCACCAGAAACAACATGAATTCTTAATATGCCAGCACTGATATCGAGTGGGTGGGTGTGAGTACTCGCATGCTGGTAGCTACCAAACTTTAGCAGATGTATGTTCTCAGTGAGAATCTTAGGTTTTGATCTATTTTTATGACCTGTGTACTTACGAACCGTGTTATAGCCATTACGGCATTGGGTTAATAGTTTTCTTTTTTTTGTCCTTACTGACGCATGACGAAATTCATCACGTCCAAAAGTTGCGCAAGTGCTGGTCACAAGCACCAACGTGAGACGAAGGAACTTGACGACTGGGAAGTCCGGGTCTGTAGGCTGTGGTTTCTCCATTTTTCTTCTTCTTTCTATAAAATTATCACCGCTTCGCAGGATGAAACAAGTGTCGAGCATATTCTTTTTCTTCGACATCGATGATTGTGCGTATCAATATCTGTTTTGTCCAACGGCACAGGAAGTCAGCGCCCTCACCTTCCAAACACAAACGCAATTCTTACGATGATATCACACAGCCAATTCTGAAAATATTCAAGTGACCCAAGAAAGAGAAGGCGGTTTTAAAATGAACCCAAGTGCATACATTATAAAAGGCCAACAGTAGTGGAGTGCTTCACTCAACTCCTGACAATGTTTTCGATTCAGCCATACCAGATATTGACTATCATTTACTTCTTATTTTTTTACACGCCCAATGTTATCGCTCGTAAATGGCGTGACAGCGGGACAGGAACTATTGTGCTTGAAGAGGCTTGGACAATTCCCGAGCTCCTCTTCCAAGTCTCGTAAATTCTTCTTTTCAAGTTGATATTCCTATATTTCTGATGCATTCCTCCTTCCGGCCAACTGTCGCAGCATTTAGTAACAAACTTCCATGCAGCAATAGTTTTGTTTCATGATTAATTTGAGACCATTTCAGATCGAACACATGCTGAATTTTTATATCAAACGTACTTGATATTCACAACCAAAGGTTGAGTGGAATGAACAAAAACAACATCGACTTCGTGCGTATACTAACTCCATATCTCTTTGGTGAGAGAATTGATTAGAATTATTCGGTAGATGGTGCTGTCATGCTCCCAACCTTGTATTCAAGGAATCTCGGATCCAGATGAAGCAGCAGCAATGGCCGTGACGGTAAATAATAGACTGGCAGAATCCATATCAAACAACACAGAACGATTCGGAGGTTTCGCTTCAGTAGCAATGCATAATGCTACGGTCGCAGCTCTTGAGCTAAAACGTGCTGTTAAAGAACTGGGATTCCTAGGTAATATGGTTCAAAATAATCGTGATTAAAGAAATGGCGACAGGTCTACTTCTGAACGATTACCAGCAGTCTGGTCCAAACAACGGTCAGTTCGTTAATTTAAATGGGCACCGATCCTAATCTCGACGTGGCACATTTAGACACTTTGTTCTACGACACCTCAGAATATGATGTATTTTGGCAAATGGTAACAGATCTGGATGTCCCTGTGTATTTCCATCCTCGTGACGATGTGGCCACGATTATAAACCTGCTATACAAACATTCTCCCTTCCTGGAAGGACCTGCTCAAGAATATGCAGCAACGTTGTCCACCCATATTTTAGGGTAAGCTGTACCAGATGTGAACAAGATTAGTCAGTTCTGAGTATTCTTATTGAATAGATTATGTACTAATGGCGTTCTCGAGTACGTGATTCTCGAGTTAATCTTCGCTTTACTAGTATTCACGGTTCTATGAAGTCGTTTCCCGAAACTGAAAATTATTGTTGGCCACTTGGGCGAGCGTATTCCTTCTGACTTGTTCCGAATTGATGATCGTGCGTGACACTCACAAAAAGCGGCTTCTTTCGAATGCTAACCAGTGCTAAAAGAACTCAAACGTCAGATAGTGCTTGGATTGCCTATGAAAAAGAACGTTAGAGCATATTGGAGGACCAATCTTATTGAAACAACTTCTGGGAACTTTGCCACTGATCTATTGCAATTCCATATCAAAGAGATTGGTCTCGACCGGATCATGTATTCCATCGATTACCCATATGTGAATTAATCTATAGCCAAAACGTCGAACAATACGCTCACAAGATGGCAACTGAATATAGGTGGCAATGGAGGAAGGTACGGATTGGATCAACTCGTTGGCCGGAGTGTTGGAGGGGAAGGATTACTCTTCGTTGAGGCGAGATGTTGCTATTAAGCTGCTACGTCTGAATGATTAACTGTCAAGTACATGGTTTAAAACGTTGTTCATTTTTTACCGCAATTGTTCGATATACGATGTATTCTGTTCAGTGTTGTATTTCGTAATGAGATTTTTAGTTCGGTGATAGCGGATAAGTTCTCCGTTGTCCGTTCCGAAGTCCAAAAGAACTTTATTGTGACCTCGTAAAGCTTTAACGACAAAACCAACGACTGTTCAATGCATGGAATTAAACGTTTGACCAGGAGCTCCGCCCACCAAGTTGATTGGTCAAAGTCTATTCTATATCTTGACCCAAGCTTGATCGTTTTGAACAAGCCACCAGGTCTTGTTTGCCAACCTGGTGAAGGAACGCGTGGGGCTTCGAGTTCTGTAAGTCGCTCCTTATGATAAACTATACACCAGATACTGATGTAAACAGAAGGGGAGCTCGCAGCTGTATGATTTTCAAAATCTTTTGGAGGGTGTGTCCATTTTTTGACAGTTACTCCGAAGTTTGAGCTTGAGAATTTTTTTAGAATTGAAGAATCACTTATCTTTGTCTGGCCTTCCTTACCCTGTCCACCGTCTCGACAAGGTGTGTAGAACAGGTTCAACCTCGTCAGTCTCATAAAGCGACTATTGTACTTGAAAATCACAAAGGGAACATCCGGGTCGCTAATTCTTGCTCGGTCTGTATCTGCTGCACGTCAAATTTCTCTACAATTCCAACAAGATACTGTCCACAAGACATACCTTGCCCTTGTAAGAGGTGGCGAAAAAACTTTTGGTACTACGTCAGGCGAAATTCGTGTCCCAATAAATTACGTTGACGGACGAGCTTGTCTTCACGTTGATGGAAAGCCTTCTTCAACAAATTGGAAACTAGTTGCTTCGTCAGTGAGTTTATTCGATTATTACTATAGCTCGCTACGTAACAACAACTCTGTAAAGTCTTATGCACCAATATCGTTGGTTAGGTTGCAACTTCTTACAGGTCACAAACACCAACTTCGTGTACACCTGGCTCATTCATTACGTGGTGAGAATATTTTATGTCTTCTCTTCCTTTCAGCAATGATTCTTATATACACAGCCCCAATCCTGGGGGATACTGTGTACTCCAAGAGTAGCATATCCGACTCCGTGTTCAGGTTTTCTCAAGTACCAGAAGATCGGATATTTCTACACGCTTCGGAAGTTTCACTCCTGGTGAGTCTATTTCCATCCAACAGTTTATACCATAGTTTAACGAGTCATATCATATTGCAGAAGTACAAGAAATCTGGATCACATAAACAATTCCGCCTCGGTGTCCGGGCTCCACTCCCAACGGACTTCCTAAAGATTTGTGAAGACTTAAACATTAAAGTAGATGAGGGCGAGGCTCAGGGTGGTCTCCTTATGAATGGTGAATTCGTTGAGAATGGCACGATTCCAGAAGTTTCCGGCCAATGGGTCCCTGGCAAAACAACTACACAAGTACATCTACAACAATAAACAATTTACAGGGTTAGGGAGTCTGTTTATATAGGTTTTTGATTATATATCTTATTTAATGTCTTTGCTTTCCAGCAGCACTCCCGGATCCGTGGTCTAAGAAAAAATAAATACTGCCGCCGGCAACAGTTTACCGGACATGAGAGGCGGATGAACTCTGGTTCTCCTGCGCATTCTTCATAGATGTACTGAGTGCTTGACCGAGCCCGACGGCGATCGCACCGATCGCTTGCGCTGCACCTGATGCTAGTACCACACCACCAGCACCAGCACTGATCGCAGGAATAGCAGGCAGAGATCCTGCGGTTATGAGGATGGCACTCAAGACGCTCATGGCCTTAGGATGTTCGCTTGTGATGTAATCGAGCGCTGTACATGCGTTGAGGAGCCATACTGGCGCATGTGTAACTGTCGTCACCGCTATTTATAAATGTTATTAGAGAGTTATTCTAGCGAAAGAAAGTTTGGACGCACAGTCTCCGGCCTCAACAGTGTCCTTTTTCACCGGTGCATTTCGTTCCGGTGAAGCCGTACGGGTTGTGGTAATCACGCTATCAGATTTGGTCTTCTGGTGGTTCGGTCGTTGTGAAGGAGCATCGTGTTC
This sequence comes from Floccularia luteovirens, assembly GCA_009739215.1. Classification (NCBI taxonomy): domain Eukaryota; kingdom Fungi; phylum Basidiomycota; class Agaricomycetes; order Agaricales; family Squamanitaceae; genus Floccularia; species Floccularia luteovirens. The sequence goes on from VSJF01000009.1 coordinate 580,953, forward strand.
GTCTTTCGAATTGCGACGAACTGGCCAGAATGAAGACTCTGACCTGGTTGGTGCAGGACGTTGTGCAACTTCGTTGGTTTGATCGTCCTTAGAAGGCTTTCTACCGATCCAGAAGGAAGAGCTGGATCGAGAGAGGGGCTGTGACGGCTGTGACTTTGTAGAGTCGATCTCGATGGTGTCCTTGTTATCATCCTTGTCTTCTTTCTCCTCCTTCTTTCTGAAGAACCAAAGTCCTGAGGGCTTTCCTTGGACTTTGATAGTCTCTGTGGCAGTCTGGTCGATGCTCCCTGTAAAAAAATGAATAGCGTCAATAATCAGCCAATACGAGAACAAGAAAATAGTTCTTACAGCCCATATTTCTCATTGCGATTCGGAATTTCTTCCAGGTCCACCGGTACTTTCCTCCGTGAACTTTAGAAATGACTTGCTTGAGCTCGTCAAGTCTGTAGGTGCATAATCAGTATCCAAGTCCTCATAGTAGAATGCAGGAGGATATACCTTGCTTTTGCATTGGGACCCATGAAATGCTGGGCAACCTTATACCAGTATTCTTCTGGTATATTGCGTTCGACGCAACCCGCTTTGATCTGGTCAAGCCAGTCATCGACTGGTAGATCCTTCTTAGGGTTGCCATCGAACCTTGGTCCATCAGTCCAAGATGCATAGATGGGTTGGAGGTCAAAAGGTTTGATTTTGAAAGCGTCGAGCATAGTGCAATGAGAGTGTGGGGTATTTGGGAGTTTAGTTATGTGAATGATGATTGTTCAGTGTTCATCAAGCGGCTATAAAAGGCCCAATATCGCAAATAATTCTGCCTCATTGATTACGTGTGTTGATGGCACGGATATACGAATATAATGGCGATTGTATCATCCGTAAATTAATGCTGTGTCACCATAATGGACACCTGAGATGAGGTTACGGTATCCGAAGGCTCGACCGGTGATTGGGGGAACGACCAACACGTTGTTTGTGTCCGTCAGGGGCAAACTCTGCAGCATGTTGTACTTCGTTTTAAGGATGAGGGGAACACAGCCTAACTACTATTGATGATTTGTTTGTAAGGTTGAAGATATCTGCAATGTTTTACCTTGTACAAACAAATCCGGAGTCTCGGTAGCAGATAGAATATTCTACAATGCTTCTTTGGGAGAGCCTAACGTCCGGAACAAAGTCACCAGAAGTCGGTATGATCGTCCAAGCGCTCTATCAATGAGAAGCATAAATTCATAAGAGCTCAGAGGGCGTCGGAATTTTAGTGGAGTTCATGGCCGTTGTATATCCCTTGATAGATCCTCTTTCCATTAGAATGTTCGGAAAAGCCTCGGTGAACAGAATTCGTGATACCTAGCGAAGAACCTCGGAGATCTGTATGTTTAAATGTGCTTTGAAACATTCTCCACTTGTTGCATCCATTTCAAAAAAAAAGTAATTCAAAAGTGATCGCTTGCCAGCTTTCATATGAAATACGAATGATCTTCTGTCAAACAGAACTCCCATGACTTGGTGATTTGATGATATAGAAATGTCACTTACACATGATTCGTTTCTTTAAAAGCTTGACCAATTTTTGACGTCACACTAATGCACAGCGAGTTCAAACTGCGGTTATGGGGAGAAATAGTAGTCAAAAGCTCGATGATGTACGACAGTGAGCTAAAGAAAGCTCCACATACGTCGTTGGGTTTGTGGACCCTCGTGATAAGAAACATCAATTGAAATTATGCTGAATTGATCGAAACGGTCTCCTGACCAGGGTGTTTTATACTGATAACTACCATAAATGAAAATAAGCCTTCATCTACTGCGGAAGTTACAGCCAAATTGACACCCACTTCTAATAGTCTTCATCCTGACACTTAATAAAGGCGTTATAGATGAGAAAAATATCAAGTAGTATGAGGAGATTGTATTACATGGATACACATCTCAAACAATGTCACTAGTTGCAAGGAAGCTTGCAAGTGGTCATCGAAGAATGGCTGTCAGCGCGTGAACATCATGAATACGGTAAACAACGACGCCCCTCTTTCCGGGGTTGGCCTTGCTATCCAGTAATTTGCAATACTGGAGTATATCGTGATTCTTGAGGAAATGACTGTCCTTTTTTGTCAGGGTCGAGGCAATTTTCGAAGGGTCAGAAGCTCAAAGTCACAAAACGATACGACCATTATTGTGGAAAATCACGGTGGAAACCTGAAAAGAAAAGACTAGCTGGAACAAGCCGGGTGAGATTAAGTATCATAGACCAAAAAGAGGGCAGGTACCTGCTCGCCACAGAAGGAAGACAGTTGCAAGCCACTTGCTTCAGCCCGCTCGTGAGATTGCCCTGCCCTGAGAAGCAACGATGAGATGTGATTTGTACACGCGCATAACATTTGGCATCGATCGTGTGGGTAAAACCTAGAGAATCCATAAATCGGCGAAAATGATCAGAAAACCTAGGGCAAGAAAAGAAATATGAGGAAGAGAATAAGATATTGTGAGCCACTGTCGCCCTTATATCTGGGTATCAAACCCGTTACAAAAGGACATATCTCATGTGCAGCGTCAAAGAAAGACGTTGAAAACGCACCCCTGGATGCCACTACATGTTGCAGTTCCCCGCTAAAAATACGCGCCAAGCATGCGATTGTGGTATGGTCTTGGATGATTAAATGCTGCGCGAAGCACGATAAAACTTGAGAACTATGAACTATCAAAAAGCTTGTTTCATTGAATCAAGGACATCGCAGAGGGACAACAGGAGCAGCTTAGTTGATGTCCTGAGCAAGCTTGCCGAAACGGTGAATCTGACTCGGACTCGGACTCTGAATTTACCTTGAACCACAACCATCATCGCAGTCAGTAATCACTGAGTCTGCGCTCAATCCCTTCAGAGCCTTAAACTCCCTATTTTATGCTCAATAAGCATATTGAATTTACCCAAAAAGACTCTCAGTATCTCAAATCAATTTTATCTAGCCAACAGAACCAACAACTCCAACATGGAATCAAACAAGATCAGCACAACATTCTCATCGATGTTCCTTACGAGACGCTTACTGGAATCACATCACACTTACTTCCTCCAGCCCTTCTGTCTCTCAGCCTCGTTAATAAGCGTTTATATGAACACATAAAAGACGATAATACATGGTGTCGAGCGTTTGTTAATCATTTTTTGGGTATTGGGCCTGAGAATAATCTCCGTGATGATGTCCGGAGTCTCATGTTGAGAAAGCCCGGAAAATCCTGGAAGTACGAGTTTGTCACGCGATATAATCTACGAGGGTGAGTATCTGATACTTTTCCATATTAATTTATGTAGATTGCTAATTTTATTTCGTACAGACGTTGGGAGCGTTCTCGCAATGTTACGACGACGCATATTCCGCTCCATTCTTCAATATCTAGCATGCATCTCATCCCTCCTCATTCCCTTTTGGCATCTTCCATTCAGTATGGTGTTGTATCCCGTTCTTTACCCCTGAATGGGAAAGTGTTGGCGGGCTATCTCGATGCATCAGGAAGTAGAGCTGGACTTGGTGTTGGCAATCCAAATGCAGAATTTTCGCCCAATGTGTCTTCATGCGCAATATCTTCCGATGGCGGTACCGCTAAAATAATTTGGGGATTCCTGAGCGGAGAGGTTGCATTATTGACGTCAAATAAAACGATGGACCAAGGAAAACGTGTTGTATCCGAGTTGGTGAGATGCCATGTTAATGAAGAACACGAAGGTGCCGTTCTTGATGCAATATGGGATGGCGAACACGTGGCAACTGGTGCAGCGGATGGCAGCGTTAAAGTTTGGGGCACAAAGCCGCTCAGATGTATCTGGTCAGCTGATAAAAAAGGGAGCTCCCTTGTCCCTGATGCCTGTATCAAAGTCGTCGTTGCCGTGTCTAATGGATGTGTCGTGGCTGGCATGAGAAGTGGTGAAATTCGTGTTTGGGCAGGTCTTAACATGTTGGTTATGTCGGATAACCTGCTTGCACCCACTGTCACCGAAGAATTCATCATACCCTGTCCCGTTCAATACTCAGGTGAAAATGGAGAACGGCCCACGGCCTACGATTTCACATTTTTACATATCGACCCTTGTGCAACTACCCCAACGATACTAGTTGCATACGAAGGGGACAAACATTTCTACCGACTGACTATCGATAAAATTACTAGAGCAATGGAACGTACTATATTTGGTGACAGCTCATTCGGTTCCATCTCATCCCTTCAGCCGTCTTTCACCGCGGACAACGCTGAATCCAGCTTCGTCATTACTGGTGATCATGTTGGCTGCGTCAGCGTGTATGCCTGGAAAAACACCACACATGCTAAGGATCCTACCGCATCTGTTAATCCCATAAGAAAGTTTGAGGCCCACGAGGACGGTTCTGCTGTGACTTCACTTTTCTGGAATGGATTTACATTAGTAACTGGGTCGGCACGCGGAAGTACCCATGTGTGGGATGGTCTGACTTTAGACCATATACGATCGTTTGCATCACCAATCCCTCGCTTTCGTGGTCGCGACCAATTGGCACAGGCGGAACGTAGAGAACGGGAGGCAGTCAGCCAAATTATAATTGGACCAGAAAAAGATGCATTATTTGTCTGTGTTGGGGACAGAATCATGGCTTGGGTTGCTGGGCCGATTCCTAAGCCAGGGAAGGGCGGGGTGAGGGGACGGAATACTACAGGAACCCTGAGCAAAAAGAAGCGTAGCAGCCATGCAAAGTACATAGGTTAGCCTTTCATCTTACAAATTTCCTGTTATTAAGCTGACTATCCCGTTTTCTAGAACAACTCGAAATGAACCAGACCATTAATGAGTTGAAAGCTATAATCAAGGACGAACGTGAATATGCACAATGTGTTCACGGCAGGGAGATAGAGCAGAGGAACCAGTTGACCAGACTCGGTTTAACAGAAGCCGAAGCCATTGAATATGCGTTAATGTTGAGCCGTGAAGAGGTACCACCACGGCCGGATGCGAGCATGAGCACAGCTCAAGGATCCAGCCACCAATCAATATTCACTCCTGCAGACCAAGAAGTTTTCGAGGCCGACACTGACGAGCCTTCATCGGTTACAGGATTGAATAATCAACGGAGACAGCAAGATTATTTCTCGGCATATTCATCTTCATCCTCTTTAGCGTCCAACTCTTCCGGAGAAAATGAAGTCCCCATTTGTCAACCCAGCTCCAAACCTCCAGAGGCAAAATACCACCCTAGAAATGTATCGCCTTCGGGAAGAGAAGCAGCCTACCTTATGGGTTCAAACTGTGACGAGAGCTTCCCCACTATGAGAACTAACCCTGGCTCTCCGAACAGTCGCGGATTAAAATTCACCACAGCCAGAGGGACAGGAAGAAATTTGCATGCCGATGCAAGCGGAAGTTCAGGCTCCGTATCGCCTTCTGGCTCATCTGCATGGCGAACTCCATTAGTGGTTTCTTCAAGCAGTAAGAACAGCGGTTATTCGAGTAATCGAAAAGGCGGCCCCCGAACTTCCGCAGCATCGACAGAGGGTCCAGTAGAGTTATCTGGGGTCGCTGATGCTGCGCCAATCGAAATGGATGCCGATCTGAAGCTTGCGATAGAATTGAGTCTTATGGAAGCTAGGAGTCGTGGAGAGAACATATGATATCCTAACGCGTATGCTGAAACAAGGTCATCGTATGTATTTCTTGGCCTCAGGTGCTCGTTTAGACTACTTTTTTCGAATAGAATGGACTTTTTTTGATTTCCCCTATCTACCTTCTATGCCATATACAAACTTCGAAATATACTTTACTCCCTTTAGTTATTACATGCACAAAGCGCGAGGATGATCAGATCCTAATGTGTTTTCAACATAGCTATACAAGCCTTCTGTCTGTCATAGCTCGTACAATGCACCCAGTGCCTGCTACTTCCGTTAACTATCATCGAGCGAGTCGGCATCTATAAAGCTATAGTACAAGTAGAACTTATAACGCACCTTTTCATGCCATGTTAGCAATACACTTCCACTGACTTCGCCTCGACTGGGCAAAGCCATACCCTTGTAAAGATACTTCATCAGGGTATCTTGACAATCTTGGGACAACGACTTGATGACCGTCGAAATATCCGAAGACTTGGTGGTATTTAGTATCGTCACTATGACTTGCATTGCAACATCCTGTCAAGGAGAGATCGTGGAGTTTATTGTAAGTTTCGAGTCAGATATGGATATGAGATTATGCGACCGGTAATTATTCATTAATACTTGCCTTTGCCTCACTGACATTTGGTCCATAAGGCGCGTTTTCCAGTATGATCTGTAAACATTCTACAATATCATTCCTATACCGTCATGGATGTGGAATAAGTAAGATTAAAAAGTTACTCTGGATCATGTATTAAATTGCGACGAACTAACCTGGCTAATGATGCACGCACGGCCGCCTGACGTTGCTGGGTTTCATCTAGGGCTTGGGCGGCGGTGCGTGGGTCTGCGTCATAGAGTTCTGTTTCCTGCAGGATGTCTTCATCGTAGATGTCAATGTCGATTTTACGAAATGATGTTTCCATGTTGGTGCCTTGGACTTATGATTCAGGTTATCAGGCAATAGATAAGTGTTTCCGCGTTGCTTGGCTTTGTTATGCTGTGCCATCTTCAAGTACTTTGACCATCAGGGATAAAGTCCGCAATATATCAGCGATTATAAACTCTAGGAAGGAAACTAGCAACAAGTCCTGAAGCTAGGCTGTAGCTATACATACTATCGTAATATAATCCTATCAGGATAACAAACGATATTCGGAAGCTACCCAACAAAGTAGCCAATATGAGAAAACATTTAAGTGCTTGTAAATAAATGGTACACAGACGGGTTAATTAATTCCGTCCAGAGTGTTATTTCTTTACAAAGAGGAGGAAAATATTTACATGATAAGACAACCCGACTTTGATTGTGGTTCAGCTTGGTTATTTGATGTGCGTTTTTCGATTTCGGCCAAACAGAGCTCGAATACTTTGCCTAAATATAGTTGATACAGGGTTCCTTTTCATGCACTGCTACTATCAAAGAATATAACTAACAACACGCACCAACGTTAATGTTGTTCTTTGCACTAGTTTCAACCCAGGTTGCCTTGTTCTCCCGAGCAAGACGCTGCCCTTCTGTTGGGTCAACTTGGCGACTGAGGGAATAAAATACATTAGCAAAACGCCTTCCGATACGGTAGCGACCAAATATCGACTTTCCTTGATTGTAAATCGCATTTCGAACCAACAATGACACAGGGAATATCACTGACACCACAGTAATCCACGATCTTATCGTACACAATTTGGATCATCTCAAAAGAGCTCCGGGAAGTGATAGAGTAGACGAGAACGTAACCGTGAATTCCAATAGCATACTGTGAGTTGATTGGAGAGTATTCGTCCTTACGCCAGTTCCTAATATTAGCAGTTCCAGGTCCCGGATGGAAGTGGATACACACCTGGCCAGCGGTATCAATGATGTGACAGTCGTACTCTACGCCATTATAGACGACACTTTTTGCAAAAGTAGATTCGATAGTTGGATAATAGGCGTCCACAAAGTGATTCTAAAAAGAGGTGCCCTGAGACGACCTCTCTTTAGGGCAGTGGTTCAAGGATGTACCTCGATAAATTGTTTAACAAGGGACGATTTCCCTGTAATTCCGGCATATAAACTCTCATAAGGAATATTACTAGATTATAGACAACATACCGACTGAACGAGAACCGAGCACTGCGATCTTCCTTTTCTTTAGTGCGTTTGACATTGGAGAAGTGGTGAGACTTATATATTCAAACAAGGTTTGAAACGCATCATTCATAAACTAATTATTTATTATTTTCAAATCCACGTGACATAATCCACGTTATACGTACAATGTTCCTAAGATTTCCACAAAAATAACGTCCTTCTCATGGAATAGATTCAAGAATGATACTTGTAGCAATTCTCACACAACCCTTTCTGCTCGAAAGGACTCTGTTTGAAGTTAGTACAATATGTGGCGGACAGATCTGATGAGCTCTCGAATGGCGACGTGTCGTAAGCATGGCTTCGACCGGCAGACAGGTAGTTGTGAAGTGACGGGGATGAGGAGGAGTCATTTTGTAGATGTTTGGGTTTGCGAACTGGGATTGGTGGGCTGGTACCGGGTGTGGTAGGTGCGGATCGACGAGGGGGAGGTGGTGGAGGAATTTTCTTTGGAGGTGTGCTCGATGCTGTCGCTGATACAGACATGGATCGCTGTATTAAGGGTTCTTCTATGCTGTCAAACAAATTGTTCGAGCCCCGAGATAGACTTCTAGTCTTTATCTTTCGTGGTATGGCATGATTGTGGGATGCTTCGCCAAAGAAATCATCATCGAACACCTTCTTGCGGGGAGGCGGTGATGGTTGCAGTTCTTCCTCGTCTGGATGGTTGTTCGTGTTGTCCCGATATGTTTCAAATGGGCTATCATGGTGAGACAAAGGTTGAGAGGTCAACTCATGGTCTTCCTCCAGATCACTTGTCCTGTAGGCTGCATCATCGTCATCGTCTCTAAACGGTGTAGGAGCGGCACGTCGTCCGTTGGTTACAGCCTCGGTATAATTTGTTGGGAAAAGGCCCTTGCGACCGTCTAGTTCTCCCATCCACCATCCATCCAAAACTTCATTTACAACCACGATTTCGTCTCCAGCATTGAAGCTCAATTCATCCGCAGAACCGGCAAATCCATGAATCGCGCGGACCATCCTTTGGTTCTTGGAAAGATTTAGGTTTTAGAATTTTTGGGGTCCCTCTGGGAGAAGAATTCAATAATGACAAGTCCTTCGGCTTGTCCTTCGTCGAGGATCGGCGGCTCAATGAACGGAAACTCCTTGACTTTTTGAGAGGAACTTCTCCGCTACCATCTTCGTCCGAGTCACCATCTAAAGTGGCAAACTTGTCTTTGTCCTTGTTCCGACCAGTCCTATTAGTGACAGACTCAACAGCACTAGACGCCCATCCTGTCAGCTTGCTAGTTTTTTCGGAGGCGTCTTCTTTGTCTCCCACTGTCGCGGCACTACCAGCACGATTCCTTGAAAGACGAGAAGATGGACGAGATGGGGGTTTGCTAGCAGCTGAACCCGACCTTTTCTGCCTTGTTGTCGCAACAGAACGTGATGCGTCGTCATCAGATGAATCCAGGTATATATTCACATCAGAACGGATCACTTTGTCTGTCCGCATAACGTTGGTCTTGTATACGGCCGGCTTAGAGGCACTTTTATATTGAGACTTCTTCCTTTCCACGCCTGGACTAAACGGGAATATTTAAGTGGTCAGAAGATGGCCATAATTATTATTATACCTGTTCCAGTCTGATCCCACTTCCATGAGAACCTCAAGGTACTTTTGAACGAAGTTGATTTCCAGATCCATGAATGACGTCAGTTCTCGCAGTTGAGCAGCTTCGTTATCCTGGATAGCATGCATAAGCGCACGAACGTCTTCAGTAGTTTCTTCACTATATCATAGGTTAGAGGAATGTCATATGTTGGATACAAAGTCACGAACAAGCGTTGCCTAGCCCTATCAAGCTCCTCCTCGGCCTCCTTCCTATCCTTCTCTTTTTTGCTGTTCTTCAGTTTATCGTACTTGCTGTTAGCAGCATCGAAACTTAACCTACGTATCAAAAGATTCAATGAAAGGAGTACGATATCCCGTTTGAAAACATACCTCCTACTTTCCAGTTTCTTCTTCATAGCCTCATAGTCCTTGATTTCTGCTGCAAATCTGTCGAGAGAGTTGAGGAACGTATCCTTGAGCGTCAAGGCACATGCTTCCTGCAAGGTCGCAATCTTGCAATGTGCACGTCCTAGTTTCACTAGTGAAGTGCCTATGCAGCAGAAAAAAACCTGAATACTAAGTGTCAAATAATCAAAGAAATGCCGCACCAAAAGCCGAGTCTTCTCCGAACTCCTCTCCGTGCACAATCATCACAATGCCCAGCGTATCGATGGGAAGTAGTTTGTCACCCTCCTTCAATGCTTCATTCATGGATTTCTTTGATAACCAGTGATGGTATCCCTCTGAAGCTAATTGTAACCTGAAATCACCCGATTCAGACAAAAGCAAGGTTGTACCACAATGAAAGACCAACTTTTGGATCCCATCCCTACGCAACTCCATATCCTTTTCTAATTCTTGGAACTCTCCCGGAACAGGAGTTTTATCTCGTGATGATATAACTTCGCCCGCCCACTGTGTGTAGTTGTCAGGAGATTCATAGGAAATGGGCGCAATGATACGAAGCCGCTGACCTGGCGAAGCTTTCCAAGCTAAATATTGGTGTGAATGAGCAGGCTCTGAGAGTTGATAGAGTAACTTACTTGCTTGCTAGCCATTCCTGTGAAGAGTGAGTTGTAGATTGAGACGCAGGTAAGATTTGCTTGGTGCCAGGTCCGCACATTTTATTGGATGAATGTACGGATATCCCCGATTACTTGTGATCATGATCAAATATGGAGATCTCGGCTAACATTTTAACCTCGACACCCCAATTGCCATTGCTAAGATGTTTATTTGCTGCGTCTTGTTCTTACTTCTTAAATAACATAGTACTACTGTTTAATATTGCAAGAGTAACAAATCCTCCCACAGAAGATATTAAAATTGTATTACAAGTATACACAGACACATATATTTTATTGCATACCCTTGGCGGCTAAACGCATCCCTTCTTGTATAGCAACAGCCTAAATTGCAAAGAACCAATAAATTTCGGTACCTGTATATCAAAATCAAACAGATAGCGTACCTCCTCCACCCAAGGCAGCCGGAAAAATTCACTCCTTTTGAGTTCCTCTTGCCGCACAGTCATACCTTCTGAAGGGCCACTACCAAGAATGCTCTCCAAGTCACGCGATTGCGACTCCAACCATGTTTGAATGAAGTGCGCCGGATTCTCGGCAAACGACTCCAAGAATGTTCGTTTCAGATATGAATTGTGTAGCGACTGAGCTAGGAGCGCAATCTTGACAACAACATGTCGAGTAAGTTCTCAACCCAGATTTTAGAATGTTGACGAACCTCTTCATCCAATTTGGCGAGAGTTGTTGCACTCTCTTTACTGGTATGAACCATCACGGTCATTCTACTTTTCAAGGGTGTATCTTCCATTTTTATTTCCATATCCCATGCAGATGGTCTCTCCAAAGGTGGCACGGCAGGATTTATGGCGTAGTGTAGGACAATGGGGTCAGGTGCGGCAAGATAGCGGTTAACTATCTCCGGTATCTTTTGGAATGCTACAGTCTCGGCTCCAAATATCTGAAGAAATTTATATCATATAATGGTGCAAAGAAAGAGAGGCAACGTACCAGTCTCAGTTTATCGTCCGCACGAATCATGCGTCTGTCGACCTTATCTTGAAGTCCCTGTAGTTTGATGTAGTTCCAAAGTGTATGGATCACCCCCACCCGGCTTTCTTCTTTTATCCCAAGAATGGAACCTGGAAGTGCTTTTATCAGGAAAAGGGCAAAAAACCACACACAATGCAACGTACCCAGTTCCGGCAATACTTTATATTGTTCTGGAGAATGATCCAAGTACATCACTACCCTCACTTTTGTCATTACATCCCCTGTACGCTTCACAGTAAAGCCGTCATGTGCAGGATTGTGTGGTCCAGGTGCCCGTGGCCACTTGTAATGGTCAGAAAATCTTTTGGTAGCAGAAATGAGCCAAGTATCTCACCTCGATAATATTTCCGTCTGGATACAGATTAGTGTCCCGATCCAGTTCAATTACCATCTGTTTGATCATAGTCGAGAATTTGCGTGCAGGCGTGCGGTCGCGGTTCCTCTGGTTAGGCACCTATAGAAAAATAAAATGAAATCTTTTTAAGCCCAACACTACAACCGCTGAATACCCTTGCTCACCTCCAAAAGTCTACCTTCAATCCTAAGCGACCAAGCTGGGATACCTTCACCAGTATCAAAATTTGGAGTTGGCACATCTCCGCCACCAGTCTGCCATGGTTGTCCGGACACTGTGTGACTTAAGAATAAACGTAAAGTGCGCGTTGTCTGCAAGTAAAGAAACCCTTGTCAGTAATAAAGCCATCGAGTAGAGTACGGGTTATATACTGTAGGGTTACGAGATACCGCATCTTGGACTTCAACTTTCTTTCGCATCATAGTCCAGTCCAGCTTGCGCTCCATTTCTATTAGGTCTTGATACATACGCGAATCCTGTGCAAAGTCTGGGTGGTGGAGAATGGCATTGGGTATATTTTTGTCTGTAAGCTTGCGCTTTCTAATGAACGAGAGTCAGCATTTGTAAGCAGTAACGTTCATTGAGATACAGACTTTGCGGTTTTAACACCTTCTAAGCCTTGTGGGTGAGCCATGAAATATATATACTGAGATCAATGTTGACAGTATCTTTGTTTGTTTTGAGCCTTCTTGTTGTGTCCACTAATATAAACATGGGCAAGCAGACTAATCTAGTAAAATAAATAAATATTTTACAAAATATAGATATATCAACTCCAACACTCTTCAATTAACCTTCCCTCCTTCACCATTAAATCGAGAAACTTTTTCGCCTCGTCTACTGAATGACCACCTACCTTTTCGGCAGCATGCTTTATAGCATCCCTGACTGCAGCGGGCATCTTGTTCGATGATCTGGTATCAAGACATTATTTCGTGAGTTATGAGAGAAAGCGAGATCTCTTACCCTGAAATTAGTACTGATGCGTTCTCTTTCCCAACAAGCGTCCATATTCGTTCAGCGTCCTCCTTCATGTGATCCTGTACGTATGTCCTCTTGACACCCTCAGGACCATCTCGGGAGAATGCGACTCTATAAACAAGTTGTTGGTCCTTTGCGTATGACTTCCATTCAGCATCGTAGTGATGATCTTTTGATTCAGACCGACAACCAAAATATAGGGTATTGCCTAAATATGATTCTTGTCCGTTGCTAGTTCTAAACAGATGAAAATAATGAATACACACTGTAAGACCCGTTAAAAATGCGTTCTTCAATTACTGCGCGCATTGGTGCAATGCCCGTCCCAGGCCCGACGCATATGACTGGCGTTTGTATGTCTTTAGGAAGTTTGAGAAATCCTGCCTGAACCCCAACACGTATTGAATCCCCTGAATGCGGTGCATAAGAATGAAACGGTTGACGAAGTCCAAGATTGTAAAGCAAACCCGGTTGCAATCCGGCCAGATACGAAGTGCATACTCCCCTTCTGGGTATTCTTAGCTTTGTCCGGTAGCGCACTATGGCGACGCATAAGTGTATCCTGCGTGGATGTTTCTGACCAGAATCTACATCATTAGACAAGATGAGATTTTAACCAGTTGATCTCACTGACCTTAGATGAGCTCGCAATGGAGAATTGGCGCGGGCGCATGGGTGGGAATACATCAAAGACGTAGTCCCTGGGTATTTTGACGTGCCGAAATTCACTGAGAACTTCAAGAATTGTACGCTTTACACGATAGCAGTAGTCGTACAACTCGTCCTAGGGAACTAAGCATTAACTCAAGTTGATGTATCATCGATTGATATACTAACAGCGCCTTCTGGTGAAAGAAATTCATCCAGCTTTTCTCTCTCCAATTCATCTGTCGTCATGTTGCGAAAAAATTGGAAGAAGGACCGTCTCGGAACGGCATTGAAATCGAGGTAACGAGTAAATAGCGTTCGTAACGTTAAAACATCGGGAATATAGTCGGGAAATGATTGGTCTGTATATAAGGATTGAGGGCGGGCTCTACCTGAGTAGCTTGAATGCATACCGGCCATTGTATGTTTAATTGTTAAAGGGTCATCTGCGACGTTTCCCCAGTTCATTGTTGTAAGAAAAGTTTCAATGTCCTCATGGGACGATAGAGGGTGTATAACGGCCACATCCCCAGGTGCATAACTTTTATCTGTTAGTCCAACCGTTTACAAGACTGTAAGCTGAACATACTCGATATCATCTTCCAATTTGAACTCCAGGTGCCGTACATCTTGGAACCAATCTTGGGCTGTAATTCGTTTATTTACAATAAGAGTTGCTGTGTGGTAATTTTTCTCCTGATACAACGGGTCGTTCCCAGTAAAATCACTTTGTGAAAGGTCCTTGAGCACAACCCGGGGAGGAGGGAAGTCAGTCAATAAACCCGCCTCCAATCCACCAGAAAGCGGAAATGATTGCATGAGTTTATTTACAAAGCCTTCGGTCCAAGGATATAACGCTCCATCTATTCTGTGACATTGCTTTGGGTGCGCATATAGATATATATGATGACTATTACTCACCCCAAATTATGCTGCTCGTCACCTTCTCCTCGTTCGCATATTTCTTTTGCGTCAAGTCTACACAGGCGACGGGACAGTTTCTTCGCAGGCCAGCAGAACTTCTCATATGCAGTATCTCCCAAACCAAATACTGCAAAATGAAGATCTTCAAATAGATCACTTGGAAGGTCCGAGCGAAGAAGCATATTCCAAAAATTCGTCATTGAACGAGGTTCAACCCCAGTTCCCGTTGTGGATATCACAAAGACAACCAAGTCTTCTGACACAAGGTCGGGCTATAGTGTTCGACGATGCTGAGGATGAAGCAGCTCTAATAGAGAAAATAGAACTCACTAAAGCATACTTATCAATACTAACAACCCTACTTTTGAACGCGATTCTTCTGCATTGCCGTGCTATATAATCTGCTGCATCTTGCGCAGTGCCAGTCTCCGTAGCGTAGAGAATGAGTAGATTTCGCTCATCCAATTCGGTCTCTGTTGGGACTGGAGAGGACATTGTTATCAGATAACGAACTTTAGGAAGAGATGATGGTGATATTTTTGAGCGTGGGAATCGTTACTTTGTCGCCGCCACGCGACGAGTTCTTCAAAATCCAATCTCTGGAACGAAATTTACATGGTTCAATGGCCAGAATGGACACGATTCCAGGGAACTGAGGGAGACACGCCAAAGGACACAACCGATGACTCAACGTCCGGTAATCCATCACTGACACAGTTTGACACTTTGCCGATTCCCCTGCTTGCACTGACCGCTTTCGCGGTCGGCTCAGCTACAACTTTGACAGGCGTGTTCATCTACACTCGGTACTGCCGCCGGCTGAAGAATAGTGATTGGGTAACTCCAAATGTACTTAGGAAACGACGATGGATCAAGGGTGTTGTTACTGGGTGCTTCTACGTTCCGTTGCTGGCGATCTTAGTCCCGTTCATATAGCTAACGTTTTAAATTTAGTGTCGGCGATGCAGATAATTTCCGTCTCTATCATACACCTCCTCTCGGTGGTTGGCATTGGCCACTCAAAATAAGGAAGATACCCTCTCTTAGAAAAGGCAGACCTAACGTTCCTTAGAAAGGGCATATTGATTAACCTAGTGTTGATTATTCCATGCAGACCTGAGGAACGAGACGATTCATATCCGCATCGCTGGTGTTGATGCGCCTGAGGTGCATTCCTTTATCTCCGTTACTCTTTGTAGGGTCATTTCATGTTTCCTCGGACTTATAGGCAGGGCACTTTGGGAAACCTACACAGCCCTTCGCAGCTGAGAGCCTTATGTGGCTGAAAGGTCGTATCCTCGGTAAAGTGGTGTACTGCCAATTATTACGACGAGACCAGTATTCTCGCATTGTGAGTTTTTTTTTGTACCTGAAATCCGGTTACCGTACCGAATCATTTTGATCCCTCATAGGTCGCGTATGTTCAGATGTCTCCGAAGGTGCTTCCGGGTCTTATCGCATCAGGAAAGAGTTTACCACTGGAAATGTTGAAAGCTGGTTGGGTTACTACATATGAACAAGTAAGTTTGTATTCATGCATGTGCTTAAAACATCTACTAATAGTTTTCCGCTAAAGGCTGGCGCAGAGTACGGAAAATATGGTAGGGATGCATATTTATGTGCAGAAGCAGAAGCAAAGTGTGTTATATTTAAATCATAGTCTGTCGGTAAGCTAAAGGATCATTTAACAGGGCTGCTCGGAGGGGTATGTGGAAACACGGAACCCAGTTGGAGACTCCTGCTGAATACAAACGCCGGCAAGCACAAAGGTTAATTGAGGGGAATGCGGAAACCATAATGACCAAAGGGAACGCTACTACGACTACGAACGTAACCTGGTGGAACAGGCTTCAGAAATCATTGTGGTCCTGAATCTAAAAGTAAATTATGATGTCGGTCGTATATTTCTGGGGTATAGATTCATACGTTATGACATACGAAATACCTATGTATGTACTCCACCTGGGACGTTGTACCCTTATATGGTGGTGGTGACATACAGTGACGGTGTTGTTATGCAATAGCGTTGCAACCAAACTCTCGTAAACATCTGCTCCACATCGTCAACTTGGCCCCACAGTGACTCTCTGATTGATCTGCAACATACTCTGACTTGCCCTTCCCGACCCTTTGGAGCTGATCCATCAGAACTTCTTGCGCATCATGTTGTCCACAATTATACCCATTCAGACTTTACCTTTTCAGCCCAGAAGATGTCAAAAGTTTAGCTCCCACAACTTTCGGACCCCCGTTTCTAAGAACGTTGTTGTACATTATGGAAATGGCCGGTATTCGCACCACCTCCGACACCGTTCCTATGATTATTCTGTGTATAATCATTGAGTGAGACATAACATACTATGCGGTCGACACAGATCAACTGCGCATTTCAACCGATCGAGCCCCTCAGTTATGTGCCCGCACCCGCTGGGGACTGAAATCACAGTTAGTGCGGGCAAAGAGCGGGTTGTGAAAGCCGTGGTGCTTGTGCGCAAAATACGACTGACCCGACTTCGATAAAATTTCAACCGAAATCTAGTGATTTTCGATTACGAACTAATAACTAGGTGGCCCTTCTAATGGAGAATCCTGGACCTATCGATGTTGATTGGGGCGCATTGGCCCCACTCTTAAGCTGTTCATGCGGCGTGACCTTTCAATCCACCCTTTCTGATCGATCTATGAATCTGCTCCAACTAGCTGAATTGAAACCTCATCTGGGCAACTGCGGAAAATACGCGTAGGCTGCGCATATTTTGCATTATCGCTATGCAGAGGCAAAAGAATGGATCTGATTGCGGGAAAATGTTGTCTGTGGGATGTATGAAGAACAGAAGTCTTAGTGGCATGCATGACAAACATGCATCAGGACACCCCTGTGATACCATTATTAGGCGTGAGATGGTTTTTTTTTGTTTGACGCAACGGAAGACGTCATCATCTCCGCCCGGCCTTCTTCCGCCCGTACCGGCAGCTTCTCCTATCCCCCATATATAAACCCTCAATATCCTCCATTCCACTTTCCTTACTGCTTTCTTTCCCCCCACCCCATAACTACCCACCTACATCCAAATAATAAAATGAAGGTCATTGCTTTCTCATCCGTTGCCACCCTCTTTTTGTTGGCTTTGTCTGCCATAGCGCAAGAGACCTCCTCGGATTCTATTTCTGTCGAGTAAGAGTTGCTTGTTGCTCACACCTATTCATGTATTCACTGATTTGCTCTACCAGAACCAGCGACCTCGCGTCGTCTGCCACTGAGTCCGTATCATCTATTGAGGCATCGGCAACCTCAGAAATCGCCTCAATTACTTCGGCAATCGCATCCCAAATTTCTAGCAGAATCTCTGCTGCATCATCTGTTGCATCATCCGTCAGCAGTTCTCTCGCAAGCAGGACCAGCAGCTTGTCTGGAACCCAGTTGAGCTCCGTTGTTTCAGCTGCTTCTTCGGCTGTTAGCTCTGCAACCAACCCAAGCAACAATGCAGCTACAAGCAACAATGCCAATGGAGTGGCAATGGGTGTGATAGCTGGAATATTGGTGGCATTAGTTTAATCGGACTATTAGAATTATCACCATCTGTTGAACTTTTCGCCTAGTTTATGACTACAATACTTTTCGCTTTACTACATTTGTTCTTTGTCGGTTGCATGATGGATGTCATTTTAATTCTCTATGAATAGACTCTTATGGAGATAGCTGGCATATGAAATGGTAAGTCAGTAAGGCCGCATTTGGTGCATGTCAGAACCCGGTTTCATGTAATAGAAGTTGTTAAATTGAAGCATGGAACAACAACGAGGATTTGTTTGAAGTAATATTTATTCAAGAGTTCTACTGTCCCAGCATTGATAATACTGTATTGAAGAACGTTCGAGAAGAAACCGCGATTTATCAAGCGATTAATGAGGTGCTGAGCTATGGCAGAGTTCTTGAGATGATAATCCAAAGAAGTGTAGTGATTGTGCCGAGTTAAACAGGTAAGACTACCTTCTTTTTTGTGAAATATCAGAGAGTTGTATGTCGCCATCCGCATCAGTTTCCTTTTTAATTTTCTTTGTAGGATTAACATTGAAGGTTTCGAAAACATCACTGACATTTGAAGTCAAGTTCACACTATACTACCCTACGTGATGACCGATACGTTCAACGAAATATTGCAGGTTTCGAAAACATCACTGACATTTGAAGTCAAGTTCACACTATACTACCCTACGTGATGACCGATACGTTCAACGAAATATTGCTTAACATTGAGCGGAGGAAAAAAAGTACACAACACTGAACGGGTTTCACTGACATCTGTGAGGATTATTTATTACTAAAAACGGATGGATATTGCAAACGCAGTGAAAAGTGAAAGAATGCGAAAATTGTCTCAATTCTTTGACTTCCTAAAGGTAGCAGGAATAACCGCTTTTGACAGTACTACTGTAAAACGTATGTGGTTAAAACCGTACAACATTAAAAGATGAGGCATCTAATTCGAACCCAAGAATGGTAAAGTCTATTTATAGTTCTTGTATGCAACCTTCCCGTTTGACCCCAAATACTCACAACATAGGCATATAAACAGGAATCATACAACACCAAAACTGGAGAGACATATAACCTGCTTGTCACTTGTATGTACCTTAGACTATCCCATGATACAAAGTTCCTTGTGCCTGATATTTTTTCTAGTATCTCACATTTTTTTAATAATCATTCATAAAGGACATTGTTGCAGAGTCCTATTTGCGTCCTTGTACGTACATCTTTGAGAGTCAGTTTCCGAGATTTCTGGCCAAACGACTGATCGAACGCTTATATTGCAATTTTTCTTACTTTTTAAAGAATCCTCACCCACGAGTGGAAAATAGAAACAAGAATATTTAGTAATGTGAAATCATCAGTATACTGTGATAGAGGATTCATCTTTATCAAGGTCGTTTTCAGAATGCTTGAAGTACCCTGCTGAAGGTGTAAGTTTGGCAAAAGAAAAACCGGAAATAAATCCTAACTATGGCTATGGCAGTACCAAATGACCAGACCCTGAGCAAAGAGTGCGTTTGCTTGATGATACTTGGCAAGTTCGGCGTCTATTTCATATCCAAATGTAGGAAGTTCAGCTTGCATTTGTTGATATTCAGCCAATCGGGAGCTGATCATGTTGATGACAAAGTCAGCGGCTCCTTGAAGCTCGAGTTTTCGCTCCTCCATAACACAACAAACAAGGTTCTGATAATCTCCGGTTTGTTGCTCTTTCTAACGCCCTTGTCAGTACAAACCTATGACCTGGAGAGGAGTAGCGTCTTATATTGAATGAGTAGATATCCTATAGACGATACAAGATTAGGATGATAGATAGTAAATTCAAGCGACGTCACGTACGTTTGTCTAAGACGTAATATCATTGAGGGCTTTAGCCATAGCTTTGACCGTAGGATCATTGAATAAGATATCCGGAATATTGTTTGTATCCAAAGACCCCCTCAACCATGGCTAAGAAATAAATGAAGACTCAGTGACAGTTTGTGCAAACCATGCGACAAATACCAACCTTCAAAGGTGTACCATCCCGAAGCTTGGCGTCGCACCACAAGGAAGTCCTCAATAGGAGGGACTTTGTCTAGGGACCGATTCTTACACTGCTCAATCCAACAGGTGATCATCTCGTCGATATTGTTAGTGAGGCTAGAGAAATCGATGGGTCAGTTTATATTTATTAGTGAGGTTAGTATAATATTTACCGATTATATGCGCCTGGAGTCCCCATTTCATGGATGTGTTTTAAGTATCTGAATGACCCAGAGGTCAGCGGCGGATCATATATAGATATATAGATAGATAGATGCGCACTCGTAGAGAATTGATCCATGAGGAGAATCCGGTTTCACGAGTGTACCAAAGGGATCTCGTAGAAGACGGGTACAAGATTCCATTGTAGACCCAGCAAGTTTAGGGTCTGCTTGCGGATCACCAGTATCAATGAGATCATCCGCATTTAAGTGTATACTTTAGTACAAGTTACGACGAGCTTTGCAAACTATAAAGTACCATGATCATCCAAGAAAAAAATGTCATAATAGTCACTAGTTGCAATGACGTTGGGTTGTCGAAGCCCGACGCACACAACTGGTCGAACTCCAATGTGAGCAGCTTGGCTTTGGCTTTGGCACCAAAATCATCCAACCTGACCGGGTATTAGCAAACGTAACACCGCAGAGACGGCTGATGCGATAGTGACAGTGAAGCATGAGCATCTGAGTACATTGCCTCTGTGGCTCGTTGGAGTTGGGACTGAGATACTGCGGGCAGCTCTCCCAGTATGGGTGCGGTCAATTTCGCGATATTACGGAGTTGGAAGGTTTTTGGGAAAGTGAAGCTGAACATTGTAGTTGATACAGATGGGTAAGTGAAGAACTGGGAAGCTCTGTTGGTTATTTCTTGTAAGTCGAGCTCAAAGCTTTTTATACGCTCAGAACGCACAGCTAGTTTTACACCAGACATGGTGTGATATATCAATTCATCGACTGAACATTGACATTTCTTTCCCCCGGTCCATGTCATGTCACTGAAACTAAGGGACCGTAATATGTACAAATTGATGATCTTGACACCGGGAACTGCGCCATTACGATTTGGTTACAATGGTCTCCCAATGGCAATTATCTTGAACTTCAAATTTTCCTCCCGCTGGTGCGGTGAAAAAAAAATGCGACCTACAATCTGCTTAAAGCATATAACACAGGAACTCGTCTTCACTCCCTGTTCCCCGGATAATAATAGAAGAGTAGCGGCCAGCTGGTCACTCATCACGGGACTTCGATTGAAGGACGTCTAGCATTATTAAACATCTCAACTGATTTGTAACAAAGACGCACAAAGAGCTTCCTATATACTGGTTTGACAGCCATGATGGTGAAGAAAATATTCAGAGACCCGCAATAAATTGTCGGAAGATCCTCCGATTGTACGAAGAACAGCCTCAATTATCCGGGCTGTATAACGAAAGCCTTCTTGGCATGCAACCTTTTGGTAAAAATTGAGAACTCCAAAATTACTAAAATTTCGACATGATAGCATGTCATTGCCCAAGAACTATCCTCGTATGATGCTCTGTAAGCCATGAGGTTCAGGACAAGTGCTCCACAGCTAACTGTGATATCATGGATTTTCTCGATATTTAAATAAGATATACTGCATGCAGCTTGGCTTTATATCCTTATAGCAGGAAAAATTGTATTGCAGTAACAGAAGAGGGTTGACTTGACTCCGTGATATCATGTCGAAAATTTCTCGAACCATCAAATTCCTTTTATTTTTGCTCGTAGAGAACAATCTGTCCCGGGAGTTTAAACCGAATACGTCGTGACCACGCAGTGTCTGATACCGTCTCCTTTTGATGAACTGCTACATTTCACATTCAGTCATTCTTGTTAGGCAAGCGACCATAAGGAATTCCCATTCTCGTTCATGCATTCCAGTGTGCCTGGGCAAGGGATCGCGTTGTTGACGCATCTTGACAACAGCGAGGATTGTTCACCAATTAGCAAATGATAAAAATCATGTAGATCAACACCGTACGACTTTTATTTCATACATGACGTACAAATCTATCAATACAATAGTCATTTGGGACATCAGTGGGAGGGAGGTCGAAAAAATATATCCGCCGAGAGACACGAACCATAAAAACAAGCAATCTACCTCAACCATATCTTCGCTGGGAGTTTCCCTTTAGCAATCACGAAGCGGTCCCGTAAATCTTTCTCCCAGTCTTTTGGGTTGAACCCATCTTCGAAAGCCATGTCGAACTTCTTTACAAGAAAAGCCACCACAAGCCGCATCTCGGTCATGGCAAGAGGACGTCCAGCACAATTAGCAGGACCATATGAGAAAGGAATGAAAGCCGCTCGTTCAACAACGATCTTCTCATTTTGTTTGATCCATCTATCAGGCCAAAAAACCTCTGGGTTGGGAGAGAAGTATCGAGGATCACGATGCAAAACATATGGCGGTACTTGAACAGCTGTGCCCTCTGGAATGAACCTAGAAAAAGAAAGTGGGTGAACGAACATAACAAGGCATAAAGATGGGTTCATACATATTTCCAAGTTGTTTGCCACCACTTCCCAGGGCTGGGGCGCGTTGAAGAGATGATGGGACTGCTGGCTGGAGGCGTAAGGCTTCATTTCTTCTCGTCTTATTAGTGTATCTAGGATGTTGGTAAGACTGAAACTTACATAACTGCATTCAATAAACTCAGAAAGGCAAGTTTGTCGGCATTCGCGAGTATGGAGTCTGCTTGAGGAAAAGCTTCATCTATTTCAGATTGCAATCTAGCATATTCCGCAGGATTACAAAGGAGGAAATAGAAGAGATTACTCAGGACTGAAGCGGTAGTGTCCGATCCAGCCACAATGGTCAAGAGGACATTAGAAACAATAATATGCAATGATTGTGAGATATCCGCGTCGGCGGCGTCAAGCTAAACAAGAAATAACCAGCTTATATCAACTTGAGCACGGATAGGGGGAAGAAAAAGAATTACGAGATAAAAGAAGAAATCCTTTTTCTTCAAATCAAGGTTAGCACGCCTGTTTGCTTGTTCTAATCCAAAAGCAATGAAAGCGTCCACGCCTCTACGGGCCATTGGGATGGAGCGTATCACGCCGCCAAACCATGGAATGTGTTGCAAAACGCTGGGAGCACTTTAAAGGGTTGTTAGAATCTGATAGGCGGGACGGTCACATGACATACAATAATCCGCCCTCCATTGCGCGCCAAAATCCACTTTGATCCCCATCACGCATAAGTTCAAAGCAACCGCCAAACCTTTACGTGAGTGTTGGTGAGCAATGACAAAATGACTAAGCCAGTTCTACATACGCAATGTCTCCCATAAAGTCGAAACTTGAAGTAAAGTAGCTACCCTGTAAGTTCCATACTAACCGCTGGACTGAAAGGAACTTACGCAAAGAAACTCATCCATCTGGCTAAATCCACATGACCAAAACCATCTGGTGATGCTTGGCACAAGCGTTCAAGCTCATCACCAAACTGTTTGACACGTGGGACCAAAAGTTCTTCGTAGTCTTTCAAGGGAGCATTTGCAAAGGCTTTATTCCATGGCTTTCGTAGTTGAGCATGAACATCAAGGTTTCGCACATCAATGAGCGAGTCATAACCAGGGCCATATTTCTCTTGATAGAAGCGTCTACCTTCCCAGACTTAAAAATAGGACTATCAACATTGTCAGATGGCGCTTGATGAATATAACTCACGTGGTCCCTTGGGCATACCTTGCCTACCCAAGATAAGAGGTATAAGGTCTTTGTCAACGATAGATAACTCGTTAGGTCCTTGGTTGGGAAGTTAAGCACGGCTCGATCGGATGTCAGAACGACCTTACCAATGCGGACTACAGGACCATATCTTTCGTGAAGGCGTTTGTGCACCAGATGAGTCTTACCAGTGAGTGCTATCACCACACCCCAAAGTTTTGACACTTTGCAAAGTACAGGGCCAGGGTATTTTGCGAGTGGGTGGAAAGGCGACAGACGATAGGTTACAATCGAGGCCGTAAGGGTACCCAAGAACATTGAAATAGAGAAGAGAACAGTCTGAAACAGAGAAGACATATGTGGGCGAAGGACAAAAGCAACCAGGCCAGATAAAGAAAGCAGAGAAACCGCAGTCAAAGTCATTGAACTCGGCTCATGATTTCTGAGCCAACCATGGGTCGCCTAATTTGCCCTCTTAGTAAAATGGTATGTTAGAAAAAGAAAAGGACATACCAACGCTGCAAACACATTAGCAAGCACAACATAAGGCAGTGGCAAGGACAGCATGAGGGTAGACTACCAGAAACCAGAATTTCAGCGTCTGCTCCTGCTCCCTTTTATTTAAGGGACTGTTTTGGTTTGTCAGTGCCAGATTGACATTTGTGGTGCTGCTCAATATGTACGATCCGGAGCCACCCGGATCTCTCAGATCTCCAAAAGTCTTTCTGAGCGAGCTAAGGTGTCGCTTCCAAATCTGTAGTTTCAAAGGGCTAAATGGACATTGGGGAGGTTTTGACCAATAAAACCTCGGTCAACCCACGAGTACCACGGGGAACGATCAGGGACGATTGAAACGAATTGTCACGAGTCACCGAAAGGCGTATCATATCATACATGCTTTTGACAAGCGCTGACAGGTTCCGTTAAAACCATAATGCGATTTTCAGAATATCGTGTGGCTTGACTCTCTTGGTTGTTAATCGCAAACTGTGAAAACTGATAGAGTGAAACCGGAGATTGGAAAAAATAACAAGCGATGAACAACTGCTGACAAGTTATCTTTCATGGAGAGGCACACCTTCCGAACAGTATGTCCGAGTAAAGCCCATATTATGTATTATGTTCATGCGAAAGGTTATCAGAGTGGTGCGTTAATTGGGCAAAAGACTATGTGTTTCGTGAACTGGCCAAGGAGCAAAAGCTGGTTCGGTTTCCAACGGTTACACGAGAAGAAGTCTTAGGTCATCTATCCAGGTGATTCGCAACTTTAGATACCGGTAGATGGCATTTCTCACTGAACTAATGAGGATACAACGGCTGTTGATTCACTGTTGACGTACTTTCATAAGTGGAACAATGGTAATTGAGAAGATCAGATTATGAATTACGACATACCCTACATCCCCCAGGTGGATATATTCACACCCCAAGTTTGCCACACCGTGTAATGTAAAAGATAAGAAACCTTGGGAGAGCATGCTGGGAGAGTCTGAGAATGATAAAATTATTTGTTGTGACATATATGATAACGCCCCTTACTAAAGCCAGCCGCTCGCTGCGTTCTATAAAGTACTGCTATATGGTTACCCAAAAGTCCAGGCAATGCGTGTTCATTCACCTTCTCAATTGAGAACGTTCACCATCAGGAATCACCCACAAGTCTGCCCCTTTTCCACTGCATGTCTTCAACCTCTGCTCATTGGGGAGTATGGTCGGACTTCCTTCCCATGTGTAATTCACTTAACCTCAGGTACTTTCACCCAACTGATACTTTATCCTGACATTACTGGTCAATTTGGTAAGAACTTTGGTGCAACTCTGCGTGGAGGAAGTATATGGAAAAGATCCAGCTAATACGAGCATTCAATACGCTATCCGACATTATGATTTTGGACACGTAGTCCTTGGATTTGGATATCCCGGTTGGCTCTATTAATCGTTCATTTATTGAATAGAACTAATCAAATCTGATTGAACTCATAACGTAAACGCAGTATGGATTCCACCCGTCATGATCTAACTTCTAGTTCAGGTCATGTGTATTTTGGAATTGCATATTCCACAAAACAGCTGCATTACAGAACACTAACTACTGGATACATCATATACAACCCAATTTCTTTTCCATTTTTGGTTGTGAAAGATATCTCAGAAGCTGAAAAGATTTGGACCATGTTGTTGTTTATATACTCGTGAGCGAAAAAAGTAACCGCATTATGTAATTTTGATGCGGTGTTAAAGCACTCGCAATAGGCGAAGAGGATGGGCTCTGGACTTAAATACACCAATTGTTTCTGCAAGATATTGTTCTAGGAGTGTCGTGGCGAGCATAATAGGTGCTAATGCGAGGCATATGAGAGCATAGAATATTGTTTTTATTATACAAAAAAAGGTTTAATAGTATGCGTGATGGACACTTGAGACGCATCGAAATTACATAATGCGGTTACTTTTTTCGCTCACGAGTACAGCACCCATCATAGTTACGGAAGACAGGGCGCCACTAGGCCAGTCTCCATAAATGTACAAGGAGCCAAGGTTGTTGCCTTGCTCTTGGCAAGGAATTTCTCTTGTATCAACGCTAGTAGTAGAAAAGGATTCAGCAACAAGAACAGCAGTAATGAACAGACCTAAAAAGCAAATGTTGTATGATTGAGTTTAAAGCTTTAAGCACGTCCGAACATGAGAAAATCTTCACAGTACAACGAAGGCACAAAATACTTTACCATCCAACTGCCACCGTTATTGACAAGCCACTAAAACTTCTCGCATGTAATTTTTTATCAAGTCCGACAACAGAAAGCCTGACATATTCGATTTGTGAACTTGATGGAATAATAAGATTTTTTGTGTATCGTTCCAATTGATCGAAACACTTTTTGCTGGATCATTCCAACATCATATATACTAATTGCTAATATGACAATTGTATTGCGCTGGATTCTTTACATTAACCTTTGGAGTTTCATGAGACTCCACTCGACACTAGCGTCTTCAAGTGGATCAATGTGTACTTATGAATCACATAGTCACTAATTTGGCGTACTGCCATACAAGTATTTTCTGCAATACAATTTCTGACCATTTTTGCAGCATGGAAAGACATGTGTTACGTACCTCTCCTGCCACATCTATGAAAGTAACTAAATTTGAATTGCTCTTGATTGATGGTTCAATTGAGTCCATTTTGTAGCCATGGGCGCTGTGTATCTGAGGCCACAAGAATGTTCATTCCGTCGACTTATATATGCAAAGTAGCAGCACCATATATCAAAGATTGAAATGCTGTGGCATGGGTGTTCGTATATGTTAAGTATAATAGGAAGGTACTATGACATAGTATGTCTTTGTTCCGGACCATAAAACTCTAATGCTCTTCTAGTCTAGTACGTAGCGAGTCAACTAGTCACTGTTTGTTGAAGCCTATTAGGGCCAACCAGAATGTCCAAATCCAGGAACTCTTACCTGTCCAATGTCGAGTAGTATGTTGAACCATAAATAGTATACTGTCGGGACCTCGGATGACTTATCTGACTAGCTAATTTTTCAAAGAGTCAGAAGCCTGTGTGG
Source organism: Floccularia luteovirens (assembly GCA_009739215.1). Classification (NCBI taxonomy): domain Eukaryota; kingdom Fungi; phylum Basidiomycota; class Agaricomycetes; order Agaricales; family Squamanitaceae; genus Floccularia; species Floccularia luteovirens. Next base: position 608,090 of record VSJF01000009.1, read on the forward strand.
AAGTTGTTTGTTTATGATTGATCCAACTTCTGCAGTTATGAAGAAAATTCCCTTGTGATCTCAAGTTCTTGTACGAAGCCACGATTGTAATCTTTGCTATAAGTTACTGTAAACTAAATGGTCAAAAATCGGAACGCACTCAGAGCAAATTGATCAGGAATATCCGAATACAGCATCAGTTTCGTGAAGTCACTCGATCGCGTCCCATCTATAATAATAAGTAAAGTCGGATTTGATCATAGATCAATAGACGTAGAATTATCTACTTTCACGTAGGGTTTTCTTTTCTTTTAAAAAAAATCTTTGAAGGTGTACCAATCGTGTAGTAGGTCGATCGTTACACACGTTGTATGTATTTTTTATTTATTTATTTAAAATCCATTCTATGATCAATGGGGCGGGGCCCTATGTAGATCATTACATGCATTTACTTTACTGACTATGTTGTTGCTTTTGTTTCTAGTGTATTCTCTACGTTGTCCAATGGGGAAAGAGGGGGATTGCGGTGACCTAAACATGAGGAGATTCGCTGGGTATTTGATTATATTAGTATTATTTGTGTTGGTTACGATGAGAATAAATGGAGTGTTTTGTATGTTATGAGGATAGGGAGAAGAAATGTAAGTGAAATGAAGGGATGCGGTAGACGAGGTGAAATGAAATGGGGGTCTTTGTGAGAGAAGAAGAAAGAGAAGAAGAAAAATGACAATGAAAATGAAAATGAAAATGAAAAGGAGAGAGAAAAACGGGAAAAGGGGGGGTGGAGAGTTTTGAGTATCGGGGCATGGGCTGTGACGGAGGTGGGGGAATTGGGGCTTAGACTGGGTGGGCTGTATGGGGTTTGGCATTTACGGGTTTGGCTTTTTGGCTTTTGGCTTTTTTTTTTTTTTTTTTTGGGGACAGAAGGAGGGAGGATACGGTTCGGGTTGTGTCGTGACGCGTGTTCGGCCTGCTGTTTTCTGTTCTGTGGGGGAGTTATTAGTGCGGGGAATTGGGGTTGCGATTTTTACAGGTTGTTCGTATCTCTATGTGTATGTAAAAATTTGGGAGGTTTTTACCCTTGGTTTGGTGCTTTCGTTCTGTATTTCTTGGCGTTTGGCTTTTCTGTTTCTGGTTCTTTGAAGGTGCCGTGCGATTCCCTGAATCGACCTGTGTTGTTAACGTATCTGAACAGGTATTTCCATACTTTCCTGTCGTTTAGCAATTTGCTTTGTTGGGTCGCAGCTTCGCCTATTTCATCTGCTAGCTGTTGTCTGTGTGTTGAGTAGGCTGGACATGCGAAAAGGAAATGCTTGACGGTTTCCCTGTTGCCTTTGCACGCGTCGCATATTGGTGAATCTGCTCTTTTGATGCGCGCTAGGTACTCGTTGAGTGGTATGTGTCCTGTTCTAAGTTGTATTAATAGGCTGGAGTTTGCTCGGGCTATTCCTTCTATATTTTTCCTGTATTTTGATGATGGTGCGGAGGCGTCTATTTTGTTTAGTTTCGCGATGTGTGGTGACTTTTTGTATGCTGATGTGGTTTGTTCGAGTAGGTTTTTTCTTAGTTTTTGTTTTTGAGCTGATTTGCTGATCGGTAGTCCTTTGGCTAGGAATGGCGTGGTTCTTCTTGATGTGAGCCCTTCTGCTGCTTTCTTTGCTTCTTTGTCGGCTCTTTCGTTTCCTGGTACTCCTTTGTGTCCTGGTATCCAGAAGATTTCGAGTTCTAGTTGGGGGTGCGTTGTTTTCATTGATTCCGATTCTGTGTGAATTTGATCTATCAAATATTGGCTTGGGTGAGTATCATTACTTTCAACAGCTTTTATTGCAGCTTTGCTGTCTAGCATGATTGCTGCCATTCTGCCGTTGCGCATTCTTCTTGCATGTTCCATGGCCAGGAGAATGCCTAGGCATTCTGCTTCGTATACTGTATGTTCCTCCTCCGTTCCGAGGTGGTAGTGTAATACTTTTGGTTCTAGGAATTCTTCGAATGATACTGCTGATGCACCTATTTTTCCTTTGTATCCTGAGCCATCGCTGTAAAGTTTAGTGTCAGCTCTCCTTGTTTTGTCATTTTTTATGGCCAGTTCCTCTGATTCGATCTTCGTTTTGATCTGGGATATCCATGCTGGGTTTTGGCGTACTGGTTCGATTTTTTCCAATTGGTGGGGGGGATGTTCTAGGTGGTGTATTATGTGGTGGAGGGGCGCCTTGTGTGTGGGTTTCTTAGTTCTGTAGTGGGTTTTGGCTATGTTGTTGAGCGGATGGGATTGTGGAAGCGTTGATATTCTGAGGGCGGCTCTTTGGTGAATGTTTGTGATAGTGCTTTCGATTGGTAGGATATCTGCATAGGCGTCGAGTAGCTCCGTCAGGGTGGATCTTAGTGCGCCTGTGATTTTTATTGCTGCCATGCGTTGTACTTTTCGTAGTTTGTTAATTGTTGCTGTGGAGCTTTTCCCTTTGGTTTGTCTGTTCGTTGGCTTCGGGGGTGGGCACCATATTTCAGCTGCGTATAGCATTCTTGGCGTTGCTACTGCTGTGTAGAGCTGTCTGTTTAGGTTAGCTTCAATGCCTTTGATAGTTTTTGCTAGACGGCCGAATTGGGTTATCCATTGGGTACCTTTACCTACAGCGTTTTGCATGTGCTCCTTGAAGCGAAGTTCCTGGTCCAGTATTACCCCTAGGTATTTGTATGTTTTGATGGGTTGAATTTCGACACCTTGTATCGTTATGCTTGGTCTCGTGAGTGGTGTTCCATTGGTTGTTTTTGTCCTTGTGAAGCTGATGAGTCCGAATTTTTGTAGTTCATATTGTGAGAAGTGGGTTCTTGCCCAATCGAGGCCTCCTTCGTTTCTCTCCATCATATCTTGTAATCTTGTTGTAGCTTCTTCTACTGTTTTTCCTTTTACTGCGTAGACGCAGTCATCCACGAATGATAGTGCGAGTTCTTGTCCATTCTGGTTGATTTTGCTTACTTGGTCAGCACTGTAGTATGCGTAGAGTATTCCTGATAGGTTGCACCCTTGGTCTAATCCGTTTGGTACCTCCATGAATGGTGATATGTAGTCATCGAAAGTGAGTGTTGTTTGTCTGCCGATTAGTTTCCTGTCAATCCAGGAGGTGTATTCCTCTGGGATTCCCCTCATCCTTATGTCGTGGATTAGACATTTCATTGCTGTGTTTGGGAATGCTCCTTTTACGTCAAGGAAGAGTGCCGCTACTACCTTTTTTTTCCTCCATGCGTCTTTTATGAAGCTTGTTAGTTGTATTACCATGTCAGTTGCTGATCTACCTGCTCTGCAGCCGTATTGTGTGTTCGGTAGTAGTTGTAGTTTTTCTGTGTAGAACATTAAGTTATCTTTTATACAGGCTGATAATACTTTTGCCATTGTGTCTAGTAATGCGATGGGTTGATATACTCCTGGCACTGTGTAGTCCTTTTTTCCTGGTTTTTTGAGGATGACTGTTATGACCTTATCCAGATACATGCTATCTCCCTGGACTTTAGAACATGTGCACAACGTGTTCCCACCTCGTTTACTATTTTCCCATACATGTTTTGTATCTGACTAGTACTTTGCTTCTTATAACTTGTAGTGACTTGTATAGGCTTCTAAATGACTTATAGATACTTCTGTATGACTCCGCTGAAGGGTTTGAGTTGCAGTTGGACTTAGAAGTCCTTGGGGTGCAGCACTTCTGTCTGCAATTCCTAAACTGTCACTTGTAGAATAAGAAATAAAATGTTTAAAGACAATGGCTTTCAAAACAGAATGTTTTTAAGTTTTTAAGTAAATAAAACTTATCGAGGTAATATTTTGTTCTACTTCAAAATGTTTCTTTTGTAGATCCAAAGCAGTTAGGTCTTGGTTTCGAAGTTTTGAATTCTATCTTCAAGATTTGCTGGACTTGTAAATGAGGTAAATGATAATAGTAGTGGTTTGAAGAATAATCAATAAGATTCTTTAGAATAGAATGAGATATCAAAACTGAGGTTTTGTCTTTTGGATACTAAGGTAAAGGGGAAAATTAACTTATTTTATTGTTCTGTTTCGAGCCCTATTTATATCTACTATGATACAGTAAGATACTCGAAACATAAATTTTAACCATGAAATTTTAAAGTGATCATACTAGTGAAGAATTTTGAAACAGAGGAAGTATGTAAAAAAAATGAATAAAATGGAAAGTTTTCTTTAAAATAAATTGCACTCCCTTCATAACCATTTGCAGCATCATTACTTGTAATCATAACCACTAAGTACTTCCTAATGCAGTGTGATGTGTTTGCTGATGTGCTGTTTTGGATTATAGAAATTTTCCAGGCTTGGTGGGAAGACTGAGGTACTGTTTGGTCTGGGCTCGCCATAGTGGTTCCTGGATCTGGAACTGAGATCTGGTTCGAAACTGCAAGTCCATGTTGATATCTTCTGAGTTCCACCTGATAAATTGTGTTGATAAGTGTGTTTTGAAAGCACTAGGCATGAGTTGTTTTGAAGGAGGGTGTTATGTGTTGTAGAAGAGTGGTTTCGAGCTATATTGTCAAAGAGTGAGGTATTACCATATCTGGTTCAAACCCATGGGGGTTTCCCACACCACGTTGACTTGTAGCTTACTGAGCAATTGCACAATAGGTTATATTTAGAAGTAGCATACTTGTATTTAAGTAGTGCGAAACTACAGACAAGCCTCAGCTTGATCTTAGTTTTGAGTACCCTCTAATACAGGCAATTACTCAGTTACCTTGTTAACAACCTAAGTGACTCTCCCTCCCCTGTCTAGGATAGCAGGATCATTGTATATAATGGCATGGACAACACTGTACAGCCTGAAATGCCTGGCTATCTCCTCCTCTGTAACTGACCTCAGAGAGACCCTGACAGGTGGTTTGTAACCTGTGTAGTAGTGTAACCTACTATCACGCCAGGGAAATCTGACTGGCAAACAACCAACGTTCCCTAACCTGGACATCCAAATGACAAGACCAGTTAACAACAACATATAACCCCCAGATAGTAACAACAACTATTTGAAATTTCTTCCATTCTGCTGGGTAGTGTTTGAGTTCGAATGTTGCTCTGTATATTGGTCCTAATCATAGTATGATGATGTCTTTGCTTTTTTGTAGTATGATGTTTGGGATTCCATTGAGGCCAGGGGCTTTGAATGGATTTAGTTTGTGGATTACTTGATGAATTTGTGAGTTGGTGACTTGTTGAATCTTGAATTTTGGTGGTAGGTATTATGTGTTTATCTTGAGGCCTGCATTTGTTGGAGGTGCCTGGAAGAAGTTTGAGTATAGCAGTTTACTTTTTCCTTTGTTATCTTTTATTTCTTCTTCAGTATCATTTGGATTCTTCTTTTTCAGCATTGGTATGCAGGATTTGCCTCCATCTGAGTCTGGTGCTGATGCAAATCTATTGGCATCCCAGATGGTTTTTTCCCCTATGGTGCTTAACCATACTTCCCAAAATTGTTTGCGCATAGTTTTGAGAGTATTGCCATATTTGTTTCTATATTTTCTGTGTTCTTCATGTATTGAGTGTTCTTTTCCTTGGAATTTGAATGATTTCTTTGCTAGTTTGGTTAGTTTTTTCCTTATTTCTTTGAGTTCAGTGCTCCACCAGCATTTGGTTTTGAGGCATGGTTTCAATATTGGTACATGTACGTCTATGGTATCTTGTATTGCCTGGGTAAGTTTTGAGAGTTCCATTTCAAGTATCTGTGGTGATGTTAGTTCTTTGATACCATTATGTTGTCCTAGTATGTGGCCTAGTGTTTCTTTGAATTTGTCCCATTTGACTTTTCTGAAGTTTTGTTTTGGTTCTTCTGGGGTTGCTTCCATTATTTCGAAGTTAAGTTCGCTGATTATGAGGAAGTGGTCGGCTTTGGGTGGTCGTAGTTCTGGGATGACTTTGCATTTCACGAATATGTCAAATATGGATGATGAGCAGAAAACATTGTCAGGTCTGGTGTAATTCCCTCCATTTGATGTTTCGAGAGTTGGTGTACCTTTTTGTAGTACCATTTCCATTTCATTGTCTATGACCATGTTAATTAGTGTTTCTGCTTTTCTGATATTGTCCGCAGTAAACAGTTGTGTATTTCTGTCATTGTCCCACATTTGGTGGTGTCTGTTGAAGTCTCCTAACCATATTTTGTGAGTTCTGTGCATTGGGTTTTCTGGTGTTTCAATGTTTCTTTCTTGGATGTGGTTTTTGAGATCTATTAGGTTGTCTGAGTGTAGACAGTCATTATAGATGTTGTATATTAGTAGGGTTCCTTGTTGGCATTTTAGCTTGATGGCAGTTATGTCTTTGTTTTCGATTTGAATTTTTTCCCATGAATCTGTTGCTAGTTTTTTGTTTATCAGCATGATGGATCTTGTTAGTGCCAGGTCTTTTTGGTGATTTGAAGGGTATACTATGTGCCAGTGGCTGATTGCCCTTGTTATGCTTCTGAAGGTGAAATATGGTTCTTGTATGCAGATTATATCGATGTCTTCTGGAAAATTGTTTAGCAGGTCTGATTGTGCATCTAGTGATTTTCATGTGTTTTGTTGGGCAATTTTTAAGTGTTTGATGCTCGCGTTGTTTTGTGTTGCTGTTGGTGTGCTGTTCATGGGTATGGTGATGTGTTTCTATTGTTTTCTGACATGTTGAGTGTCAGTTGTGGTTTGTCACCCCACATCCTGCTTGTTTCTTCATTCGTGTGTGTTTCTCTTTGGCTGTCATTTTCTTCATTTTCTCTTCTTATTTGCCTTCTGGCTGCTTCTCTTTCTTCTCCTTCTTTTCCTAGGAAGTTGCAGATTGAGTTCTGTGTGTTGTTAGTTATAATATGGGCATGGCTTTGGTTTGCAATGTTGCATGTTGTTGTTCCTCTGCCTTTGCTTGTTCCTCTTCTTGTTGAGCTTGTAGTTGAGTTGTTTCGTGTTCTTTCTTGTCCTCTTGTTCTGTTTACATTTGTCCATCCATTGTCTGTTGGTCTTGTTGGGTAGTTTGTTTGTTTGTCTCCATGGTTTCTGGATTGGAAATGGTTGTTTTCCTCAGGTTGAGTTATAGATGTTTGGGGTGAATCCAGTAGGGGTGTAGCATAATTGGGTAGATGGTGTTCGTCGTTTCTTACCCATGTGTCTGGTTTATCTGTGATTGGGAAAAATATGTATTTGCTTTCTGGGTTTTTATCAATTAGTGTTTTACAAGCTTTTAGAAATGAGAGACACATTTTGTCCCAAGCTGGGTGGTTTGCTAGTAGTTTGTGATGTTGGCAATTTACGCACTTTCTATTTATATTTTCTCCTCCTTTGCAGTTTGCTGTTCTATGGTTCTCTGCACATGTTCTGCATGTATCTTTTTCTTGGGTGCAATTTTTGGTGATATATCCTGCACTGAGTCTTTGGCATTTTAGACATCATTGTGGTTCCATGTTGAGTCGCTGTATTGGCATGTGGTTGCCTTTCCATTTTGCTCCATTTTTTGATTAGGTTATTTGCTGAATTTCTGTCTGGACATGTTAGCATTAGATGTGCTACTTTTTGTTTTTTGGTTCTTTGGGTTGGTGGTTTTATCCATTTGATTTCGGTTATGCTGCCCTTTTTGACATTTGACTTGGCTTCTAGTTCCTGAATGTGTTTCTTTTCAAATGAGATTGGGGTAAATTTCATCATGATAATGTATTCCTTTCATTGTATGTTGATCTCCATTCCATATGATGTAGTGAATGCTTTTGTTATTGCTGGTGTTCTGATCCAGTTTGCTGCTTCTGTTGAATTTAGTTTATATAGTATACCTCCATTTTGTATTCTTCTTGCAGATATGACTTTTGCTTTGCTTGGTTTGTGTATCTCATTTGCGAGTTATTTCTCTATGTTGTAGTCTAATATGTTTATTGTATTGTTAGCTTTTGATACTAATTCTTCAGCTGACATTTTTTCTAGTCGTTTGTTTTCTCATTCATCCCTTCCTTGGATGAGGATTTGTCTCAATCGTAGTTCTCCTCTTCCTAGGACTTCTTGGTGTTGTGAGGATAGTGCCATTGAGTTTAGTGTGACTTTTAGTGCGTCTGCGTATGATGCTGGAAGTTGGTTTCAGTTTTGATTGGGTGAGGTTGCTTGGTCTATGACATTTTGCTTGTGTATCTCCTTCATTTCTTGTATGGATTCAGCCACTTTTTCTATCATGTTATCTATTTTCTTTTGTGATTCTTCCATTACTGGTTTTAGGATGCTTTCAAAAGTAGTTAGTAGTTGGGATGCTAAGTGTGATGTGTCTATTTTTTCCATGCATATTGCTATTGTATGTAGTCTTTCCATTATTGGTTCGGGTATCTTGCTTTGGCCTTTTACTTTTGCATGTGAAAGTTGTAGTAGAGCTTTGCTTAGTTCTAGTACTGAGGGGGTTTCTGGATCATTCCAGTATGCTTCGCGTGTAAGCCATGCTTTGGCTGCTTCTATTCCCTTTATGGGTCCTCCTTCTATTAGTTCCTCTCTAGTGAGTTTATGCTCTGCTTCAGATTGTGATTGTTGTTGTTGTTTTCTGGCTTGGGTGCTTCTGAGCATCATGTTGTTGTCTTTCTTTCTTACAGATGTCTGTGACATTTGTAGGTATGTTTGTTATGTGAATGTTGTAGTATGATGTTATTACTCAGGTGTTACCATTTGGGGTTTAGGCATTGTCGTTTGCTGGTCTCGTCGTGAGGATGTCTGGATTAGGGAATGGTTGGTTTTGCTAGTCAGATTTCCCTAGTGCGATGGTAGATTACACTACTACACAGGTTACAAACCACCTATTGGGGTCTCTCTGAGGTCAGTTATAGAGGTGGGGACAGCCAGGCGTTTCAGGCTGTACAGTGTTGCCCATGCCGTTATTTACAATGATCTTGCCATCCTAGACAAGGGAGGGAGAGTCTCTTAGTTGTCACTGAGGTAACAGAGTAATCGCTCATATTAGGAGGTACTTGAAACTAAGATCAAGCTGAGGCTTGACTGTAGTTTCGCGCTACTTAAATACAAGTATGCTACTTCTAATAATAAACTATTGCGTGCTTGCTCAGTAAGCTACAAGTCAACGCAGAGTCATACAGAAGTATCTACAAGTCATTTAGAAGCATATACTAGTCACTACAAGTTAATAGAAGCAAGGCGCAAGTCAGATACAAAACGTGTATGGGAAACAAGTAAACGAGGTAGGAATGCGTTGCGCATGCATTCTAAAGTCCAGGGAGATAGCGCGTATCTGGATAAGGTCATAATATCAGGCTTAATGCCTTTCCTCCTGCCAGAGGCCATTTTCCAAGTTCTATTTCACAATTAACCATTGGAAGAGGGGGAATGTGTAGAGTTTCGTACAAGAAACTTAATAGTAAACACACTAGCTCAGTGTTTGTGTGGTCAAATGACTATAATATTATTTACCTTAATAGTAAATATGCTAGCTACTTTACTATTAGTATAAATTGTAAGGAAAGTAAAGAATGTTCTCACCTCAGTGTTTGCGTGGTCAAATGACTGAGGTGTTTGGAAAATATCAAGATGTTTAAATATTTAAAGAGCAGAGAGGCTATACCTTTTTGAGGTAGCATAAAAAGAGAAAACAAATGAATCTACTTTTAAGTGATCAAAGGAGGACATGGAAAAGGAATGGTATGATTATTGACGCAGGTGTTAATAAAAGAAATGGTATGATAAGATGAAGGTGCATTATGTCCGATGAATTTGGGTGCACATTTGGACTTGTGCACACTTGTTATTTCAACACTCCCCCTCAAGGGGGTGCGAGTCCGAATTCAGAAGCAAAATGCTTCACTTTTGCAGACGGGAGAGCTTTGGTGAGGGCATTGGCTAGTTGTTCATCTGTGGGACAGTAGATAAGTCGAAGAGAATCATTTTCGACGATGTAACAAATGAAATGAAAACGAATGTCGATGTGTTTAGTGCGTGCATGATATTGGTGATCTTTTGTGAGTTCTATCACTGACTGGTTGTCTGAGAACAGGGTGGTGGATTTGAGTGTAGTGCCAAAGATTTGAGAAAGAAGGGAACAAAGCCATAGGGCTTCTTTGGATGCGTGCGTTATTGCAACATATTCTGCTTCGGTGGTGGATAGAGCAATGATTTCCTGTCGTTTAGCGCTCCACGAAACGGCGCCGCCATGAATAAGAAAAGTGTACCCAGAGATAGTATGCCGATCCTCAGCCATGCTACCATCTGCATCCATATACCTGGTAAGTTCTCCCTTGTTTCTCCCATACATCAACCAGAGCTCGATCGTCCCTTTCAGATAACGAAAAATTCGTTTGACAGCTTCCTAATGCACAGGGCCAGGTTTTATCGAGAAACGAGACACCGTTTGGACAGCAAATGCAATGTCTGGATGTGTACCAAGAGCCACGTACATCAACAATCCAACGGCTTCGTGATATGGCACATCGCGCATCTGGGCTATTTCGTTTGTAGTCGATGGGGACTGAGCTGTGGTGAGTCGAGCGTTCGGGTCCATGGGAATTGAAACAGGCTTGAGGTCTTGCAAGCCATAACGATGGAGAATAGAGTTGATATATGAGTGTTGGGAAAGGTGGAGGGTGTGTTTGGCATGATTGTGTTTGATCTCAATGCTGAGAAGCCAGTGAAGTTCGCCAAGGTCGGTAATTTCCATGTGTTTGATAATCTTGGCTTTGAACTTAGTAATTAAGTTAATCGATGTTGCTGCTATTGTGCAGTCATCAATGTGCACAAGGACTATGATTAATGCACACTCATTTCAACAAAAGAAAACTGCCTGATCAACATCAGAGCACTTGAAACCAAGGTGAGTAAGCATGATTTCGACAAGTTTCTGATACCAACAACACCCAGATTGTTTCAGGCCATACAATGTTTTACGAAGTCAACAAATGAGGCCAGTAGAATTTGGTGCATGATACCCAGGGGGCTGCTACATGAAAATCACCTCACAATTTGTGAGTTCACCATTCAGATATGCACCTTTTATGTCAATTTGATGTAACTCTAGGTCTTCAGCAGCAGCTATGGCGAGGACGGAATGGATCGAGGCGAGTTTTGCAACAGGTGCAAATATATTGAAATAATTGACTCCTGGGACTTGTGAGAATCCCTGGGCAACAAGTCGAGCCTTGTAGCATACAACGTTTCTGGCAGCGTCCTTTTTGGCACGAAAAAACCCACTTTGAGCCAATGATATTAGCTCCAGGTGGTGCACTAGTGAGTTCCCAAGTTCCTGCCTGTCGAAGTGTTGCTAACTCTTCCTGGATTGCTTTCTCCCATAGTGGCCAGTCAGGCCGTCGCTTTGCCTCTGCCAAAGTTCTCAGTTCAAGGGCTTCTGCATCACTTGTTTCAGCTACCATTGCATATTTGTCAGTGCAATCAGCCGTCATTAACCAATCGGCCTGTCCCTCCCCCTCAAGTGTGGCATTTGGCGCTTCTTCAATAATTTGGGGAGTTTGAGAAGGTGCTTGTACTCCTCGTGGAAGTGGGGAGTTTGAACGATGGTATCCAGAGTGTCCATGGCCCTCTAGGAGGTCCACAACTCGTTGGCTTGGCTTACAGATCCATTTATGAGCTGATTGAGGGGGTGTAGGAGCAGGGGAATCTGTAAATGGAGGTGAAGGTGTTGTTTCAAGCATTTGGGTCGAAGAATTTGGTAAGTCAGTCTTCTTCTTGGTGAGTATTACTTCCTCCCCCTCAAGACGAGAGACTGACGAGGTTGTGTTGTTATAGTGAACATTTCGTTTGACACTCACTGACATTTTGTCTGGCCAGTAGATCTGCACCCCTTTGCTTTTGGCATCAATTCCTAGCCACTGCCCTTCTTGAACGCGTCCTCCCAGTTTGTCACCATCCTCCACATGGACCCACACCTTTTCACCCCATTCTCAGACATCTCGAAGATCTGGCTTCTTGCCGAAAGTGGCTTCAAAGGGCGTCATACCTTCCACAGCTTTGGTTGAGGTTCGATTCATCAGCCATACAACATGTCGCGCAGCCTCACCCCAGAGGTTTTTTGGTAATCCACTAGCATGCAAAAGTGCTCGTATACGTTCGACTATGGTGCGGTTACGTCATTCTGCAACACCATTCTGTGGAGGGGCATCATGGACAGTGAGTTTCTGCTCTGTACCTTTTTGTTTGAGGTACATAGTAAAACTCTTATCTAGATACTCTCCTCCTCGATCAGAGTGGAGTACCTTGATTTGTATGCCAAGTTGGGTTGCGCACCATGCTTCATATTCTTTGTATGACTGGAAAGCATTGGATTTGACACAAAGGAGATATAGGTGAGTGAGACGGGTGCAATCATCTGTAAAAGTGATGTAATAATGCTTTTTGCCTTTGGTTTCAATAGGTGCTGGTCCCCACAAGTCCGAGTGGACTTCATCACCAAATTTCTTGGCATGTTCGCCTTCCTGGCACTTTGGGAATGATTTTCTGGTTGCTTTTGCATAGATACAAGATTCACAAAAAAAAGGTTCACTTGACTCCATTTGCTCTAGTTGGACACCTGTTACAAAACCACTTTCAATGAGACAACATGCAATACCAATTGAAATATGACCCATTCGATGGTGAAATTGCTCCAAAGTGAGTGTTTCTTCTGCCGAGTTTGCTGTTTTGAGCTCGTGAGTTACACAATAAAGTCCTTGCCTGGACTTGGGAACAGTACCGATATGCTCCCCTTTGGGCCCTCGAATGGTGCATTTGTTGCCAGAAAAGGTTAGTTGATATCCTTTCTCATCGAGTTTGCCAACTGAAACTAGTGTGTAGCCAACATCTGGGGAGTACAAGACTTCTGTAAGTCTTAGCTGTGCAAAGTTTGCACCATTTGGTATGTTAACTATCATTTCCCCCATGCCAGTAGCAGTCATACTTTGTTTATTTGCAGCTCGAAATGATTTTGGAGAGATCTCGATGAAGTTTTTTAGAGCATCTCGATAAGGGGTAAGGTATTTGGAACAACCAGAATTGTAAATCTCGGTTCGAAGCATGTTATCACTGTAAGTATTGACTTCTGCAGCTATTTCTTCAGGTTCAGTGCCAACTGAGTCCAGGTCAACATTGATAGTCAAGGAATACTTGCACTCATCAATCCCAGATAACTCCTCAGTATTCTGGCCACTTCCTGCCTCGTTTTCACTGGCTTCAGTAAACCAATTGGTTTCACTTTTGTTTTCATAGTCTATAAAGAAGGCCCCTTCATCCTCTGAGTCTAAGTCAATTGCAGCATTGGCAGCATCACTTTGTTTTGGTGAGTCATCCTTTTTCTTCTGCAGCTTGGGACACTTATTTTTGTAATGCCCTTTTTTCTCGCAGTGCCAACAGACACCAGTAGGTTTCTTTCCTTTTCCTTTTGATCTATCTGAAGATGTAGTAGCTAGTGCCTCATCCTTGTCTTTAGTTTTGCCTTTACCAGCTCCTCCCCCATGACGTCTGGCACGCTATGCACTCTGACGGTCATACTCTTCCGAAATCAGTGAGATTAGGGAATCTGGAACAATGGTTTTCAAAGTGGCATATAAACGTGCATTTGCAAGCAGACTCGAGGCATAATTTGAAAGAAAGTGAGGTAATGATCCAATGATTGTGGAACGGTAATCATCTTCTTTTATTTCAACACCTACTGTGGCTAACTCTTCTCGTTTGTTTCTGAGGGTATCGAGAAATTCATAAACATTTCCATGGTATGGACATTTTGAATCCATGAACCTTTGACGTAAGTCTGTTTGAGCATATGCTCCTTTTTCCATATAGTCCGTTTTAATTATAGCCCACCATTCAGCAACAGTTACTTTGTTTCGAATGTGCATCAGGGCCGAATCGGGTAGTTTCTGTGTCAAAAGAGTCTTTGCAGATCACTCGTTTCTGTCCCATTCACTCATGGCAGTGAGTTTAGCTTCAGTAGGTGACTTGCTGAAATCAGCCTGTATAGGACGTTTGGTGATGTCATCGAAGTGGCCCCAGAAACCTTTTGCCTCAATAGCATCTTGGAAATAGAATGAAAAAATAGCTCAATTTAAGCCAAATGAATCAAGCTTGAGAATGGAGTTGGACAAGGTGTTGGAAAGGGAGGTAGCATTGGACATTGTAGGTGGGTCGTTCAGCAGGGGACTGCACAGTGGCTAGCAGAGCCCAATAACCTGTAGAGTTTCGTATAAGAAACTTAATAGTAAACATGCTAGCTCAGTGTTTGCATGGTCAAACAACTATAATATTATTTACCTTAATAGTAAACATGCTAGCTACTTTACTATTAGTATAAATTGTAAGGAAAGTAAAGAACGTTCTCACCTCAGTGTTTGCGTGGTCAAACGACTGAGGTATTTGGAAAATATCAAGATGTTTAAATATTTAAAGAGCAGAGAGGCTATACCTTTTTGAGGTAGTGTAAAAAGAGAAAACAAACAAATCTACTTTTAAGTGATCAAAGGAGGACATGGAAAAGGAATGGTATGATTATTGATGCAGGTGTTAATAAAAGGAATGGTATGATAAGATGAAGGTGTGTTATGTCTGATGAATTTGGGTGTGCATTTGGACTTGCGCGTGCTTGTTATTTCAACAGAATGTGCTTTATGAAGGACAGTTTGGGATTTTCTAGTATCTACATTTGAAATGGATTTGGTTGTGCAGCCTAAGATTGTGTGTATCAGATGTGTGCAAAACCAAAATATGGACTCATCTTATGAAGGAAATGTATAGTTGCCACAAACTTTACTAGTTACAGGCTTCACCAGATAATGAGCTGTTAGACTAAATTCACCAAAATTGGCCTTGGTCATGCAATCTTATATGATTGTGTGAATCACATTGTGCAATGCCAAATTACAGAACCATATGAAGGAAACAAAAATTGTAATATATGTTACCACAAACTTTGCTACTAACTATTCATTTATTGGATTGAATACACCATGCGAATGCAGTATGAACTGTGCTAACTTCAAGGCAAGGTCATGTTTATATTGGAACTACATATTCAACAAAATAGCTCTGTCATAGAACACTAGCTACTGTGTCATATACAACTAATTTTTTTTTCCATATTCAGTTGTAACAGATACCTCAGAAGCTGGATGGTTTGGAGCACATCATTATTCAAATGCAGCACCTTTGCCCTTCATTACAGCCAAAGTCATAGAAGACAGAGCACCATCCATCAGGGCAGTTTCCATTGACACATATGGAACCACGACGGTTGCCTTGGTCTTGGCAAGAATGTTGTGCATTAGTGCTAGCAACGAAGGCAGCAGCAACAAGAATAGCTGTAGTGAAGAATTTCATTGTTATCTGGTGAGTCAAAATGAAAATAAAATGTCAACCATTACAAGTATAATGGATAGAGCTAACGTGCAAACCTTGTATGATTTAGTTCGAGAGGATAGTAGCTTTGGTTTGGCAAAAAATGCACTTATTCCTGTAGAGCATGAAAAGAGACGATGTTTAGCTCAGAGATCAAGAAGTGTAGTTGAGAAGGAAGCTTACAAGTGAGTATTTGAAAGGTGAGTTGATGAAGCCAAGTCACAATTCCAGGAGTTATTTATATGTTTTCTGGTGTGAGCACTTCCAAACATGAGGAGATCCCCAGAGTTCAAAAGGAACTGAAACATTCTTACAATCCAATTGTCACTGTGATTGACAGTCTCCACTGATTGAACTAATTGTTATCATGTTAGACAGCTAAAGGTCTGAGATGTTTGGTTTGTGAGACTTGACAGGATATAACAAGATTTTTGTATACTGTTCTAATTGAAGCACTTGTTGCTAGATCAGTCCAGCATCGTATGTATTTTTCTGCCAATATGACTGCTGTATTGCATTGGATTCTCTATAATATCCTTTGACTTGAGTTTCATGAGATCCTATAGTGAGCATAGACAACTTGACACTAGCGTCCTCAAGTGGAGTAACTGTACATTGTAGATGATGAGTATCATATAAGTTAGCCTACTTTCCATAAAAGTGTTTCTGTATTGCCATTTTGGGTAGACACAAAAAACCATGCTTGACGCCTTTGTCCTGTACCCATGTAAGTTACTAGCTTTAAACTAATAAGTGACCATTCTCGATTGACGCATCATCATTTCGAATTCATTTTGTAGTCATGGGTGCTGGATGGGATGCTTACTTCATGATGGGGCCCCCAAAATGTTCATGTCCACTGTCTACCAAGTACTGGAACCATAACAAAACTTGGGGGTATGGGCCATTGCTCTGCATGGCATATCCGAGTCCATTATTGGAATATTACAATTATCTACTAAACTCATAGCATGGTATTTAGGTCATAGAATTTTAGTTACACACTTAGCAAAACATACAGTTGTTTTTTTAATCTTGAAAATAAGCATCTTTGAACTGCCTCATTTGGATATTCATATCATAGTTGGATTGCATAATACTTAAGATGTAGATCAGCTAGTTAAGGGACTAAGCAATGCACATAACACCTCATTAAAATCATATTATTTGTATTCTAAGATAAAGGAAGAATGACAATAGGGTCTTTCAAAGTTGACCATTAACTTTCCAATTATTTGTTCCATTATCGAAATTTGGCGGGAAAAACGACTTAATGGAACAAATAATGGAAAAATTAATGTCAACTTTGAAAGACCCTAATGACAACAAGGGAATACTATGTATGTGAACAGAGCTTTAAAATTGATTTTTTCCCTGCATGAAAACATATCAGCAGTGCCATAATAACTTACCAATTCAACCAAGTCATAGTCAGGATGAAATGCGAATCGATCCAAGCATAGAAACACATCAGAATTGTCAAAAGCAACTTAAATCTCCTAAAAGACAGTCAAAAATGCGAAGACATGAGGAAAATATACCATTTCTCACCCAAATCTTGTCCAAATCTTTTGGCATCAAATTCTACACCTTTCAATCAACTAAAAGCGTCTCAGATCCACAATGTACACAGCAGGGATCACAGAGGAAATGAAGAAAACATGAAATCCGAAGGTTAAAATGCATTTTCCCACGGTCGCAATACTCACCACACTCACTACGATAACGCGAAATCAAATCAAGCACAGCTTTTCTGATCGCATCAAAACACGCATCAAAGTATTTTTAAGCAGTGTACAATTCAAATTTTGCAATGTAAACACTGTACAGACTGCATTTCTTGACGCTACCTTTCGCAAATTTGGATATAAATTCTCCTCAACATCCTCTTTCGATCTATACCAAATGCAAGCATTTCTGTCCACTCGTTCTCTTTAAAATCGACATTCATTCAACGAAACGTTTCCTAACTAATCACCTACATTACTTGACATACACCAATACTATCATATGTTACAATGTACCTACTTCTCTAATATACACATATTCCCTATACAACAAACCTCCTGCCTTTTGCTCTCCCTTCTCCACAATCTGTACTTTTCTACACTAATGTACCAGATACAATATAAAATTAATGGTTTTGAAGACAAGTCAAAACCACTCAACTAACATTCTCAAAAAAAAAACAAAAACAAAAACAAAATTTTCCTCACCTTCTTCCCAATGAATCATAGAAGGTTTTGTCATGCAGAAAAGATAGCCTTACGTCCCTGATATATAGTAAACAGCACATTGTCTGAGGGCATACACACTTCTTCAGCAGAACCATTTTTCCCACATCAAGCTTGAGACGAACACAAAATGTGTATGCCAATTATCACGTGCAGAGTTCCCACGTCAAGCTTGAAACGAACAAAAAATCCCGGTTATAAGACCGACTCCTTACGGACTCGGAATATGAAGGATTGAAGCTCCACAAATCTGTAGCACGAGTATTCACACATGGAGCCATCGAGAACGGTGTGGCACTCTTGAAGGCTGTGGATTAATATAATTTTATGCTAGGCAAGGATGTTGGATGTCATTGGCTTGCTTTAACTAGAGGAACAAGCGCACGTTTCAAATCCCCCCTTTTCATTTCCAATGGTTAACGAAGGGTATGCAATGATGCATATTTCGGTTGGTTCTACTAATTGTTCATCTATTGAATAGAGCAAATCAAATAGATTATCTGATTGAATTCACCATGTGAATGCAGTATGAACTGCACCAACTTCAAGCAAGATCATATTTGTATTGGAACTACATATTCAACAAGACAGCTCTGCCATCACAAAACACTAGTTACTGAATACGTCATATACAACCAAATTTCACTTCCATTTTCAGTTGTAACAAATATCAGAAACAGTGAATGGTTTGGACCACACCATTATTTAAATGCAGCACCTTTGCCCGTCTTCGCAGCCATAGTCGTAGAAGACAGAGCGCCATCCGTCAGGGCAGTATCCATAGACACATATGGCGCCACGAGCATTGCCTTGGTCTTGGCAAGAAATATCTGCATTGACGCTAGCAACGAAGGCAGCAGCAACAAGAACAGCTGTAGTGAAGAATTTCATTGTTATCTGGTGAGCCAAAATGTTTGACACGTCAGCTATTACAAGATAATGAACAGAGCTAACGGGCAAACCTTGTATGATTTAGTTCGAGAGGATAGTAGCTTTGGTTTAGTAAAAAATGCGCTTATTCCTATGAAGCGTGAAAAGAAACGATGTTTAGCTCAGGGTCAAGAAGTGTAGTTGAGAAGGAAGCTTACAAGTGAATATTCGAAAGGTGAATTGGTGAGGTCAAGTGGCAATTGCAAGCGTTATTTATATGTTTTCTGGTGTGAGCGCTTCCGAACATGAGGAGACCTTCAGAGTTCAAAAGGGACACGAACATTCTTATGATCCAATTGTCTCCACTAATTGAACCGATTTTTATCAGCCCAGACAGCCGAAAGGCTGAGATATTCGGTTTACTAAGATTTTTGTGTGCTGTTCTAATCGAAGCACCTGTTACTGAACCAGCCCAGCGTCGTATATTATTCTGCCAATATGGCCGTTGGATTGCGTTGGATTCTCTACATGATCCTTTGGCTCGAGGTTCACGAGACCTTATAGCGACCATAGACAACTTGACACTAGCATTATCAAGTGGAGTAACCTGTACAAAGCAGCAGATGAGTATCATGTAAGTTTGCGTACTTGCCATAACAGGGTTTCTGCATTACCATGTTGGGTTTTTTTTTGCAGCACAGAAAGGCGTGCCTTACGTGTTAATGAAAGAAACTAACTTCAAACTAATAATCCACCGCTCTCGATTGACGGGTCATCATTTCGAATCCATTTTGTAGCCATGGGTGTTGGACATTCGTCTTTTGTTTCATGATGGGGCCTCATGTCCACTCTGTACCGAATATCGGAACCACAGTAATAAAATATCGAGGGTTGAAGCTTGAAGCTCCACAAAACCTGTGGCAGCGAGTGTTCATACATGGAGTCATCATCGAACGCTGGGACGCTCGAGGCTGCAGATTAATATAATTTTATGCTAGGCAAGGATGTTGGACGTCATTGGCTTGCTTTAACTAGAGGAATAAGCGCACGTTCAAATCCCCCGTTTTCATTTCCGATGATTAATAACACAGTATACTAGGAAGCCGAGTATGAAATGATGTGTCATTGATTTCAGACTGGAAAAGCTCCAACGCTCTTCTAGTTCACTGTCTGGATCTGACAAGCCTGTTAGCAACGTCCTGGGCAACTGTCAGTAGTACTTACACACCCGTTTCCTTCGTAGGAATGGCTCCGTAATTCGACGTTACATACCAGACTTATTCGCACCGCCAACTGCTTTATACAAAAGAAGCTCCACACAATACAGTGATAAGTGTTTGTGTGTGATAAACATCGTCGGAGTGCTGCTGGTGGTAACGTAAACTCCATCAGCAGTGCGCCAAATAGGGCAACCGCGAATCCCAGGACATTTACTTGAGAAAACTGGAGACTTGAAATTATTCAACGTTCATTCAAGTCGTCTCTTGAGGATTCTGAATTTTTTCTGCCGGTTGAGGTTTGACTGAAGTGTATATCCGTGTTCTGTGACTATTAATCACGTTTCTGAAGCCAGCTACGACTCGGTTCCACACAAACATGTTATATAGCTCAGCAAAACAACTACTACAAAAACTTCAAACTACAACTAACACAAATACTTCATATTGTCCAACTCTTTTTTTGAATTTTTTCCTTTGTCTTAATAATAACTTCAAATCATACTTCGTTTGGTAAGTCAAGCGCTTGCATCTTAGATGCAGCACCTCTGTCCGTCAAGGCAGCCAGTGTCCCAGAAGACACTGCGCCACCCACTAGGGCAGCTTTCGAAGGTACAGAGAGAGCCGCGTGCATTGGCCTGATCTTGGCAAGACAGAGCGTTAGTGCCAGCGACGAAGGCGGCAGCAACGAGGATGGCGGTTGCGAAGAATTTCATTGTAATCTATATTGATTAGAACACGCAAAATAACGAGTCAGTCATCGTGGACTACAGTAGTGAATAAAATTGTTTTGCAGGGGTTCACCTGAGGGTTTTGGGTTTAGAGATTCGATAGCTTTGGTTTAGCAATAATCTGGTTCTATGAAGCGTTCAAGTCATAAAGATTAGTATAAAGAAGAAGAGCGGTAGTTGAGAGAGAAGCTTACAGGTGAATGCGAGAGGTGGATTGGTACAGTAAGTCGCATTTTCTAGCCCTCTTTTATATGCTTTCGAGTGTGTACTTGTCCAGACAGGAAACACAATAATTCTGATTATTCGGGGTTCAATATAGCAAAACAAGTACTTTTCACCTCTCAGTTGCCACCGTGATTGACAAGTCTCCACTGCCATGCTCGCGGATTTCTGTCATGAGGTACATTGTCAGATTCCTGTCAATTTGAGGTATTCTGTTTGTGAATATGCATGGAGTATTCTTCCAAATATCATACATATTATGCCTTGTACAATTTGAAATGCCCGCCCCGCGTTCAGTTCAACACTTTCACTGCAATTCTCTTCCATGAGGCTTGGTGTGGCATTGGATTTCTCTTCTATAATACCCTCTTGGGATTCACGAGCTCTCAGAGAAGATTCGCGTACAGCCAAACCGGCACCAGTGGAGTATCTATATATCAAACAACCTATCAATCAAGAGAGAAGTACTTGGCTAACCAAATAGCGTACTAACTATAACAGGTCACTTTTCATGCCCATAAAGCCATTGTGGGGTTCATTTGCAAGTTGTATTTTTTTGAGGTATGTGAAAGCATTCGGCTCCAAACGAGTCACTGCCTCAATCTTATTGATGGGGATTTTCATTTACTTTGTAATGGCGGTGTCCTTGACCAAAGAATCTATCCAGTTAGCGAGCAGTAAGGAACAAAGAGCTATTTCTTTATAAGTATAGCATATGTTTTACGGTTTGAAACATTCTTATCCCCACGTCAATCCTCGGGAATACACGACGTCTAAAACCTAATCATTGGGGCAGCTGACTACCGTGGTAAAACTTTACACTACCAACATATTGATTCGAGGTGAAAGCTCCACACGTCGAGATAGTATGGGTGCTTCGTGAGTGATAAGCATCGTTGAAGTCGTAGATTGTGGTATAAATCTTGACTGAGCGCGAGAGCTTGCTGCGTATTATTAGATGATCTAGTAAACAATGCAGAGTCATAGACTCAAACGTGGATGATATAAAATGGTATGAATGAGGGGGATACACGTGGATCAAGGGACAAATAGGTTGGGGTGGAAAAGGTGGGTACCATGACGATTAGCCTCATGTATGCAAAAGCTGTTTATAGATCCACTTGAAATTCATACATCCTTAAGTTTACAAACCATTGAAAACAATAAGTGACTTGGTCTTTCTGTCAAATGACTTCAATTCATGTTGTAATATACGCTAAAGTAGCCTGAAGGGTGAATTTTGATATGGCATTCGTCACAGACCAAGGATGGTACTGACATGCGCGTTTCATCCGTTTCGAGCCACAAGTAGACGCGGGATATATATTTGAAGGGTTGTGCTGAAAAGGCTGCGATGTTAGTCCCTTTTGAGCAAGCGCCTAGTCTCCAAAGAGGCGGTATGCTTCAACCTCCCTAGTAATCTAAGACATTAGGCACTCGGTTTTTAACTTTTGTATGAAACGACTGGCATCCCTTGGCTTAACAGCACTGTGGAATTAGTGAGTAAGTAGATAATAATTTCAATGGCATGCTGTGGACGACGTTGACAGAGTCTTCCTCGAAATGGTAAAGGTGTGAAGCTGTAACAATGACTAGTTCAGGTATGACCGGCTTTTGACCGCTTACAAAATTGAAGGCGGAACTAATTTCCAGGGAGACTAGCGAGACTTGCCACGGAAGAGTGTTCGGGAACAGGTGTCAGTGTAAGACGATAAAATTGTTTGTTGCGCTACATTGTTTAGAAACACGGGGACAGGTTTGAGTTGAGAAGATACTCGAGTACAGCACTCATGTTGTACGTAGGCCACGACGCAGGTGAGAGTCAGAGTGGCAACGTTGCTGCATTGGCGGCGGAATATACAGAATGTCAAGCACGTGTTGGAATTGTCAATGGTTGCTGTGCGAACGCGTCGGACATATCCAGGACCATTCTTAGCGCAATAACCGCAGGTCTGGGCTGCGCTAAGCATGTAATTTACGGGTGTTTCATGGCTGTATATTTCTCCTTTTTTTTCAAGCTGTAATGAAGAATAACTTTGAGTGAGGCACACATCATTCCAATATTCTCACGCACTCTGCATCTTCCCTTTGTTGAATTTGTCACCGTCCTTCTCTTCTGTCTTTTTCATCTTCCATCTTCTCTCCATTCCTCTTCATATTCTTCCATATCTCCTCATCGTCAACCACGACGACTACTTCCTGCTATTCGCGCCCGGTAGCATCGACTCAGCTGTCGCGCAACCAAAGCAACATTAGACTCCAACAAGAATGATGGCGCCTGCAACAGCAGTCAGCTCTGCTGCAAGTCCAACCAGTCCATCTACAAGTCTTCAAATTCCTGCCACGGATATGTCTTCAGGATCCTCCCGTCATCAGATTAGCAACCATTCTCCGTCAGCAAATGCTTCTCGTCCTGTCTCCGTGGCCGTTCACAGTCAAAATCCTCCTCCAGTCTCCTCATCTTCGCGGCGTCAGCAGCGAGCTTCTCACTCCGTTGTTCCTTCTTCATCCCACTCCCAACAGCCGAATTCACATACACATGCAAATTCCAATGATGATAATCCACCATACACTGATGTATTCTCCCACCCAGCCGCAGTAGCTTATGCAACAGCTCATCCACGTAGAACCATTCCCAAGTTTGGCCCGTATCTACTCCTACAAACATTAGGAGAAGGAGAGTTCGGTAAAGTCAAACTCGGACTCCATAGCCAATATGGCGAAGAGGTCGCTGTTAAACTTATCAGGCGAGGGAATGTAGACACTTCCATTAGAATGTCAAAAGTAGAACGCGAAATTGAGGTCTTAAGAGTGGGTTTTCTCTCTTGCAAAGACCTGCTACCCCTGACCCGATGAAATTCAGTCCCTCAAACACCCCTAACATTGTCCGTCTTTATGACGTTATCGAGACCGACAAATATATCGGTATCATTCTTGAGTACGCTTCTGGTGGAGAGTTATTTGACCATATCTTGGCACATCGTTATCTTCGTGAGCGCGATGCAGCCAAACTCTTCTCTCAGCTTATCTCTGGAGTTTGGTACATACACCAAAAGAAAATTGTTCACCGGGATCTCAAGCTTGAAAATCTTCTTCTTGATCGTCACCGGAACGTTATTATCACAGATTTCGGATTTGCCAATCGCTTTGAGCACCGGGCCGACGATCTTCATGCAAACCTCCTGTGGTAGTCCTTGTTATGCAGCTCCGGAATTAGTAATCTCAGAAGGACTGTACGTTGGCAGCGCTGTCGACATCTGGAGCTGTGGTGTCATTCTATATGCTATGCTTGCTGGTTACCTTCCTTTCGACGATGACCCAGCAAATCCAGACGGGGACAACATCAATCTCCTCTACAAATATATTGTCAATACTCCGCTCTCATTTCCTGAATACATCTCTGCAGAGGCCCGCGACCTCCTTAGTATGATGCTCGTCCCTGACCCCAAAAGACGTGCCAGTCTTGAAAGCGTCATGCGTCATACTTGGCTTGGGCAGTATGCCGGCATCCCACGCGATGATGGTAGCCCATCTGCGTTTGGTAAGACTGTGGAAGACCTCGAACGTGCAGCAATGGAACAACATCACCAAAAACGTCTTGCGTACCAAAGACAGTTGCGCGCCGCAGTGCAGTCGGCACAGGGCCAGACCTCTCCAAGCTCTCGCACCCAAAGTCATCACGCTCTACTCGGACATTCAGCAGCACCAACAAGTGCTGGTCGTAGCCGTTCAACGCAGCCAGAAGTGATGTATGATTCTTCGATTGATCATAGTTTGATGTCACCCGCACCTGCAGAATTGGCAACACCAACCAGTGGCTCACGGAAGCCTCAAGGAAGTCCTGCAGCGCTGGGTCTGAGTGAAGATGATCCCTTTGCGCCCCCCGGAGGTACTATTCCCAGTACAAGTGTAGTCGTTACTACTACAACTACCACTACCACAAATCGACAGCGCACATCGGAGGAAGGTGCACGAGGTGCCCTTGTTCCCGTTGATGCTCGGGCACAAACCCAAACGCAATCACCAAAAGGACACAGAGCCAGTGGCAGTGGAAGTGGAAGTGGGGGAGGAGGATTTAGACATACCATTCAAGTAGAATACGATGAGCCAAAGAGTGGACGGAGGAGTGAAGAAAAGAGGAGGGATCGCAGTAGTAGTCAAGGTCAACAACCACAACATCAGCCTCAATCAAACGGTGGCCAACAAAATGGGTTTGGAACTCCACCACCGTCGTCAAACAGAGACCGTCGTACATCCCAGAGTCCAACTATCAAACCTTTACCCCCATCACCACAAACCGCTCCTCGTACACCTAAGAACTCGTCGTCTCCTCCCAAACATCAACAAGCTGATGTTAATCTTGCACCAGTTCGTCTAGGTGACTCTACTCCCGTCGCTACACCATTGGTTAGCATCTCATCTCCTCCCGATACCCCTATTGCATTTGCACACGAGAATAAGGAAACAACGGATCAAGGTTCTGTGTCTTCTATCAAGAAAGGGCACAAGAAAGGTAGATCTAGTTTAGACAAGTTAGGACTCGGTAAAATTTTTAGTGGTGGGGGTAACAGTCCTGTCTCCTCTGGTGCAGGGTCAGACACTGCGATAAACTCAACAAGCAACGGGCGTGTCAATCCTCCTTCGAATTCCTCGTCAGTCATTCTCAGTCCTGTAGTAGCGGAGAAAGAGCCCAAGAAGGAGGATGGCAAGAAAAGTCGACGTAATACTCTCACTGTTATGGTTGAACCAATTAAACAGACTATTCGTAATCGCGGAAAGAGCTCTCGCAACCAGACTCCGAGTGTTGGAACACCCGCCACTGGTGATGCAGCAAGTGTCGAGAGTGGCCGTTCAGAAAAGGGCAAATTGCAACCACGAAATGCAGTACTTCCTCCTACAGAAACGACATTTGTGAATGCTGGTGATGGTGAGAGCACAGGCCCAGGAATCGGTATGCAAGCTTCGACAAGCAAAGCGCGCAAGGTGATGCAATGGTTCAGGACCAAGTCCAAGCAGGATTCTGCGGGTCTCATGACCGACGAGGAAGGACGTACAGAGAAAGATGGCGCAGAATATAAAAAGGGTTTTGCTGCATCAAGTGGCACCCTTAATCAGACTCCAGTCACTGCCGTTAGTAGGGACACAGATTTGCTAAGTCCTAGCATCGCATCTTCTACGAATGCACCTCGCAAGTCCATTATCACCCCTTCCCGTACACCATCAACAGCTACGGACTCCTCCGTTTTCAATTCTGGATTGGTCGCACGTTTCCGCAACTCTGTGACAGTTGGTGGTATGGGTTCATCTAATCACCACCATCAAAATCACCACGCAGGAGCCAGTGGAGCATCGTCGAGGCATCCATATGGACAGTTACGCATCCACCATGGTGCTGTCGACCAGACCACAATCACAACACGTGCTCCCCCTGAAGTTATGAAGCATGTTCGTGAGGTGTTGGAAGTGATGGGTGTAGAAATTCAATTAGAGAGCGAGTACAAGTACAGATGCATCAGGGCGAAGCGGAAGAAGTCGACAATAGTTAATGGCCCAGTTGGCGCAGGAAATCTGGCTGCCGTGAATATAGTTGGCACCGCTGCGTCAAACGGGGTGAGACTACTTTTATATTAATATATGCTATTGTTTTACTCACTACCATCAATATTTCAGGTCGACAAACGCGGATTGCCTATGCCTTCACCATCAGCTTTCGCAAGCACGGGTGGCATGCTCCGCGGTCTCTTGATGCGCCGTCAATCGTCCCAAGTGTCCACAGGAGGCGGGATGGGTGCTTCGCAGCCCTCGTTAGCTTTTGACGATGAAACATCTGTGGTTGTTAATGAACCGACCATCCAAGATGCTGCATATGGAGATCCGTCCCAGGATGCTGGTGACGAAGTTCGCTTTTCAGTAGAGTTGACGCGGCTGGACCGGTTAAATGATACTTATAGCTTGGATATCCGTCGGTTGAAGGGAAATTTAAGGAGTTATAAGTTTTTATATGATACTCTCAGGCAGTATGTCAAACCCGCATTTTTCCTTCAGTCCCGTATACTTATATTTCACCCTTACAGGCGAGCTGATCTCCAGCGATAGAAAAATGGAAAATGGAAAGCATAAAGCATACCACAAACATGGCTCAAGTTAGCATTTGTACCACGACAATCACAACTTTGGAAGAACTTCCAAAAAAAATAAACTCTTTGTCTGTTCTGCTTCTATTTTCCATTTTTCTTCACTTCAGACTATCCTCGTCTTTTTTTTCTGTTCGATATCCTTCTTTCTCTATATCCTCCCGTAGCTACATTCAGACCTGCTTACGACATACCCTAATCTCCCTGTCTTTTGTCACCTCCATCCTCTATTCACTTGTCGTCACTGGTCCTTGGACTCTTTCTAAAATCTTCCTCAGCAATTTTCCGTACCTTTTTTTTTCTGTGTTCTTCTGTTTTCAATATAAAGTCGCCTGTTGCCCAAATCCGCTTCCCCACCATCTAATTCCCTCACGTTTGCGTTCCCCTCACTGCGTCTACTGTTCATAATTGACCTTCCAAATGTCGTTCTCACAATCATGTATGGCAATTCAACCGATATTCCCCTCTGTATATAAGAATAACTATTACTTTTTTATTTATTGCCGAAAACGTAGATCTTCAGGCAAGGTACCCACTTGAATATTACGAACGCGTACTTGTCAGGGACAATGGCGATATTTCCAGACTTGAATGAAAATCAACGTAAAAGCTCTGGGCAGTTATGTAACCTCAAGCCTCAGCAACCAGTTTTTATAAATGAAAAAATCGCGAAATGGTTACAGTACATACTTAAATGGGTGCGATAAGTTGCGACACTCGTTTTTTTTCACATGAGTTCCTGTGGCGTAACTCCCTCACTCTAAGGGTATATTATCCCATCTAACAAAACGGAGTCAGATACCGAATAAATCAAGGTCAGTGTGGGTGCTTATCCACCCTTGGCTTTTTTTTTTCCAGTACACACGGTTGCCAAATGTCGGTTTCTGATAAACTCAGCTTCTCAGAGCTTCTGATCTCCTGGAGTCATTTACATATTTTTAGACCAAGAGAAACAGGCAGTGTATAACTAGTACAAAGTTATACAACTAGTACGTTGCTACTAAACTGAAACAAATCCTCAAATTTTAAAACTAATCTCACCCATTTTGTATCACTACCTCATTCTTCCTATTCTCTATATCCCTCATTCCTTGTTCTCCCATATACTTCTTTCTATTCAGAATCAGTCATGACAGAGACTTCTGAAACATGTAGCGAGCTACCAGCAGTTCACACCGGCGCTATTGACCAATCAATGGTTACAAGCATGAATCCAGCGACCGTGATTCAGAATGTTACAAAAGTTTTGGATGATATGGGTATCGAGTTCAAGGCAGAAAGTACCTACAAGTATCGCTGTGTGCGACCAAGGAGCCAGTCGCTCCCACAGAATGCCATAGAAAACGAGGTGGGATCTACCCCTTATGACCATGAAGGTGCCAGCAATAGCGTGAGTAGCTTACCTTGCTTTGGATATTGTGGGTAATGCCATATGGTGCATTCATTTCCGAACAGGCCATTTATGGAGAAAAGACAGAGGATCCAGGAGACGAAGTCCGATTCACAGTAGAAGTGTCACGACTCAACCTCTTGAAAGCCGTATACAGCCTTGACATTCGACGACTCAAGGGGAACCTAAGAAGCTACAAATTCTTGTATGATATGATCAGGGAGTGCGTTCCTTTTTTATTTATTTGATGCCTAGTTTCCACTACATACCACTTATAATCTTACGCATACAGGCGAGTAAATCTCCCGAAATGATCGCGCAGAGACCCACAGTTCAGTTCATGTATAACCATGTATCATGTATTCATTCTTTTGAAAAGTGTATCTCCTCTCTTATCCGAGCTGGCCAAAATGAATGGGGGTATAGAATTATAAAAGATAAATCCCGGGCAGTATTAAAATGAATGAAATACAAGGCTTTTCAGAAAAAGGAAAAGTTGTCACATCCCGCAAACAGCTTGAAGGCTGGCACTCAACGTTAGCCCACATGCTTCAACAGCAAGCTCTTTGCCAAGCTGATCGTCGGCCTGGCCACCACATTCATCCGCAGGTGTAACCGGAGCGCTGCTATCGGGAGTGACGCTAGTTTCCACACCGGTTTCCATAGTCATGGAAAGCGGAGATCCTGTACTGCTCGTCGGACTTGGGTTTCCAACCAACCACGCAGTAGTTCCTGGGCTATTTGGGGTAATATTACCCGATTCGAGATTGTCTCTGTATGCCAACATATCCTGGAATGAGAGCTGTGAAGTATCAAGGTTAAGTGATGGAGGAGCAGCAGCACGTTTAATCGAAGAAGTCATGGGAGGGTCCAGGTTATTGGCAACCGATGAATTAGCTACTTTAGAAGGACTGGCAGATAAGGCAAGTAGAACTGGATCAATCTGTGGTACGTGATTGTTATGAGAGGTACTTGAAGATGACGACACCAGCAGCTTTTGAAGAGAAGGAGGAAGGCCCGATTGCCCTTGCTGAGATTCATTGCCAGACAGATGCGAAGCTAAAGGAGGTAGCGTGTCTTCTAGAGGATCCACCCAGGAGTAATCAATTGGGGTATTTCGAGGATCATCGGGACCCCACAGCGGTGCAATACTAGGGACTCTTGCTCTCTTGTTTCCAAGTCTTGGGTCGAAAGCCTCAGGATCTGGGTTATTCTTCATTTCCATGAATGCAGCGTGAGCAGAAGCATAATCTTGGTATCGATATTGCCAGCCACCGGGAAGCCCTTTATACAGAGAAACCTCTCTTGACATAGGGTAGCTATGGAGTTCCCGAGAAAGATTGGTGCCAGGAGCACATCCAGCCAGTTTAGGTGGAAAGTTCTTTAGAGCCTGAGCCTTGTATTGTTCCTCAAATCGGTTGCCAGCTGAGATTAGGTCCGGATAGAGCAGACTTTCCGGAGAGCTACTGCTAAGAGCCCAAGAACTGTTACTCTTGACAAGCTCAGATTGGTCTTGGGCAGAGACACTATCAAGGAAGTCGCGTAATGCAGGAAGAATCGAAGAGTCAGAACTATCAGATGAGCCATCAGAGTCCGGATTAGCCTGAGATGTAGCAGCAGAGGCGGCGGCTGAGGTAACAGGATCCAGTTGTCCGCATTTCTTCCTAATACAGGTCGGACAAGATTTAATAAAATTAGACACCAGATCCTTGGGAACCCATGTATAGTACTTCCGTATCAGTCCACAAGTCTTGTCGCGTCCGCCGTGACCTGTACTTCCATGACAGTAACATAAGATATCGTAGATCTGCTCTTGAACAGCAACAAGTAAGCCATCGTGAAGGATTACTTCAGGAGGAGTACCAGAAGACGGTTTTCTGGGCTTTACGAGTTCAGGTTGAGACTTGCTTAAGACGAACATCTTGCGTGCCCAGAAGCGAAACTGAGCAGTATCCTTTTGAGACTCAGGATCATGAAGAACATCCCAGATCCTATCGAACATCGATTGAGAAATCAGCGCCTTGCCTTGTCGTCTTGGTGTGAGAGAACCAATATAATTAGCCTCGATCTGCTTGTACTGTCCATAGGTAGGAAACCCAGCTCGAGTTTGACCTTCCCCGAGTGTCTGGTTTTGAGCGATTTCTTGAGGTTCACAGTTGACTATCGGAGAGGTCATAGGCAGTGAATGTGTCGCATTTCGGATATATGGTTTCGACCTTGCAGGCTGGGAAGACTGGGAGCCGGGACGTTTGGGAGACATTAAAATGATAATATTAGATTAGAAATGCTTTAAAGTAAAGTACTGTCAAACTGTTAGTTTATAGCAATGCAATAGACAGTAGAACACTCACTTTGATAACGAACGATGTCGTGGTTCTTTGAGAACCTTTGGCAGGGAGGTTGACATGTTTATATGTCGTGACTAAGCTGGACTGTCGTCACATGTGACAAGTGATAATAATAGAAACAATTTCATAACGCAGCGAATTCAACGTTGTCAGCACTAAAGATATCCTGATTAAGCACAATTTATACGGTTATATTGCTGATTTGTGGCAGTTCGCATTGCGAAGAATATGTACGGACAAAGCAACTGTGAGAGACACCGCACTACTAGGGATGGCAATAATCCCTAGAACAGATAGCTAAGGACCAATACAATGGGTGAAAATATCTGGTACAGATATACAATAAAGAAGACAAGGAGAATAAACGACTACACGCCAAGATAATAGGCAGTATGATAAACAAGGAGGATAAGAATATATAATCGGTGGGTGTCATTAAGCCTCTGGCCTTTTGCCTGTAGCCTTGACACCCGTTGTGAGACTTTTATGAATGAAGGGCAATACTCCGCCTCCAGCGATGGTTGCTCGCACTAGAGTGTCTAATTCTTCGTCACCACGGATTGCGAGTTGGAGATGGCGAGGTGTTATTCGTTTGACACGAAGATCTTTGGAGGCATTACCTAAATGAATAAGAAGTAATAATCAATAACCAAATAAAATACAACGTATGTAACCTGATAAACCTACCAGCGAGTTCCAACACTTCTGCCGTTAGATATTCTAGAATGGCCGAGGTATAGACAGCAGCCTTGGCACCAATGCGTACATTGTGCTGTGTGCGCTGTTTCAAATAACGGTGGATACGGCCGACAGGAAACTGAAAGCAGGGTAATCATTGAGTAATGCTTATCGGATGTATTGTTTAATGACTAACTTGAAGTCCAGCCTTCTGACTTCTAGTTTGGATGGTTCGTGGTTGAGCCGGTCCAGATTGGGCGGAGGAGTTTGGAACCGCGCCAGACTTAGATTTTCCACCAGATTTTGATTGAGGAGCCATTTATTGCAAAATCCTTGGTCCCCAGTGAGGAATATGATAATTTCTAGATGACAAGATTTAGCTGAAACAATTCGGGCTCCTGGGAGTACACAATAGGAGATATACCTTGAATTTCAAGCACAACTCTAGATGAGGCGCGTATGTTGATCTTCTGTTAAGATATGTATGTTCAGCCTCTGCAGAGATGGTGTAATATTATATCTTGGCAATCTTACCTTCGCGAACGCGAAAGTGGCTGAAGCGTGGTGGTGGTTCCAAAGAAAGACAGTGTTGCTACTTGTTTATAATTTCTCACATTCCTAAACCTATCAACAAACCGGTCACATGCTCAGCTTAGATTCTAGCTCTCTGAGTCTTGGTTGGTTGCCACTCATCCATCGATCCAGCTCAACAAGGGCCAAAACAGAAGCCTCGTAGGCCGATATAACACCTCCAAGTCCAATCGAGGTCTTCATTGAATTCAGATTATTCCCCCAATAACTATTTGGCACCCAAGTTTTTTGCAAGATATACCCCATGTTGGATTGAATCTACCAAACCCAATTGATAGGAAGCAGATTTGGGATTGGTATAACACTCCGTTCTTCGAACCTCGTGTCGTGTCAAAAAAAGGTTTGAAAATGTGAGATGTTGTCTGACAGTAAAGTAGCCGTTGGACGGTGGTTCCTATAACCCGCTTCAACCAATCTCACCACGATTCTTGTAACTACACCCATCACCATCGTTGCTCATAGCAGCATTACTCCTGACGGGGTTTTCTACAGAGCTGACAGCCGACGACTGAAACAACCTGGTTTTAGATCAGCCACTGGTCCTCCTTGCAAGAGAACCGCTATTGGCTATTGGTGATACAGAAGATATCCTGTTGGAGGCATGCCGATAAGGACTGTATCTTCTGCAGGTATAGCTAAAAGGAATTAGAGGCCCGAAATCGAGGGCTTGACCAAAAATTTCCGACATGAAAGCATATTATTGCTTAAGGGCATACGCTTGCCCCTGTGAAACACTAAATGCCCCGCAAGCCATATGGTCTAGAGAGGTGCGGACATGACACAGCTTTGAAACTGTTAATATCTTCTTGAGAATAACCATGAGCATGGGATATTTAAATATAATATCCGAGGACACCGCATGCAAGTTGGCTTCTTAGCAAAAAACAAAGTGCTTTGTACAGGCTGCTTCAAGCAGAGTGTTTAAAAGTCAGTTCAACGACCTAGGCCACTTCTCCACCCAGAATCGCTTTTAAAAGAAGTTCAGGAAGTCTTCTTGTTATTGTTTTTTCAAGTACTTTGTTCCAAATTAGTTCTTTAATTAAAGACGTTCAGTGCCATATGACTGCCAATCAAATTCTCGTGATGGAGTCATGCTGAGCTCATCCATGTGCACGATTGGCCATTATGTCAGGGACATGAAGCGGCTGGTGGGTATATCCTACAAGCTCCGCACCACCATAGGCGGAAAGATCGACTTTTGCATCGTTGAACGCTGAGCTGTTACAAGATCATGCAGATCCCAAACTGATATGGGACATCATATTACAAGAATGTGTGTTCTTGCGCTAATTGTAGTTCAGACTGGACCTTCATCTACAGAAGGAAACTTACGGTAAAGCATTAGGAAGTCACAGCAATGGTACGATTCCCGATACCGGTTGCAGGACTATCAAGTGGTGGGACAGATAACGATTCTTCTTGTATCTCACAGCCCTCACCATAGATGACATGACACAGATCGGGGAAAAGAAATGACAGTGTTCCGTCGATAGACCAACATATCACACATCATATTGGATATAAAGATTCAGGCGTATATAAAGCTTTGAACTCGACTCCAAGAGATAATCAGCTTTCCCAGTCCTTCAGCTTACTTACTCATCTATCATCACGATGTCCAGCTTCACTTTCCCAAACAGCTTCCGACTTCGTAATATCGCAAAATTGACTGCATCTACACTGGGAGAGCTGCCTGCAGTATCCAATTCCAAGCTCCAACGAGCCACCGAGGCAATGTTCTCGGACGCCCATACTTCATTGTAACTATCGCATTGTCTGTCTCGGCAGTTATGCTTTTGCTAATACTAGATTAGACTGGATGTCTTTGATGCTAAAGCCAAGCAGAAGCTGCTCGCATTGGAGTTTAACCAGTTGTGCGCATCGGGGTTCGATAACCCAACGTCACTGCAGTTAGTGACTATTATGACATTTTTTTCCTGGATGATCATGGTACTTAACCGTTTTCAAAACCTGTTGTAAATTATACTGAGTACGCGTTTATAGGCGGATGATCTCATTGATACCGGCGATCCACAAGCAGACCCTGAATTGGCTGGGTCTGCAATGGAATCTTGTACCCGTCTTCTACGAGACCCCTTCGATACTCTCACGAAACCCGATTCACCTCATGGATCAATTCTCTACGAGTGCGCATCTACATATATGTGAACCATATTACTGCCGCTGACTTCTGGATAATTCAGATTCTTAAATCACATCCATGAAATGGGGACTCCAGGCGCATATAATCGGTAAATAATCTACTAACTTCACTTACGAACACAGTTAACCCATCGATTTCTATAGCTTCACTAACAATATGAAAGAGATGATAACCTGTTGGATCGAGCAATGCGACAATCGTTCGCTAAAAACGGTCGCTTCAATCGAGCACTTCCTTGTGATGCGACGCCAGGCTTCGGGATGGTATACTTTTGGAGGTTGGTATTTATTGTATGGTCTGCACGAATTCCCCCTGAGTTTTCATTTATTTCTTAGCCATGGTTGAAGGTGTCTTCGGATACGATATCCCAGATATCTTATTCAATGATCCAACGGTCAAAGCCATGGCCGAAGCTCTCGATGACATTACATCCTGGACAAATGTATGTGGTGTACTTTTGGACTTAATGTCTGTTATTCTAATCTTTTCTCCCTATAGGATATCTGCTCATTCAATGTGAGATGCTCTTCTCCTCCAGGTCGTAAGCTTTTACTGACAAAGCCTTTAGAAAGAGCAAAAGACTGGAGATTATCAGAACCTCGTGTGTTGTGTCATAGAAGAACGAGGACTCGACCTGCAAGAAGCCATTGACTTTGTCATTAATATGATCAGTTCCCGATTGGTTGAATACCAAAGAATGCAGGCCGAGCTTCCCACATTTGGACCTGAAGTTGACGATGAACTTGCAAGATATCATCGAGCAAATGAGCTTTTTGCTCAGGTTTTGACCACTTGGTACTGCCGTAGCCATAGTAAGGGTTGATTTCCGCTTGTTATTTTGCAAAAACTAACGCTTTCGACAGGATACTTCAAATATTCAGAAAACAATCTTGATAAAGATGAATCCATTATCATATTATACTCATGAGTATTATACTTTCGCTATATTAAAGTTATTGGACACGTTACTGTAAGGTTACAATATTATTTATCAAGCATTTAATCAGAATCTCAGAAATCGCCTCTAAGAGATATACAAGGATACTAAAAGGGCCGGAGTAGTGAATGCCAAATGTTTCTTATGAATGACGTAATTGCTATGACTTAATGTGAATGGCATAGAGAGGAACTTGTTATTAGGTGTGTATACTACTGAAAACTATAAATAGACTCCATCGTTGCTTAGACTGTTGTAGAAGATTATCATGGCAGCCGCAGTGATGGTTTATTCACTGACATCTAGCATAGCAACGGACAAAGGAAATCGTGATGTGATGTGGGTTTTTCTCTCATATACCCTCAATTGATGAGGTCAACTAGCTCTTTCGTCCAGTCTTATATCAGCCCAGAATTCTGGGTTTAACGTCACTACTGTTTTGTTATTACCATCGCGAGAAGTTAAATATTATGATAAAATTTTAAGGCTTGAGGTTAGTGGATCCCCTCCTCGATTCTCCACTGATCAATATTGTCTCATACAACATGTAAGCCTGATTAAAAATCCCCTCAAAGCTTTTGGGTACAAAAACGCAGAGATTATTGCAGAAGAGATATGATTGGTCCACTGCAGAAGAGCGGCGTCTTACCAGTGTTTTACTGGACGGATCCATCAGCACGAACGCCAAGATGTTGGAATAAATTCCGTCTGCTTCCTTTACGTAGCCAACGCGTAGCCTCAATTTTTCGGTCTCTTGTGCGCCGTCGGACACCGTATACTAGGACAGGAGCAAACTTTACAGCAAATAATACGAAAGCCATATTTCTGGTCAAAGATGAGCCATTTCATATTACTGTGTACACTGCCTAGCAAGTCGCGAACATTTATGGATATGCTCCACCGGCCGAAAAGTGTAAACCGAACTAGGAATGTGGCATCAATTAAAATTTTATGGTGTGTTTTCTGCGGTTACACACCCACTCCAAGAAAAAAAATCAGCTAATAAAAATTCTTGGAGAAACACTAACCGTAAACAGGGTACAGTACGAGTATAAAAAGGCCGCAAGTATGGTCATATTCCACAGGATCCACCCAGTGATTGATTTGTGAGTTTCTCTTCAAACTGAATCTCCTCATCATTAATTTATCAACTCAATCATACAGAGTCGGGCAACACTTAAAAAACGTCGAAAGAAACTCTTCCAACCTAATACAGGTGATATCTTCATCTTTTGATATATACTTAGCCATGGCTGATATGCCTCAACTGTCATTTTCCCCCTCTAGTTACAATGAAATTTCTCTCCGCTGTCATCGTCATTGCTGCAACCCTTGTTGCAAGTACCCATGCACTTTCCTGTCAAGAGCAAGCTAATGGTCGTGGTGCCCGTTGCTACTCAAATCCTTGCCCAGGTGACTGGAAGAGTGTCTCCTGGGACAGCGGGTGTGGGCATGGCCAGTACTGCTGCGTTTAGATGGTATCCTCCGGGTGTACAATTAATTATGGGGTTCCTATAATTATGCTTATTCGGTTGAAGTATTGTTTGTGAGGGTTATTTAAAGTTGTTATTAGAGGCATTCATAACATTTAGTGTGCCATCAAATATCCGAAGATTCAATGTTTTAGGGCATTTGTTCTTATTTGAGGTGGATACTGATAGGTATGTATTTACGATGCGAATTGCAGTAAGATAAGGTGCTCTATGCGGGAATTGTTATTCGAAGTATTTGATCAATGGAGTTACCAATTGGTGTTGGAGCTGTAATTATGTCACCCGAAACTTGTGACTTCTTTGGTAGACTTCTTTGGTTTGTTTTACCATCAAAGTTAGTTTACAACCATCGATTAAAGCTATCAACTTATCACCAGTTCCAATTGATTTTAAATGTTCAAGAAGCCTCTCGGGAACCTCAAGACATCTGCTCCAATTCGTAGCTCTGACAGGCGTAAGCTGAAACAAAAGGTTATTTCTGCATTAGGGATCACTCCAGAGGATGGGGATCGCTTAGTTCCAGATGGTATATTGGCAGTCAAGTTCAACACTTACCTCGATGAGCCTGGGGTATGGTTGGAATATTTTACGTTCATTATTGTACCCTCATCTTACCCTTTATTAGACAGCTTATCTTGATCCTGACGGGGATCCATTGTGGTTCAGTATCGGAAAGGGTGTAGAAGATCTTATACCGTCTGTATACACATTATGGAAGAAACACGATCTACTCCCTTCCGTATACACTCCCTCTTCTGTTGTTCCCGTGCTGATAGGTGGAGCAGACCTCATGATTCCAGGAGGTCAGTTCTCTTCACACCAACGATGTTCAACTATCATTGTCAATTAATGCTAGAAGCTGATATTCGTCTTCAAGCCAGTGATTCAGCTCCCACCTTCGCTCCATGAAAACCAATTAGTATCGGTCTGCCAATTCACAAGAAAAGATGGAAATACCAGTATATCAGCTCCTATTGGTGTTGGTCGAATGGCACTCCCTTCAGACCAACTACAGTCTGGCCGAAAGGAAAAGGGGAAGGCTGTCCTGATGTTACATACATGGAAAGACAGTTTATTCGACCTAGGTTCTAAAGGTGACCTACCCGATGGTGCAATACCCCAATCCGATTCGGAAGACTTGCAGAACCAGCCTGCTGAAGGTGTTGAAACTGCTGAAGATCTCCCTCCGTCATCACCTGAACATAGCGAAGGGGAAGATAACACTGATAAATCTCAACAGACCTCGAATCGTCCAACTTATAGTCCTCAAGAAGTATCAAAGCTGTTGCACTTATCTCTGTTGCAGGCGATTTTAGCGACTCTATCATCACTCCCACCCTCCTCATTTCCCATTCCATCAACCTCCTTCTATACAAATTATATTCTTCCAGCGAGACCTGCATTTCCGACTCTTTTGTTTGCTCCATCTTCGGAACCTCCAGAAGCAAAAGGCCAGTATGAGATTGATCCACAAGAATTAACTATCAAAACTTCGAGCCATAAGTCCTTGACTGCATTCTTGAAATCCGAAGAGAAAGCCGGGCTGTTAGCTCTTAAGTCACCCCCAAAACACTCGCAACATTCAGATCTTATGGTTACGGCGATCAAACCAAATGCACCAGAGGTTGTTAATCATCAAAGTTATGTTACCATCAAACAGGTCGAGGCTACAGCTGCGAAAAAAGCTGCGAGAGAAGAAAAAGCGAGGGAAGAGGGCAGTAAGACCGTCCTGGAGCTAAAGGAATTGTGGAAGCCCCATTTAGCAAGTGCTGCTCTATTCGAGGAATTCAAAGCCGAGTTCGTCATTTGACATCTATATTTTTCGCTTTCTAAAACGAGGTCTTATATTCTAGTAAACACGCCCTATATTCCCTTCAAGAGATCAAGACCCTGATCAATTCTTATATCTCTTCTCACAACCTAGTGAACACTCAGATACAAGCATACGTGAATCTCGATGATGCGTTACTATCTTGTATTTCTGCAAAGAAAACAAAGTCAAAAAATGATTCGAATGACGCGGCCCTTCCAGAATTCATGAAGCGTGAGGAACTAGCGAAAAAAATCACAGAGCAAATGCAGGACTGGTATCAGGTGTCTGTTCCCGGAAAAGATCCCCTATATAAGTGAGCGATAATAATCGTTGTGTTAGTCTTCCTGTGTTCTAACCTGGCTCTCTAGGAAGGGTACGTTAACTCCCATCCAAGTCGTAATGAAGATTCGTCAAGGGCGCAAGGCGTCTACCATGATAACGGGATTTGAACCATTCCTTGTAATTGATGCTGACGAGATGGCTGATGAACTACGAAAGGTATGCGCGGGTTCGACCTCTGGTAAGTCTGGCATTTCCTCTATCCTCACTTGTCAGAGGTTTAACACTAGTATGTAGTCTCTCCTGTCGTTGGCAAAGGACGCAACTTGAAAGAAGTTTTGGTACAAGGCAAGCAGTCGACAGCTGTCGTTGAGTACTTGACCAGCAAAGGCATCCCAGCGAAATGGATTGATGTATCTGATTTATGTGGAAAGAAGTGATGCATGTCTTCTATAATAGTACTTTCCGTAATGAGAGATCTTATCTTGTGATAATTACGTAATACAATTTTTTAATTTTATGGCCTTTCTGCTCTCTGAACTACATCACGATTCACAAGCAACCATGCCTCGAGCAACATCAGAAAAGTTCTCGCGAGCTCATCAACCAACTACAAAAAAGAAAGAAACACAATCATCGTCTTCTTCTTCAATGACAAATCCAATTTTCAATACACAACGATTCGGACAACACATTCTTAAGAATCCTGCAACAGCCCAAAAGTCAGTCACCTCCATTGTAGCGATGAAATCGAGCTGAATATGAAGCAAATGTTAAGAATTGTAGATGCCGTTGGTATTCTTATGTATTGAAGACGTGAGAGAAACTGATAAAGAAACAGGCTAATCTAAAACCGACAGACAAAGTAATGGAAGTAGGTCCTGGTACAGGAAATCTTACTGTCAAGATTTTAGAACAAGCGAAACATGTAACAGCTATTGAGATGGATCCACGAATGGCTGCTGAGGTTATTAAACGTGTTCTAGGAACGTAAGTACTCCTGATAAATAATAATAATACTGCAATGCACTCACTTTTATTGATATAATAGACCAATGCAGAGGAAATTAGAAGTGGTTATTGGGGATTTCGTCAAAATAGACATACCGTATTTTGAAGTTTGTATCTCCAATACCCCATACCAGATATCTTCCCCTCTGGTCTTCCGACTCCTTTCACACCGGCCGCTATTCCGGGTAGCTATACTGATGTTTCAGCGGGAGTTTGCAATGCGTCTGGTTGCTCGACCTGGCACGGCACTTTGGACGAGATTATCTGCCAATGTCCAGGTAAGTAGTGGGCAACTTGTTTTTCTAGAACAACTTTTTTGATACTCTCCTTAGCTGTATGCGAAAGTGGATAATATCATAAATGTCTCTCGCAATGATTTCAGGCCTCCTCCACAGGTTGAGTCTTCGGTTGTGAGACTGGTACCCATAGACCCTCCACCTCCTGTCAAGTTCGAAGAGTTCGACGGTCTTAATCGAATCATATTCTCACGTCCCAATAAAACTGTTCGAGGAAATTTCCAGGCGAAAGGTGTTATGAAAATGTTGGAGCAAAATCGATGGACATGGCTATCCACCCAAGAAATGGTTCGTTACTGAATTGGAATACTGGAAATAAAACGCTCAAATTTCCGCTGCTTCAGCCTGTAGATGATGATACATCAATTTCTACGCTTTTGGATCAAGTTTTATCCGACGCTGGATTCACAGAGAGTCGTGCTGCCAAAATGGATATTGATGACCTACTTAAGTTGGTGACAAAAAATTTACACTTCTCAATTTGATGCTTATCATTGTTTTAGATTACTTTCTGCGTTTCATGAGGTTGGAATTCATTTTTCGTGATTCTCCTTGATGAGATGCTTTTCGTTATTTCCGGGAACTCGGTTCGGACGTTCCAGGGTCTTTCGGTAAATGTGGAATGAACTTTCGGAGAACCTCCCCCATCCAAAAAGATACCGATCTATGGAAACACCTTTCCAAAGTCAAATGCAAATAAAGAGACCTGTAGGACCAAAATCCTCTTTCCTCCTTTATCAGTGGGTTCGAAAATTGTATCTTTTCGTTATAATACATATACATACATGTATAAGATATAACAATGTAACGGCATTTGGTATACATAGTCTGCTAGGGTGATAAGGAGTAATATCTTTACAGATCAGTTGAGATGAGTGGGTGCTTGTGCAGTCAATCCTGTTATTCCCATATACATTTCATATCCAACAGGACGGTATATCCACATTTCGCCCTCCTCCATACCGCGGAGATCATAGTCCATTTTTGCCGGAGGTTGTCCAACACTCTGCTCAACAACCACTAGCGTCCCCAACTCACTCGGCTTGATAGTTCTACCATCACTTACCCCTCCAGCAAGTTTTGGGACAGTGTCAGCCACGATAACAGCCGTATGATCAGGCTCGCCTAACGTATAGGTGGCTCCTCGCATCTTTTCAAATGAGCTTATTCTCACTGTCCTCCATTCGACGATGTCTCCTCTTCTTACGCAATTGTCACCTCCTCTCCATCTTCCCACCATATCTTTGCCTTTGTTGCTAGCCTTGCCTTCAAAAATCAGATGGCCATGGGTACGACTTATACTTTTGACAGGGGCGGGTATATCTGTATACTGATCAAATTGTTTGAGGGCTTCATTTGCCAAGTCCCAGCATTCGCCGCGAGCACAGTAACGACCTGTGCCTAGAAAAGACTCTGCATATGCTGCTATAGTCTCACCATATAGTTCGTGAGCAAACACAAGTTCTTCTTTGCTCAGAGCCTTAGGGCGTGGAAGGTGGGTCGAATGGCGTTTAGTAGATTGCCTATCTTCTGGTCGGTTCATGTTGAACTCAACGCTTCCCCAAAAAACGCTAAGATCAGAGAATAAGACACCAATTTCTGTAGTTTGCGTGGAGCCATAGCTTCTCCAGGCGCACGCATAACCAATGTCTGATCTGTTGACAAGGGGTGCGGGCAATGGTGTAGTATTAGTTGAGGCATACCAGGCGCTGGTCCATTGTGTCGAGGGATCAAAATAATGTACAAGATCAAGAGCGGAGGAACCATATTTGGACGCAGGAGGATGTGATAATACAAAGTCAACTGAATTTGAGGGTGCTAAGAGATTACGCGACTTTTAGTTATTAACATCTTAGTGAGGGTCATGTACTACCTGCTACGGAACGACCCCATGTATTAGGTCTGGTCTATAAGATACGAATGAATGAGTGGATTTAATAATATCTGAGCTTATAAAATTACATACCGCAGTGCGGACAGGAGGCATAACACCGAGTGTCTTCTTTGGGCCAATATCCATATTCAGATATCTGGAAAAGAATTCATCAAGCCAGGCAAAGAAGACCTCTTTATCTTCTGGCGAGAGGTTTGCCCAGTCAATCTTTGTTTCAGTGTTATCTATCTGATGGCTAGTGTTAAACTTCTGAGGTTGTAAGTCAGGACGGGTGGTCCTTATGATAGGGGGAGGTCCAGGAGTAGCCGTTGTAGGTTTAGGAAATGATGGTGCTGGTGTTCTGGACGGAGGGGGTGGGGGTGCCCCCGAGGGGATACTTCTAGGGGGAGGTGGTGGTGGTGCTGCATTGTTTCCACGTGGGGGTGGCGGAGGGGGTGCAGATGTCGACGAAGAACGTGAAGGAAGCTGAGGCGGAGCTGGAGAGCGACTGGGAGGGGCTGGCGACCTGCTTGGAGGGGTTGGGTTGTTGCTGGATCCTGTGCGACTCGGGGGAGGAGGTAAAGTTGCGAGTGGTGGACGTGCCCTTGGTTGGACACGTGGCGGAGGAGGGGGTGGAGGAGGGTTCACATTGTATGGATCCCAATTTGTCTTGGCGATTGGGACACTGGGTACACGCAACTGGTGAGCGTTGATAGAGTTTGACGGTAAGTGATAGATCCTACCTTGTATTCCGATCTCGCATGGTCTGTAACTTTTCTACACCTGAATTAGTGACACCTGCCGCCTTGGCTTTAAGATCCGCAACTAGAATAAGACTTGTAAGTCAGGTTAGTTGACAGGCAGTATCTCATAAGACTTGCAGGAAGGCATAATTGATGGAAGTTATTGTACACGATGCAAGCCAAGATAGGTCGATGTTGAGTTGGCTGTGCAGAACGTTGTAGATACGTAGCTGTAACAGTTTGGTGGCGACTCGATGGAAATGAGACCAGTGTAAAGAGTTGAAGTAGATCTCTTATAACTTTGTAATTGAATTCTCTAATGGACTCTGTCACATATTTATGTGACTCTTCTGCTACACCGTATATTTATACGTACAGGGTTTCAACACTCGGCATTCAGCATAATACATTCAGATCCATCTTGCAAATACCGGTGGTCTACCTACATATGCAATTTTGTTAATTAGGAAGGTCCTTCGACAAAACTACCGTCTTCTTTTCATTTATCATGATCCATCGCGTTCGTAAGCGCGCTGTTTTCATGGAACCAAAAACTTGTAACATCTTGTCTGTTTGATTGAAACAGCTGCTCGAATCGATCTTTGTTGAAAAAGTCCTGGTGGGTACTCCGGTCGTTAGAATGTACCGTTCTTAATAACATACGAATGGGGGGTTTGATCGCTGAAGGCTGTATATACTTCAGCCCCTTCAAGATCGTAATATACAGCTACAACTGCAAATATCTCCTACACAGCATACAGAGGCTGAAATCGAGCCTAGTGAAGTCCTCGCTTGAAACTTTTTCGAATGCTACCATATGCTCACAACTGGTCGCAGATTAGTTCATTGTATATCATTTAATTTCTAACTACGATCGAAATTCTGCTGCGATAATCGTGAAAGTATATACTGTACCTCCACCAGAAAGAGTCGTGCCAAAATTGACAGTGAACATACAATCCGCGAAAATTCAAGAAATATGTTTGAGGATTTTTATACAGAGATCGTTCCTGAATACATATACCGCGGTCAATCCCGACACTAAAAAAATGTTTCAGGGTTCCTGCACGAACCGCGGGCTCTTAGAGAAGACCTGAGTTCAATGTGGTGTAATATCATACATTATTGTTTACCCAGATTTTCCGTAAGCCCTTCAAAAGTCTGGAAGATCTCTAATTTAGGACCAATTCAAGGCAGTGTTGCTGCCGGGTTGCCGACTCTGATAAGTTGATGATGAACAGGCCTTGTACACAAGTGGCAATTATCACCGTCATTAATCAACCTCTTTCTAGGCCTGTATCTGAAAGCT
This sequence comes from Floccularia luteovirens, assembly GCA_009739215.1. Taxonomy (NCBI): domain Eukaryota; kingdom Fungi; phylum Basidiomycota; class Agaricomycetes; order Agaricales; family Squamanitaceae; genus Floccularia; species Floccularia luteovirens. The sequence continues at coordinate 651,711 of VSJF01000009.1, forward strand.
TTCAAAAGCATCCTGAATTTAAACTTTGGTCATCGGCCTCATTGTATCCTCGTTTTCACACCCACTATCTTTGTCCGGATGAAAGATGACACGAATTTACACATTTTATCGACGTTTTGACATGTAAATGATAATGATATGTATTAGAATCTAAGATCGCCGAAAATGTATTGTCGACGGCGTCTGGTTTATTGGTGCCTCGTAAAATTGCGGTTGCTAGGATTTTTCTGCTTACAATTCTGCAGCGTTTTTTTACTTGCCACTTAAGTAGATCCCGTTTTTTCTTGATCGGAATACGGACCGCTTTGCTGAATGACCGAATTGTAGTTGTGCTGTGTCGTTGTGGATATACTAAGCTCGAGAGTTTACGAATTATGGCTGGTTTTTATGTCATAATGCTGTCTGGTCTTGAGGATTCAATGTGTATCAAAATGGGTAACGGAAATGATATACTTGAGTGCTATTAACGCTATCGCGGTCGAATGTTGACCACTGGGAGAGTTGGCCAGAGAAAATGAAAAAATAATTTTTGTATAAATCTTCGACCCACGTGGCAGTGACGCATCCGGGGGCCAAAAAAAGCTATCGTTCGAAGAAAAGAAAGCAAATTGAACGCACTTCAAACTAGAATGAGTACTTGGCATTTCCAGGTTCGCACTTCTCCTTGCACACAGTCTCCGCCGTTGTGGGTCATCTTAATTTCGTGTGTACACTTGCAAATGCCCTGGCCACCTTGCTTCTTGCCGCTCGCGTCCGTCAAGTTTTGACACGCTACTTGGGGTTGCCACCCTGAATTTTCTATAAGGCGATGAAACAATTCCTTGCAATAAAAGCTGGACATGTCCAACTATATTTTCCCAACCCACTCACAACCCAACATCTTAACAAGTATCCCACCCTTTGGAACTTTACCATCCTTCTAATACTACTTTTTTTATTTTCAAAATGTGCAAACACGAAATGTATGACATCTTCCAACTCGGTCTCTATAACTTCACTGACCTTAACGTTATGCAGTATTGGTGACTTCTATAGGGGATGTGGAGTATGTAACTGTCATATGTCGTCATTGTTCGTAACTACTAATGCATTTGTCGTCCTTTCCCCCCCAAAAGCACTTCCATGGCCGATACTTCACTGGAGAAACCTTGGACTGCAACTCAAGTATCTGCAGAACTAGTTCCGCACACAAACACAAGACCGCGAACAAATGCGACTGCCCCGAAGTGAGTTTTTCACTTGACGGTTAAAAGACACGACTTGCTCATAAGGTCTTGGCATCTCTCGCTAGGTTGTTACTGAAGAGCGTCGAATCCAAAACATGTTCCAAGTCCGCTTTCCCGAATGCCAGCGCCTCTCTCGATGAAGGAAAACTCCAGATTTCAACTGATTTCTCGAAAAACGTGCTACACACATTAGACTGCTCGATCTCCAGCTCAATTCTTCATTTTTCATATCCTCATATCTAGTACTTATTCGCTTCTACAAATCGCCTAATTCTTAATCCCTTAATTTCGCTACTTAACTTAACTCGCCTTTGTAATAATCGACAATGGGAACCTCTAAATAATGCTCGCACGGATTTTCTTTTGGGATCTTCGTTTATAACCTATTACAGACCTATCTTAATATCATATTCATGGTTGACTCGTCTCAGCGGTCTGCTCAATATGAAAAAAAAAATTCCACACCACTTCAATGAGAGTCTTGCTACAGCCACGTGGGTCACACGAATCATTTCCTGAACTCGGTGATGGCCAAATATCATACAGAGTCAAAGTTTAGAATCAACTAAATTTAGAAATGTAGCATAACCATCTATTTTCTCTTTATTTTTAAAACTGCTTCTGTGATTCCGCTATATAATGCGCCCGATTGCAGTGAGTCACAGGGTTTGCTTCAAGCACCAGGTTTTGCCAAATCGTTCAAAAAAGCAAGCGAAAGTTTCAAGAAATTAAATTACACCTAACATTGTATACGGTTCTGCAATATAAGCGGATGCACGGCGCCTCCGACTATAGATGACAGTCATCATCACTCATTATCAAGAACTATTTTTCCCTTGATGCTTGTTGTCCACGCATTTTTACTTCTTCTCAGGGCATTTTTGCACGTCAACGGTCGGTACGGGTATAGTTTAGTATCCCAAGCTCAAAATTTGATATTACAAAATTACGCCTTGTGATTGGTGAACTCCTCGGAGACATTGATATGAGGTCTGAAAAGGAATCTATATCCGGTATCAACAGCCATTAACAGCGACCCGGTCAACACAGCACTTCCATCCCGACCCCGGAGATGCCACTAGTAGCGTCGGAGACGAATAAAGGAAAGGCACAATTTTTGATGAAACAGCCAGGCTAGCAGTTCGTTGAGTTTGTAGATCATATATACAAGTTATCGCACACACATTTCCACAAGACCTCCTAGTATCATCTGGGCCCGGATAAACGCCAGAACATCGATTATCTACTTCCGTCAGTCGGGAAGAAATGCCAGAGGTTAGAGGCGTACGCTGAATCAATATATGATTCTATTTTTTCAAATCCGACAGTGTCCAGAACCCTCAATGCCGAGTCGTGCCTTCCGGTTTCCATCAAAATCGGTTTGAGAAATTGAATTTGTGTGGAATTTTCCCTGAATTTTCCCACTCAAGCATAATATCAGTACTGTTGACTGAGGTGCCAGTGGGGGTCACACGGTTGTGTTTCGTTCATTTTCATGCAAGCAGTACAACTAACCTAACTTCCGGTAATAGATGGTCTGTCCCAGGGAGCGTAGCCGAGAAGCCCAAGGATTCTGATGCATTCCACGAGGCGAGGGGAGCATTTTCGATAAAGAACAGTGGGAGGAGACAGGCATGTATTTGAACCCAAATATTTATGATGTGCATCTGTCAGTCTTACATTTAACATCATCAGAAAGTGATTGTTCTCAACTTGCGGCGAATATTCCCCGGTTTGTGATGTGGTTAGAGACGTCCAATTGAATGAAGGACCTAGAAATCCCGAATTTCTCTTGTCGTTAGGATTGATTACCGTGGTGACGCAAAAAAAAAAGTTTTGTCCAGTATTGCCATTACCGTAGTGAAAATCTCCGAGTCTGTGACCTTGTGGGTAATAACCCAAAAGTATGATGTTTCTCATCATCAATGATCAAGGGAATACTGTTCTGATACAAAACCCGTGCTTTGAACTTTGGTTGTTAAGGCCTGTACACCGTGAAACACAAGATCGTGGAACATACAAGTTCAAATGTTTGCGAAACCTTTGATAATCATCGTCAGTGCGCCCAGAACCTTTATAAAATGTACATACAAAACTTTTCGCCTGCAAACATTTTCCCCACGAATCTGTAAAAGGAAGGCTGAAGGGATCTCACATTGATATGTATTTGTCTATACATATTTTTAGTTTAGTATGACAGAGAAGCTTAAGTACTTCAATATTCAGAGAAGAATATGATATATTTAACTAGGTATATATCATAGACTTTGTCCACAATGACAGAAGATTTGGATAAGAAACCTAAGTGAATTGTATTAAGGCAAAGTCTGATGTACATTCTTACAAAACACAATTGTATCAAGCGGAAATGAAATCAATTTCGTTGATTCGTTGGGTCAGTCAATACTAGGCCACCATCATTAGTTGTTGCGGAATCTATTCCAGAATGTCTTCTTTGTGGATAACATGGGGTATGACGTGGTGGCCTTGTCATTACGTTGCTTGCGGTGACCAAAACATACTGTGCAGCCTGCAAGGAGCAAGAGAATAAGAGAGGCAAAGGTTAACCAAAATCCTTGAAAAAAATAATTCAGCACAAATGAAACAGATCCGAAATGGTGGACAGACCAGCTCCTGTATTGGTTTTAGCACCGATATCGAGTGAGTTTGTCTGATGTCTTAGCCAAGCGAAGAGGGCGATATCGATTGCAAAAGAGATAAGAGTGAGAAGAGCCGCAAAGAAGGAAGCTAGAGAAGCAAGAAGCGTTATCGTGAGATGACTTGAAAATGATAGCCCAAATGCAACCGCGGTGACAGCAGTGGCTGTAAAAAATAAAATAAAAGTATCAGTCTCAATCTCATTAGTAGGCGTTTCCAAAATTTCTTACCAACTGGTTGCACCGCAAGCCCACGTGTCCAAGAAGAAGCAATAACGGCAGTCTTAGTTAGGGTAGCATCAGAAAGTTCAACGCTGTATCCATGACCTGGGCAACATCAGGAAATAACACATGGCACCCCAAAAATTTAGCCTACCTCTTTGGAGGCATGCGCGATCCCCATTGATATCATAGACACATGGCGCCCTGAAAAAAGCAAATTGAGTCATCGTTTCCGCCTCCCAGTAGGATAAGAATTCACCATACACCAAACTAAGATAGTGTCAGATGTTAAATTTTGCAAAAGATGCCCTAGAAACTCACCCGAATCTCTGTTATTGCATCGGCTGTACCTCGAGTGACTCCGTTGCCAAAATGTGTACGGGCAACATCCAATGCCGGAAGGAAAGGAAGGGAGATTGAAGCGAGGAAGCTCAGAACGAGTGCGGCAAAGAGCAGAAAGACGCCGGGGATGAAGAAAGCGCGAGCCATGGCGATAGATATGAAAGAAGTGGAGGCAATGTTAAGAGTAAAAATAATAGGGGCTTTATATATGGCCACCCTGTATTAATGTTTATTTTTATGTAAAGATTGAAGTTTGCATCGCCTTTTTCATCATAGTTCTCACACTTGACATCTGTGGGTAAGTCAAATTTGTGGCTATAGTATTTCGTTGCTTCCAAATTATGATCTCTTTAGAAGTAATATGGACCGAATCCCACATGTTTTTTAAGAACATCAACACAGTTGACTCGGGGAATCATTCCAATGTTTAGCCCCATGTTTAAGCCATCATTGTGCGAGTGGTTTGTATTGCCATATCAAGGGGTTGGAATCAGATATTTTGTTCGTTATGAGAACTGTCAGCGCTTTTCATCTAACATTGTCTATGACCATGACATTGGGTTGTACTCTAGGGATTAGATCCCTTGCGTTTGTGGTGACTTTAAAAAATTCTATGCACAATTCAAGCCATTATTTGACTTGGTAATATTGGGATGTTGTTGCATAACATGAACAATTAGAGCATGTTGTCGAGAAGATATTCGTCGATCACACTGAACATTTTGTAACTCAATATCGTTCCTGATGAGCATCCGAGCCCCGCGTAAGGGTGAAAACTATGAACTCAGTGTCGACTTAAATAGTGAATATCGTGAAAAGCGCAAAGATGCTATCAAGCGTACGATCGCGTCCATGACAGTTGGGAAAGGTCGGTTCAAATTCTATATCTATCGGTGAATCTAATATATGTTCTGATACTTTGAAGATGTCAGTGGCTTGTTTCCGGATGTGCTGAAGAACATGCAAACGGAGGATCTTGAACAGAAGAAGCTGGTATATCTCTATCTCATGAACTATGCCAAGACACAGCCAGAACTTGTAATCCTTGCTGTCAATACCTTCGTTAAGGACTCAGATGACCCGAATCCGCTCGTGCGCGCACTTGCAATCAGAACAATGGGCTGTCTACGGGCTGAAAAGATCATCGATTATCTATGTGATCCTCTCCAGAAATGTTTGCGCGACGAGAATCCATATGTTCGCAAGACTGCTGCGCTTTGTGTCGCCAAGTTATATGATCTTAGACCGGAACTTGTTATCGACAACGGCTTCTTGGAACAGCTGCATGAGATGATAGCGGATAGTAATCCTATGGTATGACATAGTCGTCTCATTTTGTTTCGCTACACATGCTTGATTGTTTGCAAGGTTGTGGCTAACACTGTCGCGGCATTGACCGATATCCACCTGGCAGCTACTTCCCAACCTTCAACATCATCTTCCGACCCAGGAGTCTTTACCATCACTACTTCCATTCTGAATAAACTTTTAATTGCGCTCAACGAATGCTCGGAGTGGGGTCGCGTGGCTGTTCTCAATGCCTTGGCACGTTATAATGCTCAAGATGAGAAGGAAAGCGAGCATATATGTGAACGTGTAGTTCCACAATTCCAACATGTGAATGGAAGTGTAGTACTGGCCGCTGTCAAGGTTCGTGACGACCGTGGATTTGACAGGCTCTCTGATGCCGATAAGAATCCAGGTTATCATGATACATATGCGTGGGGTGCGTCGAGAAGACTTGATCAAACAGCTCGTCCGCAAGATGGCGCCTCCGCTTGTTACACTGTTGTCCTCACCACCTGAGGTTCAGTGGGTAGCCCTGAGAAATATAAACCTTCTACTGCAAAAGCGACCAGACATCCTTTCTAACGAGATGCGTGTATTTTTCTGTAAATACAACGACCCTCTGTACGTCAAAGTGGAGAAATTGGATATTATGGTTCGTTTAGCTTCCGACAATAACATGGATGCCTTACTGAGCGAACTGAAAGAGTGAGTTGTTTCTTCTTGATGATTACATGACCATTCATGATATAAGGTATGCGTCTGAGGTTGACGTAGACTTCGTCCGCAAGAGTATCAAAGCAATCGGACAGACAGCAGTCAAACTGGACGCAGCTGCCGAGCGTTGCGTTAATGTCCTATTAGAGCTTATCGCCTCTCGCGTGAGCTATGTGGTACAAGAAGCTGTAGTTGTCATGAAAGTCGGTTCTATTTGGCGACTACCTCCTTTGGAAGAACTACTGAGAAAAACCACTTAGGATATATTCAGGAAGTACCCTTCCACATATGAAGGTGTAATCCCTACTCTCTGTGCGAACCTCGACGAACTAGACGAGCCAGAGGCCAAAGCTTCACTTATCTGGATTATCGGGGAATATGCTAACAAGATTGAAAACGCGGATGAACTCTTAGGTATCTTTGTAGACTCGTTTATAGAAGAGTCCTATCCAGTATGTGCACCTCATGCTGCGCGTTCCCTTCGGCTGTGTCATAACATTGATGACAGGTTCAACTACAAACACTAACGGCGGTAGTCAAGTTGTTCCTAAAAAAACCAGACTCGTCACAGGGTATCGTCCAAAAGGTTCTGAATACTGCTACTAAGGATTGCGATTCACCTGATGTTCGTGATCGGGCATACATTTACTGGCGTCTCCTATCCACTGATCCTGGAGCTGCTAAAGTAAGTTGCTCCACATGGTGCTCCTCCCCCATGGGGCACTCGTGTTATACCTGAAAGGTAGTAACAACGCTTCTTACTCCTATCTTTTCCAGGCTGTTGTCCTCGCGTACCGGCCCCCAATCACACTTTCGCGGACAACAGTGTCACCAGCTCTATTAGAAGAGCTGCTTGGGGAAATATCGAGTCTTGCAAGTGTTTATCATAAACCCACAGAGACATTTGTTGGGCGTGGGAGGGTTGGAGCTGATTCCGTTCAGCGGAAAGGATCAGAGTCAGTGGCCTCGTGTTCTCCTTTTTGCCCTTGATAACGTTTGCCCATTCCTAATTCATCTAGACTCGTTGATGATCGCTTCTCAACGCAAAAGGCATTGCAAACTGTCGTTGCTGGTCAACAGGCAGAAAACCTCCTGTAGGCTTCTTTTGCTACATTAGAAACTTCCAAAGCTAAGATCTCTCCGTAGCGACTTTGATGATGAACCGGCAACAGATGGTCAGCCTTCCGGCCTCGCGGCCACACAAGTTCTATCCCAGACGCCAGCTGCAGCCAATTTGCTTGCAGGGACGTCGGCTAATCCACTAGACGACCTTGTTTCTATTTTTGGAGGTGCGAGTATGGGAGGAAATCAGAGCAATGCCTTTGGAGGTGCAGGGGCAGGACTGGCATTTGGAGCATCAATGATTTCACCTACAAATGCAGCACCTATGCAAACTGCCCAAGCAAAGAGCCCTGCTCCGTCACAACAACCTCAAGAGGATTTACTAGGTTTGTTCTAGACTAGTGGTTATTCTCCAAACTGTGGTATATTTTTTTGGTCATTGATTGATGCCGGAAAATCTTAAGGTTTTGGCTTCTCCGGTTCCGAATGGGACAAGCAATGCATTGTTTTCTTAACTGAGAAGGTGTATGTATCACATGTTTCGACGATGCTTCGAACAAGTCAATTACCACCCTTGGGGCCTGAATCACTCTTTTTTAATTCTCAATGTTCTTCCAACGCAAATAAGCACATGATTTCCTCTTTCATCAATTCCTTTATTCCTTTCATAGGTCACTCAGCTACTTTTGACACAACATGTGGAGGTCTGCCGTTTACTAGGCTGCGGCTACGCCGGCTAGGGTATAGTATTACAGTTCGTGAGTATGTCTTATCCCTTTCAAGTCTACTAAACACTCATAATACAAGAATAGAAATTTCACATTAAGAAATTTTATGAATTGATCATGATGAATGTTAGTATCCGATCTCTAATGCTGATACATAGAAGCAAAGAATCCTGGTTTTCCACATGTAACAAACACTCGTCGTGAAGGTTTTTTAGTAAAGGCTAAAGCAACGCGTTGAACAAAACTTGAAAAACTCCCTTTTGGCTGCGTCGAGATGTTCTCTCACATTCTGCCTGTCGTTGATCACATTGTTCATTGGTATTCCTGATTCAAACAAATCTTTATGCTTAAAGCATCCTCTCGCTGTTACTATGCGTCGTATGGTACTTAAGTGCCAACATCCACCGAAAATGAATCTCGATAACTCATTTCTTAAACACATACAGATTAACTTAAACATTACAACATGCGTCGGTCTTGCCTGTGGCTAGCCTTATTAGCTACTAGCAGTTACGTCGAACAAGTGGCGTCCCAGCAAATTTGGGATATTGTAAGCTTGTTCTTCATCGACGTTGTTCGTCAGTTTTTGCTAATTGTGTATAAATCGCTAGTGGCAAACTACCAAGGATCGATCTACACTTTTTTCTCGGATTGCTCAGCCAGATGGTCCGATTAATTTTGTTCAGCCCGGAGCAACTGGACAGGCTGATATTTCTGTCGACTCGTCGTCCACATTCCAGTTTGTGTGGGGCTTTGGAGGGTCTTTAAGTGCTTTATAAATATCAATGTTCAGTGCGTTGTATACTGACGACAGTGATCATAGCCGACTCGTCTGCCCTCACGTTGAATAATTTGAAGGTGATTTTGGCTTTCCTCTACTTTCCAAAGAGAGAGAGAATGTTGACTGCCTTATTGTTATTATTATAGTCAAAGAACCCAACCAATTACTGGAACTTGTTAAATTTTTTATTCTCTCCCACTGATGGTGCAGCCACTGCTGGGTTGAGTTACATCCGAGTGCCCATCGGAGCTTCTGACTTTTCTGCCAAAGGTTTGTTTCCAACTTTCCACACATTTGTATTTAACCTTGAAAGTCTGACATTTACTATAATTAGATTATAGTTTTGATGATAATTCTGGAGACACTTCCTTTTCCAAATTCAGTGCTAATAACGCACCCTCTTATTTATATTCTGTACTGAAAGACATCCGGTCAATCAATAGCAGTAGGTTTATTTCATCGTCCCCTTTGTTCGAATGGACAGCTGATAATACAATCCCTATTTCATTTTTTCTGTTAAGTCACACGCATTCATATCCTTCCATGGTCTCCTGTAAGTCACAGCATTTCTTCTTTAATTTCCGTTTCTCATATGTATATAGCCCGGTTGGATGAAAGACAGTGGAACCATGAATGGAGGGTCACTTAAATCCTCTCTGATCCAGAACTGTAAACTCTACTCATTCTATCCCCGCGCGGTATACCCATGCTAAATATATCACAGATGCTACATACCTTTTGAAGTCCGTTCAGGGATTCCAGAGCAACGGGATTGGTGTATATGCTATTTCTATCCAGAACGAGCCCCAGAATAGTAACCCGACATATCCAACTTCAACTTTGACACCGACCACAGAAGGACAGATTGGAACTGCTCTGAGGTCACTGTTGAACTCTAATGGACTTTCCGGAGTCAAGGTTATTGGTATGAGAATTGTTGTCTTCCTGCTTCCGTGTCTCATCAGTTGGATATCATAAAGGTTTTGATCACAACTGGAGCAATGCTGGAAGTTATGCAGTCCAATTGATGCAGCAAGCTGGAAACGCTTTCGCTGGGGTTGCTTTCCATTGCTACGAGGTGAGATGGTTTGCGCGATGTGGTTGATGATTACTAACACCACGCGACTACCCAGGGCAATGTCCAACAGCAAGCTGATTTCCATTCGCAATTCCCAGACAAGGTTTGTAGTATAATCCAGCCCAGAAATCAACAATGTCTGATAGCTATTGTCGCTCAGGAAATATACTTCACAGGTTTGTCATGGTTCTCTTGATTATGAATTCAACTTGAGATCCTGCATCGCCCTAGAATGTACAGGAACCATCGGAAGTGACTGGTGGGGAGACATTATGGTATTGTTTTCCAGTACCAATTCATGACGTTATTATATACTAATTCTTAACCTAGTGGTATATGCAAAATCTGTCAGTCTTTATTATTGATTAGAAACGTACTTGATTCGAATCATGACTTTTCTTCAGTTTCATTGGTACGTCAATTCCAGTGTTGCGGTACTAAAAATGTTATCTAACACGTCGAATTCTTTCAGGTTCTATCACTCAAAACGCACACTCTGCATTGATGTGGAACATAGCTTTGGATGGTTCGGGCAATCCAAAGCTTCCTGGGACAAGCAGCTGTGGTGGACCAGGTTGCCGCCCGATTGTTACAGTGAATAGTGATGGGTCGTATAGCGTGAACCAAGAATGTTCGTACCTGTCATATGTGAACGTATACAGATGGGCTTATGAAAAATTTCTTTAGTTTATGCCATGGCACAAGCATCCAAAGCGATCCTTCCTCGTGATGTTGGTGGACCATGGGGTAAAAGGGTCGCAGTGAGTGTTAGTGGCGGATCGAGCTCAAGCTTGTTGGTGGGCGCGTATTTGACTGGTCGAGTTTTGGCTACGGACTGGGAACGCATTTCCTTGGTTGTGCTGAACTGTAAGTCTGGAACGGAACCTGAATTCTAATGAGTCATTGATGGTGAGGCATTGCATAGCGAATAACTCTCCCATAACGGCAACGATTGAATACCGCGGAATGCAGGTGAGCACCACTGTTAACAATCACACTAACCCTGGTCCTGACTTCCTTCAAAGGCCAGGTACACTTTCCCACCTGCTGTGACCACCTTGTGGTGGTATGGTAAGGATGATTTGTCGTTATCTTTTTGGGATGCTCAGCTGATAATATCCTGCAGCCCCTAAGCCGTAAGTATTGGACGGCAGATTAGAAACCGGGATTGATACGTGGTTCATTTGCCTTGTGTAATGATAATTTTGTTTTTTTCTCTGGCATAGCTATATTCTTGTAAAGTGGCCATTATTTGCTAATTGTAGATATGTTTGTGGCGAGATAATCGCATAATGCGTTCTTCAGAAACGAATTGCCTATCAGAATTTTAATATCTCCAGCTGGGATTACAAAATCTCGACTATAAACATCATCTAGAAAAGGTGGTTGAGAAAAGTGATTTGTGTAATTTGGTGCTATTCGTGGTGTATTCCACATAGCCATTTCCAGTCTTTGTAAGTCATCTGTTACCGATGTTGATGTAGGGAAATAAAGCGCAAAGAAACTAATGACCCTACTTGCGATTCTGGAAATCACCGTTAAGCATACAGAGGTGTTAGAAGGCATCAGCAATTCACTCGCTTACTACGACATTACGGCTAAGTGATGTGGAGTGACGTTATTCTGATGATCATGGCTTCCCGAACTGAAGCGAAAGTGAGAAAGAGTGGATGAACGTAGATCCCGTGTAGAGCTTCTTAACGGCTGCCTTTTTTTTGCTCGTCTCAGTGAACACAAATCCAATAATTTCGGCATTGAGTTCTGTTTCACGTACTGTCGATTATTTGTGAGCACTGGAGGCCTAAAGTCCGTAAGTTGGGCTTCTTACTGCCCCAAAATATTGACATGAGCCCTGTGGGTGATTGATTGATCCCCACCGTCTTATTGACAGTAACAGGATGTTATGCGCCTTAGGGGTGGACCTCCGTTTTTATGTGTTTCAGTTCATGGGATTCAATCCCTGGAAACCACCCGTTTTATGGATCAGATCATGAGTATTTTGCTTCTATTTCACGATGCTATCTGGTGACCGAAGTGTGAGTCATCCTTCTCTTTCTCTGGCTAGATGTAAAATATGACATTTGTCATTTATCCATGAAGAAAAGGAAGAAAACAGGATGTTTACTCACGAATCGCAGCTATGCATACTCCGCCTGAACGACATCTAAGCTGGTACGATTTAAGGTTCTGCCAATATGTTGGAGTGTACGCAGGTGAAAATCGTCATGTGATGTGACGCTTTCGGCCAAACGAACGGGTGCCTTCTCTGCTAAAGCGCTGACAGCTGGAGTTCAAACGCTCATATGCGGTAAAGCGAACATCAACACGGTACACTTCGTCTGACTAGTTATCAGCATGAAAAAAAACTTTATTAAGGTTGCTGATGAATTCCGTTTTCGAACATACTTACCAAAAAGTTTGATTAATGTAACGAACATCGCTTTTGGCATAGGTTGGCATGCTAGGAACCTCTATCTCTCCAAAATTTCTGCACCTTGTGAGCATCAGCATCAAGGTCATGATGATGATGATGATGATGATGATGGACCTATATGGGGCTTGATGCATCTCAAGGTTCGCTCCTATCAAGTCCACTAGCCAACATGATACAAGTTGTCACGGGTAGCATGATTGAAGACTTTAGAGAGAACGTACATTATTGGATCCGGCGAAGTTCCCGTGTGTACCTTTGATTTTATACAAATCTGATTGAGAAAGTACTGGTGTGCCTAATCATTCTGCTTAGTGGCACCGAGATTTTCTTAACATGGAGTGTACAGGGTAACAAGAATGTGTGGAGAAGGAAAGCGTGAAGATCGGGCCATCAACGGCAGAAAGAGCTTCGAAATTACTGAGCACTTCTTTTGTTCCTCTTGACATTCTGCCAACGATTACCATTCTTGGGACTGACTTGATGAAGCGCCCAATGGTCGTCGGAAATTGCGAGCGGAAACGGTGTAGCAGAGACCTTCTGTTGCTAATTTGATCAGAACTCGATTCCTTTACTTTCTTATGGCCTGCTCCCCCCTGCACGGTCCGTGTCCGATGATCATATCTCACGAACGCTCTGCAACTATGTGGCTTATTACTGTAATTCCCCATCTGTATCTTCCCCTGCCATCCTCAGATCAATCTGGGATCCCTCACCAAAAGCGTATAAATATGTCATTCTTGCATCCATCCATCACTGTACATAGTCTCTGTCTTCTCTCTGCCTACAAAGTCTCACGCAGATCTTTTCATCCATTTGCTTCTTTGGTTCACCCCTTCACCCGGGGGCTCCGTTATCCACCATGTCTTTCAGCCTCTATTCCCCCGTCGCATTCCTTGTCATCACCGTTGGTGTCGTTGTTGTCAACGACTTTCTCAAGTCATCCCGCACCAGATATCCCCCTGGTCCTAACGGCCTTCCGATAATTGGGAACTTGCTCCAAATTCCATCAGTGGCTCCAGAAAATCGTTTCCGCGAATGGAAAAACCAATATGGTCAGCAGGCGCGTTTTTGCACTCTGTCCGCAATATTTCACTCAAGTACACATCTTTTAAAGGGAATATTATCATGGTTACCGTATTTAGGCAACCCATGATAATATTAAGCAGCATACAGGCAGCTCGCGACCTTTTTGAGAAGCGTAGTTCAATTTACTCAGATAGACCTCGCTTTGTGTTGTTTTCAGAATTGTACGAATTTCCCTATGATTTATCACAACCACCTGAACGTGAGCCTCTACAGAATGGGATGGCAACATGCATCGACACATATCCGTTAGTGAGTAGTACCTTTGGCACCTGGCGCACTTACCTGACTGGTATTTAGTGGACCTCGGTTTCGGAAGCATCGTCGATTCATGAATCAGAGATTCAATCAGCGTGCAATACAGAACTATGCCCCTCTGCAGGAAAAGGAGACGCTTGTTCTGTTGGATGGGATGCTGAAAAATCCTAGTGCTCTTAATGATCATCTGAAAAGGTAAACTAGCCAAAAATGACTCAAATGCTCACAAAACCTTCATCTATTTCAGATATGCAGCCGCCACTATTTTGAAGATAACTTATGGTTATGACATCCATTCGGTTGACGATCTATTTGTTAAGTTAGGTACGGGAATCCTCATATTGCAAATGCATATTTGGGGAGACTGAACAAAAAAAAAATTTCGTTCAAAGCTGATCGGGCTGGTACTTTAACTATTCAGTCAGGATCACCTGCAGCAACTTTAGTTGATTTCTTCCCTGCATTAAGGTAAATATAACAAACTTGCATCGCAGAATATATGATTTACGCATCTAGCACAGGCATATTCCTACATGGGTACCATACATTTCTATAAAGGCAAAGACACTGGAAGCCAAGAAAGCTGTCGATGACATGTTTAACATACCATTTGAGCGCGTAAAGGCTGATGTGGTGAACAAGTTTGAATATCCCTTCCATCGATATGGACCTAACCTTGTATGACAGAAATCGGGTAAAGCAAATGGGTCATATACTTCTCATTTATTAGAGTCTCATAAATACGGTGATGATGGTTTAATTGACCAAGAGGATGAGGACGACATTAAAGGTTCCGCCGGTACACTGTTTGCAGGTGCGTGACCCCTTCGCTTCGTCACTACATTCTAACACTCAGAGTCCGTCAGCTGCCGAAGACACTGTAACAATTATTTGTTTCTTCACGAATATGTACTGACCTATCTTGTAGACAATCGCAGTGATGGAATTTTTCGTACTTGCAATGGTCCGTAACCCAAGGGTTTATAAAAAGCTGCAAGCAGAAATGGACTCTGTCTTGGGAGGCCAACGCTTGCCAGCAATGCATGACATGCAATCTCTTCCATATTTGAGATGCGTTTTGAAAGAGGTGCTTCGGTAAGTGTAAGTTGTAACTGGTTATTTTTGTGAAAGTACTGATCTTGTGCAGTTGGAGCCCACCGGTCCCATTGGGAATGCCCCACCGTGTCATGGAAGATGACTATTATCAAGATTATATGATCCCCGCAGGTTCGACTTTGTTGGTAAACATTGAGTGAGCGGGTTATCATTCGATATATATTTTAAGGGTCCCTAACGATGCCAACAGTTCTATTTTACGTGACTGCCCCAATCCAGATGAATTCATTCCAGAAAGATACTTGAAAAACCCCGATCTTCCTGATCCATTCACACTCGTATTTGGTTTCGGCCGCCGGTAAGCTTGGATCTCCCCAGAGCTAAGTATAGGCTTTCCCATATTATTGTCATAGAATTTGCCCTGGTCGCCATTTTGCGGAATCCAGCATGTGGTATATTGCTGCGAATATGATAGCAACCCTCAATATTAGCAAGGCTGTGGATGACAGAGGACTTAAAATAACACCTCCTCTGGAATATCTTCCCGGATTTGTCCGGTAAGTTGTTCTAGTGCATGTGATACCATTAACAAGCTCTTACCAAACTATCCCAAAAGTCATGTCAAGCCCTTTGAATTTACAATCAGGCCTAAATCAGGGAACACCGCTGTCCTGATGTTCCACGCAAAAGAGTTACAGTCCTCACGATATGGGAACTGATTACTTATAAGTGTGTTTTTTTCTTTCGTTTCTGTTCTTTTTTCCCCATAATTACTGTGTACACAAGTGGAAGGAGCAATGCATATTTATACAGTCATGCCATGAAACCCCTTCGCTGTTTATGTATTGAATTCTCGACGACAACATAGTTTACCTTTTGTATGTAGCGATTGTTCTTTTTTATGCATGGACTTTGTTCTCGAATGTTCTACCATTTTCTCAAAAGCTTTGTTCCAATCACTCAATTTATAAAAACCACACTGTATACTCTCAACCCAGACCAGAATCTACCTCATCTGCCCAAAAACCACAATGTCCCAATCAGATGATCCAAACCAAGATCATAAAAACGGCGTACCAGAAAGTCACTTACTTCCTGCTCCCACCCAGGAAGGTTCAGAAAGCCCGTCTCACTCATCAAACAAATTGGATCTTGCTGGGAATTTGTCGGTTAAACTCGACGCACTTGGGCCGATGGTGGTGAACTCCGATGGGGTGAGGATCTTATCAAATCGATATGAAATGTAAAACACTCTCTGACAGTAGGGATGGACAGACACTATCAAGGATCGCAAATTGGACGGAAATGACAGATGCAGAACAGGAGCGGACTTTGCGGGTTCTTTCTGCTAGAAACAGGTAAGTTTTATACATACTTGTTTTTCAAGGCATGGGATGATTCTCAGCTGTTGATTATACATCGCTGTTATTACTATTGTTTCTGTAGAGTGCGACTAGCGGATGAGAAACGGAAGCAGGAGGACAACTCCGGCGCCTCACAAACTCAATAGTTTGATTAACTATGGAACACCTCCGACGGATCAAATAACATACATAACCCGGACCCCTTCTGTATTACATACATAACGTTATGTTCGAACTGCATTTGTTCCCTTATCATTTGTCCCTTTCCCAAGGTGCCTGAATTACCTGCAGCTTTTTGATATTGAAATCGCCCGGTGACGTTGACTCATTCCATGAATGAACCTTCTGTCAGAAGACTTTTTTTTAGCAGGTGACCGGATGAGGTGTAAAAAAGGACCGAATCTAACCTCCCATGTTACTCCATTGATGCTCAAAAGCTGTAAGGATGGGGTAGCACAGAGAAATATCGGTATAACTGTCTCGTCGTCAAACCGCATTCTGCGAGGTTTTACGTTGCGGATATGGAAGGATGCTGATCGCAGCCTTGTCATTCCCATGCTGAAGTCAGAAAACACGGTCTGTTATTGATTATATATGTGAAGAGTTCGAGGTGGAATTAAGGACAAAAACCGATACCAGAGCATTCTTTCTGACGGACATCTCTATTTCTTCTAGCTTGGTGCAATTTATCAATAGGCTCTTCAATAATTGTACGCCAACGAATGCAGAATCGAAGTACAAGCATCGAATTCTTGATGAATGTTTTCTGATTATGTGTTCCATCAGACTGTTGAATGCAATACTTGCACTCGAAATAGGTGCGTATTCATAGTCATCGCACGTAATTCGCAAGTGTTCGATAGGCGAAGCGGAAATAATCCGGCGAGTCCACTGGCAGAAGTGATCTACTTCGGATCGTGAATGCATACTTGAATATATCGCAGTAAACTTTCTCAGAACCGGAAGTTTGACTTTTACGGTTGGTGGTTTCATCTGCTACTGATTCCCTACTAATTCAGTTTTTTTAATACGCGGTTAAAATTGAGCTCACTTGCCCAGTAGTACCTTAGCTGAACGTTCTCCAGCCTGTCAAATTGATTGAGGGTATCAAATATATCATCATCCGTGAGGGAATAAGATAGTCCTAGACTGAAGCTACGAAGATTTTTTTGGGTGTATGGGAGGAATGACCTCAACACTCCCAGCGTGACTGAACCACAATTACCCTATAATTTTCGAAAGATGCAGATAAGTTTAGTTGAACAGACCTGAGATACAACTTACAAGGAGGTGAAAGTGTTTCAGATTATCAGATAGCCTCTCAAGCCATTCAGGCAGAAGCTGCAAAATAGCGCGTGTGGGATCATGGATAGTAAGTGACTGTAACCCAACTAATTCAACAAGGAATGGTACACTGTTTTGGTGAGAGCAAGATGAATTCACGGTTAGTGTGTGGAGGGACGGGCAACTTTTGAGTGCTTTCAATATGGCAGTAATCAAATCCTGGTGATATGTCGAAGGTGTGAGTACAACAATCGATAAATTGGTGAAGAGCGGGCAAGCTTCCGCAAGTGTTCGAAAAAGAACATTCTTAGGTGGCGGACGGGTAGAGAGATTTCCTTATTACGCGAGGGAGTTGTTCGAAGGATAATTAGAAGGTTAATCAGACGACTAGTGCATAAACATGGTGCCTACCGTTGATCTCGAGCGTCAAGACATTGTGAGCATTCTTGGGTAGAGCAGCTGATGTCAAATTTGAAGATTTCTGGAAAACGTCAGAAAAATTCATGTCAAGCTCATACACGCCAGTTGTCTAGTATATAGCTATCCTAAACCTCTGTATCCGCAAAAAGTTGACTTACAGGTATTGCGCCACTGTCTTTCAGATCAAGTACGGGTCGATATGGAGGAGACAACACTACTCGAGAGTAGAGTAGGCGTGTAGCTGCCTGATTAAATTCCTGGTTGATGAGAGCACATCGGAAAAGCATGTTGAAGTCATTGTGGAAAAATTCCAAGACGTGAAGCAGAACATCGTAGAAGAGATGGACGGGTGTGGCTGGACCCGCTGGCATATTGTTGACAGAGAGATTCAAACTAGTAGTAGTTAGTATTTATTATTGACTTTGAAGGTCTGAGTTGACAGCTGATCGTTCAAAACGTTGAACATTTCAGACGTGAAACCCTGTATTGGCAGTCCGGGAAGTCCGGACTTATCCACAGAAGCTCAAGAAGTAACTTAGTTCACCCACTACTATACACAAGGCATAATGCTGCAGCAAATATACTTTATTGAATGTAACTGATCAAAGTTGTTCATTTATGACTAGATACGGAAATGTCCTACACACACGGAACCTGGATAGTTTGGCATTAAGATAACCTAGCTTATGAAGGTTGCACAAGTGATATACACACATATGACGTCCCAGTAATATTCTTTATTTGTTCTGCTTTATTTCGTCGTGTTCTTTCTGGAGTGACTCCTACCAAAATGTATTGGTTTTCAGCTAACATACTGGAGAGTATCAAACACTAACCAATTCGTCTTTCTTCTTGTTTATCTGATAAAGAGCTTAGTATGTCAAGAAGGTAAAGGATGATGTTCACATACCTGCTCCCTCAACTTGCGTAATTGTTCCCCTTCGTGTCTGCGCGCATATTGGTCTATAGATACATCTTAGCAAAAGCTCGCCCTTTTTAATTTACAAGAGAGGACCTTCATGAGCCTTCTCCTTCTTACTGCTCTGCAGTCAGCCGATGAGGGAAATACCGGAACATATTATATAGACGTACTTGAACCCCCTTGATTCTGCTACACTGCCCTCAGTACGTCCAGTTGTGTAGCGGGCAGCAAATACTTGAGGCAAGCGACGCGCTACGGTGATGCGAGAAAGCATAGTGATAAAGATGTGGTGCAATAAAGAGTTGAATTTGAGTAAATTTAAAACTAGTTTTCAGCCGAGACTTCTGCTTTCTGACACTTCGTGACACAACACGTCACGTCACACACTTTCTTCACCACAACCATGTCTAATTTCCTCAGGCAGGCCTCAGTCACCGTACGTGCTCTTCGTTTTCTTCTTTGCCATCTTTTTAAACAGTTTTAACAGGCTCGCCAGGTGTCTCGTACGCGCACTTTTGCATCCTCCGCAGTGTCACGAAAAGGTATGCTCCATTGTTGCTGGCGAAATTTATGATTCCGACTATTCCCGTAGACCTTGTCCAGGATTTATACCTTCGCGAAATAAAAGCATACAAGCCAAAACCTGTGGCAAGTTCTTTTCAAACCAAATTTCTGTCTGATATAGGACTTATAAAAAAATAGGCTAAAGATGCACATGTTGGCAGTGTTAAGCAATACACACTTCCACCTGCGCCCAAGGCACCTGTCATTCCGACCGACTTGGCAAGTGAGTTGTCTGCATATGAGCAGGCTGAGCCAGTAGCCGCCGCGGCAGTCTCTGCAACGTCAGCAGTCGGGGAGGAGGGTGCCGGAGGTGCTGCTGAATTCCTCGAACTCCTAGAAAAGGATCTACCAAAACCTGAGCACCACCACTAGAGTACTGTGTTGTTGACTGCTTCGGAGCAATCGACGATTTATTAGAGACTTTTAAGGTCATTGAGAAATATAAGTGGTCGGGATGAGCCTCGCTTTGCTCAGAATAATCGAATAACCAGCAACCCAAAATATTTACTTTTTTTATTAACCGACGAGGGGGTTTCTTCCTAGGAGAGAGGTGGTGGTGATATTACATATTATTGCGACACCGCACGAAAGCATAAATTGGGGGGTGAATGAAATAATGATGTTATGTAAATAAGTATGTATGCAAGAATAACAGGTCGATTGAGTGGATGCGTTAAGAAAAAAAAATTGATGTCTACGAAAAGAAGTACTGAGATGATTTGATAGACTCGACTTTGAAAGTACCCTTCTTAGGAAGAGGAGGCAGTAAATCTGTCAGGTTGACAAACTTTCCTTCTAATTGCCGTGCCGCAAGATCGTTAACTGCTTTCCGGGTTTTGGATTTTAAGGATTTCGATTTTTTAATAGGAGATGGGGATTCTTCAAATTCCACGTCCTCCTCCAAGGTCTCCATCTCGGGTGAAGTTTCTTTGTCTTTGTCTTGTAGTTGAGATAAAAGGTCCTCGTACTCGTTCATCTCAAGAGTTGTCTTGGTCTCAGCAACGGTTGGTTGCTCAGACTCAGAGACTACGAGTAGTTCTTTGATAGCTTCGAGTGATTTGGCTTGTTCTGGGGTAGCAACGATCCTTGAACCTGCTTCATGGAGATTTTTGATTATTTGGCCACTGCGGAGGGTTACAAGGGGCACTCTGTAGTCTTTATATCTTTCCATGAACTAAAAGTACTAGTCAGTTCGGAATACTAATAAACAATACCAGAATGCAAACCTCGGTCTGTAGTTTGCCCAGGACATCTGAAGAGTGCAACGCGATGAAGGTATCTCGAATGACTTCAGACATGGTATCGATATCGCATGCATGAGTCCAATATGAGTCGTGAACCGAAGCAAAAGTCAATCCTTTTTCCTGAATTCAAATCTTGTTAGAAGCGTCGAGACATTATTGTTGTCAAACATACATTGCATTTCAGGGCAGTCAGCATCATGTGGGTTGCGTCCAAACTGTGTATGAAATTCGGTGGGAAAGCCGATGCTTGTTTCATTGAATTAACTGAATGGAACTACATCAGAAAATGTTCAAAGAGAGTATGGCTGGTCGACAAACCTTCTGCTGGAGCGTTAGGATCTGAAATGTAAACAGATTGAAGAGAGGTCATAATTTGTTTCCGGACCGTCTTTCTGTAAGGTTGAACGATCGGTAACCCCAAAGGTGTTGTCCAAATAACAGACGTCATCTGCTCCTTTTTCAGCCGCTTTGGCTGGAGGGATAGAACCTTGCCATCCGCACGCTTGGAAACCTGTTGAAGCATAGCCTCAGGTAGCCGAGAAGGTTGAATGGATTTTGCAATCAAACGAGCACAGATATTCAGCCAATTCTGAATGCTGTTGGCCCCGCTGAAAAGGTCGCCAATGCATGTCAGGACCTATTGATATTAGACGACGTAAGTATGCATATAGAAGGAAAGAATCCCAAACGCACTAGTTTAGCGAGATATGATGCGGCATTCCAGCACTCTTCTTCTGGGATATCTTCTCTATCTTTCAATTGTCTCTCGATTTGTTCGCGTGCACCCACGAAAGTAACACCATACACGGTGGTCATAACCTACAGTAAGACTATCAGCCGACATTGACCGACATAGGACACTTGCAGAGACGTACCGTTTGCTTTACAACCTTACGGGTGATTTTACCTTCAAGGAGTTTCGCATACTCATGTCCCTTTTTGATATCTTCTGCCATCATCTTTTCCACCATCTGGCCGACATGTGTATACACATCTGACGGTCTATCTCCAGATGCTAGATTTACTTGACGGGCACCTGTGGCATCACCACCAAGCGCAGCATAATGTTGCAAACCATTGCAAGTACCGTCTTGATGCACTGGAAGAGCTGATTTGTATGTAGTAGGGTCATCACATTCAAGTGCCGCATGTAGTTCCTGACAAGCTGCAAGGCATTGCCAAGGGTCACTAGCTGCTGCCCACCAGCGACGTCCCTACATGGGATTGGATATCAGTAACAGTTCGTAGACAATTGAACAAGAAACAAACCTCAAGCGGCTTCGTAGCACTATCATACACCTCCTCCAAGCGTTGCATAACCCATTGTTCGCGTTCATCAAAGTTCGCTTTATCAAAACCATACAAATTCGCAAGATGAATTTTCAGCCAGCGCAGACCACGCTCTCCCAACGGCTTTGACTCTCCAAATTGGAGAAGTCCACGACATAGATCGTCTCCGATGTGATTAAGATGAGGAGGGATAGGATATGCTCTACCACGAAAATCAAGATTGTGAGGAAGATATAGGGTGTCACCGAGGAACTGTATGAACATCATTAGAATATGTAAACGAGACGACAGATACTAGCTTACAGCTCGTGCAACTTCTATCTTGTAGTTGACACTACAACGGTCTGAGTGATTATTCGCCTTGCCCTGGTAATAAGCTCGTTGTCTTTGCATAAAGATACTTCGTGCTTTCAAATCTGATTCATCTTCTGGAGGGACTGGTTCCTGCCGGTCATAAACAGCAGGAGGCATCTTTCCCATGCGTTCACCAGAATTCCAAACTTCGAGGACTACGTCAAAGATCTTTCGGTTGATTTTCCATGGGGTACTTCCGAGGATATCAAGACCTGCATAAACAAGTTCAACTTGTCCCTTTTGCGATGCTTCTTTGAGATAATTTTGTTGCTCAATGGAATCCTTGAACCTCATGGCAAAACCTAAATATATTTATTGAATAAGCAGAACGAAAATAACATGCCACAACTCACTCTTATTGAAGAGATAACCGCCATTATCGTAGTCGAGCCATGGTTTTGGTTTAACAAGCATTGGAAGATGACGGGGATGTAAAGTCTCTCGAACATTATCTTCAGCAAGCCGCTCGGAAACTACGGGATTTAACCTGATTACACCGAGTTTTTGTCCTCGTAGGTACTCATATGCATGGAAAAAGGCTGGCTGGTTTTCAGATCTATGTAACTGATATTCAGCGATTCTCCTCAAAATAACGAAAAGTATTTGCTCACACTGTCTCCATGGTCTTTTTATCCACAACTGTCCTCGTAACTTCCGCCACATCCATCAAACAATCGACCAGAATTCCCCCAATCTTAGAGCGTACAGCTTGAGACCAGGAAGAGGTCCACGCTTCTCCATCACTCATGTGTTTTGCTGCCGCAATTCTTCGCTCCAACAAATTGTTGTATCCAAATCCTGAGAACACATTCCCGTCGTGAAATCGTGGCGTTGTAGGTATATGTATCCGACTAGACTTGCACATCTGTGCTTTGTACTCGATTTCTACAGCTTTTCCAACCGAGATTAAAGCTCTTGCGGTCTTCATGCCAGATACTATCCCTCCAGAACCTTGCAAGCGCATGATTTCCAAGATAGTAATGAGAGAAAGACGTTCCGCTTCAACGAGAGACAGGTAGGGGGATAAAGCCTGATGTGTCTTTGCCTTTGACATCGAAGCCTCGGCTTTTGTGATCGATTTTATCTCTTCCTCAAGCCTCGATTTTAACTTCACATGCCAGTCCCACATCCAGCGCCGTAAATCAGGGGTTTGCAAACTAGGACTTCCCAAACCAAGCTCCGCAAATTTGTCTGCTTGCTTTTTGAGTCTCTCAACCGCAACATCATACACAGACTCTTCCAAAAGTCGCTGTCTGGCAACGACATCATCGGGCAACACTCGTCGTGCTAGTGCGACGTCTGCTAGGTGACGACGGAGACTGTGAAGGTTGAAAGGAATCTCCATATCGGGACCTGGTTCCCCATCCTCCACTCCGGGCTCATCTTTGGCTTTTGCGGATTGTTTCTGTAAAGCGTATAAGTCACCGGTCATAGATCATTGTACTTGTACATGAGCATTACTTTTTCTTTCATTACGGGCCGTACATCGGGAACACCTTCTAGAACATCTGGTTGCTCGGTGCCCATGGCTTCTGCTTGACCGAGTTCTGAGAGTACTCCAGGTAGACCAGATTGCACAGCTGCTTGCGAAAGGATTCTGATTACTTGGGTGGCTTCTTCAGATGAGGTAAAAACCCGGTCGGAAACCACATGAGAAAGTGACATCTGTCGTCCGACCATGTTTTCCAGGAGAATGTTGGGCGACATTGCGTTGACCAATCTCGTAGGATTTTCAGAATTAGGACCGAATCTAGAATCAACCATAATGAAATATTAATAAATCATATATCTGATGTACTTACCTATTCCATGTGAGTAGCATAACTGCATAAGTGCTTGCGTTAGGCAAAACCTTCTCGACACCCTGCTCCATAATGTTAAATAGTTCCCATGAAGCCGAAAGCCAGTAACTTCTATCGTTAAAGTCCTTTGACGTTGCCATTTCCAAATAAGCCTCTAGGAAAGCGTTATACATGCGCGTCTCCAGCATAGAAGCACTCCCATTCTGTCGTAGCCGCTCAAATATAGCCTTGGCACGCGGAACATCGTACAAGTTGTGAAGACATGCGTCCATCACGGCTGACATGTCTTGTGCAGCTGTGTCCATGAACCATCTTTGGTTTTCTTCGGAAGTTCTATCGCTAGGAAGTGGTGTAGGGAGGATTGTGTATGGCATTTTGCGTTTCAGGAAATCGTCGAGATCATTGAAGGAGCCATGGTGTGCGTTATAAATTTGCTCTGAGACATGATTCTGGGGAAAGTAAGGAGGGAATTCTGTCCGGGGAACTTGGACAGTAGCGAGAGCAGGTGCATTTGCTTTTCTGGAAGGAGTGGAATAAAGACGAGCAGGACGAGGAAGTGATTGGCGAGACGACAATAAAGTGGTCTCAAGCCTACGTGCTGCTCTTGGAATCATGTTGGACGTTGTCAAACTTTTTGATTTTCCAGTAATTTCATCGCTAAATTTTTTCCTTCAGCGCGTCCCTTGAAGTTCACGTGATATTGACCGTGCCGCGTTTCCGTGATGTGGTTTACTCTTGTTTACCAAGAGCTTCTAGATAACACCGATGACTGTCAGGAACAAAGACTCCATAAAACCGACGATTTTGTCATGGAGTATAACAAAAGCAATCGTCACTGTGGTGCACTTGGGATGTGGTGCCGTGACTGCGTCGTAGATGTCCGTCTGACGTCAGTGTTCCCTTGTTCGAATTTTTTAGTATAAAATAGCGAGTGTTCGACCCTCATACCCTCATTTTATATCCACTATCACAGAAATGTCTGACTTCAACAATAACAACATCGACACTACTTCCGGCGGGGCGGGAAACCAACCAATCATGCCCCACCAACACCAACACCACAATTCCTCCGACCCTCTTCCTGGTGCTCGCGGTGGAAATCCCTCCGTCGACTATAGCCCAGAAAACATTGACCGTACAGAATTCGGGTCTGGGTCTGAAGGCTTTGCAGGCACTCAGCGGTCAGGAAACTGGGAAAACCCTGCTCGTCAGGAATATCGCCAGTCTGACCTTGACAATAATACAACGCAATCCACTGATAAATATGAAACTCCAAGAGGTGGAACTGGTTATGATAACACCAGCACTGAGCGCCCGATGCATGCTCAACCATCTTCCCATGGCAAGCCACCAAATTCTTTTTATTAATCTAAATGAAATACTTATTTTTGACACAGAGGGTGTATCTATTCCACAAGACAACACCTCTGAGGGTACCAAACCAAGCTTTGGTGACAAAATTCTCGGGAAGACTCAGCAGGTAGGGTAAATTGTGCTTTAACATCCAATCATCTCATTATGATATCATCAGGTCACCGGTAAGATGACGCGTAAACCTGCAATGGAGGAAAAAGGAGAAGTTCGGGCGACAGGAGGAAAAGCTGCCTTGGAAGACAATTCTCGCCTTCCCCCATTCTAAAATTCTGATTATAATGTACCCGATACTCTAACTGTAAGTTTGTATGATATATGCCGGCTAGGAAAGTAGAAATATGCGTACATGCATGTAATATTTGGACTATTGTCTTAACTTACCATCATGACACGAATTGGCACGGGTACATCCGGTCCGAAAGTCAATCACCAATTATATTTTCCTTACTGAATGTCGAGAGCAAGTTAGTGCATGAAGTGTTCCGTACCACGTCTGTCTCCGCGTCTCATCCTCAGTAATTATCGACGAGAAGTTATGACAAACCAATATGATGGATGGACGCGCGAAATGCTCATTGGCAGATTGATGGCTTTGGAAGGCCCAAAAGGACAGACCACGGCTTCTAAATACGCGATCGGGAAAGACTTCCTTTTCTCTAAACACCCTCGTCGAAAGATTGCTCTGAAATTCTGTTACTCTGGTTGGGAGTATGGCGGACTTGCACATCAAACTAAACCAGGACCTCTACCAACTGTTGAAGGGGTACTTTTTGATGCGCTGGCTAAAGCGCGGCTCATCGATCCCTCAGAAGGATTTGAAGGGTGTGGATGGGAAAAATGCGGGCGGACCGATCGAGGAGTAAGTGCTGCAGGGCAGGTGGTTTCTCTGTGGATAAGAAGTGCTTTATCACCCGATAACGCAATTTTTGTGGAAGCAGGACGCGTCTCAGATGCCGCCGTTTCTCAAGTGCCACCCTTGACAGAAACCATCCAGACCCATGATTCTGATAATCGCAGCAGCGGTGATGAATTTGCAAATATGGGCTCTACTACACTTTCAGAGGTACCCGCTTCGCTGCCAAGCACGAAGGCCACTTCGAAACGTCATATCGAGCACGACTATCTCACAATATTGAACCGCCTTCTTCCCCCTACCATCCGCGTACTAGCTTGGTCGCCAGTTTCGTCCACATTCTCAGCACGATTCTCGTGTCTTTATCGGCACTACAAGTATTTCTTCTCCTCTAACGGGCTTGATCTTGATCGAATGCGCAAAGCAGCTTCTCGTCTTGTTGGAGAACACGATTTTCGGAATCTCTGCAAGCTTGATCCGGCGAAGCAGATAACCGTATTCAAGAGAAAGGTGATAAAAGTTAATATCGAACCTGTGGAAGGCTTCGAGAACGAGTCCTTGTACGTCTTTGACCTCGTTGGGACCGCCTTCTTATACCATCAAGTACGACATATCATGGCCATTCTTTTCCTCGTTGGCACCGGTTTGGAACATCCCTCTGCAGTATCCGCTCTGTTAAATGTGGAAGCTGGGATGGAACAACAACGGGAAGGGGATCCAAGTCACGGGATTGTAAATTGCAAACCCGAGTATCAGATGGCAGATGCATTACCACTGATGCTGTGGGAATGTGGATATGACGAGAAAGAACTAACTTGGCAAACATCTGGAAAAGAGGATGATGTTCCGAACCCAACGTATATTAATGGAGGCGAGCTGTATCATCAGTTGCAATCAATTCATAACCGGTCGCAGATATACACCGCGCTTGATTACCATTTCCTTCGTGCTGCTTCGTGTTATCATCCACCTCCTCCTTCACTGTTTCCAATTCCCATCGAGCAACATGGAGTCCTTGATTCTTCGCTATCCAAACACACCATGAACATCCCTCTCGGAGGGGGAACCTTCAAGCGGGCAGCAAAATACAAGCACCTTCTAAAACGTAATAGATTAGACCCCGTAGAAGTTACGAATGAGCGTTGGAGGCTTGGTAAGGGGTTCAGAAAAGATGAAAAGCGAAAGTTGGCTGAAGGCGTTAATAACGATGATAACGAGTAACCTGTACTATATTTAATCATGGCGTACATAGCAACATCAATTTTAATTTATCTAACAATTGTTGTATACTCGTAAATCCAGGATTAATGAGGACATGATAAAATGGAGCCCAATTTTTGAAGGACAAATTCTTGTGTGCTGGCATCGACATCGGTTTTTGTGGGTACGTGGAATGGGCTAACAGTGATGAAGCAATCTTTGCCAAACACCGAATCTTCGTTTGGCAGGACTTTGTTCCCGCAAATCTCAACATCGTTACTGTTACCTGTGTTTTTCAGGATCCTGGTGAGAGCAAAAGAGAAACTGTTTGCCGACGGGCATTTCTTGATCGAAGGGAAGTTGACATTGAGACTGACATCGGAAGGTAGGATTTCAGACCCGGGTCCAGATAGGAGAGCGTCAACGAATTTGATGACGAGCTCTGTATAAATGTTTGCAGCTATCACGGCAGAGGAGTGTGGGTCCGTTACAAGCTTGGTGTATGAAACGAAATCACCACTGTCTCCAGAGAAAGCGATGGAGGGGATTCCCTCCAAAGCGGCTTCAGTAGCGGCTCCACTGTTATATTTACCACAATCAGAATATGGGTGAAAGACAAGGAATAAATACATACACTGTTCCGGAGATCATCACGACATCTCCGAGATTAGCTGCGGGGCATTGATAAGTATACCATATTTCTCCAAAATCAAAATAACAAAAGGCTTACTTCCAATGTTGGTACCACTGACGACGAGCATAGGCTTAGACCCAAGAAGTCTTGGAGAAAGTGTTTGGATACCAAATCGCACAGAGTCAGCGCTAGTTGAATGTCATATAAGTACGACAACATCCGTAGAAATTGACACCATATACTCACGGGAAAGCATTGTAGTAATTGATGTTAACTAAATTTGTCTATCATTTGCATATATTCAGAAAAATACAAAGAACATTTGGCACATACGGTCAAATGGCTCGTGACCAGTGAAAGGAGAACCTTTCGGGCATGTGTCGAATTCGCAAGTCGTGTTGAGCTGGGTAGGTGCAGCTGAGGACGATCCAGTTCCCGATTGATCAGTCGCTGGAGCCGATAAGACAACCTAAATGAAAATGAATTTAGTGACGTGAGTCACCGAAGATTTTAGAATATGACACACATTGAATCCTGCAGCTTTCAGTGCAGAATACTCAGAACGTAATTGCGCCGTAGCCCAACCATCGTCGTTTGTGAGCACGATGTTGCCTCGTGACCTCAAAGGTGCAACAAGACCACTAATGGGCTGAGACATGAGTACACTGAGGAGTACCGCAGAGAAAATGGTGCGCATATTCGAGGATTCGAGGGTGGCCTGGAGTACCTCTGAAGAATAATTCCTTCTTTATGCTGTCATTTAAAGAACGCTTGGGAATAATATTGTGTATTGATAACTTGCGCAGTTGAGAAGGCGTGAAAAAATGGCTATTTGACTGCACGTTTGAAATTACCACATGGTCTTTCGGATTCATTTTTTTGTATAGTTCATAAATATCCATCCTGTTGGAGTCTTTCTCGTTTTGCATATGAATGCGAAATGAGGAGTGAACTTTAGTGGGTCCGTGATTGGCCAGCCACTTCGAAAAGTAGGGTTAAAGCTTGGTCTGGGTGGGCAATACTAGCAACAATTATCATAAGCTTCCCAATGTTACCTCTCAATAGGTGTAAGTGATCACTGGAGTCGTATATTTTGATTGACTAGGATAATGCCAGATTGGCGTAGCCCGTACTGGTAAAGTACTTCGTGGGGGCCAAACGTGCTAATATTGGTGGATAGTCGGTTGCTGGATGGATAATCTACGGAGAACGTTACAACACCCGTAATCACTAACCATGAGATGTTTGAGACATAAGAGGATTTGATGGTAATGATAATGGGTTGTTCCAAACCGTAATTTTAGACGAATTGATCACGTGCACTTCACCATCATGGTCACGTGCGTCTCGTCAACGGTATTAAAATTAAATTTAAAACAAATTTATCGTCGTTTAACAATCCAATAATAGCAAACATCTGTAGCTCTACACACGTACTCATGTTTCCTTCCTTTTTTCGTTCCTGTTGCTTTAGCATCCGAGTTCCTTGTTGGCGTTGGCAAGGATGAAACAACGGGGTCAGTTCATACTCTTCTAGTTTTCCCTCTGGATATACACAACGCCCATTGGTTCCTAGAAAAAAAGGCTTGGGTTTTGATCCATTAGTGATTCATCCTGTAGTAGGAGATATCACAAATTTCGAATTCAGGAGCGGTAATCATAGCGTTGTAGGTGAGTTGGCTTCCCATGTTCTCGATTATTTTCTGACATGCTATTCAGAGTCAACTTTTGATAACCCATGCGTTGTGAATGGTGGCTTTATTCTGGGGTTATGACCGTATGTTTTTTGGCCTCCAACTTGCACATCTTTTAATTTTATATTTGACAGGTCTCTGATGAGCTTCCTGTCAATGCACCTGGACTACCAGCGGTACAACTAACTGTGAATTCCACTGATTCTCTCCGGTAGAAGTTTTACACCATTTTATTGCGTCCATTATTATTAACCACCTAAGATTCAAGTTCTTCGATGAAGCTGGTGGCCTTTGTGCTAAGGGTGCCGTGCTTGCTGTTAATCCGACACAAGAGAAGCCTGCAGCTTTTGTAGAAAATGCTGCTAAACCTTTGACGTCACCGTTGCCAGTATCCTCGTCAGCTAGTGCAGCACAGTCCCCTGGAGCCACTGCTACCGCCCCGCCTTCTGCATCATCGACTCAAGCTTCGAATGATGCTTCAAATATTTTGATGCCCTACCTATACTTAACTGGAAGTACCATGGCTTTTACGCTTTTTCTTTGCTGAGAAAAATATTCGAGTTCTTCCTTATTATATTAATCTCATAATGTATATTATTTTTTAACACCTATTTCACGTAGCATTTGTGACCAAAGGACACGCCACTTTTGGTGCTATTTTTTTTGAATTCCGAAACACGATCATTGACCTATGGAGATTTTTACATGCGTTATAAGTTACTGTCTACGGAGACTGGAAGGAGAGTATATGTTTATGACTATTACTCCCTAGAGTCGCGTTGCCGGCCCCTCGAGCAAGCATGTTTCCTTTTAACACCTCTCCGAACATATTCTTATTCCATATCGTTCATTTCGGGTGCAAATTTATGGCGCATGGTATGATGAGAATTTATAAAGTTGTCCTGCCAACCTTGTGTCCGACAGCCCCGTGTATGAATACACTGCTGTATACCTTCGATTAATACACGTCACAAGTTTTGTATATCTCGGTACTACTACATGGTACATTTGTTGCCCTATTTTCATCTTTGACTATCAGATACAAAGTTATGTCGTATACAGGACATGGACAAAGTGCTTAAGCAGCTGGTAGACAAGACAAGAGCGGATGTAGCCTATGCAAAACAAAGGCTTGGGTTGCAGCATCGACATCCTTCTTGGTGGTTGCGTTGAAAACAGTAACACTGACGAAACAACCTGCTGTGGAACGAACGGTAGAAGTTTCATCTGGCAAGTGGTTTGTACCACATGTCTCGACGTCAGTAGCATTTGCGTCGACAATAAGTCTTGTGAGGATAAACTCAAAGCTTGAAGGTGCAGGACAGTTGACTGTAGAAGGGAAGTTAACGTTGATGCTGACCCCGTGAGGGAGTATATTCGTGTGTCTCTGCTTGACGAACCCATGGATGAACTTCAAAATGAGGTCGGTGTAAGTGAAAGCAGCAATTGTAACATTTGCGGTGGGGTCTGTAGTAAGCGTGGTGTAAGAAACCTGCGCAACGCTTGATCCGGAGAAGGCGATGGACGGAATGCCTTCAATGGCTGATTCTGATGCTGCACCACTGCATTTTTATCGGTCAATGGCATCCGGGAGAAAGGTCAAGTGTCACTTACACAGTACCAGAGCCAGTTATTCCAGCTCCAAGGTTATCTGAATTTTAAGATTAGATATAGTATACAACAAGAAGAATTGCTTAACAGACTCACTCCCCACATTAGAGCCGCTCACAACAAAATCGGGCTTCGAACCGAAAAATCGTGGAGCGAGCGTCTGAATTCCGAATCTCACTGCATCCACCCTTGAAAAAAGTTGTGTCAACAGGTCTTAGTTCGAAATGCACTGCTTGTACTCACGGGAACGCGTGGACATAATTAAGTCGTGCTGAAGCGAAAGTGTATAAGCACTCAGAAAGTCATTGATCAGGTTTGGGACAGCGTACGGTTGCTGGCATTGAAGCCGACGGCAGGCGCACCAGTCGGACATGTGTCAAACTCGCAGGGGGCACTGAGAATGGTTGGCGCGGCTGTAGAAGATCCTGTTCCGGACCTATTGTCTGCTGGAGCTGACAGAACTACCTATAATATCAACAGGCGTATAAGCACATTGTAAATTATAGCATTCATCAAAACGAACGTCAAACCCTGCAGCTTGGAGTGCGTCGAACTCGGCGCGGATTTGAGCGACAGCCCAGCCATCATCGTTGGTCAGGATGATCTTCTGCCTAACTTTATCTTTACCGCATGCTTGCAAAGCAAGACTGAGCAGACAAGATGCAACGATAAATTTCCACATTTTTTTGGAGTTTGGATCGGGATGAGGCTTCAATCCTTTTGAACGCACTGTTTTTATACCTTTGCATTATCCGTGTGAATGTAAAGAGGGATATTTTTCAATTGTGAGTCTTTGTGGCGCTACATCGAACTGCTTTGGACAAACCATATGGGTAAGATAAGAAGGTGAAGGAAGAAGTTACCCTGATCCTTCGTGTGCAATAAAAGAAAGACACGAGTGGGAAGGCACACTCGAGAATTTGTTTTGCTGACACATTGTTCCCACATGTTTTCCGAGGTATTGGATTAGCTCCCATTATTTTTCTCCATCGTGCCTACAATTTCGAATCTTCGTCAGTTAAATATATCATTTTTTTGATCAATCCGGTCTCTATTCTTTGCAACAAAGTCAAGACAGGAAGATTTAGAAATTTCCAGTGTTTAGAACGAAAATACAACAAAACGTAATCCAAACAGAGATTCGTACACTTGTCAACATCTGCGCGAACAAGGTCCCAGAAAGGGAAATTTGGTTATGCACATGGTCAAGAGCTGCTGTTGAAGCCATCATCTCCGGCTGTAGAACGGAAGGTGTTTGACTTGAGTAAAGCAGGAGATTTGATATCTTGCTTCGACTACGGGCCATAGTACAAGGTTCAAATACACCTGTACCACTCATTGTCTGAAGAAAACACACACAAAAACTTGACAGATGCACCTAAAAGCAAAAAAAAAGTCATCCTCTTGTTCCGGTAGGTTCGGTTGGGTGAAATAGTTGCTGTAGTTCTTCAATAGATATAAATGACAGAACTAAATCAGGAGAGGAACGTAAGATAGAACAACTGTCAAACAGGTTCTCCCAATTGTAGATTTCTCAGCAATATGTTGAGCAAACTAGTAGAGATGAAATCACCTGACAAATAATAGACTGGATGAAATTTGCGAAATGCTGTGATCCGTCGTTAAGTTTTAGTCATACATTCAAAAATGAGTATGAGTATACACGGAAACTACGTGGAGCCCTGATAATGTTGATTGAAGCAGCTACTGGGGTAGTTCTAGTAGCCCACTGTCCACTGATGTGTATGCCCCTGAGAAAACTCTATATATATCGATTTCATTTAGCCTAGACGCGCGTGGTTGACTTCAAAAGAAGAAAAGGTCAGGGTGCTGTGGAAGCAGAAGTGAGTACGACACGCTAACATAATGTTAATGAACCTTGACCGAAATAGAAGACGATGTTGTTTCACACAGTAACTGCGGAGTTTACAGTACAAACTCTGGTATAACGTGTTCATCTGTGCTGCGCACAATGGACCAACGAGGACTCAGATATTCAAGCTTGTCAAGCTGAAGACTCAGTTGTTTGACGAACTCTCTTTGCTTCAGCGTCGACACATGCGAGATAGACATATTGCCTACAGTGCTCGGTAGGATGCTGCACAGAATTGAGTTAAAGTTCCTTTGCGGTTTGTAACCCATAAGTCAATATGAAAGGATGTGCAGTTGTCGGTGTGAAATCGCACCTTCGACGATACATGATTTTCCATAAGTGTGGGGTCAGATATTATTAGCACAAGTCAATACCTTATCACGCGTCTTGCTTTCCACAATCTCTCACCCCATTAAATATCCATTGAACTGCGATCTTCTGTATGCTGTTTGTATGGAAGTAGAAGAATTAGGGTAGACTCATCACTGAAAGATAATAGAGACGTAAACACTCCTATGCCAATCACCAAGTCGATAAAAAGTAAATTGAACATATTTACCGTATGATATAAATCTGTTAGACCATAATAACCATTACGGCACACATACCTAGCATTACACAATAGATCCTGGTTCAGGAACAAGTTAAATCTTTCTAATTTTGCTTGAGGAACGTGCGCTCCAAACCTCCAGAGAAGAAATAGCAGAAACGCTGCATACGCGGAAGCACAACGGGATTTATTTGCGACTGAACGTGGGGAAAATGCTCTCTTGGTTCTGGTCAAGTGACTCGAGATGTCGTGGTGTGATAGTGTAAAGTAGAAAACAGGGCATTCATCGACTTTGACCTCATTTTCATGGCTGTTATGATATTCATCTCCCTGAGCATTCATATCTAAGTAGTCATGGTGGCTGCGAATATTCAGATACAATACTAATCAAGTGCGCAGTAAATAGGGCCTAACTTATAGTAGTGGTGCCTTATAACGATGAGACTTCTAGTGCACATGTGTGGTGCCTTGTCGAACTCCAAGAAGTTGAAAATTTTTCGTGGTCACGAGAAAACCTTCCAACGCTCCGGGATCTCACCTTGAACAAAAATCACATATATGGAAGTGTGTAATATGTTTAATTTGGAGAGTGTGCACTGTGCATGTGAAAGTTGGCGTCCTTCAAATGACCCCCAAAACAAGTTCTTTGCACTTCCGTTGTTAAGTGTTGTTATGTGCTGTTATGTTTAGAAGCTTGATTAAAGGTGTACTTGTTTCTGTCATGTAAACGTAGGCTTGTTCGAACAAAGTCGCCTTCTCAGCAAGGAAACATTCACATTTTTTCCCATGGCTGCTCGATTCATGTCACTCGCCTTGGCCGTTGCGTTCGATAAATTGGCTATAGCTAGTAAGCTCTTCGCTGTTGATATAGTTGTTGGTGTCTTGTCAGACGAATGGCCCAACTGCATCCCCAATAACAAACATAGATATAGTAGTAAAGCGAAGGGTATATCCTTTGGGAGAATACTACCACACGGGTATATGGCAAAGCGACAGTGGTGCTCCTGACAGGGGATGAATTCCATTAGATACTTGCCATGCATGTGATTCCAAAGGGAAATAAGAACCCCCGCCATCCACAGGTAGCTTTGAGACTATTGATACAAATAAGCAAAGGCGTCATGAAGTAAGACATATAGCGATACAAGTCTAGAATTACGTTCCGTTTTTAAAACAGAAGATTAGAGACTCAAGTATGGAATGCAGTCCAATGTCAATTGTCCACACTTCGAACGAACGATTGACTTGAGACCGAGCTTGTCATATTCACAAAGCGCGTTCCCGTCAAATAACAAGTACAAACGGACATCCATACAGTATTTGTTTGATTTAAAAAAATATCATTTTAGACTATTTGATTTTTGCTACATTATACGCCCAACTTTCCAAATAACAGTATTATAATTATGATGGGCGAGATAAACAGACAGTGCGCAAAGCGTGAGGCTTTTCACGGGGCTTGTGGATTTAAGCATCGACAGGGCCTGCGCGGATCGTAAGGGAAGGTCGTAAATATCAAGAAATAGTCTAACCTGGACGCATTAAACGGTGGTAAAGCAAGTAACGTAATGTTTCCAACCTTTCGGTGTCTGTTTCACAAGGCTTTTGGTTTTTTACACCTTCTTCTTGACAGACCGCTCATGTAGTCAAATAGAGCAGGACTTTTCATGAAGCATTGAGCGTGGTATAGACCCCGAGATTGTCGTCTAAAAGACTTGATAGACAAAGCCAATGGTAACTAGAGAGCTAGAGTTAGTGAGACACAAGACAACGGCGGCGAGTAGAACTTCTAAGAACTTGGTCTCTGTAAATTTATATGGAAGGTTTACTATAAGTTCAGTTGTAAGTAGGACTGGCAAAGGCATGTAGAAATATACACACCTAAGCAGAATAGCACTCGCCGAGCAAAGTGCAGAGCCCAGGAGCATCCAAAACCACCACTTCACCCATGAGTGATCCGCTTCCCTGTCTGCCGTGGTGAGTGGCCAGAGCGACGATGGCATGCAACTGGGCACATTGACTTTTTAGAGGGGTGCCACACCTGGACCAGCACGCCGTCTACCCTCGGCGTTGAGTGCTGGTCCCACATCATACACACAGCAGCGTCCCATCATGTATGACTGAGTCAGGGTCAGCGGTCAGAAGCCCCGCGTTCCTGGGTGGTTATATAGTTGGACAGTGTGTTTTTGAAAGCCCTAAACTGGGGATATATCTTTTCACGTTACGTGTTATTTTGTTGCTGGGAGAGTTGACAGCGTTCTGCAGATGGCGATAGGCTGTGGACTGTGAAGAGACCCGGAGCCATAGGAACTCTGTACACAGCAATCAGATACTAGGCAGACACCGCCAAATTGTACTTATGATAAAAGTTTTATTGTCCCAGAACTTAAACAGTTAGAAGTAGCATGTAAGTGACTGAACATTTTGGTAGTAGTATAGGGTCAAGAAGAGTTGTAGATTCTGGTAATTTGAGCAGCATTTTTATAGATGTTCTTGGGTGTGAAAAGTTGGTTGGGTTTGTACAAAACGCGTGATGCGGAAACTCACGTGAGACAATCTTTGTCATGTGAGCAGCGAGTCCCCATGCTTGGACCAAACACAACCAACTTTTCACGCCCAAGAGCGAAAGCCCTTCCGCGTCTGACTCTTTGAGCTTTACCCCCAACCCACAAAATAATGACTGTTTGCTGATGTACCAATTTTCACCACCAATAGTAGTGGGACAATTAATTTTCTACTGTGCGTACATGCTAATTGTTTGCCTGATAATATCTGATTGCAGTGTGCAAAGTCCCTATGGCTCCGGGTCTCATCACAGTCCACAGCCTATCGCCATCTGCAGAACGTTGTCAACTCTCCCAGCAACAAAATAACACGTAACGTGAAAAGATATATCCCCAGTTTAGGGCTTTCAAAAACACACTGTCCAACTATATAACCACCCAGGAACGCGGGGCTTCTGACCGCTGACCCTGACTCAGTCATACATGATGGGACGCTGCTGTGTGTATGATGTGGGACCAGCACTCAACGCCGAGGGTAGACGGCGTGCTGGTCCAGGTGTGGCACCCCTCTAAAAAGTCAATGTGCCCAGTTGCATGCCATCGTCGCTCTGGCCACTCACCACGGCAGACAGGGAAGCGGATCACTCATGGATGAAGTGGTGGTTTTGGATGTTTCTGGGCTCTGTATTTTGCTCGGCGAGTGCTATTCTGTTCGTTCTGTGTCATTTCCTCCATTACATTTCTCGAGATATTCGCTGACATTGACTTCAGCATTAGTAATGACTGCAGATTTATCTGTAGTCACGTCCTGCAAGCATGTTTCACCACTGTTACCAATTTTGACATCTAATTTTGTGCAGCGTGATGTATCATAGCGTTGCAATGTAGAATTTTCGGGGATTTATTCCCTAGAAAGCCATAAGTTTAACTTGGTTGCCTACCTCCCAAGAATTTGCTGGTATTAAAAGCCTAAAGAGATTGCTGTCAAAACTCAAATGTGAAATTTTCAGGTTTTGACATTCCTCAACTACATAGCGCATAACAGGTACCCTGAATCGCTCATTTAGAAGTATGCTCTCACTTCGCCCTTACCGATGTATCATGCTGAAGTTGCCATAATTACCTTCGCTGCTATTTGCACCACGCCCATCTAATTCGAAATACCTGCAGAGCTCCTGGTTAGGTTCGTTCATTCATTGAGGTGCATAGATAATTCGCATGTACAGTGGTTATTTGCGACGACACTGTCAAGTCATTGGGTACTTACAACATCGGAACTTCCAAATATTTTACTTGATTTAATTATTGTATTAATTGCCTCATACATTCACTCACAACATTCCATTTCATGTCATTTTAGATTGCTTGTTCAGAAAAATGCGTAAATTTATGCATGTGTGTTACTGAGTTACAATGTCAGCTGCAAGTAGTACGACGACAATCATTGATGTCATGTCTGTCAATAGTTGCAACAGCGGCTCATATTCCTATGAAGCCACACAGTCGTTGTTCACCAAATTGAATCTATAGAAAGATGAGTATGATAGATAGTGCAAATAAAAGCAATAACATACCCAGAATCACACAACTTGGTAATACATTTACCACCTGTTCCGTCTGCGTTGGCTGTGCATCTACCAACACCCTTGGTACTCTTGGGAGCGTCTAAAAATCATCAATGAGCAACGTGGACGAAATCTGTTGATACATATCGCAGGAGACATACAGCAAGCAATCACGCCATCTGCGATGTCTTCTTGCCCAACACACTCGCAGCCCGCGGTGTCACTTACGACCAAGAATCTCTTGTCAGTGGGACAATCACGGGTAGTCTTGTTAATGGTGGTGGCAACACAATCATTGCCTTGAGCTTGTGTTCTGTTGTCGTATTTAGTCACACACTTGGTGTATGTCAGTCATCAAAAAATATCTTACCCAGTGGGACAATTCGTTGCTCTACATTCAACAACCGAGAGATCAGAGCTCTGGAAGCAGCTTGCTTTAGCACCTGAAATAGAGGGGGCTATAAGCGCGATTAACAACTATCCCGGGCCTGGTACCAAAATGCAGACCTTTACACCAAGTTTGACCAGGAGCAGTTGGAGGAGCAGCAAGACATTGGCAGCCCTGCTCAGCAACAGCAGTAAGGTAAAAGTTTCCTGGAGGATTGGCAGAACATTTCGAATTGGTAAACGTTTGGTCAGTGCCACTCGAAACACAGTTCTTTCCTGCCGCATCCGGTTTGAAGCTGGTTTCATATCATCAGTAAATCAATAGTTCGAGGTTTGGCCTAAGCAAAAGACCCACCCAGCATTACACTTCACACCGCATTTACCTTGTCCATTGGTAGTGGTGCAAACAGCTTGACCATTGGAAGGCGGCTTCGAACATACTGTAGATCCTGCGAATGATGGTTCATCCATGTCATCACTGCATGCACAAGTACCATCTGCCTTGATGACGGTTGTATCCATGAAAGGAGGGCAAACAACAGGTTCTGGACCGGGGATTGGGGTGCTACCACCTGGTCCATCGATGGGTGGCGGTGTGGCATCAGTTACACATCCAGTATTATCAGCATTCTTCTTGTATCTATCACCCAGTCAGATTTCAACTAGATGTCCATCAAATATCCCATACCCAGTGTTGCATTTGA
Source organism: Floccularia luteovirens (assembly GCA_009739215.1). Lineage (NCBI taxonomy): Eukaryota > Fungi > Basidiomycota > Agaricomycetes > Agaricales > Squamanitaceae > Floccularia > Floccularia luteovirens. The sequence continues at coordinate 690,835 of VSJF01000009.1, forward strand.
ACTGTAATGATTATTTAATAACTCTCAACGATTGGTTGTTCAAGACTTACTGTACATAAACCAGCTCCAACATTACCTGCAGATCGACACATGGGAACTGCATTGGCAGGAGCAGTCTTACATGGAGTACCAGCTGGGCTCGGGTTCTCGGGGCGGTCGCAACCACACCCTTGCTATATGTGGAAATAATTACACATTAGTGTCGTATCGAGACCTAGGAGAATTACTTACAGCCCTGGCGATGATCATTCCATAACCTGGAATAGTGCAATTTGCTGCAGTGGTCTATTGGTCGAATAAATATTAGATCTTCGAATGAAGTTGTGAAACGATACGTACTTCACGCATTGGAACACCCGGAGCAACATTGATAGGCTTGCAAGTACCATCCGCTGCAAGTTCAGCACTGCAATACATTTAACAAAACCCATGAATACTGAGAAAACTGTACATACTCGCTGGTGCAAGTCTTGACACAGCGAGAAGACCTCCCATCAACAGCCTGAGTACAGGCAGCCAATGCATATTTTGCCTCTCCACCTGGAGGAGCTGGATCAAATCAATGTTAGCTAAAACACAGCATCTAACAATACAGAATGACTTACGGCACTGTATAAATGCAGCAGGAGCATCTGCGGGAGTCCCGCAAGTACATTTGCCCTCTGGGTTGGCATATATTTTGGTGCCATCAAAGGTGGCACACGACGCTTGGGTATAAGTGTACTCATCACCTGCCGCAGAGACTGCGACAGCCTTCAGAGACAAGATAATGAGAAGAGCTGAACTCAAAAGAGAGGAGATTGGAGGCATTGAAAAATGCGGATGAGGTTGTACTCACCGCAAGAGTAGATATACTTATAACCAAACGGATAGTGAGCCGAGGAGCGGCACCTTCCCCGCTGAGATTTTCTGCGTAGAAGGTGTTTTCATACAGTCGACAGCTGACTCCAATTGATTGTTCTAATTTTTCCTGTCAAGGTGCGTGAACAAAATGAAAACACCCTGGATGGAAATTGTCCCAAGGAGCCAACTTACGTCCGATACCGATTTAGGTCGGACAACTTGAGATAATGGAAGAATTTGATAGCTGGAATGATACTCGGCTTTCCGGGGTTTTCTGAGATAGGAACATCTGACTCGATGTTTAACGTAAAATATGCCTAGGAATTGATGTGCATTTGTACGAAAGATTATCTTGTCTTAATTCGAAGCAACGTTTCGAGAATGAATTGAATTGAATGTGGTGCTAAGAGGCTTCTATACGAAGAGAAGTGAGATTTGAAAATTTGATGACTGATAACCTCAATGAATAAGCTCGCAATGAATGTACCGCTGACAATGATTGCCACAGTTCGGTTACGTCATTTGTTTTCCAGCCCTGGTGTTTCCAAACGACACTTCTTTTCCTCTGCTTTACTACTTACTTACTCTGTTCGCCTAAAGTCTTTCTTAGGTTTGCCATGCAAATTTAACGGCCTCCGAAACGTATTTGTTTGCCACTCGCCGCAGTGTAACATTAACTTTCTCTTCGCATACGTAAACTTCGGCCTCAGGGAGTTTGAGAGTTCTGGATTGGCTAAAATGAACTCATGAACAGATATGGAACCGAATTGGCTTGCGATAGTAACACCGCAGGGTAGAAGATGTCAAAGGTACATATCCTTTCTTCTGTTGGAAAATCCACGTCCTGCATTTGACGGGTGATATGGGGTAATGAAGTCGTTCGGAGAAAATGGAATGACACTCATCCTCATAAGGAAGTAGTCGTTACTTTACATTTTGCTTAAGTAGCTCGTACTGCGATTCTAAAGGCCAAGTTCACGTCGACATGCGCCTTTTGCTTTATTTCGCTATCCTTTCTATCACAATCTTGGGTTATAATACCCAACCTGCCCAAGCATGGGGCTTTGCTCCTATATTCATCAGGTGGCCCATTTGGAGGTCAATTCTCTTTGCCTCATAAATAATGTAACATTCAACTCACACCTCTGTCACTAGTAACTGTTGCTGGCTCTGGCGTCTCTTTGGCTGGTGCCAACAGAGTGGTGGCCAACAGAACGCAGCCCCGACTACTCCACCCATCGTTTGTGGTGCTCAGTGCGTGCTCAATACACACTCCCACATGTGTTATACTCAACACGTAATATTATAGGACATTCTTATGGAACGGTCAATGTCTTCCCTCTATCCAAAACTGCCCCACTTCTCCTAACAGCGGGATATATGCTTCGACATCCGCTCCATGTAGCTGCTCCCCTCCTGGTTCAACATTGGCTGGAAAGACTGAGTGCAGTTCGTGCCATTCATTCTTAAACACATCTTCCTTAGATCCTGATTTGATTCATAGTTCCACCCACAAATGGCAATATGTATTGTGAGACTGCCTCCAATGGAGCTTCAAGCAAATGCCTTGTTAAATGTGATCCTGGGTAAAGTAAACCATCTTCATGGTATTTGATATTGACTCATCTATGTTCCCTTAGATATACGAGCACCGATGGTGTGACCTGCATTAAAGGAAAGTTGAAAGCTAGCGTCGACTGCAATCCCGGTGAAGTTGTAGCTCAGACAACTGTCGGTGGTGCTTGCTCATGCACGCCGTACGGTGCTCCAAATACACCGACTCTCCAAGCTTGCCGTAAGTTTAAACTAAAGCTCGGATTGCAACTAGTTAACATGAAAAATTTGAAGCAAACATGGTGTTCAACCCTAATCCCCCACCTGGTGGGGTTCACGGTGAAATGACTTGCGTACCTCAAACTGGCCAAGTGGCTAAGTGCATGTACGTGCCCTTGTATTCATACTGAGCTATATTGATTCAAATGTGTTTGTAGTCAGGAGTGTGATACAGGGTAAGCATTCACAATTATCCTTATAGTGCCTACTGACAGCTGCCTTAGATACAATCCAGCGGGTCAAGCTGCTTGTGTTTGATCCAGGTTGATTAAACTTGTGGATGAATGATCATCATGTACGCGCGCTCTAAGCGCTACACCATCGTATAGTGATCCCATATTGGATCCAAATGTTATGAAATTTGAATACTTTTGTGCTAAACATGACTTTAAAACAATTGTCCGAAAAAATGCCTCTGGACGTCTGAATACCCATTTTGATTTTTTTGGTACTTGATTGGAAAGTGTTCTTAGTGGAGTTGGAAACTACCATGCTACGGGCCAACATACCGCGCGGACCGTCCTACCGTTACCAAGCTTGCTCCGAGATGAATGCGCATACAGGAACCGCTATACGCTTAAACGCCACTTTAAGCCTCGCCACTACCATTTATAGAAGTTCCATCTGTTGACAACATCTCTTGCCAACAAAATTCACTATAATCTCCTCCGGACCGTGTTCAGCTGACCACCTTTACGTGATGCATACAGTCAGTATTGCCAAGACATGTTGGTAATGGATTGCAATATCCCAATACTCCATTAACGCGCTGGCAATTGGATGTACATATAAGAATCCCTGATGAGAAGTTTTCCAGTGTCTTCATCTTCATGCTCACTTCAAGAATAAAGTATTTCTTGGTTACCTTCTTAGTTGTTCTGAGGCTCGCCGGTTTCTCTGGCACCGTGCGTGCGGCGGAATGTACTGTTGCTCGCAGTGATGATGCGACAGTAGATGACTCTTCGTCCATCGTCAAAGCTTTTACGGACTGCGCCACTGATTCGATTATCACGTTCTCGCAAGCGAATTATAGCGCTTTTACTCCTATAACACTTGCAGGATTGAGTGCGTGTCCCCGTTTGATTATCAGTCACTTATATTAATATATCTTGCAGAGAACGTTACTGTCCTGTTCAACGGAAACCTGAACCTTCCGAATAATATTTCAAGAGTTCAACATGAGATTAACATAACCAAAAACCACCCAAGTGTGAATAATTACTATTTCTCGCCTTAATAAGAATCTTACAACTGTCCAGACATATGCTACTCCATGGTTTTATATCGAAGGCACAGATGTTCAAATTGTTGGCTCAGAAGATTTCCAATGGGGTAGATTCCACGGTTTTGGTCAACAATGGTGGGACATCGGCAACAGAGTGAGTCCCCGGTCGTAGTAATTGATGATAATCATCCTCATGACTAACCTTGGTAGACCCTCCGTCCTCAACTTGCGACCTTCAACGTAACCAATGGGCTATTGCGAGGGCTAAAAGTGATCAAACCCGTTGCTTGGGGATGGAATCTCCCAGGTAAAAACCTCAGAGTTGAGAATCACTTTGTGGATGCCAAACCGGATAACGGGACTCGGGATAATACAGTTGTGAGTCATTTGTTTACCACCTATACACCGTATTACAGCACTTGACGATTGAATGGGCTTCTTCTCACAGAGCTTCCCATTCAATACGTGCGTAATATAAATAATAACTCCACCTTTTCTACCTGTGTTTCTAATGGTGCCTTCTCATATATTTCTAGTGATGGTGAATAGCAATTTTTATATATTTGGATCATCGGCCTCATGAATGTGTTTTTATCATAGGGCTGAACCTGTCCGGAGAAAACATAACAGTAGACGGGTAAACCTACTTCCCAAGATTTTGTTGCTACTAATCAAGTTAACATGGGTTTTTTTTCCCCTTGAAAATTAGTTATTTCGGGCATAACGGTGAAGACTGCATATCCGTAATTAATGGCGCCCGGAACATTGTTGTACAAAATGGCTTTTGTGGGTTTTCATCACATGGGCTATCAATCGGTTCATTAGGGCGTGGTGGAGCCGTACAAACTGTTCAAAATGTATTGTTCAAGAATTGGACTATGGATGGTGCTGTATACGGTGCTCGGGTAAGACACTAAGTTTCTCTTCCAGCCAAAGAATAAATGATACTGAGCAGTAATTGTAGTTCAAGAGTTGGACTGGAGGTCAGGGTTGGGCTGATAATGTCACTTGGGAAGACATCACGCTCGTAAACGTATCCACAGGTATATTTATAACGCAAAAGTATGAAGCTGACTACGATCTCCCGTTGTTTGCAACTAAACTTATTTTATCCTTTTTTTCAGTTACTTTGATCAGGTATGCATCTGCCATCACCGTTGTTTCCATGCTACTATATTTCAATGACAGGACAAAGGCCCTCGTCCCGCCAATGTCAATAACACCAGCACCAAGCTGTCCAATTTTACGTTCAAAAACTTCACTGGAGGATTAAACACCAACTGGAGTACGTGATATACTCCATCAAATAAATAGATGACCCTAACGTTTCTTTTGCCGAATTTTTGTAGCTGATGGGACCTGTATTAGCAATCCCTGCTGGAATTTTGTCAAGGGTGGCGACAGCACCCAAGCCATTATTTTTGATTTATATCCCGGAACAGGTAATTTACTCATTTAATCACCCATCGTGCTCATATTTAGCTGCTTTTATGTTGCTAGCTCTGAACATAACTGTGACTGATATTAACATTCATCCGTTCAACAAATCCAACGATGAAACGACAGTAATCTGTGATCCAGCCACCCTGGCAGATGGAGAGCAGGATACACTTGGCTTCCGTTGTCAAAACGGACCATTGGTAGCGACCGCCATTGAACCGGGCAAGTCAGGGAATTCCGGAGAGCGAGTGAAAGTTGAGAGTTGGATAAGGATAATGTCAGGTATAGTTGTAGCAGGGATGTTATTAGTTTGATATGCCATGAACGAGAAACACGGAGATGAAGCCCTGAGAGATACGTATGTATGTGTGAGTTAGCAAAAGACGGAAAATAAAATGTAAAATAATGTGACGGATAACGTTAGCTATGCACTAGACCCTCCGTATAAATACAAATTCAAGAGCCTTGCCAATGGCTTCCTTGCATTTCTCCTCTTCCACCCCTGCCTCTCCAAGGAGTCCCTTTCTCCATCCAGAGTCTCTGTATTCCCTTGACGACCTTTCTGACTCTTACTCTGTAACCACCTCCGTTGCAAACATGAGCGTGCGCAGCTTGACTGACGTTCCGGAGGAAGGCCGGTCCGCAAAACAGGACCCGAAGTCTTACAAGGGCTCCTATACCCCTACGCTACCATCTAAACCTTTGTCCTCCACTTCTACCGCTGCTGCTGCTAGTGGCTCTTCGTCGAGCAGTGGTCCAGTAGCCCCTATTGGTCCTCGTCCAGCTGCCTCTCGGAAAGCTCTTAGTGTCCGTAGTCTGGGTCCTGCCCGCGTCTCCTCTGAAACATTAGGTGCTTCTTCAGGTCATTCAGCAAGTAAACGGTCCGTGTCTTCTGCTATACCCAATGCTTCCTCTTCTTCCACCACCGGAAATGCATCAAAATCGAGTCGTACCGTGAGCGCAGCTCCAAAGATAAAGAATACCCCTCGACTACCCCATGATAAAGATGCAGAACCTGCTCCGAGTACAGCAATGTACTGGAGTCGTGCTCCAGTCTATGGGAGCATCCCAATGCGCACAATGAGAGCGCATAGTGTCACGCTGGTGGATACCACAGCGTGGTTATTTGGTGGATGCGATGATAAGGAGAGTTCCAAGGATATATATTGCTTCGACATTGGTGTGTTATACTCAATTTGACAACTTTTGATGCGGAATATTGAAATATGATGTTAGAGACTATGCAATGGGCACATCCGGATACCACCGGGGATGTTCCTCCTCCGTGTCGTGCTCACACAGCTACACTTGTTGACCGCAAAATAATTGTTTTCGGTGGAGGACAAGGGCCACTTTATTATGACTCCGTATACATCCTAGATACAATTACAAGACGATGGACACGACCAAAACTCGCTCCTGGCCCTCATCCAGCCTCGCGACGTGCGCATACGGCAGTGCTGTACAAAGGAAAGATTTGGGTATTCGGTGGTGGAAATGGGTTAACCGCTCTAAATGATGTTTGGACATTAGATGTGAGCAGTAAGGTCATGCGTTGGGAGGAAGTGGAGACAACGGGGCGGAAACCCGGACCAAGAGGATATCATACAGCTAATCTTATAGGAAATGTTATGGTTGTAGTAGGAGGAAGTGATGGAAAAGAATGCTTTACTGATGTATGGTGTCTTAACTTGGGTGGGTGGGCTGCTGTTCCATGTTTATAATAGCGTTGCTAACGTCTCTTATAGACACCCGGCAATGGAGTTCAGTGAAATTGTCTCTGTCCCACCGCCGTCTAGCACACAGTGCAACTCAAGTAGGCTCTTATCTATTCATCATTGGTGGGCACAACAGCAGTGAATACGGCACTGAACTCATCCTCTTCAATCTTGGTGAGTCCTCTATCTTTTTGATTAATTTTCAACTATCAACTAAACTTCATTCTTATATAGTATCTCTCCAATATGAATCTCGAACAGTTCTTGGCAAGCCTCCATCCCCACGCGGATACCACGCTACAATCCTTGCTGATAGCCGACTGTTCCTTTTTGGGGGATACAATGGGAGTATGGCTTTTGACGATGTGCATATTCTTGACCTTGCTGCAGGTGCATATTTGCCGCAAGTAACCAGCTTCAATATTGAAGCTTGAAGCGCAAGTTGTTCATCCTAATTATCACTATCCCTGTTGTTTTATCAAGACTTTGTGATATACCTCTGATTCTTATATTCGTTAATGGTGGTCTATTCAACGTTATTTTTTTTTTCGTATATCTATTTCTCTCTAGATCTCATGGATACAAAAGGAAATTCTACATTTTCATTTTTGAGGAAACCTACTGGCCACTTTCCTCCCGCTCATCCTTGCAAGATAATGTAACAAAGAACAAGATAGGATGGCACCTTTGGTCTCCATAATCTATTGCGGTAGCACAAATGTAACTTTTTCTTTCGTGAACTATATACAAGTGTCGCAGTTTGGTTCCTTTGAGCATGCACTAAACATGTATGGTTTCTCATCACCATAGCTACAATTCGCGTAATTGGATGGATCCAGGTATCAACATCATCTCTGACATTTGCGAACTCAAATATCTCAATCACAATCAATAAAGTTCCAATCTTGAAGCTTCAAGGGGTGATAATCCAAGCAGCAACATTGACATCTAACGCAAGCGAATTCATTCCAAATTGCACAATCTGAAAATTGATTCATGATATATTCTTAATGTGGTGCATCGCCTAAGCACAGGCTGAAAAAGTCTTTGCATTTTTTTCAACCCTGAGCAAAGTCTAAGTAAGCAAATGGAAATAGCGATAATTATGGATCTGCATGAACGTCATAAGATTATAATTGAACAATATATCTTGGCAAAATGACGATTCAAGTAGTATGTAGCGAATTTAAGCCCTCAAAGGACTTTGATTAATGGACTCTGTCTGATAAGTCAGATGAGATGATTTGTTAAAAATAGTCAAGTACTCCGTATCAGCTTATGTATCAGCTGCCGAAAGAGAACCACAATCATTTTGCTTGCGATGGAAAAACAAAATAGCATAACACATCCAAATCACTTGACACGCTTAATGGTTGCAGCTGTAACATGTGTAGCACATTTGATCGATCCAAGGGATGGATACAAGAAGAGCCTTACGTACGGCAGTCTCTATGATTCTTGAACTACAGTGTGCCGACAAGGAAAAAGTCGGGAAGTTTGGAGCTTGGACCAGCATTTTGATCGTGGATCCATGGTTCTCTACTGTCGTACGCGCAGGAACGCATGGATACGCGCCCCCATGGAGCTCGGGCAAGCGTTCATTCCCATAGTTGCGACGTCAGAATCGTATAGATGCAGTAACAGTAGTGTAAACACAATATCCAATATCCTCTCCATCACGGTTGCGTTCATTGGTCATCCCTTTTAGTCTCAACGAGAACGTCTATTAATAGTGCAGATGGTAACTGACCCTTTGTGATTAGTTCAAGGGGGTGTGAATATGAATGACTGCGTATTATGCATGCACTAAGACAACCATCATCAGAAAAATAAGGTGTTATCCATTTTGATACTGAAGCGGGGCATACGGAAGCGGGTGGGAGAATCCAGTGAACGGGGAAATTGTCGAGGTAGAGTTTCCTTGGCGACTGAGATACTTATGTGTATGCTAAAAATAGAGATCAATGTGGATGGCAACGGATGTCAAAGAATGTTGAAAGGAAGTATTGAGAATTGAGAGAGAGGCAGAAAGAGGTAAAGCTATACGAGGTAGGAGAGAGTGGAAAGTGAAAGGAGAGAATGGAAAGGAGAGATAGGAATAGAGAGAGGACAGGGACAGGGACAAAGGGAAAGGGAGATAGTAGTACATAGCCGGAGTAAGCCGGTGAGAGAGGATCTGGTGTGATCGATTTTAGATTGATCACAAGGTTCTCTTTTCGGCATTTATAAAAGCGAGTCGTCTCCTCATTCTTGCCATTCATCCTCTTTTCCTTCCTCCACTTTACTATCTGCGTTGGACAGAAGGCAGTCGCCCAGTGCGCTCCTCACCCAGAGACTACTCAAACCTCGACACTGGTGTCTTTCATTTTACACACTTTCTTTCACATATCCATATTTTTCTTCGCAAACAGCCCTATAGAAACCCTCATTACCAACTAGCAATCTTTGAATTTTTAAACATGTTCTCCAGAACGCTTTGTGTCGCTTTACTATCTCTCTCGCTCGGTTCTTTCACAGTCCAAGCCATTCCTGTTCGTGGCGAGCCCCAAGAACCATCTTGTGCTGTCTGTAACATTTACTTTATTTATATAATCAACTTTTCTGATTTCTGTGCTTCGATTTTCTAGGCTGTTTCCACGGTTGTCCAAACTGTCACTGCAACTGCTGCTGCTAATACTGCTGTCCCAACAATCAAGGGTAATAACAATGGTGCTAATAACGGTGCAGTAGGAAGCAACAATGGTTCATCAAACAACAATGGACAGAACACCGGTATTTATAGCACATCTTTCGTAAATATATATAAATGTATTCACCCTTTTTATCATTGCAGGTTTCGGTCAGGGAAACAATGGAAGGGGAAACCAAGGTCAGTAGCAGCAATTCGATACTGAGATTTATCAACTGATATTTTAATAACAACAACTTCCCAGGATCATCTGGCAGAGGAAACCAGTCAGGCAACACCGGTATGTTCCTATTTTAAATGTTGCATCTTCCAGCCTTGCAAATGTCGAACTAATGAAGGAAACGGTAAAGGTGGCAAAGGATCGACTACTACTGCCGCCCAGGCATCTGCAACCAACGTCGCTGCCAGCTCTGCTGCTGTGAAAGGCGCGACAAATACCGCCACCGACGCTGCAGCAACAAGTACTGCGGCCGCCAACAACAACGGCAGCGCAGGAGCTGCAGCTGGTAACAATGGCGGAAACAATGCTGGAAATAACGCTGGAAACAATGCTGGAAACAACAACGCCGACGCTCAGTCATCGACAAGTAAGTATTCGAATTATCTCACAGGTTCTAGGATATTGATAGATTATTTTTTCAGCACTTGACCCCGGTGTGATTGCTGATGGCTTTAATAACGATGGACAAGATGTTCCCGCTGCAGGCCAGGTCGCATCTCTCACCTCGAGCAACAACTTCATCAACTTCTGCTTGACTGTACCAAACCTTCCCATCACTAACGGCAAGCAAATCACCACTGGTTCTTGCAACCCAGCTCCTATGGGTGTTATTCCTTCTGTTGATAACATGCCATCCGCCAAATTCCAATTCCCCGCTAACTTCGGTACCGTTAAAGCAAACACTGCATTCACGATCAAAATGGCCATCCAGAACATGCAAACCGGATTTTTCGTCAACGCAGAAGAGAACTACTTTTCCGCACCTCAAGTATTGAATGGTCAAGGACAAATCCAAGGTCACTCCCACGTCGTCGTTGAAGCATTGGACTCTATTACCCAAACCACTCCTACCGACCCCAAAAAATTCGCTTTCTTCAAGGGTTTGAACGCTGCTGCCTCGGGAGGTGTATTAACGGCCGATGTAACTAGCGGTCTCCCTGCCGGTGCCTACAAACTTTCTTCTATCAACACCGCTGCCAACCATCAACCTGTCGTTGTCCCCATCGCCCAACACGGATCTCTTGATGATGCTATCTATGTCCGTGATTAATATAAATTGATTCAATATACTTACTGACAACAATGTTTAGTTCACTGTTACTGATGATGGCAACCCGGCTCAAGGTGCAGGCAATGGCGCCGATGCTGGTAACGCTGGAGCAGTTGATAACACGGGTGCAGGTGCCGGTGCCGGTGCTACTGCCACTGATTCAGCTGACGCTGCTGCATCCACAACTGCTGCCGCATCTGGTACAAAAGGAAACAACAACAACGGAAACAATGGCGGTAATAACTCTGCTGCCGCAGCAACCTCGACTGCATCATCCTCGAACGGAAAGGGTCAAAATGGCAGTGGAAAGGGCGGTAACAACGGAGGTGCAGCAGCAGCTTCTTCAACGGACTCAGGTGCAGCAGCTGCCAGCACATCACAAGCAACAGGGGGCGGCCGAGGAAAGGCTGGTACAACTGTCAAGTCTGGTGCTGAACAACAACAGAATGGCAACTGAGAAGTTGATCACTTGTCGTTCTGAAAATCAGCTGAGAGTTCTGGCTACAACTTAACTGATGTATGGTCAGTTAACTCTTCAGTTTATTTATTTTTTGTTCACGATGCAGACGAGTAATAAGCATGACACTTAGCATGCTGGGTTTTCATGCTCGATTCACTTTTTGTTTTTTTGTTTCTATTTTGGCGACTGTTTTGATGTCCATATGAGCGATTCTCAGTAGAATTGTGTTCTCTCTCTCTCTTTTCCTCCAGTGTTTAGCTCCCTTTCAATTTTACTCACCATAAGTGCTACTACGATATTCATAGATTCGTTATGATAATTGTAGTTGTATAGTACAATCCGAGCTGGCTTCGTAGTCTCTGGTATACGACATTGTCTGTTGACGCAAAAAAAATAAAACTGGATCTCGGAAGGCTAAATCGATTGAATCGAATGAGTTCACAAGGTAACGAATAGGACAGCAAATTTACGGTATCTTCATACAATTGGTTTTGTACTAGATATGATGTAGACGTTATACGTACAGGCATGAAATACCGGAACGTCAGCCGAAAGTACTTCTCCAGTTCCCATTCATTCATTTACCACTGCCTTCCTTGTAGGTCCAGCCCCGATTAATTAACGTCAGTGCTTCCCCCTGGCCACCATGACAACTTGGGCGTTCAAATCATTCAGGCCTATGTGGGGTATAACCACTATTAGACCGTAATCATAATGGAGGCAATGGAGGCCAAGCGGCCCTGTCATTGTCCTACGTTTAGGGTTGCTTACAGTAGGTTTCTTTGTGCATTGTGTGGATTTTTGTCTTTGTTCTCTCGGAACTTGATATTGACGGTTATTGTGAACAAACTTGGAATTTAGAACTGTCGAGATCAGGACATTTCAGTAGTTCCTTGAACCGCCGAGTATACGCTATCCAGCTATTAACGCATATTTTGCCCTCTGATGGGACTACACTCGTGATGTTCGCTGTAGCTAGGGATTGTTCTATTTGAGTTGATGTGCTGGGTATAAGATGGGAACTCTGTTGAACATGTTCCCAAGATGTGTTATCTAAATCGATGAAACAGTAGCAACTTAAACTTGAAACGAAGGCCATCACGTTGAATATGTTCGGTTTCAAGGTTCGAGTCCTCTAACCTTGCTACTTGTATCACATCAGTAAAACTTTCAAAAACTAAAACAGATTCATCTTCTATCACCTTCTCCGGTAGTATCATCTTGATCTTTCTGAATGTGAACGCATAACAACCAAGCTTGCCAGATGATATGATATGAATGAGAACTCACTCTGTTTCCAATATCACACTACTGCTAACCAAATCTGTGGAATCTGCCTCATTGGAAATCTTCTGCCTGTGAGCCAATGATTTTGAAGAACGTCTGTGGCTTCGATGTAAAACCATGGAGTAGCATATGTCTGGACAGTTGGAAGATTCTTGTTGAGGCGAGAAAATGTTATAATAATTATTCACACTTGGCTGGTAAGTTTTTGGTTATGTATTTGAACACTTGAAATGTCATTCGGAAGATTCAAATTTCCACTGAACAGGACAGTATCATTCTCTGCAAGGATATATTAGTGTGACTGTCTGATAACCTAACAAGGACACACACTCAATCCTGCCAGTGTTATAGGAGTAAAAGCACTGTAATTCGCTTGCGAGAACGTGATAATCGAATTAGTAGCACAGTCCGTAAAGACTTTGACGATGGGAATCATCTACTGTCGCATCATCACTGCGAGCAACGTTACACTCTGCTGCATGCATGATGCCAGAAGAACCGGCGAGCCTCAGAACATAACCCTGAAGTAACCAGGGAAATACTTTATTTTGGAAGTGAACATGAAGATGAAGACGCTGGAAAGCCGGAGAAGCTGGCCAGGGATTCTTATATGTACACCCGATTACCAGCGCGTAAATGGAGTATTGGGATATAGCAATCCATTACCAATGTCTTGACAAAGCTGACTGTATCTGTATGGAACACATTAAAGTGGTCAGCTGAACACGGTCCAGGGAAGACTATAGTGAATTTTGTTGGCAAGAGGTGTAGGAAATAGATGGAATATCCTTAAATAAGTGGCGTTTACATCTGGGAGCAAGTTTGGTAACGGTAGGACGGACCGTGCGTTATGTTTGGCCCATACCATGGTTGTTTCCAACTCTAATAAGAACACTTTCCAGTTAAGTACCAAAAAATCAAAATGGGTATTCAGACGTTCGGAATTGTTTTAAAGCCATGTTTGGCACAAAAGTATTCAAATTTCATAACATTTCGATCCAGTGGATCACTACACGATGATGTAGTATTTAGAGAGCGCGTACATGATGATCACTCATCCCCACGTTTGTTCAACCTGGATCAAACACAAGCAGCTTGACCCGCTGGATTGTATCTAAGGCAGCTGTCAGTAGGCACTATAAGAATAATTGTGAATGCTTACCCTGTATCACACTCCTGACTACAAACATATTTGAATCAATATAGCTCAGTATGAATACAAGGGCACGTACATGCACTTAGCCACTTGGCCAGTTTGAGGTACGCAAGTCATTTCACCGTGAACCCCACCAGGTGGGGGATTAGGGTTGAACACCATGTTTGCTTCAAATTTTTCATGTTAACTAGTTGCAATCCGAGCTTTAGTTTAAACTTACGGCAAGCTTGGAGAGTCGGTGTATTTGGAGCACCGTACGGCGTGCATGAGCAAGCACCACCGACAGTTGTCTGAGCTACAACTTCACCGGGATTGCAGTCGACGCTAGCTTTCAACTTTCCTTTAATGCAGGTCACACCATCGGTGCTCGTATATCTAAGGGAACATAGATGAGTCAATATCAAATACCATGAAGATGGTTTACTTTACCCAGGATCACATTTAACAAGGCATTTGCTTGAAGCTCCATTGGAGGCAGTCTCACAATACATATTGCCATTTGTGGGTGGAACTATGAATCAAATCAGGATCTAAGGAAGATGTGTTTAAGAATGAATGGCACGAACTGCACTCAGTCTTTCCGGCCAATGTTGAACCAGGAGGGGAGCAGCTACATGGAGCGGATGTCGAAGCATATATCCCGCTGTTAGGAGAAGTGGGGCAGTTTTGGATAGAGGGAAGACATTGACCGTTCCATAAGAATGTCCTATAATATTACGTGTTGAGTATAACACATGTGGGGGTGTGTGTTGAGCACGCACTGAGCACCACAAACGATGGGTGGAGTAGTCGGGGCTGCGTTCTGTTGGCCACCACTCTGTTGGCACCAGCCAAAGAGACGCCAGAGCCAGCAACAGTTACTAGTGACAGAGGTGTGAGTTGAATGTTACATTATTTATGAGGCAAAGAGAATTGACCTCCAAATGGGCCACCTGATGAATATAGGAGCAAAGCCCCATGCTTGGGCAGGTTGGGTATTATAACCCAAGATTGTGATAGAAAGGATAGCGAAATAAAGCAAAAGGCGCATGTCGACGTGAACTTGGACTTTAGAATCGCAGTACGAGCTACTTAAGCAAAATGTAAAGTAACAACTACTTCCTTATGAGGATGGGTTTCATTCGATTTTCTCCGAACGATTTCATTACCCCACATCACCCGTCAAACGCAGGACATGGTTTTTCCAACAGAAGAAAGAATATGTACCATCTCCTACCCTTGCCGTGCTATTATTGCAAGCCAATTCGGTTCCACATCTGTTCATGAGTTCAATTTAGCAAATGGACATGGGACCAGAACTCTGGAACTCCCTGCGGCTGAAGTTTACGTAGGCGGAAGGAAAATATGATGTTAACAATGCTGTCAACACTTAATTACGTTTCGGAGGCCGCTGACTTTGCATGGCAAACCTAAGAAAGACTTTAGGCGAACAGAGTAAGTAGTAAAGCAGAAGAAAAGAAGTGTCGTTTGGAAACACCAGGGCTGGAAAACAAATGACGTAACCAAACTGTCATCATCGAAGGTACATTCAATGCAAGCTTATTCAATGAAATCATCTCCGTAAACCCACAAATATCGGAATTCTCTTCGCATAGAAGCTTCTTGATACAGCATCCAATTGAATACATTCTCGAGGAGACGTTGTTTTCAAGATAGCGTAATTGTCAGTATCTCAGAAACCCCCGGAAAGCCGAGTATCATTCCAGCTATCAAATTCTTTCATTCAATATCTCAAGTTGTCCGACCTAATTCGGTATCGGACGTAAATTGACTCCTTGAGACAATCTCCATCCAGGGTGTTTTCATTTTGTTCACGCACCTTGACTGTTCGAACAATCAATTAATGTAGTCAGCTGTCGATTGCATGAAGACATCTTCTACGCAGAAAATCTCAGCGGGGAAGGTGCCGCTCCTCGGCTCACTATCCGTTTGGTTATAAGTATATTTACTCTTGCGGTGAGTACAACCTCATCCGCATTTTTCAATGCCTCCAATCTCCTCTCTTTTGAGTTCAGCTCTTCTCATTATCTTGTCTCTGAAGGCTGTCGCAGTCTCTGCGGCAGGTGATGAGTACACTTATACCCAAGCGTCGTGTGCCACCTTTGATGGCACCAAAATATATGCCAACCCAGAGGGCAAATGTACTTGCGGGACTCCCGCAGATGCTCCTGCTGCATTCATACAGTGCCGTAAGTCATTCTGTATTGTTAGATGCTGTGTTTTAGCTAACATTGATTTGATCCAGCTCCTCCAGGTGGAGAGGCAAAATATGCATTGGCTGCCTGTACTCAGGCTGTTGATGGGAGGTCTTCTCGCTGTGTCAAGACTTGCACCAGCGAGTATGTACAGTTTTATCAGTATTCATGGGTTTTGTTAAATGTATTGCAGTGCTGAACTTGCAGCGGATGGTACTTGCAAGCCTATCAATGTTGCTCCAGGTGTTCCAATGCGTGAAGTACGTATCGTTTCACAACTTCATTCGAAGATCTAATATTTATTCGACCAATAGACCACTGCAGCAAATTGCACTATTCCAGGTTATGGAATGATCATCGCCAGGGCTGTAAGTAATTCTCCTAGGTCTCGATACGACACTAATGTGTAATTATTTCCACATATAGCAAGGGTGTGGTTGCGACCGCCCCGAGAACCCGAGCCCAGCTGGTACTCCATGTAAGACTGCTCCTGCCAATGCAGTTCCCATGTGTCGATCTGCAGGTAATGTTGGAGCTGGTTTATGTACAGTAAGTCTTGAACAATTATTCTTCGAGAGTTATATTGAATAACTATTACAGTTCAAATGCAACACTGGGTATGGGATATTTGATGGACATCTGGCTCAAATCTGACTGGCTGATAGATACAAGAAGAATGCTGATAATACTGGATGTGTAACTGATGCCACACCGCCACCCATCGATGGACCAGGTGGTAGCACCCCAATCCCCGGTCCAGAACCTGTTGTTTGCCCTCCTTTCATGGATGCTACTGTTATTAAAGCGGATGGCACTTGCGCATGCAGCGATGATATGAGTGACCCATCATTCGCAGGATCCACTGTATGTTCGAAGCCGCCTTCTAACGGCCAAGCTGTTTGCACCACTACCAATGGACAAGGCAGTTGTGGTGTGAAGTGTGATGCTGGGTGGGTCTTTTGCTTAGGCCAAACCTCGAACTATTGATTTACTGATGATATGAAACCAGCTTCAAACCGGATGCTGCGGGAAAGAACTGTGTCTCAAGTGGCACTGACCAAACGTTTACCAACTCGAAATGTTCCGCCAATCCTCCAGGAAACTTCTACCTTACTGCTGTTGTCGGGCAGGGCTGTCAATGTCTTGCTGCCCCTCCGACTGCTTCTGGTCAAACTTGGTGCAAAGGTCTGCATTTTAGTACTAGGCTTGAAATGTTTGTTAACCGCCCTTATAGCCCCTTCTACTCCAGGTGCTAAAGCAAGCTGCTTCCAGAGCTCTGATCTCTCGGTTGTTGAATGTAGAGCAGCGAAATGTCCCACTGGGTACGATATTCCTCATGGCTGACATACACCAAAGAATGTGACTAAATGCGACAACAGAACACAAGCTCAAGGCAATGATTGTGTTGCCACCACCATTAACAAGACTACCCGTGATTGTCCCACTGACAAGAGATTCTTGGTCGTAAGTGACACCGCGGGCTGCGAGTGTGTTGGACAAGAAAACATTGCAGATGGCGTGATTGCTTGCTGTATGTCTCCTGCGATATGTATCAACAGATTTCGTCCACGTTGCTCATTGATGATTTTTAGACGCTCCCAAGAGTACCAAGGGTGTTGGTAGATGCACAGCCAACGCAGACGGAACAGGTGGTAAATGCCTTACCAAGTTGTGTGATTCAGGGTACGTTATTGCTTTTATTTGCACTATTTATTATACTCATCTTTCTATAGATTCAATTTGGTGAACAACGACTGTGTGGCTTCATAGGAATATGAGCCGCTGTTGCAGTTATTGACAGACATGACGTCCATGATTGTCGTCGTGCTGCTTGCAGTTGACATTGTAACTCAATAACACATTCATGAATTTATGCATTTTTTTGAACAAGCAATTTATAATGACATGAAAATCAAGTAAAATAGTTCAGGAGTTGCAAAAAACTACCATACAAGTGAATTGTCGATGTGCTTCAATGAATGAAAGACCCCGCCCAGAAGCTCTGCTGGCATATAGCATATTTCGAATTAGATAGGATAGTGCAAATAATGGCCAAGGTAAATTATACTGACTTTGAGTGGAATTAGCATGGTACATCAGTAAGAGTGAAATGAACAAATACTCTTAGATGAGCGATTTTGCGTATAAGGTGCAAGAATAGAGTACTTATTTATTCGCTATATAAGTAGTTGAGGAATGTCGTAACCTAAAAATTTTGGGTTTCAGTTTTGATAGCAATTGCTCCAGACTTTTGATACCGGCAAGTTCCTAGGAGGTGGGTAAGTAAGTTAAAGTTTTGATTTTCTGGGAAGTAAATCCACTGTAGTAATGCTATGATATATCATGCTGTAGTCACTACAGCATTAGTATAAAGTTAGATGTCAAAATTGGTAATAGTGGTGAAACGTGCTTGCAGGACATGACTACAAATAAACCCGCATTCGTCACTAGTGCTGAAGTCAATGTCAGCGAATATCTTTAGAAATGTAACGGAGGAGATGACACACAACAAACAGAATAACACTCACCGAGCAAAGTACAGAGCCCAGGAGCATCCAAAAACACCACTTCAACCTTGAACTAATCTGCTTCCCTATCTGCCATGTCAAGTGGTGAGTGGCCAGAGTGACAACGGCATGCAACTGGGCACATTGACTTTTATGCAGATCAGGTCCATGGATCAGCTGAGAGGGGTGCCACACCTGGACCCGCACGCCGTCAACCCTAGGCGTTGAGAGCTAGTCCCACATCATACATACAGCAGCATGCCATCATGTATGACTGAGTCAAGGTCAGTGGTCAGAGGCCCCGTGTTCCCATGTGGTTATATAGTTAGACAGTGTGTCTTTGAATGCCCTAAACTGGGGATATATCTGTTCACGTTTGTGTGTTATTCTGATGCTGAGCAATTTAATAGCGTTTTGCGGATAATGATAAGTTGTGGGCTGTGATGAGACCCGGAGCCATAGGGACTTTGCACACTGCAATCAGATATTATCAGGCAAACAATTAGCATGTACGCACGGTAGAAATTAATTGCCCCACTACTATTGGTGGTGAAATTGGTACATCAGCAACCAATCTTTATTTTATGAATTGAAGAGATTGGAAGTAAAGCTCAAAGAATCAGACGAAAGTTCTAGGTTGCTGCCATTGTTTTGTGCCTCACCAATCCAGCACTTCGTCTGTCAAGTTTCTGATACAACAAATCTCGGGGTTTATACCATGTTCAATGCTTCATGCAAAGTTATGCTCCATTTCGCTACATAAGCGCTCTGTCGGGAAGGAACCAAAGGCCTATAAAATGAACATTGAAAGGTTAGAAACATTACCTTGATCCCCAAGTTCGATGGTGTCCGGGTAAGACTGTTTCTTGAAATTTACGACCCTCTCTTCTTAAATAGCGAAGATCAAATGATTCTACATGCTGTATTGAATTTTATTGATTAAACGTATACGGATGTCTATTTGTACTTGTTATTTGGCGGAAACGCGCTTTTTGAACGCGACATTGTTAAAACTGTACTTGAGCCGCAACGGCAGAGGTGGAAGCGAGATCTCCTCACTTTCTACACTACTTACAAATGGAGTCTATTTCTCGTCTTCGTGAAGCCTTAATCCTGGCTCTGTCCAATCCAGAACACCACTATGACGAACAAGAACTCTTTGACGAGCTTATGATCAACAAGCAGCGTCTCTTTAAATTGCTCGATGTAGGACCTCGCAGCCAAACGGAACAGCGAGAAATTGAATCAGGTAGGCTTTTATATTTATGGTTGTGTTTGCATGACAGTAAATTCTCGCGTTCAGGCAAAACCACAATCGATGGAAGACATGTTGCTCTGAACTCCGACTTCGTGCGACAGGTCCTCTTTCTAGCGCAGCAACTCGATTGCTCGGAGAGATATCTTGCGAGTCTTCTCCAAAATGTTATGGATGAAAACCCAAACATTGACTCTGTGAGCTGTATTGAGCTGACGACAGCACGTTTCCATCAAGTTAGGCGACACTTAGTCGATTGTTTACGGTACCTGTTGGAAGCAACCACAG
The DNA here is from genome assembly GCA_009739215.1 of Floccularia luteovirens. Taxonomy (NCBI): domain Eukaryota; kingdom Fungi; phylum Basidiomycota; class Agaricomycetes; order Agaricales; family Squamanitaceae; genus Floccularia; species Floccularia luteovirens. Next base: position 711,002 of record VSJF01000009.1, read on the forward strand.
CTGCGGAACGCAAAGATGCACCTCCAACATACGCACGAATAGCAACTTTCGTAAAAACACAGCTTCTCAAGCCGGTGCATGCGCAAACCACCGAGTCTTTAGCTTCTCGAATACTCAAAGAGATCGAGAATATAGACAATGTCATCATAAAGGCCGAGATAGCAAGGAAAAACGCTGGAAGTGATACTATTGTTCCATCAGGCCAAGGTGAGTTATTGGCATAACATTTGCTGCCAAAGGACCAACCAATTGCTGAAGCTCTGCCAACGTTTGGATACGATGTTCTAAATGCACGATATGACTCTCTGCATTATGAGCGGAGATACCTTGCTACTTCTCTAACCTTGATCTCTCGATTAGCGTACCTTTCATCCTACGAAATCCGACTTATCATTGACTGGCTCTCAACCAACCCAAACCACCCCATGACATCCTACTTTCTTACTTCTGCCTTGCTTGCATTTGACCCTGCAGATCCCCTCAGTGATATAGCGTCAATGCGACATTCTCTAGCTGTCGACAGTTCTCTTGTTACATTCATGACCAAGAAATTATCTACAGCAACAGAGTGGAAGGAGCTCGGCCTCAAGTCAACTGTTCTTTTGAAGTGGACAATGTTTCTGACTGAAGCAAGACATAGCGATACAAGTCTGGAATTGCGTTCCGGCTTCAAAACTGAAGAACTAGAAACTCAAGTATGGAATGCAGTGCAAGGTGACGCCTTTGCTTATTTGTATCACGTAGTCTCAATGCTACCTGTGGATGGCCGGGACTTATTCTTGTTTGCTTTGGAAACACTTGTGCGGTCACTGATAACACATGCATCTTCCGAGCTCCGCAAAATAAAACAACGTCAAGAGGACCTTATCCTCGCCCACGCTCGTGATAGGACACGCTTGCCCTCTTCCCGGTTTGCAGCTAGTCTCGCACTTGATTCAGATAGAACAGGGTCCGCTCTCCGTCATGACATATCTCAACTCTATTCGTTCATCGGCCTGCTGTACTCGACACTTCCTCCGGAAAAAGCTCTTCAGTTCTGGGGCTCTGAACCCCAAACTGAACCTTCACACTTATCTTACATGGAGTATGTGGAGATTTCTGCTGGAAAACTTCCCGCTTTTCTTCAATGGGCAGTTTGGTCGACATCAGTGCAGGATCTGGAGATGTTGACTGGATTGTACAATATGCTGACTGGTCTCGCAAAAGGTCAGCAGTGCAGTGAGTTGGCATATAATTTTCTTGCGCGTGGTGGCGGGGAAGGGTTGTCATCTTCCCAGGCTGGCCCTTCCGTGTCATGGAGTGTAATCTTCAGCCTTCTGGAGAACTGGGCAATTAACGCCTCTAATCCCACCAAAACTCAAAACATATCCCAGTCACTGGGCATGCATGCACCCCTTAGTAATTCGATGAACCAGCCCTCTCCTCATCTTCCATCACATCAATTTTCAATAGGTCAAAAGGACGTTCTCCTTGCACAAGCCTTCCTTCGCCTTTTATCCACTGTCGTCACCCATTCCATCGCCGTTCGCATCACAGTCTCAGGGCATGCCCATTTCCGAGCAATCCCAACCCTCGTGTCCCTGATACCGCTTGGAATCCCCCTTGAATTGAAAGGAGCAATATTTGACACGCTTGCAGCATTCTGTATCCCTGGAGCTGGAATACCTGGCGTAGAAATATGTAAAGCTGTCTGGTCTCTAATGGAAAGACTGGAGGTCATCAATGTTCGTATCAGCAATACCAGCGGCGTAAATTCTACCTTAGCAACGGGTAAAGGTGTTGAAATTGAACTTGAACAAGTCGAATCTACACATCGGCTCTATCCAGCAACCATCCCGTTCTTGAGGCTGTTGAGCACCCTAATCCACACATCAAAACGAATTCCGTTGAGTCAGGTCGCCGATATGGAGCCTGTCAATACGATTCCAGAGTCTCTTGGACAACCGTATCGTCTTCCGGGTATTGGCCCATTCTCATCTTTCGTTATCGATAATGTTTTCGCAAACATACCAAGCCGTGAATACTCCCAACTGTCAGATCGCTGGCAAATCAACGACCTCTGTCTATGCTTCATTGAAAGGTGCTTGGCAAGCTTCGAGCTAGAGTCATTAGTAGCATCGCTCGAAGATACACCTCTGAGGAACGATAAATTCATTCCCTTGCTTATACATCCTGGGTACGACATAATGAAGCGGCTGTTGACGAATTCACCACTTCAAGCAAGCATACTGTCATACATTGTTGAAGGTGTGGAGGGTTTTGAGAGAAACTTTGCCGATGAAGAACCTTTTTTCCGCAATACCATCATACGTGTTCTTAGGATAGTCCATCGCGTTTTAGAAATTCAAGATATCTTCCTGGACGTCCTTGTACCGATCCTTACTGAATTCGACAGTGCTTCAGTTGTTGGAACCGTTCATTCACGGTCATACTTTACGCGTTTCGACCAAGCACTCTCTTTTGGACCGCAATATATACCTGCATTGGCCGCTTATGTTGCCTATCAGTCACATCCAGAGGTCGTTCTCCTTTCCGTCAAGATTATTACCATTTTATCAATGACCAAATCTGCGACAATGGTTACTCTGATCCAAAGAAGCTCTGATTCGGAACGCATACTTAGTGGATTCGTCAGAATTCTCGGTATTGAATCCAACGAAGATGTATCTCAAGCCGAAGAGTTCGCGGAACAGTCGTCAGGAGCAGGAGCACCAGAGACAGACGAAGGTTCAGGCTTATTGGAACAAGCAATCAGAATTGCCGCCCTTGATCTTTTGATTCAAGATACTGACGTATCAAGGCCATATCCAAACCTGGCACACTACCTTCTTTTTGGCTCTATCAGCAATGATCACCAAATACAGGACCCTCATGCACTTGGGGCGCGCCAGAGAAGTATACATATCCTGCTTGACCTTATTAACTCTGGAATACCTCGTCTGAAAGCTAAGCGGAAGAGTCACGAACGACCAAACGTCCGCCTAACTCCATTATTCGCCAGTCTTCCCGCGTTAGCTGAGCGCTGTTACTGTATCATCTATCAACTATGTGTTCATCCTAGAACTTCAGATTTCACCACCCGGTATTTCCGCACTCGAGAAGATTTCTTTGCCCGACAACTGGCGACTATCCCATCATTGATCCCAGAGCTATTCCAGGAGCCTTACATTCAGGTGTTGTATGGTGATGGTTCTCGTGTCACAACTACTATCGCGACTCTAAGCTCCTTCCTTCGTTTGCGGTCGTACATCTTCGATCTAGTCGCTTTGGAACTACATGTCTTGACTCACAAAGGGCATTTCAAAGGAGTGACAGAGCTTTTGGATATCTTGTTTGGCGCAGATATAGGCTATCAGGAGCAGAACGGGTTTGAAGTATTCCATGAAGTTGGACAATCACATATGCGCATTGTTGATTTCCTACAATCGCTATTGTTTGATTGGTCGGATAGCCTCACAGTGGAACCTATGGATCTCGTCTTTTTTAATCAGCTGAACGTTCAGGCATGTATACGCAAGGATTCTGCGGGATGTGACATTGTGGACCGTACGGCCTTACTGTCTTTTCTAGCTACCGGGAAACGAGCGTTGCATAGCCAAGGTGCAATTGTCACAGCGAGTCACGTCGAACAACTTAACAAAGAAATTAATTACATTCTAGAGAGCTGTGCCATAGAAAATCACCGTCGCAAAGTCGTGCATTCCCTGACGAATGGATTTGAATCCTGGAGACGTCTATTGGATATGGCTCTGACAAAATGTTTCGATCGCCTGCCCCATGACCGTAGAGAAAATATGCTTTTTGATCTTCTACATGTTTTACCCCCAGCAATTCGCTCTCCGAATGTTGAGGAATCAACCGCCGTCTTGCTCTCAGAAACAATTCTTTCTTCGATAACTAAGCTACGAGAAGATCGACGTCACCAAGTGATCCTCCAGTCTATAGGAGGAGATGCAGAGGCTGGTTCCTTACCTGCTGAAAGATTGCATTCCATCCTCCGCAATATTCTTGAAGGCATTTTGGATAATAATCATGTGGAACTCGTTCGAGGAAATCTCTATGCATCACTCATTAATTTCATCCACTTAGTTGCACCCCCGCACGACAAGGAAAAATTGACCGACAATAATCTTTCACTATCGTTGTCTTCATCCATGCTCCAAGACAGCCTTTCAATGAGCAGCAACCAATCTCTCATATCTTTGCGTCAATCAACACCAACCCCACATTCAGTTACATCGCTGGAAGCAGGCTGCTTATCAGTAATGAAACCCATTATGGAACGATTGATCGCAACTATATCAAGGGATGCCATTGACGGTACAGAGGTATGGAAGACAATCGCATTCATGCTTTTAGATGCGTTGGTGCAGTTATCAGACTTTGACAAGCAACATCCCATCCACGCGGGACTCAATCGACATGGGATCCTATCGAACTTTGTTCGTAGCATCAAAGATTCAGATGGCCGTTTGCAATCTGTTTTGAAACCCGACCCTGGTATGTTTCCATTCTCATTCACATCTCATAATGATCAATCTGACATTTGTTATGTAGATGACATCAATCCCCTTTATGTATACGAAGCAAAAATGTCTCTATTCATACGAATGTCACAATCCCGTGTGGGGGCTGAACGATTGTTGGAATCGCAAGTGATTCCGATTTTAGCTCAATGTGATTTCATAGACGCTAGGCCGGAAGCCGATCAGTCATTCATGGGTATGTTTTTAGACACAGTATTTACGGTAACTAACGTGGTGACTTTTAGACCAGGATTCTTTCCTCCCTTCAGCAATCCAACGATACCATCAATTATTTATGCCGGCATTGCAGACAATTGATGGGATGCTCGCTGTTCTCGGGAACAAGCACACTACAGTGATAAACCAAGTATGGTTGTACTATCTGTCATGGAAACATAACTGACTTGTCTTGAAGACATTGGATTTCTTATCCAGTCATGGACCGACAATTGTAATTCTATTGAAAAACGACTCCGACGAAGCTACTCTCGCTTTATTAGAGGAGATCCACCTTCTAGTGGTTTTATGTACGACAGTGTTACCCCGTGTACCAAAATCGGAGCTGGTAAGAGCCAAATGTTATTTGTGGTAGTCAGATATAAATTCTTTCATGTTTTATAGTTGTCATCGAATTCAGGTTTTGGGTCAATCCACGCTGCTTTGTTGAGTTTGTCTGCGAAATGTTTGGGTCGCAGCCAATGTTTCCGCCGTATAATTCCACAAACCGATGCGGAGATGCAAATGTTGCAGATATATGAATTCGGTAGGTTCGTATTTTTTTTCCAAGGTACTTTTTGCTCAGTGTAGTATAGGATATGAATCGCGTTCTAAATTCGATATGGCTGTGCGGCGACTTGACTACCTCCTGCGTAAGAGCATTGTGTCATACCTTGGTGCCGCAAGTGAATTTACAGGTAAATTATTTGATTACAACTGCATACTGTTCCGTTTCTTATTGAATTATTATTTTCTAAGAACCTGAAATCACGCTTGTATTGTCGCCAATGGTGGTGACTATGCGACGTGATGATGAGGCGCATCGTTTCTCAGGTTAATACACCTAAATGTTAACCGTTGCTCATTAAAACTGACATATATCATCGATACTAGCTACCGTTCCAACCATTGGAGATGCTTTGGAAGCTTTAGAAGACATCTGTAGCGGAGTAACAGAGGCTGTGAAGCAGATTTCTGATCTGGGTGCTGAGCTTGCGAACAAAAATCATATCGGGCTTGAGAATGCTCAGGAGGTAATGAAGCATCACGTCTTTCAAATTTAAAGTAACTAATTATTATTAGATCCTTCGTGATATGCACCCGAGCCTATTACAAGATCTCGACACGGATCAAAAACGTTCGTTGATCTGCCAGGAATTGGAACGCATCCAACGACAAATCAGAGGGAGGGCTAAGATACTCCTAGGTAATCGACTATCTCAAAGTATGTGCTGCCTATTCCTGATGGCAAGTTTAGGCACTATAGAGATGCTCCTCCTCTTGTTGTGGCGTCACCTGGAATATTATACCGAACCACGCCACATGAATATACCACCTGCAAAAACTACGCTGACGAATGCAATGCGAATATTGGCAACTAGTGACCCTAAAGCATTTCAAAATGATGTCAGCATAAAATTATCACCCTCTTTACAGCGGTTGTCTTCACTGGAACTTGTACGTTGAATCAGATCTATGAAGTCTGTATTCTGATTATTCTACTCTCAGGACCCCGAAACTTTCGGTCGTGATTGGCAGGCTAATCAAGGGTACATTGAAATTATGTGTCGAAAACTAAAGGAGAGTGTGGGTCTTCGCGATGAGAGTTCATCAGATGGTCAGGAGTAGGTGAATGGATTGTATAAGAGGCTTTTCTTCTCCTTGTTTGTATAAATATATCGTTTAATTTTGAGATGGTTGAACGATTCTTTTTCTGCAAGATAATTCGTATACACATACAATGTTAATATATATACCACTACCGTGGGAGTAGACTCCCAGCGCCACGTAACGCTAGTTGTCCTCCCATTCGCAGTGTTTGCGTACCGCCAGGAAAATAAGCCAATACGTAAGATACGAGAGCAACAACCTTCATGTTTAGGTCAGTTGGATGCTGGCGACTTGAGCACACGTTTTCTTACCTGGATCCCTCCACAAACGAACGAGCCAATATATGAATGGGCCTAGTGTAGTGTACCAGATTGATAACCAATCTTCTTGTTATTTAAGAAGCCACGACTCACCCCAAGAGAGAAATATAATGTAAGCCCTAGACTCGCGAAATAAACCAGAGAAAAAGGAAGTCGATCTTTCGACACCAGATGTTTTATATGGTTTATGGGTCCAATAAGGACAGAAAAGCTGATGAGTGATGAGTAAAACATAAAGCGATCTGTGCACAAGTGAGATGTAATACTAACCCAAACATAACAAGCAGACTTCCCAAACTGCATCGACGTCAATATCTGAGCGGAAACTTTTGAGGATCTGTGGCCTTACCTGAAGGAGAGTGCAAACTTTGAAGGTCTGTATTCATGATAAGCAATTAGAGTTATAAATGAAAGATAGAGTAGTACCGTATTGGAAGTAGGGGAAGTGAAATAAATGACACGAAAAAGCAGACTGCGGCACCAACAAGGCAACCTCCAAATCCGAGCAACCTAGCAATTGTAACGTTTCAATCAAATTTTGCTCTTTGGGTAAGAATGCAAGTAGACGGACCTCTCCCATCGTGAAAGTGCGAACCACGCTTCTTCCTCGTTTGACTGTTCACTGGAGCGTAATGGGATATAATCGCCAGCAACAGCATTGTAAAAGCGGGCAAAGGGATTGGTGGACGTGGCAGGTTGTTGTTGTTGTGAGTCGTCTGTAACACCTCGAGCCCATCTGAATTGAGAGAGATTTGTGCGGAAGTTCTGCTCAGTGGATGAAGGCATATGTTGGCCGCAGTTGTAACAATTGATAGAATTTGCAAACGGAAACTCTGACATATATGACAAGGTTTGTGCGAGCACGTGGATTAGGTCACGCGTGGATGCTTTAAAAAGGTTATTTAACTCTTCTCAAGTATGTATTGCACAAACTTGAAAATCATATTCAATCATTTGGGCAATATTTCAGGTGTAAGGAACGACTGTCTTCAACTTTATCTCCAACCATGAATATCCGGATTACGATAAGTACGATTGAATACATCATGTGACCAATTTTTTGGGTGACTGGTCGTGACTCGACCTCCAAATTTAAATGTTCTCGAAATTGGGATACAGAAGACATTTATTGATTCGCAAAGATTAAAGATATTCACCATTTCGGGTCTTAGGGGCCGGGCTCAGAGACTTTATAGTCCTTGTATATTATTCTTCCATCGATCTCGTCCTCCACCAAGGTATTACACCATGGCACAGACAATCGAGTTGGCTCAGGTGTGTCTAACTTTATCTCCTGCTACGTTTCTATTCACTGACACCACTGCAGACCGGGAAACGAGATTATCTCAAAGCTTTGGAAAAGAAGTATCAGGATCGATGGCAATCGGAGCACCTCTTCGAAGTTAACGCCCCACCAAAAGAGGAGATCGCAAATTTGTCTTCACAAGAAATCAAAGAAAAATATCCAAAGTGGTTTGGAAACTTTCCGTACCCATACATGAATGGTAGCCTGCACTTGGGACATGCGTTTACCATCTCCAAAATAGAGTTCGCAGCTGGATATCAACGGATGTTGGGCAAACGAGTGTTATTTCCCCATGGATTCCATGTAACAGGCATGCCAATAAAAGTGTGTAGAGATCTCTTTATGTCCAATACTCATTTCACAGGGGATCATATAGGCTTCGTCAGACAAGATCATTCGCGAAATGGAGTTATTTGGAGAGGACTTTGAGCGCTACGACGAAGTAATTTCCCAAATGCAGCAACAGGAAGAAGCGGAGCTAGAGAAAGAGGCGGGGGCTGTTACTGGAGATAAATCCAAAGCGAAAAAGGGCAAACTTGTCGCAAAGTCAACTGGTCTTACATACCAATTTCAAATAATGGAATCGATAAATGTTCCGAGAGCAGATATCAAGAAATTTGCAGATCCTTTACATTGGTTGACATATTTCCCCCCCATAGCAATTGTAAGTGCCCATTTTTATTTGTGCCATATTCATATTATCCTCATATACTTCTCAGAAGTGATAACAACGCATTTGGATCTAGAATAGACTGGCGAAGAACGTTTTTAACAACAAACGCGAACCCTTATTACGATGCCTTCGTTCGATGGCAGGTCAACAAACTATATAAATTGGGAAAAATAAAGTTCGGTGAACGCTATACCATTTACAGTCCAAAAGATGGCCAACCTTGTATGGATCACGACCGGCAAGATGGTGAAGGCTTTGGCCCACAGGAATATACCGGAATCAAAATGGAGGTAGTCAACTGGAGCCCGGCAGCAAAGGAGTTGATTGATGGACGGGTTGGAGGCCGGAAGATATTTTTGGTGGCAGCTACTTTGCGTCCAGAAACAATGTTTGTTTTCACTCTTTGCTACCTCCATGCCAAACTGATACAGATCTTAGGTATGGGCAAACGAACTGTTTTGTGGGGACTGCAATCAAATATGGGATATTTGCGATCAATGAAACCGAAGCATTCCTGTGTACGTTGAGAGCAGCCCGCAACATGGCGTTCCAGGGAACCAGTACCCCAAGAGGCCATGTAGAACAACTCGTGGAAATAGATGGTTCGAAGCTTGTTGGCACGAAAATCAAAGCACCTTACGCGTTAAATTCTGAGGTGTATGTCTTGCCCATGGATAACGTTTTGGCTACAAAGGTATCACAATACGTCCACTTCTTATATATTGTTGTTAATAACTCTCGCAGGGTACCGGAGTTGTTACATCAGTCCCTTCAGACTCCCCAGACGACTATCAAACATTGATGGACCTTCGCAAGAAAGCTGAATTTTATAAAATCGATCCCTCTTGGGCTGCAATTGATCCCGTCCCAGTTATTTCCACGCCAACATACGGTGAAATGACAGCTCCTGCGATTGTCAAGCAATTGAAGATTCAATCACAAAAGGACACGAAACAATTAGCTGAAGCTAAAGAGATCGCATATAAGGAAGGTTTTTATAATGGGACAATGTTGGTTGGCCATTTCAAAGGAGAAAGTGTACAAGATGCAAAGCCGAAAGTCAGAGAAAGCATGATAAAAGACGGTGTGGCATTCGCGTATGCTGAGCCTGAGGGATTGGTGATTTCGCGAAGTGCTGATGAATGTGTTGTTGCGCTCATGGACCAGTGGTATTTGGATTATGGAGAGGCAAGCTGGAGGGCCCAAACCGAAAGGTACTTTATTTGAAGATCTTGCATATAAATTGAGTGCTGATCATATCTATAGACTGCTATCGAAAATGAATACATATACTCCGGAAACACGTAATGGGTTTGAAAAGACTTTGGCATGGTTGAACCAATGGGCATGCGCTCGGACGTATGGCTTGGGCTCAAAACTCCCTTGGGATCCTCACTTCTTGGTTGAGTCGTTGAGCGATTCAACAATATACATGAGTTATTACACTGTGGCACAGCTCCTGCATGGTCAGTGTTACGTAGCTTTTATCATAGAATCCAGTTGACACTCCAAGCAGAGAACAGTATAGATGGTAGCAAAGCCGGCCCACTGGGTATTACCCCAGAGCAAATGACAGATGAGATATGGGAATACGTCTTCTGCAATGGTCCTTGGCCTGAACCCGCTCCCATTTCCCGTGAGAAAGCAGATGCTCTCAAATACGAGTATAACTACTTCTACCCTTTCGATATCCGCTCATCGGCAAAAGATTTGATTCCCAATCATTTGACCTTTGCACTATACAACCATGCAGCGTTATTCCCAGAAGACAAGTGGCCATTAAGCATGCGGACAAACGGACATCTCATGCTGAATGGAAAGAAGATGTCAAAAAGTACTGGCAATTCACTGACCTTGCGAGAAGCTATCGAGAAGTTTGGTGCTGATGCTACAAGGTTGTCTTTGGCTGATGCTGGAGATGGAATGGAGGACGCCAACTTTGAGGAAAAAACTGCAAATGCAAATATTTTGCGGGTTCATACGTTGCTGGGGTGGTGTGAGGTACGTGGTTTGGCGTCTGCATATGAAGTTAGTATGTAACCGAGGAAATCTGTAGGAAATGGTGAACCCCCAAACGGTCTTGCGGACTGGCCCCAAGTTGTATCACGACCAAATTTTCGAACAAGAAGTGAATGAACTCATAAACATTACTCAAAGTCATTATGAAGCGTGCGTCCATCATCTGGGTTATTTTTTTTCTTGTGTTATAGCTTATGGCGTTTTTAGGACAAACTACAAAGACGCTTTGAAGTATGGGTTTTATGAGCTACAGAGTGTTCGTGATTGGTACCGTGAAGTCACTTCGGACGTCGGCATGCACCATGATCTTGTCATATACTGGATCCGAGTTGCATCCTTGCTTGTCACACCGGTTGCCCCCCATTTCGCAGAACATATGTGGTCTACTGTGTTGAAGAACCCGCAATCGGTTCAATTGGCTTTATGGCCGACACCCTCTTCTCCTGTAGATCGTACTCTCATCGAAGCTGGAGATTATATGCGTGGAACCATCAAAACTATTCGTGATGCTGAGGTGGCCTTGATGAAGATGTTGAACAAGACTAAAGCGAAGAAGACCCCTCAGGAGATGTTCGATCCCAAAAAGCCGAAGGCTGTGCGGATATATGTTGCGACGTCTTTCCCTGAGTGGCAAGACACATGTGTCTCAATTGTACAGGATTCGTATGCAGCAGATACTGACAAGGTTGATGATGCAAAAGTAAAGACATTGTTGACTGAGAAAGGGCTGATTAAGGATAAAAGAGCCATGCCATTCATTCAGGCGTTCAAGGTAAGTTTGATGTTTTCTAAATGGTCTTGTTAGAGACTCAAGACTGTATACTCCAGAAACGAATGGCGCAATATGGGGCTCAGACTGCTTTCCGTCGGACCTTGACTTTCTCTGAGGTTGATGTTCTACATGAACTGCTGCCGTACCTGAAGAAATCCTTAGGATTGGTTGATGCGGAGGTTGTAACGGTGGAGACGGCACTGAAGAACGAAGGCCAGCCTGGGTATACTAAAAGCATCATTGAATCTTCAGAACCTGGCAGCCCCGCATTTGAATATCGTAATGTAGAGTAAACCTGTTTGAAAATGATTCGGAAATAATAATTTTGTTGTCACGAACGCGTGACTGAGAAGTGTTATTAGACGCGTTTGATGAGTTCCACGGTTCGCATATTATATTTAAATATTTATACTCAACCATACAAAGTACTTACTCACTATCTCTCCTCGTATATACCCTCCATTACTCATATATACCCCATGCCTGGTCCACGCAACATGCATAAACGACGCAAGTCCCATGCCAAAGGACAAAAGAAAGCCAAACCACCACCATTCACTGGTGGTAACCTGTCGCCTCTGAGCTCTTCATCAACTGCTCACTCACTAGTCGCCTCGGGAAGTGACAGATCGAGCTCGCCATCCTCGCCGTACCCGGATCACTTGTTAACACCTCCGCTATCTCCACAAAAGAGCTATCGTTTAAAAGAGGATGTCGGATGTCTCGTCGAAGAAGTTCTATTACAGCAACCTTACATATATGACCCCGGAAATGGGCCTCGTGTACGAGATACACGGGCATTCTTGACTTCACCCTTTTTTGTTCAGCCTCCAGCACTCGAAGTGAGTTTTATCGTTTTATTCGAGCAACTGTGTAATTCATTATGAAAACGCAAATATGTACTAGGACCCGCTATGTGCTGAATTTGCACAAGATGAAGTTTTACAGATGTTATCTACGGTGCTTCCTGAGGAGGCTGCATTGGTAAGCTCGTTATATTGTACTGTGCATATTCAGCTAAGCTGGTATTAAGATTTTGTGGTATAACAAAAGCCGTGCAACAAGTCGAATATGTCCTGCCTGCAAGAGATTGTATCGCTTGGGAGAGTCTCTTCCAGATCTGATGGGTGAAGAATTGGAGTCTCGCGACAAACCGCCATCACCGCTACTAAAGAGAGAAAGGGCTATCAGTGGCTTATGTACGTGCATTACTATCTTCTGCCCGGACAGAATTAAACTTAAGCGATGTTAAGGTTCACCCGTTTGTTTTATTATGGCGTCATTTTACTATCCAGGAGCTATCAAGTCTGCATGGGGACGTATGGCTGATGAGATGGATGATGTTGCATGGGGGTTGTTGAACGGACCTGGGGAGGCACCTCAAGGGGAGATAGGGCAGATCTTGGGAATGCTTGTTAGAATGACAAGATTACATGATCTGGGCTTAGGACAGCTCTGTTTCGACAATGACATGTCTTTTCCTGAAGACGTGTCATAGATCCTGGACAGTGATTATCTGTTTATTTAAAGTAAGCTCCGAATCATGATGTAGTATGTACAAGAATTAAGTATTTTATTTTCATTCCACAGTTGCTATTGTTCTGTTTTGATCATGCACGGGAATCACATGGATGTAATTATTGGATAGAAAGGGATTTTTCTGCTTGTTTCTTCAGTTGCAAATCCCGAGGACGTCGCAGGAACTTAAAATGTTAAATGATGTCGCTGAGTAGATCAAGTTTATAAACTTGGATATATACATTATAAAGCAACGTATGAATTACAACAAAGAGCGGTCTAGTTACATTATGAAAACTGCATAGCATTATCGACAGCACAAAGTGGTATAGCTAAGCAAGACATAAGGGTATTTTCCAAGAAATTATTACCGACTGGCAAGTTATGTAACGGGATTCTCACAAAAGGTTTTCCAATACTCCTTGATTGCCATTGGAGCATCAGCTTTGAGACTAATTTCAGGTTCCCAGGTCGCTTCGTCGTCTGAATAACCATACCAGAACACATGATACTCGATCCCAGTCATGCCTGCACGATGGTTCCCAACATGGCTAATCGTATATCGCTTCTCCACTAAAAGTTTTTTTTCCGGCCGTATCCGTGGAACTTTACGTGCGGGGTGAGCCCAAGCCTTAGGCAGGGAAGGATATGCGGGGTAATCCATTGTAGACGGGATGAAATTGCGACGAATCTCGGTCCGCCTGCCTTTGAACTCCGGATGTGATAATCGACAGTATTTGTCAACTTCGCAAATTGTGTGCTCCATATCTGCTACATTCATTGGGAGGTGATTAGGTCCTAGTCCGGTAAGTTGGAGACCAAGTCTGTTGAAATGGTAGTCCTGTGTTTCGACGAGCCAACGAATAACATCAATCTCAAAGGTTTTAACTGCAGCCCTCCCCCTCGCCATATTAGCTTTACCGAATAGCTTTGTGAGCCCAGAGGATGCGCCCAGACCAGGGACAACAAAATCGTCTGGGTGAAAGTTGATGACATCGGTATATGAAAGATTTAACATTAGTTGATATGTCGTAAAGTCTCCCATACTTGGAAAAGAGACGAGGTATTCAAAAATGTCGGCCATGTAGGTCGCTGACGCTAATTTCAGTGGGAGTTCGTTTTCCATGAGAACTTCTAGCAAGCAGAGGTGGTTCGTAAAATTATCTTTGTATTCGAATTTAGGGGCCGGTTTGATGAATGAGCCGGTATAAAGAGTAGTTCCGAAGCGCTTCGCTCGACCGAGAACGGCTTGGTATTTTTTGCGATTATATGTTGCCCAAGTGAGGGGTCCCAGTTCGTTGGTGAGGAGCTCCCAGGTTTCAATTTTCGTAAACATGTTGAACAGTGTCACACGAAAGACAACTTCCACTATATCTTGGGAGCCTTTTTCTATCACTTCACAAATGAGGTATTGACATACTTTATCAAGTACGCGGTATGTGTTACAGAAAAAATATTTCCGCAAAATTGAGTCGTTTGTCCATCTAGTAAACAAAACAAAGTTGTGAAAACAATTTACATTTAGTTGAAAAAGTGTATTACGTACGGAGCCGCCATTCCAGCACGACGCTTATCGTCTATCGCCTTCCTTTCCGCTGCGAATCTCCATAGAGTATCGAACGCCACAGTAGGTCTCAATTCAATACCACTGATTATGAGTGTTTCATGGCGCGGTTTGGCAGGTTTTATCGCGTAGCATGGTTCAGACTTTCTACTGGGTAGAAGTCTGCGTCCGATCCCGGGTTTTCTCCGCGGTAGTTTAGTGATTATTTGAATTTCTCCACACTCTATGCTTTCGTCGTCATCGGAACAAGAAGTTAAATCTGATACAGGGGTCCGCGTGCGCGTGGTATACACGGTATGGGATTTTCTAGGTGCCTTATTAATGAAGAAACACGCGTCGTCTTCAGCATCTGACGTGTCTCCAGTACGAATTGGTGGCATCAATGGGGTATTTGTTGTAAAACCACGACACAGCTGTTGGAGGAGGGTATAAGGAAATAACTGTGTAAATAGACACATCAATAAAATAAAATAAAAATAGGAATAAACTACCAACCTTGCAATGGGAGTCCCAGACCCGCAAAAAAGCAAGTCAGAGAAACTAAAATTGTAACTCAACCGAATATATTCAGATATAATTCTCACGGTTATTTCAATCCGGTAAGGTCAATAATTGCCATAATTGGTCTTCATATGAAAAACTGTTTCTACTACATGCTATATGGAATCATTCGGAGGGCAAAGCAGTGACGTTCCACCTTGATATTCGAATAAATCTAGGGAGCTTCTGATATATCCCAGGCTGAATGATCAAAATTTGGTAATGAGAGAGCTTTCAGAAATAACAAGGACAAATAGCCCGCCATTTGCACCAGACTTGGATCTAAATTCAATGTTTATTTTCTGTAATTCAGGGTGTTCACACGCCGTCGTCCCACAGTTTAATCGCTCTTTCGTTAAGAATGGCATCGTTGACCTAAAAGGACACTTTGTAAATTGTCTATGCTGTGCAGCACACGACCGCATTTCTTCCAACAGTTGTAACTTTCCGCGTCATAGCTCACGCATTTTCATTTCCCCAATCTGACCATCTATCTGCATCTTGAGGTCCTTTTTTTCTATGACACTGATGGATTCATCGACAACAGCAGTTATCAGCTCTGCCAACGAGCTACTCGCAGTCCATTCAGCTTTGGTTCAGCATTTACGAGCAACGCAACTAGCTCACAGGCAACAGCTCCACTCTTTACAATCACCACCCTTGGACGTTTTGAAACTCCCTATCATCCACTCTCCCTCTTCTTCACCTCCTCCTGATGACTCACCACCTGCTTCTCCAAGCGTTGACACCCAGCAAGATCAAAGGGCTGACCTCCCACCCGCCAAACGCGCACGTGTTGCTAGATACCATAATTATGTGCCCGAGGAAGAAACTATCAGAAATGACTACTCGCAGAGATATGTTGATAGCGGAGAATGGCCTCAAAACTGGGTTCTTGGTGCTGAACAAGATAGACGATTTGAAGAGTACGTTTCTATGATATTGCTACCTACCTCATAATTTAATTCGAAATCTAGATATCCAAAGCAGCAACGCCTTCTGAATTTGAAGATGTCTTCTGTAAATGCTCATTCATTACCTCCATTCTACCTTAAACATTCGGAATTGCCTGTACTACATCGCAGCAAATTTGATGTCATCTTGCTCGACCCATCATTTTCATCGTCTTTTACATGGGATCACTTGCAAGAACTACCAATACCAATCCTTGCAGCAGATCCTAGCTTTGTTTTTATGTGGGTTGGAAGTGGAGCAGGAGAAGGTCTTGAGCGAGGACGGGAAGTTCTAGCTAAGTGGGGTTACCGACGATGTGAAGATGTAGTCTGGGTAAAAACAAACAAGACGACAAATCAAGGTCCAGGAGTAAGGTTAACTCATTGTAAACTTGATGTCTTACTGAACAATTTATTAGACGGATCCACCGACAACATCGTTGCTAACAAGGACAAAACAACATTGCTTGATTGGAATTCGAGGAACAGTTCGTCGATCAACCGACAGCTGGTTTGTTCATTGTAACGTCGGTAGGTATATTCAGTGCCCTAGTTACTCCCCATCCGTTTATTGAATAACATCTGCAGATACCGATGTAATCATATGGGAAGGTGACCCAGCAGATCCGACTCGTAAACCACCGGAAATGTACACTCTCATCGAAAACTTCTGTCTCGGAACTCGTCGCCTAGAAATTTTTGGGCGTCCCTCATCCTTGAGAAGGGGTTGGGTCACTGTCCTTGGCCCTGGTCATCATGAACACCTATGGGCATCAGAAGATGGTTCCGTGCGGGTTGGCGGAGAGGAAGGCGGCCATGCAACTATATGGCGGCACGATACATGGGAAGAAGGCATAAAAGAAATGTCAAATGGCAACAAGGCAGTTGTTCCTATGACTCAGGAGATTGACAACCTCAGGCCAAAATCACCAGTCAGGAATGGTGGCCCATCTGTTTCATCAACCGGGGGATCTGGTGGGGGTATGGCAACAAATCTCAACCAGAATAGATTCGGGTCTGGGAACAGGGGCCAATTCCCCAATAACAATGGACTTGCGGGTCCAGGTCAAATGATGGGGCACAATCAAATGATGACACAGCCCATGATTGGGATGGGCGTACACCAACTTGGAATCGGGATGAGCCCTCCTGTGGGGGTCGAGGACATGATGGGAAACTGGAACCCGATGTTGAATGGGATGAACGGGATGAACGTGGGAGGCCTAGGCGGTTTGCCGAATGGAGGGCTGGGAAATATCAGTGGCGTCGGTGGTTTGGGCATGAACTTTATGGGACAGATAGGCATGAACAATGGTTTCCAGGGGCCAGGCCCTGTGTTTGGAGCTAACATACCCAACATACTGATGATCAACGGACCAATGAACGGGATTGGGATGAGATGGGGAGACCAAGGGCAGTATGGTATGGAAGCTGGGTGGGATGCTGATGCGATGATGAACATGGGTGTCCCTGGTATGATCGGAGGAATGAACATGGGTGCAATGCAGCATATGAATGGCATGGGTATGCCGAATCAGTGGAGTGGCACTGGTACATATGAGGACTTTCGTTAGTTATCCAATGCGTAATCTTGAAGGGCCCCCCCTTACTATTTATTTCGTTTGGTCATGAAATGTGATACATTGTACGGACGTTTGTATGTTAATGGTTAATGCAATTTATTGTCATCTACGATTCTTCATGTAAGATGCATCGATGAACTTTCGACATAATGATATGTAACCTAATGGTTCATCACTTCTCCCGAGGAAAATTTTCCAATACCAAGGCTTATCATATTTGCCTGCGAGTGTATTGGTGAACTCTAATAAAGCGTGACCATGTGTAGCTCGGGAGTTCTGTGATAACTTCAAGTGCAGCCGTATAGGAAGGTGATGACATCGGATTATTTCTTCCCCGCGCATGAACTCATCGATTCGATCATCTTCGAGCAATAAAAGTAATACTCTGTCGTGGGACGCATCTTCGCGAAACAGGTGTACACCGGGCTTGACGGAACGTCTGGACTTCGAGAAATCTGATCATAGTTATCTGAAAACCTGTTGGGGGAAGCTAGTGCTCCACTTCCACGCTTTTACCTCACGCGCCCTACTTAGTTGTAATGTGAACGGCTTCAACTATGATTGAGTCATATCAAAAAAGCCCAGAAGCGAATACCGAAGATCTGGGTAGGCAAGTGATTCATCCACACAATAATACCACTAACATAATTTTAAAAATCAATCCAAATCATCACCGTAACTGCATTGGCCAATCTAAGTAGTTTATCCAGGATACACATGCGTCCATATAACATGAATCATGATCTGAGCCAAGTCTAGAAAAGTCTGGGCAGAGGCGTCGTTTATAAAAAGTCGGAAGCCGTAAGAGGTTATTATGTAATCTAATATTTTTGAAATCGTTTCTGGAAAAAGAAAGTTTTTGGTCTGTTGTTTGGGAATCCAAATTATCAAAGACAACACTAATATTCTCATTTGATATGGGCAAGAAAGCTAATAAAGCTACTAAAAAGTTTGCTTCTAGTGGTCAGCTAAAGAAGACAATTCAGGCAAGGCAAAAAAGACAACAAATACGTAGAAAAGTCGAAGCGCGGCAAGGTACAAAAAAATTGAAGAAATCTGCAGTTGACCAGGAAAACGAGAACGATGAAGAAGATGTAGATACGCAAGAAATGTCTGGCGCTAAGAAGCGGTGAGTGTGTTCTTTTGGACGGTAGAACATTTTCAATAGCCAAAAATCTTTAGCATGACAGTTGATGACTTTCTTAATGGTAATTTCATGGACGATGATGACGATGAAATTGAGGGCGGTGATGAAGAGGTAGGCTGGCTCTTAAAGGACTTACTCGTCTAAGAAGGCTAATATATACGCAGGATGAAGAGGATAGTGGCAGCGAGGAGGATGAAGACGTTGATATGGATGCAGAATCATTTGCATCAGTGGATGAGCTGGATGGTAAAGACGCACATTCCTCGTTGCATGTCAAATCTCAACTCTCATGCAGAACAGGATGGACTATATATGCAAGAGCTCTCACAACTAGCGGAGAAAGACCCAGAATTTTACAAATATCTTCAAGAAAATGACCGCGAACTTCTAGACTTCAACCCTGAAAGTAAACTAGAAGAGTCAGATAACGAGTCGGTTGGAGAGGACGACGCTATGGAAGATGCACAAATACCTAGACTCACAAATGTGCAGCTCCAGAACTGGCAGAAGGCACTCCTCGAAGTACGTTTAAGCATCTTAATTTGTTGAAGTCTTTCTCATGCACTCTTCGAAGACACATTCATTGAAAGCACTTCGTAAACTCCTGATAGCCTTCAGAGCAGCAGCCCATATGAACGAAGACAAACAAGTTTTTGCGTGGAGCATTGACAACTCTTCTGGTACTTCTCCCCTAACTCCCGTCCAGTCACTTGATTAATATCACGAAACAGTCTACACAAAACTCGTGAATACTGCCCTTGTCTACACTCCAATTATATTGGGCCATCACATACCCTATAAAACTCTAGCTAATGGCAAGATGTGAGTTAATATTATCAATATAAATTTAATTACTTATAATTACGAACAGAAAACCACCTACCCAAACTCCCAAGTTTAAAACACTCCAGAAACTAATTATTTCATATTTCCACAACATCATGCATATCCTACCTCAATTAACGGACAAGGATATTCTCCGACTCGCACTGAATGAAAGTTCTAAACTTATACCATATGTACTTAGCAGCAGAAAAACTATTAAGATGTACCTGAAGGTGTGTTACATATCTCACCATCTTTCTATTATTGGCATTACTCACATCACCCAAGCACTGCTTAGAACTTTGGGCAACTGCAGATGACAGCGTGCGCATTGCCGCATTCCTCGGGATAAGAAAATTAGCATCTACACCTGATAAATCAATTATTGATAATGTCTTCAAGGTCTGTTAACTTTAGCAACCGAATATGACCAATTTGACTAAGTTTTATAGGCAACGTATCTGACGTTGATACGGTCGTCAAAATCTACTAGTACATACACACTACCATCAATCAATCTCATGAAAAATTCAGCATCAGAAGTATTCTGTGTTGATCATGCTACCACATATCAACATGCTTTTGGTTATATCCGACAGCTCGCCATACACCTACGAAATAGTATGAAAATTAAGACTAAGGTTGATTCTTGTTTTCTATTCATTGACAGGGTATTGACCTTTGGTATCATTATCAGGAGGCCTACAAGCAGGTATACAATTGGCAATATATCCATTGTGTTGATTTTTGGTGTATTGTATTAGCAAGAGCGTGTGATAAAAAGACGGAACTCGAAAATGGGAAAGAGAGTGAACTTCGACCATTGATCTACCCCCTTGTGCAAGTTAGCTTGGGATCCATTAAGTGAGTGTGTTATTTGAATTTATATCGGAGATTTTATAATTTTATCTTGTTGTACGTTAGATTAATTCCCAACAGTCGCTCCCACCCATTCCATCTTCACATCATACGCTCTCTACTTCATCTCACCAGTCACACCGAGACTTACGTTCCTCTTTCGCCTTACCTCATTCCAATTCTCACATCCGTGCTGTCACCATCGGCACGACCGAAGTCTTCCACGTTACGGCCCCTTGATCTTGAAGTTCAGATCCGAGTTCCTCAACAGTATTTAAAGACACGAGTTTACTCCGAGGGTATCACAGAAGAATCTGTTTTTACTCTAGCCGAATGGCTTGCCAGTCCCTGTGTCCATGGAAGCATTGCTTTTCCCGAAATAATAGTTCCGATTTCTGTGCTTCTGCGTAAACACATCAAGAGTGCGAGGACAGGGACAACGAAAGAACAAGGTCTTATCAAAACCCTTTTGGAACGTTTGGAAGATACTTCACGCTGGATGGAGACGAAGCGAAAAGGAGTGTCTTTTGCTCCGGGAAAACTAGCAGATGTCGCAGAGTGGGAAAACAAGATCAAGGACAATCTTGCTGACAGCCCTTTGAACAAGTACCTCAAAGTACAACGGAAAGCCCGAGAGAAACGTCGCCAACTTCTTGATAAAGTATGTCGTCCAGTCTTTATAACTGAGAACGCGAGCTCAATCTATTAACAGGCGAGGGATGATCAACACGAAATAATTGAGGAGTGAGCCGTGGAGGATAGTTCGCTTGTTTTTTGAGCTTGGCCAGTAATCTATCCGCGTTATTGTTATAAGCCTACAAAATATACTGCGAAAGCAGAAAGCATGTATAGAGCTGAAGAAACGACTAATGTGAAGCAATTGTTGTAATTTAACGGCTAGTAGAAAAAAGTATTGATATGAATCTGTTCTTGAATCATTAACATTGACAAAAGAATGGTGGCAATACGCATGATGCTTGATGAGATAAACTTCGGCAATCAGAGGCGGGTGAAAACGGTCCAACGAAACATCAGCGAGTTGCTAATAAAACGTGGTTAAAGACCTCGGATCGTAGACCTATCACCTGTGTACAGCGTCGTTCGCATCCAACCGTTGACGCATTTTGGTTCAAACATAATGCGGGATCACCATATTCCAAAGAAGATCTTCCACCATGGTCGTTTTATGCCTTGCGCACTTTTTTCATACCCTTCAACTAGTCTTTCGTAATGGTGTGGCATTGACGGTGGTTGGAGCATCTTTTTCCCTAAGGGATACTGGAGATGGGATGAATTAATATGAATACTGCTTCCGATGAAATATTTAGGCACCTCATTCTGCACAGCATTATCTTGCAATGCTCGAGCTGCCCTTACGACTTGGGGTGTGAGAGTTGGATGTGAGGAGAGACTCTTTAAAAACGTTTGTAGCTGGAGGTTGGGGCGAAAAGGATCTCTTGTCCAGTTGTCGGCAATTACGCTCAATTTATGAGCCAAGTTCCTTGACATGGTGGTACCTTGCAAGTGATGAGAGTGACCAGATGTCTCATCGTCACACCAAAAAAACTCAGCCGGCTTTTCTGCCCTGAATTTTAATCAAGTTCCGTTCTTGTCATGCACCGCTTGAATACGCGAGATAATCGATATGGAAAAATGCTTGTCAAACACTAGCTTGAAAATGAAGCCCATGAAATTGTTTCATACTGAACCGAACTACGTCAATTTTTGTCATTGTAGGACACATTGCAGAAGCTAGTGAAGCTTGAGCTTGATGCTTGATGCTTTCTCTCCAACCACAGAGAATTTATGACACTGGTCGTGTTGGATAGATGGCTGCAGACGCCATGTGGTCGCTGGGATCCAATCATGTTGATGCACAGCCACCAGGCACTTTGCAACCGAAAGAAGCTGAAGGCGACCAACAGCAGCAAGTTTCTTACCAACCCCTCTCACCAATGGGTTGTTGTGGTGAACCCAACGACGACAGCAACGCTGCTGTCGTACATCAAACTCGACCCAATGGCCTCATAATAGACCAGCCTACCGCCCATCCAGGTTTTGAGAAACCTCACAGCTTTCAGCCGCCAACCATATCGACGCCTCTGCCCGTGCACAACTATGGCCAAAACGGCTTTGATCCGCCAAATGCTTGGGGTACATCCCATTCACCACCACCTACAATGACTCAGTTTGGAACTCCCAATATATCCCCACCGAACTCTCCAGGATTTGGTAAAGGATACGTGAACGGTACTATAACCAGGCCACTATCAGCCTCTTCACGTTCACATTCACATTCACCTCCCCCAATCGGTATTTCTCATTCTATGGCATCCTATGATCACCAGCGACAAACCAGTGTAATCCAACTCCCATCAGATGAGGGAAAAATTTCAATATCAATTGACTTCGGTTTGTGCTCGATTAACCTCCATTTGGTACCTACTCAAGGTAAATTCTAGGGACTACATTTTCAGGCGTTGTAAGTATAAGCAGAAATCTACTTGAGATAATCACCACTCATACATTCCAGGCATATGGCTCCTCACGCGTAGCTAATGGTAAAGTGCAACAGATCCTTAATTGGCCTGGTTCGTTCGAAACTTTCCGCAAGGTAAATAATCCCTTCAGGTTTTGGGCTATAGTTGGTTACACTAGTTTTAATAAAATCCGCAGATACCCACTTGTTTGCTTTATGATGAATATGGCCGAGTTATTGCGTGGGGCTTGGAAGCAAAGAACGCTAGTCCCATGCCAGGGACAATTAGATGTGAATGGTTCAAACTGTTCCTCGAACCCCGTGCTCTTCGTGATGAATCAGCTGTTGACCCCAGGCTTCCTTCTATACCAGTAAGCACATTGTTATCCTTGCTAGAGCTGCTATTGAGCGACATTTTATAGCCAGGGAAGAAAGCAATTGATCTCATCATAGATTTCTTGAGTGCTATATGGGAGTATGCGAAGGAACAGATAACCCAAGAAATCGGCGCCATTGCAGACCTTGGTATGTTTCCAACTCTTTTGATACTTTCCACCCTCAAACCCTCTTCAGATTCTGCGGACGTGTGGCTGACTGTTCCAGCCGCTTGGGATGCCAAGGGTTGCGATATGATGCGGTCAGCTGCGATAGCCGCGGGACTCGTACAAAGTGCCAGGGCTGGTGACAGAGATTGGAGAGACAGGTTAAGGATCATAACAGAGCCTGAAGCCGCGGCAGTTCATTGCGCTCACTTCAGCAACCTACATCATTTGAAGCCATCGCAGAATTTTATGGTGTGTGATGCTGGTGGAGGTACCGTCGATCTTGCTGTGTACAAAGTGAGCTTTAGTGATAACCTTAATGATAACGTCGAAAATTTTTTTCCGCGGATGTAGATAATCGGGCAGATGGCAAACTTGGAGATTGCAGAGATGTGTGCTCGGTCTGGTGCTAATTGCGGTAGTCTGTTTCTTGACCTACGCTTCCGAGAGCTTGTCAAGGTAGGGTTCGGCATTTTCCTTACATTCGATTCATGAGGGCTCACCGAGAATGCAGACCCTCTTGGCCGATCATCCTGCTCATCTTGATTCTGCATCTTTGGCTTATTTTAGTCAGTACAATCAATTGCGTGACAGCAATTCAAATTATTCTAATTGTTGTAAAAGTGCATTCATTCAGCGAAAGCGACAAGCTGAATTACGCCGGCGTCCAGGATGATGGTGTGTGTCATAGCTTTTATTACAATACAACATGAAGGAGGCTTATGTGATGACTCTGTAGATAATATGTTCCACTTCAATTGTTTCAATGTCGAAGATCCTCATGATCCAACTGTTGGATTGATCAATGGACAGCTATCGATCCCAGGGAATCTCCTACGGAGAGAAGTATTTGATCCCGTTGTCAATGAGGTGTGTTTTCGAAATATATTTGTATTCAAATTCAGGATCTGAGGGTTAAATAAATTCTGCAGGTACTCCATTTGATTGAGGAGCAAACGCGGAAGATCGACCAAAGAATGGACGCACTTCTTCTCGTGGGAGGTTTTGCTGGGAGTGAGTATCTAAAGCAACGTGTCGAGGTCTGGAACCAATTAGTACAACTGGGTCTCAGCTGGTATTCTCAACATGTGTCATTTAGGAACAATTCTCATCTACGATTCGGGTCATTTCGAGGCCACCGGATTCAGATACGGCAACCCTCCGTGGTGCTGCATTGTACGGCTTAGCACGAAGACCCTTGGTATCCAGCGTTATTGCTCCGCGTTCCTACATCATGAAGGTACGCGCCGTTTGGTGGCATCCTCCTTCACTACACTCACGTAATCACACCGCGTTCCCGTTTAGGTGAAACTTCCGGCCGAGCAAGAAGACTGGCTAAAGCGTCCAGCTTATATAAAAAACAATGACGCAGGTGTCCCCATTTGCGAAAACAGGTACATCGACCCTTTGCTTCTCATGACTGCTCTGAACGAGCCGGCGGCTCGGCCCTGTCAGGTTGCAATACCTTGTATCAAAGGGAGCCATTCTTAGAAAAGGGTAAGTACTCCAGCGCTGGTTCTCATGATATCCAACTGACTCGCCACGTAGACAGCGACTATCCACGAAATTTTGGTAATCGCCTGTTCTGATTTGCTACACCATAATAGCTAATTTCTCTTTTAGCAAATATTCCAAGACAGCATCAGGTAGAAATTTGTGCGTTTGGTTTTGGTTTTGATTTTGATGGTTGCAGATTCCTCTTTTGTGGCCGTTTTGTATACAAGTGATACAGACAAGCTGATGCGCTATACCGACGAAGGGGAGACTTCAGAGCTATGTAAATGGACGGTAGATCTGTCAACACTCCCCGATTTTCGCATGAACGCCGCAACACAGCCGGTTGGAGGATTCTATACAGGTACCCCAAAGAATTCGCACCTTAACCAGGGAATGTATATTGACATTCGAGAGCAGAATTCGAGCTTGGATTGGAGCTTGATAGTGCCGAAGTTCGGGGGATTTTGCTTTATAATAACCAAGAATGGGGAAGGTTCGCAGGTTCTAAAATCAGTATTTATTTTGGAAACTAACTTGCCATCACAAGGGTTACATTCGATTTCCTGGATTGAAGTATTCGTATTGAAAGTGCGATGGACGGAACGAGATGTGATATCCTATCTCGATTAATATGAATGGGTAGTTGCAGGCGTGAGGGTATGAACTTGAGCTCTAATTGAGAAGTGTTTGCGGTAGTATCCGAAAGACAACCTATCATATGATTGCTATTTAATCACACTTGGTGTTGTCAAATTCCGTCTGGGTCGCATGAGATGTGAGGTGGTTTAATTCGCATCGAATTTGAGATCAAGATTAGATGTGAGCTGTGCGGCTGTGAACGGGTACTAGTACTGGAAAGCACTGAATTAGGTGCCGATGGCGATGATGTGATGGTGTGTTAACGGACCTCATTGTTTACGTTGAACCGATGTGATGCCAACAACGCCATTGAGGGAGAATGTTTGCAAAAAAAGGAACTGGAGAGAGCTGCAAATAACCATAATTAATTTGTCAGTAATATTATGTGTACCTGGATGGGGCAAACTGTGATAAACTTTTATATATATTTTTTTTTCTTTACACATTGATGAAAAAGGTAAGAAGCCTTGTGGCCTTATCGGAGTGTTCCCTCGCTCGGGATCTGTACATAGGCACCAATGGCTGCAAATAATTTTCACCTTGGGTCTTTAAAACATAACCACATCGTTCGGCTATTTCCATCGGTATATCCCGTCTCTCCAGGTATCGATCGCGCATCACTTCTGTCCTGCTCTGCATTTCTTATAAAGCGTCGGACAATGTGTTCTCCCTCTCCTCACTTTCATTCCAAATGTCTCATACTTCTCCTCTATCTCTCCCCCTCAATGCCATTTATTCCCAATTGCATCCCGTGACCCTTGCCCCAAACGCTCCACGCGCTCATTTCATTAATTGGGGCAGGTCCTTTCGCTGTACCCCTCTTGCCGTTTTTGAGCCAGAAAATGAGTCTCAGTGCGAGCTAATTCTTGAGCTCGCAAGACGCGAAGGCAAGGTTGTCAGAGCGGTAGGCGCAGGTCACAGCCCAAGCGATCTAGCGTGCACCAATGATTTCATGCTGCGCACTACAAAATTAAATAAAATACTGGAGGTACGGATCTAATCGTGCACGCGCAGTCATACGTTCTATGGAGCGTTCGCATATATTCCATGTTCTGACTCGTTCGGTAGATCAATGTGGAAAAGAGATATATCGTCGCACAAGGAGGCATCACACTCCACGCTCTCCACGCTGAACTCGCAAAATACAACCTGGCTATGATTAATTGTGGTTCAATCTCGGACCAATCTCTTGCCGGTATCGTAACCACGGCCACCCACGGCTCAGGAATAAACTATGGCGTTCTATCAACACATGTAATAGCTCTAACTCTCCTCCTGGCAGACGGTTCCCGCGTATTCTGCTCCCGTATCGAGCGTCCTGATTTATTCACCGCGTCAATATGTGGCTTGGGGTCCACGGGTATCATTCTGAGCATACAACTAGAAGTAGAACCTGCCTTCCGTCTGAAAGAAGTCCAAGAATCAGTTCCTTTCGAAGACGTAATGCGTAATATGGACAAGATGGTTCACTCCGCCGAACACGTCAGATTCTGGTGGTTTCCCACCACAGATACTATACGCTGCAGTTATGCAAATCGTACAACAGAGGTACATGAATTTTTGGTCTAGTTTAGGAAAACTCTGATTCATTCTAAACAGCCAAAACGGCCGGCTGGAAGCTGGTGGTGGCATACATTTTTGGGACATCATGTAATCCAACTTCTTTTATTCTTGGGTCGCTATATGCTATTTTTGAATACCTGGATCGCTGGATTTGCTTGCTGGTTGGTCAGTACTAGGACCGTAGGTATAGACGATAGCCATCGTATATTTAATGTTGACTGCCGTGTAAGCATTTACCGAGAACTCCGGTTTTTTCACATATCTGAGAATTTTGTTTTTTTAGTATCCCCAGCATACAACCGAGTGGGCGATACCGTATGAGAACACTATTCCGTGCCTTCGCGAACTACGGACATACTTGGAACAAGAACTTCTGGATCCCCACGGCCTGAGGCCGCATTTTCCGGTTGAAGTCAGGTATACTTCAGCTGACGATATCTGGCTTAGCCCAAGCAACGGGAGACGTACTTGCTGGATCGGAATCGTTCAATACAAGTATGTTTTCTTGTTATTAGCCGACTTCTTATGTGGTTCCTGACCATGTCGTCAGGCCTTACGGCTTCAACGTTCCATATCGAAAACTCTTCGAGAATTTTGAAAACATAGTTGGCCGGTATCAGGGACGACCTCATTGGGCCAAAGCTCACCGTCTGCGTCCGGAGACCCTCCGAAAAATCTACCCTCGGTTCGAAGATTTCACCCGGGTTATTGAAGACGTTGATCCGTCCGGTATATTCCGTAACGAATATGTTCAGCGTCATATTTTGGGAAGGCCAATTGACCCTAGGATTTTCAAAACTCGTGCGGCTTGAGCTAGAGTCCTCACCTTGGGCCCACTAAAAAAATTACTTATTATATTTTATTGCTACCTTATCTTGTTTGATACATTGTTATTTCTCAAATACCGTGGAGGTTTATAGATGACTGGAATAAAGTCAAATACCCGTTTGCTCTCAAAGCCCTAGTTGCTCTTTAATAGACTCTCGCACGATCTTCTCATATTCTTCTCGATTGTCTCGGTACAACTTACAACAATCTATATTGGCTCCACTTTCTAGGTTAGGTTCTATATCAAATTCAGGTTAGTTGATGAGCCATGCGGAAGTTTGAGGGTGCTTGATATAGAAACATACCGGCTAACATTGAAATAACACTAAGGATGACTTTTTCTACGCTTTGAACGGGACTCCATCTTTCGGAGGCCTGTTCATACATAGTTGGGTCGTCGCCAGGGGTATGCAGAATTGAAATGCACACGTTCCCATCAGGGTATACTGCGCATATATCAATATGACCCGACCAGGAACAAAAAAGTCGGCAAGAAAAAAACCTACTGTTCGGATGAAACAACGGGGGCTCAAATTTCATCTTGAAAGGCGAAAGAGGGTAATCAGACGGCTTGACAGATCCCATATCTAGAGTGTGAATCCCCGACTAAACGTATTCTCCACGGTAATGAACGACTCACGAATGTCAGCTTGGCCGAAAAAACACCTCCTTCCTGATTACGATGAGAGCCTGTGCTATGGAGCATGAAGGAATTTTTGGAGAAGTGCTTACAAAAGGTGTATCTTTGGGACCGCAGATGAGGGCTTCCCAAGTGAAGAAGTCTGATTCGGAGATGGGGCCTGTGCGCACGGCGGGTTTGTTATCAGTAAAGTATTGGTGATGGGGTAAAGGGCTCAGTCCAAACCGGCAGTGAACATTCCATCTGGGGAGCCTATTCGCACAGAATTATTGGTGTTGAAGAATAAGGACTGATTAAAGATTCATACCACCAGAGGTGAGTTGTTTGTATTCGGTCATTAGACGCCTAAGAGCAGTAGCACTGCTGGTTGAGCTTCTAGAAGCCATTTTTGGGGTTGAATTGGAATTGAGTTGTGCGGTGAGATGTGTGTGATGTAGCACGGACAGGAAAAGTAGGCAAAGATGCGGAGAGCTGGTGTTTGTGTGCCTCGGCCACGTCTAAACTCCGCGATGTCGATCCTAAACTTAGGGTCCACTGTACATATGCTATTGAGCCTGTTGCCCGGTATATCACCTCTTTATCTGCTTTCAAATGTCCTGTATTTAGGGCTTTTCATATCAGGTATACTACACCCAACCGCTTCTCCCCAGCCTCCAGTATCTATCGGAGATCACGGGGAAGAACATCGAGAATTTGTGCTCACTTCTTACTTACAAAAACCTGATTGCAATAACGTACAGCACATGCTTCTCATGGACAGGATATATTCTACTTGTTTATAATTCGCGGTGCTATTTTAGATTGTAACCTTCATACATCTTTTCAGGCCTTGAGTCCGTTCTGATAGGTATACGTTGCATTTCGCAGACCGGGAACAATGCATGCTTTTGAACTCGTGTGTTAGAACACTCGTGCTCAAGATTGTCATGTGTCAGTGGTTCAATCATTCATCTAGGTATCTGCACACAGCTATATACAATTCAGGGGATATTATACCACCCAAACCCCTAGCAGAGGAACCTTGATTGTCACAACGTTTTGATCTCCTAGTCGTCACTTGTGCGGTGACGGGGAAGCTTTGCCCGTGGCATTTTCAAAAATCTTTGGAGTAAGTCATGGGAACACGGCATCATGCATCGTCGAGTACTAGCCTAGGAACCACATTCATGGCCATCAACTAGAAATACAGGCGTTAGAGAGCGATGACCGGTAAAAAAAAAGTCCGAGATGGTCATACCTCTTGGAACAGCAGTTTAGCTGCATATGGTATAGTTAACTGTGCCATCTTTTTCGAACTCTTGCAATATATGCACCACCCGTTATATCCCATCAGACCACATTCCTGACAGGCGTTCACCTCAAATTTGTCTGACGATATCATCAGACGCTCAAGTAGCAACTGCGTTGCTCCATATCCTATAAGGCAATCTCGTTCCATCTCTCCCAATCTCAGTCCGCCTTCCCGGGACCGTCCCTCAGTCGGCTGACGAGTCAGTGTTGCACGTGGTCCTCTAAAAAAGATGTTATGTTCACATTGTCACTTTGCTAGAAGGAAATCAAAGTTTACCTGGCACGAGCGTGCATTTTATCCATCACCATATGTTCTGTACGTCTGTCATTTAGAGGAAACACACAAACATAGATATAAAAAATCCACGTACTCAGTTTCTAAATGACAGGAAAGCTCGATTTTTTTAGTACACTGACAAAAAAACCCGGCGTACCTGGTAGTATATGGGACCGAAGTACACATACGCCTCTAATGGTTCGCCTGTAATCCCACTTGTCAGCATATCTTTTCCTGCATAACTGAAACCATGTTCGACAAGGATCCGGCTCATATCTTCTACCTATCAAATCATAAGAAAATTCGGTTAGTTTGACTGAATTTTTTATATTACTGACTTTTGACCCCCCGAATGCAGTTCCATACATCAACTTTCCGCTTAACACTCCAGCCTTGGAGCAACGACAGTCAGTTCATCATTTGAGGAAATGTAAATCAAAAGTCTGACCTTGCCAGCTAAGAGTTCTATCATTTTTCCAACCGTCATGCGAGATGGGAAACCATGCGGATTCATGATCGTGTCTATATCGAGAATTTAGTGTTTAACAAATACCCAAACTTCTGAAGTCACCAGGGTTGATTCCTTGATCATTAAATGGCATGTCTTCTTGGTTTACAATTAATCCACATACTCCCTTCTGCCCGTGCCGTGAAGAGAATTTGTCGCCAAGTTCTGGCCTCCGCGTTTGGCGGATAAGGACTTTTATTAATGTTTGGTCATTTTCGGTGTCACTTATCATGACCTTATCAATATTTCCTGCGACAGGAGATTTATATGTTAATGGCATATTTTTGTATGGCACAGACGCTGCTTGTCCGCTAAAAGTGTTATCCGTTGCGTTTGTTGGAGATTGCTTGTTCACGTAGACATCTCCAGGATCGACACGTTCCCCAACACCGGCTAAACCATCACTTTGGACAATATCGTACCTTTTGGAGATTTGGCCGTTTTCATCAAGCGGAGCATCCGCCAGTCGATCAAAACTAACGGTGCATCATCATCGTCAATTATTAAGTAGTCGGAATAAGGAATAACTCACGTCCCATTAGGGTATTTTCGTATTAATGTAGCATTTTTTCGCAGGACTTGACACCTTCCATATCCACGGTCAAGGCTTGCCTGCGTGGTATGAATATAATTTAGATGACATAGTCAATTACATCATCTTAATAATACTCACTTTATTGAGTATAAGGGCATCCTCGATGTCATATCCCGAATAACTCATGACCGCTACTGTTGCGTTCTGACCGGCTGGAAGGCGATCGTACCCAATTAATTCAATGGTTTTTGTTTTGACCATGGGCTGCTGCGGATACACAGATAGGTACAGCAATGTGTCAATGCGATTGAATTGGTTATAACCAATTGCACCAATTGCTTGTTTGCCCATAGCACATTGGTAGGTGTTCCGGGGTGATTGATTGTGATGGGGGTAAGGAATAAGACCTGCAACAGCTCCAAGGATAGTGAACGGTTCAATTTCCAAATGCGTTGTAGTTGGTACAATGTCCGATTCGTAAAGTGCGATGTACGTGTCATTTTCTTCGTTCACATCGAGATATTCGACAAGTCCCTTCTGAAGGAAGTCATCAAATGTTACAGTACCCTTTTTGAGATGCTAATAAATTTTATTCAAAGAAGGGTTCGAGATAAGCGATCCCGAAAAATACCGTACCGTGATATGTTGAGAAGTTACTTTTGGTTGTCCATTCTCCACAATTATCATTGGACGGCAAATGCGTCCGCCATCACTTGCGATATGAACGGCGCGGTGATGGTGGTTGATATAAACACTAACGAACTCGCTGAACCGTCGCGCTCTCCGAAGCTTTCTGAATTGAGTTACGAAACGGTTTGGATTACGGGTGAGGCCAATGATAGTTCCATTGACATTCACAATAAAGGTATGGGGACCATATATTTCCGTTCCAGTCGCGAGGCTGATGTCTACAGATTAAGGAGGAGTTTAATAGGCGTACCAAAAGATTCAATTGAAACACTGACCTTCAACACCCAGCATGAAAGCTAAGCGAATGATCGGCTCTTCCTCCGCGTCTGTTGTAATGTGTGTCATGAGGGCTAGATTTTTCACTAATCCACAAGCTTCGCCTTCCGGAGTATCACTTGGACAAAGGACCCCCCATTGACTAGGCTGTAAAGCCCGCGGACCACTGACTTTTCTTGTTTTCTCAAACTGGGAGGAGATCCGGGTCATCATTCCAAGCGCTGATATGAAGCTTAGGCGACTTAAAACATGCGTGACACCTGCCCGTTCCATTTTGAACCTTTTGAGAGACCAGTTGCCTGTTGATATAGCACGAACAAATCCAGAAGTCAAATGATCACCCTGGAATTGCATGGTGTTGTAGGCATCAAATTCGCTTGTGCGTGAAGGCTTTTTCAAGACTTTGTCGATTGCAGTTTTCAAGTTGGAGTTGTATGTTTTGAAAAGGTCCTCAAATAGCAATGCGAGAAGTTGGCCTGCACTAGGTCAGCATTAAATAATGTTGAGTGTAGGAAGGGTAGCATACTCACAGCTCAAGACGTTTGTTTCCAACATAGTCGCGATCATCAACCATGTTTCCGTCATCTATAGCCATCAGAACTCTTCGAGTCATTGTTGCCACAAATATTGCTTTAGACCTGAAATCAAGCCCATGAACAGGTACGTGCGCAAGGACGATTGTTGCTAATGCCTCAAGAGCTTCTTCCCAAGCTGGCCTACGGGGACCCATGACTCGTCTATTGACTTTAACTCTGGTGCCGATATATTCCAATGCTTGGTGACGTGTGTAGACCCCAAGTTTTGCAGCTTCTTCCAAATTGACAGCAAAACAATCCTTGTAGGTATCGGTATTACCAGCAGTCAGTAGTAGAATTTCCTTGTCAGATTGAATCCCAAGAGCTTTTAGTGCGATAACGATTGGGACATCTTCGTGAATGGAGTTGTGTCGTAGATATATTTTGCCTTTCTTGGTTGCTACATAGGTTTTTGACTTTAAACCCCCATGGGTCGATCTAAAAGTCGTCCTCAGCATTGTATGAAGACTGTGGGAAATAGTGGGTAGACGCACGAAGTACATGATGCTTGGACGACCCCTTTGACGGTGTCCGTTTCTACGATAATTCTATTCTTGCTCAACTGCTCTTGGACCAAGATAACCTTCTCTGTGCCTTTAACCACAAAGTATCCGCCAGGGTCGAGCGGGCATTCTGTCATTCTTGCAAGTTGCGCTTCACTTTTGCCTGTCAATACGCATTTGCTGCTTCTGAGCATGATGGGAAGGCGTCCTATGTTAATATTTCTTTGGACAATGTTCTTTCCTCGAGTATATTGGATTGTCACGATGATAGGTGCGCTGTATGTGATATCTCGTAATCGACACTCGTGGGGCGTTACCCGCTTGTCGATCGCTTCCATTTCGTTTCTGTCAGGGAATCCGACATTTATATCAATATACTTTAACCAGAATCGAGGATCCACGTCCGATGTGACTTTGTTATTTGCCTTGACAATGTTTTTTATGTCCACGTCGACAAAGTAATTGAAGGAGTCAATGTGTTGTTTCACAAGACCCTTGACCTTGAGAAATGCAGGTAATAAAAGCCATTTGTCCTGTTGTAACAACCATTTTATGAATACGAAACAATTTCAATCAAATCAGATTTTGCTTGCCTCTACGTTTTTTATCGGGTCTGTGAGTCCAATTCCACGCCAGTGTTGTCGATTCAGCTGTTCCCACTCACTTCCTTCCTCCATGACTATGAGCCCTCAATGAAGGAGCTCCTTGCTTCGATATTCAAATGATGCTAGTTTCAAAGGGCGTGGGCTGGAAATGATGTCTAAATCTGAAGTTATCGCTTTATTGTCACGTGTGCGGATGAATCTCTATTTTAGACAGATTTCAACCGGTATGTAGTTAGACTAAATTAACAGAACCTTTAAAACTTAACAACCAGAAACAGACACAATGGATTCTACAAAGGAGGTTCAAAGTAATTCTGAATTCTGGAAAGTTCAATTGACTTTTCTGTTCCAAGAAGTTTATGATATCATGTGACTCTTTTTTATAAAGTCAGCCAGGGGTCTCTGCCAATCTCCTGGAAACAACTTTGCTTTGTACCACCTTCTTGATATCGCGGAAGATCGAAATGCCAGCAACTCCTAAACCTTCAACTCCTTCACAATCGTCGTCCAATAGCCTGATTCTCCGTAGACAATTATTAGAACTCACGAAGCATCCAGTAGAGGGGTTCTCTGCGGGTAACTACTGTGAATCAGCTTTCATCGCTCATCTTGGCTTATTATGCAAATCAGGACTTGTTGATGACGATAATCTTTATGAGTGGGAGATCATGATCATAGGGTAAGTTTTTGGTTATATGGTGCCACTGGTTACGTTGAACAAATTACCCCAGTCCTGCAGATACTTTATAGTAAGCCCGTTCATATACATTGATGATGGTGGAGTGCTGACTAGTTATTAGTGAAGGAGGGTTTTTTAAAGCCCGATTGTCATTCCCCCCTGAATTTCCTTTGCAACCCCCCAAAATGCGCTTTATAACACCAATGTGGCACCCTAATAGTATGCATGAAACATTTATCAGGAAGAACAACAATTCACCCTACGCCTACAGTTTATCCTGATGGTGTTGTTTGTGTATCTATCCTTGTATGTTTAATTTGGTGGTTCTGCAAAGAATCAGTCTGATCTATTATAGCACGCACCTGGAGATGATCAATACGGCTATGAAGAAGCTGGAGAAAGATGGATGCCTGTGCATACAGTGGAATCAATCGTATGTTCACTTTTGACTTTTGATATATAAATATCCGAGCGTGCTGTGCAGCTTGTTAGCGTCATATCTCTGTTATCCTCCGACACTCCGAACTTGGACAGCCCGGCAAATGTGGATGCAGCTAAAGAGGTCAGAACGGATATTGAAGGTATGTACTAACAATCTTCAAAGTTTTTTTAGATCACCTCACTCTGATTTAAAAGCATATCGCAAGAAAGTACGAAGGCTGGTTCGAAGAAGTGCAGAGGAGGCATTTGACTGATTTACAACTATTGTAAACCCTACATATCTCGGCTTCCTTCTTTTTTACTTGTTATGAACACTGCATCATTCTTACGCATCGTGTCTCCTATCATACATTCATCCTTTCAACACGGGGTTTTCGAGTTGTGAGTCAGTAAGAAATGACCAGAAGATCTTCGACACCAGCTTAAATATGAATGATTGTATGAGGACTAGTTTGCGTTCAATCAAGGAGAGGGCTTATTGCGTTTCGTATCATAGAATTATATCAAACCCCTTGCTTTCCACTGTTTTCATTTGCCTCGTATTGTGCGGGAGTGAATGTTTTCTGTAAATTTTCGTCATGAGACATCCGTACAAGCTGTCAAAGAGTTGTTAAGCCACCTGTGAGAAGGCATGCATTTGCGCAATATATGGCTTTAACAGATCATTCACTGTACTAATTGTCAATTCGGAGGGAAAAGATAACAAAAGCCTTATTCTTGCTCACCGAAACGATGTCTAGCAAGTGTGGTTTTTCCTTCAAATGCCTTTGGATTCAATCAGCATAAAGTAAGAGGTGGAAAAAGCTGTTCACTTGTGACTGACTTCGCTGACGAGAACAATGGCGTAGTTCTCTCCACATCCATTTGATTCGTCTGTTATTTCCAGGTGGGTGACAGGGATGGCTTTCTTTATAGCCTTTTCGAGGTCGTTAACATTTACTGGCATTGCGTACTAGGTGTAAGTGTAGATGACTCGGAAGATTGGTTGAATATATTTGATCTGATAAGATAATAATCGATTTTCTTAATGAGTACTATTTATAGGTAATAACGTTAAAAACAAGTTTAGTCAATCATGGATCGCAATCATGGCTGCTAAAAACTCCCAGATAGAATATCCGGATTTGCGAAAAGCAGCATTCACTTTTCCTGCCATTGATAACCATGCGCACCCTCTTTTGCGACAGGCTCATCGCGATATATTCCCTTTTGAAAACTTGATTTCGGAAGCAGAAGGAAAGGCATTAACGGAGAATGCGCAATACACACTCGCGTACCTTCGTGCTGCAAAGGAGCTCGCGCCATTACTTGGCTTGGGTGGTGACGCTTCATGGGACGAAATTAAGAGAGGAAGAGGTGAACTTGAGTATACGGATCTTTGCAAGCTTTTCATGGGACCAGCTGGGATTCAGAGTATTTTGGTTGATGATGGGTTAGGAGGATCGCAGGAATTCGCGGAGAGTATTGAGTGGCATGATCAATTTACGCGTAGCCCGACGAAGCGTATTGTTAGAGTTGAAATTATTGCTCAAGTGAG
Organism: Floccularia luteovirens; assembly: GCA_009739215.1. Lineage (NCBI taxonomy): Eukaryota > Fungi > Basidiomycota > Agaricomycetes > Agaricales > Squamanitaceae > Floccularia > Floccularia luteovirens. Next base: position 747,537 of record VSJF01000009.1, read on the forward strand.
TGCAGTTGACAATATCGATGATAATCTTAGGTAGTAATGATGGCCAAATATCAGGAATTGTTGCAGGAGTTGTTGAAGCCGCATATCTCTTCGGTTTCTTTGGATACTGAGAAGATTCTCGACACGTTTTGCAAGGAATTGGAAGAACAGTTATCTAACAGTGCTCGTGATCCTATCGTTGTGGGATTCAAATCTGTTGTGTGTTATCGCACGGGATTGAATATTTCTGTCGATAAATCTCTGGATAAGTTGAAGTCCTCTCTTTTGGAAGTGTTTGAATTGTACAAGGCCGAAGGCAAGATCAAGCTCGCAAGCAAAGCATTAAATGACGAGGTAGTCAGGTGTGCGCTGAGAGTTGGAGGACGATATGGAAAGCCTGGTACTATCCCTGAATTTTGCGAATTTGTCATTAGACTGACGACCTATACAGTACAATTCCATACAGGTCTTGGTGATAATGATATTACTCTTTCACTGTCTTCTCCTGCGCATATGCAGTCAATCATCAAAGCATTCCCCGAAACAAAGTTTGTTCTGCTGCATTCTTCTTACCCATATACGAGAGATGCAGGGTACCTTACTGCTGTATACCACAATGTATACCTTGATTTTGGTGAGGTACCGTCCTATGTTATAGCTGATAGGCTATGTGCATGATAGTTTGGTTACGACAGATATTCCCGTTCGTTTCGAGGCAGGGCCAAGAATCGGTCATAAGGCAAGTTCTTGAACTTACACCGACGAACAAGATAATGTGGTCCAGTACGTGCCTATCATGTGGATTTCATGCGTATTGATTCAAATTTAATAATAATATTTGCCAGCTGATGGACATTGGTGGCCCGAATCATACTACCTCGGGGCATTTCAAGCTAGACAAGCCTTATATGTGGTATGATATCATTTTCTATCCGGTGTCAACTCTGATATTCATTATACTGGTTGAAAAGGTACTCAAAGAGTGCGTGAATGCAGGAGACTTGACAGAAAAACAGGCCATCGGCATCATAGAGAATGCATTGTTCCACAATGCGAACAGAATCTACGACTTGAAGTTGACACCACACGTCCCATCAGGTTGAAAGTACTGCAAAGTTCTTTGGCTAAACCGCATGGGGACGTCATTATAGATGTAGTAAAATATATCACCAAGAGTGGTGGCGGGGTTTCTTATAAAGTATTTAGAAAATGTTGACGTGTACGTGCGGAAGAGTCATGGGTAAAGTCTGATTCGCGAAAGAACAGATGACCTTTAGTTGTGTCGTGGAATGCCAGATGGTTAGAGCGTAATACTGTAACCTGTGTCAGAAGTGTATGATCTCAAATCACGTGAACTGGCCACGTCGAAATGACACGTCATGCTTCTCGAAAAGTCGAATAAATAGGGATTCGCTACAATTTACAAAGCCAAATCCTTTTTTTTCTTTCTCATCTTCCTTCAACATGGTTTCCCGTCGACCTAGTCGTCCGACGCGTGTCCAATCTCGGCGTCTCCTTTCTTCCCTCTCCCTCGCTGTTTTTGCTCTCTTCGCAATCATATGTCTTTGCCCCGTGGCTGTAAAAGCTGAAGAGGCTCACCCAGAATATGGGACAGTCATCGGTATTGGTACGTTTAGTTTCTAGTTTTGTGAAATCAATACAACTTTGCTCATTACATGCATATAGATCTTGGGACAACGTATGTGGACTCTTTGTAGACATCGTTTCATCTTTTAACTCTTGCTTCTCCCTGCATCTAGTTACTCTTGTGTTGGGTCAGTCTGCTACTCTTTCGTCACTATATGCGCTTCTTAACTCTTTCATAGTGTCCAAAAAGGTGGTCGTGTAGAAATTATTGCCAACGACCAGGGTCACAGAATAACGCCTTCATGGGTCAGCTTCACTGACGATGAGAGACTGTAAGATACAATTCACAATCCTAACTCCAGTTGCTGACTTGAAGCATCTTTCAGTGTCGGTGACAGCGCTAAAAATGCATTCCATTCTAACCCCCAAAACACTGTCTTCGATGCCAAACGTCTAATTGGTCGCAAGATGGACGATATGGAAATTAAACGTGACATGAAGCACTGGCCTTTCAGAGTAGTAGAGAGAAATGGCAAACCTGCTATTACAGTTCAACACAAAGGAGAAGACCGTGATTTTGTAAGTGCTTTAAATTTTTAAAAAAATTTAGTCCTTTGTTGAACTCTTTGTTCAAGACACCCGAGGAAATCAGCGCTATGGTTCTCACAAAAATGAAGGAAACTGCAGAGGCGTATCTTGGTGAAAAGGTCACCCATGCAGTTGTCACTGTACCTGCCTGTATGTCGGAGAAATCTTCAGATATTTTATGAACTAATCCTGAATTTATTATAGACTTCAATGATGCTCAACGTCAAGCGACCAAAGATGCAGGCACCATTGCAGGCCTTAATGTCTTGCGTATCATCAATGAGCCAACTGCCGCAGCCATCGCGTACGGTTTGAACAAGAAGGCCGGAGAATCTCAAATCATTGTTTACGATCTTGGTGGTGGAACATTCGATGTTTCCCTGCTCTCTATCGACGATGGTGTCTTTGAAGTTCTTGCAACTGCTGGTGATACCCATCTTGGAGGTGAAGATTTCGACAACCGCGTAATTGATTATATGGTCAAGGCTTACAAGAAGAAGACTGGTACTGATGTCAGCAAGAATTTGAGAGCTCTTGGAAAACTAAAGCGAGAGGTCGAAAAGGCAAAGAGAACCCTTTCTAGCCAGCAAAGTACTCGTTTGGAAATTGAAAGCTTTGAAGATGGCAACGACTTCTCAGAGACTTTGACCCGTGCCAAGTTCGAGGAGCTTAACATGGATCTTTTCAGGAAGACAATGAAGCCCGTTGAGCAGGTTCTCAAGGATGCAAATGTCAAAAAGGAAGATGTTGATGAGGTATGTCCAATAATAATCAGTTTTATGATTTATTCTGACATTTTGTTCTTAGGTTGTACTTGTCGGAGGTTCAACTCGTATTCCTAAAGTTCAGCAATTGTTGAAGGAATATTTCAACAAGGAGCCATCCAAGGGTATTAACCCCGATGAGGCTGTTGCATACGGTGCCGCTGTTCAGGGTGGTATTCTTTCAGGTGCCGAAGGCACTGCCGACGTTGTCCTTGTCGATGTCTGCCCACTTACTCTTGGAATTGAAACCACCGGCGGTGTTTTCACCAAATTGATTCCTCGCAACACTGTCATCCCGACTAGAAAGAGTCAAATGTGTGTTAAATTTGTTGAAGCCTGAACTTTTCACTAACCAAACGTTAGCTTCTCGACAGCTGCTGACAACCAACCTACTGTCTTGATCCAAGTGTTTGAAGGTGAACGTTCGCTCACCAAGGATAACAACTTGCTCGGCAAATTCGAGTTGTCAAGCATTCCACCTGCACCCCGCGGTGTTCCTCAAATTGAGGTCACTTTTGAAATCGATGCCAATGGTATCATGAAAGTCGCCGCTGCTGACAAGGGAACGTAAGTCTGCTTCCTTGTTTGGATTGATATTGTTTATCAATATTTCATGGATAGTGGCAAGTCGGAAAGTATCACGATTACCAATGAGAAGGGTCGCCTCTCACAAGAAGAGATTGATCGCATGGTTGCCGAGGCCGAACAATTCGCCTCGGAAGATGAAGCCCAACGTAAACGCATTGAGGCTCTCAACTCCCTTTCATCGTTCGTGTATGGACTCAAGACTCAACTGGGCGATCAAGAAGGCCTCGGTGGAAAGATTTCTAGCGAGGACAAGAAAACTATACTAGATGCCGTCAAGGAGACTACTGACTGGATTGACGAAAATGGTTCCAGTGCAAGTGTAGAAGATCTAGAAGAGAAGTTGGCTGGTATGTTTCTACCATCTCATAACTTATTAACATTTACTGAATATAATTTCCAGAGGTGCAAGGTGTTGTTAACCCAATTACATCGAAACTCTACTCGGGTGGCGGCGCCTCTGGAAGTGATGATGATGACGATGAAGCAATCCGTGACCACGACGAACTGTAATTTATGATCATACGTACTTGCATAGAGTACTTAATAAAATTCAATCATATTTTATTAAGTGTGAATGATTGATTCAGTTCTTGTTTATTGTGTGCAGTGGAACATGGGAAAAAGTGATTTACTATGTAAGTATGCTCTTTGTGAAAGCAATATATTAGCTAGTCACATATCTACAATGCTTACATTGAACGGAGCCCCCGCAACCGTTCGAGATAGCTTGTTCTGGTCAGCTTTAACCACAAATGTAGCACTTGCGAACCCAACCAAGTTTGCGAAAGCTATATAAAATAAAAATGTCAGAAATGAATGCTTATAGCATAGTATGTTGCAGTCATTGTTTCGTAGCTGTAAAATATTTAGTAAAAACTTTTTTTGAAGTTGGAAACATGGATAACGAACGTTATAGTGTCATTTTTATCTGGAGGGGTTTTTTTCTGTGTTTAGCAAGATTCCTCCTTTTTCAGATGCAAAAATGAAACTTACGCGCAAGTTCGGAAACCCAGTTGGCATGGCTATCACCCGAGAGCACAATGGGGTTGTTGATTTTTTTCTTGTAGAGAAAATCTAGGACATGAGCTCTGTTCATTCGGTAGCCACCCCAGGCATCCAAGGGAGTTGTTGATATACCAAAACGCGTTGTGTACACATTGGAAGAATACCAAAAAATTGTCGTTAAATCCCTGTTATACCCAAACATGAAGTTGCTAAGTTGAGTTGAGTGAACACAATTTGTTGACTGCCAATTAGTATTGAATGTGAACAGCTTTCTCGAAAACTAGAATTGGTTTTACATACCCTATCACTCGCCATACTGCGCCACGATGTTTTGACTCGTCTAACGTGTCAAACAACCCCATATATTGAATGGTTATGGGTATCAAAAAAAGTAAATTGATATGCAGCGAACACTCATTTTTCTTGGGCGCAGCTCCCATCAACAATCGATTTTAGGAAGGCAGCCACGGTGTTAACGTCTATCATTATGTGATCCATGTTAGTAATTGAGAACGAGGGAAAGTGGGTTGGCTCGCAATCTAAATAATACAGGAATCACTCGATATGTATAAAACTCGAAAATCAAGCCATCGCGAGGCACATACCAGTATTCCAGTAGACCTATAAAAAAGGTTACTTCAGTAATACAACAAAAAACTATCGGCAAAACATCGTTAGACCGCACATCAGTAAGACCTTATGGATATAATTAGGAACTAAGTAAAAGGTTAATGAGTCATAAATAACTCACGGGTATGAAGCATAGTCAGATCCAAAAGTCTACAATCTGGAAAATTCTCCAGATTCTGAGTTTATCGTTGACATTCACTTGACGAATTGGCACCCATTCGTGATAGGCTCTCACGGCGGCCATTTTCTTGTCAGTGAAACATGCGCCGGATGGTGAGAATAAACACCCGGCAGCGGTGTCGTTGGAATTTGCTGTGCCAGCTTTCCATGCTGGAACGGCTATATCGAGGTCGTCCTTTAATGTAAGGAGGAAATAATACAAGGTTACGAGCGAGTTGTATTGTATATTGGCGAAAATTAACAACTTACCCTATGGGGGGAAATGGACGTCTGTAAGTGATCAGGTTGTGAATGAGTTGATAACTTACCATCCGGTGATCCATGGTGCTTTCTGGTGAGCAAAGAATGGACTTTGGTCAGTTCTATACTGTGCCAATCGCTGACGGTAATCAAAGATGGTTGAAGCTTCTCTGCCAAGGACAAGTCTTCCTATTGGTCCACTATATATATGGGTGTTTAGTTGAAGAATGATAACCAAGTAGTCAAGTCTTATCCACCGTCAGTGTTTCATAAACCTTTACGCTGTCAATAAAAGCCAAGTTCTGGTAAACAATAAATGACTCACGTAGTCTCCGAGGTGGATAAATAAATCAACTGAGATATTATGCGCAGCAAATCCATATGCATTGAATCAACTTAGGGTTCAAAAAAATTGAAAATATACGAGGTACGCAAAACAGAAAAGAAAAATACGGACCAGCCTGGTATTTAGAGCATAAAAGTACTGCGAGCGTCAATTGCTTGCCACCATTGACTTTATTTACCGGAGCTTAACTAAAACGCAAATCAGCCATCCAGCAAAAACGAGTTAAAAAAAGTATCTCGTAATTTCGTAGCTTCGAATTTGACAGTCCAATCAACATCGTAGCTGGTGAATGCTTGTCCAGAATTAATAAATTTTCCTGTTAGATCTGATGACGTGCTGATTGGGACGCTTTGGTCTGCGACGGTGGTGGAGGAACCGTTGAAGGATATGGCTCTGCACGGGTCCAAAGTAGGATTGATGTGTCGAATGGATCACCCTGTTGAAAGAATAAGTGTTGTGTTTTAGAAAGGTAAATGCGTATACCATAGGTGGGTAGATACTGACGTACGCTTGCAACTGGTAGACAAAAGCCGGATTTTTTACTGGGTTGCGTGGTACAATTTTCTCTCCAAGTGTGAAATTCACTCCCCCCACCATACGAATGGGCTCTAAAGCGTAAAAAAAAATAAAGTAAATAAATGATTCACCAAAAACCCATTCAGGGATTAATCACATTACTGAAATCCCCACCGTAGAAAGTGGGGTAATGTTTATATTTGAGTTTAGTCGCATCATCCTGTGCTTGTCTGCGCACATGCTGGATTTGTCTCTTCTGCAATGCTTTCGTGTCATGCGAGAGCTGATTTGGTTTATTATTATCTAGGTTATAAGTTGCCAGTGTGTGTATGAATACGAAAAAGCTTACCTGTGAGTGATCAGAAAATGGGGAAGCAAGCTCCTTTTAAAGGGCGAGGGCGAACGAGAAGCTCCACATGTTCCAAAGGAAGCTTGCGATGCATTTGGAGATGGAAGTTATTATAAGCCCTATACTACCGCAAAACGTCAAGCTTGAAAAAAAATCGAATATGGGTCTATGAACATTAGTAACGGTATATGTTCGCCCTTGGATCTCGGACTAGACTTCTCTTGTTCATGTGCCTAGGGCTGCAGACCTCGAGTAATGATTTACATGTCACCCATTGCTCCATTCCACTTTTGGACAAGGTACTAATTAATAGGATTGTGAAGTCGTGCATGGCCGTAAGTAACATTGAGCAAGCAAAGTGTGGCGTGACATATTGGAATTCCAGAAATGAGTTGTGGTAATGACACTAACTATCTACATCACTAAAATGAAACATGGTGTGTAAATTTACTAACAGTATTGAATGATGTAACTATGCGTTGAGGGGAGAGGGGGGTACAGTGTGTGAGTTAGACTTGTATTAAACACGTATTCTTTGAGCAAGAATCTCAAGAAAAGAAAAAAACACGTGAAAACAAACCTAATCAGTCTGTACTGATACAGAATCAGCGGGAAGATACCTCATCGTCGTCGTCATCGTCCGAATATGGTGAAATCCTGATTGCACGATATACACGACGATTTCTCCCGTGGGTAGACGTTGAGTGATGGGACCCAGAACCCCGAGAGGTATTACTGGTATCATCAGAAGTATCATCCGAATCACGGTCTTGAGGAGGTATAGAGAGGACAAGTCGGAATGCATCTTTGCCGTTCAAATAAAATCGATGTAACCTCTTCTCGCGGATAAAACCTAGAGATTCGTATAATGACAGAGCGGCGTGGTTGTCGAATTCAGTTTCTAGTATTATCTGGTGAGGAATGAATTAATTTGAGTGTTTATGGGGGTGAATTGGGGGACTGAACCTCTTCGACACCATCTTCCTTCATCGCTTCAATCGAATTCTTCACAAGCGTACTAGCTATAAACGATAACAAGGGGAAAGGGGAACAGGGGAAAAAAAAACAGAGAGAGAAACCGCACCAAAAGGGTGGTTATATCCCCATGTGAATTTCTGAGATATTTCATGAGGATAGCAAAGAGTGGGGGAAATGTGACGAACCTATGCCACGTTTTCGGTACTCTTTGTCGACGCTTAGCATGGCGATGTAACCTCTGTTAGAGAGATCACGGTGCATGCTTTGTTTACAGACAATAACGCCTATCGGGGTAGAGTCGGATGCATCGCTGGGGTAAGCCTGGAAATGGGGAGTTATTGTAAATTGAATTTATCATTTGGGTAGATTGATGATACTCACAAGAAATGATAAATGTGGCCTGGAATTATAACAAAATTAGCATGATTTTGAGACGACGGGAGGACAAAGAGGTCACACGACAGCCCACGCACCATTGATGAAGAAAGTAGCGGTATGTATAAACAACGTATGGTTCGCTTAGTTCGTTCTGAACCAGAGACATTATATGAGGGAGATCATCCTCTCCCAGGTATTGACGGTAAATGATATTGGACATTTCTATCGCAAGAGGTTAGAGAGATGGTGGCTCGGTTCCAAGGTAAGTTAAGAGTTGTAATACTCGGTTCTCTATCGCATATTTGTGACAAGGAAGATGTCACCTTTTAAGTAAATGGAGATTTGCTGGCAACGTGAAACGCTGGCATACAAACTTGTAACTGTGATATATACAAAGAATGTGATATATATAACAATCCATCTGTCATCATCTATTCTCCTCGGAGGCAAGCTGTTTAAATAATACCAACACAGGAGATGGTTGTCAAGTTCATCGAATTCAAATACTGTGCCAGTTGTCACGTGCAAGTCATTCTTGCTTCTTGCTACTTCTCACACAATCCAAGGCATGCAGCGAGCAAACGATGCACATTTCTTGGGAGTACTACAATATATGGGCACGTGTACAGACAAGCAGAGACAAGTGGAACTGAGAGAAAGACAGCTTCTTAGTATCAACTGGCCAAAGGTGAGAAAAGGGGTTGAAGAAGGGGATCATCGTAACAGTGAAAAGTAACAGTAAGGAAGAACAGGAAAAGGGGACGAGTGTCAAACGCAAAGGAGGGTACGTGGTTAAGAGAGTACACAGAGTCATTAGGCATTGGACGCTAAACGTGGGCAAGGACGTGGAGGAGGGATGTATAAAGGGATTTAAAAAAGGATGAGGAATAAAATGGAGGGGGGGAGAGGACAAGTATGTTGCAGTAATGAACCCCACGACGTTTATGGGGAAAGTGAAGGCTTGATAAAGGACCCCGAGAGGTGGTGGAGAATGTAGCCGCGCCACCTCCACCATCAGCTTGAAGAACAGGAGGATCTCAACCGACGACCTTGGACCCCGACCGTTGGTGTGCCAACGGCTTATTCTTCGTCTTCTTCTTCATCACCACTTGGGCTCTTCTTTGCACCCTGTGATGATAGTGAGAAATTGGGAGACGAAAGGGGGAAAGAGACATACAGTATCATAGGCAGCTTTTTCCTCTTCTGCACGGGCCTTGTCTTTTGCGGCTTGCTCGATATATGGCTGCAGATGGATGAGTAAAGTGGACTGGGTGGAGAGAAGAAAAGAAGGGAACCTTTTTCTCTTCGTCGTCGAGCTCCTTCCACTTTGCACCTAGAAGTTTTCCAACTTCACCTGTGGGAGAATGAGATGAAAAAGGGAAGATGAAGTGAAAAAAGACGAACCAAAGCCAGCATCGGGGTTTTCGGCCTTGATTCGCTCACGCCAGTCCTGAGAGAAGAACATATAGGCAGAGAGGGCACGTTTAGGGGCATTCTTGTCTTTTTTACCCTTGCGAGGAGCTTTTTCAGCTTTTTCAGCTGCGCCGCGCTAGAGTGAGGAGTGAGGAAGGAACAGGAGTACAAAAGGGGCGACGCGACGGACCTTTGACTTTGTTGCTGCTTTAGGCATCTATAGGGAAAAAGGTGGTAAGAGAGAAAAACGCGGTGGAAGAGAAAGATGAGAGCAACGTCGACGACGACGACAAGATAAGCAAGAGCAAAGTGAAGAGGGAAGAGGTGAACGATGGAGGACGGATGGCGGGGAGAGGTCACGGGTTCGACGCGACGCGTTGTGATAGAGGAAGCCAAACAAACAAAGAAGCAGGCGGGGACGATGAGCGGGATGAGCTTGGATGGGGGGGGAGAAGAGATGGAAGGGAAAAGAAGAAGAAAAAAGGGAGAGAAAGACATACAGCAGATTTGTTATGGGGATGGAGAGAAAAAAGTAGTAGCTAATAGGAGGGACCCGCGAGGAATGGGCGAGGATAGCAGTAATAGAGAATGGCAGAGAGACGGTTGAGAGGGGATTGCTGGCTGACTGGCTGTGGGCTGTGGGTTTGGCTGGCTGAGCTGAGCTGAGCTGAGACTTATCATTCGGATGTCTCCGTCGGGTATTCCCGTAGTACGTCACAGGCTTTAAACTCTCCAATAGTCTACCAAGCTTACTATCTACTTATACTACAACATGTCGGAAGATGGCCAAGCTCTACCAGCCTCTCAGCGTGGCACCTGGTCTTCATTTCTCAAATCGTAACTATCTCTCTTCTCTCTTTCTTCAATTGCTTATCATTTATCATTCAGTATCGCCTCTTTCTCTGGCGATCTCTCTTCTATGACTGCTCCTCCATTCATTCTCTCTCCAACTTCGCTCACTGAATTTCCAGGTCTTATCTACTTGTTTCTTCCCTTTATCTCATCTCATCATCTCCATAGCATATTGGTGCGAACGCCCACATCTTTTCGCTGCCATCGCAGCAGCTCCCCCCGGTCAGCAACGTGCCCTGGCTGTCCTTAAATGGTTTATTGTAAGCACCTTCTTCTTATCTTGCTCATTAGCTAATTCTGCCACCAGAGTACCCTCAAAGATCAATATACCTCCCGCAATGAGAAAATGGGCTCGGAGAAAAAGTAATCTCTTTCTCTTTTAATTATTATATATCATTAATCCCTCCAGGCCCCTCAACCCTGTTCTTGGAGAGTACGTTCTCTTTCCATCCCACCTGTCATCTCCTCATCCCGTTCTTCTAGACTCTTCTATGGCACTTGGCCAGACAAGAACGGTCGCGGCCTCACCAAGCTTCTCGTCGAGCAAGTCTCCCATCACCCTCCCATCACCGCCTATTTCATCCAAAATAAAGACAAGGGTCTCTATCTTCAAGGTCATAATGCTCAAAAGACCGCCTTTAGTGGTGGTTCTATCACTGTAAAGCAGATTGGCCATGCAATTCTCACCATCACTGGTCCCGATGGAAACCCAGCAGAGCAATATTTAATCACTCTTCCCCGCTTGCAAATCGATGGCTTGTGGTCCATAATTTCCTTTTGATCATATTCCCTTCCTCACCTCTACTTATCTAGGTATGGATCACCTTATATCGAACTCGCAGATACCTCTTATATCATCGGCGGTGGCTTTGTCACCACTATCGAGTACAAGGGCAAGGGTTACTTTTACGGCAAGTCTCACGGCTTCAAAGCCACAGTCACTTCTGCTCCTGGCTCTAAACAATCTGTTTCCGACGTTGTCATCGAGGGCACCTGGACCACTACCTCTCGAGTCACAAAGGGTACTCCTCCTGGGATTTCTTCTCATGGTATTCATTCATCCCCCCTCTCGTGTCCGATGCTAATACTCCTCACAGATGACTTCCATAATGTCAACGCGCCAAAGGAGGAAGTTACAGTTCACGGTGGCAACTCGGATGGCACAATGGGTCCGTTTGAGACCCGCAAGCTTTGGGGAGCTGTTGCCCGAGGCATCCGTGAGGGTGACTTTGACACTGCTAGTCGGGAAAAGACAAAGATCGAGGTACCATCTCTCCTTCTTAACTATATCACCTTATTTTAAACACTTTGGAATTATATTTAGAATGAGCAACGTCAGAGGAGAAAGGACGAAACTGCTGCAGAGACTCCTTGGCAACTCAAGCATTTCAAACATATTGACAATGATCCCATTTGTGAGCTTGTTGTCCTTCTTATTGATTATACTAAATTAATAATATCGTCTCGAAGACGAATCACTTGCACCACTTGCGAAACTTGATCTACAGACCGATGATGCATACGTATTTTTAGGGAATGGACCTGTTCTAGAATGATTGGGCGGCTTTGGATGGTGTAATGATATAAATCAATCAAGTTTCCTATTACATCAGTAGATCATAGTGTCCTGGTCTATTACATTCCATCAACAAGAGAAAGATGTCAATTAATAGAGACGACTTACCGATATAGCAACACGAGAGGGTTATCTATTAGTTGTTTTCCTAACAACCCTTCGTCTGTATTCGCTTCTTCTGAACCTTGGAATGGGATGAAATCTACCCCGTCTGATCGTCTCCCGTCAAGATAGGCGACTTTGATGGTTAGCCGGAGTGCCCGGCAGAGTGCGTCTACCTCTACATTATCTAAGGAGAGGAAAACTTGGTTATCTTTGATGAATATAAGGCATAAGAGAACACTTGCCTGCCTCTTTACCCATAGCTTGGACTACATTTGAGCAGAATTCATCGACTGAGAGCATATCGCGAGAATCGGGGTGGACAAGAAAGTTTTCATATTGACTTTGATGGTTTTTGATGTATGCGGACTATGGGTTAATTAATTAAAAATGGGGGAATAGGTGAAAGTGGGGTTGAACGTACGGTTAGAAGTCGGAGATACATCACGATCGCGTTTGATACTATAATTTTTATTTAATGAGAATTTCAGAGGAGTGATGTATATATAATAATATACCTTCAGGTGTTTGGAACGCCTTCAACAACCCATCAACTGTCAACACCTCCATTCCACTGTCACCTTGGAAGATAATGCGTTTCATCAGCAAGATGAGTTCTTCCATAAAGTCTTCATATACAAGGGGTTCGATCTCAGCTGTCTCGAGGAGTGAGCGTGTGGATTCAATTTGGTGGAGCGCGGTGAGTGTGAGATTGGGTCCGAGAGTGAGAAGTCGTTCAAGGTAACCAAAGGCTATTGCTGGATAAATTGATCGAGATTTTGTTAATTAAGAACTTTGGGGGAAGGGAGAGAAAAACAACATACTTCGGTAGAAACAATCTCCGTCACCTTTATAAATTCTATTTCGTTGGTAAAAATTGAAAAAACAAAAAAAAGAAAACAGTGTTGTGTGTAGGGGGATTAGGTCGGGGAGGGATTGGAATGAATGCTCACCTCGAGTTCTACGGATACTAGTGAAACCGTTTCTGTATAGCCAATCGATTTGGGAGAGGAAGGTTTGGGAACCATTTTCGTATTCGGAGCGAAGCTCAAGAAGGGGTAGTTTGATAGAGATGAGGGGTTGGGTGGGCATGCTTTCTGTTAAGAGTTGCTGGAAAGGGAGAAGTGAGGAAGTTGGAGGAAACAAGTGTATAGTAGAAGACAAACCTCATTCATTTCATAGAGTTGGGCGTTCGTGTAATTTGACATTTCTGTAGATTGAGAAGAAGTATTGAAGAGAGATATCGGGGAAATAGTAATTGATTTCAGATGATGCAATACATAACCATCAGAAGGTCACGCTTTTGCTTTTTCTTTACGCTTTTGTGTATTACTCACCACTATTCCTACTAACACCATCACCCGGTTCGACAACATCAAAATCTAATGCGGGGAGAAGCTCCTTTGTACCTGGAGTCGCAAGCTGGTCGAGTCCTAATGTTTGTGCAGTGTTGAACCCGAAATGCGGCCTGTCGTGAATTGGGGTCAAGTCCGGGAGCGGGAGTGTAGCTCGTTTGAGTTTGGCTGGGAGTGTATATGAAGAGGATTTGTTAGTATGATGTTTTAACTTGGGTAATAAGGTTATAAGAATGGGTGATGGTTACATCAATATAAATGACAATGTTCCGCTTAAAAAACGCCACTGATTCTGTCAAAACCTCTTCCAATTCAATGTATGACATAATTCTTTGTGATGGTGGCAAGAAAGAAGAAGAGAAAGCGCAGCCAAACGGTGATACAAGCCCGTGCGCACACACTCAAAGAAAAAGAAGGAAAAAAAAACGATATGAAAGAATTTACTGACGAGGTGTGGAGGGTTGTTCGGATGGTGATACGGGCGAGGTGACTGTGAAAGCTGGATCTATTGGCGCGCCTGACATTTTTTTTTTCCTTCAAGATTTCTTTGTCGAGTCAAAGTCAAGAGTTTGCTTTTCGTATTGGGTATAGGGGGGCAAGTGGTAAAGAGAATACTCGAGGCTTTGTACGATGATCGACGGTTTATTTAGTGTCTTTCCGGGAATCTATATGTATAGCGGAAGGAAAAGACAGAATGGATGGATCGTCGTTTACTATGCTTTACTTATTATAAATGGATTGCTATCAGATTTGCTAGTTTCGGAACTGCTGTAAAATGCCTCCGACGTATAAGGCTAGCTCGATGTGTATAGCTTAAAAATTTACATATGTGACATGTTTCTTCGTGCCTCATATATTAACCCACCATACCCGGAGAGTGCGGTGTGATGGTAACCGGAAAAATAGACATTTGAAAGTTTTTAATCTTTAGTGTACATACCCCCAAACGTGGTGATTTGGGTGAGAAACCCGGGCTTACAACGAGGTAATTTTTAAAATAAACACCCTATCAACAATCTTACCATCAATCGCTGGATGATACACTTTGCTCTCGTTGAACTTTCACCCATTCGTCTAGCTGTGCTAGTATTTCTTCCTGCTCTTCTCTAGATTGACGTGCACTGCAGGAATTAAAACCGAAGGGTATTTTCATTATCGTCAGTATTCGATCAAGTCGTAGAGAAAGTGGTGTTCTGAGGAATGAGATGAACAGACTCACAAATCACGGGCAAATTCTGGAACGTCGTCAGGACTGTTGATCATCCCTAGTTGTATGAGCGCTTGATGTCTTGATGCTAATCTACACATCAAAAAGAACTTGAGAACAAACAAGTTATGGTATTGAGATAGCGACGCACTGCTCTTCCGGCGTAGGTGGTGGTTTATGGTGCTTGCGCTTTGGTGGCCACTCTTCTTCTGGTGCGGTACCCCCGGGGGATTGTTTTGCTTTTTTGATACGCCGAGCTTTCTATGGAATTTGTCAGATTTTATACCATGGATGAAGTGAAGCTGTTGGACTGACCTCAAGAGTCATTTTTGTTCGCTGTTCTTCTATCCGGCTAGGTACCAAGATCTGCTCGTTCATATGGCTGTATGTGACACCAATTGCATTGAGTGTTTTTAAGATCACGTCTTGCTCCCTAGCTTCCGTTGGCGGTGGAGCTGATATATAAATTATGGGTTATATGGTTGGTGTAATGCACAGAACTTGACTTACCATCATCGAATAACAGTGTACCAAGACCGCGTAGGTTATTCTTAGCCGAGCTTTGAGCAGTTACGAATATTATAAGGTCAATTTTCGCTTACCTCTTCTTTGTTCATTTTAGAATCAGCTTCGATCATCTCTCGCACAGCCTTATTTTCTTTCTTAGCTTTGAGACTACCCATATTTGCGAGTGCCCAATCCAATTCTGCCATGTTGGCCTTTTCAATCTGCAATCATGAAGAAAAAGGCGTTATGTCGACGCGGTGGAAGAGATGATATGAAATTTGCATTACCGCCATCTTTGTTGCAAGCTTATCTTCATGTAATTTGAAGATATTTTCAATACCAAATAACTCTCCTTTTTTCTCATTATCTCCTTGTACGCCTTCGAAATATCTGTTGCAGAAAATGGTTAACAATTATTGACTCTTATATATGTATTCCAACCAACCTCGTTTGCATGCTGGCGTCGTAGCCAATAGCCATTTGCTGTTGTTTGTATATTTGACGGGCGTAGATCAGCTCTTCGACGGAACCTGCGCCGAGCAGTCTGTATACAGATACATCTCGAGTCTGTCCAAAACGGAAGGCTCTATGATATGATTGTTAATATTAACTCATGAGAGATATCAAAAAATATACTCACCGGTCCATTGCTTGGAGGTCGTGTGCGGGATCTGGAGTGGCATCGTTAATTTGCGACATAATTCGGAATACTAGTGGCGTACTCCAATTTGGATCTAAGGAGGCAGGGTTAGCAGAGAGAGATATTAGTTGTGTCAAGACAAGGTCATACCGAAAATTACAACTTTATTTGCGCCTTAAAAGACTTAGGTGCTGAGCTACATCGCGTGCATTTTGGGTATAGAAAAGTACCTGTTAGGTTCAGACCCGTCCCTCCAGCAAGTGTCGAAATAAGAAAGACGAAGACTTCGGGATCCAAGTGGAATTTGTCAATCATAGGCATACCTATTAACATCATCATTAAGGGCGATATAGATGATAGATAGAAAAGCCACATACGTTCAGATTGTTTAGTGCCACCGTCGAGTTTGAGGAACCCATATCCTAACCCGATATCAGAATGGAAAACATATGATTGGAACCGTAGACATACCGTGTGAGTGAAGGTGAAATTCTAGCACCTCAAGAAGCTTGACAGATTTCGTAAATATCAATACCTTGTTGGTAAGATCTTTTCGCCACTCTTTCAAGAGTATTTCTAGAGCCTTGTGTTTATGCCTCGATTAGATACCAGGGTTATGTGGTTAATTAAGACAACTACACTTACGGACCATTTACCGCAGTACTGGGGTTGCATGATAGCCGTACCGTACTTTGGAATGATTTGATCTGGGAATGCTACCTCTGCTAATGCTCTATTTCTGGTTGCCTTTGTAGTAGTTAGTAAAAATGAGTAATGACAAAGTTGCAAGTTTCCTCACCTGATCTGGAGTATCATTCGGCCCTGTTATTGAGGTAGATTTTTAACTTTATAGTCCCATACATGAGATGATGCAGTATTTACCCGGTAGGATGAGACAGAGATGATTGGAAAGCTTGATCAATATCGACATATATCTGAAGACATCGCCGGTGACGAAAGGGTAACAACAGTCCTTCCGGCTGTAGGGTTTACTCGTAAAGTAATTCTCGGACGTAGAATACCAGAAATCAATTTAACGTACGATTTGGTAGAATTACAAGGACACAGTTTATCTTTGTTCACCAAATTTTGAACAGGCCTAGCGTTGAGGATATTTTTATAACATTGAATTTGTTTTGGAGAGAGAGGACAGAATACAACTTGGTCCGTTTTCTCGGGGAGCTTGAAAAAAAAGGTGTCAGAAGCGATTACGTCAATAGCACCACAAACCGAAAACCTGGTTCTTGATTATGTCCTTTGTCCTACAGAGTAAAATTTTTAGTAAATAAACATCAGACGAAACTTCACTATTACAGTACCTCCTAAGGAAGAAGTTTGGTAAGAGTTTGTTCTTCAAAATCAAGGTGACCGCCTGGGGGGATGGTTGCTGGTGGGTTATGACATATTTCAGAAGCAGTTATTTGACCATACAAGTGCTTTAGCTCTTTCCTCTTCGCTTGCTCCCGTTGATTGCCCCATCGTCAATGGCTTCACAACAAAGCCGTGCCATTGACGAGATGATCCCAGTTTCCCAGGATTAGTCCAATCCAAAATTGTCCACATCTCCTTGTACGAGTTTTGTATGGTCGTCCCAGTAAGCCCAAAGCGACAGGAACAGACAAACTGGTGGAATGCAGTGGTGATTTTGGAAGACATATTCTTCACGCGATGTACTTCATCGATAAATACGCAACTCCATGGTAAATTGTCGAGGATATCGATATCGCGCCGTGCGAGGTCAAATGTTGTTAATACTTGTTAATGGATATTAGAAATTGTCTGGGTGTATGCGGTTTATAGCATACCAATATCTAATCTTCCCAACCTGAAATCGTTCAAAACAGGTTCACGTTCCTTTCTGCTGCCGTTATACAGACCAACCTCAAAATAGCCCCACTAGGAATGTGAGTTGTCAAAGTTGATCCCCTATCTCCTGATAAAGAAGTACTAACAGTTCCAAGCTCTCGTTCCCAATTATGCACCACAGTACTCGGAGCAATGATCAGGCAAGTCGGCCATGTTGCATTCGCAGCTGGTAGTGTTTTTCTATCTCGCCATGTGCTCCCATCTTGCAGCTTAGAGACATGCTTCCGCCGCCTATTCTTGTCTGTGATTGTACCAGATTTTTTCATGATGGCGGACAAGAAAGATATGACTTGTATCGTTTTCCCTGATCAAACCATTAGAAGTCTACAATGTGAAGTAGTAAAAGTTATATATACCCTGGTTTTGCTTGAATAACCACAAAGTCAACATATATAAAAGACACTCACAAGACCCATATCATCGCCAAGAAGGCCCCCGCGACTTTCCTGAAATTGCTTCCAAAAGAATTTGACACCTTCTCGTTGGTAATCACGAAGATAAGTATTGATAGCACCAGGAACAGCAATTCCTTGAGCTTCATCCAGAAATAAATGACCTTGAACTTTTTTATTATCAGACAGCGGAAAACCGGGGCGAGGCTTTAGAATATTATCAGTAAGAATTTCAGTTTCGGAATCAGGTTCAGTCTCTGAGTCGGACTCAGTGGAGTATTTACGATTGGATGTAACTGCTTAAGAAGTTTAATAGTGAATAAGGTAAGGAAAACAAGGGATTATTCACGTTGTTTGGTGGGTACATTTGACAAGATTGGCTCTGCATCAGATTCTGGTTCCGTTGAAGAACTTTCGGCTGTCATTGTATGAATTTCGTTGCCTTATAACTCCTTAATCACTCAACTCTCAGAATCGAGCCCGGATTTCTTTCGAGATATTGACATGTTGCTGTCAATTATGCCCGTCATTTTGGTTTGTCTTTTTATTTTCGTCGAAACTTCATTTTCTGGTTCAGATTCTTGAGGAGCCGTGAATTCAAACAATATGTACGCGGTTGTTGAGAAGATACCATACCAGTAGAATATGCGTGAGAAGCAGGTTTATTGGCAGCGTTACCTTGCGTAACTGTGCTCCGAACAGGAGGTAGGCGTTTTGCTGGAACCTTGAGCTTCGATGATTGGCCTTCTATCTCATCAAGTTCGATTGGGGCGTTGTCTTCGTCCTCAGATTCGGAGCAGAGATTGAGATCATTCCCTTCAGTAGGTGAGAATACCATATTTATGTCTCGAAATGATAGTCTTACCAAAAAATTCTGATAAAGGATTTGGTTCTTGATTTTTGGAGAAACGAGCTATGGGCAGATTAGTATATGAGATACTACGGGACTTATAGGCCCACACCCCGTTTGGTTCTATTCTCTTCATATGAGTGCCCTTTCACGTGTACTCGGAGCGTTTTAGCGTTGCGTTTTCTGCGAATCTTGTCGGCAGGAATAACAACCACTCCAGGTGTAAAGTCGGAGTCAGAATCTGGTTCTACATTTCTCTTTTGAGAACGCGAAAACAAAAGTTTCCGTTTACTACAGACCTAGCGGCGCGGGGATTGAAGCCTTATTGCCTGCAATGAGCCATGGTCAAGTCAGACATTCATGGCGGGGGGAAATGGCTAGACAAACGATTGGAGTATGCGGATCGCTTGCCAGTAGACATTAATTATTAGCGCAGAATATAAAGGACTCGTTGAAATTAGTTAGATGTGCGCGTTTCCGGGCATGGGATGGATGTATAATACAAGATTTCACGCGAAGCATTAACAGACAACTCAGAAAATGTACAGGTGTCATGTGACATTCATTGAACGAATATCGGTCCAGGATGGAGAAATTGAGAGTTATCGCCGACTCAGAAATTCACTGGAAAAAGGGTCCCAGTTGCTCACCGGAAACTAACCTTCGTTCAAGTACTCAGATGCAGTTCAAACCTCCATTTCCCCCGTACGATCCCACCGATAAGTCTGGGTAAGTCCTTCAAGGTTGTTTTCTAGGTGACACTTATTATATCTCTTCTTTTTTTTTCAGCTTCTCGTAAGTTTGATTGTATCTTGGGGCTTTGGAGCTTTGGGGTTTACTTTTAATGGACCATAAATTGTGCATTTGTTGCTCTAGGTATCAGACCGTGGTGAAAAGATGGCCCGTTATCCTGACCGGAGTAATCGATGAATTGCATAATGTCTGTCATTCACTCGAGATGGATGGCCAGAAATCACCAGTGGAAGATACTTTGCCATTGACTAAAGCAAGAATCGCAGAGGGACAAGGAATAATTAGCAAGATAAGTAAGTTGAAATCCGAGATGGGAAGAGACCATGCGTTGGAGTGTGTGATATTTGAATTCATTTCCTATGAGCACTAGAAACTCACGTTATTCATATAGACAATTAGTTGACGACGGAGAGCCACACGTCGAAGAATACAATGGTGAATTAATTAATCTTGCTCAAAACCAACAGGATACATGGTTTACCGCACCCTGGCTATTTGCTGAGTTGGTATATTTTTTCAACTTGCTGAACTCTACTTAGTCTGGAGAATCGGAAATTGTTAGGTGTTACTTGTACGTATACACTTGTTACGTTATTATAGGACTTCATTTCGATCAACGCTTAGATATCGCCTTTTGAGATCTTTCTTTTCTCGTACCACACATTGGAAAAGTTATGATCCTTTCCTGTCCCTGAAGGCTAAGACCTTCCAGCAGTCTGGAACCTCAATTCATCGTGCGTCCATATTTTATGTATTAACTAAGAACTATCTGGATGACATAACTCCCAAAAGAAATTGCGGAGACGATGCATAATTTTAATTTTCATGCATCTGGTGGTAGTCTTGCAGAGATGAAGGTAATTTTTGGGGAAATGATACAAATGTGTTTATGGTATGTCAATTGACGCGCCTAATATATATTTTACCAAACTCTCCTTGAATGTAGGGGAAATGCGACCGTAAGTTTGGGGAAAATGGGTTCTCCAGAATCTTATGAGTCTATGATAGGATTTATCGTTATTGACCCATTTGACACCATCAGATATGGCCCAAATACAATCAGTCGGCCGCGCGGCTCAAGAAGCGAGGAAACATTTCATTTTACGCGACGACCAAGAAGAATTATGGCAGTACATGGAAGGATTGAAAGGTGCGCGGATTGATATAGTCCTTGACAATGGTATGTTCTGGTTTCTTGAACTTGTACCACGTCTGATGTCTCATCCAAAGCTGGCTTTGAGGTGCACCCTGAATTCGCACCTAACTTCTTTCATTTCGTTCTCACATCCAGCGGTAGTTGTTTACGGATCTGGCTCTTGCTGATTTCCTTGTTACTCACACTCCCTACGTTGGGCGTGTAGTGTTTCAGTGCGTACTCGATTAAAATGTTTTTTAGTGGCTTTTGCCGATTTACCATCTTGCATTTGTAGTCCCAAACTCATCCCTTGGTTTGTCTCCGACGTGACCCCCCATGACTTTGGTGAAATAATTACACAATTGTCCGATCCGACTTTCTTTGGCGATAATACAGGCAATAAAGCAACTCATTTACAAGAAATGGTGGCAAGATGGAAGCGCTATTTAGAGGAAGGAATTTTTTCGCTCTCAGTGCCATCTGATACACCTATTGGTGGTAGTTTAGGCAGCCTCGCAGCTTTCTGGACAACGTTTTACCCCTATTGGGAACTTAAGCACCAATCGCCGGATTTGTATAATTCGCTTTCAGAGAGTGATCTCGTTATATTTAAGGTAATGTACGCGATTGAGGGGTTGAAATCTCTTGTTCATTTTTTTAATATCTAGGGTGATCTCAAGTAGGTATTGATCAATGATTGATTTGAACGAAATAATAGCTCGATAACAAATGGATTAGCTACCGAAAGTAAGGCCACTGTTTTGTGGGGGTTGGATGAACGCAATTTTTATTCATTTGCAGGCTGACTGGCGATGTTGCTTGGCCTTCCTGGACACCGTTTGATGAGGCATTGGGTAACATTCCGTTTAATTTACGGGAGTTGATTATGATTTATCGTCCGTAAGGTCCACTTGCGGGCTCGTTTACAATTCTTAGCTTGCGTACAAACAAGGCTGATGTTGTGGTTGGGCTAAGCCGAGAGATCGTGGAGAAGATGGATGAAAGTGGTGAAAAGTGGCGGGTGGACGGCAGGTAAGCGGTTGACAAATTCAGTTGAACAGTGGTAGTGACGAAGTATTGGGACAGATATGCACTGATTTCGTTTGTTAAGAGTAGAGTAAATAAGTCATAAAAATAAGCAATATTGAGGTTAACCAAGTAAAGTAACACCTCCACTTAAATCACTTGCACGTGGTGGTCGCCGTACACAGCCTTGCACAATGCCCGTTCACATTCGCATATAGTCCTCTTCATCTTAATCGTCCTATTTTTCTGTTACATAAGTCATCTCAACGCCTGAAGGCAACGTCAGTCTCTCCCCGAAGAAATGAGGAAACTTTTTGGTCACAATAAACCCAAAGTGGCGAAAGGGAACGCGGCTGCTGGATCGGAGGTCCGTTTTCTCATAACATAATGCCTCCAGCACGATAACCTGTGAATGCCAACTTAATATACACTGTAGGACAATATACAAACCCCAATTCATCAGCAATTCTCCACTGGTGGCTATTCCCAATCACCAAATGCCTCTCCAAATCTACACAAGTCATCAGTTAGTGAAGAGAAATGGGAAGCATTGACCCACCACAGGGATGCTTCACGATTAGCGCAAACTGGCGTTATTCCCCCCATGTCATCACTACCGCCAGGTGCTTCACCACCGTTGCCTAGTCCTCTTGATCTTCGATCTTCTTTATCATTCAGTGGTGTATCCGTTTCGGTGAACTCTAACAAGGCTGGTCCTCAGAAAGAGCACGAACGAGAATACGAAGTACGACAGCCGAACATCGCGAATCCCATTCCCAAAAAATTGCGACAAAACCCTCCTGCTGCTCTGGGGATCTTGAGGGCCTTGGACTCTCAACGTACGGATTCAACAAAAGGCCGATCGCGATCCCACTCGCGAGAACGAGAAAGAGAGAAGGATAAGGAGAGGGACGGATCTGAGAAAAAGGAAAAGGAGAAAAGAGCCTTTTGGTTGAGCAGGGACAAAGAGAAAGAAAAGGAGAAAGAGAAGGAGAGGCCTCATGATCGAGAGAGAGAACGCGGCAGAGAGAAGGAACGCAAAGACGAAGACCAAGCAGAACTCACAAGAATGATTGGTTAGTTCCCCGGATTTTCTCATCTTGAAGTTTCTAAGTTTCCAGTAGGTTATCTAACTGCGACAGCCTCAGAAGATTGGGCTCTTGTGTTGGAAGTGTGCGATCGTGCTTCATCAAGTGAGCCTTATGCCAAAGAGGCAGTCCGTGCACTAAGACGAGAGTTCAAGTAATTTATCCGTAGGCAAATAAATTTTCATCTAATTATTTCTTGTAGGTACGGTGAACCTCCAGCACAACTCTCCGCCGCTCGAGTAAGCTATAATAACTAATGCTTTCGACGTTACTAATGTAACCCTAGTTATGGGCTATCATGCTACGGAACTCCTCAGATTTGTTCATTTCTCAATCAACATCACGAAAATTCCTCGACACGTTAGAAGACCTTTTATCGTCCCCCCGAACATCACCTGTTGTCCGGGAGCGTGTTCTAGATGTTTTGGCTGCGGCTGCTTATGCAAGTGGAACGAGTCAGTTATCAAATATTTTTTTATCTGCGAGTCGTACTGAGAACACTATTTGAATTTTTAGAAAGTGGCAGGGCTGATAAGGATGGATTTAGGGGATTATGGAAGAGGGTTAAGCCGGCTGATAAACCTGACGAGGTGAGATCTACTATGACTCTCTTATTTTTATCTCATGACTTTCTTCAAGGGCGTTCCATTTGACACAGATGATGCTATGTTTAATCCTCCTGTCTCTGGCCGTCAGCATCAGCAAGACTTCCCTCTTGTATCTCTGCAGACAGCCACGCCATCACCAGATGGCACGATTCCTTCCACACCAGCTGCTGTTCGTGCCTGTGGTATAACTACTGGTTCTCTATCTGACCTTATCATAGATATCCCGAAAACGAAAATCAATCACTCGAAATCGAGTCATTCCACTAGAGGAAGATATGAGACGTCTTTTTCAGGAGTGCAAAATTGGCCAAGGAAACGCATCGCTACTTTCTCAAGCTTTGGCATTGTCAAAGCCGGAGGACCTTAAGAAGAAAGACGTTATCAAGGTAGTAATATTTTTATCTATCTTTCCTTGCTCAGCCAAGTTGAATCTTGAACATCGACTATTCTAGGAATTTTATGTGAAATGTCGTTCATCTCAAGAACTCATTTTTGCACAGATTCCATGGGCATCTGCTGGTGCTGAGCGTTCTCGTCAGAACGGAAGCATCGTAGGCCAACAACGGCGAATGTCATCATATGAGGCTGAACTATTAGGGGAGGAACCAGCAACAGAATTGACTCCGGAGGAAAAGCTTCTTGCTGAATTGCTGTCTGTGAATGCTGATCTCATCGAAGTCTTGAAGCAATATGAGGATCTGGAGAGGGTAGCTATGGAACGAGAGACGGAGGATCGTAGCCGAAAAGAAGTTAGGATGAGTAAGAGGGTAGGTGGTTACATAACTGCTTATTTCGTAGATGCTGACATGTCATATAGTTGAGGGATCAACCACAGCAAGGAGAGGGTCGAATTATGTCTTCGTCGACCCAAGCGAATGGTTACGAGGCTGTATTTCCACCTCGCAGTCCTTCGCCATCTCTTGATTCACGTTCATCATCTCGTTCCGTTTCTGCCCAGAGAAATTCGCCGCATACCCAGCCAAATTCTATATATGACACGACGCAATCACTAGCCCCGCCTCCTGCTGCTCCTCACGGGCCTCGTTCTCCTGCGCAACTCTCTATGCATTCGAGATCACCCTCTCCAGGTACACCAATGCTCGAGTTCATCACAGCATCAACAAACATATATGATAATACGAACGAGGGAACTCATGAATTTCGTTCTTTGTCTCAAGACCAACGCCGCAATAATAGTGATGAAAACTTGAATTCCCCTTTGGTTCCGAGTTCCAAAGCCCTCGGAAAGAGGAGAGTCGTGGACAACGACTCATCACGAGGTTTGTATGATTTATATTGACGTTTCGATACGGATTTTCATCCTTCTTTTTTCCAGCCCCGCTTGCACAGGATATCGAGCGTAACGATCCTGAAGAATTATCACCGGTACATTATGAGGATGATTCTGGTTCTGAACATGAGCTTGATAGAAACTGGCACCCTCCTCCAGTACATTACGTATATGATGCCGCCGCAGAAAGGATGCGTGAGAGGCTGAGGGAAGGTCATGATGCATTATCACCTGCAGGAATTCACTAGTTTCTATCTATACATATAACAACGGATTGCAAAAATTTCATCAGCATGCATGTACATGTGGGTGTTGATGTTGTTTTTTTGACTCCCACCACTTATGGTTGTAAAGAAAATTCAAGCATGTTTTGTATTAGATCTGTCAAGGATACTCTTTATAGATAGTGTTACTCCTTTCGTTATTGTTTTTGTCAGCGAAGCCAAGAATGGAACGAGTCGCAGAATCACGTCTTTAAATGAATGTAACAAGATGCACAGACAATCAATGGAGGATGGCACAAACTAAATCAGTCACCTTTTTGAGGTTTATGTTGATATTGAGAATCCAGATCACTGTCCACTTTTCATGTTATGTTGCATAAAGCAAATGTGCCTGTATTTTTCTAAGCTAGCATCAATGGTGGTATGTTCTTGACCTTTGCCACTTTCTCATCTCTTTGTCTCATCTCCCATGTCATTTCGTATCCTCGATGATGAGATATCTTCACTACCCCTACTAGTAACCTCTTGATGATAGAACTGCCGTTTAGACATGGCATTCATCCGCTTTTTTGGTGGATCCAGGTAGGTTGATTTGTATTATTTTAATCATGATGCTCGTAACAACTGTGAGCGGAATTGCAATGGCGAAAAAGATCCTCAACGATCCCGAGGTGTCAGGGCTCAATGTTGCCACATTCATACCAAAGACGGTCTGTGCATATAGATGAATATTAGCATTGGCTAAATGATGCGTAGAGGCGCTTACTGCAACAAATGACCCAGGTAAAAATGCCATAGTGAGATAAGATATCTGTCTCATCTGTTACAGGTATGATATTTGTTACAAGAATAAGTTTCGTGAGCAAAGAATTTTGGCTTGGTTAACGCACGACTACAACACGAATCAGCATGTCTTTATTCAAGGTGATGTGAACGTACCAGCACTGTCTCGAACTGCAGCTTCATTAATCGTTCTCATTTGCAAATTATCATGAATACTGAGGCCGGTATAAACCTAATTTATTATTATATCGGGGCAGATATTAAAATAGTTTAATACTGACTATGTTGGTTATATGTTTAAGGCGCCTGTCCTGTGCAAGTCGGTTCTCTTCCAGACGTTGGATGTTGTTCAAGAGATTGTCACATTCCCTTTTCATCAATGCGTCGCTCAATTCCCGCACATCTGTGTTCACTGCGTCCATGGCGGGATTGTGGGTATCACGCACAAATATGACAGTTTTCATCAAGTCTCGTAGAAGAGACCCGTAATGCAGAAGATGTGCACGTATTGTATGGAACTCACAACTGTGTTCCCATACTTTTGATGGTTCGATTGAAGTCATTTCCTACCATCAGAGGTGTCAATGAGATAATAATTGACCGGATATTTTGGGTACCAAAGTTGATATAGATATGTGAAGATCTTCAAAAGCCTCGTCCCAAGCATATATTGCATGCCATATATAAGTGAGCAGGATGAATGTTGGGTCAGGACACCGGTAGAAGATACTTTGCCAGTAAATACTTTGACCTGTATTCGGATGACTGGCCTGGTAAACAATACAATTTGAGGGGAACAAACCTGCAAGGTAAATACGATCACGGAGATACTCTGCCGGTGTAGTCGGAAGATTCGGAGTTGATGAAGGATGGTAAGAAATTATTGTACTTTGGTCCCTGTTGCGCACAAGATGGAGAGATAGTAGATTCTGAACCAGCACATGACCACCTGTAAGATAGGCTATCAACGCAAACAATGGGAGAGTCAATTGGAAAGCTTGCTAGAGAGGATCAATGGAACGTCTGTGTTAATAGCCGCAGTAACTACCGAAGACAGATGGAAGGAATCAGAAACCAGGAAAATGTTCTAATGATGACAACCTCACTAAGTTGGCGTTGATTGGTATTTTCTTTTTTTTTGCGCCTGTCCCTGTCTGCGTTGATCAATTGAATTGCATCGTCTCGGCTGAGAGAAGTAGCAAATTTAAAAGTTATTGTTATGTCTGTGCGTTGGTAAAAATGCTGAGTTGCTAAGCATGTTCATTGAGGAGATTGCTCACGATCTCCGTTACCCTCCTGAGCTTCCTCCTGATAAGTTGTGGGTATCCAATTTAGAGATGAGGAGAAGTAAAAAGGTTCGATATTGTATCTAACGATGTTAAAACTATAAGCATACTTTTGAGATAGGGCAGAACCCTTACTTTGTGCCAAGCATTTGGAATACCGGACCAGTCCAGTCCCCGATGAAGAGAGCTCTGACGCGGGAATTTTCCGGTCGCTACGAATTAACTACTAAGTGGCACTACTAGAATATTGATTTTAACTATACCTGCGCAGAAATAAGTTGGACCCAAAAGTCACCCTCTTTTCCTTCAGATACTTCCTCTGTGTTTAAGTTCCAGAACAGCCCATGACTATTGACATCAATACTGTATATTTTGCATGGTTTGCGTTTGTCATAGTCTCTTACTACCTTGGCAATTCCGCTCTTCTCCACCTGGCTCTTGGTCCAGTTGGGGAATCGCGAACCAGGGTAGTATTTCCAGCAATGTCCTTCACAGGTTGAATGGTCACAGGGAGGTGGAATCGGAGGAGTCGTAAAGTTCAGCTGACTCTGATCAACTTGTGCAACAGACAGATCCAAGGATTTTGTAAGGGTTGCAGAGTCAGCCAGTCAAAACCCTAATCAATGGGTTAACGACATACTGTCTTTGATATTCATCCAGGGCCAAGGTCCTGAAGGTCCTGCATGGCGGTGTGCTTGTGCGGGTATGATGGCGCTGGTTCGTCTTTGTGGTACTTGTTGTGCATGTGGGGTATGGCCATTCTGGGGGTTGGGGTATGGCTGACGTGTGTACATTGGGTTGGTAATTGTATTCGGATTTTACTGCTGTGATTTTATAGAGACTATAAAGAGAGAATTCAAACATGATACAATCGATCTGGTGTTATACAAGTGTCTATGAGCGTTTGCGAGCACGTTCAAGCGCTCAACTTGTTTTAGGGTTCTTACCTTCTATGTAAATCACATTATTATAAGCAGATTGATCATGCCACTGGAATCACGTACGGATTTCATTCCTTATTTCAAGATCTACCGTGTTGTATTGATCACTGATTTTAGTGATATTGTATTGAAACGATTGCGCACTACAAGTCGGGGTTTATGGGTCTTTGGTACTGGCATTTTGGAGTTGGGTGTTAAAACGTTCGTGTTAATCGTTTAAGATTGGCTACATGTTTTGGGGTTGTAGATACATACACACCATTCACACCAAATTTGTAGTTTGCAGTCTCACAGGCTGAGCAAATTAATTACTGTAGATTCAGGATGATCGGCTCTTCTGAAAAGGTTATATGCATGTACATAGTATGTACATGTGGGGGTTAATGCATAATTTTTTCTTTATTCATACCTATTCAAACCTTGAGAAGTAGTCAAACCTAATAGATTCCATCACAAGTTCCATGGTATGAATACTAGATAAGTTCTGCTCAATTGTTGCGGTACTTTGAGAATAATTTGGTCAGTTTCATCCAAATCACGATTTGACGTGCTTGGTGGATTTGGCGTTGACGGTGGAATAGGGGGAATGACCCAATAGGGAATAGGTCACGTGAGCATGGATTAGTCAGTATACTACTTAATGTAATGTCACGGAGTCACAATAGTCAGGTCTTCTACAATGTAACCACGTACATGCATGCAGACGGACCACTCCAACAGCATAGAACTGGTGAATGGCCGGGATCCAATAACAGGACACACAGTACCAGGTTCAGGGAGAGTACCATTCTGAAAGTATTATTTGATGAAAATAAGCTTGCAAACTGACAGCGCTGTTAAGGAAGTGTGCTATATTATAGATTTAAATTAGAGATTGTAATAAACTTGCTGAGATTGCATCTGATCCTGGGTCAAAACCACTGCACCAGAATAGCTTTGAGCGGCCTTTATCGCCTTGTATTTGTATTTAGCCATTAAATTCTATTCAGGTTGTATAGATATCACGGATACTCGCCCACGAATTGGTGTTAGTGGGTCTGCCAAAACTTGTCATTAACGTGCAGAAAACTCAGTACTACTTACCAGCAGTGTTGCCAATGAGCAAACTGGGATGGCTAGTATTTCCTACGAAAGGTCCTTGGCAATAATGTGGGTGACATTTTCATGGCTCAAATAACAAGGCGCGTACCTTTAAAACGGGTCTTCGGAAATTTAGGCCACCCGCTACCAATATATTGGGTATCAGTAATTACCAAGGCTGGGGAGCGAGTTTATTATTTACTTACGAACAACCAATACGGGGTGTCGAAAATAGATCGCCCCACCGAGATATATTGAGTAACATATTGGTGTAATTTTGAGCGTCTTCTAAACTCCTGGAGATATCTTCTCCATCATTGTAGATTATAGCGGTTGACGCCTCCTGGACGTCGAGTGGTGGGATCCCGAATTCTGAGCAATTGAAAGGAGCTGTTGCTCCCAATGCATCGGTAGTTTGTGGATTTTCAGCTGCAAGGTCGGCGAGACCCCGAGCGAGCATGGAGAATGTTGCAAAGGGCGAAGTAAGTGCGGAAAATACTCTAGTCCTCAGTCCAATGTAATCTAGAAGGCCGTATGACTTGTCCGTATGGACCGCAAGTGGTTTGGTCCGGACACTTTCAAACAGAGAGTCCAACCTACTGGCTATTTCTTCCGGTGTGTCGGCATAGAAAGCACAATTCTCGGGATCTGCAGCTACACAACTGTGAAAAAAGTGTTCAGATCTTTGTCTGCATCCCAGAGATTTTGTAGCTAGGACGCTGACAATCGTGTAAATAGCCGAACGCCATTCTAAATGTGTAAATGCTCACTCGAGTAGTAGTCTTCTATATCTGGAATACCATCAACAACGATGCGTTCAACTTTATCCTTAAATATGTATTAGGCTCACGTAGATTTCTATTCTGGTAGAACCCACCGGGAACATAGCAGCAAACGTTAACCCTAGAATGGATCCATACCTGGAGTTGAGGGTGTCTGAGGTGTATCGAAGGGGAATGTGTAGAGCAGCACGTACGAGATTCCATAATACTGAAGTTTGTCACGTCCAAGAGCATTAACAATCTCAAGCATGTCACGGGCAGTTTGGTCTGTATTGATATAGACTAAGTATCCATTGTCTGTATCCGTAGCTAATTGACCCTCTAATCGGGCATACGCCTAGACACGCGGAGCACCCAATGCAAGCTTGCTTGAAGTTTTAGCTTTAAAAGGTGCACGCTTGACTGGCAAATTGAAGAATAACACTTGTGAGAGCGAGCGAGAAACACCTTGATGATACTCCTTTCTAAGCAACAGCTCAATTTCACTGCACAAATACACACCTCGAGGGTCAAATCCAATAATGTCAAAGTTCGGGCCAAGAAGTGAGGCAAATATATCCCCGTTTGATGCTATTATTGACACCCCGCTTCCTCCTGGACTCCCAGGATTTATCAGAATGGGACCTTTGTAGTCTAGTGAGCTCGAGGAAACTGCAGCTGGTCAGCGCGCCATTGCAATGATAGCGGTTGCACCATCTGGGTCGGAATAATTCAACGGAACCTATCAATGATAAGCTCAGACAGCAAATTGGAGGATATAATATATGGCTTACTATCAAACGGGCACACTGGCATCTATTATAACAGTCTATCGGGCTCAATCTTTTGCTTGGTTCAATCTCGTAAAGAGTTGATAAATTTGACAGATATGGGGAAGTTAAAAACTATACCTTCGTCCAAAAAGCTTCAGTCCACTCGTGTAATGTATTCTTTTTGGTCAGAGCTTAGTGTTGAAAATCTTCCAAGGAGATATACTAAAATAGCGGTGGCCAGTTGCTTTGTCATGTTGGAGCTTTGAGGACGTTCTCAGCGGCCCAGAGGCAAGCTTTAAATGAGAAATAAGAGACGCCAACAAGTCATGATATAATGATATTGAGGACAGATGTAGCCACTGTGCTATGAAAGGACGCATATATATGGCATTGTCGCCTTCTGAGGAAGGTGGTGTGGAGCAAATTGTCACTGATACACTAGCACCACTTGATTATCATCATACTCATGGCTGTCAAAATTTAATGGAAGTAGGCACAAGTCAAATCATTCACCTTTATTTAGTTCACGTGTTGGAGTTGTATATTTTTTATCATGGTATGTTACACAAAGCAAATATATTGCCTATTGGGGTGCGTGCTGGCGTCTTTCTAAGCTATCATGAACGGAGATTTGTTCTTGAACATCACGATTCTTCTCATCCCTTGTCCCGTTTTCCGAGCCATTTTGTGCCTTCTGTGCTGGATTGCCTCCATCACTACTAGTAACCCGCCAATGATGGAATCGCCAATCAGATATAGCTCGGATCCATTTATTAGAAGATCCAGATAGTTTGATTTGTAAGATTCTGATTACGATGCTTGTAACGACTGTGAGCGGAATTGCAATGGCGAAAAAGATGCCCAACGATCCCAAGGTGTCAGGGCTTAATGTTTTGACGTTCATACCAAAGATGGTCTGGATATGTATGAGTATCAGTGACGGCGCTATGAGAAGTTGGTTAATCAATGCATAGAAGCGCTGACCGCAACAAATGACCCCGGTAAAAATGCCATAGTGAGGTAAGCGATCTGTTTCATCTGTTACAGGTAAGACGTTTGTTACAAGAATTAGTCAGATAAACAAGGAATCTTGGCGGGGTTAACGCACGGCTACAAGGCTATTTAGCATGTCTTTACTTCGAGATGCTTTCTGAACTTACCAGCACTGTCCCGAACAGCAGCTTCTGTCATCTTCTTCATTTGGAAACTATCTTGAATTGTGAGGGTGCTGAAAACCTAAAATCTCATGGTCATTTATTATTCTATCGGGGCAGGTATCAATGTAGTACCACTTACCATGTTGATTACATTTTTAAGGCGCTTGTCCTGCGCATAACGGTTCTTGTCTAGTCGTTGCACCTCGTTCAAGAGATTCTCACATTCCCTTGCCATCAAATGGTCACTCAATTCCTTCTTATGCCTGTCCGCTCCGGCCATGGCGGGGTTGTGAGTCTTGTGCACAAATTTGACAGTTTTTTCTAAGTCTCGTAGGAGAGACCCGTAATGCAGAAGGTGTGAACGTATTGTATGGAGGTCCCTACTGAGTTCCCATATTTTTGATGAATCAATTTCGGTCATTTCCTGCAATTAGAGGTATCAGCACAATGATGGTGGACCGGCTTGTTTTCGGTACCAAAGTCGATATGTATTTATACAGATCTTCAAAAGCTTCGTCCCAGGCATATATCGCATGCCATATATATGTGAGCAGGACAAATGTTGGATCAGGAGACTGGCGGAAGATATTTTGCCAGTAGACACTCTGACCTGTATTCGGAAATTTTGATTGTCTGGTAAACAACACAATTTCAAGAGAACAAACCTGCAAAGCAAATGCGATCATGGAGATACTCTGCCGGTGTAGTTGGAAGTTCCGGAGTTGATGAAGGATGGTAAGAAATGATCGTATTTCGATCCTTGTTGCGCACAAGATGGACAGATAGTAGATTCTGAGCCAGCACATGACCACCTGTAAGGTAGGTTATCAACACGGTTAATTGGAGAATCATTAGAATGCTTACTAGATCTCAGGACTAATGGAACGTCTGTGTTAATAGCTTCAGTAACTATGGGATGCGGAAATGAATCAGGCAAATCGGTAGCACGTTTCAATGATAGCAATCTCACTGAGTTGACGTTGATTAGTAGTTTCTTCCTTTTTGCCCCTGTCCCTATTTGCGTTGATTAATCGAATTGCATCGTTTTGACCGAGAGATGTAACAAATTTCAAAGTTATTGTTATGTCTGTGCATTGGCAAACCATGCTGAGCTGCTAAGTATGTTCATCTAGGAGATTGCTCACGGTCTCCTACTCCTTCAAGAACTTCCTCCTGAAATGTTGTGGGTATCCAATTTAAAGATGAAGAGAAGAAAAACGGTTCGATGTTGTATCTAACAATGCCAAAGTCATAAGCACAATTTTAGAGCTGGATGAAACCCTTACTTTGCACCAAGCATTTGGAGTACTGGACCAGACAAGTCTTCGATGAAGAGAGCTCTGACGCGGGAATATTCCGGTCGCTATGAATCAACTATTAAGTGGCACTACAAGAATGTTGATTATAACTATACCTGCGCAGAAATAAGTTGGATCCAAAAACCATCCTCTTTTCCTTCGGGTACTTCCTCTGTTTTGGAGTTCTTGAATTCCCCTTCACTATTGACATCAACAAGGTGGATTCTGCATGGCTTAGTCTTGTCATATCCTTTTACTATCTTGGCAATTCCGCTCTTCTTCACCTGGCTCTCGGTCCAGTTGGGGAATCGCGAACGAGGATAGTCTTTCCAGCAATTTCCTTCGCAGGCTGAATGATCACAAGAAGGTGGAACTGGGGGGGTCTCAACTTTCAGCTGTCCCTGTTCAACTTCTGCAAGAGGAGAATCCAAGGATTTTGTTAGGGCTGCAGAGTCAGCCAGTCAAAGCACAGATCAATGGGTCAACGACATACTGTCTTTGATATTCATCCATGGCCAAGGCCCTGATGGACCTGCATGGCGGTGTGCGGGTGTGGGTATGGCGCTGGTTTGTCTCTTTGATTCTTGTTGTGCATGCGGGGTATAGCCATTCTGGGAGCTGGGGTATGGTCGACGTGTGTACATTGGGTTGATTATCATGTTTGGATTGGCTACTGTGAGAGGGAATAGAAAGAGAGGGTTACATGACAGAGATATTATGCAAGTGTCCACGAGCGTTTGCGAGCAGTTCTAGCGCTTAATAGCTTGTTTTAGGGTTCCACAGGGCAGTCACCGGTTATACCTTTCGAAGTGAATCGCATTAGGCAGATTGATTAAGGAACCTGATCATTATCACGTCAACCTTGCAATTTTGCTGTGTAGCTTGAGAACTTCGGCTCTGTATGTTTGGGGTCACACGGACTTTCAAACTTTCCATTGGCCCTTATCCCAAAGTTGGTGTGCGCTGGTCACTGATTTCAGTGATATTGAAACGATTGTGGCACATATTCACATAATATAAGTTGGCGTTTATTTCAGCTTGCTGGTGGAGGAGCTGTGGTGATCAACTGTGGGAGATTTGGTCTTCTTTTGGTGTTAGAGTTGGTAGTTGCTTGTCAAAGAACCTCAGTCATATATTCCGGCCGGGGTTGTTACTTACATATGCACTCACTATAGAACATATGTACGTCGATACCATTCACAACAATTTTACAATTTGCAGTTTCACAGCCTGAGCAAATCAATTGCTGTGCATCTGGGACTTTCCTCCAATCGGCTTGTTTTGAAAAGGTTATATGAAACCACCAAAACCCCGATTTGGCCTGATTATTTCGAAAAAACGTTGAAAGAAAGAATCGTATGCATAATTTACAACATTTTCGTAGTAATCTACATACTTTGAAATATACCATGGATGATAATACAAAGGATTAGACAATCTGGACACACAAACCTGTAGTATGTTGCATCAACATAGTGCTAATCAAGAAACAAGAATTTAGTAGTCTGTAAGTAAACGTACCAACGAAAGCAATCGACAAGCAATAGATTTAAATAAGTAGAATAAACTCAATCAACTTCCGAGTCCTCAACACTTTCCTCTGCTTCCACTGCCTTATGGATCGGTGGTTCAGTAATGGCTGTTCTGTTCTCTGGTATGAATGTGTTGACAAACGCTTGAGGGGCAATTGAAACAGCCTCTGCGAATGCGAAAGCTAGACTAACTGAAGCTGCAAGTACGCGGAATTTGAACCCTATGACATCAACTCCTACGATGCCGATTTTTGAGTCCAACGTATCAAATGGATAGGCAACTTGAGCTGCAAGACGAATTATAGCAGCGGTCAATGGGTCGAATGGGGCTATTGTTGATGGGGACGAGGTGGATGCGATCATAGATGGGTTGAATGAGATAAGATGACCGGCAAATGCTGGAACGAAGAGTGAAGGGATAGCCCAATGTAGGAGAACAAGCCAGAATGCAGGAGTCTGGAAGACACTTAAAGGTGGGTAATTAAAATTTATCGAATAACTAGGGTTTCCTTTGGGAGATAAGGATAACTGAATCCAGTTATATTAAGATTGTGATTCAAGAGTTATAACTAGTGACATACCTGAGCGACTTTCCAGGGGATGACAACTGATAATATATACAGCATCTCAAGTACTACAGTCAGCGACCATATATTTCGTGAATTTGACAAGAACTAGCTGGTGGTCAGCTTAAGTTTACGACCCTGGGGGCGATGGGCTCACTGAACGTAAAGATATCAACATATTGCTTCCGTTCAACAAGAGGTCGTGTTCTCTTATGTGTCGAACCACGTTTCCGACATTCTGTGGTCTTGGCAAGTGTTCAATGAGACTTTTGGCAGGACTAGGGGGTAATGGCGGTAGACTGCTCGGAGTGATGGCATCCACAGCATGTTGGTGGTCAGGTGTGCTAGCCACTGAGGTGATAGGATGTTTGAGAAACATAGAGACATCTCGTAGGTCATTCGCGGGTGTGGATTCTCGTATAGGATCGAGAGCAGCGAAGCGACGACCGGAGGCTCGCGTAGATGTTAGCTTATCACTTGAAGAGCTAAACGCGATTTAGAAGCGCGTCACAAAAAGATATCAGCTGTCTTACCTGGGCGGTATTGACTGAGGTTGAACACTCCTTTTCCTTCGCCCGAACAAACCGCCAAAGGCAGGATGGTCTTCCAGGTCAGGGTGGTCGTCAAGGTGTTTTTTAATTCTGGTCTGGAGTTCATCCTTTGTACCTTGATCGCTTATCCTTAGAGCAGCAGCGATTTCTTGAAGTTCTGATTTCTTTTTTGGCTGGAGAGCACCGGTGTATACGACAGGGGCCATGGCGGCAAAAATTAAGAATAAACGAACTAAAGAGAGATTAATGTTTAACTTTATTTCAACAAACAATACCGCGCCGCGTGCCGTATCACGTGTATCATCACATGATATGTCCTATCTTAAGATCTATTTAAATCATCGTCGTTGTCGTCGTCGCGTCGTTAGGTGCTCTTTATTGCTACATTCACTATCTCTTCAGCCTCTGGCAGGTTTTTGTTGCTTTTCTGTCATCCTTTCAGATATTCCTCAATGTTTTCTTTCCTTACCATATTGACTATGGTTGGATTGCTCTCAAGGGGTATGAATGCAATTAATGAGTTGAGACAACATTCTGATTCGACAGCATTGCAGTTCTAGCCTTTGATACATTCAACGTCACCGTTGGTTCTCCAACAAAGACAACCGAACTAGCCGTCACTGCCATATTATCCTTCCCGGCTAATCCAGCTTCGGATGCAGTACGTTTTCTCCTCGGGTTGCATATAAGAGTATAAAGTTGATTCCTTGCTTCACTGCATAGTGTTCTTCAGTCTGCGGAGCCGCGGGGACTACGATTAATGCATGCAACTCTGAGGCGACTTGCCTGTGCTCAAATGCAACAGTTTCCGACCTGCTTAACTGTGAACAGTGCCTGTTCAACTTCGTGGTCAACAGCAACGTTAAAGCCGTGGATTACCGCGTAGGGTCCACCCCAGTCCTAGCCGGTATGACATGTCGTTCTCGGTAACGCAATATGACATGATGCTCACAATATTTTTCACCAATGAAGGATATTCTGCTGCATGTGCAGCATCGAATATAACACTTTCTGCTGCGCAGACTGCACTGCAATTACCTCCCGACTGGGAAGGTCCATTTGATGTAGAGATGCCAGTAGGAGCGGGGATTGTTGTTACGCTATTTGGAGCTGTGTTGGGAATATCTGGAATATCTTTACTTTTTAATATGTGATTAAATATTATGCAGAGAGTTCCCACGGGATATAAAATGAAAATTTGAAACCCCGCCGGTATAGGTAACGGGTGGAAATATTCTTCTGTCAACTTCTCTTCATCTCATTGTCTGGTCTGCTATGTCCCAATACAAAGCCCCAATTCGCTCCCAACCCCCTTCAGAACTCCCTGAAAACTCAAAATATCGTTCACAAGTTCGCCAGCTTCAAGAACTCTTCCCAAACTGGTCGAATGACGGTCAGTGCTATGACACCTGGTGTTTTTCTTCATCTCAAACTTCCTTTGTCTTTTTTTTCTTTTTTTTCTCTACATCACAGATCTACAGTCTGCTCTTGTAGAAGCTGGCGGGGATGTTGCGTTAACAGCCACAAGGATTACTGACGGTTTGCTATCACTGTTAACAGGTCGTAAGACTATAATTTTTATATTTCATATTTGACAGGTGTCGCTGTGCCATGGGACTCGGTCTCGCGCAAAAAGGACAAAAAAAACCTCTCGTCTTCTCAATCCACGAAGGATTCATATTTTGCTCGGAATGAGCCTCGTGGTGCTAGAGGTGGTCGTAGAGGTGGTAGAGGAGGTCCTGGAAGAGGTGGCGCGACAACTCGCGGTCGTGGTGGCTCCGCCAGAGGCGGTGTAGCTAACGGATACGCCTCCCGCTCCGATAGTCCTCGTCCTCCATCCACCGCTCCTGTCAATGGCACTGTGTCGGATTGGGCAACGTCTGGTGGCACACATGATTCATCGGCCACGCCAGCGTCGACTGAACCGCATGAGGAGCACCAGAATGGGATCATACCTTCTACATCTAATTGGACAGATTCTTCAACTTCACAAGGGTTCGACGCTTCCAGCTCTGCAGCAACAACATTATCCGCTTGGAGTACTACCGGGGTTCCTTCTGGTCATTCTGGTGATACAGAACCCAATGGTCCAAGTTCACTGAATGTCAATGCCCACACTGGGAAACAAGCTTCTAAACCCGCAACTTCGAAAATGACCTGGGCTCAGATTGCACGGTACGATACATTACTGTTTCCTTACTTTCATTACTGACGTCTTAGCAGGCCTCAAGAAAAGATCGCTTCCCCCATTCCAATCCCAGCACCGTCTGCTCCCCCAATTCCTTCTGCCCCTCCAGCTCCGAGCCCGTTGATATCAGTGGCTAATGTGACAGAGACTGAAAATCAAGAACCCGTGCAACGTGGTTGGGAAGATCCTACAACCGTCCAAGCGCCAACATGGGATGACGAACCAACTACAAAACTGTCAACGACTACAGTATCAGATTCATGGCCCCCCACAGCTGAACCAGCTAGCACAGAACAAGCTGAGCCTGAGACCACTGCGAAAGCCGATGTTAACAACGAAACGACGGAAGAACCAGCCCCAGCTCCAGAGCCTATGGTAGAACAGCCAAAATCCGAAATAGAGCCACAGCAACCACCTCCAACACCAGCAGCTATCCTTCCACACACAACCGTGACACCTTCGCCCAAACTTTCTGGACGCCCAGCTGCAGTTTCGCATCGTAACAGCGCGAGACACAAGTTAACCACCGATCAACCTGTCGTTATGCCAAGCTCTTTCGGATCTATTGAGAAAGTTGGGATGCAGTTTGGTAGTCTTCGTCTCGATAGTGAGAGTTTCGAGTACGTAACTCTTTTTTTGTAAGTCGAGCTCATAACTCATCTCATGCCGTCTGCAGAACCGAGTCGGAAGTACCACCAGCAACTGTTGCTCAACCTGAAGTTACTTCTCTCCCTCCAGCATTGGCTAGTAAGCAAGAATCTGCTTCTGCTCCACCAGCAACCGCACCCGCCTCCTCCGCCTCCCTCAGCTCGGTATTCTCCCAACAACAGTCCCTCCCCCAACAACCTGCACCACAATCTACGACTGTCCAACCATCCGCGACACATCACTCTGTCCCTACTTCTGTCTCTCAACCCTCACAAACACCAACTACTCATGCAGCAGTGGCTACCTCTCCTATTCAACAGTTTACTCAACAGCAGCAGCAACAGCAACAGACTTCCTCACAGCAACCGCTTTCCATAAATAATTCTCATCACCAACCACAACAACAACATCAGCCCCAATTCCAACAGCAGCAACATCCACAACAATCACACCAATCACAGCACCCCCAGTCGCATTCAAATCACTCTTATTCTCAGCTTGGCCTTCCCACGCATATCGATCCCGCTCAACAAGTCCAGACACCAACTCATCAGCAACAGCTTGCCGCCCACTCCACATATTTCCGACAATCCGAACCTACGGCATCCGCACCTTACTTCCATACTCCAACACCTCCTGCAGGGCAAACTCAAGAGAGCCCTTATGGTGCATTCGGTCAACTTGCAGGCCAGGGTCAACAACAAGCGTCACATCTTGGCGGATTTGGATCAGCAGATTACGGATATGGCGACAATCAACGAGTACGTTATTACTATATTGAGCGTTCTAATTTTTTTGACAGTTTGTGGTTCTAGGGATTTTACGAATCTTATGCCCAACAGTCGGCCTTTGGAAACAGAAATGTCCTAGGCCATGATGACGTGAAAGGGATTCCTGGCGCTCAACAACAAACCTCTACTGCAGGAATACCACCTTCTAGTGCACAAACCTCCCAGCAACATGTTTCTTCTCAAGCACCTGGTCAACCCCAACCTGGAGGCGGGCAAGGACCGCAACAAGGATATCCGCCTCCCCTCCCCTTCTATTATACCCATGCTTATCCTCAAAATCAATTCTACAGTCAACCATACAGTGGTGGATATGGGGTTCCTCAGCCAGCATACATGAAATATGCTCCTAATGTATTCCCCCCTGCTGGTCCACCTGGACCAGGATCTGCACCTAGTCCTGCCACAAAGCAACCTGGAACCGGTGTTGGTGTAACTGTCCAACCTCAAAGTAATCCATACAGCCAAGGTTTATATCAGCAAGGCGGTTATGATGATTACCAACCTCATGCACACCACGCACATCAGCCACAACATCAGCAACACACACAGCATCTCGGCCTAGGTCAGGCAGGTGTAGGCGTGGGGTCGGGTGATTATGGAAAGCAATTGTATGGCGGAGCCGGTCAAGGTGGGATTCAGGGCTTTATGGGTCTAGGAGGGCAGAGCGGCGGAGCAGGCGCGAACGCCGGGACGAGTGCTGGTGGACCCCGCGGAGCTGGCTCACCTGAAACGACATACAAGTCATATGCCCCCAAGGATACAGGAATAGGTGTAGCTGGTGGCCGTGGCGGCTCGGTCCAGCAAGGCCAACAGGGCCAGTCACAAGGCCAAAATCAAAGTCAAGGTGGTCAGGGTGGACCTCCAGGCCAATTCTACGGTGCCAATAGATTCAGTGGTGCTGGAACTACAGGAGTAGGAGGCATTGCAGCAGGTATGGGTGGACCTCAGCAAAATGCGCACCATCAACAAGGGGGTCCTCAAGGACATCTCGGCTATCCGCAAGGAGGCAGTGATGGAAACGGTTTCTACTCATATCAGCCAAGACAGCAGCAAGGATATTGGCAGTGAACCGTTGTGCGATAGTTAATGTGTATGCCACGATTCCACCTACATTTGCAGATTTTTTTTTCCCAACTCGTCTCATCATTTCCCTCTTGTGCTCTTTTTCTTGTTTCTCTTTCGTAGTCTCTCTCATATCATACATTCACCGCTCAGTTCCTCGCTGATTTTTGTATGCTTACGAAATGTAATCCCCTGGCTCCTTTTGATAAAATGAACCAATGACAGATCGAGAAGCCATTCTCCTAGATAAAGATCTGCACAATCTCAACTTATTGAGTATCTACGATACTTATGTCAATCTCATTTCGCAACTCAATCCGTTGGATTCCAGATGAAGCAGCAGAGCCAACCCAAACTGTAGTCCTCACTGGCAGCATGAGTGGTGCCTTCCTCGATGTGAGGTTCGAAAAGGACACAAGATTGCTGGATTGGGCTTTCGCTGGGTATCGCTACTCGAGTTCAGTGACATAAAATTCAATTTATTGCACATGCGCATATATTAAAGTTGACCTTCAAGGTGCAAATAGTAATTGGGTCGAATTCAGGCATTACTTAGACTCGCGAACACTTGTAACAATCATTCACTCTCACTCACATCAATTGTGTTGATCCCAATGGTCACAGAACGCTGAGGATGTAATCGATAAGGGATGCTGTACCAATCTACCAGATGGAACAAGCCTCGAGGTGGGAGAGATGGTCAATCCACAAACTGGAAAGATGACTTCATATGAGGAGGTTTGGGAAGATGCGCATCAAGATGAGACGATCAGTAGCATATTTATGAAAAGTA
This sequence comes from Floccularia luteovirens, assembly GCA_009739215.1. Classification (NCBI taxonomy): domain Eukaryota; kingdom Fungi; phylum Basidiomycota; class Agaricomycetes; order Agaricales; family Squamanitaceae; genus Floccularia; species Floccularia luteovirens. Next base: position 788,760 of record VSJF01000009.1, read on the forward strand.
CAGATGGCACAAAATGGCAAGCTTGCGTGGGGAATTGGCAACTTGGTATGGGACGAACAGTCGATGTCGATGACAACTTCTATGCTTGGCAAGCTATTAAAACAGGAGCATCTACCTTAAACGAAGCTCAATGGGATGTTCAATATCAAGTACCTCATAACAGACCCGTGTCTCTGCTGCCGCCAATAGATGATCGTCGTGGTTGGACAGAAGGATCAGAGATATTATGGGATGGCGATGTGTGGTTGGTAATAGAGGTTGGGAAATAATAATAACATGTACACAACAATCTACGTAAAACAATTTATTTGTCTCTTGCTGCTTAACATCATGGCAATGACCTCTGACGCTGCTCTGAGCAATGAATCATTGCTGAAGAGCTCATTCTCATCCGCATCATCTCTCATGGCACTACAGGTCTTTTCTAGGCTGTTCACTTTCGCGCTCAACCAGACTCTTTTCCGATTGGCAACACCTAGGGCTTTCGGAGCTGCAGCCATCCAATTTGAGCTCATTCTCAGTAGTATTCTCTTTCTGAGTCGTGAAGGCGTGCGGAATACCTTGCTACGCGTTCGGCATCGGACAACAACCACGATGAATCTCGCTTTCCTTCCTTTTGTAATCGGTGTCCCATTAGCGGTTCTTGTATCTCACCTATTCGTGACATATGCCAGCATGGAATTACAAACCCAACCTTATTTTCGACCTGCTATCATTATTTATGTGCTTGCTGCTTTGGTTGAGCTTGGAAGCGAGCCGATGCATAATATGTATGTGAGAGGTGTCGATTCTCGATAATGGTGCCGCTCATATGACAAGTGCTATGTTAGAACTAAAAACAAATGTGCGCGTGCGTGCGGAAGGGCTAGGAATAACCGTTAAAAGCATTGCTACCTTCCTTATCCTATCCTATGGCTCGAAAAGTCAATATGGGGATCTAGGTTTGGTAGCTTTCGCAATGGGTCAATTAGCATATGGATGTGTTATGCTTGGCTCGTATGTGCATGCCCTTGGGCCCAGTCAACTATTGCCAAAAATCTTCTCAAAAAATGGGTATGCATTTGTTGATATATGCTAACTTACAACACTGATGAAGCAATTTGTTAGAGACGGAAAAAAAGATTTGGCCCTCATAGATCCACAACTATTACGACTATCAGTCACGATGACTTCACAGTCTCTTGTAAAACATTTTTTAACCGAAGGAGATAAGTTGATTATATCATGGTTCAGTCCTTTAAAAGACCAAGGCGGTTATGCAATAGCTGTCAACTACGGTTAGGACAATAATGAAAGTTGGGACCGTGCTGATTAACAACGAAATAACAGGTTCGCTCATTGCACGTGTATTATTCCAACCGATGGAAGAGACATTGCGCGTGTTTTTTTCCAAGATTCTTTCCACATCCGAGGGGCAATCACCCAGCAAGCAACTCCTAATCCAGGCTTCTGAATCTCTCCTTTCTTTACTACTCATAGAGACAGCCTTCTCAGTTATCCTGGTTATATTTGGGACCGCGTATATCCCGATTCTCCTGCCGATCCTTCTCCCGCAACAGTATTTATCTACCAGCGCCCCTCAGGTACTCTCAGCTTGGGTCTGGTATATCCCTGTACTCGCTCTTAACGGCGGTCTGGAAGCATTTGTGTCAAGCGTTGCTACATCGCACGACCTGAACAGGCAGAGCAGGTTTGTGTAATATCCTATCCTGCGTTGCGCGTATCTCATATTCTCTTGCTAGGTGGATGATCGCCTTTTCTTTCGTCTATGTCTCAAGTGCAGTCCTCCTTTACAGCCTACACTTCGGAGATGCTTCCCTTGTTTATGCCAATGTCATCAATCTGACCGTCCGCGTTGCATTTTCCTTGAACTTTATCATCAATTATTTCGGAAGTCGAAGTGTATCTTTTAATCTAGCAAAAGTTCGACCAACTTGGCAACTATGGCTTATGTCTGCTGTTTCGATTGTTTTGATTTCTACGAACAACTCAAGAGCAGGAATCTCTAGTTTGGTAAATGGTAAAGGTCGTAAAGCTATATTGGAGAAGCCCGTAGTGTTACATGTTGCATTAGGACTAATTCTCGGGACAGTTTGTCTTACTACGTGGTGGACATCATCTGGACGGTATTTGTCCATTCTACGTAAATGGAAAAGTGATTGATTATAAAATGGACTCGTTATTCATGGTGACTATCGTGGCCCAGTTGTGGAAAGCCAACGTTCATAGTTGTAGGAAAGTGAGTGGGGGTCCTTACGATTCTCGACATTGACATAATCCATATAAACAGCGTAGTCCTTTGGGTAGTCGTCCATGATTTCATGAACCCCTCCGTTAACTATACGTATTGCAGACGTATACAGATCAAGGTCTTTGCGTTCTACCCCTATTGAAGTGGGGTTACTGAGCATTTCATGATATTGATCAATATATCTATCATTGAATTGTTAGGACATAGGTTCTGTGATAACCAGCAGACATTTTTACTCTTGATATTTTGCTTCTCTCTTTTCGGAAACGTTAGGCTCCAGTAGTCGTCTTGCAAGCACCTCAGTTGATTTCATATCTAACGCTTGTTCAAATGATGTTTTCTTGGCTTCTGTGCGTGGTACAGATTTCATGTTGGTCTTCTTAGAATTAGAAACAGAGGGTTGTGAGCTTATCCAACGTCGTACGCCCTGCACCACGCTGGATACTCTACATTAGCTCTGGAGCCTAGAATATGTATAACGCAACAAACCTTCCATGATTTGCGTTGTGTCTATAACCATGAGCTTGGAAAGGGCTTTGGTTCATATCTCTGGCAGTCTTTCTATATTTCGAAGTGAGAAAAGACAACAATATATAACAATTTGAAACCGAACCCAGGAAGTTTTAAGGTGCTATTCATGGAGTACGCAAAATGCTTCCCTAATGAAGTGAAAAGCAATGGTCTATAATACTCCACCCAGAAATCACCCTTGTCGTTGACAAAGTTATGTAGCCTTCCATCACAGTCTTCTAATACATAGGGCTGCTGTAGGTGCTCTTCATGGTACCATTTCCGATATCCACTCCTGACTGGTGGTTGGGTTATAGTTCGTTCAGTTTGGACACCTAAAAACAGATTAATGGCTGTCTGCTTGTCAGCATCTACGTCCTCATGCGTTAATTTAATGACGATCTGGGTCGTTAGGCAGGCGTACCGAGTAGGGAATTAGTGTAGAAGCGTCGGATATTTTCGATAATGTCACGGGAATGACTATTCCAATGGGGCATCCGACGATATGTTTCTACGCGGTTGACGAGTGCGCTTCCAGTGTATTGCAAAGCGATAGCTAGAAGAGCATTTTATTCGAGGTATCCTGGAGAACAAGAAAAGACCAACTGTCGCCGTGATCGTGGTACATTTCAGTCAACATATTAACTGCATCCGAATCAAATAATAAATTTGGACTTTCCACGACACCAAGAGCGTAGAGTTGATGGCCCAATGCACGCTTGCCGAATACAAACTGAGCTGCATTGGTGCGATCAAGGCAGTCAACGCAGTTTGTCCTACAGATACCATTTTGCAATGATATGGTACTACGCCACGCTATTCTGTTATCATATGAGTAAACAAAATCAAAAAATAGGAGAAAAAGCATACGGCCCACCTGTCTTCGTTTTGGAGATAATGCGAATAAGGCTCTGCTCCAGAATGAAAGAAACCTGTCATTAGTATGGATTCTTCTGCAATATCTTCTAAGTAGCTGATTACATCTTGTGTCTTCCTAATTTATTTCAGTCAGTCGTTCTCACATCATGCACCACATTTTGTGATGACGTACTCTTTGTAAGCACGAGACATATCCCAAGCACGATAAACCATTTTCTTGTCCTGGGGTAGGAATTGATTCAGATATCTAACACATTGGGTATACTCTTCCAACAGCTTCGATTCACGAGGAACACGTTCCCTTCTTTTTATAAGGTTGAGGATAGTGATAGGAGCGCCATATCGCTTGAACAGATTATCAAAATGTTTAGAAGCGGCTGTATAGAAAGGATCGGCAACGCTGACTTTTGAGATCAATATATTAGTATGGATACATCTGCAAACAAGGGTTGGAATTACTTTCAATAGGTGGCTTAGGACTCATACTATTTGTCTCCTGGACCCAATATACTGGGATACTTCCGCGATACTGTAACAGAAGTTATGATGTAATGGACCAAGGAAAATGTGCAACACAGACCTGGACATAGCTGGTATAATTGGGAGAGGGTCGCCGTCTTGGGAAAGTACTTGATATATCATTGCGGTCTGGGAAGTAAAATGGCGTCGTAAGCGCCTCGGATACGATTTGTTCCGTTTCGACTTCATTAGCGACATTTCCCTGATTATGTAGTTACACCTTGTTTTGCAATTAAGAGATAGTGAGGACTCTCACTTCATCATTAACACCTCTTTTAAGATACCGAGCACCAGCAAAATGGCGCGATCTTCTGGCAATCAGAGTGACAAAAATTATACGTCCTAGTACAGTCAGCTCTATTGGAGATTAATGATCAATCATCTGCGGAATGAAATATAAGATATAAGCAATGTGACATACTTGCTTGGTCAACGTGTCCATGCACAAGTGGGAGAAGCCAACAAGATTTATTGGGTAAGCTTTCCGATTTGGAAAAAGCTGCAGATAGCATATGAAAATTCCAAGCAAACCGATCATTGAAAGGCCAGTCTCCTTGAACTGCCCTTGTCGAACCAGTCAGATTGTGCTGAAGTGTAGACGTGAGGTCATAAGTGTAACTGTATTTATATGCGTGAAGTACAGGCTACCATTCCAAATAATGAGCTACATACCTGAAATAAAAATTCTTTGACATGTCAACTTGTTTGAAGATATTCATTAGACGCTGCTCTTCTGCTGGTTTTTCTACTTTGTGGTTGAAGCCGACAGGTATTATATCTGTACTTTCGCAATGATATAGATAATGGCCTCCGAGTAATGCCACAACTGAACGCTTTGAGATTACTATCATGTACCAGCCAGCTGTGAACCGGATGAACCCTAAGCGTCAAGAACGTTTGTTATAAGATGATTCACTGATTGAATAATGGAAAGACACCAACGAACCAGCGATGCCAAAAAACAGCCTTGGTTTCCCCAAACCTCCAGACCCCTTATTTCCATCATCTAGCATTTTGAGCATAGCAGTCATTTGTTTGCCGCTATATTCTGCCTCATCTTCGATGACAACTAACTCGTCTTGAACTGTTCTGTCAACTTTGATAATGCGATGCCTTGAATCGGCCGCATTTGAAGCGATGATGTAGAATCGCAATCTGTTTTCATACAAGATGAATTTATTAAATGCCGATGAGGTGCGGAGAGCAACAGCCTGGGGGTGTCTGGTCACTCCAGCGGATTGCTTGAGTTTCTTCTCGCCTGCTTGTGTATTTGATACCAAGGTATCCTCCAATGAGCTCGAATTGATAGATGGAGGAGCCGAAGGCCCGTTTGTCGGGATAGGCTGAAAATAATCATCCTGTGAGGAAACCATGGAACTTTTGCCGGTTTGTGTGTGAACTGATTTCAGGTCTTGAATGGAAGTAGTCTCGACATCCTTTTCTACGGCTTCATCTATTATTGAACTGTTCGCAACCATCTCGAAAGTCTTGCTAGTCAAGGTCATGGATATTCAGGTTAACATAAATAATATGTTTGTACGTGCTTGGCCTGAAAACACCTGTGTCTACTGTCTCAAACGAAAGCTACTCACCAGTAGGTGTTACATGTGGTGCTTTCCAATGTCGACTTTGTACAAACGTACCTAATCATATAAGTGCCCGTGATATCCTTTTTCTATGCGCTTGCCAAGAAGACCGTGTCATCTGGTGATTTATTCCTGACTCATGCTCATAGCGTGGATAAGATGGCCTAGAGAGATACGCTAAAAATGAACGAGCGTTAGTTGAACTCGCTTGCTATGATTAACCGACTTTAATTGGCAAGCATTTATAGGCAATACGTCCAATTGTTTATTATACTAGTTGCATTCACGTTCTTCAGCTTTGTAGGTACGTGCTATAATCTGTCAATTGGATGGAAAGTCAACCCCCCATCGAGGTATTGCTGTCACCTCCGTCGGTGAGGTCCTCTATGGACAAACTATTTGGGATCCACTGCGTTTCATCGAGCAGTGGGATAATCGAGCTGCGAAATTCTTCGTAGCTTTCTCCTTTTGTTTGGCTACCTTGGGAGCAAACATATCTGCAAACAGCCTGAGTGCTGCAAACGATATGATGGTCCTGGCGCCTCAGTACATAAATATCCGGCGTGGGCAAATCATCTGTGCCATTCTTGGTGGATGGGTTATATGTCCTTGGGAAATACTCGCTTCCGCTCCAAAGTTCTTGACTTTTCTTTCTGGTTACGCCATTTTTCTGGGTCCTTTTGCTGCAATGTACGTTTCTGCCTACGCCATCGCGAATCCAAATTAGAAATAAAATGTCTACAGTATGGTAGTTGATGTAAGTGTGCATGCTAGTATTTCTGGATATGTAACTCTCTGCAGTACTGGTTGGTTAATAAAGGGAATGTTAACGTTCCAACAATGTATGATCCACAAGGTATATATCGATATTGGCATGGTGTTGTAGGTTATAATATTTTCTCTACAAATGGACCTGATTAATATAATGCATTATAGAATTGGAGAGCAGTACTGGACGTACTGATGTCGGCCAGCCCTAACCTCCCTGGCCTGATTACCAGTATCAACACAAATATTCACGTTGGAAATATGTCCCTCCTTTTCAACATTGCATGGATCTTCGGCGTAAGTATATCTGCCCCCAAACGTAAATTTACTATTTCGACACTGACATCACTTTCAATAATTTTCCACTGCTGCTGCTGTCTATTGGTCACTTTCAACCATTTTCCCCACTCATGGTACATTCATGGAGCAGGCTGTTCTTGCAATTGACTTTCCGGATGATAATACCCAAAATATTTCCTCTGTCAAGATTGATGAGAAGTTAAGCTAGGGTATTGATACTACTACCCTTATGCACTGTTGTAGTGTTAGTGATTATAGGTAACATTCTGGAAAAAAATACATGTAACTATGAGATATCTTTGTAGTGCACTGTCAGATTTGCCCTGACATCCATTTGTCTGTCATAGCGAGACACCTGAAATGTCCCGCTGTTACAATAGTCTACTGCTATATGTACAGACAGTATAAGATAGTAGTAGAATAGAAGGGAAAGGAAGAATGAGTTCTGGTTGGAAACCAGTGGTCTTATATAGATACCAGAGGTGCTTCTATCAGGGTAGCCTAGAAGCACTCAGGGTAGACTAGAAGCACTCAGGGTAGACTAGAAGCACTGGTATCATAGCAACAGAAGTAGACTAGAAGCTGTCAGGGTAAGCTAGAAGCACTACCCTGAGCAGTCTAGAACAGTAGTCTAGGCCTTCCTGTATTATATATAAGGAGGCCTCTGTAGCATACTTTCCCCCCAACTGAATACACACTATTCACACTCTAACAGGTTATGGGCCCTCAGCTCTAACTGTGCCCCTCCATTAACTCCTTGTCTTACTTGTCCACTGTGCTTGCTCAACTACTATCTCCTCTACTCCCTAACTCTTTCCTACTTAGTTTATCTTTCTCCTTTGTACTCCGAGTTTTTGGGAAGCTAAACTTAGCTAGTCATTAGCTAGTCAGTCCATAGTAGTCAGTAAGGACAAAAGACCTCCCTCCCAGGGGGTCTCTTCAGTGAACTGTTGGGTCTGTGCACTTCAGTGGGCCAGCCTTTAACCTACACAGCAATATCTCAGGTAGTCATCCCTGTGAGCTGTGAGGTGGTACAACTGCACTGTAGTTTAAAGGTGTTGACATACACTTACTGGTGGTGAAGAAGACCAAAGGACAACAATCCATTCCCCATTCCCCTATTCCCCTCCCTACCCCTCCCTACCCCTCCCTCACTTTTTTCACTTCTTTTCCTTTCCCTCATCCTTTAATTTCTTTTGGCTGTCCTAGAACCCTACCTTTATCAAGGGCTTGGTTGCATTCTAGTTGACTTGCACCTTTAATTCCTTTTACACACCCCTCTCCCTTGCTGCATTTACCATAATCCACCATGTCTAAAGGACCAGATATTAAAAAACTGGGACTTGACAACTACAATCAATGGAGTGGAGAAATCCAAGCCTGGTTCAGGGCTCATCAGCTGTTGCACATTGTGTGTGGCATCAAAAAGAGACCTGAAGCCATGGAATCCTCTAAAGATTATGAGTTGCAAATACAAAGACAGGATGACTGGGACAGTAAAGCCCAGAAAGCAGCTGGATGGCTATACCTTAGTGTAGAGTCATCTCAGACTGTGCATCTGATTGGGATAGAGGATGACCCTGTTGCAATATGGGAAGCCTTAAAGTCTGTGCACCTCCAGCAAAAACCTGGTGCCAGATTTAATGCCTATGATGACTTGTTCAGCATCAGAAAAACAGAGGAGGAGTCCTTGCAGTCACTTGCAAATAGGGTCACTGCAGCAATGCAGCAGATTAACAATCTGAGACCTAGGGACTTCACTCTGAAACAGCTGGATGAGGAGTTGTTGTGTATGGCCATGATTAGGGCTCTTCCAGATCAGTACAGTAATTTTGTGTCAAACCTGATGCAGAGTGACAAACTGGATAGAGCTTCTATCACCCTAGCATTCCACACTGAGGAAACTCAGAGGATAAGGAGATCTGCACCTCAAGTCTCAGAGGTTGCAAACAAGGTCTCCACAGACAAGGGAAAACAGAAGCAATCTAGCTCTGCTACTACCACTTATCCTCCTTGTTACTTCTGTGGTAAACAAGGTCATTCCTTCAAAAGGTGTTCTTTATTTTTAGCAAAACAGGCAGAGGCAAAGGCAGTCAATTCCCAGGAATCAGCAGGAAAGGCAAGTATCTTTTCACAAGTACAATTAGATAACCCACTTTCCCATCATGCTAACTATGATTGGAATGCAGACTCAGGAGCCACATCCCACATGACTCCACATAAACACTGGCTCAGAGATTATAAATCCTGCCAGATCCCTATTAGACTAGCTGACAACACTACTATATATTCTTCTGGTGTTGGAAGCATTCTCTTCAGACCATTTATTAATGGTGTGGAAACACAATCTCTTTTATTTACTAGAGTTCTTCATGTTCCACAATTACAAAGCAATCTTCTTTCCATTCTCTTTCTTGTCAGACACAAAGGCTATGATATATCCATTGATTCTCAATTCATTCACTTTAATCAATCCAGTAGACAGCTTTTCACAGCTAGTATTAATAGCCACAATGCTGCATTCCTGGATGGGATTACTGTCTCTGCTTGCCTAGAATCTGCAAACCTCTCCTCTACTCTCCCACTGGACCTTGGACTTTGGCATAGGAGATTTGGCCACTACAATCATGCTAGTGTTAAGCAACTTCATTCCATGCACATGGTAACTGGCATGCATCTTGGCAATAACTCCAAATCAGACCCAGTCTGTGAGCCATGCCTTTCAGGCAAAATGCATGCTAGTCCATTTCCCACTTCAGATTCTAGAGCTTTAAAACCTCTTGAACTGGTGCATATGGATTTGAAAGGCCCAATCCAAGTCAAGTCTATAGGTGGTTACCAGTATTGGATCATCTTTGTTGATGACTGTACTAGATTCAAATGTGGTTTTGGACTCAGAAGGAAATCAGACACCTTTGATGCCTTTAAGCAGTTCAAAGCATATGCTGAGAACTTGCACAACTCTAGCATTAAATGCATAAGAGAAGACAAAGGCTCTGAGTTCATGTCCAATGAATTTAATCAGTACTGCATTGATAATGGTATCCAGAGACATCACACAGTCAGAAACAGGCCACAGCAAAATGGGGATGTTGAAAGGGCAAACAGAACAGTTGCAGACTTAGTTACAGCCATGTTAACAGAAGCCAACTTGCCAGTGCAATTTTGGTTTCATTGTTTCATGGCAGTGCTGCATGTTCTTAATAAATGCCCTACTGTCTCATTAAAAGACAGGACTCCCTATGAAGCTTGGCACTGTAAGAAACCTGATGTGACACATCTCAGAGTATTTGGATGTTTAGCATATGTCCATGTACAAAAGGACAAAAGGAGATCTTTTGGATCACATATGGAGAAATGTGTCTTTGTTGGTTATCCAGCAGGATATAAAGGGTGGCAGTTTTACAATCCAGTAACAAGGAAGTTCATTATCTCAGAAAGAGCTGAGTTTGATGAGAGATACTTTCCTGGGATAAAACCCACTGTGATGAACTCCATTCCATCTCCAGATACTGTAAATCCTGTCAATGGCAGTGACATGCCAGATTTAGGGGGGTATGACATTCCTACAAATCAGTCAGCCACTCCCACTATTTCTTCATCTGTAGTTCATCTGCCAATGCAGCCAGACAATGAGCATTCTCCTCTTGTACTGCCTGTTCAAGCAGAATATGAACCTCCTCCTTCTCCACTTGTACTTGCCACTCCACTACAGTCACCTAGTCCTCAACCAATCTCCTTGCCATGCACTCCTGTCAGACAATTCACACCCAATCCAGTAACTCCTCCTTTAGCTCTTAGGAGAACCAGAAGGAATATTCAACCTTCTGGTGAATGGTGGAAAGTCAGACACTCCCCTGCAATCCCTGAGACTTCTTCTGAATCTGAAGCAGATGTTGCTGATGATGAAGAAGAGTTCAGTGGTGTTGCTACTGCTACTGGTGTTACAGAGCCTAATACATACAAACAGGCAATGAAAGCACCAGATGCAGAACTATGGAGACAGGCAGCTACAGATGAGCTTAAGGCTCTTATGGACAATGGTACTTGGGAATTGGCCTTGTTGCCAAAGGACAGACAGGCAATTGGTAGTAAATGGGTGTTCAAAGTAAAGAGGAATGCAGATGGCTCAGTTGAAAGATACAAAGCTAGACTAGTTGCAAAGGGGTTCTCTCAGAGACCTGGCTTGGACTTCACTGAAGTCTTTGCACCCACATTCAGAATGGCTTCAATCAGAACCATTATTGCACTAGCAGCTAAACACAACTACCATCTGCACTCTATTGACATCTCATCTGCCTTCCTGAATGGAGACTTGGAAGAGGATATTTATATGCAACAGCCTGCTGGCTTTGAGCAGCTTGGACCAGACTATGTTTGTAAACTCAAAAAGTCTATATATGGTCTCAAGCAATCAGCTAGACAATGGAACAAGAAACTGCATGCAGCTCTTAGTAGCATGGGTTATAGCAGATTGGAATCAGATAGGAGCATCTATGTGTATGCCAAAGAAGGAGTCCTAGTCATTATTCCTGTGTATATTGATGACATTACACTTGCATCAAACTCTACCTCTAAGATTGATTCCACAATCAAAGAGCTAGAGAGTCACTTTAAACTCAGGAATATTGGACCTACTACTTGGCTGTTAGGCATGAAAATCAGTGTTGATTCTGCCAAACACACTATCTCCTTATCCCAGCAACAGTACATTAATGACATGCTTGTTCAGTATGGCTTTACTGGTTGCAACCCAATCTCTACTCCTATGGATCCTGGACTTGCACTAGAGAAAACTCAAACCCTCTCTGATGAGGATGTAGAGTTCATGTCCAAGGTTCCCTACTTGTCTGCTGTTGGCACTCTCACCTACTTGGCTCAATGTACTAGACCTGACATCTCATTTGCTGTTGGTACACTTGCTAAGTACAACTCCAATCCTAACCCAAGTCATTGGAAGGCTGTCAAGCATGTATTTAGATACTTGCAAGGCACTAAGGACTATGAGCTTGTGTATAGGCAAGATGATGCTAAGGAGCTGTTTATCACATACTCTGATGCAAATCATGGTGCATGCAAAGACACTGGTAGATCTACTGGTGGCTATTGTGTTATGATTGGCAATGGTGCAGTCAGCTGGTCTTCTAAACTGCAGACTTGTGTTGCACTGTCCTCCACTGAAGCAGAGTACATGGCAGCTGTTGAAGCAGGCAAAGAGCTCAAATGGATGAGAAGCCTACTTGGTGAATTTGGATATACCTTTACTAAGGCATCTACTCTTTGTATTGACAACCAGTCTGCAATTAGTGTGTCTAAGAATCCAGAACATCATAGTAGAATGAAGCATCTTGACTTGAAGTTCCACTGGCTTAGAGAGAATGTAGAGTCTGGCATCATCAATCCAATACATGTTGGTACCAATGATATGGTTGCAGACTGTCTTACCAAACCTCTTGCTAGAATCAAGCATGACAAATGTAGAATAGGACTTGGCCTTGTATCCAAGAAATAGTCTGACATGTAGCATTAAGGGGGCTATGTTACAATAGTCTACTGCTATATGTACAGACAGTATAAGATAGTAGTAGAATAGAAGGGAAAGGAAGAATGAGTTCTGGTTGGAAACCAGTGGTCTTATATAGATACCAGAGGTGCTTCTATCAGGGTAGCCTAGAAGCACTCAGGGTAGACTAGAAGCACTCAGGGTAGACTAGAAGCACTGGTATCATAGCAACAGAAGTAGACTAGAAGCTGTCAGGGTAAGCTAGAAGCACTACCCTGAGCAGTCTAGAACAGTAGTCTAGGCCTTCCTGTATTATATATAAGGAGGCCTCTGTAGCATACTTTCCCCCCAACTGAATACACACTATTCACACTCTAACACCCGCTGTCCAACAATCAGTGCTCTGAACCCATGTCTGCTGAATAGTGACATGAGAACACGTCAACTTCGAGAATGGTTTTTTTTTAAATTCCGCCTGTTCTGACGGTTACATAGAATTCAAATATTCAATGGGTAGCACTTCCCATCCCACTTGATATACGTAAGTACAGAACTTTATAAAGTTAAGAGACGCAGGGCTGCCCAGGGCGTGCCAAATTACCTATTCCTTGTATGCTATTAGCTCGTAAGCTCCCTTGAACAATATACAGACTCTCAAAATCCCTCCGACTACGTGAGAAAACTCGATAATGGTCCCTGACAGATAGAATGGAAAATATGTCGATTGAACTTGGTTGATTCTATCAGCGGTGCGTGGCATTCGCACGGCGATAGCAAAAGGAATCAGCCACGTATGGTTTATATATGGCTCCAGTCGTCCGATGGTGTCCATGCATATAAACGCTGGTGTAGTGGAAGTCTCCTAATTCCAACCTTTGACATTATGTAAAGTACTATCTGAATTGCTGTTTTTTTTTCTCTCTATTTTTTGATTCGTGAGCCGCCTCTTATAATATCATTATTCCGAAAAAAAATTCCATAGTCAACGCACTGACCCCGATAGTCCTCTCAATCACCCGAAGCTTTCAAGTTCCTGGAATTTGAATGATGGGAACCTTCAACAATTGGAAAAAAGAATACCAATCGCGTGTTGTGAAACCAAGCAAAGTGTGAAAGCATGCATATGCTAAAATGATGTATGCAGAGAGACAGCGAGGCACTGATGCTTTCGAAGTTATCTAGACTTTCTTCTCGAACCCCTAGCTTCATTGCCGTCGATGAATTTTTTCGAGCAGATCAAACAAACCACGATGTTTATGTGTGTGGTATAAAGGGGAAGGACTTTCAGCCCAGAGAGCAGCATAAGTGGCTTTGGATAACTGCTTCACAATGCGTCTCTTAACCGTTTTCATCTCAACCGCTCTTGTTTTTGCCAGCGCATTGGCGTCGACAGTCACCGTTGATCTCAACCTTCAAACAGTTGTTGGGGTCGACCTTACAAAAGAAAATTTCTACGGAGCACCCAAAGCACCTTGGGTACCAGGAGCTTTGCCAGGCTGGTATTATGGCGATAATCCAGACCTTCAAAAGGAGCTTACTTTTCTTTTCGGGGTAAGAAATCCTAGCCTAATCACCCTGACTTGCCTAAAGCTTACTTTACACTCCCAGATCATATGCAAAATCTTGAAATTTTTTCCTGATGCTTTACAATGCCCAGTGAAACCGCCATCTGTCCCACCACCTTCCGACGGCTATCACCAAACATTTAGTAATCTTACAGGAGCTACCCAAGCAAGCGACTATCTTACTTTCGGACTCGTCGATACGGTTGCTGGTGAGTACTATTTAATTTTGGAAGCGGGAGACTCACCGAGGAACTACAGACTGCAAGGCAATGTGTAACGCCGTGAATGGTTGTGAATTCATCAATGGTAAGCCAACTACTTAACCATAGCTTGTTCTAATTTTATAACGTACATCTCTAGCTTATCACGACGTCAATGGCAAGGTTCGAAACATTTAAATAAATATCTCAGGTTTAGATTAAACTAACTGATCTGATCATTCTCAGGATGGCAGCCCACAGCTTACATGCGCCCTTTTCTCGCAGTGTCATACAAGCGACGATGCGGACAACGTTGGCGGGCAGACTCAACCAGATGGGAGTGTAGATTTCATTACTAACAGTGACGGCTTCTGCAAAGATTCTACGTGAGTATATACTATTTAGTAATTTGGACATTCTACTTGGTCTCGTTATTCTGGCTATGTGATTTCTTGCACAATTTGTCGTATGTAGATGCTGTTGCTTGATAACTTCATAGTATCATGCTTTTGTGATTGATTGAGTGTTTTGTAATGTTTAGAAAATCGTAGTAAAATCCCGACATGACTCTTCATCCAATACTTCCTGACTGGTCTTCTCCTGCTCTGCCCCACTCAACTGGTTCCTAAATCGGCGTATAGACTCTAGTCGTGTATGCCAATTTGTTTTCACTTCAAGGCGAGCAGTATCATTTTGTGTACGAGCGAAGACTGAGGCGAACCAATCGGCTAAAAGGCTGAGTTGCCGCACAAGTAAAGGCAAGTTTCCTGCTGAAATCAACTTGAAATCCCCAACAGGTGTAAATTCTGTCATCCCTGGTGCCCGCTGTACGGTGACCTTGAAATATTCGTTTTCGTGTACATTGTTGGAAAACGCCGCAATGGCTCCAAGGGAGTGTGGTTCAATAACAATGTTGACGAATTGGAACTGTGTCGTAAGGGTGTCGAACTTATAAGGCTTGCCGGAATCATTCCAGACGATTCGGACGTGGTCATTTCCAATATGACGCTTTTTGTAGTTGCATTGGGGATCTTCTGACTTTGTGGGCATCATTGTGGAAGTGTGATAAAGTATTTGACCTATATCGTCCCACCAGGCATATGCATATTCGCCATCTTCGTCTGGATCTAGTCCACCCGCATATACATCCACCTGACCCCGCAAGTTGATGAGTCTCCCAATTCCTTCCAGGAAGCGAGTATATGCGGGCGATCCGTATGTATTTCGGAGAATTTCGATTTCATTAGTTTGGCCTGGCGCCACATACATTATACCGACTTTGTGAGTGTCAATGACTGGAATCCTATCCAGACTGCTGATAAACTTGGGGAGTGTTGAAGGATCTGAGACCAGTTTTATGCCGGGTGTGCTGACGATGTCCGGGTAATGTGATAATTGAAGGACGAAGTAAGATGGATCAATATCAACGCTTTTCCGTCGCTGAGAGGGTGCGGTTCCACTCCAAACATAACCGGTTACTGGGTCCGGAACGTGCAAATCAGATGCGTCTTCACCAGTGCTAAGGATGTCACGTATGTTAGTCTATATGCAGTTAAGTTAGCATTGTTTGACAGGAGACACAAAAAGTTCAGACCTGTTCACCAGCTACATCAGACGTGATCGTAGGCAGGTCGCGTTCCATAATCAGGCTTGCTGGAAGGGATAGCAAATCCGGAGCTACATCCCCAGGGCCGACCATAGGAACGTTTTCAACCCTACATAAAAACCTTGAAAACCCGGATGGTCGGCGGGAAAGTACTTCTACCCAACCTAATCGACTTAAAACGCGAACGGTGACGACAGAGTTCCCCATAAGCCAAGTTTTTTCACAAATTGCAGTCCCAGAACCTGTTGCATCAGATGGGTTCATCACGATCTCGCTGAAGGCAGAAGTAGCTGGCCGTGGGTCTGCACTACCATAAGTATATCGTGTCAGCCAATCGAAGCAAACTTCAGTCGGCTCGTCTATTCCGGTGTTCCCTTCGTTCGCGAGGAGTAGCTGGCGAGTGATATACCGTATGTGACGTGGCCTGTCTGGTAATTTCACGGCCAGAAACCAGACATACACGACATAATACGAGAGGATCCTCACATGCTGTGACAATGCCCATGACAATGTAGGGGATGCATTGAGCCTGGTATAGTGCTGGAGATACTGCAGGGCTACCCCGAAGACCATTTTGAAGTCACTTTCCGTAAAATTCGCATACAACGCAGGAAGTGAGCCGATGATAGACAAGAAACCAAGGATATGAACAGCCATGTTGGGATTAGACATTATTTGCGACAATTTTTCCAGGATTCTTGACAAACATTTAGTCATCGAGGATTGAAGCTCAAAGGCAGAGAGCGACAGGGCGTGCAGACAGCATTTAATTGTTGAAAGTTGCCCATTCAAACCAGCTTGAAAGACCTCAACCAGTAAATGACGTTGTTGCGGATCGAAGCACCGACGATAGCTAACGAGCACAGACAAAGTATGGTATGCCAAACCATGCGCATCTCGATTCTTGAGACCCTGGGGCCATTGCTCGATATTATTTGCCAAACTCTCTCCCAGAATCCCTGTACACAAAACTGTAAGCAATTTGGATATAATTTCACGAGACTTGGGGCCACAAAATAAGTGTTTGTTGGCCAACTGGCTTGGCAAGTGACACAAGATAAAGGAGAGCACCTCCCAATTCTTCTCTTGATCAATAATTGTGATCAAAGTAGCTAGGTATCCTGAAGTGGGGAGTACGAGACGGAGAGCTGGACCATCAGGATCGTATGATATAAGTGTCTCACTTGGCTTATCGACATCTTTCAAGGTAAAGGTCAGAGCTTCTGGAAGGGACCAGACGAAACTAGGGTGGCTAGAATGCGTAGATGAGTGTTCGTAAGCTGGATTGTTGACATCCTGCACTGGTCTTGTTAGATATATCCGATGATCACGGTCTGCTCTCAGATGCATGAAGAACTGTAAGGCTACTAATCTTGCAGCAGAGGAGTAACCAACAGTAACGATGTGAAGTAAATGATCGTATATCAGGAGAGCCATCTCCAGGTTTGCTTGTACCAACGCATGTGGGGTGAAGGTAAGCTGGTTGAAGATACCAACCAGAGCGGATATAGCAAAAACAGCTCGGAGGGGGGTTCCAGTCGTGAGTTGCACTGTAATATTATCTGCAGCAACAGTTACTAGATGATCGATATATGTTGACACATCCACGTATGAGATATTCTGTTCGTCGTCCGATACGGGTTCCACTATCCTAAGAACGATCTCTTCACCGATGATCATCCAAATAGTATTCTCATCCCCAGTGTCGTCTCCTGCATCGACTGAACTGTGTGAAAAACAGAGCACCAGTTCGGCAAGAGGTTTACGATAGCCAGGCATGTCTTTGACGCTGTCGTACACTTCGAAGAGGGCTTTGATCACGGCTCCTCGGGTAGATGGTCGGTTTTTACTGACTAGAGCGGAATTATCTAAAACATTCTTCCAGTTATCGAGCCACTGAGGAGAAGTGGGCGTAAGATCCTGCTGATCCATCATGAGGGAGGGAAGACGGGCGGTGTCTGTGTCTGTAAGATGGTCCGCAATGTTTATGAGAATACTAGAAAGAAGTGGGTTGAGTGCCCTGGAATGGTCCCGGGCAAGCAGGAAAGTGATAGTCCTCAAGAGAGGTGTTGAAGCGTCTGAGGGCTTTGCGAGGGGTAAAACCAATTTGGTTCCGTCTGCGTTTCTGTAGGTGATTTAGGACGGAATTATGAGACCGATCCGAAACACCCACTTCAAGGGAACAATGTACGTTGTGAGCTTCTGAAGAGTTTCGCCCACAATGTTGGCTTCTTCCTCGTCTAACCTGGAAATGTCGTCATCGTCTCGTGCATCAAGCTCCTGTAATATATCTTTCAAAATACTGGCCACTTCTTCCAATATTTTTTCCCGGCCCTCAAGGCGTCTATCCGATTGGTTCAACTCCATAGTAGCCCAAACCGAGACACTTGCGCACAGAACCTTTCCAATTCTTCTAACATCCCAGCCATTGCCTCCTAGTCCTCCAGCAGATGATGAATAATCTTCCTTTGGCCAGGCCTTCTCCACCAGATCCCACTCCCGAGCAACAGGATGCGGGTAGCGTGATGAGCTTTCCCTAGAGATATATGCTCTTGCAAGTTTTGTGGATAATGTGCGCCGAATATGATTACGTAACATTCGATGCGCTCCAAGTGAAGTATTCGCCTCATTAGCATCAGATGGGGGTAGATGTTCCTTGAGTATTAGCATACAGGATGTTGAATATGGGCCATCGAACAGTGCATTCAATGTCTCCGTAATCCTTTCTTCATAGGAGGAGGATTTTGACACTTGAGGAGTGATTGATAACCGAGGGAGAGGTGTTGAGAAGAAAGCCAAGGCTCGAAATAGTAAGGGAAGAATGATGCTGAGGTGCGATGTTGACAGGGTTTTAATTTGTGAAGAGAACTGGTGGAGATAGAGATTCACTGCTATCTCTGCTGGGTGTTTGTTTGAAATTGAAGTGGGGGTATCTACAGCAGACAGCGAGAGGGATTGATCAACCAATGATGCGTAAAATTGTAAGACTTCAGCCGTTATTTCATTCGTGATTCTTGCCATATTCTCCGGTTTTTGTAGAATGTCTGATAGAAAATGGACTAGGACGTCAATGCTGCGTTCTCTGTCGGATCGCTCGGATAGTTCAACCTCTGGTTCAGGCATCAGAATACCGTGAAAACCACCTTCGATCCAACTCATTAAAATGTTGACAACGGGTTTTTCAATACCCAGAATATCAGCGCCATATCTTGTGAGAGCTCTGAGGGCTTTGAATCTGGGCTCCCATATCTCTTTTCCCCAGGAAACGTTGGACCCAAGAAACAAAGAAAAGTAAGATAGTCGATCTGCAGTGGACAATGACACAGCTTCGTTATTTTCCCAGTATGCAGATAATATGTCATATCCAGCTGCTTGAACGGCTGCAGGAGAATCTACATCACAGAGCGAGAGTAGAACGGGATTAAGTAATGCTCGGCGAGGTAATGGTGAATGTGTTGATAAAATGTTTGCCAATGAGCGGGCATGGGCCAAACTGGGAACAGCAGGAGGAGTTAGGGCATCGATCAGCTCATCCAAGGGGAGAGAGTATCGGTTGATAGATGGTACAGAAGGTGTGGTTAGTTGGCGTCGTCTGAGATTCAGAACGTTCGACATCAACGGGTGCGCGTGCGCGTGAACATGCAATTCGCGACATATTTTCAATCAGACCTGCTTACATACATACAAACCTTCGTTATACCCTCAGTTGCAATACCTTTTTCATTAATAATAAAAGGATGTGCTATAAGTCATGGCGAATGCTTTGATATAGGTTCCGACGGTGGGTAAGTATACGGAGAATGATTTATCTAAGGGACAACGTCCATTTGAGAGCATCACAATCTATGAATCCTATGTCGTGTCTACAGAACTTTCCTCGATGTGTAAAATATCTAGCTGGCCTGAATTCCTGCCTACAGCATAATAATTGCCCCACCGCACAACGGAGTCTCTGTATCCCTCCTGTACCCAACATAATCTCTTCTTGTCACGCTCGCGTATAATCCACCCATCCTTGTGGAAATGGTTTCTCCGGTCCCTTTCTGTCTCCCACCTATGCTTCTCGAGGTCAACTTTCTCCTCTTCCTTCCATCTGAATATTGTTTCATCCGTTTCATACCACGCGTATAACATCGTGTTGTCTGGCGAGAACTCTAAGTCCCAGAGTATCCCCATATTAGTGAGCGCTAGATGTTTCATAAGCTCGCCTGTCACTGCATCGAATACACCAACCCCTCGTGTAATATTAGGACCATATGCTGGACCCGCAATCCAATGTCCATTGGGAGACCATGCGATTCGATCATCAGCCTCATTTGCAGTGGATATGCTTTGCACCAAAGCAGGTTGATTGGTCGAGATGTCCCATATGCAAGTCTCGTCATATTCGCGAACTGCAATCTTCTGTGCATCAGAGGAGAAGACAACATTACCAAGGATATCTCCTCGAATAATGCATAATAGTGATGCAGATTCGAGTGACCAGATACTGACTGCCTCCCCAGACGCAGCAGCTACCCGCGAGCCATCTATGGAGATACCCACGAAATAAATGTGTGAATCGTGTTTTACAATTGGCGGTGATGATGGGGTGGGTGATGTGGTTTGTGGTTTTGGTGCAAGCACGGAAGATGAGTCCCACATATCAATGCTATTATATGAAGTCAGGAGGCGACGACCATCGGGAGAGAATGATGCAGTGCGATTAAAGTAGCCTCTGAAGGAACCAAGTGAATCCCAGGATTTTGTATTGAAGAAATGGATTCTATCGAGAGTAGACAAAGCAAGAGTGTTTCTGTCTTGGGACAAAGTAATGCCGTAGATGTAAGTCATACCGCTCTCGGTGACCTTGGATTCCAGTTCGACTTTGGGAGTGCATTCACCAGATTCCAAATCCCACACGTGAACCGCACCATCGTCCCCACAGAAGGCAATTAGCGTGTCGTTGTGTAGAAATACAGCTGCCGATACTGAGAATCGCACGGACAGCTCCTTGAGAATCTTGCCATTTTCGCATCCGATATCCCATAAGCGAAGTGTTCGTTCGGCTGTCCGGTCTATTGCACGTTCCAGATTCTTCGTCATCGCCAACATTGTCTTGACTCCAGGAATGGATAGTTTGCCCTTCAACTCCTTGCCAACTACAATGTCCCATACCTGTAACCCACCAGGTTCAGCCCCAGTAACGAGTCGTGTTCCGTCATGACTCCACGCTATAGTATTCACTTTGCATTCTGTAATTTGCACACGCTGGACATGTACTTGCGCACCAGATGTACCATTCCAGATACGAATCGTCCCATCTGCTGAACCAGAAGCGATCGACTCCCCATCAGGGGCCCATACAACACATTCAACACTTTCAGTATGCCCTATCAAGGTCCTCTTCGATAATCCTACACTAGCATCCCATATACCCACCTCCCCATCCAATGACCCAGACGTAATCAACCTCCCACTTGGGGAAAGCACTGCGCGACAATGATCTGCATTCACTGCAATCGTATAGAGACAAGCATCCCACCCTGTATCTCGAGGCATCATTGATTTAATGGGAGCATTGTTATGGGTCGACGTGTTGACAAAATTATTGTAGTGGGTGGTGAAAAAACATAATGGTGCCAGTCGAAATGCGGATATATAGAGGTGCTCGGGGCAATCATCGATGGGTGCATAACTCTGTAGTACTAGCCGGTGTGCATCATCAATTAATTGAATAATTCCATTCCTGTCTTCATCTTGGATATGAACCTTAAAACAATACATCAGTCTCCTGTATTAAGTGAGCAAACTGAATGCGCACCTGGCACCAAGAGAGTGCTGCAAGCAAAGCTGGCACAGCAACCTCAAGCCGATTCATATAACTGAGCACCTCTACCCACACGAGCAGCTTCATTCGCACAAACTCCATCACTGCATCCGAAATATCCTGACCCGGATTGTTGCATTGGGAAAGATGCGTAGCCCAGTGAACACATGAGTATCGTAAACTCGGCCGGATACATTTCTTGACAAATTCGCGCAGACCAGAGATGTCTGATTTCATTATCGTCGGATCATCGAGCTCACATATGTTCCTTTTGGGTGGATACCTCACATTCATCACTTCCAGACAGGCCCGTGCCAGACGATGGTGGTGCATGGACGGATCTATGTAGAACTTGGAATCGGTACAGCGCCGAATATCAATGAGGAATTGCGGGAAGCTTGCATGCAGCAGCCGAATATCGTCAGCATCATTGTCTGGCTTCAGGATGACAGAACCAAGCCTGCCTAAGATGTCCCTGATAAATCGCATAGGGATACCAACCAAATCGTTCAGACCAGATGTTGATACCTGATCCTGAAGCAAAGCAAGACTGCCCAGCACAATTTGAATATATTTCTTCATATCCGGGATGTCAAGGTCGTCATCACTGAGCGCATTCCGTAAAACAGCAATGTACAGTCGATCGAGGTTCTTCAGAGTGAACGAAGCATTTGATGGATTGTCAGATAGAAGGGCATCAAGGATCTCAGCGGCATGGTGTGAATTTTTACCCAGGAATTTGACGACAGTGTCGGCATATATGAATAGTCCGGCAGCAAGGTTGGTAAGGTCTTTCACAACCCCTGGACGGGCAAGGAATATGGTTTCCCAGCAGCTGAGATCCTTCAGTCTTACGTCCAAGAAAAGTTTGATGTCCTCATCAACAATTCGTCTCGGTATTTCGTGTAGTTTAAATGGTTTCGACACTTTGCGAAGCTTTTCGGTGTTAAGAGCATCTACAATCTTCATTTCAGGTCTAGTGGTAATGATTATCTGGACAGGAAATGGGATCTCGGGGAGGCTTTCCATAAACAGAAGAAGAAGTCGAATCATCTCATCCTGGGCTGCTATAGTGCACTCATCGAGCGCATCAAAAACAAGTATTATTGGGGGATGCGATGCCTCGACATTCATCAGTGGCTTTACTATTAGGTTATCGAGATCCATTTGAAGCTGTTCCCCTTGTTTTCCTTTCTGACTGTACTCTCGGGCAGCCTTTGCAATGTGGGGATATAGGCTAGTGTGATTGTGTGCCAGTTGATATGCAATCGTTGTCAATACGTATGTCGTTGTATTGAAGTCACCGGCATCGCGGACAAAGAAAAATGAAGCACCAAGTGCTTCGGCCTTCTCCAATCTGTGGGCCATCTCAAATGCAATGGTAGATTTACCAGTGCCAGCACCACCACTTAAAAGGTATATGAAAGAGCCGTCACTGCCCAAGCCTGACCGAAGAGACCAAGTTGTCAGTTGTTCAAGTAACATCGTTCGGGTACCCTGGAGTGTTCCCGATTTTGTTGGGTTCAAGGCGGAAGAGTAGCCAGCATTGACATGGGGCAGCTTGTCGAGTGCCTTTTCGTTGACTGCAAAAAGTAAGTAATCAGTCGGTAGTCTCGATAATCCAAGGGGAAAGAGAAACTTACGCTCTTGCTGTTGGGTACGCTTTATTTGCTATCAATATATGTTAATACGATTGCCCAGCAGCAAGAAACAAGATTCATACCTTGATATCATTCACGACGCCGTTGATTAGCATCTCAATAGTTATTCCACCCTGAATCTATGTCGTATATCAGGACAGAACAATCAATTAGAATCAAATACATACTTGGAATTTTCTTGTTGAATTGGCAATACCCGTCTTAATTTTCAGTAACGTATCTGAATTTTTCTTGCTCAATAGCAATCCGAGTAATCCTGTATTAAGGCTTTTTGTCTCATTCGTTAGATCCTTCAACTCTCTGAGATTATCAAGTTGTAAACAGAGAACATGTTAGCCAAGATGAAAATCAAAGCTCACTTCTCGAGAGTAGCAACCCTCTGATTGAGCTCGGGCGAATTTACCAGACGAGTCCTTGTCAACATTTCATCATCTGTTCCTAAGATGGACTCGGCCTTTTCCCTCGTTTGCTCGATGATCAATGTGAGTTCCTGTATGTGATTTGCTATATCCTCCCGTGTTCCTTTATTCCCCTCGGCAACCTGATCAACCAGGTCATTTAATGGTGTACAGAGATTTAGAAATATATTTATTATAGACGCACCAGGACTATACCAATAAGGGTGGACAACATTGAGGCGGCACTTGATAAGCCAGGAACAGGAGCCAAACTGAGTGGGGCCTGAGCAGTATCGAGAGTTTGCTTCGCCACGGTAAGGATATCAGTAATACATTGGTTTCTTTTTGATGGAGACATTGCAGAGATCGACTACAGTATATATGGGAGTGTTATGGTATGGGTAGATGGGTTCTGCACGTGTATGCCATAGCATATTAATCACTACAGGCGCCCATACCTGTTTCGGTCAGAAACAGGTATTATGAAAAATGTTTTCTGTTTCTCATGGCCTTTTTTTATGAGATAAAGGTTATCTGTTTCTGGGTGAAAAAGATAGAGAAAAAGATAGTATTTTTCTGAGCTATTTCTGGTAGAAATAGGTATTCTTTATCTGATTATTTTTCTACTAGAAACAGAAATATTATTTCTGATGAAAAAAAAAATTGAAAAGAGCATGTTCTTTTGTTAGCAGGTATTCTTTTTTCTTTTTTTTTCTGCTAGAAATAGAATTCCTGTTTCTAGTAGAAAAAGGTTAAGAAAAAGAGTGTGAGAAACAGTAAACATTTTTCATAATACTTGTTTCCAACTTGTTACTGTTAGAGATTGTCATTGTTGTTTGCTAGTCTTATCATAAGAGTGTCCAGGTTAGGGAATGGGTTTGTTGTCTGTCAGATTTCCCAGACATGGCAAAGGGAGATACCAATGCACAAGTATTTAACTGCCACTCATCAGGGCCTCATGGAGGTCAGTTACCACAGAAGACTAGTTAGGAATTTCAGACTAGATAGTGTTGCCTGTGCCATTATATACAATGATTCTGCCATCCTAGTCATCAGCAAACTCTGTTTTGGTCTGATAAAATCCATAGCAAGCCATAGCACCATAGCAACATGTAGTAGTCTATAGTAATCTGTAGTAATCCATAGATATCAGCCATTTTCCATAGTAACCCATAGTGACTCATAGTGATCTGTAGTGACCTGATGCATTTTGCCCTTTTTTATAGTTGGCTATAGTAGTCTGTAGTAACCCATAAATGTCAGGCTAATTTCCATAGCAGCTCATAGTGACCTGTAGTAACCCATAGATTTTTGGATTTTCTGTAGTGGTCATAGTAGTCTGTAGTATTCCATAGTAGCTGTAGTATTCCATAGATGTCAGGCTAATTTGCATAGTAGTCTGTAGTGGCCTGTAGTGGCTCATAGATTGTTGGATTTTCTATAGTTCACTGTAGTATGCCATAGATATCAGACTAATTTCCATAGCAGCCTGTAGCATGTAGTATGACGAGTTTTTGATCAACTTGTAAACTTTGTAGAATAGCACGAGATTTTGCAGAATAAAGACATATAATATTATAGACATAGAAAGGTGTGCTTATTCGCTTTTAAACGCGTTGAAGAACAGCCAAACCGGTCCAGATTTGAGTTAGATATCATGAAAACATCATAAGAAAACATACCCATAATGTTTTCATTATATCTCACTGAATTCTAGACTATTTTGGCTACTCTTTGATGCGTATGAAAGCGAATAAGCATATCTTTCTATGTCTATAATTTTATATGTCTTTGTTATGCAAAATCTCATGCTATTCTACAAAGTTCACAGTGATCAATTACTAATTCTACATTATTCTGCTTTCTGGATTACATAAGCAAAATGTCGGACTTGCATTGGACTTGGAAAAAAAAGTATGAGTCCAATCTTTGTCAACAGCAGAGTCATATGACTGTGGGAAATTTACCCTGGATACTTCGAACTTAAATTTTTTTTTGCTTCACTTTCATCTTCTTCTTCAATCACTATCTTCTCTCATATTCATAGTTGTCAGAGTCTGGTAGTGATAGAAGGGATTATACAGATACTGATATGTTCTTCCTTTTCTTTTCTGTTATGTGTCCGAGTTTTTCTCTTTCCTATGTTTTTCTTATGTTTTCTTATGTTTTCTTATGTTTTTCTTATGTTTTCCTATGTTTTATTTCGATGTTTTCCTATGTTTTATTTCGATGTTTTTCTTGTTTTTTTGATGTTTTTCAATGTTTTTTTTAATGTTTTTTCTATGTTTTTATATTTTTTTATCATGTTTTTTTATGTTTTTGTATATGTTTTTATTATATGTTTTTTATGTTTTTTATATGTTTTTTTTATCTTTGTGTAGTGATATATAGTATTATATTATATAATTAATATAATTATAAATATATATAAATATGAAAAACAAATAAAATAAATAAATACAAATACAAATAAAAATAAAAAATATTATCTATGGCTTGCTATAGCTTGCTATGGAGCACTTCATAGTGCTCTATAGTATTGCATAGCATATATCAATCATAGATTGCTTACGTAATCCATCTATGGAGTGCTACAACACTGCTACAGCATACTACAGCCTATCTATGAAGTGCTACAGTACTGCTACAGCCTATCTATAGGGTGCTGTGGAGCACTCTGCAGCTTATAACCCCATACTACAGCTGCTATAGTGCTATGGAGTGCTCCATAGCAAGCCATAGCAGATCTGGGATTTGCTGATGTAGACAGAGGAGAGAGTAGTCACTTAGTTGTTAACAAGGTAACAGAGTAATCACCTATATTAGAGGGTACTTGAAACTAAGATCAAGCTGGAGCTTGTCTGTAGTTTCGTACTACTTAAATACAAGTGTGCTATGCTAATAAATAATTGCATGCTATATAAATAAGTATTGAGTCAAGACTCAGTTATACAGAAGCTACTACTAGTCATGAAGAAGTGTGTACAAGTCATATAGAAGGTAATAAAGAGTCATATAATGAAATGTATGACAGGAGTGGGAAATGAGGCTAACATACATGATGCACATGTTCTAAAGTCCAGGGAGATAGTGTATATCTGAATAAGGTCATAACATTACTCTATTTATATATCAGAAGTCCCAGTACTTCTGATATTCATATAAGAATTCTTCATGTCTATTTGTTAATGGCAGGGCTCACTAGTCATGTTGCTCATTGCAATGTCATCCCACTCATAGTGGCTGTAGTTGGGAGATTGAGAATAGCAGAAAGGGCTCTAGTTTAGTTCTATGGTTCTGATATGTTATTCTTTAGCTAAGTAGTCCAAGACACATTGCTTGTCTGCACAGTTGCTGGAGTAGTGTCCTGGCTTGTATTTCTTACAATAAGTACATCAGTACTTAGGGCAATCCATTGCCCAGTGATAAATTGATTTGCTGAAGGGAAGATAAGTGTGAGTAGGCTCAGAAGCCTAATGGGGAGCAGCATGTTGCGACAGCACGATCACATGATGGATTACATAATTTGTCAGATGATGAGTCAGATGATATGTCACATGATATGTCACATGACTACACTCACATATGCCCCATGCCCTATGCCCTATGCATCATGCATGGACCCTTACACAAATATGTACATATAGCTAGAACTTGTATATAAGGACACTCTTATGCGAATAGATACCTTGTCC
The DNA here is from genome assembly GCA_009739215.1 of Floccularia luteovirens. Taxonomy (NCBI): domain Eukaryota; kingdom Fungi; phylum Basidiomycota; class Agaricomycetes; order Agaricales; family Squamanitaceae; genus Floccularia; species Floccularia luteovirens. The sequence goes on from VSJF01000009.1 coordinate 816,010, forward strand.
TATTCACTAGGTCGTAGTAGTAACACTAACCCTAAGGTGTGATATAAGTAAGCACAAGGTAAGGCTTGAGTTCCTCCACTGTGTCTTGCACACATGGCTGCTCAACACAGCACATCTGTCTGCTGATTCTGAAGAGAGTTCCCTGTTGAGAACTTAGATAATTGAATTATATGAGTGGCTTATAAGTTAAATAATGAAGTGTGTGGGTGTGGAACGATACAGATAAAGTCCACATTAGGGATGCACAGTAGATGTGCATGAGTGCATTATCTTGCAGAGTGTGGATGCACTTGGTGTATGAAGAATGAGTAGGTAGAGAGTGGTTTTAAGAGGGGATTTTGGATTTTAGATGCTAACTAATTGGGATGATAGAAACTTATTCCTTCCACTATCTAAGTTACAATCTTTTATATCTACGAGCATTGCAGAAAGAGTACTAAGTAATCAGAGAAATATACTAAATTTAATGAATAGTAACAGTAAAAAAAATCACAAGAGGCATCACCAGGAATATGCGCTATACTGATTATAGAACTGTGAAACTCACAAAAGAGAAAGAAAAGCTAAACAACACTAGAGAGCCATCTGGTCTGCCTTGTGGAAACACAGCAATGCTGAGCATTGCTATGTACTTGCATCACATGTGACCAAGGTAGTCATGATCCTATGCACTAATATTAGCAGGAGCACTATTTTCTTGGTCCAAAAAGCAAATCTGCATGATAATTCCAATTAAGACCAATAATCAGATAAGTAATGGCACTAATATGGGGGTTTTACTGGCTAATTTTAGGAGATGTGGTGGCTGAGGGGCTTGTGAGCTAAAGTTGATAGTTAATGGCATCAGTGGGCCTATGTGGTCGTCATTAAGCTATATTGTTGTGACAGCACGATCACATGATGGATTATATAATTCATCAGGTGATGAGTCACACATGATATGTCACATGATGTATCACATGACTACATCCACATATATGCCCCATGTCCTATGCATCACATGCAAGTATGACTAAGCATGTTCTACAACCTTCTACAAGGTTCCATACTCTAGACATGTGATTATGTAGAACAATACATGGACCACTATATACAAATAGGTACATATAGTAGAACTGTCTATAAGGACTCTACCTTCTTTTATAATAGATGGTCCTTTCTGGATAAGTAGTAGTATACTGACCTAAGTGTAAGATTAAGTAAGCACAAGGTAAGGCTGAGTCCCTATTACTGTGCAATGCACAGATGGCTGCTCAACATATGTGGCATCTGGAAATATAAAAGTTGAGTAGTCAATTGCATAAGAATGACTGAATGTTGTACTTCATATTGTGATTGGTTGGGGAGATTCTCTGATGTGTGTTAGGCTTAGACTATGTCCTAGGCTTATCATATCCATTTTGAGGTAGTGGGGGTTTTCCACACTGCATTGGAAGCACTTGTTGTCTATGGCCCTAAGGGTGATAGGGATAGGTTTCTGAGGTTGGGGTGGAGGAGATGTCCTTGGTCTGCCCATATTGCATTCTATATGCTGTGGGGTGTGGATAGGGTGTAGTGGATAAGGAGTGGCTGTCCTGGCTTCTGGTTTAATGTATATAGACAATTGATCAGTAAGACTATTGTTGTTGAGACTCTCAAGTTGGAGAGTACCTGAGTTCCACTGACTTTGGTAATAAGTTCTTGTAACTTCTGGTGGACCTCAAAGAAGATGTGGAGTTCCCTAAACCTAGGTGCATTGGTGGGGGCAATTTTATTAAGCCAGTCATTAACAAAGAGTTGTTTGTCTTGATCTTGGAAGAGGCATTTGATATCACTGAGTCTGAGATAGTTGATCTCAGAGGAGATACATGGATGTGGCAGTATGGGAAACCCCCATGGGTTCGAACCAGATATGGTAACACTTTACACTCCTTGACAATATAGCTTAAAACCATTCTTCTACAACACATAATGCTCTCCTTTGAAACGACTCATGCCTAGTGCCTTTGAAACATGCTTATTGACACAATTAATCAGGTAGAACTCAGAAGATATCAACATGAACCTGAAGTTTTGAGACTGGATCTTGGTTTCAGATCCAGAAACCACTATAAAGAGTCTGGACCAAATAGCAAACTAGCCTTCCCACCAAGCCCGGAAAATTTCTATAATTCAAAACAGTATATCAGCAAATGCATCATACTGCATTAGGAAGTACTTGGTGGTTATGATTACAAGTAACAATGCCATGAATGGTTATGAAGGCAGTGCAATTGATTTCGAAGAAAATTTCCATTTTATTCATTTAAATTTCATGGTAAAATTTTATGTTTTGAGTACCTTACTGTATCATAGTAGATATAAATAGGGCTTGAAACAGAACAATAAAGCAGTTAATTTTCCTCTTCACTTCAGTATCCAAAAGGCAAATCTCAGTTTTGATATCTTGTTCTATTCTAAAAAGATCTTTGTCAGGATCCGAACACCTCTGATATCTCGGATATCTAAACTGTACCTTGGACATATTTCCTTATATCTCAGACTTCTTTCAATCACTCTTTACCTTTTCTCCATTTCCTGGACATATGTCCTCCATATTACATAACATTTGTAACAAACACTTTTCCTATTTCCATCATTCCTTTATCCCCTTTAAATGTACCTCCCTGCATTACCACCCTCAGAGATATTCACACGTTGTTACCAGTACTTAAACTACAGAGATGTACACAGTTCTGTAGTTTGAATATCAACTAAGACTCATAATCTTGTTCCTCTCTAAGTTCTGTCCTCTTCCCACAACTACTCTGGTCTTTGGACACAAACCTTGGCATTCGTAAATTAGACATCGGAAGTTGGCAGGGTGCAATGGACATTGTTGAAGCCGCATTTAACATCTGACAGGAGTTAACTCTGAGTTCACAGAGTTGATCTCGAAGTCAGTTCTTGACAATCTTATTGATTATCTTTTGAACCACTACTATCATTGTTTACCTTGTTTACAAGTTCTGCAGATCTTGAAGATAGAATTTGAAACTTTGAAACCAAGATCTAATTGCTTCAGATCTACAAAAGAAACATTTTGAAGTAGAACAAATATTACCTCAAGGTGACAGTTTAGGAATTGCAGATGGAAGCACTGTGCCCTAAGGACTTCTTAGTTCAACTGCAACTAGAACCTTTCAGCAGTCCTGTGGATATAGTACTGTCTGAGTCAGATGAGATGGAGACAATGGGGGTTTGGATGTGGACATGGAGAGAGGGTAGTGATACTGGTGCAGGGGATAGTAATTTGATTAGAGGGGAAACAGGAAATGATGCTGGTACTAGAGGTGATGCTGGGGACAATGATGATGGTACAAATATGGTTGGAGATGCAAGTGGTGATACAGATGGTGATACAGAGATTTCTAATAGTTGTATAAATACTGTGGATTGTCTTTGGATGGGAGTTGCTGAAGCAGAGTGGGTGCAGGTTGGACTGTAAGGTACTGGTTCTGGGGTAGTTGCTACTAGTGCTGGGGAAGTTTCTTTACTGTTGGTCATTTCTGAAGTTGGAATGGAATGGGGAGAGGTATTCCATATATTGCTTCTTATGTGTTTAAGATTTCTGAGATATTCTTCAAATGGGATTCTGGTTTCCATGAGTTATCTGATGAGGGATAGCCTTTCCACTTGACTAGGTAATGGATTCTTTTTCTGTTGTTCTGGTGTGTTATGATGTCTTCTACTTCGTATTCCTCAGTGTTATCAATAAGATCTGGGAGTGGTTTCATATAGTTAGGTCTGTGAACCTTGATTTCTTGATATGGGGTGAGAAGTGAGACATAAAAGATAGGTTGGATTCTCCACAATATATTGAGCAGCCATTTATGCAGTGCACAGTGATAGGGACTCAAGCTCTTACCTTGTGCTTACTTAATCACTCACTTAGGTTAGTATACTACTATTTATCCAGAAAGGACTGTTTTATTCTAAAGAGAGTAATGTCCTTATATAAAGTATTACTGTATGTACATATTTGCATAAGATGGTCCATACTCTAGTCTCCATAATTACATGTCTATTTCATAAAACCTTGTAGAAGGTTATAGAACATGCTTAGTCATACTGCATGTAATGCATAGGGCATAGATGGATGTAGTCATGTGACATATCATGTGACATATTATGTGTGACTTATCACCTGATGAATTATGTAATCCATCATGTGATCATGCTGTCACAACATAATGTTGGGAGTTTCAATTAGTAGATGAGAGGGCCAAGTATTAGAGTGTAAATAGAGTGTATTCACTTGGGGGGAAAGTATGCTACAGAGGCCTCCTTATATATAATACAGGAAGGCCTAGACTACTGTTCTAGACTGCTTAGGATAGTGCTTCTAGCTTACTCTGACAGCTTCTAGTCTACTCCTATTGCTATGATACTAGTGCTTCTAGTCTACCCTAAGTGCTTCTAGTCTACCCTGAGTGCTTCTAGGCTACCCTGATAGAAGCACCTCTGGTATCTATATAAGACCACTGGTTTCCAATCAGAACCCATTCTTCCTTTCCCTTCTATTCTACTACTATCTTATACTGTCTGTATATATAGCAGTAGACTATTGTAACAAAATACTTTCATTTCACACTTTTACACTTAGTTTACATTTCTTAATGTTTCTGCTTTTGTTTTGTAGTTGTAGGTCCACTGAGTGTTGCAAAACACTCAAACGCGATATAGTGGACACTATTTATCATGCCTTATGGTTTCCTGGGTACAACAGGGCCAAACAAGTGTGCTTTCCTTATGTATCTAGAGATAAATACTAGATACTTGCTGAAAACAAAGTCAATCATATTACACTTGTTTGAACGCATTTTAGAGGGTTTCTTGCATTGTATCTGACTGCTTACAGTAGTACAATTGCAGAGTTTGGTTTGAACTTCAACAAAATGCAGAATAGGACTTGGACTTGTTACCAAGAAATAGTCTGTTACATATAGGATTAAGAGGGCTATGTTACAATAGTCTGTTGAAGTTCAAACCGAACTCTGCAATTGTACTACTGTAAGCAGTCAGATACAATGCAAGAAACCCTCTAAAATGCGTTCAAACAAGTGTAATATGATTGACTTTGTTTTCAGCAAGTATCTAGTATCTATCTCTAGATACATAAGGAAAGTGCACTTGTTTGGCTCTGTTGTACCCAGGAAACCATAAGGCATGATAAATAGTGTCCACTATATCGCGTTTGAGTGTTTTGCAATACTCAGTGAACCTACAACTACAAAACAAAAGCAGAAACATTAAGAAATGTAAACTAAGTGTAAAAGTGTGAAATGAAAGTATTTTACTAATGCCACTATTGTGGCATTTACATTAAAGTGCACAAAGTGCGAACTAATACTTTACTAATGCCTGTGTTATGGCATCTACTAACTTTAACACCTTGTTACTGGATTATAGAACTGCCACCCTTTATAACCTGCTGGATAGCCAACAAAAATGCACTTCTCCATATGTGATCCAAATGATCTCCTTTTGTCCTTCTGCACATGGACATATGCTAAACATCCAAATACTCTGAGATGAGATACATTAGGTTTCTTACAGTGCCAAGCTTCATAGGGAGTTCTGTCTTTTAATGAGACAGTAGGGCATTTGTTGAGAACATGTAGCACAGCCATAAAGCAGTGAAACTAGAATTGAACTGGCAAGTTTGCTTCTGTTAACATGGCTGTAACTAAGTCTGCAACTGTTCTGTTTGCCCTTTCAACATCCCCATTCTGCTGTGGCCTGTTCCTAACTGTATGATGTCTCTGGATACCATTATCAATGCAGTACTGATTGAAGTCATTGGACATGAACTCAGATCCCTTATCCTCTCTAATTGTTTTAATTTTAGAGGAATGCAAGTTCTTAGCATAAGCTTTGAACTGTTTAAATGCATCTAGGGTATCTGATTTCTTTCTGAGTCCAAAACCACATTTGAATCTAGTACAGTCATCAACAAAGATGATCCAATTATTACAATAGTCTACTCTTACATGTACAGACATACTAGGATAGAAGATAGTAAGAGGATAGAATAGTATAGTATGTAATAGTAGACAGGAGGGGAAAGGAAGAATGGGTTCTGGTTGGAAACCAGTGGTCTTATATAGATACCAGAGGTGCTTCTATCAGGGTAGCCTAGAAGCACTCAGGGTAGACTAGAAGTACTCAGGGTAGACTAGAAGCACTGGTATCATAGCAACAGAAGTAGACTAGAAGCTGTCAGGGTAAGCTAGAAGCACTACTCTGAGCAGTCTAGAACAGTAGTCTAGGCCTTCCTGTATTATATATAAGGAGGCCTCTGTAGCATACTTTCCCCCCAACTGAATACACACTATTCACACTCTAACAGGTTATGGGCCCTCAGCTCTAACTGTGCCCCTCCATTAACTCCTTGTCTTACTTGTCCACTGTGCTTGCTCAACTACTATCTCCTCTACTCCCTAACTCTTTCCTACTTAGTTTATCTTTCTCCTTTGTACTCCGAGTTTTTGGGAAGCTAAACTTAGCTAGTCATTAGCTAGTCAGTCCATAGTAGTCAGTAAGGACAAAAGACCTCCCTCCCAGGGGGTCTCTTCAGTGAACTGTTGGGTCTGTGCACTTCAGTGGGCCAGCCTTTAACCCACACAGCAATATCTTAGGTAGTCATCTCTGTGAGCTGTGAGGTGGTACAACTGCACTGTAGTTAAATTGTGTTGACTTGCACACACTGGTGGTTGAAAAAGACCCCAGGACTTCATTATCTTCCCCACCAACTCTCTTTCCTTTTTTTTTTTTAATTACCTTTCCCACACCTACCCTTTTCACTTTCTCAGCAGTTACTAGAACCCTACCTTTTTCAAGGACTTGGTTGCATTCTAGTTGACTTGCACCTTTAATTCATTTTACACACCCCTCCCCCTTGCTGCATTTACCATAATCCACCATGTCTAAAGGACCAGATATTAAAAAACTGGGACTTGACAACTACAATCAATGGAGTGGAGAAATCCAAGCCTGGTTCAGGGCTCATCAGCTGTTGCACATTGTGTGTGGCATCAAAAAGAGACCTGAAGCCATGGAATCCTCTAAAGATTATGAGTTGCAGATACAAAGACAGGATGACTGGGACAGTAAAGCCCAGAAAGCAGCTGGATGGCTATACCTTAGTGTAGAGTCATCTCAGACTGTGCATCTGATTGGGATAGAGGATGACCCTGTTGCAATATGGGAAGCCTTAAAGTCTGTGCACCTCCAGCAAAAACCTGGTGCCAGATTTAATGCCTATGATGACTTGTTCAGCATCAGAAAAACAGAGGAGGAGTCCTTACAGTCACTTGCAAATAGAGTCACTGCAGCAATGCAGCAGATTAACAATCTGAGACCTAGGGACTTCACTCTGAAACAGCTGGATGAGGAGTTGTTGTGTATGGCCATGATTAGGGCTCTTCCAGATCAGTACAGTAACTTTGTGTCAAACCTGATGCAGAGTGACAAACTGGATAGAGCTTCTATCACCCTAGCATTCCACACTGAGGAAACTCAGAGGATAAGGAGATCTGCACCTCAAGTCTCAGAGATTGCAAACAAGGTCTCCACAGACAAGGGAAAACAGAAGCAATCTAGCTCTGCTACTACCACTTATCCTCCTTGTTACTTCTGTGGTAAACAAGGTCATTCCTTTAAAAGGTGTTCTTTATTTTTAGCAAAACAGGCAGAGGCAAAGGCAGTCAATTCCCAGGAATCAGCAGGAAAGGCAAGTATCTTTTCACAAGTACAATTAGATAACCCACTTTCCCATCATGCTAACTATGATTGGAATGCAGACTCAGGAGCCACATCCCACATGACTCCACATAAACACTGGCTCAGAGATTATAAATCCTGCCAGATCCCTATTAGACTAGCTGACAACACTACTATATATTCTTCTGGTGTTGGAAGCATTCTCTTCAGACCATTTATTAATGGTGTGGAAACACAATCTCTTTTATTTACTAGAGTTCTTCATGTTCCACAATTACAAAGTAATCTTCTTTCCATCCTCTTTCTTGTCAGACACAAAGGCTATGATATATCCATTGATTCTCAATTCATTCACTTTAATCAATCCAGTAGACAGCTTTTCACAGCTAGTATTAATAGCCACAATGCTGCATTCCTGGATGGGATTACTGTCTCTGCCTGCTTAGAAACAGCAAACCTCTTCTCTACTCTCCCACTGGACCTTGGACTTTGGCATAGGAGATTTGGCCACTACAATCATGCTAGTGTTAAGCAACTTCATTCCATGCATATGGTAACTGGCATGCATCTTGGCAATAACTCCAAATCAGACCCAGTCTGTGAGCCATGCCTTTCAGGCAAAATGCATGCTAGTCCATTTGTTAAAGTTAGTAGATGCCATAACACAGGCATTAGTAAAGTATTAGTTCGCACTTTGTGCACTTTAATGTAAATGCCACAATAGTGGTATTAGTAAAATACTTTCATTTCGCACTTTTACACTTAGTTTACATTTCTTAATGTTTCTGCTTTTGTTTTGTAGTTGTAGGTCCACTGAGTGTTGCAAAACACTCAAACGCAATATAGTGGACACTATTTATCATGCCTTATGGTTTCCTGGGTACAACAGGGCCAAACAAGTGCGCTTTCCTTATGCATCTAGAGATAGATACTAGATACTTGCTGAAAACAAAGTTAATCATATTACACTTGTTTGAACGCATTTTAGAGGGTTTCTTGCATTGTATCTGACTGCTTACAGTAGTACAATTGCAGAGTTCGGTTTGAACTTCAACAATAGCTCTTAGTAGCATAGGATATAACAGATTGGAATCAGATAGGAGCATCTATGTGTATGCCAAAGAAGGGGTTCTAGTCATTATTCCTGTGTATATTGATGACATTACTCTTGCATCAAACTCTACCTCTAAGATTGATTCCACAATCAAAGAGCTAGAGAGTCACTTTAAACTCAGGAATATTGGACCTACTACTTGGCTGTTAGGCATGAAAATCAGTGTTGATTCTGCCAAACACACTATCTCCTTATCCTAGCAACAGTATATTAATGACATGCTTGTGCAGTATGGCTTTACTGGTTGCAACCCAATCTCTACTCCTATGGATCCTGGACTTGCACTAGAAAAGACTCAAACCCTCTCTGATAAGGATGTAGAGTTTATGTCTAAAGTTCCATATCTGTCTGCTGTTGGCTCTCTCACCTACTTGGCTCAATGCACTAGACCTGACATCTCATTTGCTGTTGGTACACTTGCTAAGTACAACTCCAATCCTAATCCAACTCATTGGAAAGCTGTCAAGCATGTATTTAGATACTTGCAAGGCACATTGGATTATGAGCTTGTGTACAAGTCAGATGATTCCAAGGAGCTGTTCATTACTTACTCTGATGCAAATCATGGTGCATGCAAAGACACTGGTAGATCTACTGGTGACTATTGTGTTATGATTGGCAATGGTGCAGTTAGCTGGTCTTCTAAGCTGCAGACTTGTGTTGCACTGTCTTCTACTGAAGCAGAGTACATGGCAGCTGTTGAAGCAGGCAAAGAGCTCAAATGGATAAGAAGCCTACTTGGGGAATTTGGATACACATTTGATAAACCTTCTACTCTTTGCATTGACAACCAGTCTGCAATCAGTGTGTCCAAGAATCCTGAGCATCATAGTAGAATGAAGCATCTTGACTTGAAGTTCCATTGGCTTAGAGAGAATGTTGAAGCAGGCATCATTACACCAATTCATGTTGGCACAAATGATATGATTGCAGACTGCCTCACCAAACCTCTTGCCAGAATCAAACATGATAATTGTAGAATAAGACTAGGACTTGTGTCCAGCAAACAGTCTTTGATATGCAGGACTAAGGGGGCTATGTTACAATACTCTAGTCCTACACACCCAGACACTACTACATAGATAATACATAAAGATATAATAAGTAGAGTAGAAGTTGTAGTAGTGAAGTGGGGGAAAGGAAGAATGGGAAGTGGCATCAGACCAGTGGGCTTATATATTGTACCAGGGACACCTGGTACACAAACAAGGCCAAACTACGAGGTGGTCTGTGCACACTCTCCAAACATATATAAGAAGGCACTTCTGCCTACTTTTCCCCCCAACCAAATACACACTGTTTTCACACAAACAGTTGTCTAATTTATAGAAACATTCAATCATTTCATCTGTTAGTCCTCTCATGAATATATCTATGAGTAATGCGTCTTCATGTATTCCTGCTTGTGGATAAGATTTTAAATTCTGAAATGTACTTGGTTATATTATTGCCAGTCATCTGTAGATTGGCAAGGTTGGTTCTTGCTTGCATGGCTATATTGCCTGCTTGGAATGCTTCTAGGAATGCTTTCTTAAATTGAGACCATGAGCTGTATTTTCCATTGGTGGTTTCAATAATATTAGCACAATATGTTGTAGCAGTTCCTTTTTTCATGAATGAAAGAGTAAATAAAATTTTCTTTCTGTCATCATTGTAGATTTCATTGTTTATGTTGAGATAAATCTGGACATCTTGTAAGAATAGTTGCATATGTTCTTTCTTTCCATTGAAGGGTATTGGTCTGCCAACATTGATTTCTTTTACATTACCAGACATTTCGATGTCTGGTTCATATGTGATGTGCAATGGTGATTGTTGGGCTTCTTTGTAAAACTGTTGTTCTACTTCTTGTTCTTCTTTGTAGTCTTCTAGTTCATTGGTTATTTAGAGTGGTGGTGGTTGTTGTGATATTGTCAGGATCTAAACACCTCTGATACCTCAGATATCCAAACCTTATCTTGGACATATTTCCATTCACCTTGGACTTCTTTTAATCAACCTTTACCTTTTTTCCATTTCCCAGACATATGTTCTCCATATTACATAACATTTGTAACAAACACCTTTCCTATTTCCATCATTCCTTTGTCCCCTTTAAATGTATCTCCCCATATTACCACCCTCAGAGATATTCACACATTGTTACTAGTATTTAAACTACAGAGATGTACATAGTTTTGTAGTTTGAATATCAACTAAGACTCATATTCTTATTCTCTTGAGTTCCATCCTCTTCCCACAACAACTCCAGTCTTCAGACATTTACCTTGGCATTTGTAAATTAGACATCAGAAGTCAGCAGGGTGCAATAGACATTGTTGAAGCCATGTCTAACATCTGGCAGGCATTAACTCTGAGTTCATGGAGTTGACCCTGAAGTCAGTTCTTGACAGTGTACTAGGTGATTTGGCTGGTCTAACTCAAGGGTCTCTTGCTTGTTGCTTAGTGGCTTATTCTGCAAGTATTGTTTATAGCTTAGCAAATGCACTAGGACTTCTGTGATTGCTATTAGTATTATTGTGGGGGTGGGGATGGGGACCATGCAGAGTATATTCCTTGGGGGTTGTAAGAGAAAGAAGTTAGTTTGAATGTTACAATAGTCTACTGCTATATGTACAGACAGTATAAGATAGTAGTAGAATAGAAGGGAAAGGAAGAATGGGTTCTGGTTGGAAACCTAGTGGTCTTATATAGATACCAGAGGTGCTTCTATCAGGGTAGCCTAGAAGCACTTCAGGGTAGACTAGAAGCACTCAGGGTAGTACTAGAAGCACTGGTATCATAGCAACTAGAAGTAGACTAGAAGCTGTCAGGGTAAGCTAGAAGCACTACCCTGAGCAGTCTAGAACAAGTAGTCTAGGCCTTCCTGTATTATATATAAGGAGGCCTCTATAGCATACTTTCCCCCCAAGTGAATACACTATATTTACACTCTAACACTGAAGTTAGAGGCAGAAGTTTTGCTCATAAAAGAGTATGGTGATTAAGGAATATTGGAGGTTATTGAACTTTAGGAAAGTAACAATCAATCAGCTTAATCTTTTGTTACTATTAGAAGTTGTTGTCATCATTTGCTAGTCTTGTCATAAGGGTGTCTGGGTTAGGGAATAGGTTTGTTGTCTGTCAGATTTCCCAGACACAGCAAAGAGAGATACTAATGCATAAGTATTTAACTGCCACTTATTGGGGCCTCAGTTACCACAGAAGACTAGTCAGGTATTTCAGACTAGACAATGTTGCCCATGCCATTATATACAACAATTCTGCCATCCTAGACAGGGAAGGGAGTGGTTATTTAGTTGTTAACAAGGTAACAGAATAATTGCCTGTATTAGAGAGTACTCGAAACTAAGATCAAGCTGGAGCTTGTCTATAGTTTCATACTACTTAAATACAAATGTGCTACACTAATAATAAACAATTGCATGCTACATGAATAAGCATCGAGTCAAGACCCAGTCATATAGAAGTACTACTAGTCATAAAGAAGTATGTACAAGTCATATAGAAGGTAATAAAGAGTCATACAATGAAACATATGACAGGAGCGGGAAATAAGGCTAACATGTGTGATGCACATGTTCTAAAGTCCAGAGAGATAGCACATATCTGGATAAGGTCATAATATAACTGAAATAGGTGTGTTACCATTTGGGGTGTTTAGGAAAGATGTTAGAGTGTGAATAGTATGTATTCAGTTGGGGGGAAAGTATGCTACAGAGGCCTCCTTATATATAATACAGGAAGGCCTAGACTACTGTTCTAGACTACTCAGGGTAGTGCTTCTAGCTTACCCTGACAGCTTCTAGTCTACTTCTATTGCTATGATACCAGTGCTTCTAGACTACCCTGAGTGCTTCTAGTCTACCCTAAGTGCTTCTAGGCTACCCTGATAGAAGCACCTCTGGTATCTATATAAGACCACTGGTTTCCAACCAGAACCCATTCTTCCTTTCCCTTCTATTCTACTACTATCTTATACTGTCTGTACATATAGCAGTAGACTATTGTAACAAAAGAGGCACTAAACTCAGCTAATTGCTACATCAGCAAATCCTGTTACAATAGTCTACTGCTATATGTACAGACAGTATAAGATAGTAGTAGAATAGAAGGGAAAGGAAGAATGAGTTCTGGTTGGAAACCAGTGGTCTTATATAGATACCAGAGGTGCTTCTATCAGGGTTGCCTAGAAGCACTCAGGGTAGACTAGAAGCACTGGTATCATAGCAACAGAAGTAGACTAGAAGCTGTCAGGGTAAGCTAGAAGCACTACCCTGAGCAGTCTAGAACAGTAGTCTAGGCCTTCCTGTATTATATATAAGGAGGCCTCTGTAGCATACTTTCCCCCCAACTGAATACACACTATTCACACTCCAACAAATCCTGAGTCTGCTATGGCTTACTATGGAGCACTTCATAGCACTATAGCAGCTGTAGCAGTGCTATAGCACTTCATAGATAGGCTGTAGTATGCTGTAGCAGTGTTGTAGCACTCCATAGATGGATTATGTAAGCAATCTATAATTGATATAAGCTATGCAATACTATGGAGCTGCTACAGAGTACTATAGAGCACTATGGAGTGCTCTATAGCAAGCTATAGATAATATTTTTATTTGTATTTGTATTTATTTATTTTATTTGTTTATTCATATTTATATATATTTATAATTATATTAATTACATAATGTAACACTATATATCACTACACAAAGATAAAAAAACATATAAAAAACATATAAAAATATAATAAAAACATATACAAAAATATAAAAAAACATGACAAAAACATATAAAAACATATAAAAACATAGAAAAAAAAATTAAAAACATAGGAAAACATCAAAATAAATATAGAAAAATATAAGAAAAATATAAGAAAACACAAGAAAAATATAGGAAAGAGAAAACTCAGACATATAACAGAAAAGAAAAGAAAGAATATATCAGCATTTGTACAACCCCTTCTATCACTACCAGACTCTGACAACTATAAAAATAAGAGAAGATGGTAGTTGAAGAAGAAGATGGAAGAGAAGCAAAAAGAAAATTTAAGTTTGAAGTATCCAGGGTAAATTTCCCACAGTCATATGACTCTGCTGTTGACAAAGATTGGACTCATACTTTTTTTTCCAAGTTCAATGCAAGTTCGACATTTTGCTTATATAATCCAGAAAGCAGAATAATGTAGAATTAGTAATTAATCACTGTAAACTTTGTAGAATAGCACGAGATTTTGCAGAATAAAGACATATAAAATTATGGACATAAAAAGATGTGCTTATTCACTTTCATACACGTTAAAGAGTAGCCAAAATGGTCCAGAATTCAGTGAGATATAATGAAAACATTATGAGTATGTTTTCTTATGATGTTTTCATGATATCTCACTCGAATCTGGACTGTTTTGGCTGTTCTTCAATGCGTTTGAAAGCGAATGAGCACATCTTTTTATATCCATAATTTTATATATCTTTATTCTGCAAAATCTCGTGCTATTCTACAAAGTTTACAAGTTAATCAAAAACTCATTACACTATATGCTATAGGCTGCTATAAAAATTAGCCTGATATCTATGGCATACTACAGTGAACTATAGAAAATCCAACAATCTATGAGACACTACAGGCTACTACAGACTACTATGGAAATTAGCCTGATATCTATGGAAATACTACAGCTGCTATAGCCAACTATAGAAAATGTCAAAATCTATGGGTTACTACAAGCTACTACAGACTACTATGCAAATTAGTCTAATATCTATGAAATACTACAGCCTGCTATGGCCACTACAGAAAATTTAAAAATCTATGGGTTACTACAAGTCACTATGAGCTGCTATAGAAACTAGCCTGATATCTATGGATTACTACAAACTACTATGGCCAACTATAAAAAAGGGCAAAATGCTACAGATCACTACAGATCACTATGGGTCACTATGGGTCACTATGGAAAATGGCTGATATCTATGGATTACTACAGGTTACTATAGACTACTATATATTGCTATAGTGCTATGGCTTGCTATAGATTTTGTCAGACCAAAACAGAGTTTGCTAATATAGTCAAATTTCTCTAGCATAATAGTGGGAGATACTACTACACAGGTTTTTAACTGCCACCTGTTGGGGCCTTGCTGAGGTCAATTATAGTAGAAGAACTCTCAGGCATTTTAGAGAGTATGGTGTTGCCTGTGCCATTATTTACAACTTGCTAGTCATCCTAGACTAGGGAGGGAGTTATTACTAGAGATAATGTTACAATAGTCTACTCTTACATGTACAAACATACTAGGATAGAGAATAGTAAGAGGATAGAATAGTATAGTATGTAATAGTAGACAGGAGGGGAAAGGAAGAATGGGTTCTGGTTGGAAACTAGTGGTCTTATATAGATACTAGAGGTGCTTCTATTAGGGTTGCCTAGAAGTACTTAGGGTAGACTAGAAGCACTGGTATCATAGCAACAGAAGTAGACTAGAAGCTGTCAGGGTAAGCTAGAAGCACTACTCTGAGCAGTCTAGAACAGTAGTCTAGGCCTTCCTGTATTATATATAAGGAGGCCTCTATAGCATACTTTCCCCCCAAGTGAATACACTATATTTACACTCTAACAGATAACAGAGTAATGCCAAAGTAGCATTGGGGTACTCAAAACTAAGATCAAGCTAAGGCTTGACTATAGTTTTGCACTACTTAAATACAAATATAGAATAACTAATAATAATCTACTGACTAAGTATTGCATGCTGTGTGAATAAGTACTAAGTCAAATACAAGTCATATTGAAGCTACTACTAGTCATTTAGAAGGTACAACAAGTCATAAGAAGAACAGATAGAGTCATACAGATGAAACATACAACAGGAGCAGGAAACAAGGTGGAAATATGGCATACATATATACTAAAGTCTAGGGAGATATTGGTAGTCTGGATAAGGTCATAACAACAGGTATGAGCCTCTATGGTGAATGTAAACCCCTGAGAAATTTGGCATAAGTATTGCCAAATGCATACACAATGATCAACATTACAAAGTTCTGATAATCAATATCTTTCCAGGCCTTATCTGATATAAATTGTTTCTGTACCTAAGCAAAATCCAATCAAAGTGCTTCAACCAATCATCTAGATCAATGTTTATAACAGATTTGAAAGCAACATACCTGTTATAACCTTATCTGGACTTACACTATCTCCCTAGACTTTAGTACATATATATATCATGTTTCTACCTCATTTCTCTGTTTATCTCATATGTTTCATGTCTTGACTCTTATTCCCTTCTTATGACTTGTCATGCATTCTATATGACTAGTAGTAACTTCTATATAACTTGTACTTGACTTAGTGCTTATTCATGCAGCATGCAATACTTAGTCAGTAGTATATTATTAATACTCACCTTTATGTATTTAAGTAGTGCAAAACTATAGGCAAGTCCTCAGCTTGATCTTAGTTTCGAGTACCAATCTACTTTGATTAAAACTCTGTTACTGTGTCCCAATCTCTCTCTCCTAGTCTAGGACAGCTAGAAGTTATATATAATAGCATGGGTGACATTGTCTCTCTAAAAGCCTGAGAGTTCTCTGCTGTAACTAACCTTAGCGAGGCCCCAATGAGTGGCAGTTAAAAACTCATATAGTAATATCTCCCACTATCATATTGAGTAGCACCCTGTATCACACTAGTGAAGGGGACTGGTCTTACCTTTGTTGCTTACTTGTGCTTAGAGACTTATGCTAGTACTAACTACTATGTGTTACCATTTAGGGTTTAGATAGTCGTCCTGTACTGGTCTTGTCGTAGGTTTGTCCGGATTAGGGAACGGTTGGGTTTTTGCTAGTCAGATTTCCCTAGCGCGATGGTAGGTTACGCTACCACACAGGTTACAAACCACCTGTCAGGGTCTCTCTGAGGTCAGTTACAGAGGTGAGGACAGCCAGGTGTTTCAGGCTGTACAATGTCATCCGTGCCGTCGATCTTGCCGTCCTAGACAAGGGAGGGAGAGTCACTTAGTCGTTACTGAGATAACAGAATAATTGCTCGTGTTAAGAGGTATTCGAAACTAAGATCAAGCTGAGGCTTGACTATAGTTTCGCGCTACTTAAATACAAGTATGCTACTTCTAATAATAGCTGAATACGTGTCTGCTCAGTAAGCTACAAGTCAACGCGGAGTCATACAGAAGTATCTACAAGTCATTTAGAAGCAGACTCAAGTCACTATGAGTTAATAGAAGTAGAATGCAAGTCAAATACAAAACGTGTATGAGAAATAAGTAAACAAGGCAAGAACGCGTTGTGCATGCGTTCTAAAGTCCAGGGAGATAGCGCATATCTGGATAAGGTCATAACACTATGAATATAATTTAACAAAGGACATAAGATCTAGTAGCTCTGCTTATATACATAATTGCTATTTGTACAGCTTTGTACAATGGTCCATGCATGTATACACTAACATATCATGTGACTATATATGGAACCTTATAGAAGGTTATGGAATGTTTGTGAGAGTTATATGCCATAGAGTATATAAGTATGAGATACGTCATTAGTTACATGCTCCATCACATGATTGATTATGTAATCAGTCATGTGATTTTTGCTGTCGCAACACACTGCACATCACCTATAAACCAGACATCAAAATGTCTAACAACCCTAAAGAAATCAATGTCAGCAGACCCACACCATTTAATAGAAAGAAAAAATATGCACAACTATTCTTACAAGATGTCCAGATTTATCTAGATATAAATGAAGAAATTTACAATAACAACAGGAAGAAGACATTATTCACACTTTCATTTATGAAAGAAGGAACCACTGCCACTTATCATACAAATATAATTGAAACCACTAATGGAAAATACAGTTTATGGTCCCAATTTAAGAAAGCATTCTTGGAAGTATTCCAAGCACAGAATGTAGCCATGCAAGCAAGAATCAATCTTGCAAACTTGCAAATGACCAGCAACAACATTACCAAGTATATTTCAGAATTTAAAATATTATCCTCACAAGCAGAAATATACAAAGACATATTTCTCATAGATATATTCATGAGAGGACTAACTGATGAAATGGTTGAATAGTTCTATAAACTGGACAACTTCCTGACCACTATGAAGCAAGTGTACTAATACACATTCCAATTTACAGACAGAATGCAATATATGAAAAACTTTCTATAGTCAAGGAAGAGACTCTTTGCAAGACTAAGTTTATTCCCAACAAGAATGACCACAAGAGATCCCAACACAATGGAAATCAACTATATTAGCACTGAAGAACCCCTATTAGATATGAAAGAACTTGAAGAAATCAATAGAATATCATTTGAAGAATGAAATAGGCATTTCCTAAATGCGTTATGCTTCATACAGTGGCAATCAAAAGTATTGCACAGCCACTGCAAAACTGATCTAAATTAATCTACTGCTTGCAAAACATTATGTATTAAGTTAATTATATAGTCAGATTGTAGCTAGATAAGTCAAGAATATAATAGGAATGTGTAGAATATATAGTTCTACTTGTATCAATGAGAAAGTTTCATAGAATATAAAAAGTAATATGCAATTCTTTTGCTCATACCCCTATGACTGGAAAGATTAGCATATTGTGAAAGAACTACTTGATGAAATCCTTACCAGTTTTCAGTATTTTGTATAGCTACTTTAAGCAATTACTAATGCAGTAATATAGTGGGGCATACTCTTATATAGAGTAGTCCAGTGCCTGATGTGGGAAGTTGTACCACTCTGTAGGATGTGACATGCGTCACATGTCACAGTCACATTAAGTTGTAGCAAACAGCAACTTTATTTGTAGACTTAATAATACCACAATATAAAACATTAATCATAACTACCTCATGTTCTAATAAACATTCCCTAATTATATTTAATACTCTCCATTCAATTCCTATTCTATCTACTATACACTCCTTCTAAAGTGCAGTCCACAACTCCTCCCTATTTGTTGGTAATGGGTTATAAGCATGAACCAAGGAATCTAATTGGTCCTATATATGCTCAATGATGTTCATATCTGAGCTAGAGGGAGGCCATGGTAATTGTTTTATATTTTTCTGCTGACACCACTACTTGGCAATCTTGGATGTATGCTTAGAGTCATTGTCTTGCTGGAAAATAAGACCTTCCTTTCCTGTATGTTGGATCTTCAGATTCTTCAGAGTGCTGAAGAATTGTTTATCAAGGATATTATTACAATAGTCTACTGCTATATATATAGACAGTATAAGATAGTAGTAGAATAGAAGGGAAAGGAAGAATGGGTTCTGGTTGGAAACCAGTGGTCTTATATAGATACCAGAGATGCTTCTATCAGGGTTGCCTAGAAGCACTCAGGGTAGACTAGAAGCACTCAGGGTAGTCTAGAAGCACTGGTATCATAGCAACAGAAGTAGACTAGAAGCTGTTCAGGGTAAGCTAGAAGCACTACCCTGAGCAGTCTAGAACAGTAGTCTAGGCCTTCCTGTATCATATATAAGGAGGCCTCTGTAGTATACTTTCCCTCTAACTAAATACACACTATTCACTACTCTATCAGGATTATAGGCTCTCAGCTCTAACTGTGCCCTCTCTATTAACTCCTTGTCTTACTTGTCCACTATGCTTGCTCAACTACTATCTTCTTTACTCTCTAACTCTTTCCTACTTAGTTTATCTTTCTCCTTTGTACTCTGAGTTTTTGGGAAGCTAAACTTAGCCAGTCATTAGCTAGTTAGTCCATAGTAGTCAGTAAGGACAAAAGACCTCCCTCCCAGGGGGTCTCTTCAGTGAACTATTGGGTCTGTGTACTTCAGTGGGCCAGCCTTTAACCCATACAGCAATATCTCAGATAGTCATCCCTGTGAGCTGTGAGGTGGTACAACTGCACTATAGTTTAAAGGTGTTGACATACACTTACTGGTGGTGAAGAAGACTAAAGGACAACAATCCATTCCCCTCTCCTATCTCCTCCCTCACTTTTTTCACTTCCTTTCCTTTCCCTCATCCTTTAATTTCTTTTGGCTATCCTAGAACCCTACCTTTATCAAGGGCTTGATTGCATTCTAGTTGACTTGCATCTTTAATTCCTTTTACACATCCTCTCCCCCTTGCTGCATTTACCATAATCCACCATGTCTAAAGGACCAGATATTAAAAAACTGGGACTTGACAACTACAATCAATGGAGTGGAGAAATCCAAGCCTAGTTCAGGGCTCATTAGCTGTTGCACATTGTGTGTGGCATCAAAAAGAGACCTGAAGCCATGGAATCCTCTAAAGATTATGAGTTGCAAATACAAAGACAGGATGAACTGGGACAGTAAAGCCCAGAAAGCAGCTGGATGGCTATATCTTAGTGTAGAGTCATCTCAGACTATGTATCTGATTGGGATAGAGGATGACCCTGTTATAATATGAGAAAGCCTTAAAGTCTGTGTACCTCCAGCAAAAACCAGGTGCCAGATTCAATGCCTATGATGACTTGTTCAGTATCAGAAAAACAGAGGACGAGTCCTTGCAGTCACTTGCAAATAAAATCACTGCAGCAATGCAGCAGATTAATAATCTGAGACCTAGGGACTTCACTCTGAAACAGCTGGATAAGGAGTTGTTGTGTATGGCTATGATTAGGGCTCTTCCAGATCAGTATAGTAACTTTGTGTCAAATTTGATGCAAAGTGACAAACTGGATAGAGCTTCTATCACCCTAGCATTCCACACTGAGGAAACTCAGAGGATAAGGAGATCTGCATCTCAAGTCTCAGAGATTGCAAACAAGGTCTCCACAGACAAGGGAAAACAGAAGCAATCTAGCTCTGCTACTACCACTTATCCTCCTTGTTACTTCTGTGGTAAACAAGGTCATTCCTTCAAAAGATGTTCTTTATTTTTAGCAAAACAGGCAGAGGCAAAGGCAGTCAATTCCCAGGAATCAGCAGAAAAGGCAAGTATCTTTTCACAAGTACAATTAGATAACCCACTTTCCCATCATGCTAACTATAATTGGAATGTAGACTCAGGAGCCACATCCCACATAACTCCACATAAATACTGGCTCAGAGATTATAAATCCTGCCAGATCCCTATTAAATTAGCTGACAACACTACTATATATTTTTCTGGTGTTGGAAGCATTTTATTCAGACCATTTGTTACAATACTCTAGTCCTACATACCCAGACACTACTACATAGATAATACATAAAGATATAATAAGTAGAGTAGAAGTTATAGTAGTGAAGTGGGGGAAAGGAAGAATGGGGAGTGGCATTAGACCAGTGGGCTTATATATTGTACCAGGGACACCTGGTACACAAACAAGGCCAAACTACTAGGTGGTCTGTGCACACTCTCCAAACATATATAAGGAGGCACTTCTGCCTACTTTTCCCCCCAACCAAATATACACTGTTTTCACTCAAACAGGTTATGGGCCCTCAGCTCTGACTATGCTATTTATCACTTTCCTTATCCTGTCTTCATCTATCACCTATCACCTCTGATACACCAGTAATTGCTCTCTTGCCCCTCTTTTCTTTTTGACTCTAAGTTTTGACTACTAATACTAGTCAGTCCATAGTAGTCAGTCCATAGTAGTTAGTAGGGACAAAAGACCATTCCCAGGTGGTCTCTTCAGTGAACTGTTGGGTCTGTGCACTTCAGTAGGCTAGATTTCATCCTACCTCCAAAATATTCTGATAGTCATTCCAGTGATTGGGGAGGAGTAACAACTACACAGAAGTTTAAAGATGTTGATTTGCACAGACTGGTAGTTGAAGAAGCCCCAGGACCTCATTATATTCCCCACCAACACTCTCTTTATTTTTTTTAATCACCTTTCCTAAACCTACCCTTTTCTTTTTCTCAGCAGTTACTGGAACCCTGCCTTTTTCAAGGACTTGGTTGCATTCTAGTTGACTTGCTTAGTTTGCATCTTTTACTCTCCTCTTTTCTGCCTATTTTTTCTATATCCCTTTATTGTCTCTTGCAATAGGAGGACCAGATATTCAAAAACTGGGACTTACCAACTATAATTAGTGGAGTGGAGAAATCCAAGCATGGCTCAGATCTGAATAGCTTTGGCATATTGTTAGTGGCCAAAAGTCTAGACCTGATGCCAAGGAGTCTTCCCCACATTATGAGTTGCAACTGCAGAGACAGGATGATTGGGATAATAAGATCCAGAAAGCTGCTGGATGGCTATACCTCATAGTAGAGCCATCTCAGAGAGTGCATCTGCAAGGAAAAGAGCATGACCCTGTTGCCATTTGGGAAGCCTTAAGATCTGTGCACCTTTAGCAAAAGCCTGGTGCCAGATTTAATGCATATGATGACTTGTTCAGTATCAGAAAAACAGAGGAAGAGTCTTTGCAGTCACTTGCAAATAGGGTTGATGCAGTAATGCAACAAATTTCAAATCTGAGACCTGAAAACTTCTCTCTACAATAGCTGGATGAGGAGTTGTTATGCATGGCTATGATTAGGGCTTTACCAGAAGAGTACAGTCACTTTGTGTTATCTTTGATGCTTAGTGACAAACTTGACAAAGCCTCTATCACCCAGGCATTCCACACTGAGGAAACTCAGAGAATAAGGAGATCTGCACCTCAAGTCTCAGAGATTGCAAATAAAGTGGCTACCAATTACAAGGGCAAGCAGAAGCAGTCTAGCTCTGCCCTCACCACTTATCCTCCTTGTCTCTTTTGTAGCAAAATAGGGTCACTCTTTTAAGAGATGCAATCTATTTCTAGCTAAACAGGCAAAGGCAAAGACAGCAAATCCACAGGAATTAGCAGGAAAGGCAAGTATCTTTTCACAAGTATAATTAGATAATCCCCTTTCCCATCATACTAATTATGATTGGAATGCAGACTCAGGAGCCACATCTCACATGACTCCACACAAGCATTGGCTTAGGAATTACAAACCCTATCATATACCCATTAGACTAGCTGATAACACCACTATTTACTCTTCTGGTGTTAGAAGCATCACCTGTCAATAAGCTATTGCCACAATTCACTTAAACAGTTATACTCATCTCATGCAGCAGCATGAATTAAATCAGAGGAATAGCCTCTACTTTATCAAACCCATGGCACTATCATCCTTATCATCCCAAGACTATTGTAACAACATCATCATTTCTGAGACATTATCTGGGTCTTGGGGGGATGGGTGAGTTTAGACTCCAGAGATGATCTGCCATAATTGGGCAGTTTGAAGGTATGTCTTTATCATGATCTTCCACTCAAACCAGCGAGCACCAGAGAAGACAAAGGATATAGCAGTGATAATAGCAGTGGTTGACATGTTGTTTTGTAAAGAGATTGTTGTTTTGAGTTGGTGTAAATGAGTGCAATCAGCATAATATTCTCAAGAGCAACCACAAGGGCACTATAACATAAGGCATGCATGGAGTCATCAATTTGAGAACAAAGTTCACAACAATATCACTCAATAGAGTGGTTATATCTCAAAGCTCAACCAATGAAGGGAACAATGAGAGAGACACTTCTCTAAGGATAAGAGCTTTAGTTCCAAGTCATCATTGTCAGCAATGAGCATGACACTGAGACTAGCACCAGAGCCCATAACCTATTGAGCAGTGCTTTGTGTATTACACAGTGGAGAGGAACTGCCTTACCTTAGAGCTTACTTTGTGACTTAGAGACTAATACTGACTACTACCAATATAATTGAATAAGAGGTATAGTACAAAGTACAAGGTCCTTATATATAGATTTACTATATGTGCATATTTGTAAATAGTGGTCTGTGCTAGATAGTTTCATAAGTCACATGTTCCTTGTAGAATGTTGTAGAACATCAAAGAACATGCTTAGTCATAATGTATATGACATATAAAGCATATAATGAGTGAGTCACATAACTAGGTCATATGATATATCATGTTACATGAATCATGTGATTCTTCACATGATAGTTGCTATCACAACAGAACTAGGTACAGGAACTTGTTCTTGGCATTAACTTCTACTAGGATAGAAAGGTTCAACATTCTCTTTTCAAAAGCAGTTTGAATCCTGGTTACAGATTTGCTCCATAGATGGGATATCTTCACCAAAGATATTGCCTTCACAGCACAGCACTTTCCTCTCTCTGTGTGAGCATCTTGGTTCAACAGGAGCTGGTATAGTGATACACTCCTAAGATACTGTTGTAGGTAGTGGCACTACTGGGGAACCTGGGTAGAACTATTTAGAATAGTCTTGTGTTGAAATAAATAGTAGATTTTTGAATAGATAGAGTTTATGCCAAACTGCCTTATATTAATGAGTGCAAGCTACTAAAAATTTATACTACTAGTTATGTAAGCAAAAAGCAGAGCAACAAATAATTAAAGATAATAAACAGGGCTCATACTGTCCCTTGGTTATTCTAATATCTTATACCCACTGTCTTCTGCAGAGTTCCTCATAGTCCTGTTCTCTACATCAGCAAACTCCAGATTCACTATGGGATACTATGGACACTATGAAGCACTCTATAGCACTCCATAGCATCCATAGTAGACCCGGAGTTTGCTGATGTAGGCATGAATAGATTACATGGTACAATATCTATGCCAAGAGATGTGATAGGACTATCTGTTTGAGATCGAGGCAGCATCAGCAAACCTTGGATCAACTATGGAGCACTATGGAGTACTACATAGTGCCATAGTGCCCATAGTGCCCATAATGCCCATAGTGCTCATAGCATGAGTTTCCAACTCCAGAGCACTCCATAGTATTACTATAATAGTATATATACTTTATTGAATTATTTATTTTATTATTTTTATTTTATTTTTACTACTACAATTACTACATACTACTATATAATACTACATAGAAGAAATTAAAAAAAAGACAAAAAAAGTTGGACAAAAAAACATAAAAAGTTGAAAAAAAAAACATAAAAGTCGAAAAAAAAAACATAAAAAAAGTTGAAAAAAAACATAGAAAAAAATATAAAAAGTTGGAGAAAAAAACATTAAAAAAAATATCAAGTTGGAAAAAAAACATAACAAGTCAGAAAATATAACTGAAAAGACAGAAGAAGTCAGAAACATGATAAAAAAGAGAAAGGTTGGAAACATACCAAAAAAGACAAAAAAAGTCAGAAACATATAGAAAGAAAGAAAAAAGTTTAAAACATATGAAAAAACAAGGAAAAAAGTTGGAAACATATGAAACAAGAGAAGGGGAATTGAAAACATAACTAGAAAGAGAGGAAATGTATAAAAAAAGAAGGAAAAAGTCAAACATACAAGAGAAAAAGTTAAAAACATAAAAAAAAAAGAGGAAAAAAGTGGACACAAAACATACCAAATGCCTAAGCTATCACATCTCCTCAACTCCTTCCATCTCTAGGTTCTGACAATGAGCAGATATGGCAAAGATATATGACAATGAAATGAATCTAGGAAAAGAATGTTAGTAAAAGAAAAGGAGGAAAGAATGACTTACAAAGATAAAGTTTGAAGTATGCCATGTCAGCCACAGGTCATGTGACTTTGCTGAAGTTGAAATTTGAACTTTAAAAAAAAAAAATTTCTAAGTCCAAGTCCGATGTTTTGCTTATCTAATCCAAAAAGTGCGGAATAGTACTCTAAGTCAAAATACTACAGATTACTATACATTATTATACAAATTTATATAGTATCTATAGAATACTATGAAAATGATTAATATCTATAGACTACTATGAGTTACTATGGAATACTATGGATCACTATGGAATGCTATGGATACTGTTACCATTAGAGATTTGCATTGTCATTTATCTGTCTCATTATTTGGCCATCTGGGTTAGGGAGTAGTTGAATGCTTGTTGGATTTCCCAAGTGTGGTAAAGGGAGATACCTTTATATAGGTTTTTAACTGCCACCTATCAGGGCCTTATAAAGGTCAGTTACTATGGAAAACTAGTCAGGTGTTTCAGACTAGATGGTGTCACTCATGCCATTATATACAATGATCCTGCTGTCCTAGACAGGGGAGAGAGTAGTCACTTAGTCATCACAGAGGTAACAGAGTAATTGCCTGTATTAGAGGGTACTTGAAACTAAGATCAAGCTGAGGCCTGTCTGTAGTTTTGTGCTACTTAAATACAAGTATACTAGTTCTAATAATAATCCATGGTGTGCTTGCTCAATAAGCTATGAGTCAGTATCTAGTCATACAGAAGCTATTACTAGTCATTTAGAAGACTATCTAAGTCATAAGAACCAAAGTGCAAGTCAGAATACAAACATATATGAGAAAGTAGTAAACGAGGCAGGAATATGTTATGCACATGGCCTAAAGTCCAGAGAGATAAGTGCATGTCTGGATAAGGTTATTGTTGAGTAGCCATCTGTATGGTGCATAGTGATAGGGACTCAGCCTTACCTTGTGCTTTACTTAATCACACTCTTAGGTTAGTATACTACTACTTATCCAGAAAGGACTGTCTTTATTAAATGAGAGTAACGTTCTTATATACAGTTCTACTATATGTACCTATTTGCATATAATGGTCTATGCACTGTTCTACATAATCACATAGTCTAATTTATAGAACCTTGTAGAAGGTTATAGAACATGCTTAGTCATATGGCACTGTGACATAGGGCATAGATGGATGTAGTCATGTGACATATCATGTGACTTATCACCTGATGAATTATGTAATCCATTATGTGATTGTGCTGTCACAATAGTCATAATAGATACTATGGATACTATAGAATACTATGGATTACTATGAGTTACTATGGAAATGATTGACATCTATGGGCCACTATGAGGTCACTATGGAAAATAGCCAAAATCTATGGATCACTATAGGTCACTATGGGTTACTACAGATGCTATGGCTTACTATGGCTCAAGTCAGACTAAAACCAGGATTTGCTGATAGGGATATCTGTAGCACCATTGTGCGCATCTTCCCTTATGATGGTCAGGAGAAAGTGATGGAAGGAGGATTGGACTTCTCTCTACGTTCCTCAGGAATGTACTCAGGATAGAAACTTGTTGAAATAACAAGCATGTGCAAGTCCAAATATGCACTCAAATTAATTGGACATAATGCACCTTCATCTTATTATACCATTCCTTTTATTAACACCTGTGTCAATAACCATACCATTCCTTTTGTTAGCATCACTGTTGCACAATTACACAATCATCACACTAGTAGATTACCAATCACGAATTCCATACATAAGTCTTGTCACAGCATATAATGCATCTTAGTTTATTCTCTTGTAAACTAAGGTGTAAGTACATACTTTATATCATAATAAGTATACCATAGACTAATGCTTTTTACTTAGCTTACCTTTCCTATTAATAGGTACAGCTCAAATATAGTTTTTATTCTCTTGTAAACTAAGGTCTTATCCTTTCCATTAATAGAACTGTCTAATTGCTAGATCCTTTTTCATGTCCTCCTTTGATCACTTAAAAGTAGATTTGTTTGTTTTCTCTTTTTACACTACCTCAAAAAGGTATAGCCTATCTGTTCTTTAAATATTTAAACATCTTAATATTTTCTGAACACCTTAGTCATTTGACCACACAAACACTGAGGTGAGAATGTTCTTTACTTTCCTTACAATTTATACTAATAGTAAAGTAGCTAGCATGTTTACTATTAAGGTAAATAATATCATAGTTGTTTAACTACACAAACACTGAGCTAGCATATTTACTATTAAGTTTCTTATATGAAACTCTACAAAACTATCATTATCAAATGGTGCAGTGAGAGGGAGATCTAGTAGAGGTACTAGTTCATCACTGTTATCACTGACTTCAGAGTCTTCACTATCTTTAGCATTGACTGGGGGATTCTGTTCCTACTTTGGTTACACCTCTTTTATTATGATCTGGACATTTTGGGAAGAGGAGCTCATCAAATATGGCAGTTATGCTAACAAAGATGCTATTATTGTGGAGTTGCATGAAGTAATAACCCTTTACTCCTTCAGGGTGTCCAATAAATACTATCAGCTCTGATTTAGGAGCAAGTTTATTTACCCATTTTTCTTTAGGGAGATAGACATAGGCTCCACATCCAAATACCTCTTAGATGTGAGACTTCTGGTTTTTCCTTATTCAGTACTTCATATGGAGTGCACCATTTTAGGCATGCCATTGGAGAATGATTATAGATGTGTACTACATATTCTATACTAAATTCTCACCAGCTATCAGGCAGACATGTATCATGATGCATAGCTTCTGCTTTGTCCATAAGGGTGCAGTTAAGATGCTCTATGTGACCATTCTGCTATGCTATATAGAGTGCTGATTTCTCTGTGAAGAGACCCATATCCTTCAGCAATACCTTCATCTGCTGGAATTCACCTCCTCCATCAAAACGCCATCACTTAATTGAGCAGTTGTGTTGCATCAGCATGATCACATGATGGATTACATAATTCGTCAGGTGAATGAGTCACATGTGATATGTCACATGATGTGTCACATGACTACACTCACATATGCCCTATGCCCCATGCCTTATGCATGGACCATCATATGTAAATATATACATACAGCTAGAACTGTATATAAGGACACTCTTATGCAGAATAGATCCCTTGTCCTATTCTATAGGTAGTAGCTAGTAACTAACTGTAAGGTGTGATCTAAGTAAGCATAAGGTAAGATCTTTGAGTTCCCTCCACTATGTCTTGCACACATAGCTGCTTAACAAGTTGTATTGCATCTTGATAAATGCTATGAACCTTTGCATTGTAGCCTTTGAATTGTCCTTATGGCGCAAGTTCATGGTTCATGCATAAGATGAAAAGTCATCAAGGAAGGTTATTATGTAGTGATATTTATGGTAGGATGCAATTGGATACTACTTTAAGTCAGAGTGAACTAACCCAAATAGGTGCAGAAGCTCATAAGGAGCTTTGAGGGAAAGACTTAGAGTGTTGCTTTCCTTTCAGATAGCCTGGACAAATGGAAGTCTCACTTGGCATCTCTAATGATACCAGGAAGCCTACTATATTCTGGGGCTCTCTGAAGTACCTTCTTAGAAGAGTGTCCAAGACGCTTATGCCATATGTCATAGTTGGCTTTGTAAACCATGCAGAAGCCTTAGCATTGGGCTTGTGAAACCCACATAAAAGATGACACTATCTATTAGTATGATGCTAGAATTATTCACAAGACAGAATAGGGTTGTTTTTATCATCAACAATGTTAATGAGGGACTGTTTACCTTTGACTTGAGTTCCCTTTTTCAAGAGAAACTCTCCTATAGAGAGCAAATGACCACTCAATCCAGGGATATACTTGGTCGGTACCCAGGACTATAAAATTGTCTATCAAGGCAAGTCCTAGCAAAGAGTTATTTGCATATACAGATTCTGATTGGGCCAGTGATGAAATATCCTGTAAGTCCCATACAGGATTCTACATGATGCTAGCACAGGGCATCGTTGCATGGCAAAGCCATCAACAAAAAATTGTTGTCTTAAGCTCCACAGAAGCAGAATACATGGCAGGCTCTGATTGTTGCTGCCAGCTAATGTGAATGATAAATGTCTTTGATGAGATGGGTTTACTCTTCATAAAACCAATACCCATCTACATGGATAACCAAGGCACAAATTTTATAGCCAGTAATCCTGTTGCCTGAGAGGTGCACAAAGCATATCGACTATTCGGTATCACTATATACAAGAGTATATCGAAAACCAGAAGGTTGAGGTTTATTTTGTTGAAGGGGTCAACAACCCTGCAGATATGCTAACAAAGCCTCTATCTCATGAACTATTTGTTAAATGCTGTACTAATCTAAAGCTTGAGTTTCTCGCTTAGATGGTCCACCAAGCATGCTTGAAATAGCTGCACTTAGTGAGGGGGTGTGTTGCGATAGCAACTCCACATGATCAATTAGTAGTCATGTGATTAGTTATGTACTTGTCAGTCATATGTTGTAGACCTGATAAGATAAGATAAGGTCACACCTGTATAATGACTAAGATGTAATGACACACATGGTCTAGAGCATTCTAGAGCTTACTGCGGATACATGTATGACTCATGTTATAGAATGTGTATGACTCATGTCCTACCTGGAGTAGACACAAGGTGTTTCATGTATATGCACTGGTAACTACATTAGGTATTACACAGCCATGCCTATAATGTATATAACAAAGGTAGTAACAGTTAATATATCCTTATCCAATTTACTTGGTAGTAGTCAGTAGTACATCCCCTCTAAGCAACAGTAAGAACTCCAGGTAAGATAGTTCCTATCACTGTGTGTGACAGGTGCTGCTCAACAATTGAGAATGATGAATGGGCAGAACTGTTACTGTTAGGGGTTTGCAGTCATTGTTTATCTTTCTTGTCATTTGGCTGTCTGGGTTAGGGCATAGGTTGAATGCTTGTCAGATTTCCCAAGTGCAGTAAAGGGAGATACCTTTACACAGGTTTTTAACTGCCTACCTGTTGGGGCCTCATGGAGGTCAGTTACCATAGAAAACTAGTCAGGCATTTCAGACTAGATAGGTGTTGCCTGTGCCATTATATACAATGATTTTGCCATCCTAGACAGGGGAGGGAGAGTCACTTAGTTGTCATTGAGGATAACAGAGTAATCATCTATATTAGAGGGTACTCGAAACTAAGATCAAGCTGAGGCTTGTCTGTAGTTTTGTGCTACTTAAATACAAGTATGCTACTTCTAATAATAACCTATTGCATGCTTGCTCAGTAAGCTATGAGTCAGCACAGAGTCATACAGAAGTATCTACAAGTTATTTAGAAGCCTATACAAGTCACTACGAGTTAAAAGAACCAAAATATGAGTCATAATACAAATATGTATGAGAAAGTAATAAATGAGGTGGAAATGTGTTATGCATGCATTCTAAAGTCCAGGGAGATAAGTGCATATCCAGATAAGGTCATAACAAGAACTACCAGTAGAGATAGACCTAGATAAGCCAGAGGCTAACTTAGAGGAAGGTCCAGAAGAGTTGAACATGATGCAGTAAAGTGAGCAAAGATACACAAAGGTGGGAGGTGTCTGCACAAATAGGAAGGGTTTTCCAGAAGAAAAGAAGTGGAGAGGAAAAGAATGGAAATTGCTGAGTGCAAGTAAATATATGCACCTAAAAGCTAAAATAATGGCCCATAACTTGCTAGATTTTAGGCTATGACTATCTCAGCTATGTATAAACACAAGACTAGTTATATTTCATATCTATGACTATCTAGTAAGATAGTCAGTATATGATTATGAAGAATGTAAAATGTTGTACCTTAGCTATGTATAAACACAAGACTGAGATGTGATTATCTAGGAGTTCATATTATATAGTGGTGACATGACAATTGTTATGTGATGTAGATTCCAACACATAGTTTTGGAGTAATCTAATGATACTATCAGGAACCTGACATCTCATATGTTATGGAGCATATGGACATGTCATCACAGACTCCAATCATGGACATAAATGGATATCAATGGACTTCATTCTATTTTAACCTTTAAGTCATGTTTAACTTATGTTAATTTCCCCTTTAAATTTTCCTTTGTCCTATTATTATTATCTCCCTCATGTTCTATCCTCCATGTAGAGATAACAAATATCATCATATTTAAGCTATACATATTGTAATCATTTTGTAGCTTGAATATTGAATAAGACTTGTAATCGCTCCTATTCTCCATCTCTTCTTGTCTATCTCTCTTCCTCCTGTTTCTCCACAAATAAGACATGGAAGTCGGCAGGGTGCAACAGACATCGTTGAAGCCACATCTTAACTCCACCCTACAAGTATCTCCACATTCACAGAGATCATATAGAAGTCAGATCTTGATATGAAATCAGACTCTCAAAGGACTCAATATTTCATGCTTGAACAAAACATATTGACATTAATTTTTATTTTATTCATCAAACTATAAATAACAATCATATGACACTATTCTACCTACAAACCAACAACACTGATCACAGACATATTCACAAAATCTCTTGCCAGACCAAAACTCACCAAATTCTGTCAACTTCATCAGCAAACTCTGGGTTTCACTATGGGATGCTATGGACACTATGGAGTGCTTCCATAGTGTCCATAGCATCCCATAGTGAAACCCAGAGTTTGCTGATGTTCTTGGACTTAATTGAAGTTTTAGTTTGAGGAGGAGTATTGTAAGGTTAACTCATGTAATCATCATGTCATTGTCACATAATGTTGTACTTAGCATTCAATGTATCTAAACAACACCTTAGTTTTACTCTATGTGAACTAAGGTGTAAGTCACAATATTTGATATTATATCTACCTATAACTAATAGCTCTTATAGTCCTGTTCATCTATTATAGGTATAGATTCTAAATACATAGTTTTACTCCATGTAAGCTAAGGTTCCTATTCATCTATTATAGAGCTAGAGAGCTTACCCTTCAAGACCTTAGTCATCAACTTCTACTCTGACCATCCCTGCAAGTTTGTAGGTCGTGGCATAGTACTTGGCTAGTCTCACAGTGAACAACATCAACCCTGGCCCACAACCAGCCACTCTGACTTCTTTTATTGTGTCATCCAAGTGTATCAAGGTCATAATGTATAATTTTGGTCAACGAGAGCTCAGTAAGCTTCTTAAGACCCCTTTTTCTGTTCCCTTTCCCTTCTCGAACACAACAACAGTCCCCTTTTCTCCAGCTCGTCCACTGCGACCTGCACGATGCAGGAAGTCAAGAGCATTGCGCGGACGGTCTACAAGAAAGACATGTCGTACATTCGGGTCAAAATCTAAGCCGCGTGAAAGGAGCGACGTGGTAATTAGGACATGGGGTGTTGTTGACGGAGTGGAAGAAGGTGGTGGGGGTGATGGTGAATGTGGAGAAGCAGAGAGACCCGCAAGTGCAGATACGCGTAAGAAACCATCCAGGTGGTTATTCGAACCTCGTTTACGTGCTTCGCTTGATCCACTTAGTGCTACACATCGAATGCCTCGTTCTTCCAGGTACGCAGCAAGTTGATCTGCACGCGTTGCCTTGTTACAAAATATCAATATTTTCGATAGTGTTACCCCCTCATCGTGCTGTCCAGTGCCAACCGAGACCCCTTTTCTTTGCATGCGCGCCTCCACTGCATCATCCCGCCACACCTCTCTCACCCGACGTTCTATATCTGCAAGCTTGTTACCACCACTCCAAGTTGCACGTTCTGTGCGCAGCGTAGGTGGAAGCCGGTGTAATCTAGGTGATGCAAGGCGTAGCATACGTGGATAATGGATACGGAGGTGGCTTTCAAGCGCGACGGGAATTGTCGCGCTTGCCAGGATGAGATTGAAAGGGTATTCTATTTCCATAGAGTTGTCTTGACTGGTTGTGGAGTTGGCGACAACACCCTTGCGGGATTTAGATATATCAGAGAGGAGAGCGGTTGTTTCGTCTTTGAAGTCTGGATCTATGTTTACCTTTGTCATTGAAACTCATTGCAAAGACATTGGAAGAAAGCTAACCAAATAAAACGTCTGCTTCGTCTACAACGACCCACTCTATATCTTGGAGATTGACCTTTGCGCGAGTCATTTCAAATAGCTTTTTTGGCGTGCCAACAAGAAGATCCACATTTGCTATTCTTGAACCACCCACATTCTCCCGGCTAGCACACTGCACACGTAACTTTGCAGAATGAAGCAGAGCTTTAGCAGCAGCAGCCAACTGACGCGCTAATTCATGCGTCGGCGCAAGAACAAGGGCTCGAGGACCTTTGTTATTCGGTATAGCAACGGCTCTTTCTCCACATTCCGCCTCTGTCAACTTTGCTCTGGTTTGCATCTCGCCCTCCTTGAGTGCTTGAAGTACTGGAAGGAGGTATGCAATTGACTTTCCAGAACCTGTTTCTGAGGCAAGCAAAAACTGTTTCCATAGATGCGAGCCCTCTGTATTATTTTCGGGGTCCATTCCACGGGACCCCTCCTCAATAATCCACTGCATGCTTAGCGCCTGGATAGGGGTAGGGCGTGTCCGTGGACCTAAAACATCCCGTAGTCCTTTCAGGAGACCAGGAAGTAAAGGTGGCGAACAAAAGCTGGTCTTAACAGTCTCGGAAGAGGCTGTTAGCGTTTCTTTGGATGAAAAAGTAACACTTGAGGAGGGGTGGAAGAATTCTTCGGTTTTTTGGTGTGAAGCACCATTAGAGCGGAAAGAAGTAAGGGGGCTACGCGGTGAATTTGTCGTTCCGCGTGGAGCCAATTCCAATTTTCCATTATGTTGAAGACTTGGCGCGAGTTGCCGTCTGCCTATGACAGGAGCTAGTAAGTAAGAACTGTAAGTCAGCCATGGAAACAGAAAACACTGTATAGAGTTCACCAGTTCTTCTTTTCATTGAATCCCCCCTTGCTCGGAAGGTAGCTCTCTCTTTGGGGCCATTCCTTGCGTGTACACAACTAGTGTGAAGCCATCGTAATGTAGATTCTGATACTCCTGGAATACTCCGCATAGCTTAGGAAAGAATACCGCTAACAACAAAAAATGACACTGTTCATTTAGTTTTCTCCCACGATTTTATGATTCATTGAACATTAAATTTCAGATAAAATTTTATAAGTAGACTCTAAAATGAAAAAGAAACATCTCATAGTTAATGGAACAGTAATTATACGTGCGAAAGGCCAGCAACCTGAAAACCCAATGTTTAAGCAGGAATGAAGAAAGTGTCACGAGCATCTTCTGAGTAGGTTTTCCCGCCTACAACGCTGAATAGATCGAATGTGAAATGGGGTCCTGGAATATTTGCGGTGTAGTAAGTATATCCTGCTGTCGACTTGATTGACTTATCGACGTGGAAGTCAACAGTGGTAGTCGAAGCGAAGGTAGCGATTGTTTGGTAAACGGTAGCATATACACGGGAAGGTTTAGCACCATTTCGCGCCTTTCAAACCAACTGCTTTAGTACGTGTATAACAAGGTACCAACAAATAGTTGCTCACCGCAACAACAATGTCAAAGCTCTCCCCGTTGTTGTTGATCTTGCTCTTCTCAGGCACATATAAGATATTGTCCTGAGCAATTTCATACCCAGTACCACCATTGTTCACTGTGGTCGAGCGGTGGCCAGATCCTTCATCAACCTCAAACCAAAATTTGGAAACCGAAGCATCAGCGTCAATCGGGGCAGAGAAGTAGTATTTCTGTGGACGGTAGCCAAGACGACGGGTGTAACCAGTGCTGGTGTCAATGGAGCGGGATGCTTGTACTGAGCATGACTTCTGCGCACATCTCCCATTCTTGGACAACCAGAACATTGTGACTTTACGCTTAGGGTTGGCAGTCAATACCTGGAGTGGAGGAAATCCAATTTAGAAAAGAAATGTCTCTTAAAAATAAGAGTACATACACGAAGGGAAGCTTTGAGGGTGAGTGATTCGGCAGAACTAGGAGAAAGTTGTACGCCTGCGACCTTGTTGGGAAGCAACTTGATTTCCTCGGTCAGTGTTACATTCTTTGGCACGGTATCAATCATTTTTTGGAATAGCGTGCCGCATGTTTGCTCGAATACTTTAGGGTCCGCGAGTCTGTATGCAACCTCAGTAAACTCCTTACTCAAAATTTATTAAGAACACACTTTTTCATCGTAACATTTCCGTCACTGTTAAAGACCCGTAAATCAGAAGACACCGTGACATTGTCATTGACAACGAGTGGATTCAACGTAGTTCCATCCAGATATTCTGTTACACTACATCCGGAAAATAAGAACTTGATAGGCTCAAGTTATGACAGATAGACGTACATTTTGTTATCGAAGGCGGTTGTGGGATCAAACAAGTAAACATAGGGCAATTCGGGTTCGATCGGTGCGGGAGGCACAATGGTTGGGAAATCGGGATTACGCACACCACCAACGGTGTGTCCACATGCAACCAATCCGATCATTTCTTCCTGATTGAGGCCTTCATGACGGAACTTGTCCAGATGTACATCAATAGTGTCGAATGGGAGAGGTGCAGTGTCGGGAGCAGCATGGAATGTGTCAACGCGTCCACCGCGGTAAGGGATGAGTGGACCACCACATTCCGATGTGAGTAGAACCACACCCAATGCTAGGACATCAGCCTCTGATTTAAGTGAAGAAATCAGATTCATAGAATTCCAACAACGGAGATGCTCACTGGAGATGTATTTGGTAGAAAAGGGGGCAAAATTGTCTCTCGTGTCGTTCATGCCTATGCCGATGTTCTGCAGAGTTGTGTGTATTAATTTCAACAGTAGTATGACAAGGGGGGGATGCTCACCCCTCGATACCCAAGCTCGAAGTATATGGACGCGTCCAATCCGCCAGATCCATCGTCTACGTTGTGGGTTGCCATGTCATGGAATGCCATTCGGAGCCAGTTTCCTGCAGCGTTTTCTTGTGTCTTCGCATTCATCGGTCCACAGTTGTTGAGAGGTGCAATCATGGACCTATTTCCTTCTTCTGTGAATCTTTCATATAATATTCCTTCTAATTGATCATATTGAGGTGAGGGCCAGTGGTAAGCCTGTGCGAAAGGGAGGATAGAGAGGAGGGCGGAGAGCGCGTAAAAGCCTGTGGAACGCATTGCAGAATAATTATAGCTGTTGATTATATGCGTTAGAATAGATCTAGGTGAGTTGGAATGCAGAATATTAGTGTTACTTGTCCTGCTTTTATAGTTTTTGTTCTTGTTGGAGTCCAGGAACTGAATCTACCACCACAAGGGCAGAACAGAGTCAAAGCCCGACGACATCTACCATGCATTTCCTATTCAAAATGTTAACATTGCTGACATTATGTCTATATGCAGCAGACAGCAAATACAAATGTGACTTTGTCATTGCCGCTGCGGTGTGAGCAAACGGACAAGCGAGCTTTAGAATGTCGCATACTTGCTGAATTGACCAGATACATTCAGTGAGTTTGATGTCGGCAATGTCAATACTTCAAGGGATGTCAACTGCGTTTCCCGAGTCTTGGTGACTATATGGAATGAATTTCACTTCTAACTAAGGGTTTAAGGTAGTAGGTCAGCGAATGTCAGTCTATTAGGAACTCGTTATGCTGTCCATGCCCATCTGAGATTTGGTCTTGGTGTTCGAAGCGATGTCATTAATTCTTTTCGGAACATCATTCAAATAAGCCAAGCACAATAGGGCTTGAATCCGCGCACTTTACCTGCGGCCACCAGTTGTTTAAATGTAATTGCTTGGTTACTTTGTAGGATAAGAAGTTTAGATTTTGTATTTGTCTGGATCATCCGGGACAAACAAATTCATCACACCCAGCCATCGTGACAGTGGTCTCCGAGTACTTCCGACCATGTTTCCATATAGCTGATGACAAAATTTCATTGAGTTAATTAGACTCGAGTTTTGAATTCTAGAAGAATAAGTGCATGCTCCAGAAATCCCGGATTCGTCGTGACTCTCACTGGTACTTGAAACTGACTGACATGTAATTAAGGAAGATGCGTGGGCCAACCCCAAGATGGCTATCACCGCTGATTTGTATCAACCTCATGCAGTCGGCATCATCTCCCACGCGCCTAATAGGGTTCTAGAAAGTCGGTGCCTAGACATACTCTGTAATTCGCAATCCTGTGGGATATAGACCGATGCAAATGACATGGAAAACAATGTGGGTACAAGTAAATCAAATACTTCTATCGCTGTCGAAAAGTCGACATCTCTTGGCAAAGATGCTGGTTTGTTCATTCAAGATCAAGATTCAAGCAGTCAGTACCTGGAGTGAGTCTATACCTGCTTCGGAGATCCTTGACACACTGGCTGAAACTTGACGTGGTCCGTCCAGGCGGTCATTTACAAATTTGATACCACACACCAAGGCTTACAGATTAAGTTACTTTGTATGTTTCCCAACCCAAAAGGAGTAGAAAAGCTCGGGCCCAGAATCCTTACGCCTGGGTCCCTACCCGGTAACAATCATCAGTAGGCGTGGTCGCTGATGATTACATTGAGTGTATCGAGCAACACATTGATCAGCATAACTTTAGCCGCTCGAATTGAAAAAGACAGACCAGGTTCAGTCGAAAAGTCTGGGCTGGCTGATCCCAGTCATAATTTAAATTTTATGCACTTGGCAAAAATGACGTGTATTACAACTATGTATAATACAGATACAAACGTTAAACCAATCATACATAATCAACCTTGTACCACTTGCTCAATCGCGGCGAGTTCGGAAGGATCGAGATTGATTCGTTGCATAAACTCAATTTCTCCCTTTTTCTTCTCGTCTTGCATCCACTTCTTCAACGTATCTTTCTGTGTCGCTGACAGATCTGCTCTGCAAAGTACAACATACGTGTGAATCAACCTGTTATGTGCGTAAACATCGTACCATATTAGTTAGTAAACTGGAGCTACTCTTACCTCATAACCTTTTCTTCAAAATCAAAATCGACATCGGTATTGTCTCCGTCCTCTCCGAATGGAACAGGATTTACGATCGCGGAGAGTACTGCGTCGAAAATGCCGTAACTTCTAAATGCGTCTAAAGAAATTTTGGAGGTACGCGTAAGGTCTGGATTTCGAAGGTGAGATGCATGAGAGTTAGCATGTATGTTTTCGGGAGCATGTGGCTGGTTTGGAGCATGAACATTGGTATCATAAGGATTTGAAGAGAAAGGTGTGCCTAGGGAGACCCCGATCGGCCTTTGAGAGTTCGGCGGGTTTTCCGGCACAAGAAGTGTGTTAAGTAAAAATGCAGTTTTACGACGGACTGTTATTTCAGGATCTATGGATCATAATAAAATTAGCTGATGCCGTGATAATTGGTCCAAATCCAAGACCTTGTAGAGCATTACGCAGTTTGGACCATCCATCCACATCCTGGTGATCTAAAGCCTGCACAGCCGGCGAGTTGTGCTTTAACAGACCGGAAAGTGCATAGATAGCTTTGGATCGGATTTGTAGAGTTGATGATGCGGAGGGAACGAGAAAGGAGATAAGTGTTGGAAGTGGATTCAGCGATAGGTACTGTGACAGTAGGTCATAATAAATGAAATTGCTAGAGGAGGTTGTGACGTACAAAGCCTTGTGCAGCTGGATTATTCTGGACTGCAGTTCCAATAATCCATAAAGCTTGTACTTTTATATTCATAGTAGCTTCGTCAGAAGTAAGGAGGGATTGGAGAGGCTCCCAGAGTTTTAATGTTTCTATGTCTGCGAGTTCGTTGGTTGGAAGACAAGTAACTGCTATAATTTACTAAGCAACTCACTATTCGCATTGTCGATCTGCTCAATTAACTAAAACAAAAATTCATGAATCACATTTCTCAATTGATGGTGAGATATTCATACCATCTCGAAGTGATCCAAAGCATTCACCCTATCATCTTCACTCTGCGAGCTATCGGCAGCTACAGCCATGTCCTCCTTCATGAGCTCAGAATCCGGTCTTCCAAGAATCACATCTATAATCCCGGGATCCAGTTCCATTCGCTCAACATGTGTTGCATCACTCGGTGCACTGTCTCGTGGTGCCGAGTTTTCGATTGACCATCGTAGAAGAGACTGCATTGTTGATCTTTGAGACACTCGATTTGGCGTAGACTAAGGAGTCCGCAACGTTGATACTAAAATTTTATAAAGTAGTTAATTTATATATCATGTCG
Source organism: Floccularia luteovirens (assembly GCA_009739215.1). Taxonomy (NCBI): domain Eukaryota; kingdom Fungi; phylum Basidiomycota; class Agaricomycetes; order Agaricales; family Squamanitaceae; genus Floccularia; species Floccularia luteovirens. Next base: position 855,545 of record VSJF01000009.1, read on the forward strand.
TAGTCTCTTCGCGAAATGGTCAGAACATCCTCGAAAGATTACTTACAGTCAGGTGAGGTGGCGGCAGGTACCGAGCGGAGATAGAAAAAGGGGTTCAAACAAACTATTTTCTTCACTTGAAGCGTGTTTTTCTTTCAGTTGAGACACCTTGGTATTTTAACTGGATTTCATGTAAGTTCTTTGCCTTCATTCATTTACTCGTGATGATTCAATTATATACCATACTTTACCACATTCCGAATTCTATGAGGAATACATAATCAATTTCAGCCTTGTCTGAGCAACCACTTCTTACGATTATATCCGTTCTAACTTTTCTATTTTTTTTCTTCAGGTACCAAGTCTTTTAGTAAAGTAAACGAAATAATTTATACGTGGTGAGTGGACCATACTCATATTCATCTTGTGCATATGTATGAAGAAATGTTTCGATGGGCGGACACGAACGTTCTCCTCCCATACCAAAGTCTCCCGGTGTACAAATGCGGAGGCGGGTAGGAAACTTGTTGATATACATCGATCTCTGAACATCTTATCCTTCTCTTATGGCCTTGTTTATTGCAAATGACTAATTCAGTTTTTCTCTAGGTTGCATTGGTATCTGTGTATGTCGATATACTTAATCCGATACGTTGTTTCAATGATCGTGACCTACAAGTTACCAATCACATACCCCCGGAACCTTGCGATGGAATCACCCTCATGGTTCATTTATCCAAATGTCCAACCACAAACCATGTCGAGGGGTTCCAGGAAGCTACATTTGGCGTGAATGCATGACTTGTCAGGCACATCTATGATGCAACGATACCGGCACCGTTTCGAAACGTGGGATGGATGAGCCACTTGGTCCCCGCAGTCTCAACTTAATTATCTTCAATCCCCGATCCTGCTTCTAAAATGCTAATCATTAGCATGGCACCCCGACCCACGTAAAATGTTTCCTCGAGGTTTTCGTCGAGGTATTAAGTCTTCTGTTTCTACCACTCTAAATAAATAACTCTCTCAAGAAGGTTCTGTCATGGTACCAACTGGAATCTTTCATTTAATATCCCTTCTAGTTGGTTGAGGCCAGTCGTAGGCTTGTATGGAAAGAGGAATAGAGAAGAATGTGGAGAGGATGCAAATCTCTGCAGAGGGCATGTTTAGAGATTAAATATATGTCTTGAATACCAGAAAATGACTTGTGGAAAGGGCCATACATCTCTTCCCCAGGCAGCTTATGGGATGTCACCTAAGCTGCGTTAATAATAGGCCCAGATGCATGACGCCAAGAAAAGCTTACCAAAAGAATTATACATAAAACATGTTAGTACTATGGCATGAATGTGGGTTCTCTGTTCGATAACTGTGCAATGCAATGATGAGTCACAGTTTGGAAAATAGGCTGAGTTGAGATGGTACATCAGAGGTCAATGTGAGAGGACTACCCATCAATATCTCACTTGTTACTGATGTGATTGAGGCCAATTCTCTAGCACAAGTGGAGTTGTTGGCTTATATGAAGCTGTAACATGCCTTGGAAGAGTAAATTGAGTTCCTCTGGAAATGAAAAGATCTTCTAGAGCAGATAATGAGTGTACCTTAAGCAGTACATAAATATTATGGTCTAGTTTTATTGACAGTGTCGATTCAATCCAACACACATTTGTGGGCACAAATGAATATGAATTATTTCCAAGTTATAATGGTACTATGGTATATCAATTGAAGCAAATATTTCTCAAACAGATGCACCCACTCATATTATTCAGCAGCTTGAACAAGTACCCCAAGTAACTTTGTATTGAATTCCCCATTTGCTTGACCCATATATCCAAAACTTTTCCAAGACAAGAACAGCCATGAAATTTGACAGTGTATGCAGTGATGTTATATCAAAATGTCAAGTTTGGATCACTGTGGTCAGAGGACAAGTCCTAACTATACTTGATTGAGTGTTAAACGTTAAACATCAAATGTGTATAAGAATTGACTTGTACTATTTCTTGCCTGTTGCTAAACAGAGCATATGTTATTCAATTGCTTTCTTGATCTAAAGATTTACAAGTAAGATTCTTGCACTATATATCATGATGGTGGCCTCTTTCAGAAGCTGGCCAATCTAACCAACTACCAAACAAATGGTGGTCATAGGGCAGGAATGGTTGGCATGAATCAATCTATAATGAACAGAATCTATAATGAACAGAACTCATGTGGGAATTGATGCCTGCTGACTAAAAATATGAGTAAGCACAAATATATTAAGTAAGCAAAAAACTGGAGCTCAGTAGTTTAAGTAAGCACACAGTTTTGACTGACAAATAAAAGACAGTGACTAAGGATTCTATGGAATGGATAGCTATGCAATTACCATGTCACGTGACATCACATCATTGCAACACTTTACTACATGCTATGATTTCACAGAAGTGGATGCTCTTTTCACACTTTCTTCTCATCCACCACCATCAAAAACAACTTCTGCCCCTGTTATAGTGTGAATAGTGTGTATTCAGTAGGGGGAAAGTATGCTACAGAGGCCTCCTTATATATAATACAGGAAGGCCTAGACTACTGTTCTAGACTGCTCAGGGTAGTGCTTCTAGCTTACCCTGACAGCTTCTAGTCTACTTCTGTTGCTATGATACCAATGCTTCTAGTCTACCCTGAGTGCTTCTAGGCAACCCTGATAGAAGCACCTCTGGTATCTATATAAGACCACTGGTTTCCAACCAGAACTCATTCTTCCTTTCCCTTCTATTCTACTACTATCTTATACTGTCTGTACATATAGCAGTAGACTATTGTAACATAGCCCCCTTAATGCTACATGTCAGACTATTTCTTGGATACAAGGCCAAGTCCTATTCTACATTTGTCATGCTTGATTCTAGCAAGAGGTTTGGTAAGACAGTCTGCAACCATATCATTGGTACCAACATGTATTGGATTGATGATGCCAGACTCTACATTCTCTCTAAGCCAGTGGAACTTCAAGTCAAGATGCTTCATTCTACTATGATGTTCTGGATTCTTAGACACACTAATTGCAGACTGGTTGTCAATACAAAGAGTAGATGCCTTAGTAAAGGTATATCCAAATTCACCAAGTAGGCTTCTCATCCATTTGAGCTCTTTGCCTGCTTCAACAGCTGCCATGTACTCTGCTTCAGTGGAGGACAGTGCAACACAAGTCTGCAGTTTAGAAGACCAGCTGACTGCACCATTGCCAATCATAACACAATAGCCACCAGTAGATCTACCAGTGTCTTTGCATGCACCATGATTTGCATCAGAGTATGTGATAAACAGCTCCTTAGCATCATCTTGCCTGTACACAAGCTCATAGTCCTTAGTGCCTTGCAAGTATCTAAATACATGCTTGACAGCCTTCCAATGACTTGGGTTAGGATTGGAGTTGTACTTAGCAAGTGTACCAACAGCAAATGAGATGTCAGGTCTAGTACATTGAGCCAAGTAGGTGAGAGTGCCAACAGCAGACAAGTAGGGAACCTTGGACATGAACTCTACATCCTCATCAGAGAGGGTTTGAGTTTTCTCTAGTACAAGTCCTGGATCCATGGGAGTAGAGATTGGATTGCAATCAGTAAAGCCATACTGCACAAGCATGTCATTAATGTACTGTTGCTGGGATAGAGAGATAGTGTGTTTGGCAGAATCAACATTGATTTTCATGCCAAGTAGCCAAGTAGTAGGTCCAATATTCCTGAGTTTAAAGTGACTCTCTAGCTCTTTGATTGTGGAATCAATCTTAGAGGTTGAGTTTGATGCAAGTGTAATGTCATCAATATACACAGGAATAATGACTAGGACTCCTTCTTTGGCATACACATAGATGCTCCTATCTGATTCCAATCTGCTATAACCCATGCTACTAAGAGCTGCATGCAGTTTCTTGTTCCATTGTCTAGCTGATTGCTTGAGACCATATATAGACTTTTTGAGTTTACAAACATAGTCTGGTCCAAGCTGCTCAAAGCCAGCAGGCTGTTGCATATAAATATCCTCTTCCAAGTCTCCATTCAGGAAGGCAGATGAGATGTCAATAGAGTGCAGATGGTAGTTGTGTTTAGCTGCTAGTGCAATAATGGTTCTGATTGAAGCCATTCTGAATGTGGGTGCAAAGACTTCAGTGAAGTCCAAGCCAGGTCTCTGAGAGAACCCCTTTGCAACTAGTCTAGCTTTGTATCTTTCAACTGAGCCATCTGCATTCCTCTTTACTTTGAACACCCATTTACTACCAATTGCCTGTCTGTCCTTTAGCAACAAGGCCAATTCCCAAGTACCATTGTCCATAAGAGCCTTAAGCTCATCTGTAGCTGCCTGTCTCCATAGTTCTGCATCTGGTGCTTTCATTGCCTGTTTGTATGTATTAGGCTCTGTAACACCAGTAGCAGTAGCAACACCACTGAACTCTTCTTCATCATCAGCAACATCTGCTTCAGATTCAGAAGAAGTCTCAGGGATTGCAGGGGAGTGTCTGACTTTCCACCATTCACCAGGAGGTTGAATATTCCTTCTGGTTCTCCTAAGAGCTAAAGGAGGAGTTACTGGATTGGGTGTGAATTGTCTGACAGGAGTGCATGGCAAGGAGATTGGTTGAGGACTAGGTGACTGTAGTGGAGTGGCAAGTACAAGTGGAGAAGGAGGAGGTTCATATTCTGCTTGAACAGGCAGTACAAGAGGAGAATGCTCATTGTCTGGCTGCATTGGCAGATGAACTACAGATGAAGAAATAGTGGGAGTGGCTGACTGATTTGTAGGAATGTCATACCCCCCTAAATCTGGCATGTCACTGCCATTGACAGGATTTACAGTATCTGGAGATGGAATGGAGTTCATCACAGTGGGTTTTATCCCAGGAAAGTATCTCTCATCAAACTCAGCTCTTTCTGAGATAATGAACTTCCTTGTTACTGGATTGTAAAACTGCCACCCTTTATATCCTGCTGGATAACCAACAAAGACACAATTCTCCATATGTGATCCAAAAGATCTCCTTTTGTCCTTTTGTACATGGACATATGCTAAACATCCAAATACTCTGAGATGTGTCACATCAGGTTTCTTACAGTGCCAAGCTTCATAGGGAGTCCTGTCTTTTAATGAGACAGTAGGGCATTTATTAAGAACATACAGCACTGCCATGAAACAATGAAACCAAAATTGCACTGGCAAGTTGGCTTCTGTTAACATGGCTGTAACTAAGTCTGCAACTGTTCTGTTTGCCCTTTCAACATTCCCATTTTGCTGTGGCCTGTTTCTGACTGTGTGATGTCTCTGGATACCATTATCAATGCAGTACTGATTAAATTCATTGGACATGAACTCAGAGCCTTTGTCTTCTCTTATGCATTTAATGCTAGAGTTGTGCAAGTTCTCAGCATATGCTTTGAACTGCTTAAAGGCATCAAAGGTGTCTGATTTCCTTCTGAGTCCAAAACCACATTTGAATCTAGTACAGTCATCAACAAAGATGATCCAATACTGGTAACCACCTATAGACTTGACTTGGATTGGGCCTTTCAAATCCATATGCACCAGTTCAAGAGGTTTTAAAGCTCTAGAATCTGAAGTGGGAAATGGACTAGCATGCATTTTGCCTGAAAGGCATGGCTCACAGACTGGGTCTGATTTGGAGTTATTGCCAAGATGCATGCCAGTTACCATGTGCATGGAATGAAGTTGCTTAACACTAGCATGATTGTAGTGGCCAAATCTCCTATGCCAAAGTCCAAGGTCCAGTGGGAGAGTAGAGGAGAGGTTTGCAGATTCTAGGCAAGCAGAGACAGTAATCCCATCCAGGAATGCAGCATTGTGGCTATTAATACTAGCTGTGAAAAGCTGTCTACTGGATTGATTAAAGTGAATGAATTGAGAATCAATGGATATATCATAGCCTTTGTGTCTGATAAGAAAGAGAATGGAAAGAAGATTGCTTTGTAATTGTGGAACATGAAGAACTCTAGTAAATAAAAGAGATTGTGTTTCCACACCATTAATAAATGGTCTGAAGAGAATGCTTCCAACACCAGAAGAATATATAGTAGTGTTGTCAGCTAGTCTAATAGGGATCTGGCAGGATTTATAATCTCTGAGCCAGTGTTTATGTGGAGTCATGTGGGATGTGGCTCCTGAGTCTGCATTCCAATCATAGTTAGCATGATGGGAAAGTGGGTTATCTAATTGTACTTGTGAAAAGATACTTGCCTTTCCTGCTAATTCCTGGGAATTGACTGCCTTTGCCTCTGCCTGTTTTGCTAAAAATAAAGAACACCTTTTGAAGGAATGACCTTGTTTACCACAGAAGTAACAAGGAGGATAAGTGGTAGTAGCAGAGCTAGATTGCTTCTGTTTTCCCTTGTCTGTGGAGACCTTGTTTGCAACCTCTGAGACTTGAGGTGCAGATCTCCTTATCCTCTGAGTTTCCTCAGTGTGGAATGCTAGGGTAATAGAAGCTCTATCCAGTTTGTCACTCTGCATCAGGTTTGACACAAAATTACTGTACTGATCTGGAAGAGCCCTAATCATGGCCATACACAACAACTCCTCATCCAGCTGTTTCAGAGTGAAGTCCCTAGGTCTCAGATTGTTAATCTGCTGCATTGCTGCAGTGACCCTATTTGCAAGTGACTGCAAGGACTCCTCCTCTGTTTTTCTGATGCTGAACAAGTCATCATAGGCATTAAATCTGGCACCAGGTTTTTGCTGGAGGTGCACAGACTTTAAGGCTTCCCATATTGCAACAGGGTCATCCTCTATCCCAATCAGATGCACAGTCTGAGATGACTCTACACTAAGGTATAGCCATCCAGCTGCTTTCTGGGCTTTACTGTCCCAGTCATCCTGTCTTTGTATTTGCAACTCATAATCTTTAGAGGATTCCATGGCTTTAGGTCTCTTTTTGATGCCACACACAATGTGCAACAGCTGATGAGCCCTAAACCAGGCTTGGATTTCTCCACTCCATTGATTGTAGTTGTCAAGTCCCAGTTTTTTAATATCTGGTCCTTTAGACATGGTGGATTATGGTAAATGCAGCAAGGGAGAGGGGTGTGTAAAAGGAATTAAAGGTGCAAGTCAACTAGAATGCAACCAAGCCCTTGATAAAGGTAGGGTTCTAGGACAGCTAAAAGAAATTAAAGGATGAGGGAAAGGAAAAGAAGTGAAAAAAGTGAGGGAGGGGTAGGGAGGGGTAGGGAGGGGAATAGGGGAATGGGGAATGGATTGTTGTCCTTTGGTCTTCTTCACCACCAGTAAGTGTATGTCAACACCTTTAAACTACAGTGCAGTTGTACCACCTCACAGCTCACAGGGATGACTACCTGAGATATTGCTGTGTGGGTTAAAGGCTGGCCCACTGAAGTGCACAGACCCAACAGTTCACTGAAGAGACCCCCTGGGAGGGAGGTCTTTTGTCCTTACTGACTACTATGGACTGACTAGCTAATGACTAGCTAAGTTTAGCTTCGCAAAAACTCGGAGTACAAAGGAGAAAGATAAACTAAGTAGGAAAGAGTTAGGGAGTAGAGGAGATAGTAGTTGAGCAAGCACAGTGGACAAGTAAGACAAGGAGTTAATGGAGGGGCACAGTTAGAGCTGAGGGCCCATAACCTGTTAGAGTGTGAATAGTGTGTATTCAGTTGGGGGGAAAGTATGCTACAGAGGCCTCCTTATATATAATACAGGAAGGCCTAGACTACTGTTCTAGACTGCTCAGGGTAGTGCTTCTAGCTTACCCTGACAGCTTCTAGTCTACTTCTGTTGCTATGATACCAGTGCTTCTAGTCTACCCTGAGTGCTTCTAGGCAACCCTGATAGAAGCACCTCTGGTATCTATATAAGACCACTGGTTTCCAACCAGAACTCATTCTTCCTTTCCCTTCTATTCTACTACTATCTTATACTGTCTGTACATATAGCAGTAGACTATTGTAACATTGTGTGCTTGCTCAGTAAGCTATAAGTCAGCACAGAGTCATATAAAAGTGTTTACAAGTCATTTAGAAGCCAGTATGAGTCAGTGCAAGTTAAAAGAACCAAAATGCAAGTCATAATACAAAACATGTAGAAGAAATAATAAACAAGGCAGGAACATGTTGTGTATATATTCTAAAGTCCAGGAAGATAGCATGTATCTAGATAAGATCATAATATCACTACTGATGTTATAACCTTATCTGGATACATACTATCTCCCTGGACTTTAGAATATGCGCATCATGCATGTTAGCCTCATTTCCTACTCCTGTCATACATTTCATTGTATGACTCTTTATTATCTTCTATATGACTTGTATGCACTTCTATATGACTAGTAGCAGCTTCTGTATGACTAGGTCTTGACTTGATGCTTATTCACGTAGCACACAATTGTTTATTATTAGCATAGCATACTTGTATTTAAGCAGTATGAAACTACAGACAAGCTCCAGCTTGATCTTAGTTTCAAGTACCCTCTAATACAGGTGATTACTCTGTTACCTTAGTGACAACTAAGTAACTCTCCCTCCCCCTATCTAGGATGGCAGGATTGTTGTATATAACAGCATGGGTGATATTGTCTAGTCTGAAATGCCTGACTAGTTTTCCATGGTAACTGACCTCCACAAGGTCCCAACAGGTGGCAGTTAAAAACCTGTGTAAAGGTATCTCCCTTTACTATGCTTGGGAAATCTGACAAGCATTCAACTGCACTCTAATCCAGATGGCCAAATGACAAGACAGATAAACGACAATGCAAACTCCTAACAGTAACAAAAGATCAAGCTGATTGATTGTCACTTCCTCAAGTTCAACAAACCCCCACCTCCTTAATCACTATGCTCTTTTATGAGCAAAACCCCTGCCTCTAACTTTGGACCAATCTCTTCCTCTTATAACCCTCAAGGAACATACTCTGCATGGTCCCCATCCCCATCTCCACAACAATACCAACAGCAATCACAAAACTCTACTGCATTTGCTAAGCTACACATAAGACTCACAGAACAAGCTGCTAAGCAACAAACAAGAGACCCTTGGGTTAGACCAGCTAAATCACTCAACACATCACAACAACCACCCCCACTTCAAATCACCAACAAACCAGAAAAAGACTATGAAGAAGAACAAGAAGTAGAACAACAGTCTTATGAAGAAGCTCAACAATCACCTCTGTGCATCACATACAAACCAGACATTGAAATGTCTGGCAACATAAAAGAAATTAATGTTGGCAGATCTGCCAACACCCTTCAATGGAAAGAAAGAACATACACAACCATTCTTACAAGATGTCCAGATTTATCTTGATATGAATGATGAAATCTACAATGATAACAGGAAGAAAATATTATTTACACTTTCATTTATGAAAGAAGGAACTGTTGCAACTTATTGCACCAACATCATTGAAACTGCCAATGGAAAATACAGTTCATGGTCTCAATTTAAGAAAGCATTCCTAGAAGTGTTCCAAGCAGGCAATGTAGCCATGCAAGCAAGAACCAATCTTGCCAACCTACAGATGACTGGTAATAACATTATCAAGTATATCTCAGAATTTAAAATATTATCCTCACAAGCAAGAATACATGAAGACACATCACTTATAGATATATTCATGAGAGGACTAACAGATGAAATAGTTGAATGTTTCTACAAACTAGACAACTTTCCAACCACCATGGAACAAACATACAAATATATGTTTCAATTCATAGACAGAATGCAGCACATGAAAGACTTGTTGTGACAGCACGATCACATGATAAATTACATAATTCGTCAGGTGATGAGTCAGATAATATGTCAGATGATATATCACATGACTATACTCACATATGCCCCATGCCCTATGCCCTATGCATCATGTCATGGACCCTTACACAAATATGTACATACAGCTAGAACTGTATATAAGGACACTCTTATGCAGAATAGATCCTCATCCTATTTTATAGGTAGTAGTAGTAAGACTAACCGTAAGATGTGAACTAAGTAAGCACAAGATAAGGCTTGAGTCTCTCCACTGTATCACATACACATGGCTGCTCAACAAGACTTCTTATAGTCTAGAAAGAAACTCTTCACAAGACCAAGTCTATTCCCAACAAGAATGACTGGAAGAGACCTCAACACAATGGAGATTGACTGCCTCAACACTAAAGAACCTGCCATTGACATGGAAGAACTAGAAGAAATTAACAGAATGTTATTTGAAAAATGAAATAGGCATTTTCTAAATTCGCTATGCTATAGGATGTGACACGCATCACAGGTCACAGTCACATTAAGTTGTAGCAAACAGCAACTTCATTGTAGACTTAACAACATTACAATAAAACATTAATTATAACTACCTCATGTTATAATAAACATTCCCTAATCATATTCAACCCTCTCCATTCAATTCCTGTCTAGTTGCTATATATGCTTCATATGCCATCAAAAGAGATATCAATCTAGAGATTGCCCCAAAAGAAAAACCCTTGAAAGAAGAAGCATGCTACAATACAACTTCCAAAAACCTAAAACAGTTAAAGAATTATCAGCCACAGTAAGAGTGCTATTAATAGAATTACCTGATGAAGAACAAGAAGAATTCTTTGAAGAAATGGAAAAAGAGGATTTTTCATCCAATCAATAGTGGCCATGGCTATTAATTATCCAATCAGAGTGGTAGTCCCTACACTCATGATGCAAGACTCACTATATGTTTCCCTTGATTTGAAGTAGAAAATAATGCAATAGGAAAAGAAATAGTTGTGACTAAAGCATTAGTCAACTCTGGAGCTACCAAAAGCTTTATACATTTAGACTTCATACCAAAACTCAAAAGAAGACCAAAACTCATATTAGGGAAAAGAATAAATATAATAAATGCAGACGGATCTCCAAATGGACAAGTCACGCATTATATCAAGATGTCTCTCACACTCAAAGGAGAAGCAAACCATAAAGTAACCCTATACATCACAAATATAGGAAAACAAGATATTATCTTAGAAATGGACTGGCTAAAACACCTAAACCTCACAATAGACTAGAAGAATAGAACCCTAGATGTTCCAGACAATTCCCCACTTGCACAAATAACAGCAGAAGAAGCAATACTCTGAATCACATAAGAAGAGCAAAATGAAGAACTCTTTGACCCTAATAGGATCATACAATATTTAGAAGATTCTAACATCAAATCCAAAGAAGAATACCCTATCCAAGTCAAAACAACTCAGGCCCAAACAATGGCAGCAAACACCACACCTAAAGAAGCTATAACAATACAAGAAAAACTCCTGAGAGAGTTTCATCTATTTAAAGATGTATTCAGTAAACAAAAATCTGACAGAATGCTGACAAGACGGCCCTGGGATCACAAGATTGATCTCAAGCCTAATTTCAAGAATAAGGATAGCAAAATCTATCCCCTCAACCCTATTGAAGATCAGAAGATGCAAGAATTTATCAAAGAAAACCTCACAAAAGGGTATATCCGACCCTCCAAGTCAGAAATGGCATCACCATTCTTCTTTGTTGCAAAGAAAGATGGAAGTCTAAGATCCTGCCAAGACTATCATTATCTCAATGAAGGAACAATAAAGAAACCCTACTCTTTGCTTTTAATCTTGGAACTCCTAACCAAACTAAAAGGAGGCAAGATCTTTACCAAACTTGACATCCAATGGGGATACAACAATGTAAGAATCAGAGAAGGTGACAAGTCTAAAGCAGCATTCAAGACCAAAATGGGACTTTTTGAGCCCACAGTAATGTTTTTTGGAATGTGCAATTCCCCTGCAATCTTCCAAAACATGATGGATGACATATTCAGAGATATGATTGATGAAGGATGGATCACCATTTACATGGATGACATCCTAATATTTTTAGAAACACTGGAATAACAAACTGAAAGAACCCTGAAAGTCTTAAAAAGACTAAAAGAACATAACTGTTTGAGTGAAAACAGTGTGTATTTGGTTGGGGGGAAAAGTAGGCATAAGTGCCTCCTTATATATGTTTGGAGAGTGTGCACAGACCACCTAGTAGTTTGGCCTTGTTTGTGTACCAGGTGTCCCTGGTACAATATATAAGGCCACTGGTCTGATGCCACTCCCCATTCTTCCTTTCCCCCACTTCACTACTACAACTTCTACTCTACTTATCATATCTTTATGTATTATCTATGTAGTAGTGTCTGGGTATGTAGGACTAGAGTATTGTAACATAGCCCCCTTAGTCCTGCATATCCTAGACTATTTGCTGGACACAAGTCCTAGTCCTATTCTACAATTATCATGTTTGATTCTGGCAAGAGGTTTGGTGAGACAGTCTGCAATCATATCATTTGTCCCAACATGAATTGGTGTGATGATGCCTGCTTCAACATTCTCTCTAAGCCAATGAAACTTCAAGTCTAAGTGCTTCATTCTACTATGATGCTCTGGGTTTTTGGACACACTGATTGCAGACATGTTGTCAATGCAAAGAGTAGAGGGTTTATCAAAAGTGTATCCAAATTCCCCAAGTAGACTTCTCATCCATTTCAACTCCTTGCCTGCTTCAACAGCTGCCATGTACTCTGCTTCAGTAGAAGACAATGCAACACATGTTTGGAGCTTGGAAGACCAGCTAACTGCACCAGTCCCAATCTTGACACAATAGCCACCAGTTGATCTACCAGTGTCTTTGCATGCTCCATGATTTGCATCAGAGTAAGTAATGAACAGCTCCTTGGAATCATCTGACTTGTACACAAGCTCATAATCCAATGTGCCTTGCAAGTATCTAAATACATGCTTGACAGCTTTCCAATGAGTTGGATTAGGGTTTGAGTTGTACTTAGCAAGTGTACCAACTGCAAAGGCAATATCAGGCCTAGTGCATTGTGCAAGATAAGTCAGAGAGCCAACAGCAGACAAGTATGGGACTTTGGACATAAACTCTTCATCCTCATTAGATAGAGTCTGAGTTTTCTCTAGTACAAGTCCTGGGTCCATGGGAGTAGAGATGGGATTACAATCAGAGAAGCCATACTGATTCAGCATGTCTTTGATGTACTGTTGCTGAGACAGAGAGATAGAGTGGTTGGCAGAATCAACACTGATTTTCATACCAAGTAGCCAAGAGGTTGGTCCAATATTCCTGAGTTTAAAGTGACTCTCTAGCTCTTTGATTGTGGAATTAATCTTAGAGGTTGAGTTTGATGCAAGTGTAATGTCATCAATAAACACTGGAATTATGACTAGAACCCCTTCCTTGGCATACACATAAATACTTCTATCTGACTCTAGTCTCTTGTAACTCATGCTACTGAGAGCAACATGAAGCTTTTTGTTCCACTGCCTGGCAGATTGCCTTAGACCATAAATAGACTTTTTGAGTTTACACACATAGTCTGGTCCAAGTTGCTCAAAGCCAGCAGGCTGTTGCATGTAGATGTCTTCCTCTAGATCACCATTCAGGAAGGCAGATGAGATGTCAATAGAGTGCAGATGATAGTTGTGTTTAGCTGCTAGTGCAATAATGGTTCTGATTGAAGCCATTCTGAATGTGGGTGCAAAAACTTCAGTGAAGTCTAAGCCAGGTCTCTGAGAGAACCCCTTTGCAACTAGTCTAGCTTTGTATCTTTCAACTGAGCCATCTGCATTCCTCTTAACTTTAAACACCCATTTACTACCAATTGCCTGTCTGTCCTTTGGCAACAAGGCCAATTCCCAAGTACCATTGTCCATGAGTGCTTTAATCTCATCAGCAGCTGCCTGTCTCCATAGTTCTGCATCTGGTGCTTTCATTGCCTGTTTGTATGTATTAGGCTCTGTAACACCAGAGGCAACACCACTGAACTCTTCTTCATCATCAGCAATATCTGCTTCAGATTCAGAAGAAGTCTCAGGGATAGCAGGGGAGTGTCTGACTTTCCACCATTCACCAGGAGGTTGGATATTCCTCCTAGTTCTTCTTTGAGCTAAAGAAGGACTAACTGGATTTGGTGTAAAGTGTCTGACTGGAGTTTGTGGTAAAGAGGCTGGTTGTGGACTAGGAGATGGTGGTAGAGATACTGGTTCTGGACTAGGGGATTGTAGAGGTATAGGAAGTGCAAGTGGAGAAGGAGCATCAAGCTCTACTTCAACAGGAATAAAAGGAGGTCTGTCATTATTTGACAACATTGGCAAATAGATCACAGAAGATGAGATAAAGGGAGTGGCTGACTGATTTCTAGGAATGTCATACCCCCCTAAATCTGGCATGTCACTACCATTGACAGGATTTATGTCATGAGGTACAGGAATGGAGTTCATCACAGTGGGTTTAATCCCAGGAAGATATCTCTCATCAAACTCAGCTCTTTCTGAGATAATGAACTTCCTTGTTACTGGATTATAGAACTGGCACCCTTTGTAACCTGCTGGATAGCCAACAAAAATGCACTTCTCCATATGTGATCCAAATGATCTCCTTTTGTCCTTCTGCACATGGACATATGCTAAACATCCAAATACTCTGAGATGAGATACATTAGGTTTCTTACAGTGCCATGCTTCATAGGGAGTTCTGTCTTTTAATGAGACAGTAGGGCATTTGTTGAGAACATGTAGCACAGCCATGAAGCAGTGAAACCAGAATTGCACTGGTAAGTTTGCTTCTGTTAACATGGCTGTAACTAAGTCTGCAACTGTTCTGTTTGCCCTTTCAACATCCCCATTCTGCTGTGGCCTGTTCCTAACTGTATGATGTCTCTGGATACCATTATCAATGCAGTACTTGTTACAATAGTCTACTCCTACATGTACAGACATACTAGGATAGAGGATAGTAAGAGGATAGAATAGTATAGTATGTAATGATAGACAGGAGGGGAAAGGAAGAATGGGTTCTGGTTGGAAACCAGTGGTCTTATATAGATACCAGAGGTGCTTCTATCAGGGTAGCCTAGAAGCACTCAGGGTAGACTAGAAGCACTCAGGGTAGACTAGAAGCACTGGTATCATAGCAACAGAAGTAGACTAGAAGCTGTCAGGGTAAGCTAGAAGCACTACCCTGAGCAGTCTAGAACAGTAGTCTAGGCCTTCCTGTATTATATATAAGGAGGCCTCTGTAGCATACTTTCCCCCCCCAAGTGAATACACTATATTTACACTCTAACAGGTTATGGGCCCTCAGCTCTAACTGTGCCCCTCATTCCTTGTCCTACTTGACCACTGTGACTGCTCCCTTTACCACTCCTCTACTGCCTCACTCTTTTCTCCTTAGTTAAAATCTTTCTCCTTTTCACTCCGAGTTTTTGGCTGCTAAACTTAGCCAGTCAATAGCTAGTCAGTCCATAGTAGTTAGTAAGGACAAAAGACCATCCCCAGGTGGTCTCTACAGTGAACTGTTGGGTCTGTGCACTTCAGTGGGCCAGCCTTTAACCCACACAGCAATATCTCAGGTAGTCATCCCTGTGAGCTGTGAGGTGGTACAACTGCACTGTAGTTAAATTGTGTTGACTTGCACACACTGGTGGTTGAAGAAGACCCCAGGACTTCATTATCTTCCCCACCAACTCTCTTTCCTTTTTTTTTTAATCACCTTTCCCACACCTACCCTTTTCACTTTCTCAGCAGTTACTAGAACCCTACCTTTTTCAAGGACTTGGTTGCATTCTAGTTGACTTGCTTAGTTTGCATCTTTTACTCTTCCCTTTTTCTGCCTGTTTTTACCACATCCCTTTGTTTTCTCTTGCAATGGGAGGACCAGATATTCAAAAACTGGGACTTACCAACTATAACCAGTGGAGTGGAGAAATCCAAGCATGGCTCAGGTCTGAACAGCTTTGGCACATTGTTAGTGGCCAAAAGTCTAGACCTGATGCCAAGGAGTCTTCCCCACATTATGAGTTGCAATTGCAGAGACAGGATGACTGGGACAATAAGGCTCAGAAAGCTGCTGGGTGGCTATACCTCACAGTAGAACCATCTCAGAGAGTGCATCTGAAAGGGATAGAGCATGACTCTCTTGCTATTTGGGAAGCCTTGAAATCTGTGCACCTTCAGCAAAAGCCTGGTGCCAGATTCAATGCATATGATGACTTGTTCAGCATCAGAAAAACAGATGAAGAGTCTTTGCAGTCACTTGCAAATAGGGTTGATGCAGTAATGCAGCAGATTTCAAATCTGAGACCTGAATCCTTCACTCTGCAACAGCTGGATGAGGAGTTATTGTGCATGGCTATGATTAGGGCTTTACCAGAAGAGTACAGTCACTTTGTGTCATCTTTGATGCTTAGTGACAAACTTGACAAAGCCTCTATCACCCAGGCATTCCACACTGAGGAAACTCAGAGAACAAGGAGATCTGCACCTCAAGTCTCAGAGGTTGCAAACAAAGTGGCTACCAATTACAAGGGCAAGCAGAAGCAGTCCAGCTCTGCCCCCACCACTTATCCTCCTTGTATCTTTTGTGGAAAAATGGGTCACCACTTTAAAAGATGTAATCTATTTCTAGCTGAACAGGCAAAGGCAAAGGCAGCAAATCCCCAGGAATCAGCAGGAAAGGCAAGTATCTTTTCACAAGTACAATTAGATAACCCTCTTTCCCATCATGCTAATTATGATTGGAATGCAGACTCAGGAGCCACATCCCACATGACTCCACACAAACATTGGCTCAGGGATTACAAACCCTATCATATACCTATTAGACTAGCTGATAACACCACTATTTATTCTTCTGGTGTTGGAAGCATTTTATTCAGACCATTCATTAATGGTGTGGAAACACAATCTCTTTTATTTACTAGAGTTCTTCATGTTCCACAACTTCAAAACAACCTTCTTTCAGTTCTCTTTCTTGTCAGACATAGAGACTACAATATTAATATTGACTCAGATTTCATTCATTTTTATCAATCCAGTAGAGAACTGTTCACAGCTAGTATTAATAGCCAGAATGCTGCATTCCTGGATGGGATCACTGTGCCTGCCTGCCTTGAAACTGCAAACCTCTCCTCTACTCTCCCACTGGACCTTGGACTTTGGCATAGGAGATTTGGGCACTACAATCATGCTAGTGTTAAGCAACTTCATTCCATGCACATGGTAACTGGTATGCATTTGGGCAATAACTCTAAACCAGACCCAGTCTGTGAGCCATGCCTTTCAGGCAAAATGCATGCTAGTCCATTTCCCACTTCAGATTCCAGAGCATCACATCCTCTGGAATTAGTGCATATGGATTTGAAAGGCCCAATCCAAGTCAAGTCTATTGGTGGTTACCAGTATTGGATCATCTTTGTTGATGACTGTACTAGATTCAAATGTGGTTTTGGACTCAGAAAGAAATCAGATACCCTAGATGCATTTAAACAGTTCAAAGCTTATGCTGAGAACTTGCATTCCTCTAAAATTAAAACAATTAGAGAGAATAAGGGATCTGAGTTCATGTCCAATGACTTCAATCAGTACTGCATTGATAATGGTATCCAGAGACATCATACAGTTAGGAACAGGCCACAGCAGAATGGGGATGTTGAAAGGGCAAACAGAACAGTTGCAGACTTAGTAACAGCCATGTTAACAGAAGCAAACTTACCAGTGCAATTCTGGTTTCACTGCTTCATGGCTGTGCTACATGTTCTCAACAAATGCCCTACTGTCTCATTAAAAGACAGAACTCCCTATGAAGCATGGCACTGTAAGAAACCTAATGTATCTCATCTCAGAGTATTTGGATGTTTAGCATATGTCCATGTGCAGAAGGACAAAAGGAGATCATTTGGATCACATATGGAGAAGTGCATTTTTGTTGGCTATCCAGCAGGTTATAAAGGGTGGCAGTTCTATAATCCAGTAACAAGGAAGTTCATTATCTCAGAAAGAGCTGAGTTTGATGAGAGATATCTTCCTGGGATTAAACCCACTGTGATGAACTCCATTCCTGTACCTCATGACATAAATCCTGTCAATGGTAGTGACATGCCAGATTTAGGGGGGTATGACATTCCTAGAAATCAGTCAGCCACTCCCTCTATCTCATCTTCTGTGATCTATTTGCCAATGTTGTCAAATAATGACAGACCTCCTTTTATTCCTGTTGAAGTAGAGCTTGATGCTCCTTCTCCACTTGCACTTCCTATACCTCTACAATCCCCTAGTCCAGAACCAGTATCTCTACCACCATCTCCTAGTCCACAACCAGCCTCTTTACCACAAACTCCAGTCAGACACTTTACACCAAATCCAGTTAGTCCTTCTTTAGCTCAAAGAAGAACTAGGAGGAATATCCAACCTCCTGGTGAATGGTGGAAAGTCAGACACTCCCCTGCTATCCCTGAGACTTCTTCTGAATCTGAAGCAGATATTGCTGATGATGAAGAAGAGTTCAGTGGTGTTGCCTCTGGTGTTACAGAGCCTAATACATACAAACAGGCAATGAAAGCACCAGATGCAGAACTATGGAGACAGGCAGCTGCTGATGAGATTAAAGCACTCATGGACAATGGTACTTGGGAATTGGCCTTGTTGCCAAAGGACAGACAGGCAATTGGTAGTAAATGGGTGTTCAAAGTAAAGAGGAATGCAGATGGCTCAGTTGAAAGATACAAAGCTAGACTAGTTGCAAAGGGGTTCTCTCAGAGACCTGGCTTAGACTTCACTGAAGTTTTTGCACCCACATTCAGAATGGCTTCAATCAGAACCATTATTGCACTAGCAGCTAAGCACAACTACCACTTGCATTCCATTGACATCTCATCTGCCTTCCTGAATGGAGACTTGGAAGAGGATATTTATATGCAACAGCCTGCTGGCTTTGAGCAACTTGGACCAGACTATGTGTGCAAACTCAAAAAGTCTATTTATGGTCTAAGGCAATCTGCCAGACAGTGGAATAAGAAGCTTCATATAGCTCTTAGTAGCATGGGATATAACAGACTGGAATCAGATAGGAGTATCTATGTGTATGCCAAAGAAGGAGTCCTAGTCATTATTCCTGTGTATATTGATGACATTACCCTTGCATCAAACTCTACCTCTAAGATTGATTCCACAATCAAAGAGCTAGAGAGTCACTTTAAACTCAGGAATATTGGACCTACTACTTGGCTGTTAGGCATGAAAATCAGTGTTGATTCTGCCAAACACACTATCTCCTTATCCCAGCAACAGTACATTAATGACATGCTTGTTCAGTATGGCTTTACTGGTTGCAACCCAATCTCTACTCCTATGGATCCTGGACTTGCACTAGAAAAGACTCAAACCCTCTCTGATGAGGATGTAGAGTTTATGTCTAAAGTTCCATATCTGTCTGCTGTTGGCTCTCTCACCTACTTGGCTCAATGCACTAGACCTGACATCTCATTTGCTGTTGGTACACTTGCTAAGTACAACTCCAATCCTAATCCAACTCATTGGAAGGCTGTCAAGCATGTATTTAGATACTTGCAAGGCACCAAGGACTATGAGCTTGTGTACAGGCAAGATAATGCTAAAGAGCTGTTTATCACATACTCTGATGCAAATCATGGTGCATGCAAAGACACTGGTAGATCTACTGGTGGCTATTGTGTTATGATTGGCAATGGTGCAGTCAGCTGGTCTTCTAAGCTGCAGACTTGTGTTGCACTGTCTTCTACTGAAGCAGAGTACATGGCAGCTGTTGAAGCAGGCAAAGAGCTCAAATGGATGAGAAGCCTACTTGGTGAATTTGGATATACCTTTACTAAGGCATCTACTCTTTGTATTGACAACCAGTCTGCAATTAGTGTGTCTAAGAATCCAGAACATCATAGTAGAATGAAGCATCTTGACTTGAAGTTCCATTGGCTTAGAGAGAATGTGGAAGCAGGGATTATTACTCCAATTCATGTTGGCACCAATGATATGGTTGCAGACTGTCTTACCAAACCTCTTGCCAGAATCAAGCATGATAAATGCAGAATAGGACTTGGACTTGTTACCAAGAAATAGTCTGTTACATATAGGATTAAGGGGGCTATGTTACAATAGTCTACTCCTACATGTACAGACATACTAGGATAGAGGATAGTAAGAGGATAGAATAGTATAGTATGTAATGATAGACAGGAGGGGAAAGGAAGAATGGGTTCTGGTTGGAAACCAGTGGTCTTATATAGATACCAGAGGTGCTTCTATCAGGGTAGCCTAGAAGCACTCAGGGTAGACTAGAAGCACTCAGGGTAGACTAGAAGCACTGGTATCATAGCAACAGAAGTAGACTAGAAGCTGTCAGGGTAAGCTAGAAGCACTACCCTGAGCAGTCTAGAACAGTAGTCTAGGCCTTCCTGTATTATATATAAGGAGGCCTCTGTAGCATACTTTCCCCCCCCAAGTGAATACACTATATTTACACTCTAACAGTACTGTTTGAGTGAAAACAGTGTGTATTTGGTTGGGGGGAAAAGTAGGCATAAGTGCCTCCTTATATATGTTTGGAGAGTGTGCACAGACCACCTAGTAGTTTGGTCTTGTTTGTGCACCAAGTGGTATATAAGACCACTGGTCTGATGCCACTCTCCATTCTTCCTTTCCCCCACTTCACTACTACAACAACTTCTACTCTACTTATTATATCTTTATGTATTATCTATGTAGTAGTGTCTGGGTATGTAGGACTAGAGTATTGTAACATAGCCCCCTTAGTCCTGCATATCAAAGACTATTTGCTGGACACAAGTCCTAGTCCTATTCTACAATTATCATGTTTGATTCTGGCAAGAGGTTTGGTGAGACAGTCTGCAATCATATCATTTGTCCCAACATGAATTGGTGTGATGATGCCTGCTTCAACATTCTCTCTAAGCCAATGAAACTTCAAGTCTAAGTGCTTCATTCTACTATGATGCTCTGGGTTTTTGGACACACTGATTGCAGACATGTTGTCAATGCAAAGAGTAGAGGGTTTATCAAAAGTGTATCCAAATTCCCCAAGTAGACTTCTCATCCATTTCAACTCCTTGCCTGCTTCAACAGCTGCCATGTACTCTGCTTCAGTAGAAGACAATGCAACACATGTTTGGAGCTTGGAAGACCAGCTAACTGCACCAGTCCCAATCTTGACACAATAGCCACCAGTTGATCTACCAGTGTCTTTGCATGCTCCATGATTTGCATCAGAGTAAGTAATGAACAGCTCCTTGGAATCATCTGACTTGTACACAAGCTCATAATCCAATGTGCCTTGCAAGTATCTAAATACATGCTTGACAGCTTTCCAATGAGTTGGATTAGGGTTTGAGTTGTACTTAGCAAGTGTACCAACTGCAAAGGCAATATCAGGCCTAGTGCATTGTGCAAGATAAGTCAGAGAGCCAACAGCAGACAAGTATGGGACTTTGGACATAAACTCTTCATCCTCATTAGATAGAGTCTGAGTTTTCTCTAGTACAAGTCCTGGGTCCATGGGAGTAGAGATGGGATTACAATCAGAGAAGCCATACTGATTCAGCATGTCTTTGATGTACTGTTGCTGAGACAGAGAGATAGAGTGGTTGGCAGAATCAACACTGATTTTCATACCAAGTAGCCAAGAGGTTGGTCCAATATTCCTGAGTTTAAAGTGACTCTCTAGCTCTTTGATTGTGGAATTAATCTTAGAGGTTGAGTTTGATGCAAGTGTAATGTCATCAATAAACACTGGAATTATGACTAGAACCCCTTCCTTGGCATACACATAAATACTTCTATCTGACTCTAGTCTCTTGTAACCCATGCTACTGAGAGCAACATGAAGCTTTTTGTTCCACTGCCTGGCAGATTGCCTTAGACCATAAATAGACTTTTTGAGTTTACACACATAGTCTGGTCCAAGTTGCTCAAAGCCAGCAGGCTGTTGCATATAAATATCCTCTTCCAAGTCTCCATTCAGGAAGGCAGATGAGATGTCAATAGAGTGCAGATGGTAGTTGTGCTTAGCTGCTAGTGCAATAATGGTTCTGATTGAAGCCATTCTGAATGTGGGTGCAAAAACTTCAGTGAAGTCTAAGCCAGGTCTCTGAGAGAACCCCTTTGCAACTAGTCTAGCTTTGTATCTTTCAACTGAGCCATCTGCATTCCTCTTTACTTTGAACACCCATTTACTACCTATTGCCTGTCTGTCCTTTGGCAACAAGGCCAATTCCCAAGTACCATTATCCATGAGTGCATTAATCTCATCAGCAGCTGCCTGTCTCCATAACTCTGCATCTGGTGCTTTCATTGCCTGTTTGTATGTATTAGGCTCTATAACACCAGAGGCAACACCACTGAACTCTTCTTCATCATCAGCAATATCTGCTTCAGACTCAGAAGATGTTTCAGGGATAGCAGGAGAGTGTCTAACTTTCCACCATTCACCAGGAGGTTGAATATTCCTCCTAGTCCTTCTTTGAGCTAAAGGAGGACTAACTGGATTTGGTGTAAAGTGTCTGACTGGAGTTTGTGGTAAAGAAGCTGGTTGTGGACTAGGAGATGGTGGTAGAGATACTGGTTCAGGATTAGGAGACTGTAGAGGTACAGGAAGTGCAATTGGAGAAGGAGCATCCAGCTCTACTTCAACAGGAATAAAAGGAGGTTGGTCATTATTTGACACCATTGGTAAATGAACCACTGAAGATGAGATAGAGGGAGTGGCTGACTGATTTCTAGGAATGTCATACCCCTCTAAATCTGGCATGTCACTACCATTGACAGGATTTATGTCATGAGGTACAGGAATGGAGTTAATCACAGTTGGTTTAATTCCAGGAAAGTATCTCTCATCAAATTCAGCTCTTTCTGAGATAATGAACTTTCTGGTAACTGGATTGTAAAACTGCCACCCTTTGTAACCTGCTGGATAGCCAATAAAAATGCACTTCTCCATGTGTGATCCAAATGATCTCCTTTTATCCTTCTGTACATGTACATATGCTAAACATCCAAATACTCTCAAATGAGACACATCAGGTTTCTTACAGTGCCAAGCTTCATAGGGAGTTCTGTCTTTTAATGAGACAGTAGGACATTTGTTGAGAACATGTAGCACAGCCATAAAGCAGTGAAACCAGAATTGCACTGGTAAGTTTGCTTCTGTTAACATGGCTGTAACTAAGTCTGCAACTGTTCTGTTTGCCCTTTCAACATCCCCATTCTGCTGTGGCCTGTTCCTAACTGTGTGATGTCTCTGGATGCCATTATCAATGCAGTACTGATTGAAGTCATTGGACATGAACTCAGATCCCTTGTCCTCTCTTATGCATTTAATGCTAGAGTTGTGCAAGTTCTCAGCATATGCTTTGAACTGCTTAAAGGCATCAAGGGTGTCTGATTTCTTTCTGAGTCCAAAACCACATTTGAATCTGGTACAGTCATCAACAAAGATGATCCAATACTGGTAACCACCTATAGACTTGACTTGGATTGGGCCTTTCAAATCCATATGCACTAATTCCAGAGGTTGTGATGCTCTGGAATCTGAAGTAGGGAATGGATTGGCATGCATTTTGCCTGAAAGGCATGGCTCACAGACTGGGTCTGGTTTAGAGTTATTGCCAAGATGCATGCCAGTTACCATGTGCATGGAATGAAGTTGCTTAACACTAGCATGATTGTAGTGGCCAAATCTCCTATGCCAAAGTCCAAGGTCCAGTGGGAGAGTAGAGGAGAGATTTGCAGTTTCAAGGCAGGCAGGCACAGTGATCCCATCCAGGAATGCAGCATTCTGGCTATTAATACTAGCTGTGAACAGTTCTCTACTAGATTGATAAAAATGAATAAAGTCTGAGTCAATATTAATATTGTAGTCTCTATGCCTAACAAGAAAGAGAACTGAAAGAAGGTTGTTTTGAAGTTGTGGAACATGAAGAACTCTAGTAAATAAAAGAGATTGTGTTTCCACACCATTAATGAATGGTCTGAATAAAATGCTTCCAACACCAGAAGAATAAATAGTGGTGTTATCAGCTAGTCTAATAGGTATATGATAGGGTTTGTAATCCCTGAGCCAATGTTTGTGTGGAGTCATGTGGGATGTGGCTCCTGAGTCTGCATTCCAATCATAATTAGCATGATGGGAAAGAGGGTTATCTAATTGTACTTGTGAAAAGATACTTGCCTTTCCTGCTGATTCCTGGGGATTTGCTGCCTTTGCCTTTGCCTGTTCAGCTAGAAATAGATTGCATCTCTTAAAAGAGTGACCCATTTTGCCACAAAAGAGACAAGGAGGATAAGTGGTGGGGGCAGAGCTGGACTGCTTCTGCTTGCCCTTGTGATTGGTAGCCACTTTGTTTGCAGCCTCTGAGACTTGAGGTGCAGATCTCCTTGTTCTCTGAGTTTCCTCAGTGTGGAATGCCTGGGTAATAGAAGCTTTATCCAGTTTGTCACTAAGCATCAAGGATGACACAAAGTGACTGTACTCTTCTGGTAAAGCTCTAATCATAGCCATGCATAACAACTCCTCATCCAGCTGTTGCAGAGTGAAGTTTTCAGGTCTCAGATTTGAAATCTGTTGCATTACTGCATCAACCCTATTTGCAAGTGACTGTAAAGACTCTTCCTCTGTTTTTCTGATGCTGAACAAGTCATCATATGCATTGAATCTGGCACCAGGCTTTTGCTGAAGGTGCACAGACTTTAAGGCTTCCCATATAGCAACAGGGTCATGCTCTTTCCCTTGCAGATGCACTCTCTGAGATGGTTCTACTGTGAGGTATAGCCATCCAGCAGCTTTCTGGGCCTTATTATCCCAATCATCCTGTCTCTGCAATTGCAACTCATAATGTGGAGAAGACTCCTTGGCATCAGGTCTAGACTTTTGGCCACTAACAATGTGCCAAAGCTGTTCAGACCTGAGCCATGCTTGGATTTCTCCACTCCACTGATTATAGTTGGTAAGTCCCAGTTTTTGAATATCTGGTCCTCCCATTGCAAGAGACAATAAAGGGATGTGGAAAAAATAGGCAGAAAAGGGGAGAGTAAAAGATGCAAACTAAGCAAGTCAACTAGAATGCAACCAAGTCCTTGAAAAAGGTAGGGTTCCAGTAACTGCTGAGAAAAAGAAAAGAGTAGGTTTAGGAAAGATGATTAAAAAAAAATAAAGAGAGTGTTGGTGGGGAATATAATGAGGTCCTGGGGCTTCTTCAACCACCAGTGTGTGCAAGTCAACACCTTTTAACTTCTGTGCAGTTGTTACTCCTCCCCAATCACTGGAATGACTACCAGAATATTTTGGAGGTAGGATGAAATCTGGCCCACTGAAGTGCATAGACCCAACAGTTCACTGAAGAGACCACCTGGGAATGGTCTTTTGTCCCTACTAACTACTATGGACTGACTACTATGGACTGACTAGTATCAGTAGTCAAACTTAGAGTCAAAGAAAAGAGGGGCAAGAGAGCAATCACTGGTGTATCAGAGGTGATAGGTGATAGGTGAGGACAGGATAAGGAAAGTGATAAATAGCACAGTCAGAGCTGAGGGCCCATAACCTGTTTGAGTGAAAACAGTGTGTATTTGGTTGGGGGGAAAAGTAGGCATAAGTGCCTCCTTATATATGTTTGGAGAGTGTGCACAGACCACCTAGTAGTTTGGCCTTGTTTGTGTACCAGGTGTCCCTGGTACAATATATAAGGCCACTGGTCTGATGCCACTCCCCATTCTTCCTTTCCCCCACTTCACTACTACAACTTCTACTCTACTTATCATATCTTTATGTATTATCTATGTAGTAGTGTCTGGGTATGTAGGACTAGAGTATTGTAACAATAACCTCTATCTAAAAATAGAGAAATGCAAATTCAACAAGAAACAGATAGAGTACCTAGGACTCATCATTTCAGAAAACAAAATCTCAATGGATTCTGTAAAACTAAAGGAATTGAAGACTGGCCATCTCCAACAACTGTCAAACAAATTAGAAGTTTCCTTGGATTTGGAAACTTTTATAGAAAATTCATATACAAGTTCTCAGACTTAGTGTAACTGCTAAACAAACTCCTCAAGAAAAATACCAAGTTCAATTGGTCAAATGAATGCAAAACATCATTTGAGAAATTAAAGAAAGCATTTACTACCACACCAGTATTACAAATGCCCAACTTCAAGAAACAATTCCTACTAGAAACAGATACATCCAAATACGCATCTGGAGCAGTCCTGAAACAAAAAGACATAAACAGACTATAGTACCCATGCAGATTTATATCCAAATCATTTACAGAAACAGAAAGAAATTATGAGATCTATGATTGAGAACTCTTTGTAGTAATCAGAGCTCTCACAGAATGGAGATATTTTCTTCTCAGATCTCCATTCCCAGTTATCATGACATGCGACCACAAGAATCTCACCTACTACAGAGCCCCTCAGAAACTAAACAAAAGATAGGCCCAATGGAGCCTATTGTTACCGTTTGGGGGTTTAGGTGTCATCGTTTATTGGTCTCATTGTAAGAGTGTCTGGGTTAGAGAATGGTTGGGTTTTGCTAGTCAGATTTCTCTAGCGCAATGGTAGGTTACACTATCACACAGGTTACAAACTACCTGTCAGGGTCACTCTGAGGTCAGTTACAGAGGTGGGGACAGCCAGGCATTTCAGGCTATACGGTGTTGTCCGTGCCATTATTTACAACGATCTTGCCATCCTAGACAAGAGAGAGAGAGTCACTTAGTTGTTACTGAGGTAACAGAGTAATTGCTCGTATTAGGAGATACTCGAAACTAAGATCAAGCTAAGGCTTGACTGTAGTTTTGTGCTACTTAAATACAAGTATGCTACTTCTAATAATAACCTATTGTGTGCCTGCTCAGTAAGCTACGAGTCAACGCAGAGTTATATAGAAGTATCTACAAGTCATTTAGAAGCATACACTAGTCACTACAAGTTAATAGAAGTAGAATGTGAGTCATATACAAAACGTGTATGGGAAACTAGGGAATGAGGCGGGAACGCGTTGTGCACGCGTTCTAAAGTCCAGGGAGATAGCACGTATCTGGATAAGATCATAACACCTATTCCTATTAGAATTCAACATTATGTTAATACACATCCCAGGATCGCAAATAGTGCAAAGTGATGCACTTTTCAGAAGACCAGACTATATCCCAAACAAGGATCATGATAATAAAGATATCACCATGCTTCCAAAGCAGATATTTATCCAAGTCATCAATATAGAAATCAGACAAGAAATTCTCAACTCTCATGAGAAAGAACCAATGGTGCAAGAAGCAATTGATACCATAAAGAACTTTCCAACAACAAAGACCACCTTACCAGATTGGAAAATAGAAGACAGACTCCTCTTCTATCAGAACAAATGTTACATTCCAATAAACGAAAACTTAAGAAGGCAACTATTACAGAAATACCATGACTCAACCCCAATGAGATATCCTGGAATACTCTGCACCCTAGAACTCCTAAAAAGAGACTATTGGTGGCCTGGAATATACACGTTCACAAAGAATTACATCAAAGGCTGCACCATCTGCCAGCAGACAAAGATTAACAGATATCTAACAACACCGCCATATAACCCAATAGGCATCCCAGAAAACAATAGACCATTTGTACAAACATCTGTAGATTTTATCACAGATCTTCTTGAATCAGATGGCTATGATAGTATCATGGTTGTAGTAGATCATGAGCTTACAAAGGGGGTAATTCTAATCCCTTGTCACAAGACAATAGATGCAATCCAAGCTGCCCAACTCCTGATCAATCATGTATACAAATGCTTTGGTCTTCTAGACAAGATCATATCAGACAGAGGACCCCAATTTGCCTCTAAAGTGTTTCAAGAATTTGGAAAACTCCTAGGCATCAAATTAGCCATAAGTACCACCTACCACCCTCAAACAGATGGAGGCACAGAATGTGCAAACCAAGAAATAGAAGTATACCTAGCTATCTTCTGTGCAAACAACCCTGAAATGTGGAACTCTCACCTTCCATTACTAGAATTTTCATATAATCAGAAACCCCACGCATTTTGAGACAAGTCCCCATTCTTGTTGTGACAGCAACTATCATATGAAGGATCACATGATTTATGTAACATGATATGTCATATGACCTAGTCATGTGACTCACTCATCATATGCTTTATATGTCATGTGCATTATGACTAAGCATGTTCTTTGATGTTCTACAACATTCTACAAGGAACATGTGACTTATGGAACTATCTAGCATGGACCACTATTTACAAATATGCACATATAGTAAAACTGTATATAAGAACCTTATACTTCATACTATGCCTCTTGTCCAATTATATTGGTAGTAGTTAGTATTAGCCTGTAAGCACAACAAGTAAGCTCCAAGGTAAGGTAGTTCTACTCCACTATGTATAACACAGGGCGCTACTCAATAATTCTTCATAATGATGGGATACAACCCACAACTCTTTCTAATGGCATACAATACAAGCAACATGCTGTTATGACCTTATCCAGATATGCACTTATCTCCCTGGACTTTAGGCCATGTGCATAATGTGTTCCTGCCTCATTCTCTAGTTTCCCATACACATTTTGTATATGACTCACATTTTGGTTCTTTTAACTCATAGTGACTTATATAAGCTTCTAAATGACTTGTAGATACTTCTGTATAACTCTATGCTAACTTGTAGCATACTAAGCAAGCATGCAATAGGTTATTATTAGAAGTAGCATACTTGTATTTAAATAGTGTGAAACTACAGACAAGCCTCAGCTTGATCTTAGTTTTAAGTATCCTCTAATATAGGTGATTACTCTGTTACCTCCTGTAACAACCTAAGTGACTCTCCCTCCCCTGTCTAGAATGGCAGAATCATTGTATATAATTGTTACAATACTCTAGTCCTACATACCCAGACACTACTACATAGATAATACATAAAGATATGATAAGTAGAGTAGAAGTTGTAGTAGTGAAGTGGGGGAAAGGAAGAATGGGGAGTGGCATCAGACCAGTGGCCTTATATATTGTACCAGGGACACCTGGTACACAAACAAGGCCAAACTACTAGGTGGTCTGTGCACACTCTCCAAACATATATAAGGAGGCACTTATGCCTACTTTTCCCCCCAACCAAATACACACTGTTTTCACTCAAACAATAATGGCATGGGTGACACCATACATGCTGAAAGGCCTGCATGTTTATCATCTGTAACTGACCTCAGAGAGACCCTGATGAGTGGTTTGTAACTCGTATAGTGGTATCTCCTACTATCATGCTAGGGAAATCTGACTAGCAACCCCTTCAACTGTTCCCTAACCTGGACAGCCAAACGACAAGACTAGTAAATGACAACACAAACCCCTAATGGTAACATGTGCCATCAACAGAAGAAAGATTGAAATCAATTTAAGAAGCACAAGATAAAGCAAATGCAGCATATGAACTTACATATCAATGATGATAAGTTGAGTCAAGAACAAGTTTACACCCTTTAAGAAGAATGACCTAGTATGGTTAGAATCGAAACACCTAAATCTTAGATACCAGAAAAGGAAACTAGCACCTAAACAGGAAGGACTATTTCCTATTATGGAAGTTCTTGGCCCCCTCACCTATCAATTGAAACTCCTAACATTGTGGAGAATTCATCCCATCTTCTATGCATTCGCTCCTCACTCCATATCAAGAAACCAAGATTCACAGACCCAATTACACAAAACCACCCCCAGATCTTATTGATAACACTGAAGAATACGAAGTAGAAGACATTGTAATGCACCAGAACAATGAAAAAAGAATCCACTACTTAGTCAAGTGGAAAGGATATCCATCTTCAGACAACTCCTGGAAACCTGAATCCCATTTAAAGAATGCTTCAGAAATCCTAAAAGCATATAAGATAATCCATGGAATCCATCTCCCCATTCCTTTCAATCCCTCAAGATGACATAGTCAAAAGAAACTTTCCCAGTACCAACCACTGCCTCCACAGAAAACATTCTCCACTCTCTTTCCAGAACCCAGTCCACTCCAGCCACCTCTACCCACAAAGAAATCCCAGTGTTCATATCACCTGTATCACTGCTTATGTCTGTCACAACTCTTGTACCACCCTCCATGTCTCCATTACAACCTCCAGCACCAGCACCATCCCTGATATCCCCTCTTGTAAAAAAAAAGTTATCCTCACCACAACCAATGTCCCCACCACCTCTTGTTGAGCAGCACCCTGTATTGTATAGTAGAGGGGACTGTTCTTACCTTAGAGCTTACTTTGACTTAGAGACTTAGACTAGTACTGACTACTATGAATGAAATTCAATAAAGAACATAAGGTCCAGTAGCTCTACTTATATACATAATTGGTGTTTGTACACCTTTGTGTAATGGTCCATGTGCGTATATACTAACATATCATGTAACTATATATAGAAGCTTGTAGAAGCTTATAGAATGTTTGTGAAGGTCATGTGCCATAGAGCATATGAGTGTGAGACACGTCATCAGTCACATGCTCCATCACATGATCAATTATGTAATCAGTCATGTGATTGTTGCTATCGCAACATCTCTCCATGTTCACATCTAGACACCTAATGCCCACTCCTCTGACTCAGATAGCATAACCTCCACAGGTCCACCTTGCCCCAGAGTGTCTCCAGAAATCAACTACCTCTGCCTCTCTGACATTAAATGACTATTTAAAGAAGAAGACAAATGTCTCTTTGTTAATAATTGGCTCAACAAAATCATGCCCAAGAATGCCCCTAGATTCAGAGAACTGTATACCTTCTTTGAGGTCTATGAGAAACTACAACAACTTACTACCTGTTACCGTTTGGGGTTTTAGCGTCATTCTTTGCTGGTCTCGTCATAGGTGTGTCCGGGTTAGGGAGTGATTGGGTTTTGCTAGTCAGATTTCTCTAGCGCGATGGTAAGTTATACTACCACATAGGTTACAAACCACCTGTCGGGGTCTCTCTGAGGTCAGTTACAGAGGTGGGGATAGCCAGGCATTTCAGGCTGTATGGTGTCATCCATGCCATTATTTACAATGATCTTGCCATCCTAGACAAGGGAGGGAGAGTCACTTAGTTGTCACTGAGGTAACAGAATAATCGCTTGTGTTAAGAGATATTCGAAACTAAGATCAAGCTGAGGCTTGACTGTAGTTTCGCAGCTACTTAAATACAAGTATGCTACTTCTAATAATAGCTAAACGCGTGTCTGCTCAGTAAGCTACAAGTCAGCGTGGAGTCATATAGAAGTATCTACAAGTCATTTAGAAGCAGACACAAGTCACTATGAGTTAATAGAAGCAGAATGCGAGTCAAATACAAAACGTGTATGGGAAACAAGTAAACGAGGCAGGAACGCATTGCGCATGCGTTCTAAAGTCCAGGGAGATAGCGCATATCTGGATAAGGTCATAACACTACCAAAGTTGTAGAACTTAGTACCCTATAGCTTGACTCTCTTAACCACAATGGTCTCATAGACCAACTGTCTATGTACGTCAAACCACAAGAAAGAATTTTCACCCCTCATCCACCACTCCCTGTCTACACCCCCATCAAACCAGAAACCTATTCCTCCAGAACAAAGATGTCACCTCCATCTAGACCCCACAAACCTGCTCCTGCAACTGCCAGAGCCATTGACAACAAGTGTTTCCAATGCAGATTCATTTACCACTAGGCAATGGACTGCCCCAACTACAGATGCACATACTGCAAAAAGTACAAGCCTGGACACTACTCAGGAAATTGCTCAGAGAAGCAATGCATCTTGGACTACTTAGTCAAAAAGCAATGCATCAAAACTATAGAACTGAACCAGGGCCTCTTTTGACACCCTCATTTGCATCAGCAAACTCTATTTTGGTCCAATGAAATTCATAGCAAGCCATAGCACTATAGCAACATGTAGTAGTCTATAGTAACCTATAGTAATCCATAGATATCAGCCATTTTCCATAGTGACCCATAGTGACCCATAGTAATCTGTAGTGATCTATAGCATTTTGCCCTTTTTTATAGTTGGCCATAGCAGTCTGTAGTAACTCATAGATGTCAGGCTAATTTCCATAGCAGCTCATAGTGATCTGTAGTAACCCATAGATTTTTGGATTTTCTGTAGTGGCCATAGCAGTCTGTAGTATTCCATAGATATTAGGCTAATTTGCATAGTAGTCTGTAGTAGCTTGTAGTAACCAATAGATTTTAACATATTCTATAGTTGGCCATAGCAGCTGTAGTATTCCATAGATATCAGGCTAATTTGCATAGTAGTCTGTAGTGGCCTGTAGTGCCTCATAGATTGTTGGATTTTCTATAGTTCACTGTAGTATGCCATAGATATCAGGCTAATTTTTATAGCAGCCTATAGCATATAGTATGACGAGTTTTTGATTAACTTGTAAACTTTGTAGAATAGCACGAGATTTTGCAGACTAAAGACATATAAAATTAAAGACATAGAAAGGTGTGCTTATTCGCTTTTAAACGCGTTAAGGAACAGCCAAAACAGTCCAGATTTGAGTGAGATATCATGAAAACATCATAAGAAAACATACTCATAATGTTTTCATCATATCTCACTGAATTCTGGACTATTTTGGCTACTCTTTGACGCGTATGAAAGCGAATAAGCACATCTTTTTATGTCTATAATTTTATATATTTTTATTCTGCAAAATCTCATGCTATTCTACAAAGTTTACAGTGATCAATTACTAATTCTACATTATTCCGCTTTCTGGATTACATAAGCAAAATGTCGGACTTGCATTGGACTTAGAAAAAAAAGTATGAGTCCAATCTTTGTCAACAGCAGAGTCATATGACTATGGGAAAATTACCCTGAATACTTCAAACTTAAATTTCTTTTTGCTTCTCTTCCATCTTCTTCTTCAACCATCATCTTCTCTATCATTGCTGACCAGGGTCAGGTCTGTTTTGACAGGCGAAGGCTGAAATTAACATGCCTCTGGGGTCACTCCTGTGTATAATACTGGCTTGTGACTAAGTATTTATTTATGGATTTATCTATATATTTATTTACAAATGTTTACTCATTGTTTTTACCCCTGCACAAGTCTAATTTATTGTGTAATTTTATATTTGAAAATTCAAGACAGAAAGTGTAATGCCCACTGTGGGTAAGTGGCAGAGTTGTATTTATTGTATAATGGGAGAAGGGTGTATTTCTTTACTTTAAAATAAACTACAAAGTTTAATAATTTAATGAATAATAAAAGAAGTGGTAAGAATGACTAAAGACAATTGAAAGAACCTGTAAGAAGCTTAATTATTATGAAAAGAAGCCATAAGAGGTTTAATTATTATGAAGAAAAGCTGAAATGATGTCATTGTTAGTAGTAATTATAGAAGCTGCATTCAGCATTCAGCAGTCAGTGTTCCTTCAATAATATAGAATAATGATTAACTTTAGACTGAATGACATAAGGCAACTAATAAACTATATGCATGTAATAATTAGAGTGCATAACAGTCAGCTAGCTCATTAGTTCTAGTTGCATGGCCAGAGGCTACTTTACTGCATGCCAGTACTCTCTGAGGTTTTATGGCATCCCACAACTGCAACCCAGATGGTAGAAATCAACATGGTGATATTAGTGAGTTTCTGAAATTACATGCATGTATCCCTAATGTGGCCTCCTCCCTAGCCAAGGCTGACAATCCAGTCCTCATTGAAGTGCTAAATAAGTACCAACAAGAGCTGATAACAGACAACAATAAAATTGCAGATATGCTTGCAGCTGAGTACAGTATACACATGAGATGAGCTACTATTGTATAACTCATCTAAATGCAAAACTAATATATTATCATGTTATTAGTGCTTCTACTGTAAAGAGATGACACAAGCAACTGAATCTACATGCAAGTACTAGTACCATGAGTACAATGTCCAATATGGATGTGGAACAGCTGGTCCTCAACCAGATGGATAAGAACCCAGCTAAATCACACAGAATACAGATGATACAACATAAAATTACAGTGTCCACAGGCAAGATTCTCAACTGAGATCATGTCTCTGAAATCATGCATAAGCATGATCCACATGGATTTGAAGGTTGCAATCCTGGTTCCAGATGGATACACCATATCAAGAAGGTGCCAATTGGTATACACAAGTACTGGGCTGGGGACGGGCATGATAAATTGTATAGAATTGGGTTTCCCATATGGACAGTTGTAGATGATGCAACAGGGAAGTGGCTTGGTGCATGGGTGGTTCCTAGTAACAGAATAGCCCAGATTGTGGGTTATCTGTTCCTTTGTCTAGTTGAAGAATATCAAGGTGAGTTGCTTAAGTTACTGGTAATTATAGGCTCAAATAAATTCTATTTTTATACTCAGGTGTTCCCTTACAATTCACTACTGACTGTGGATCCGAAATGATACATCTCTTTGGCCTTGCAAATTCACTATAGTATGTGCTTTCATACGTACTTGTTTCTATGTACTCATTTTGTTATATATTTTGTTAGAGACTTCTTCCACCCAGAGTATGACCTTGATGATCTCCTAGCACATGTCTATGTGTAAAGCATCCACAATATATCTATTGAGCATTCCTGGCTAAGGCTTCGACTTGAATGGGGTGATAATGCAGTTGTTGTTTTTGAGGAAGGGAAGGACTCAGGGATATATAAACCTCATGATCTCCAACACTTGTATGCTAAGTTTACTTATTTACTTCTTTCTGTACAACCCTGACTCTTAGTTCTCATGGGTAGTGAACTATGCCAATGGTTATGGCCTAAACACCTGCATGAGAGCCTGCAAAAATTTATGAACAAATGCAATAGCTACCAATCATGCAAGGACAACAATAAGGCTGGGCCTTCTGGAATGTCATGCAATGAGGCTTTTCGACTTCCTCACAAATGGGAGGGGTGTAATTGTTTACTACCTATAGAAGACCTTGATGTGATTCGGGCTCTTAAGCATGAATTGGGAGGCAATGAAATACTGGAATTTGTATCTCAGGAGTTTTCAGATCATGCTCAGAGTGCATATGATGACTTACAAATACAGAAACTAACCATTAATAATATATGGTATATTTTCCATGACCTTCTTCCATTGGTCTTCCTGTAGAATACATGTACAATGTCTTATTCTCCAATCCAAATATGGATAACATATATATATATGTAGTGACTAATTAACAGGAGAATTTTATCTACATAATTGAAATGGTGGGAGAAGTTATAAATTTAACTTTATATATGGAAATTGAGTACAAAAGTTGCAGATGCTACACACATATTACTAACACATTCCCCCATGTTGCAGTGTGTTCCCTAATACTGCAATGCATTTTCACAATGTTGTATAGATACATACCTATTAGGCAATATTTGTTATATGGATTACATATCTGTTCCACAACATACTTTTTTGAGTCAAATGCTTCAGTGGGACATGAAGGTTCTCTATGGGCTCTGCAGAAGATTTATTTATGTAGTCATCATAATATGTAAAAAGAACTTACTATTGACAATATATCACTGAGTTTTTGAATCATTGTGCAGTAAGTACAGTGATATACACACATTCCTACTACATATTTAATAGCTAGTTGAAATGACTGGTGAAGTCATACTCTAAGTACCTGTCTACTTGACTTTACCCTTGAATGTCCCACTGTCCCAATTGTGGATTCTCCTTCTCTTTGGCATCTGAGTTGCCATGTAGTAAATGCAAGACTTACATTCCTGGCCTTTCTAGGACTGAATTAAAAGTTCTAAATGTATGTTATTATGTTTAGAATTAATGGCATGACTTACTTACATCACTATTGGTTGCAACTAATTTAGGATAAACCACAGTGTGTGATGTGTGGTATAACATCATTGAATTTAGCAACAGTCATTTATAATGGCTATATTATGACTCTCAGTAAGTTTGTTACACACTTAGCTCTGGTTATCTGGCACTGACTTGAAACATCTCAGAAAATAAGAAGGATATACCTATTGAGATACTCAGTATTAAGGGAGTGCTGGCCTTGGTCATTGGTACGGCTGCCTCAATCTCTGATGAAATAGAGTCTATCTCTACTGAGGATCCAGAATACATTGCAAGTAATCTCTTAAGTTTCTCCTATACCTTTTGTCAACAGGCATCCAAATACTGGCTTAGGGTGTCAACTGAAAATACAAGTAATATTGCCAAGGTACTAGATAACCAAAGCTGGCCTCACTACTTGAACAAGAATCTCAAAAAAGCAGCCAAGGTAAATACTGAACAGAGCCTCAAGCGGAAAGAGGTTCAAATGAAAGACCTCAAAACAGGCATGAAGATCTTGGCTACAGTATAGATGGCTGATGAATTCAAATTGAAGCAGGTAAGTATTTTACTACCAGAACTTGACAGTGTTTATTAATTTTCACTTAAATTGGACAAATATGCATTACTAGTATATATGGTAATGTACAACCTCTCCATGCCACATTAGATGATCTATTGGACTGTGTCTACAATGAATTTTAGAAGATATATCCTGAGGCACAGCACCTCACCTGGTAAGTCAGTACTACTTTTATATAGGTATTTCATTTATTTAAATACCACTTGCAGGTCTAATATTATGCTTCATGCTCATGAAACAAGCACAAAGTTCTCTTCACTTGAACACATCAACCACAATACAACAGTTCAAAGTTTATACAATGAATTTATAAGGCAAAGGCTGGAAAACGCCACTACACTGTCAGCACATACAATTGAGATTAGATTTACTTATCAAAAGGCCCTGATTGTACATAGCTTGATACTTGTTCTATTTAATCTATACTTATGCCACCCCTCCTCAAGCATGAGGCAGACAAGGAGTTTTCAGCAAGTATGGCTTCACTAGCAGCAGTCCTGGATAACTAGCAAGCGAAAGCATTCAACACATGCACTTCAGTCAGAGATCATCACAACTGATATACCAAAGTGTATAGGAATAATACTCAAGAGCGCATTCCAACCACCACCAGTTACACCAGCTCCAAGCAACTAAATGCATTCCCCACCAATGATAAAATGCTCAGTTCATCCATATCATAGCTTCCTTTGAGACTTGCGGAGATGTAGAATTCAAGGTACAAGACAAGAGTGAAATCATTGAGATTGCTGAGGACTAGGAAGATGGAGAATTGAAATACATACAGGACAATTCATATGAAATGACCAGGTTTATTGGAAATGATTTTACAAAGCAAGAGATCTATGTAAGTGCACCTATGATAATATCTATTTATACATACTAATTCCTGAGCTTT
The DNA here is from genome assembly GCA_009739215.1 of Floccularia luteovirens. Classification (NCBI taxonomy): domain Eukaryota; kingdom Fungi; phylum Basidiomycota; class Agaricomycetes; order Agaricales; family Squamanitaceae; genus Floccularia; species Floccularia luteovirens. Next base: position 892,755 of record VSJF01000009.1, read on the forward strand.
TTAGGCATGCTTCAGTCAAGATGAATATGTATTGACATAGCTGCTTGACACAAAAATGGGTCTATTGGATGTTAGAAATATATATACTAATGAGTGAATATGAACTTCTCTGCTAGTGTAGTGAATTCAAAACCCAGTTCAATGACTATGCCAAAGAGTATGGGGTGTTTACCATACCATGTAAGTAAACCTAGCTTTCTACAAAATATGATAGATTAATAATTCTATATAGCCTTCTATTTCAACTTCAAAGACTCCATCTTTGGAGAGCTCAAACCACTATGTGAACTGCAAGATCATCATCTGTCTCACAGATACTTCATTGCAATGTGTTTACTATCTTGTGGAAAAGTAGATGGCAATGTAAGGAAATTCACAGGCAACAATGAAATAGGTATCTCCTTTGATAATATGACAAAGGCTATTTATGCCTTTGCTGTTAGAGTGTGAATAGTGTGTATTCAGTTGGGGGGAAAGTATGCTACAGAGGCCTCCTTATATATAATACAGGAAGGCCTAGACTACTGTTCTAGACTGCTCAGGGTAGTGCTTCTAGCTTACCCTGACAGCTTCTAGTCTACTTCTGTTGCTATGATACCAGTGCTTCTAGTCTACCCTGAGTGCTTCTAGGCAACCCTGATAGAAGCACCTCTGGTATCTATATAAGACCACTGGTTTCCAACCAGAACTCATTCTTCCTTTCCCTTCTATTCTACTACTATCTTATACTGTCTGTACATATAGCAGTAGACTATTGTAACATTTGCACATTTCTCACTACTCTACTTGCATGAGCAAGTTTTATTTTGTGATCTCCAGGGTAAACTGGACTCTAAGAGGATAATGTGCCTATTTGATCCTCAGGCTCACACATATGTATTATTAAATCTTTGAGTGCTCCAGCTAATACATTATTCTCTTTAGCACAATCAAGGAGAATAACAAACTATACTGGGATAGCAGACTTGTGAAGATCAATGTATTCAAAGCCCAGCACATGCCTGTCTATAGTGACAACTAGGTGTGTTCAAAATTATCACTCTCAGATGTAACCATCAGCCAAGCCAGACCAGGAGAGGATGATACTCCTGTAGCATCAACCAGCAAACATAACATTGAGTACTTAGTTGACTAGTAACAACTCCTGTATACTAGTCTTAATGCATTGATAGGCGTAGCGCACAATAAATTCTATATTTAACTTTGATAAATGAATTGAATATAAAATTAGAGAACATTGCATACACTTCTCCTAGTAACTTCTTTTTATTAGTAAGCACTTCTTTACTTTAATTTTCATAGACCTGACCCTGCTTGGCAGGAGTTTGAGCAAGGTCAGATCTACAGCTATCACTCAGCTGTCATTTTTGACAGGTATTGGGGGTCTCATATTTCTTCTGTCCTATGGCCAGCCATAAATTTGACCTTAGTATTATCTTTTATGCTCTGCTTCACATGCAAGAGAGGTATAAGCAGTTTCTTAGCTATGTAATATTTCAATTACCTTCAATATAACCATTTTAAATACTCATTAGAAACTTAGTAGTTGTTATACTCATTAAATAATCAATAGAATATATATTATAAATATACTTAATTAGGAATACCAGTCATGGTCACTCCAATTCAAAGGACAGCTACAATGGCAAGTCTAGCAAGTCCATTAGAAGGCTGTCAGTTCTGGCCATTCGCCTGTCAAAATAGACCTGACTCTAGTTGGCAATAGTACTTCTCTCATTTTCATAGTTGTCAGAGTCTGGTAGTGATAGAAGGGATTGTACAGATACTAGTATGTTCTTTCTTTTCTTTTCTGTTATGTGTCTGAGTTTTTCTCTTTTCTATATTTTTCTTATGTTTTCCTATGTTTTTTTTTGATGTTTTTCTATGTTTTTTTAAAATTTTTTTTGATGTTTTCCTATGATTTTTGTCATTTTTTTAAAATGTTTTTATATATGTTTTTATTATTATTTTTTAATCTTTGTATAGTGATATATAGTGTTATATTATGTAATTAATATAATTATAAATATATATAATTATAAATATATATAATTATAATATAATAATAATTATAAATATATATAAATATGAATAAATAAACAAAATAAATAAATACAAATACAAATACAAATAAAAAATATTATCTATGGCTTACTATAGCTTACTATAGAGCACTCCATAGTGCTCCATAGTGCTCTGTAGCAGCTCCATAGTATTGCATAGCATATATCAATCATAGATTGCTTACATAATCCATCTATGAAGTGCTACAACACTGCTACAGCATACTACAGTCTATCTATGAAGTGCTATAGCACTACTACAGCCTATCTATGGGGTGCTGTGGAGCATTCTGCAGCTTATAACCCCATACTACAGCTGCTATAGCTGCTATGGTGCTATGGAGTGCTCCATAGCAAGCCATAGCAGACCTGGGATTTGCTAATGCATCATCTACATAGATTATTGCTATCACAATATCTCACTAGTCTTTTGACCAATAGACAAATATTCCTGCATCTGACTGAGTTCTTTGAAAGCCAAGTTCTTTCATAGACTCAACAAGTCCTTTCCACCATGCTAATGCAGCTTGTTTTAAACCATAGATAGTATGTTGCAGGCAGATAATTTTTTTCTCTTGTCCTTTGACAACAAAGCCTTCAGGTTGGACCATATAGATCTCTTCTTCAAGTTTATCATACAGGAAGGCAGACTTGACATCCAGACTAGTAATAGCCCAATTGTTGAGTGCTGCAAGTGCTAACAGGATGTGCACTGTTTCAAATCTTACAACAGGCAAGAATATCTCCTCAAAGTTGAGTCCTTCAATCTAGGAGAAACCTTTGGCAACTAGTTATGCTTTCTTGTGGCCATTGGACTTGACCACAAATACCCATCTGTTCTTAACTGCTCTTCAACCTTGGGGTAGGTCTACAAGTCCAGACATTACATTGTGCTTACAAAGAGCATCCATCTCTTCATGGCAAGTGATCAACCATTCTTCTTTTATAGCTGGTGGAAGGTGCATTATATCTCTAAATTGAGTTGGGACTTTTATGACCTTATCCGGATATGCACTTATCTCCCTGGACTTTAGAATGCACACATAATGCATTTCCGCCTCATTTATTACTTTCTCATACACGTTTGTATTATGACTTGCATTTTGGTTCTTTTAACTCATAGTAACCTGTATAGGCTTCTAAATGACTTGTAGATACTTCTGTATGACTCTGCACTGACTTGTAGCTTACTGAGCAAGCATGCAATAGATTATTATTAGAAGTAGCGTACTTGTATTTAAGTAGTGTGAAACTACAGATAAACCTCAGCTTGATCTTAGTTTTGAGTACCCTCTAATACAGTTGATGTTGAAGTTCAAACCGAACTCTGCAATTGTACTACTATAAGCAGTCAGATACAATGCAAGAAACCCTCTAAAATGCGTTCAAACAAGTGTAATATGATTAACTTTGTTTTCAGCAAGTATCTAGTATCTATCTCTAGATACATAAGGAAAGCGCACTTGTTTGGCCCTGTTGTACCCAGGAAACCATAAGGTGTGATAAATAGTGTCCACTATATCGTGTTTGAGTGTTTTGCAACACTCAGTGGATCTACAACTACAAAACAAAAGCAGAAACATTAAGAAATGTAAACTAAGTGTAAAAGTGCGAAATGAAAGTATTTTACTAATGCCACTATTGTGGCATTTACATTAAAGTGCACAAAGTGCGAACTAATACTTTACTAATGCCTATGTTATGGCATCTACTAACTTTAACACCTTCTCCAATTGTACTTCCTGTATCTCTACAGTCTCCTAGTCCTGAACCAGTATCCCTACCATCATCTCCTAGTCTACAACCAGTCTCTTTACCACAAACTCCTGTTAGACAATTCACTCCCAATCCAGTTAGTTCTCCTTTAGCTCAAAGAAGGACTAGGAGGAATATTCAACCTCCTGGTAAATGGTGAAAAGTTAGACACTCTCCTGCTATCCCTGAAACATCTTCTGAGTCTGAAGCAGATATTGCTGATGATGAAGAAGAGTTCAGTGGTATTGCCTCTGGTGTTACAGAGCCTAATACATACAAACAGGCAATGAAAGCACCAGATGCAGAATTATGGAGACAGGCAGCTGCTGATGAGATTAAAGCACTCATGGATAATGGTACTTGGGAATTGGCCTTGTTGCCAAAGGACAGATAGGCAATATGTTACAATAGTCTACTCCTACATGTACAGACATACTAGGATAGAGGATAGTAAGAGGATAGTATAGTATAGTATGTAATGATAGACAGGAGGGGAAAGGAAGAATGGGTTCTGGTTGGAAACCAGTAGTCTTATATAGATACCAGAGGTGCTTCTATCAGGGTTGCCTAGAAGCACTCAGGGTAGTCTAGAAGCACTCAGGGTAGTCTAGAAGCACTAGTATCATAGCAACAGAAGTAGACTAGAAGCTGTCAGGGTAAGCTAGAAGCACTACCCTGAGCAGTCTAGAACAGTAGTCTAGGCCTTCCTGTATTATATATAAGGAGGCCTCTGTAGCATACTTTCCCCCCAAGTGAATACACTATATTTACACTCTAACACAATAGGTAGTAAATGGGTGTTCAAAGTTAAGAGGAATGCAGATGGGTCAGTTGAAAAATACAAAGCTAGACTAGTTGCAAAGGGGTTCTCTTAGAGACCTGGCTTAGACTTCACTAAAGTCTTTGCACCCACATTCAGAATGGCTTCAATCAGAACCATTATTGCACTAGCAGCTAAGCACAACTATCATCTGCACTCTATTGACATCTCATCTGCCTTCCTAAATGGTGATCTAGAGGAAGACATCTATATGCAACAGCCTGCTGGCTTTGAGCAACTTGGACCAGACTATGTTTATAAACTCAAAAAGTCTATATATGGTCTCAAGTAATCAGCTAGACAATGGAACAAGAAACTGCATGCAGCTCTTAGTAGTATGGGTTACAGCAGATTGGAATCAGATAGGAGCATCTATATGTATGCCAAAGAAGGGGTTCTAGTCATTATTCCTGTGTATATTGATGACATTACCCTTGCATCAAACTCTACCTCTAAGATTAATTCCACAATCAAAGAGCTGGAGAGTCACTTTAAACTCAGGAATATTGGACCTACTACTTGGCTACTTGGCATGAAAATCAATGTTGATTCTGCCAACCACACTGTTACAATAGTCTACTGCTATATGTACAGACAGTATAAGATAGTAGTAGAATAGAAGAGAAAGGAAGAATGGGTTCTGGTTGGAAACCAGTGGTCTTATATAGATACCAGAGATGCTTCTATCAGGGTAGCCTAGAAGCACTCAGGGTAGACTAGAAGCACTTAGGGTAGTCTAGAAGCACTGGTATCATAGCAACAGAAGTAGACTAGAAGCTGTCAGAATAAGCTAGAAGCACTACCCTGAGCAGTCTAGAACAGTAGTCTAGGCCTTCCTGAATTGTATATAAGGAGGCCTCTGTAGCATACTTTCCCTCCAACTGAATATACACTATTCACACTCTAACAGCTGGCCATTTTTGTGATAGAGAATAATATCACAAACACCTTCTGGCTGATCACCATCACCTGGAAGAATAATAGCAATTTCATTGTTATCTACAACTGGAAGATTATAGCACTACTGATCAGTGCCATCATGAAAATGTAAGGCAATTTTGCACTACTGGTTAGGTGGTAGGTTGCAGGTCAGTTCATTTGCCTGGCAATACATCTGAACACCTGGATGATGATAGTATAGCATATCCTGCAAAGTGTGCAAAGTGTTTCTATCCAACTGGCTATTCCACTGGTTAGCCATTCAAAAGTTAAGTGCATTAGCAGGATTATAGATATAAAGCTGAGCATGAACTAGTAATTCATCAGGATGAGGAAAAAGAGATCCAGCTCTATGAGAAAGCTCTCCATATAATCTAAAAACATAAGAACCATGACCTCTATTAATAGTATCATCTACTTTGTAGCTAACAGAAGTCATAGCCAGAGCATTATTATATGTATAGATATGCTCACAGAATAACTTGCCAATTGGATCCTGAGTAGTAAGCAAATGAAATAGCTCAGGAGGAGCAGCTTGTAATGGAGGTAAAGCAACTTTTCCACTAAGACAGCATATGCCAAATAAGGGAGTATATCTTGAAGATCTTGCCAACTATTCAGACATCTAATGATAAGCATAGCAGAATGGACATTTCACATTCATGTCCTGAAGATTATGTATAGGCCAGTCAGGACTAAATGGTTAATATGCAACTGGCAAATTAGCAGGTATAGGTAGTGGAGGATAAGGAATAGGTAGCAGAGATGGAGAAGAAGGTGGTAATAGTAGTGGATTAAAAACTGGAGAGTGGGGCAAAGCCAATGGCTATGGTGAAGGAGATATAATTAATAATAACTCTAGCAAAATCCCATTCTACCTCTAAGTTATTATATAATCATTAAATTATTTAAAAAAAAAACATACAGGAGCAGGTAGAATAGGTGGCAAAGTAGCAAAATATTACAATAGTCTACTCCTACATGTACAGACATACTAGGATAGAGGATAGTAAGAGGATAGAATAGTATAGTATGTAATAATAGACAGGAGGGGAAAGGAAGAATGGGTTCTGGTAGGAAACCAGTGGTCTTATATAGATACCAGAGGTGCTTCTATCAGGGTTGCCTAGAAGCACTCAGGGTAGTCTAGAAGCACTCAGGGTAGTCTAGAAGCACTAGTATCATAGCAACAGAAGTAGACTAGAAGCTGTCAGGGTAAGCTAGAAGCACTACCCTGAGCAGTCTAGAACAGTAGTCTAGGCCTTCCTGTATTATATATAAGGAGGCCTCTGTAGCATACTTTCCTCCCAAGTGAATACACTATATTTACACTCTAACATAAAAGGCATAGGTATTATAGCAGGAATAGGAGCAGGTATAGGAAGATTACAACATTGTTCATGGTGAGGTATAGAAGGAAGTAGAGGTAAAGCAGCTAACTACTGAGCCAAATCAGCAGAAAGATGATTGTAAACAGGTGCAGGTTGAGGAGGAATAAAAAAGGGATCATCATTTGAAACAGAAACAGGAACAGGAACAGGAACAGGAACAGGAATAGATGGAGATGGTGGATTCTTATAGGCAATATAGACATGATGTGGGATACAACAATGATCAGGACTCTCAAGAATATGCTCATCATGATCTTCCTGATAGTGGGCAGTTTGGGGAGTAGTATCTGGATTCCTATATAAAAGATGATTAAAATATGAATTATATATATAGAATAAGAAAACTTACATGATGAAAACCAAGTATCAAGATTTAAGAGAGAAACACACTAAAAAAAAATCCAGAAGATCCACATCCACAGAAAAAGTCACTAGAGAGAAGTTGACAATATGAGTATTAAACCCCACCTGAATAACTATTTCAAAAATATCCTAGAAAGAACTATATTCTGCAAGACAGTGTCAGGGGTAAAACCCAAGTAACTTCTCAAAGATCACCCCTTTTCTGCAAGGCAGGTGGAAGTGGTTAAAGAAGTGGTTAATTGAAGAGCTTATAAAAAAGCTCAACAAAACCTGAACAACTGGACACCACTAAGTAAGAGAGGTCCAGATAGTTGAATACTCTCTAGGCTACAGCAAACAAAGGCCAAGCAGGTGGACTTTGTACTTAGTAGGAATAAAATTTCAATTCAAAGTATTCCTATTATAGATACAGGGATAGCCAATGATAGAACCACAAAAGAAAAGGAACCTAGAAGAAAAGAACTTCTACCTTGAGTACACTCAAGATAGCAAGAGAGGAGAATAGAGAAGATAGAATGAAGGAAAAGGAAGGAAAAAGTAATATTGGTATATGCTTTAAATTCTGCAAAAAAATTTTAAATAATTTCCAAAGTTTAAAAAAATAATAACATAATTAGATAAGAAAACATACCTGGAATGAGCAGACAGTATATAGGTGCCTCAGTAGCACAAAACTCTGGTATTTTGCTTAAAATTTTTTTTAATTAATATATAATTATTTAATACTCACCTGGATAGATATAAAAACAGTGAAAAGCAATTCTACATATATAGGTTAGCTGACAAATGCCAAAAACAATATGTTACTCACATTAGAGGGGGCTGTTACAATAGTCTACTGCTATATGTACAGACAGTATAAGATAGTAGTAGAATAGAAGGGAAAGGAAGAATGAGTTCTGGTTGGAAACCAGTGGTCTTATATAGATACCAGAGGTGCTTCTATCAGGGTTGCCTAGAAGCACTCAGGGTAGACTAGAAGCATTGGTATCATAGCAACAGAAGTAGACTAGAAGCTGTCAGGGTAAGCTAGAAGCACTACCCTGAGCAGTCTAGAACAGTAGTCTAGGCCTTCCTGTATTATATATAAGGAGGCCTCTGTAGCATACTTTCCCCCTACTGAATACACACTATTCACACTATAACAGGTTATGGGCCCTCAGCTCTAACTGTGCCCCTCCATTAACTCCTTGTCTTACTTGTCCACTGTGCTTGCTCAACTACTATCTCCTCTACTCCCTAACTCTTTCCTACTTAGTTTATCTTTCTCCTTTGTACTCCGAGTTTTTGGGAAGCTAAACTTAGCTAGTCATTAGCTAGTCAGTCCATAGTAGTCAGTAAGGACAAAAGACCTCCCTCCCAGGGGGTCTCTTCAGTGAACTGTTGGGTCTGTGCACTTCAGTGGGCCAGCCTTTAACCTACACAGCAATATCTCAGGTAGTCATCCCTGTGAGCTGTGAGGTGGTACAACTGCACTGTAGTTTAAAGGTGTTGACATACACTTACTGGTGGTGAAGAAGACCAAAGGACAACAATCCATTCCCCATTCCCCTATTCCCCTCCCTACCCCTCCCTACCCCTCCCTCACTTTTTTTCACTTCTTTTCCTTTCCCTCATCCTTTAATTTCTTTTGGCTGTCCTAGAACCCTACCTTTATCAAGGGCTTGGTTGCATTCTAGTTGACTTGCACCTTTAATTCCTTTTACACACCCCTCTCCCTTGCTGCATTTACCATAATCCACCATGTCTAAAGGACCAGATATTAAAAAACTGGGACTTGACAACTACAATCAATGGAGTGGAGAAATCCAAGCCTGGTTCAGGGCTCATCAGCTGTTGCACATTGTGTGTGGCATCAAAAAGAGACCTAAAGCCATGGAATCCTCTAAAGATTATGAGTTGCAAATACAAAGACAGGATGACTGGGACAGTAAAGCCCAGAAAGCAGCTGGATGGCTATACCTTAGTGTAGAGTCATCTCAGACTGTGCATCTGATTGGGATAGAGGATGACCCTGTTGCAATATGGGAAGCCTTAAAGTCTGTGCACCTCCAGCAAAAACCTGGTGCCAGATTTAATGCCTATGATGACTTGTTCAGTATCAGAAAAACAGAGGAGGAGTCCTTGCAGTCACTTGCAAATAGGGTCACTGCAGCAATGCAGCAGATTAACAATCTGAGACCTAGGGACTTTACTCTGAAATAGCTGGATGAGGAGTTGTTGTGTATGGCCATGATTAGGGCTCTTCCAGATCAGTACAGTAATTTTGTGTCAAACCTGATGCAGAGTGACAAACTGGATAGAGCTTCTATCACCCTAGCATTCCACACTGAGGAAACTCAGAGGATAAGGAGATCTGCACCTCAAGTCTCAGAGGTTGCAAACAAGGTCTCCACAGACAAGGGAAAACAGAAGCAATCTAGCTCTGCTACTACCACTTATCCTCCTTGTTACTTCTGTGGTAAACAAGGTCATTCCTTCAAAAGGTGTTCTTTATTTTTAGCAAAACAGGCAGAGGCAAAGGCAGTCAATTCCCAGGAATCAGCAGGAAAGGCAAGTATCTTTTCACAAGTACAATTAGATAACCCACTTTCCCATCATGCTAACTATGATTGGAATGCAGACTCAGGAGCCACATCCCACATGACTCCACATAAACACTGGCTCAGAGATTATAAATCCTGCCAGATCCCTATTAGACTAGCTGACAACACTACTATATATTCTTCTGGTGTTGGAAGCATTCTCTTCAGACCATTTATTAATGGTGTGGAAACACAATCTCTTTTATTTACTAGAGTTCTTCATGTTCCACAATTACAAAGCAATCTTCTTTCCATTCTCTTTCTTATCAGACACAAAGGCTATGATATATCCATTGATTCTCAATTCATTCACTTTAATCAATCCAGTAGACAGCTTTTCACAGCTAGTATTAATAGCCACAATGCTGCATTCCTGGATGGGATTACTGTCTCTGCTTGCCTAGAATCTGCAAACCTCTCCTCTACTCTCCCACTGGACCTTGGACTTTGGCATAGGAGATTTGGCCACTACAATCATGCTAGTGTTAAGCAACTTCATTCCATGCACATGGTAACTGGCATGCATCTTGGCAATAACTCCAAATCAGACCCAGTCTGTGAGCCATGCCTTTCAGGCAAAATGCATGCTAGTCCATTTCCCACTTCAGATTCTAGAGCTTTAAAACCTCTTGAACTGGTGCATATGGATTTGAAAGGCCCAATCCAAGTCAAGTCTATAGGTGGTTACCAGTATTGGATCATCTTTGTTGATGACTGTACTAGATTCAAATGTGGTTTTGGACTCAGAAGGAAATCAGACACCTTTGATGCCTTTAAGCAGTTCAAAGCATATGCTGAGAACTTGCACAACTCTAGCATTAAATGCATAAGAGAAGACAAAGGCTCTGAGTTCATGTCCAATGAATTTAATCAGTACTGCATTGATAATGGTATCCAGAGACATCACACAGTCAGAAACAGGCCACAGCAAAATGGGAATGTTGAAAGGGCAAACAGAACAGTTGCAGACTTAGTTACAGCCATGTTAACAGAAGCCAACTTGCCAGTGCAATTTTGGTTTCATTGTTTCATGGCAGTGCTGTATGTTCTTAATAAATGCCCTACTGTCTCATTAAAAGACAGGACTCCCTATGAAGCTTGGCACTGTAAGAAACCTGATGTGACACATCTCAGAGTATTTGGATGTTTAGCATATGTCCATGTACAAAAGGACAAAAGGAGATCTTTTGGATCACATATGGAGAATTGTGTCTTTGTTGGTTATCCAGCAGGATATAAAGGGTGGCAGTTTTACAATCCAGTAACAAGGAAGTTCATTATCTCAGAAAGAGCTGAGTTTGATGAGAGATACTTTCCTGGGATAAAACCCACTGTGATGAACTCCATTCCATCTCCAGATACTGTAAATCCTGTCAATGGCAGTGACATGCCAGATTTAGGGGGGTATGACATTCCTACAAATCAGTCAGCCACTCCCACTATTTCTTCATCTGTAGTTCATCTGCCAATGCAGCCAGACAATGAGCATTCTCCTCTTGTACTGCCTGTTCAAGCAGAATATGAACCTCCTCCTTCTCCACTTGTACTTGCCACTCCACTACAGTCACCTAGTCCTCAACCAATCTCCTTGCCATGCACTCCTGTCAGACAATTCACACCCAATCCAGTAACTCCTCCTTTAGCTCTTAGGAGAACCAGAAGGAATATTCAACCTCCTGGTGAATGGTGGAAAGTCAGACACTCCCCTGCAATCCCTGAGACTTCTTCTGAATCTGAAGCAGATGTTGCTGATGATGAAGAAGAGTTCAGTGGTGTTGCTACTGCTACTGGTGTTACAGAGCCTAATACATACAAACAGGCAATGAAAGCACCAGATGCAGAACTATGGAGACAGGCAGCTACAGATGAGCTTAAGGCTCTTATGGACAATGGTACTTGGGAATTGGCCTTGTTGCTAAAGGACAGACAGGCAATTGGTAGTAAATGGGTGTTCAAAGTAAAGAGGAATGCAGATGGCTCAGTTGAAAGATACAAAGCTAGACTAGTTGCAAAGGGGTTCTCTCAGAGACCTGGCTTGGACTTCACTGAAGTCTTTGCACCCACATTCAGAATGGCTTCAATCAGAACCATTATTGCACTAGCAGCTAAACACAACTACCATCTGCACTCTATTGACATCTCATCTGCCTTCCTGAATGGAGACTTGGAAGAGGATATTTATATGCAACAGCCTGCTGGCTTTGAGCAGCTTGGACCAGACTATGTTTGTAAACTCAAAAAGTCTATATATGGTCTCAAGCAATCAGCTAGACAATGGAACAAGAAACTGCATGCAGCTCTTAGTAGCATGGGTTATAGCAGATTGGAATCAGATAGGAGCATCTATGTGTATGCCAAAGAAGGAGTCCTAGTCATTATTCCTGTGTATATTGATGACATTACACTTGCATCAAACTCAACCTCTAAGATTGATTCCACAATCAAAGAGCTAGAGAGTCACTTTAAACTCAGGAATATTGGACCTACTACTTGGCTACTTGGCATGAAAATCAATGTTGATTCTGCCAAACACACTATCTCTCTATCCCAGCAACAGTACATTAATGACATGCTTGTGCAGTATGGCTTTACTGATTGCAATCCAATCTCTACTCCCATGGATCCAGGACTTGTACTAGAGAAAACTCAAACCCTCTCTGATGAGGATGTAGAGTTCATGTCCAAGGTTCCCTACTTGTCTGCTGTTGGCACTCTCACCTACTTGGCTCAATGTACTAGACCTGACATCTCATTTGCTGTTGGTACACTTGCTAAGTACAACTCCAATCCTAACCCAAGTCATTGGAAGGCTGTCAAGCATGTATTTAGATACTTGCAAGGCACTAAGGACTATGAGCTTGTGTACAGGCAAGATGATGCTAAGGAGCTGTTTATCACATACTCTGATGCAAATCATGGTGCATGCAAAGACACTGGTAGATCTACTGGTGGCTATTGTGTTATGATTGGCAATGGTGCAGTCAGCTGGTCTTCTAAACTGCAGACTTGTGTTGCACTGTCCTCCACTGAAGCAGAGTACATGGCAGCTGTTGAAGCAGGCAAAGAGCTCAAATGGATGAGAAGCCTACTTGGTGAATTTGGATATACCTTTACTAAGGCATCTACTCTTTGTATTGACAACCAGTCTGCAATTAGTGTGTCTAAGAATCCAGAACATCATAGTAGAATGAAGCATCTTGACTTGAAGTTCCACTGGCTTAGAGAGAATGTAGAGTCTGGCATCATCAATCCAATACATGTTGGTACCAATGATATGGTTGCAGACTGTCTTACCAAACCTCTTGCTAGAATCAAGCATGACAAATGTAGAATAGGACTTGGCCTTGTATCCAAGAAATAGTCTGACATGTAGCATTAAGGGGGCTATGTTACAATAGTCTACTGCTATATGTACAGACAGTATAAGATAGTAGTAGAATAGAAGGGAAAGGAAGAATGAGTTCTGGTTGGAAACCAGTGGTCTTATATAGATACCAGAGGTGCTTCTATCAGGGTTGCCTAGAAGCACTCAGGGTAGACTAGAAGCACTCAGGGTAGTCTAGAAGCACTGGTATCATAGCAACAGAAGTAGACTAGAAGCTGTCAGGGTAAGCTAGAAGCACTACCCTGAGCAGTCTAGAACAGTAGTCTAGGCCTTCCTGTATTATATATAAGGAGGCCTCTGTAGCATACTTTCCCCCCAACTGAATACACACTATTCACACTCTAACACACAATAGGTTATAATTAGAAGTAGCATACTTGTATTTAAGTAGTGCAAAACTACAGACAAGCCTCAGCTTAATCTTAGTTTTGAGTGCTCTCTAATACAGGCGATTACTCTGTTACCTTGTTAATGACTAAGTGACTACTCCCTCCCCTATCTAGGATGGCAGGATCATTGTATATAATGGCACAGGCAACACCATACATGCTGAAAGACTTGTGTTTTTATTCTCTGTAACTGACCTCAGAGAGGCCCTAACAAGTGGCAGTTAGAAACTCATGTAGTAGTATCTCCCACTATCATGCCTGGGAAATCTGACAGGCAACAACCCATTCCCTAACCTGGACACCCTTACAATGAGACAAGCTAATGACAAAGATAACTCCTGATGGTAACAAGTACAGCCCTCTAAGCACAGTAAGAACTCCAGGTAAGGTAGTTCCCTATCACTGTGTGTGACAGGCACTGCTCAACACATTATGTAGGACAAAGAGCACTGTTTTTGTGTTCAAGATAAACAAACTGAGCTCAATGAAAGATCATTACTACATTGAACTTCATTGTATTGCTTTGTTCCTGGATACATCTGGTAATGATTACATTTTCATATACATCTTGACAAGCTACATTTCACAATTTGATCCCAATGTTAATATGTACACCCTTCACTTGAGTATACCTGATTATTTAAGAGTTGTTAGCATAATGTCGGACAAGGGATTAAAACCAAAACATACGTGTCAATGGCGTACTCTCCCAACTCGCGTCCTATTCCAGATTGCTTATATCCACCGAATGGAACTGCAATTTCACCGGCTTGTGCACAATTAACCTGGAAGTTTGGTGATTAATCTCGGGTATGATGCTGATCTAAGGAATTGAATTTACCCAAGCAGTGCCAGCTTCGATTGCATGCGCGACACGAATTGCTCAGCTAGTATTCTCAGAGAATACGTGACAAGCGAGGCCATACGTTGTATCATTTGCCATTTCGATCACCTCTAAGTTTCCAGCCATGGTCAAAAAAATAACATAATAGTTGCTGAATTAGGAGCCTTGCCTTCTTCAGTCTTGAACCTCAGCACCACACTGACAGGTCCAAAGATCTCCTCACGCACTATCTGCATGTCCGGTTTGCAGTCTGTAAAGATAGTGGGTTTGATAAAGTATCCCTCTTGTCCACTACTCTCCCCTCCGATGTGTACTTTTGCTCCTTGCTCTTTTCCAGAATCAATGTACTTCATAACACGCTGATACAGCTCGATCGAGTCAAAACTCTAAGAAGAGACAGCATTCTACTCACATCAAATTGTATTTTTGATACCTGAGGCCCGTGTTTAGTATCTGGTGCGAATGGATCACCAGTGGCACCATCCAGTGCCTTAGCAATTAAAGTGAACTTTTCCAGAAATTGATCATATATCTTCTCTTGGAGGAAGATACGAGATCCAGCTGTGCAAGCTTGACCTGTATGATTATTAGCGAAATATCTCTATGCAATCCTTGTGGCTATCTTACCCATGTTGAAGCTAACAGGTATTAAATCTCAGCACAATGAACTTGAGAGTCGGGAGAACTTACAAAATTCCATGGGCAGCCCATTTCACTGCTTGATCTATATCTGCATCATCAAATACAACTGTTGGACTCTTTCCGCCCAACTCCAACGTCACTACCTTCAAATTCGTCTCTGCAGATGCCTTCAGAATCTTGCGGCCGGTAAGGGTGCTCCCAGTAAATGCAACCTTCCAAATTCTCAGGTGTTCGCTAATCGCTTGTCCAACAGTATTTCCTATAGTATTATCTCAGGAGTGATCAACACAAGTGGAGGCAGGCGCTCATACCATAACCGTTGATGATGTTGACTACACCTGGGGGGAAGCCTGCCTCGTTAATCAATCCAGCTAGTTTGAGTGCGGTTAGTGGTGTGATCTCAGAAGGCTGGAACGACGGGTTTAGTTGACTGATTACAAGACTGGAGTAGAAGTTATTACGAACCTTCAGCACGATTGTGTTTCCGGTCGCCAAAGCGGGACCAATCTTCCAAGATGCCATTCCCTGGTTTTATCATCAGCTTCTGGGAAAATTGCAGACTCTGAAAACGCTACCAAAGGGAAGTTCCAGGGAATGATTTGGCCCTACTCAGAAATTGCGTGAGCTGTCACGAAAGCAAGAAGACATGAATGATATGATAATTACCACTACACCGAATGGTTCTCGTCTTGCATATGTGAGTTTATTTTCACTAGTCTATAGTGTGATAAGCATGAATCTCAAATGGTCCGCATTTGGAATGCATACTTCGATGGTTTTCCCTTGAATTTTATCTGCCCAGCCTGCATAGTATCTGATGCAAGTTATGGCTCCCCCAATGTCCTGAACCTTTGCGTTTCCATATACCTTACCTAATAACATGGTTACGAGATGTCATTACTTTTATGAAATGATAATGTGACATACCAACGTCCAAAGCTTCCAACGCTGTGAACTCTTCGATGTTTTGTTCAATTAGATCTGCTAATTTATTCAATAGTTTTCCCCGGACGACGCCGGGGACCCTCAAGCCCCACGAGGTCTTGTAAGCCTGAGTAATAATTAATTAGTCAGAAACCAAATGGGGATGATGACAGCAACGTACCTTTTCCGCGGCTGTTACCGCATGATCAACGTCTTTCTTTGAACCGGCAGATACCGACGTGATGAGTTTTCCAGTGGCTTGATAAAAAGTCACTAATTAAATGTATGTGAAAACATACAACACCAACCTGGATTCACAACACTTTATATGCGTATTGAGTCCTCTGGTCTTCTCATGCTAATAGCTATCACAAATGACTTACTCAATAGTTGCTGGTTCGATAGGGTCTACCCATTCTCCATTGATGAACAACCCTGTATTTATTTTCGCTGTGCCTTTGAACACCGGAGTATCGAATTCGTATGAAAATGTACCAGGCATAGTGACTGTTTGAGTTATTAGATAGAGGTGGGTATCCCTCATGAATGACCGGTTTATATACTCTGAGAGTCGGGCTGGAGCCGGTCCCCTATCTTTACATCATATGCATGAACTCTCATATGGACTGTTAGAAAATATCCACACGTTCCGGACCGGTTCTCACAAACAAGGTGATGCACATCGCATCCAGAGGCTAGCTGTAAAGGATGCGACATGGTACCTGCTCACGACCCCCCACATTCTTTCTGAAATTAGGACATCTGATTGTGCGAGTGAAAGAGAATCCGCTGAGGCGGTAACTTGTTCCGTTGTAGTTGGCGAGGACGTCGGACAGCTACTTATGGATATCGACAATCAATGTAATTTGAATGCTTTGATAAACTCTTGAATGTTAACAATATAATATCAATCGGTATTTATTCATATGTATCGGCTGGGTGTTACTCTGCTTGAATAATACATCTCTTAATAGCACAGTCAGAGTCTATGACATACATCTGCTGCGCCCGGGTATTCCGGTAGTTCTCCCCCCTATGAGAAGTTCTTCAGAATTGAATTATTCGCGTTTTGATTGGAAGACCCAAAGAACTGTAGGAGAAGCCACCACAATGAAGATTCCAAACGAAGAGAAGGTGGGTGACGACCCAACATGATGAAATTTGCTCCCTTTGGTTTCTGTTTCGACCTGTTGTATCTAAAGTGTCAGATTCCTGGCAGGTGTTAAAACGTTAATGGATTACCGGAAGGGCAAATTAGAAGAATTTATCCGGCATGTGCAATTGGCTGCAACCCGTTTCTGGCCACGCATACCTCCGTAGTATCCGGACTGCACAGCAGAAATTAGGGATACGTCGCAGCGGTACCATGGTTACTCAAAATAGCTGCCCCAAAAGCTCTAATAAGCTTCTACAGACCGTAAATGAACTTGCAATGAGCGATCATTATACGTTGGAATATATAGAACCATTATATTATTATTTGGATGGTAATCTAGCTACAGTTTGGAAGGAACTTTCAAAGCTGAGAATTTGGGTGTTTCTTGACTTTTCTTTGGGCGGAGGTTTTCCAGTATATCCTTTAAAGATTTTCAAGTTTCCAAACTCCATCAACTAAAATTGTGACTAACCTTCGTTCTGAGAGCTGCTCCATTCCAAACACTAGTATACGCAAGGTTCTCGTGGACGCTAGAAGAAGGCATCAAATATACCTAATGAAGAGAAAAGGATGTGGACAGACGGACCTGTGATCCCTCGAATGGGTGATAAGGTGCTTGGAACCGGTCACAGCAATGGGACTCTTCGTGCTGATAAACTTCGCCAATTCTAATGCTTCTCTAATGACCTCATCTCGACCTCCCTGTACGACCTTGGATAATAGACCGATCTTATCCGCTTCCGCGGCGGAAAATGGACGGGATGTATAAGTCAGTTCTCGAATAAGAGAATGATTTCCTGTGATTTTGGGCAGGAATGCGAGGGAACCAATATCAGGAGCTAGTCCAATATCCACTTCCTAAATGTTACCGAATATTTGTCTATTTTGTAAAAAATAAGTTTGATCAGGAACTGACCTTTATAACAAAGCGTGAATTCGCAGCTGCGTATCTAATGTCACAGATAGATATCATGTCTACCCCAAGGCCAATGACATTGCCATGAACGGCCGCTATAACCGGGAACGGTGCACGCTCTGGGGCTCCAATTGCATGTTGGAACTCTAAGAGCTTCTTCCTCATAGCCAGAGAGGCCCTTGCACTATCGCGTTCAACGTCTACCCCGTCGTCTCCTATTGACATTGCTTCTTTCACTGTACATGCAGATGCAGGTCAGCACCACAAATGAACACCTCAATGTAATGATTACACTCACAGTCAATGCCAGCAGTGAATATTTTAGGAAAGACAGATGAAACAACAGCTGCACGAATGTCCAACGCATCCTCTATGATTTTGTCGAATACACGTCCATATTCCTTCCAAAATCTTGAGAGAGAACACGAGATTAACTTTTTAAAAACAACTCGGTTCGTGACTCACTCTTGTGTAAACGCATTCACGGAATCCCTACAGAAAAAACATTAATGCAATAGGTAAGCTCGGGACTGACTGTCCTGAATCCCGACGGAGTAACCCACCGCTGAAGCTCTATGTGTAATACGTGTGGAAATGGCTGAGAAGCTTTGATAAACTTTGAGGAATACTTCTCCATTTCCACTCCCAGGATTGAAGTAACAATTGCTTGAAGTAGGTTAGCAATAATTAACCTCAGTAAAAGACCGCGCTCCGGGTATAAATAACATTTGGCCGGTTATCATGGGATCTTTACTTCCGTTTTATATTCACGGATTGCTTATATTCCCACCACTACTTAAACAGATTGGAATGCATGATTCAATCGAAAATTTCAATTGACACATATATCTACAAGTTACAAAATTTATGTTTTCATTCAACTACATACTACATTGTTTCAAACCCCCTCGAAAATATACAAATACGCCAATTTCTTCAATTCCTTCACACTTTCCGAATCTGCTTTCACGACCTTTTCATCATTGAACAAAATCCAAGTATCCCCAACACGAATGTGTGCTACATAGTGGCCTGAGTGGACTGAAGGTCCTTTGTGCGAGATAAATGCTTTAAGTCTGTATTTTGTGGGAATATCTTTCGATCCGGGAATATTTGTTGGCTTCGAAGAAGATGGAAGGGATGTTTCCTCCCCTGTGTCATCTGGATGATTGAAAAGCCACTCAACTGCACGTTCTGTATCACAATTCTGTAGTTCTACTGATTAGTGGGGCATAACTCAAATTAGAGTTTAACTTTACAGTTTCTCGCAATGCTTTACGTGCTTGAAGATGAGTAAATCCCATGTCGGCAAGCATGTTAATTTGGTCCAGAGCTGGTTCAGGCCCAGAAGAGTTGGATGCTTGGCTGGCTTGTATTGGGGAATCGATGTCTGGGCACATGGATTACAGTCATTAGTTTTCCAGTAGCTAACGGAGAAATTACCTGGATCTTCCATGTGAGCGAAGAGCCATTCCATTGCTGCTTCTGGATCGCCGTTCCCCGTAGCCAAGAGAGCCTTTTGGCAACGATTTTCCGGGAATCCCATTGCTTCTAATTGTGCCATTGCAGCCGCATTGAATTCAGGAAGGAATGGTGCTGAAAAATGGCCGACTATCAATCTGATATAAGTTTATCGCAAATTACAACAAACCAGGTTTGTCGTCGGGAAGTTCTACTTCGCCCTCTTTTACCCCAGTTCCGAGGTGGCTTTGATCGAATTGTAACTCATCTTCATCCGGTAGAATGACGGGAATATCTAATAGGGTGAATGAGTAAATTACAACTCTGAATGTTGAAGAATGACACACTTAATTTTGCAGGAACCCAATTCACGAGTTGAAACTTCTTTGCGTGAATAACCAAGATATCCGGGAAGGATGCAAACTTGGACTGTCTGCAAACGGAAGATTTAATCAGGGGCTCTTGCCTTGACATTTTATATAACTAACTTCAGCGCGTGGACTTGCTTCCCGCAAGATGGGCATCCGTACTCTATAGCCTCTATGCCAAGAAGTTGTTGTAAACATTGTACAAGCTGAACGTCCTCATATAGAACTTTTCCATCTGCGTCTTCGCCCTTTTCTTGGGCAGGAACAGAGAGGCTGACAAGATCCATAGCATCGACTCTATATCTTACTTTCTTACAGCTTCCACATTGAATTCTTTGCTCCATTCCATATGAGAAGACCAGTGTTGGATCTATTCAGCTTCAGCTCAGTGAGACCCAGGGGCCCATACTATCAACACTCACCTTGGCTAGGTCTATCTTTGTTTGTTTGCATATCCCTCCGAAGCAATGTCAACAAGTATGTCAAAAATTCTTCGGAATCTTGTTGCCTCATCGTAGAGAACTCGGCATGACCCTTACCAATAAGAGCCTTGAAACCAACAGGCCTAATCCCTTGCTGGAAGACTGGCGTCGGAGATGGATGTTGTAAGGTATGACTAGGGGGAGATTGCTGTGATAGACCAGCATAGCTTGCTGGGTGAGAATAACGTCCACTGAGTAGTCCATCCGCAACCTTGTGCATTTGACATTCGACACAATCTGCTGGAAGAGCTTGTGTACATTGGATGGCATGCGTTTGTGCCAGATTGTTGTATCGCTTTTGGAAAGAAGGCAAAGAAAATATCGTTTGAAGCACTGAAGCCATATAGCAGCTGTGTATCAAGAAAAACATATTGTATAATGATAATAGCAGAAATGAGGCGTATCATACCTGTTACCTAGATTAGCCAAGCCAGTAAGACCGGGTCCAAAAACGGGTTCAAGAGCTTTCCCGTCGTCTCCAGTGAGGGAAAAATCATAATTAAGATTTTGTTCAATTTGCTAGCAACGATTTTATTATTGAGTAGAATGGAGGTATCTTATACCTTACCAGTTCTGTCATACTTTTCTCTGTCTTAGTCAATGTTTGAACGTTGATACCAAAAGTTGAAAGATGTTTTGCAAGGGCGGGATCCTCTTTTGCATCGTTACAGATATAACAGTAGATATCTAGCAAGGCCATGATCAATCAACAAGATGCAGCTGGCATGCGGAATGGGTAAAATACTTACCTGCATTGCCTTCAGCCGTGATGGTACCTAGCTTTACGCTGACAGCGTGCCCTGTGGACTCATAATGTGCCAAACCATGACTATTCCCTGCCACCCCTCCGAACTGCTTACGACCGCAGCCAAGGGAACCACAGATCAAACATAACCACAGATTTTCTTTGAGGTCGCACGAAGAACAATGCGCCAATCCTGGGAAAAGTGAGATAATGGTGGTTGTGAAACAACTCTAACGCACCAGACACTTTTATGTGACCAGTATCTTGCTGTTCTATCATCAATGTATGTTCACAAGGTGAAATCTCTTCCTCCCATGATTTTACTTCTGATTGTCGAGCGGATGACATAGATTGCATGACACTATTGACTATCGATAGAATCTAAGACAGGATATGTGATTAGCATTAAAATAGATGCGATCTTCAAAATCTCTACTTTGGGTTCAACAATTGCGCCAGGAATCTCCAATCCGTTTCCACCATCACATTTCCAGCATTTGACGACAGTAAAGTGATCAAACTTGTCTTCTTCCCGTTCTTCAGCAATCGCAAGTTTGGTCATCTTAGCGGGGGGTCCTACATCATCCACCTTCATCGTTACGTTTACGTCAATTCAGGATTACCACTCAAAATGCATTTGACCTACACGTTGAGCAGATGGTTTGTATTTGCGTTTGATATTGAGTGTAAATGCATGCCCCGATTTCGTTACGTGGGTCCTAGCGTGATATCTCTCTGAACTTAAACAACCACCGTTGAAACAAGCCAAGCACACATCGATACCGAGTGGATTATCCTGCAACGAAGTGACTTCGATCTCAAATTACATTTAAAGAACTACCAAAAACGAACCTGACTATCGAAGCATTGAGTACACTCTTCTCTATGGACCAATTGCGATAGTCTTGGAGGTTGAAGACGCGATAACTGGTCAAGGTGGCTACAGTCCGACATTCAGAAAGTACGGTACAGACACGAAGTCCGCTTTCCAGAGCAACTTGAAAGCTTGAAGGATCAATTTAATCGGCACGTGACCGTAATCAAATGGTCCCGTGCCTGATATCAGATTTTTTTGACTATCATCAAGGCCTCAGTTCTGCTGCCACTTCGCGACAACCAGCTCATATCAATATCAATGGCTGTGAAAGCGGTGGCAAACGGCAATGCGGAAGCAAAACCTGAAATCTCTACGATTCCACCTGTTGTCGGGATAAATTTTGGTAACTCGTTTGCCTCAATTGCAGTTTTCACAAAGGTGACAACTTCATCGAGATTTTTGAAGGACACGACTGAACAGGTGTTTTGTAGGAAGGATTAGCAGAATGCATAGCTAATGAAGATGGAGAACGTCAGATTGCAAGTGCTATTTCGTTCTTTGGCGAAGAAATGGTGTGTTTCCATTATACTATATTGGCGGTTGTTGTCTGATGATACCTTTGGGTAGTATATTGGCAATCAAGCGTTACACCAACTCGTAAAAAATGGTAAAAATACCATTATTGGATTCCGAAATCTTTTGGGCAAAAAGTGTGTATGATCAGTGACTTTTGTTGTATGTATATCTAACCATGTCTTTACTCCCAGATTTTCTGAGATTCAACATACCCAATCTACAAAATCAGCGCTGATAATCCAGCATCCGGATATTCCAGACACACCAGCTTACAAGGTGCAAGTTCTACAACCAGCACCATCTCCTTTACCTCCAAGTACAGTGACATCATATCAAAATACCCCTGCTGTATCCCATGTAGCAACTCCTCGTTCGGAGCCGATCCCCGTAGACCGCATCCTGACGGTGTCAGAAGTTACTACAATCTTCATCAAGTCTCTAATCCAATCAGCAGAAGACTTCCTCGGAAAAAAAGTACAGGGCGCGGTGTTCACCATTCCATCCTACTTCTCTAATAAGCAACGTGATGCCCTTGAACGCGCCGCCTCAGATGCAGGTGTTAATGTTTTACAGCTTCTTGATGAAGCTGGTGCTGCTGCTGCGACAACTACTACAACACTCTGGAGCACAGGTCTTAGTCCAGACCGTACACAGTTGATTGTAGATGTCGGATCCTCATCCTCACATCTTTCGCTTCTTTCAATCCGTGAAGGCCTCGCATATGTATTAGCATCGTCAAATGTCCCCGGAGTTGGAGGAGACCAAATCGACGACAAAATAATCAAATTTTTCGCCGCCGATTTCACCAAAAAGACAAAAACTTCATTAAGTGTCTGTCCCCCAAAAGATGCGTCGGACCAACGCGCAGAAGCAAAACTTCGCCTTGCAATAGAACACACAAAACGAACAATCAGTGCCTCCCCTGGCGCTGCGACATGCTCGGTAGAATCCCTGAAAGATGGCGTAGACTATACTGGTGCAATCAATCGAATGCGATTTGACATGGTTGCAAGCCCCATTTACGCATCAGTCGCCAACGCTATTGTAGATCTTTTGTCGGATGCTGGAATTGATTCACACGATGTCGATGAGATTGTATATGTCGGAGGGACAACTTGTCTCCCCGGGCTCGATGAGCGGATCTGCCTCTCGGGTGGTTTCCGCGAAGAAATCGAGACACCTTTCGCCCGTGGAACTGTCGTAGGTGGCGGCGTAGGTGATCCTACTACTGTCTTAGCCAGGGGATGTGCTATTCAAGCCGCATTAATTGCATCAATCCCCCAAGATAACGCAAACGCAGAACTGCGACAAGTATTCACCCAGAATACAAAAGTCAACGAGGTCAAGGCGACAACCCGAACTCTAGGAGTTCTTTTCCCAGATCCATCATCAGAAAATGAACTGGGTGGAACCTGGATACCGATCATTTACAAGGAAACTGCACTTCCAGTTCGCCGTACCGTTTCGTTTGACGTCAGTTTGACCGATAATTCCAAACGATTTGCTCTAGAAGTTCTAGAGGTTAAAGAAGGTATTCGTGTGGAAAAAATACAGCCTCCTAATGGTGATTCGTCTGAAGATGAAGAGGAGGACGAAGTAGAAGTCAAACACCGAACGTTAACCAAGGAGGCTGTGTTTGGATGCTTGGAAATCGAAGCTACCCAGGGAATCAAAGCAAAGGGTAAAACCAAAGATGCAGGCAAGTGGACCACGACAGTAGAGGTTCAATTTATTGTCGGTATAGATGGTGATCTAGAAGTAACCGTGAGAGAGAAAGGGAAGGATGGAGCAGTGAAGGTCCTGAAGGTTCCTGCGACTTAAACTTCTGTCGTGGGCCTTGACCATTCTTATACTCTTAGATCTTCACGAATAAGTTCAAAATAATGTTTTTTGTTTTCATTCATACACCAAAACATACAACTGCAAAGATCAAATATATATGATCCAAATTTTACAAATTTGATAAAGTCATTTGCTTCACTGAAAGAAAAACCAAGTTACCTATTTACGATGGCCGAGGTTGACATGAACAGCTTTAACATGGGTGTAACTACAAAATAAGGATCAATAGAGAGCCAGTAAAACAAAATGTTGTGACATACTGTTGGAGAGCATATTCTCCTAATTCACGACCAATTCCAGATTGTTTATATCCACCGAAAGGAATCGATGGTTGTAAGTGGTTGACACAATTAACCCAGACGGTACCCGCTTGTAGTTTGTGAGCAGTTTCGATAGCACGATTAAGATCCTGGGTGAACAAAGCAGCAGCGAGACCATATACTAGTATGAATCATGAGATCAAGTATCATAATACAAGATATCTATATAGCTTACCAGTGTCGTTCGCTTGGCGGAGCACATCTAACAAAAAGACGTCCAACACCGTTATTTTCCAATGAATAAAAGGTTCATGTACCTTGTTCGTCCTCAAATTTGATGACCACACCAACGGGCCCAAAGATTTCTTCCTTGACAATTTTCATCTCAGGCTTTGTGTCCGTGAAGATGGTAGGGTTGATGAAGTATCCTTCCTTTCCATGCCTGTCTCCACCAAGGTGTACTTTTGCACCCTCTTGGACCCCGGAATCAATGTATCCCATAATACGCTATAATTATAGCCAAGTTACTTTGGTCCATGACAATCTTAGGAATTAAACCTTACGTCGAATTGAATCTGCGAAACCTGGGGACCCTGATCGATTCCGGGACCAAATGGATCTCCTACTTTGATTGACATAGCTTTCTCGGTAAACTTCTCTAGGAACTTGTCATAAATCCCGGACTGGACGAAAATACGCGATCCGGCACAGCAGGCTTGTCCGTGATTCCAGCTATATGCCGTCATCTAAATCAATAACTACTCAAACATAAATGACCTAAATTACTCACAAAATACCATGTGCAGCCCAATTGACTGCCTGCTCTAGATCGGCATCGTTGAAGATGATATTAGGGCTCTTGCCTCCCAACTCCAGGGTCACATTCTTCAAATTACTCTTCGCTGCAGATTCCATAATTTTGCGTCCAACAAGAGTGCTTCCGGTGAAAGCGACTTTGTCGATTTTCATGTGAGAGCTGATAGCAGCGCCCACTGTGGGACCGTATCCAGTAATAACATTCACCGACCCAGCAGGGAAACCAGCTTCGTTGATCATTTCGCACATACGGATTGCCGTAAGAGGGGTAAATTCAGAAGGCTATAACGCGGGTCAACTACATCAAGCAAAACAGCAAGTCATCGTACCTTCAGAATAATACAATTTCCGGTGGCGAGTGCTGGAGTCTTTATTAGATAAGGTCATAACATTATTGGATTATTTTTTCTTACCCGGAGCAATTTTCCATGAAAACATAAGCACTGTCGAAGGAATTAGAAGCATCACTACGATTGAGATTGGCTCCTACAAGGGAAATTCCCTAGATAACAATCAAGTCAGGAAGCCACCAAAAACATCCAGGAACATCTTACAGGGAATGATCTGCCCAACAACACCGATCGGCTCAAGACGTGTGTAAGCAAATTTCTTGTCATCGGTCTAGAATACGTGTAAGCCGGTGTCCCAATGATTCCAAAGCAAAAAAAAACAAACCTCGATTGTCTGACCATGGATCTTGTCGGCCCACCCAGCAAAGTATTTGACAACAGAGATTGAAAAGCTGACATCAACGTCCTGTGCCCAACCGAATGTTTTTCCTATAGTTGGTGTGAGTAAAAGTACAACTTCATGTAATACAACAGACCGTTATCCAAAGCTTCGA
The DNA here is from genome assembly GCA_009739215.1 of Floccularia luteovirens. Lineage (NCBI taxonomy): Eukaryota > Fungi > Basidiomycota > Agaricomycetes > Agaricales > Squamanitaceae > Floccularia > Floccularia luteovirens. Next base: position 919,138 of record VSJF01000009.1, read on the forward strand.
TCGCTGCTAATTCGTCGGCATTCCTTTCCATGATTTGTGCAAGCTTCATCAGCAAGTCTCCTCGCTCACTAGCCCCAACATTGGGACCCCAAGTTGTTTCAAACGTCTTCCAGGCAGCATCGACTGCAATATCAACATCCTTCTCACTCCCTTCAGAAACTTGGGTTATGAGCTTTCCGTTGGCTGTAGAGATAGGGTTAGTCAATCGGCTAGTAGATGAACCAATTTGCACTTGCTTGGATTAACAACACTACGCAAAGATTAGATAAGATGAGCACTAAATAAACGAAAATTTATCCGAGTCTCACTCAATAGTTGTTTTCTTCACACCGTCCACAAACTTGCCGTTTATGAACAAACCTGTATTGAAGGAGGTTTTCCCGTTGTAGGTGGGGCTGTTAAACTGATGAGAAAATGTGGCTGGCATCGTGGAGTGGGTGTAGGAATCTGGAGAGAGAGAAAAGTGCCCGAACGGCTAAACATGTCTTAAATACCGCTATAGTAGCCCCGGATACGTTTATGGGAGCACCCATGATGATGAAGCGAAGCCTTAAACCAGGCAGTCAGGTGTCCACTCTGACGTTCTTTTCCCACTGGCGATTGTTAATCTCTGATTGGTAACAATGTTCTTCTCTCTCACATGCTCATGATTAGTAACTTAGATATTGCAAGCTGGTAATCGAGCGAAAGGACCATAAATTTATAGTGCGAAGAGTCTCATCGATTCATCTGGTATTAATATCATGTATGTTGCCACACACTTAATAAAAAGTTTAACCAGATTGCCGAAAGCTATGGTTTAAAGGTAAGTGGACTTACACGCACATATATTATACCTTATTGGTATGCGTTCACATATACATTCATTAGTGTTTTTTTGGTACTTTCATCAAGCCACTGGAAAATTCACCTGCCGGCTGAAAGAAGGGGCATTACATGATGCATGATTGATCATGCCGTAACAACCACGCAGAAAAGATACCTGCTTTATCCATTGTTATCACCCCCATTTGGCATCTTGAAACCGGCTTCGGGCAGCCCCACAGTAAGTATCAATAATAATTCGTATAAAAACGCAAAGGTTAGGGATATTTGGGGTGCTATAGCTTGTATCAGATGCTATGCGTGGGCTGGACAATACCATGGAACTGTCTTTCAAATGCGGATCATTTGGAATCCATCAATATCATACTATAAACCACTGAAAATAACTCACATATGCAAGGCGAGAACCACTCGTGTCGCAGAGATAGAATTAAGGTAAGCTTTGGCAATCGCAGCCAACGACACGCCAATTCACATGTCGATGCAATAAACAAGGACTCAATAGAGGATCTTTGTTGTTTCGCATGGCAATGGCTCTTTCCTCGTAAACTTTTGTTTTGTGATGATGTAGAATCTGGATATGTGCTATGTAAGTATTTAGCGCTTAGCTCGAAAGCTGCATACAATATGAAAATTACAGATCGCGAGCGATAGTATATTCTTTGTGATATACTATCGATCGGCTCCTTCTGTGTGAGACGTACATTTAGGTAACAGTACTTATATATTTGAATGGATAACTTATGTAAAAAAGATTAGAGCGCAAGATGTGGAGCGAATAGAAAATTGATTTCCAGCTCTCTACCAAGTGCGCACTTTTTGTAGAGGCGTGACTTCAAAGCTTCACATATCCTGTTCTCCGTGTTTGTGCACGAGCATATTTGCTTTAGCAGGGTTCTTTTTTCTTATCCAATTTTCAACCACCCTCCATCTCAAAAATAACTTCACCCTGAAGGAGTTGGCGGTTACGAAACGAATGCCGCTCCGACGGGACATTGATGACAAGTTTACTCAGACAGACAGGTTCACAGCCTTAATAAGTAACAAAACTGTTAAAATGACCTTGCAAGTTACTCCCCTATCTAACTAGACCCTCACCTGGTACATTTTCACATGAATTCAATACACCGGTGTACAAAGACACAGTGAAGATAAACGCAGGGTTACTATGTCTTCCCTATAGATGTTCCCAACGCATTTTGACGGTTACGACTAGGTCATTCATTAACGGAGAATAGGCAGGCCCTATAGACCCTGCAAATATTGAGTAAGTCGTTCTGATAGCCATGAGTATAGGAAGACAAGTTGACTATTTCACTTATATGTAGCGTTGTGAATCCTGGTTAGTGTTGTATGCTTTCACATACATCCAATTAGTGACTCTTGGTGCTTCCATTAAGCCACTGGGAAACTCATCACGTCAGTATCTGTTGGTTTAAAGAAAGACGTTGATCGTGCCGTAGCAGCCGCAGAAAAGGTCATTCACATTTCGCTTCTTCGAGCAACTGAATAATTAATATTAATATCTCAGGCTTACAAGACCTTTTGGGGTTTGAAGGTCCCCGGTGTCATCTGGGGAATTTTATTAAACAAGTTAGCAGACCTCATTGAACAAAACACCGAAGAGTTCGCGGCTCTGGAAGCTCCGAACGGTGGTATGTCCTTTTTTTAGCAAGGCGTTTGGAAACGCAAAGTTAAAGGACATTGGGGGAACTATAGCTTGTTTCAGATACTATGCAGGTTGGGCAGATAAAATTCAAGGGAAGACTATCGAGGTATACCTTTCAAATGCGGATCATTTGAAATTCGTACTTATTGTTTTATAGAGTACCGAAAATAAACTCACTACATATTCCGAATAGAGCCAAATCATCCCTTGGAACTACCCTTTGGTAGGCTCACAAGATCTACTATGGGCTCTAGAAGCTGGTAGTAGTTTTTCCAGTCCATGGCATCTTACAAAATTGGTCCAGCTTTGGCAACTGGAAACACGGTAGTGCTCAAGGCTTCATATCTGGTCAACTCAAGCATGTTGTTCCAGCCCTCGGAGACTACACCACTGACTGCATTCAAACTCGCCGGATTGATCAACGAAGCGGGCTTTCCAACGGGTGTTGTCATCATCGTTAATGGTTATGGTATGACTCTCCGCCACCTGCCATGCCGATTGTTCCTGATATGATACTATAGGAAATACTGTTGGACAAGCAATTAGGTGAACACCCAAGAATTTGGAAGGTTGCATTTACTGTGAGCACCCTTACTGGCCGCAAGATTCTGAAGGCATCTGCAGAGACGAATTTGAAGGTAGTGACGTTGGAGTTGGGCAGAAAGAGCCCAACGATTGTATCTGATGACGCAGATATAGACCAGGCAGTGAAATGGGCTGCAAATGGAATTTTGTTAGTGATCCCGTCTCTCAAACGTGCTATCAAGTGGGATTTACGCCACTTTCCAGCAATAACATGGGTAAGAGAGTCACAAGAAATATCATGTAGATATTTCTCTAAAAATAATTCAAGTTTGCACAGTTGGATCTCGTATCTTCCTCCACGAGAAGATATATGATCAGTTCCTGACAAAGTTCACTTTGATTGCTGAGGCACGAGATGATGCCACTGGTGATCCATTCGTGCCAGATACTAAGCACGGGCCTCAGGTATCTAAAGTACAATTTGATGTAAGCAGAAATTTTCATCAAAGTAAGGATTCGTTTTAATGGGGCCGTACTAGCGCGTTATAAAGTACATCGATTCTGGCAAAGAATAAGGCGCGACTGTACATATTGGAGAGGAGAGTAGTGGACAAGAGGGATACTTTACCAAACCAACTATCTTTACAGACTGCAAACCGGAAATGTAGATAGTGCGTGAGGAGATCTTTGGACCTGTTGGTATGGTGCTGAAGTTCAAGACTGAAGAAGGCAAGTCTCCCAATTCAACAATTATTATATTCCTTTTTTTACCATGGCTTAGAGGTGATCGATATGGCGAATGACACAACCTATGGGCTCTCTTGTAACACATTTTCGGAGAATGCTACCGGGACAATCCGTGTCGCGCATGCAATCGAAGCTGGCACTGCTTGGGTAAAATCCAATTCTTTAGATCAACCTCATACCCGAGATAAACCACCAGGCTTCTGGGTTAATTGTGCACTAGGTGCGGAGATTGCAGTTCCGTTTGGTGGATATAAGCAATCTGGAATAGGACGCGAGTTGGGAGAGTATGCCATCGACACGTATGTTCCGGTTTTACATCCCTTGTCTGACATCATGCTGACAAGTCTTAACTAATTAGATATACTCAAGTGAAGGAGGTACATATCATCACTGGGATTAAACTGTGGAATATAGCTTGTCAAGATATGTAAAGGGATGTGATTTTATTACCACCTACCGGATGTATCCAAAAAATTTAGTGCATTGTGCGGACGATCCACAAGGAAAACATGCCGTACATTCTGATCAAAATCCAAGCCGCCAAAAAAGAGCGGGCTAAGTTGACGGAGTGGATGAAGGTGGTGGGGGTGGTAGTGAAAGTGTGTGCGTAAGAATCCGTACAAGTGGTAGTTCGTTTACGTTTCCTGATCGGGGTACACAGCAAGTTCACCGACAATGATAATGTACCTGACCAACCCCATTTCTTCGCATGCCAGCGCGAGTGGGACGCAAGACATCTCATAATCCCTCCAAGGGCCAGTGAGCAGTTGTACCAGAAGAGGATACTAGCATTTTTCTAGATGAAATAGTGACACTCGCACCGAATTCTCCGGTTGTTTAGTGCGAAACAGTATTCGAGCGAGCAAATGTAGAAGCACTTATCGTACAAGTTTTCTGCAAGATTGAAGGATTAATTTGGTATTCTGAGCTGACGACGTTTCATGTTACTGAATGAATCTGGGATCTTGTGGCTGCGGTTGGAATGTCCAGTGCATTCTCCGTTGTGCATAAAAATGTAAGCTTGTAGTTTTTTTATAGCTTTTTACACGCCACATCCTACATAAAGCTACATAGTTGAATTTACTGTGCATATATACAATATATATGTCCATTTAGATTAGCTACTTAGCTGAAATACAAATGACTTGTCGTTGAGTCAGGTAACTGCGACAATCATTGTCAATATCTATATCATGAGTTCCGTTGATGAACCGTCGCAAGACCTGCGCATTCCCATTTATGTACCTATTGTAAATATAGTCTACAGCTTAAGCGCTAAGCTAGGTTCCGAGTCCGTAAGGAGTCGGTCTTATAACCGGGATTTTTTGTTCGTTTCAAGCTTGACGTGGGAAAATGTGCATGTGATGATTGGCACATACATTTTGTGTTCGTTCCAAGCTTGAAGCTTGAAGCTTGACGTGGGAACTCTGCACGTGATAATTGGCATACACATTTTGTGTTCGTCTCAAGCTTGATGTGGGTTTCTGCATGACAAAACCTTCTATGGTTCATTGGGAAGAAGGTGAGGAAAATTTTGTTTTTGTTTTTGTTTTTGTTTTGAGAATGTTAGTTGAGTGGTTTTGACTTGTCTTCAAAACTATTAATTTTATATTGTATCTGGTACATTATGTGTAAAAAAGGTACAGATTGTGGAGAAGGGAGAGCAAAAGGCAGGAGGTTTGCTGTATAGGGATATGTGTATATTAGAGAAGTAGGTACATTGTAACATATGATAGTATTGGTGTATGTCAAGTAATGTAGGTGATTAGTTAGGGAACGTTTCGTTGAATGAATGTCGATTTTAAAGAGAACGAGTGGACAGAAATGCTTGCATTTGGTATAGATCGAAAGAGGATGTTGAGGAGAATTTATATCCAAATTTGCGAAAGGTAGCGTCAAGAAATGCAGTCTGTACAGTGTTTACATTGCAAAATTTGAATTGTACACTGATTAAAAATACTTTGATGCGTGTTTTGATGCGATCAGAAAAGCTGTGCTTGATTTGATTTCGCGTTATCGTAGTGAGTGTGGTGAGTATTGCGACCGTGGGAAAATGCATTTTAACCTTCGGATTTCATGTTTTCTTCATTTCCTCTGTGATCCCTGCTGTGTACATTGTAAATCTGAGACGCTTCTAGTTGATTGAAAGGTGTAGAATTTGATGCTAAAAGATTTGGACAAGTTTTGGGTGAGAAATGGTATATTTTCCTCATGTCTTCGCATTTTTGACTGTCTTTTAGGAGATTTAAGTTGCTTTTGACAATTCTGATGTGTTTCTATGCTTGGATCGATTCGCATTTCATCCTGACTATGACTTGGTTGAATTGGTAAGTTATTATGGCACTGCTGATATGTTTTCATGCAGGAAAAAATCAATTTTAAAGCTCTGTTCACATACATAGTATTCCCTTGTTGTCATTAGGGTCTTTCAAAGTTGACATAATTTTTCCATTATTTGTTCCATTAAGTCATTTTTCCCGCCAAATTTCGATAATGGAACAAATAATTGGAAAGTTAATGGTCAACTTTGAAAGACCCTATTGTCATTCTTCCTTTATCTTAGAATACAAATAATATGATTTTAATGAGGCGTTATGTGCATTGCTTAGTCCCTTAACTAGCTGATCTACATCTTAAGTATTATGCAATCCAACTATGATATGAATATCCAAATGAGGCAGTTCAAAGATGCTTATTTTCAAGATTAAAAAAACAACTGTATGTTTTGCTAAGTGTGTAACTAAAATTCTATGACCTAAATACCATGCTATGAGTTTAGTAGATAATTGTAATATTCCAATAATGGACTCGGATATGCCATGCAGAGCAATGGCCCATACCCCCAAGTAACATATAAGAAAAATAAACGCGGGGGATCCGGAATCAGTGGAAATTTGGCGGTTTCAGGGATCATGACATTTATATGCAGTTCACACAATTGATCACACGATGACCTAAGCGCTCATCACATTCAACCAGGGGCACTCATCAAGGGTTCTCTTCAACCGTTTCAAAAGAACAAAGTACTGACAGGTTGAACGTGACAAAACTTGATCAAATTCTAAGGCTTCCGTGCCCGACTTATTTCATTTCCATGACTAACATTCAGTTCTCAGTAACCAGCCCTACACGAAGCGCTATGGTATATAGTAAGCGTTACAATTGAATCATGCAAGTCTTTGGCTGACCAAGTAGTCATGACCCTTCGGAACTTGCATAGCCAACTATAAGCATGGATCTTTTGCACTGACCGAGGTGTACTTTAATCAATCAAAATGCTGTGTTGTGGTTTGATTCCGGAAGCTATCAGATCTGTCACGTTGTCAGATACCAACGTAGTTGGCAAGGAACCACCTACAGTATATATCTCTGAAAATCTCTTCGGAATCGGTACAGCCCATTGTGGAGGTCTCCCTTGAGCTATCATATATCACTCCTCAGACCTCATTTTCGCTAGCTTCAACATTCTCCGTCGACCCCGTGTGTGAAAGTTCTATTCTTGGTTGACTCCAACATATCTTATAGAGATGGCGGGAGATAGCAGAGCCCTGTTTTCCGGTGGGCATATTAATAGGTTGCTGCCACATAAACATAGGCAGTTCTCTCTGTCGGATACTAATCTCCCTGAGATGACTACTACCCCACCAGCTCCTCCGACTGAAGACTCTCCTCGACAAATCTATAGCCGAGCTAGACCACCTTTCCGAGACATCTTCAGCAAGCATTCAGAATCTGCCGGATCTCCAGGGAGGAGCTCAGAAAGTCCCGCTTCACATTCCAGCCCGACTAACCTAGGTGTATCACCCCCACAAATTTTCAGTCCTTCCGCAAGGCACCTAACTTTCTTAAAGAGGGGAGATGGAAGTCCAAGACCCTGGCACTCTACACCACGGAAGAAGTGGGATGTTCCTAAAGAGCAAGCAGATAATTACCTCCAGACTCGAATTGTAAGCATCGGTTGTATCTTCCAAAGGATAATATATTGAAGTACTCCAGCGCATAGCACAAGCTGTGACACCAGTTCTAGATATTGCAGGTGATCTGGCACATGAAGCTCTGCTCATTGGGGTGGAGATTCTCCCTTTCGTTCCTGTAGCAGGGCTTGATGGAGCTGCCAAGATATTGCTAAACATCTGGGATGCCATCCAACAGGTTGATGTGAGTAATTCCCCTCTCTCTTTAGAGAACTATCTTAACATTATTCCAAAGTCCAACAGGTTGGCTTGCTTAAGGCTTGCAGAGCGTTGCGCAGACATTTTGGTTGCAGTTCGCGAAGAAATTGCTCTCATGGGAAATTCTGTGAAGCACGAATTGCAAATTCCATTGATAAAAATAAAAGAGTGTGTTCATCGCGAATATTCATTCGTTTTTCTAATGAATTATGTAGGACGTTCTTCGAAATTTATCTATTTCTCCAACGCCAGATACATCAGCCTTTCTTCAAGCGTTACTTAAAACGAGATGAGATGCTACAAGATATCATGAATTGCAACACTTTGCTTGCTGATTGCTTAGATCACTTCGACGTAAGTTTGATACAGATTTATAAAGCTTGGTGTGACTTACATATATTGTATGTAGCGATCTATCTTATTGCGCATCATGAATAAGTTCTCGTCAACCCCCCCAACATCCGCTGTAGAACCCCCTGAGCCCCTTATAAGGCAAGAAGATGAGCCAGGGAGTGCAGACCCGTTGGACGATTTGGCGATTGGGGTCATCAACTTCAAAACTGAGCCTGCCCCGGTGTCACTCACAGAAAATGAGATACGTGCAAACTTGCGCAAAACCTTATTCGACCAAAACGTACATGACCGAGCGAATGACCTAAATGACCTTCGGTCGCTGTTGAGATTAGCTGTGGAGACGGACAATGACGCAGATATGATAAAAATCCTGCAAATTGGGAAGGATGAGATGCCCGATGCCATCAAAACGCTACTTCGTGCCCTAGAAAAACACATCCAATCAGGTGTTAATCGTTCGAATCCAACATCTCCCCATGCGTCTCCACTATTTCGAGCTAATACTTGGCCGTCCGATCACTATAAAGAATGGAAACTCGATCTCCTCGACCGCGAGTTCATGGAAAAGCAGATTGATGCTCTCAAAAGACAGGTGACGGGACCACTCCCCAACCTTCCTAACTGGACCATAACCAAGTAAGTATATTTCCGTCATGATTCTCCGAGTTCATGAACATTTTCAGGTATGAACTAGATCTTAAGAATCAGATAGGAAGTGGATACTTTTCGAACGTATACAGAGCCACTTGGCGACAACGTGGTGGTATCACTGTAGCAGTGAAAGTTCTTAATGCATCAACTGTACAAGATGCTTTCACAAACGAAATTAGTGTCTGGAAAACGCTTCGACACACTAATCTACTCGAATTGTATGGGGCCAGCAGCGCTCAAAGCTCCATGCCATGGTTCCTAGTAAGCCCATATATGAAGAACGGCAATCTTTCCGACTACCTGAAACGTGTGAGTTGGATCAGTGGGGTGTATGATGTTACTTCAGTTCTTCTGGATGTGGATTGCCTCCGAATGATGTACGACATTACCAACGGAATGAGGTATTTGCATGAACATAGAATAGTCCATGGAGACCTTCGGGTACGTTATACTTGATCTATCCGACTCGGGTGTCTCACCGCTCTCTACTCCTAAAGGCAACGAATGTTCTGGTGGATGACCAAAAAACATGCCTTGTTGCAGATTTCGGTCAAAGCAAATTCCACGCTTCTATTAAGCACACAGACCCCCCACCACATCGTGAGTGTTACGACATTTTCATTAATATCAGCCCGCTGATGACTTTATTTAGATGCGTTGAGGTGGCAGGCTCCAGAACTCATGTCTGGACGATCGTTAAAAACGAAAGAGATCGATGTTTACGCTTTTGGCATAACATGCGTCGAAATCCTGACTATGGGAATAATTCCTTGGCCGACCCTCCAAGATGACGAGGTAAAGGGTGCCGTCCTGAGTCAGCATTTCATTCCATCTGTCTATGATTTCGAAACATTGAGTGCATTTTTTTCATAGAGGAATATGCTCGACCCCCATTTCCGGTAAAGACTGCTGAGTTATTGGGCGTGCATACCGTCATGCAAGATGCTTGGGCTGAATCTCCTGCTTCAAGATTGTCGTTCAAGAAACTGGCAAAAAGTTTAGCACACCTGCGCGGGAATTTCACTCCCACCAATATTGCAGATAACTCTCCACGTATTGTGGTATCGGAAGTTGATGCAGAACATGGTTCTCTGCCCCCACCAGATAGTGCACAGTCAACCCCAGGTACGTAGATAATCATTCCACAATAAGATACTACTTCACCCCTTACCCAAATCCTTAGCTGGTGCTTCTGGTAACCTGCTGCTGGATTTCCAAGACTCTGACCACAAGCGGAGGAATACGAGCCCAGCCATCTATAGCCAAGACCCCCAAATTCAGCCCAACTTCAACCACAGACAGAGTGTTCCATCGATTATGGAAAACATCACCGAGGTCGAAACTAAGCCGCAAGATCCTTCAAAGCACAGTGTGACAAGTGTTGCAAAGAACCCACGCGAAAGTCGTGATGAGTTCGTGTATCGAATGAGTCTAAAGCATGATTATCATCGCTCTTGTATGTTTAGATTGTCTTCCAGCTACGCAAAGTCCAATTAACATTGACTTATGATTTGTAGTATGTCTGCCTTTATGGACTCCAAGCATAGTTGAATTGGGAGATATAGGATATCTCTCTAAACCAAGCGGAAAATTCGTCAAATTATGCAATGCATTAGACCCTTTACGCTCTTCAGATGGTTTCCTGCAGGATGTTCTTCCTCTCTCCCGGTTTGGTAATGTGTTGACAGAACGACAAACATTGCATAAACGGACTATATCGACAAGAGGGTTGGAAGCTATGACGAGGATACTTTCGTTTGGCGATACTGTGACCTAGTAAGCTTTCATTTTAACTCAATGCTTATACCACGCATTAACAACCACCAAGTTCACCACCTCAGGCGAAAAATAGGTTTTCATTGTCCGACAACGAATCTTCTTTTATGGCACTTGAAAACAGCATACACCATTTCATGGAAGACTTGAAAGTATGCAAGAAGTGGTTCAGGTCATACTGGAAACATATTTTGGAGTTATATGCAGAGAAACATGTCCTGCAAAAAGAAGATTTAATAATGGGTTTGTGACATCTTCGATGATATATGCTCTATTCTTATCTTTTGTCACTCTTAGTTGTCGAGATGGTCGTTGCCAATGAATATGCTTTACTTGTCAACCATGGAACAAGTCCTGACCGCGATGTATGTTTTTAATCTTTTCAATGACATTTCTAGTTTCTCTAATTTATACAAGGTCCAATTCGATGTTTACGCTTCCCGTCACCCTGGTCAACCTTGGGGCACTTTCAATTTCCAATCAGTTTCTTCACCAAAACACGCCACAGGGAGTGTTACCACCATTCAACCTCCATCTATCACCACGAAAGTTTCTCTCATCGGCGACCCGAATCTGGCAGTGCTACTCGCCAGGCTTCGTTTCCAGCCTGACGTTCTGGAGCCAACATTACTTTAATCTATTAGACATAACCTTCCATCCACTGCCTATCAAATATTTATCGAAATCATCTTTCAAATGGACTGTTTAATGCACATATTCTGAATCATACCTTACAAGACATTATTTTCTTTTGCATTCTTGCATTATGCATCCAATATTTATTCAGTAATGACACTTTCAAACACCATAAATAATATTCTTCGTTGGAGGTCCGACTCGATATATTCAGCCAATTTCCTGTTCATTGATGTGTGCCCTCTCCAAAAATTCTACTCGTCATATTACTGTGAAATTCGGAGCATAATACATACACAACCTGCAAGTATTCATTGATAGCTGAAGGACACTTCAAGCTGCCTCTCATTCTATATCACCATATTCACCGGCCATAATTGTTATCCAAACTAATCTTCGCTCTCACTTCTCCTTCTTCCAATCTAATCCAGGTCTCCACAGCATGTGTCGGGGTTGGGGATGTGAAAAGCAAGTTGCGTACGCCATATCCCCAACCATCCCCGGTGTACCCGCCGTACCTACAGAGGAAAGGTCCAATGAGTGCACGGAGATAAGAAAGAGCATGAGAAGAAAAATACAAACCCGGAATGTTTGTCAAAGCAGAATATCACGTCCTTTGTTGGCTCGCGGGCACACCATTCATTACCGTGATCTGAGTCAGTTTAAATCGGTGGAACAAAAGCCCGATACAATTACAGAGGCCTACCATGTCCGGAAATGACAGCATGGAGATTTTTGATATTTTCATTCAAGGAATCCCAGAATGGACCATCTTTTCCGAGGGAAGTTGAATTTGTTGTCGCCTGAGTTGACCCAGAACCGAGCTCGTCCGCTGAAACAAATATCACAAACTGTTGCTTATCTGGGAAGCGTATGCAAATACCATTTAAACCGGGATCCTTATCACTATCAAGGTTTTCTTGCAGTGCTTGGACAGTATGTCTATTGAAGAAACATTATTAACTTAATGCATCCGAACTTAATTTAGGTTAACCTACGGAGGAATGTGAACAAACGCCAGAGCTCCTCTGTGTGATGCTGGTCCCCAAGCTTTCTCCATCGCATTGCTTTCGCTTTCGATCCACTTGGCGACGGAATCATCGACCCAATCTGGCATGGGGACTGAATTTGCTCCAGGTGAGAACCCGCCTATGTCATATTATATATAATGGTTAGGTAAAGATTGCAAATCTCGTACCCCGCGAATCGAAGAACCACAAAATGAGAACAGGTGATTTATCTGAGAGAAATGCAGGTAAATTTCAATTTTACGATGTCTATATGGTATTCCATTTACCAGTCTTCTTCTCATAAACCTGTTACCGCTAATATCAGCCTCGTAGGCCAACTAGACTAGCACAGAAATTCTTATGCTTACAGGTATCCAATAGTTTCCCGGTCCACCTTCTCCACCTACTCCAGGTGGAGCTACGAGGGTGTAACTTAATGGAGCCACTTTCTGCTCACGAAGGATTTCCTGAAGGTGGGTAATATTTGCTTGGTTATCATGGTTCTAAATGATTGTCAAATAAGTTTGAGAATATAGACTTCCAGGTTGAACTACTTACTCCATGAGTTGAAGAAAACGGTATCTTCGCAACGTTAAGTGGCTTCACGATTTCATCGATAAGTGTCGTGGCGTTTTCCTTGAAGGTATCTAAATAGAGTATATTATTCATACGGTGAGTATATGAAAACTGTATATGAAAACTCACTTTCTCCTGTGATGAGGTCACCATTGAGAACCCTAAGTGTTTATGTCAGATCCAAATTTACCTTGATAGCCCTGGAAGGACCTACACAAAATCCGGTTTTTCGTCACCCAGAACCCTCTTCATCACACGAGTACTGTTAGAATCCTGTATCGGCCCCCAGACATCCCAGGGGTTTTCACCATAGTGCAGGTCCGAGAATACAGTCAATTTGAATGTGCCATCAGGACGGAACGTAATGCGTGGTTTCCCAGGATGGGGATTGAGGTCTTGACTGGATTGCAGTAACAATTCTGCTATAGACAAGCGTTACCTATCAATTCGAAAGGGATGATCGAAGTAAACATACGGATTGGAGCCGCTTGCGATTGAGGCAATACCAAAAGAAGAATGGCGAATACGTGCCACATGATGTCGTATCTAACGCTGCCCAAGATATAGCAAATAATTCGTACGAGCGGCCGAGTGAAAGGAGCCAGAACACGACCACCTCCTGTGAATCACAATAATGAAACACTGGCGTTTAAATCCTGAAGCAGTTGATTCTAGAACACCTATGAACGTATATAATACACGTGCATGTGTGCCATGAGGATGGGGAGGTCAATGATGATAAGAATAGGTGTCTTCTCGAAGTCAAGGTGCTGGCAGTGAATTGTGCGAGTGTGCTTGAATGTTTTGTGGAGTAGCGTTCGCACGTTCTCTCTTCTGCGAACGGCCCGGTGGTACCAGTACAGACTAACTTCTTTTGGACCCACAAATGTTATAACGATAACCTCAGAACGTTGCAACTGACGGTCATATGCGTCCTACTATAATCCTATACTTGAAAAGAAAGGACTACAGTAATGCTAGATTTCTGAGCTCTGTTGTTACACGTGCGTTGTATTTCCTGGACATAACGACATCAAACATTCAAGATATATTCTTATCGTCGCAGGGTGAACTTAACGAAGTTGTCTCTCCTGTCAAGAAACCCAGCTACTACTGGTAGCTGGGCTCCTTGACAAGAGTTCTCACACCACGTCGTCTATCTGAACGTAAGCCGAAGTTCTGCTGTTTCTGGCTCCACTAACTATAAGCTGATTTTGAAAAGATGCGCGATAAGTTATAACGTATTTTTTCTTGGCAGGCTGCACAGTGCAAGGTGTGCAATGTGAATAGATTCTCATAATTCTGTGTTATTGCCGTTTCTCAAGAATGGTGTATGACTTCCGCGCTATTGATTTAACCTTTTACGGCTCAATGCCTTCTTATGCTCAAAAATCTTAGATTTTAAGGCATCAAATACCATGGAGCTCCTCATAGAACAATTAGCAGTGTAAAAATTATTATCTCAAGTACTCGAGTATAAATAAATAGTTCTTTGATGTTCGGTCACGTGCGCACCATTACTCGAGTAATGCTCGCAAATAGTCTGTAATTTCGCAGCTACGAGCATGAACATTACGGATTGCGCATTGAACGTACAACACTTAGCTGAGCGCGCACTCTCGCAGGCTCTCTATCAATGAAAACCGACAGCCTGGCAAGTTGGACAGGCAAACAAGACGTGTCAGATAGTGGGCAGCATCGACAATACCATGGCCTATCATCAAAGTCGCAACATGTGGCACACCGCTACGTCCCCGCCGAAGCACCCGATATTTCACGAATTCCCACTAGTAGTCTGGCGGATAGTTGGGGTATGGGGCTACTCCAAAATCCTGTTGTGCAGGACGGTTTGAAAAAAGGGAGGGTTGACACAGATAAGCATCTGAATGTACGTTGAAGTGTTTCGCGTTTTCTGTAAATCTTACGAGATGCCTCGCGTCTGATCTCAGGCTTACGTGCCAGGAGAGCTGATGTATCCGTCTGCCAGTGCAGAAACGAGTGCCGCTGCGAAACCCATGAACAATGCGGGTAAATATCCTCAGGTAGCTTATTACCTCATTATATTTAGCTTAAGTTGTCTAAAATTTTATAATCAGGATATTCAATTTCCATCTAGCTCTCACAAAGATGTGATACGCATCACTGGCAAGACGAGGCACAAGATTAGCGACCAACTTCTGATTACTAAATCTTGTCCATCTGGTTCGAAATATGGCAATAAGAAACCTATCAAGCACAAAATTGATGATACAATGGATGTAATCATAATATCGGATGATGACGACGACGACGACAATGGAAAGTTTAACGATGTAAACGAAGTACTGGTGAGCCGAGTGCTTGTGATCATACACAATAACAAATATTGAAAACTTTCCAGAGCCATTCTCCGCAAGGAGTAAATAACCACACTTCTATCTCCTACAAGGTGAATTTAAACTCATCATTACTGGCCTTATAAGATTAAAGTTCCCGTCGGTCGCTTACTAACGAGTAAACTGCTTCCATAGAATCAAAATATCAAATTACCTCGTCGCCATGCAAATTCATCCCTCATCAAAACCTCAGAGCCTAGGTCGGTGCATACTGTCCATGAGTTGTTTACTCCTCCGCGGTCCCCTTCTATCCAAATAATGGAAGTATCCCCGGCACTTCGTAGAACCCGAAAAAGAATAACTTTCTCTTGTGTGCTCATTCCCCCTTTACCAGACGGGCATTCCAAGTCAGATTATCGACCGTTTCTGTCATCCACACCGGAAATCCGCCGGCATGGGTCCGTCCTCCATTATTCGGATCTACAAACGGCCCTTCAGGCATCTTTGCGACATAATGCATTCATATCTCTGCCTGTAGCTGAAGAGCCACCGAAAAATAAGGCAGCCCTAGCTCTGGGATTGACTGAGATGCAACAAGGCCAAAATGAAAAACAAATACAGAAACGTCGAGTACAAGAACTGGACGGTGGTCCGTACGATTCAAGAAAAAGACAAAGGACGGAAGGTCCAGAACTTGAGGGCTCGCGTACAAGTTCTAGCGGAATTCTTGCTATCAAACAAAACACACCCCAGCATGAGGATTTCAATTTCGGTGACGGCCTGTTTCAGCTGTTCATGTTTGGTCCCCCGGAGGCGAACCCTCAAATTCTTGATCTCAATACCAGATTCATTCGAAATAAACTTCTTGAGTCCTTCAATAAGGATAGCACAAGCGTAAATAGCATGCATAGCATTGTGAAGGGAAGCCGTATTGAACCACGCGATGAAGTTAATTTACCATCTTGGGCACACAAGGGGAACGGATTGCTCCAAGAGGATATCGATAATGAAGATAACGTCACGATCAACGAAGCAACAGATGATGGTTGGGATAGTGGAAGTTGTGCAGCAACTCCAGAGATACCCGAAAGTCTTCAACATAGTGGTGCACATAACAAGGTCACAATAGCGGAGTTAAAGGAGGGGAAGAAAAGAAGCAGTAGCTCTCTTCTGCAAGAAGACGGAGTGATTGATACCCCGGTGTGTTCGATATGTATGATGTTTTGCTTATAGATTGTACTAACTTTTCAAAGCATGTTGCGAATAACCAGAGTCTCGTTTGTGATTTACCTGAAACCCCGAATTCTAACACAGAAGTGGTACCACAACCACCAGAGAATGTTGAGGCTCCAAAACTGTCGCTGAAGGCCCTTGGGAAGCGTAAAGATATTCACACCACAACTGAAGTGACGCCCTCACCTCTGAATAACATCGTACCATGGCCCACACTGTTAGATTCTCAAACAAATTTTGAACATACCCCCAAAACGGACATAGCTCAATATCTCCAATTAGCCGCGACTGATTCATCCCCAACTCGTCAAAACATTGATACAAATCCATACGACAGTATACCAAATCTTGCCTCCAATGTCTATCACGTTCCCACCAACATATACGACAATTTTAATGTACAAACCAAAGACCCATCCCTTGACATCTTCCTAACTGATAGTTCTGCAACTATTTTCAACGAGGGCATTTCACCCGAGGCAGGCATTCCAACTAATTTATTCGATGAAGAACATACCAATTTATGGGCCGGGCCCTTGATAGGCGATATCGAGCCAGACACACTTTATGACACCATTGACCCCACAATGCTTGGGGGAAACGAGGACATTCTTATTGGGGAAGAATATAATGTGTCTCCAGCTCCTCCATCACCCCATGAATCGATCATTTCGCAAGGATACCATTCTGGATCTTCTGAATCTTTGGATTCGTCTGCTAGTACATCATCGTCGATGGCATTGATGTCACCAACAAGAACTACGGCCGTAGGTGATCGATCAGCGGAGATCTCGGGTAGACGACATTCGCGTCCCAAAAAACTGCGCTTCACATCTGACATGGTTCCTGTGGAAGACGAAGATAACTCGGGATCCGAGTGGACATCCAACAGCGACAAGGGAAGTCGGCCTACGAAAATCACCATAAAGAAACCTCTCCAGTACAGAAATGTTTCACCACGAGAAGCAACTCCTGCCAGTGCAAACGAGCAGTCAGAGACGTCGAAGCCACGAAGTGCTCGCAAAATTTCGCGAAGGACAGATTGGCCTTGTGGAAAAGAACGCCATTTTTGCCACCATTGCCGGACGGGTAGCTATAGACTTAAGATGCTTTGCCACCAATGCCCCAAGAGATATTGCGTTCGTTGTGTTGCAGTCAGGTTTGTCAGTATATAATTTTTATATCTGATAATAACGTACTCGTTATTTAGGTACCCGGAAATACTTTTCAACGCTTCATTGCGGGATTTCCTGTGTCCTGCATGCAAGAACAAATGCAAATGCGACTTATGTTGTCGACGTCGAGGTGAAGTATATATCTCTTCTCGACCCAAGCAAAAAGAAACCGCAAATGATAAACAACAAAGTACTTCTCAATATTCCACTCGACAAACGCATCCTCGCCAAAACGATTCCTCTCAAACCTCCTCCACTACGCCGCCTGGTCCAACCCCACAACCTATAGCGTCCATCGAACCTGCCAAGTACTGGGGAGCGGTCTATGACATTACAGGTAAGAAAGTCGCCTTAGCATATATAGGTGTCGACGGGCGAGAAGATACAGTAATCGCATTGCCAGCTATGGGTCCCCCTCCCATAACCCCTAAGAAGAAGAAGCAAAAAATGTTTGTTGGTGCTCTACGTACTTCGTGGGGCTGCGGGCCGCATGACGTGATAGAAGAAGTAGAAAGTGAGATAGGCAGAAGTAAAACGAAGAAACGGAAGCAGAACAAAAGCAACCTACAGAGGGTTTTCATTGGTGACCCTGCATTGCTGTACATGCCCGTTTTGCCTAATCAAAAGGCTAAGGCGACTATCCATGATGTCGATCCCTGGATGGATGTATTCGGAGGTTCCTCGCTATCTTCACTGTCGGACAGCAATGAATCGGAAGTCCGGATTAGCGACGTTGATGACGGTAGGTCATTCCAAGTAGAGAAGAATTTGATGTTCTGGCTGAAAACGTAATTCTAGTGAAAGAATTTTCCCCGAATATGCTTGACGACTCTGACGTCGCTCGCGCCATTGCTCTCGCTCTAGGTGCCCTGCAAGCGTAACCCAGATTTGTCGGCTTGTGGTGCCACTGCTGAAATCTATGATTGAGATGTCGCACAAGCCTTACCCCAACTATTGAAGATTATATATAATGACTACTATGAATTCTAAAGCTGTATATTGTTTAGTAAAGCTTCAGTGTGGTAACTGATGTCCAATAATTTTTGACAAATTATACTCGATACCAAACGTTTGCAGGCTGCGGCTTCCATGGCAACTTGGTCACTTACTTTCAACTTGTGTGCATGGAGCAAGAACTAGACTTCGTGCGGGCGCGGCATTGATTGCCCTTCGTGTTTTTCGAGTTATAGACGTACGTATTTCTGACAGTAATGCTAAATATGACTACTTTTTCTAACAACCGTCAAGGGGCTAGTCACAAAGTTCTAGTTTAATATAGATATGCAACCAGGCTCTGAGCAGTCAGCGTTGCTAATATCATGATGCCATCAGAAACATGAGAATTTCATAACTATAACATGTGGATCGGTCATAGTTAACGGTGAGTATCGTCCACCATGAGACTTTGCCTTTAAGGTGTAACTGGTGGTGCTCACTCCACTCATCAATAGAAGCATCATTGTCCTGATCTGTTGTATTCTTCTTAGCGTTGACCTCGGACTAAGAAATAGAGAAGGCTAAGCGTAATGTCTTGTCAGCAATGTCGAAGCGAGGAAAAATCAGTATAAAAAGGCCAGGCAAAGGTTGAGAAAAGACTATCGAAACATAGTGCTACCGATTCGAAACACATCTAAAGCAATGCAATTCCGACTACTCTCTCTTGTCCTCTCCTCCCTTGCACTCGCGGGTTACGTCGCGTCGAACCCAGTAACTCCAACCTTGGGTAAGCTTCATCACTGCCAAACTAGGGGATAATGCTTGATGGTCACCGCCTTTCTGCAGAGTCCATCTGTGATGGTGGTCTTACCACTTTGGACGAGACATACATCGGCCAGGACAAGAATGTGAAATTGGAACACATCAGCTGCAAGTCAGCAGAGCATGTAGCTAGGTCGTTGTTTGACAAACGCCAGGAATTGGTCTGTGGAGCAGCTTGTATGTCAAAAGAATATTGCCCGTGACTTTGACTGAATAGTAGTATAGGCACGACCAACTGTTTCTTACCTGCTGGAGGAGGACCAAACCCAAATGACTGCCACGTTATTGCCGACGCTTTACGCTTTGATGCTCAGAATACTGGTGAATAATTCTTCATTATTCTCATCAGTGACAGTCTGAATAGATTCTGGATTAGGTGCATTGTTCCAGATTGGCACAGGGGTGAGTATAAAAACAACGTATTGGTAACAAATATTTATCCATCCACTCTTTTGCAGACGAACAATACCCTCTCGCTCTCCTTCCGGACCTGCAGGAGCTTCTTCTTGAACCAAGATATAGCCCCTCTGACATACTGTCGCTTAGACTTTGTTTGTAGACCCATTTTAGTAAAAAAACTTGATACTAACTTGAAGATTTTAGGCGGACGTCATTGATTTCGTTGCTCCAAACTGTCAAGCCACGCAGAACGCACATGGTGGTAATTGTGTTGCAAATGATCAGAGATGGTTCGTTCAGTACGTATCACTCTAACCTAATCGTTCGAGATAGGATTGTTGACTGATTCAATATTGCAGAGTACAAAGCGCGTAGGCTCAGCCTGGGAACGTTTGTCTTTTACAATCTCTATTTTTGTCGGACAATGATATACTTAAAAATAAAATTGCATGTGCATGATTGATCAATCCGAATTCTCAATAACGTTAAGAAAATGTACATATTAAAGTGTAGTTTAATTGATCATTATTCTACAAATCAGAACGGCTCTAATCGCAAGGAATTCAACTCCCCTGCCAATTGAGATATCGTGATCAAGCTGGTTTGCGTTGGTGTTTTGAATGTCGAATCTTATTGATATTGATATCTGGTTTATGTGGCCGGGGAGTCAATGACAAATACCCTTCCAGTGATTCTTTGTGTCGTCCAACCGGTGTTGAATACTTTGCGTACAGGACATCAAAACTTCGAAAGAATTCCTGACTGATGTCTCACTAAGCCATTCCTGGAGACATTCGCAAAGTATACAGGCGCATATGCGCATTCTTTTGTCCAACCTCAAGGCCTCAAGCTCAAGACCTGAGGTACAAGTTTGTCTTGTGCAAGCGTAAAATCTGTGAATTTTCCATCCTTTAAAAAAATTGAATGGGGCCGCAATGCGAACGCAGCATTAGATGCCCTTCATGGTTTTTGGGTTGTAGAAGTAACACTCTCTTGATCCTAAATATAGCTATTTTTTATGACAACCACCAGGGTGGTACCAGTCCCAGAATTCAAGGATGACCTACATGTGCAACTGAAACTCTGTAGCATTCATTGTCGCTGATGTGATGCCATCAAGAACCGTTAGCTAACAATAACGTGTGTGCCGATTATAATTAACTAATAACGGTGAACATTGTCCACCATGAGACTTTGCGGTCTGACCGGGGCAACCGCTCTACTCATTACCAGGCTCCCCCTGTATTCTTCCTTAGCGCTTAGCGTTGACCTCGGAAAATGAACCAGAGAAGGCTTCCAGAAGTGATGTTCGGGGATGCAGGGTCCAGGTGACCATCTTCAGAGAGAGGAACAATTGGTATAAAAGGCCTAGCAAAAGCTGAGGGAGGAATCAGACCATCGAAACCTACCAACGATTTGAAAGTCATCTCAAGCAATGCAATTCCGACTACTCTCTCTTGTCCTCCCTTCCCTTGCACTCGCGGGTTACGTCGCGTCGAACCCAGTAACTCCAACCTTGGGTAAGCTGCATCAGTGCGAACTAGGGGATAATGCTTGATAGTTACCGTCTTTCTACAGAGTCCATCTGTGATGGTGGTCTTACCACTTTGGACGAGACATACATCGGCCAGGACAAGAATGTGAAATTGGAACACATCAGCTGCAAGTCAGCAGAGCATGTAGCTAGGTCGTTGCTTGACAAACGCCAGGCTAACGTCTGTGGAGCACCCTGTATGTCAAATACAAGCCTGCCCATACCTTTGACTGAATAGTAGTATAGGCACGACCAACTGTTTCTTACCTGCTGGAGGAGGACCAAACCCGAATGATTGTCACGTTATTGCCGATGCTTTGCGCTTTGAAAGCCAGAATACTGGTGAATTGCTTCTTCTAATCCAATAAACGGGAATCTGAACGGGTTTTGTATTAGGCGCATTGTTCCAAGTCGGCACAGGGGTAAACTTACAAACACTTTTTTTTTTGGTGAACCTCAACTTTTTTCCAGACAAACAATATCCTCTCGCTCTCCTTCCGGAGCTGCACAAGTTTCTTCCTGAACCAGGATATCAACCCTTTGACATACTGTCGCTTGGACTTTGTTTGTACCCTCTGTATCTGGGGAAAATTTCATATTAACTTTGAAATACTTAGGCCGACGTCATTGATTTTGTGGCCCCGAACTGTCAAGCCACGCAGAACGCGCATGGTGGTAACTGTGTTGCAAATGATCAGAGATGGTTCATTCAGTACGTGTCATTCTAACTCCTAACCTGATCGATCAGTACAGGATTACTGATTGATCAATATTGCAGAGTACAGACGGCATGATAGAATAGTATTCAAATCCAAACGTTGTTTTGTATCTATCGCTCAACAAATGTTACGTACAAATTCAATGCCATGATTGAGGTCAAATAAAGAAGTGAAGAAAATTTACATGTTGTTCGAATATGAGTTATTTGCTTGTTGTCATCCTATAAATCAAGTAGGATGTTTTAATGCAAGGAAATTCGTCATATTTACTGCCACCCAATGGTGATATCGTGATTGAGGTTTGCATTGATATTCTGAATGACGAGTTTGTCCTGTGCCGGCATAAAGCTAAAATCTTTGACTTTCTCGCTATTCAAAGTGACAAAATGGGGTCGTGAAGTAACACCAAGCAAAGTGACGTCTCGCAACTTTTGTTGTATATCAAAGGAACCTTCGCCTGTTATATGAACCCTGTTCCTTGTAGCCGATATTGAAAGTATTTTCCGGGGGCCGGGCGGATCACTGATACCATCGTCAACATATGCATTCCCGAAAGCGTGGCCAGTTGACGATTGCGAGACAAGCAAGGAGTAAGGGCCTTGGCGAGTTTCTTCGACAGTATAAGCCGGTTCGGCGTGTAATAGGATGGCCGAGCCATCCCGTACATGAGCATTTATGTGGCCCAGTGGAGCGGAAAGTTGTGTGGTGGTGCCTGCTGCAGCTTTGACTACATCATGGGTATACCAATCACGCCAGATTGATTTCCCTCTGCCAGGGAATATACCTATATGCATACATTCAGGTTATTCGGATATTGAGATCTTCATCTATCTCACTATTCACTGTTGTCACATTTGGCTCCAATACTGGGGTCACCAGAATATCCCGGCCAACCATAAATTGTGCGTCAACTCCAAACAACTCTGGTTCATTCGGGAATTCAAAGAAAAGGGCTCGCACTGGAGGAGTCCCACTGGTGGAAGCATTGGCAAAAAGGGTATACTGGCTAACGTTAATAGGATAATCGGTATAATTGAAGGGAGCATTCTCACCCAATATGGCAAAAGGGAGTAACGCGTAGATATCGCGCTGCGCGATGCATTTGCTACGCTGTCCCACCGATATGGCTCTTGTGAAATTGCACCTTTAATATTGTGATTACGATAGAATGGAGTAAACGAAGACAACTGCATCCAGCGATTACACAGCTCTTCATCAGTGTTTCCATCTATAAGTACGTTGTAGAATCATGATAAGACCACCAGTGTGATTATAACTCACTGAAACCACATGTATCAGCTCCTACGAAAGGAATTTGGAACAACTGGAATTGGAGCACACCCTATTTTTCATTTGATCATTAGTCCAAAGTTTCAATCGGATACCCATGGTTCAACTCACAGCCAAATTGTAACGAAGATAAGCCCACAAACTGAAATTATCGCCAAGCTGATCAGAATGGTTTGTCAGCGTTGCTAAGCATCTTTTTGGGAACTTGAGCATTTTTACCCAATGGCCAGTCCATCTTCCTGATGATGGGAATGTGGACCGACTTATTAAAAATGGTCGTTTTCCTGGTAAAATTTCTTGCACAGCTAAGTGTGTCGCTTTCTCTTCCATCAAACCCCAAAGATTGTGGACATCTAATTCGGCTTGTCCTCCTGCGTGTGAAGCGTTGGTAGCCAAGGCATGGATTGACAACCGACCATTTCCTAGTGTTTTGGAAGAAAAGTAAATTTAAAATTTTCCAATGAGGTACCATCAACGCCCTGACCGTTGTGAATAGCATAAGGGGGGGAATTGAGGTTTACGTTCTTCTGCTGACCAGCACCTATCCCTCTTTTGCTCAGTGCAAGGGACGATTCCGGCGTTTCGGGTTGGCATGTTATTTTCCCATCGATGGTTATGTTACCACTCGGCCCTGAAATAGCTGCATCGTAACTATGTATGTTCGATCAGCAATTGTTTCTCCAACACATCAAGAAGATATCACCATTCTGGATAGTCTGAAACCGAGATGCATATCAAGATTTCGCTCTAAGACATACCAGGAATGTTAATATTGCGTACCAAGCACTGGATTCCCTGGTTCTCCCGGAAGGAGGAAAGGAACGCTTGTGTTTGAAAGATCAGCTCCTGTCCCGCTAGAGGGAGATTTTTACTCAGCTGTTCTGATTGATATATGTGAAATAAAGCAACCACAAACCATGACCCATCACAAAATGAACTGGCTTCATTCATGTCCAGCCATATTCCCGAAAATTCAATACCTGACTGGCTCCAGTTGCGCAAAGCCTCGGTCCACCACCTTTGTGTGTTTTGACCAAACCAATCAGGGAAGACCTTTGATATAACAATATAGGAATAAGTCAGGACTTATTACCGCTGAAGAATCGCGTACAGTGTACCCCGGCCAGACTTGTCCGATATACTCTGTTCCATCAGGGTTTGTAATAAAAGCACGCCTAAAGTAACGCAAAGATAGTCAATTGTGGTAACCGGCCATCAAGCATTCCCAATTGAAAAGAATGGAACAAAAATTACTTACTCTTCGACGCCTTTCAGATAAGGGTCATACTAAAGGATATAAAAACGGAATCAATATAAAAAGCTTATTCGACTCTTGTCCAAAATTTTGGGCATTTTAGAGCAATGTGCACATACAGCATCGGTAGCATTGACTGATTTCGCGATCGCAGCATCCACAATTGGGATATCTGATTGAGATATGATCAGCTGATGTGTTCAGATTTAAGTACAGCCGATCAGAACTTGCATTTTTGATTATCCTGAGCCTTTGAGTCAAAGTCAGCAATTGTTTGGAACAATGTATCAAAAATAGTGACACACTAGCTCCCTGATAAACAGTTGTACATCCTTTACAGGGAAACTGACAGGATCTGACGTGAAGTCCCGCACCGCATGGTATAGATCAATGTCATTCCACATCACTGGCTTCCTGATGAGAATGATTTCATGTCAGAAGGGTGTGAAATGTTTACCTTCAAGTGGGATATTTGCCTGTCGCATTTTGGTGACTTGTTCACGGGTCTCTGCAAGATCTTTGTATCCCCACCTGGAAGGGATAACGGAATCAGCTTG
Source organism: Floccularia luteovirens (assembly GCA_009739215.1). Lineage (NCBI taxonomy): Eukaryota > Fungi > Basidiomycota > Agaricomycetes > Agaricales > Squamanitaceae > Floccularia > Floccularia luteovirens. The sequence continues at coordinate 944,314 of VSJF01000009.1, forward strand.
ATGATGATCATTCTTGGCACGTATGGTCCTAATTGTCACGATTGATCGTCACACTGACCGGCAAAGATGGAACCCAAAGCCCCATGCAGGCTGCCAGGCAGGGAATCCTATGAGTTCACCGTACTGTTCTATGACATCGATAGGCGAAGGACCCGAGAAGAAGTAGAAATCTAGAACACCCCCTATCATTCGATATTCGATGAAAGAAACGTCTGAATCTGGAGGGGTGAAAAGCATGATATCGCCCCCAGCGGCACTGTAGAATGACCATTACTATGACGAATGGAATTTACATCGTGTATCTCGCGTACCTAAGTAAGAATACACCATGTGATTGAGAGTTGCCCGTATCATTATCGAACCGGTGTTCGAGATATAGAGGATGTGAACCATAGCTAACACGTGACGTGGTGTTAAAGAGGGTAAAGATCCATTAGCAAAAAGGAATGAAACACACATATTCTCGTCGACTGGATCAGCGATGTCTCTTGCCCACATGGTTTGGATAGTACCTCCATCGGGCCCAATATTTCTCCGAAAACCAGAGCTGGCAACCACTTCCCCAAGTCCATAGATGTTGGTATTGCGGGGTAAAGCAGATGCTACCTGATAAATGAAGGACAGGATTAGGTCACGTTTGATGAAATCTGTGGTAAAAGGTACGTACTTGGAGGTATTGATCCTCGAAGACAAGTGGAAACCCATCAAATGCTGTTGTCTCATCGCTTGCAATAATAGGTCCAATAGGTGTCTTCGGCAATGAGGCAATTCTCGTATCAAATAGGGGGTTTGCATTTGGTTGGGACCGTCTGGTGATCCAGAACGCAAATGGAGTTGACTCATAGTTGAAGACTAAGTCGGATGCTCCTTTAAATGATTTTTTTGGAGGTGGTGGGCGTTGAACCACGGTCTGTGGTATTGTGTATTGCTTATCCTCGGTATCGAATATGTTAACATGAAGGCTGACAAGGATCATTGAGCATACATGTTGTGGAGTTTAGTTGGACATACCGGGTAGCGCTCTCGTATGTCACTTGTATGGTAAGATCAGAAATGTCATGACCAAAAGCGTTACAACCATGACCTCTCAAACTCAAACGTGCACTAAGGCCTGTTTTCGTTTCCTCCAAAGACCTCAATGTGTATCCTGTTTGGAATTCAATATAAGCATCTAGGCGATGCGCCTCTTGAATACATACCGGGGCAAGCAGAGATGCCATTGGAGTTGCTGTTAACTTCTAATATATCATTGGGTATTTCCGGGAGAAGTAACAGTTGAGGCGAGAGTAAGCGTTCTGGTAAAGCGAACGAATACCGCGAACAAACAATACAAGTCCCCACTAGAGCCTGCAAGAGAGTAGCGCGGTGCATTGCAAGATGGGTGGCGGAGCGAGCGACCGGGCAATATTTTGAAATAAAAGCATATGCGTATTGTTTATCAGAAATTACATATAAATAGCGTTACGAACTCGAACTTTGATACTCACCCGCTCTATACCAGATACACATGTTATTTTTCTGACTGTCTCTGCTCCATGAGATCCGGAAGGTCATGCCACACAGTTTGCAGTCAGCTGTCTAACTCATATCGGAGATAGAAGAGCACTAGAGCTCCAAGCCCCAAAAAATGCAACTTTTTTCTTCAGCATGTAACCTCACACATTATCGACGGCAGGGCTCAAAACGTGCTTTGTTTTCTAGAAGCATTACGGTACTGTGCTACTGCATTAGACTGACATGTGCATGTAACTGCTCGTTCTCAGGCATCAAGGCCTCAAGGTTAATTTGTAAGTTAGTTTAGTCAACCCAGTTGGGTATATCGGAGCGTTCATGAGACGAAGCATCGCGCTCAGGAGGAAGGTTCGACGGAGCTTTTACAGTAACAATTAATTCATATCCCAATGCAAACCTTCAGGGAACCGGTATTTGATAGCGCTATGTACGTATCTGCTAAACATGTTGGGGGAACAAAAACAAGAAAACCAGAAATTAGGCCAAACAGGGTTTTTGTCATTTCATATGCCACCCGTGTTCCTGTTACACATACCAGGTATCTGCGGAGCTCACACCTGCTGGTAATGAGAGATATAGATACCGCTCATTTACAACTTTGACAAAAAGTCACGTGACCATTCTAAGATCTCGCGTTTCTACTCGGGAAAGTTCAATTTGAATACACGACCCCCGCGTAAACGTTGCTTTTGAACGCCACTTACGCTTTCTTCAAGTGCAAGTCACTGGAAGTACCTACTATGAACGGGCGCAATAAAGCCTCAATCGATCAAGAGTTATTCGTGCTTGAGGCACAGCTCGAAATCCTTCGCAAACGTGAGAACGAATACAACATCCTACTCGCAGATATTCAAAGGACAAAGGATACCATTACCGATGAGAGAAAGCAACTAGAGACTAAACAACGAGACCTGAAGGCACGGATGGAGCCTATTAATTGGCTCCCCCCAGAATTGCTCCTTCAAATATTTCAGGAACTTGACTATTCCGCGGCTGAAGGTCTTTCTTCCTTGCTTCTCCGTTCCTCCGTGGTTCTCTCGCACGTCTGCAAACACTGGCGTACCCTTACACTCGGGAATCCTTTGTTGTGGACAAGCTTGACATACCAGGGAAGCGTTTGGAATCCAACAGCGGCCCAAGTTTTCTTGGAGAGGTCGGGTTTGGCGTTATTAAGCATAACGTTTCGTGGCTCAGCAAATGTTCTTACGCATGAAGAGACCAGAAGGGTGAGGATGATGTTACAAGACTTGGCGCCCCAGCTTTCCCGTGTCGAATCATTCAATATACATTCCACAAGCCCTGATGCCATGATGAAGGTTCTGAGATTGTTTAATGACCCGTCGTGTAATTTCGCGGAGCTGAGATCGGTTGTACTTTCTGTTATGTCCCCAGATCCAATGCCAGGCCATTCGAGAGCTATAACTACTAAGTTTGTCTCTTTTAGAGACGAAGACCCTGCAATAGCGGAGAGGCCGCTTTGGACCAAGCTAAGGCGGCTGAAACTTCGACAACTCCCTCTTCTCAATTTTCCTACTGAATTTCTATCGAACCTTCGATGTCTACAACTCACCTATCCTCCAACAAAAAGAGTAGTCACCCTTAGAGTGCATTATTTCTTGCTTCTACGCATGTCTTCATTGCTCCAACTTCTTACATTAACCCCTCTACTGGAGGAACTTAACTTGGAAAACACTGTTCCATTTTTCGACACAATCCTCCCGACGTCACCCGAAGAATTAGACGGTAACATTGTTGACGAAAAAAAAGTCGTGCGACCAGTTAAGCTTAGCCATCTCAGATCCATAGACTGGAGCTTTCCCTTTCCACCTGATGTACATCGGCTATTGTCATTTCTTGATACCCCAATGCTTGAGAACCTGGACCTTTGGGTCGAAGAGTTTCCAGGAAAACGCGCGGACATTGCCCACATTCGTGGATATAACGCTTTTTCACCATGGGAAGGGCTCTCTGTCCATGATGCTATTATTTTCCCATCTCTTCGTGACCTCTCTCTCCAAAGCTCTGGTGATGATGCGACATGTTCAGTACTCAGAAGATTTGTATTCCCTAGTTTGGAAAAGCTAGAAATTACAAATGCTGCGAGGATTTCTCGAGCAATGAATGGACCAGTGTCAACCCTGCCTGTCTTTCCTCGCTTGGAGTCTATATTCCGAGATCCCCGTCTGCCTCTCCTGACTCATCTCACGCTGTCCCATTTCCAAATCTCGCCGGAACACGGGCGAGTTGAGGCACTATTGGGGTACATGCCAATCCTCACATCGTTGTCGTTCGACGCATGCATAGGTGTGGGAATTTTGATGGAAGGTCTTCAAGAGAAGGTTGTCGGAACCATTAAGAGGCATGCGCAAGGCGGAAGTGTAAGGACAAGACGTGGCGTCAAGGTTTGCCCGAGACTTGAAGCGTTATCATTTTGGGGATGTCAGGACGTGGACATCAAAAACTTGCGTGCGGTTGTGCTTGCCAGGAATGGAAACATCAAACAAGAAAAAGATTGCGCAGAAGAGCAGGGAGCGTCCGTGGCCCCGAATGGAGAAAACCTCAGTGTCACGGGGAGTAATCCAAACGGGAAAGGTGGTAATGAAGCTGAGGAAGCCACGATGGGAAGGATGATCAAGCCTTTGCGAAAAATTCGTGTGCAGGGCCAAGGAACCATGAGCCGCTCGCTGGGTCTTCTATCTTCTCCGGAGACCTCGGTACCTTCGACTAGCGTTGTACCGATACTAGATGATACTGAGGAAGAAATCACATCAGCTCACATAATTTTCGTGCGTATCATTGGTTGCCATGAGGTCGAACACGCCGAAGCAATGTCTCTAAAGGATTTGGGAGTGGTAGATGTGATTTGGAGCGGTTCGGAAACAGCCTAGGGATGCCAGTACACAGCAAACCGGCAGAACAATGCTCTGGTACCAACTTTAAATTTTTGATGGCGTCTACTACGGCTAGATATAGCCATACCTACATCGTGTGTGGAATGATTTGTAGGAGACCAATCTTTATCCCTATCGTTCGGAATCAGACGATGTGCGAGTGTCATTTTATCATTACCAAATACCCCATACAGCTGCATCATAGATTATAATTTGTTCTGTATTTCCTGACTTTGTAATGCGCACTAATATCAACATATACATTGCAAGACTACACAAATATATGTGTCTTATAGGGACGTCAATTTTTGGTGCTACATCCCTAATCAACGGACTATTTTAACGACCATACGCTTCCTTCATCTGAATGCAACCGCTGCAAAGAAGGAGGGAAAAAAATCAAAAAACGTCAAGTTAGTTGACAGCAACCGGAAAATAGAAAACAATGGACAAACATCAGTTTGTATCTTCAGATTGCTAAGCGCATCCAGGATTCCCTGGGTACGTAACATCAGCTACTCCTGCGCAATCCATGGATCAAATCCTGATAGAATTTTTTACCCACCTTGCCTGTCCAGTGTTCCAACTCGGCAGCATGCTGCGGAGTGATGAAGTCCTGGGAGGTGCGTGAAGCAAACACCATTTGTGCAGCGGCAGCCCTAATCACGGTGTCCGGAGAAGCCAATTTGGCTGGTTGTTTCGACTCTTTGGAGTCGACAGGATGTGAGATGGTGGGGCTCACAGGACCTGCGGTCAGGGGGGCTGGAACTCCTTTGGGATGAGTAGTTCCACTTCTACCGCCCCAGCAAGCTGCAAGATGGTATAGATGGAAGGTCTCCATCTACCCACCGTCAGGTTATTGTATATTTGAATTATGTTAGTGTATGGGAATTTTGACAAACCTCTAGGGTAGCAAGGTCTGACACTGAAGATCTCAAATATTCAATGAGGTCTGAATTGTGATCGGGAAATGACGTCTGCCTCCCCTGCGACGAGTAAAAGCTGAAAACGCGTTTCATTCAGTTTGTTGCCGCCAAGTTACAATGGGCTGACCTATCGGCCGACGCATTAGTCACCCCTGAGACTACTGCGCCTGGCGAGTTTGGGGGTTTCGCAGCGTTCAAAGCTTTCTGTACCTGCCAACAAAGAACCTATCCATACCAAGCAGGCGAATAGCGTAGCCTAAACTACGTACCTCAGCGTATAGTCCTTCGTCGGCAGAAACCTATTTATTTGGTGAGGTAAGGAGGGGTGGGGAAAAAAAAAGAACCGAATCAATTACGAGTTTACTGATACGGTATGCGGGCTCCTCAGTGGAAGCGTTTGGGTTCACAAAGTCAAAGTCAAAGTTTCGAGTGATAGCGACACACGACTTTGGGATTACAACAGATCCCACTTGCATATCAACGAGCCCACCACAGGACCCCAGCCTGTTGAACTGGACTGTAAGCCAAAAGATTGTCCACCGAGCACAACAAAAGGGCACCTAATAATGGCCATGTCGCCAGTTAAGCACTCTCGTACTTCACGAACGAAAAAATCCATATTTGGACTTCCCATACCGATACTTACGACTGACACAGGTACACCATGGTAGCGACCTGTGATAGTCAGGAACCCCCGGTCAGATTCTAGAAAGAAAGGCTCTGGTTTGGAGTCAAGATACGAAGCGATTGTTCTAGCTCTACTCGACGATCCAACTGTCACCTGTACACCTACCAGTCAACAGGGTACCAATCATTATATCAAATTAAAATCACAATCCGATTTGCCACTTCTCCAGGACGCAAGCCAAGATGGTACACCCTGTGATCTGCCGTCCTTGGAAAGTCTGCAAGAAAAAGAGAAAAAAAAGGAAGGCGCGTCACCAGATAAACTGTAAATTCCCCAGAGTTCACGTACTCGCATCAGTGAGAGTGTCTTTCATATTAAATTATCAGAGGTATGTATCGATTATTATGTACTGGAACCACCCTGGTTTGAGTGATCAATGTGATTCGTGGATGGGAAGGACCGTTGCAAGTTCAGAAGTGCGGGAACTAATTTCTGATCGTTATGTCAAAAGTCACACACTATGTCACATCCATAACGGTATGGAAGGCACCGCAGAGCGTTCAGCGGCGCTTTACCTTGAATTTTCACGGTTAAGTCCTTCTCCTATCCGACATCACCACTTCTTCTGATCGCCTTGGCCAGCTAGAAAGGTTTACTTCACAGTTCTTCAATATCTTTCACCCCTTCACACCATATCTAAAAATTTTCCATCACCTGCCGCTGACTGTAAACTCTCTGTGTGAATTCTCAACGGCTTCTAATTGACGCTGTTCTTTTCATCTCAAAAAGTTAGATGAAACTTGATCCACCCTGAGCGCTTCTTCCCTTTGGAAATTCCATTCATGGCATCATCCATCACACAGATTATCGACCTCGTTCAGGGAGGTCATCTTTGCGTGCGTGTAGGGCCGCAACCTGTCGACTGCGACAGACATTTTAGCGCATCGCGCGGTGAAAATCTGCATCAAAGTGCAATGTTTACTGAATGAATTTTTATGTACATGCCACAACTATTCACAAGGCATCGATTATACAACAAATTAACCTAAGCCGAGAATTCGAATTCCATGCTGAAACTACAAAGGAAACATTAGAGTCGTTTCCAAGGCATTTTATTTTATTCATGAGCCTATGGTTGTAGCCGCGTAAAAAGAATCCCCTCAATAGATCTCTATGCCAAGATGAAAAACACTGAACATGACAAACAATACTTAGTAGACCAGTACTCCAACTCTCGTGGTATGTACATCATTAAAAACGAACAACGGTTGCAAGCCTTGTGACTCTAGAAGTCAACCTAAAAAGTATCTTTTCCCTCGCCACACGGCAACTGTGTTGACATCAAAGTTTCCGCCACTGACACGAAGCTCCCGTTGGTGCTGGGTGGAATTAACCGAAAGATCCCGTTTGCTCAATCTGTTTAGGGGTGAACGCTCCCACATCTTACCTCTCCCGTAATATCGATCGTGGGGCGGTCGTCAGAAGATAGACACGATGATTTGCCACGGAAGACTCTGATCAACATTTGACTCATCAGTCTTCATCTCGTATGGCAGGACAAATGTAGGTATTAATGTCTCACGACTACACGTTAGACTCGCAGTTTTTCAGGTGGGCAAGTCCTATTTTTTTTGTGCCAATTGTTCGCAGCCCATGCGGTAATGATCGCAATACGGATGATGGCCAGCTAGCCCGCTTAACAACCACTAGCTACTACAAAAACAAATCTTACGACATATTATATTAATCAGAATCGATCTCATGATTGTGAGTGTGCAGAGTGATGACCAAGTATCAACAACACTTACGGACAGGATACAGCTATTAATGTTCTTCGTTTGTAGGCGTGCGATAATAATATGCCATCAGAAATGGGAGCAAATTTAGGGCTCGAATTGGATATTGCGATCGGGCAGCCTTGTTTTGCAATTACAAACCGCTGCTTTCGGGACCGCAAGGGGCTTGACATCTGCACAGCCATGTGGGATCTCATATGGGCCATAGAAAACATGACCGGAAAGTTGACCCTCGAGGAACAGTTGGGCTACGAGACAATCGATGTGGTAGATACACCAAAAATATCACAGTTCTAAATAATGCAGCAGCTTGCAATAAACAACATAGAAGATGGAAGCATTTGGGCAAATTCGAGCCAAGAACCAGGGATATGGGATATTCTGCGAAACATAAGGTGAGATCTCTTAAGAATCTGGAAATCTTGATTGTGAAGAGGATATGTCGGGTATTATTCAAAGTCCGAAGACACTCGCGCCCAGTGAAAATTGATGACCAGAAAGTCCGCTTTGCTGGCGGGGAGTGTTTTGATGTGTTGATGGTCGTATCTGTGGTGTCATGTGGAAGTAACTCAGGTAACTGATACTCAGGTAAGGTCATCTTTTCAACGGCGCCACAACTTTCTGGAAAGCGCCGTGCGTGGAGGCACAGTACTGGTTGAAACATTATGAGGGTTCTTCCATTTTCGACCTTTCGGGGCTTTGAGCGCTTGAGGGATTGCTTGCTCTTTTCGTTCGGGGCTAGCCGAATGAGGAATTCCAAGTTCCGGCCAAATGGGTAGGTAGGGGTTCACCGTGGTCAGAATAGGTAAAGAACTAGACCTAGAGAAATCGAATCGAATGCTCGGAAAAAGATTCGGTGGACTGGAAACCCTCCCAACGTGCCTGTGAGCCAGCGTTGCAAGGGTTGATCAAGCGGTGTCATGAGCTCCGCGAACCAGATTCACGTCGACGATCAAACTGGATTGTTTTACCAGAACAGACCACCCTTATACGTCAAAAGAAAGCTGCAGACTTGTTAAGAAACAAAGAGGGCTCACTTACGGTGGCGAACAGGTGCAATGGGAGTTTTTGAACATAAACTTCTGCTTTTATCCGCATTTCGTTCCGCCCGCCACCCTTTACCGATCCATCTGAGACCAAAGCCCCGTGCCGATCACCCCGCAAAGCTTTACCTTTCACTATACAGCTTTGTTCTTCAAATATTACGACCATCTCTCTCAACTATTTCCTTCCCTTGTTCAGTCTGCAAATGAGCCACTTTAACGTCAACTACCCACTGCCGTCTCACGTCCTACCCTCAAACTCTAACGATGCTTTCGATTCCAATTTCAAGAACGAAAGACAAGAAGAACAGGCCTCACTGTCAGGTTCTGAAGATGACACCTATCCCCCATATCCTGATTCACAGAGACCAGAACAAGATTTCGAAGGTAATGCCTTTTCAAAATAATATAAATCCTCTCTCTTTATTCATTTTATTTTTTTATGGCAGAGACTGACCCAAACAATGATGCACTCACTGCACAGACCCTAAACCAAGATGGTAATCCAAAACGACCAATGAATGCTTTCATGATATTCGCCCGTCGAAGGCGTCCTCAGGTTTCAGCCGAGAATCAATCGATGAGGACGGGCGAGATTAGCAAACTCTTGAGCAAAGAGTGGGCTGCCATGCCACCGGTGAATAAATTTCCTTCAACCAACTTTCGTATTGTCGGCCTTATATCCCAACCCCCATCCCCCTCAGTCCGAAAAACAATTTTATATCGAGCGGGCGAAACAATTGAAGGATAAATTTAACGCAACGTATCCTGATTATGTATATCGCAGACGGCCAAATCACTCTCGCAGACGAAGGAGAACAGACGGCGCAGGAACAAGAGCTGATAACCCAATACCTGCCGACACTACGGATGATTATTCGTCCATGGTTGATCCTTCAGAGTCATCACACGTCGACAGTGAGGAACTACAGGCTGACCCAGTACGCGACATACGTTATTCACGTCAAACGACTGATGCATCACACCCATACGCTGATCACGGAAAATACATGTCTTCTTCACAAGCACGGCATTCGAGTCATCCATATGCGCCATCAGATAACTCATTCAGGTCGAATTCAGCATTGGAAAATCGGCTACCGTATGTCTCATCGAATGTCGACCGTCTGAACGACTTACCGCCAGCTGGCTCACTTCCTTCGCCTCGACTACAATCTGGGCAAACTTTGCAATATCCATACAGTCAAGGACAAGGACACTCTCAAGGACATTCACGGACACCTCCTTATGGTTCGGAGCAGCTGGAGATTGGAGATGCGTGGCCTCGAAGGGTAGAACGACCTACGTCAGGTTGGCCAGACCGCACCCTGGCCTCCCTTACTAGCCAGAAGCAGAATACATATCCATCTCCAACAGGTCCATCCTGGTCTAATTCGGCCACATCACCATCTGGGACCTCTGGGACCTCACCGTCGTCAAATTTCCCTTTCCAAACACTCACAACGCCTTTTTTCCCTAACCCAAGTCATCTCCAAGGATATCATTCTCAATCCAGCTCATCGCCGTCTCCCGGTACACACTCAGGATCCTCACAGTATGATTCTAACACCCACGTACCATCAATGGGTGTCAGGGAGTTTGACGATCGAGCCTATGCACCTTCACCGTCAATCAGTCCCAGTAACCCGTATCCTTTGAACGCAAACCGTGACACACTTCTGTATCCGCAGCGACATAATTCTACCTCATCCCGAGGCCTTGCTCCCATTCAGTCTATTTCGAATTACTCGAATTCTTCGCAGCCCCTCCATAGTGCTGCTGCTGCTACTGGACCATCATCCAATCCGTATTGGCCACGGGATAAGGTGGATGGCTTCTAATGTTCAGCCATGAATGGTAGAAAAATCCCACCTGAACTCTTCACAGGCCTACGTAGATAATCGTGTGGTCAATGTTCCAATTTCAAGCTTTCTTCCGAGGTATTCTACATTCTGTATATTTTGGTCCTACGTCATTTGCTCTCTTGCTTTTCGTATGTTCGTTCGTATGTATCATAAGCGCACTTTTTTTTCACTGATTTCAACTAGTAAACTATTTGCATTTACACACCTATTTCTGTGCAGACTTGACAACATAATTCAAGTAAAAAATAATCAACTGAATACGTGCTCTTACATTCCCTATGATCCAGTGAGATCAAGTTTAACTTCGATCAGAAGTGCCGGCGGTAATTGTTTGATATTCTTGCAACAATCGATAAGTGAAATGTTATACTTGTCATATTTCATACGGGAAGGAACCTCGGGTTGGCCTCGGTGATTCTGTGTTACAATGATACATGAATACCATCTAAACAAGCCCGCTGCACGTTTGCTGCAGTTGATTGAGGGAAGTTTAGGGGTCTCTACAGACCAATCATTGACATCGCCTGCCGGAAGCCGTAAGGCTAGTCAAATGAGCGAGTGCAGGTGACTGTGGTGGAAGTCTGGAAGCTGGTCGAAGCGATTCAACATGATCTATGCCAAGACATCCCACACACATGCTTGATGTATCTCAGCATATCTCCGATAAGAGTGATTCGATCAAAAAATGCAGAGTCAGCGAACATCTTCAGGTACCTGGGAACTGACATCATGTAGGCAAACGCGGGAAACGACGCCCGACTCAGCGCTGACTGTCGACTTACTTATAGCACTCCATTCCACGGCAAAGGTTGATGATGGTCGGGTCATACTTGATACCCGAGTGTCTTTCTCTGGTCGCGTCAAGCTTCATCAAAAGTTGATTCGGTGAGTCATATCATTATCCTCACCTCACGATACGACCTCCGGATACATTGGCAACTTCACGACACAAGGTACCCCCCTCCCCCCTCACTTCATGTTGGAAAGGGGGACTGAGCAACACCGGTCCGACTTTTTCTAGCCTTGCCGTAAACATGCAATGAAAAAAATTCACCTGACGCACCGGAGTAATGACTGATGCGCACGACGTGGACTGTCAAATTGTTAAGAAATGGAAGTCTGGGGTAGCGCTACCACCGCACAACACGGCGAGTGGCAAAGCACGGGTAGCTCGTACTAGCGATCACAGGGATGTAAGTGATTCGGCATGCCTGCTTCAAATATAGGCTTGTGTCGGGCTGAGATTGTCCTACGTAAAGGCTTCTATACCTCGGAGAAGCAGGGTAGTGATTACAGTGTCTTATTAATATTTGAATTTTGATCTATATTGTATACCTTGATGGATTCATGTAGAACGCCGTTTTTCGCAAAAGGGAATATTAAAAAGTGTCCGCTGGTCGATCATTCACTCCTTAACTAGACCTGAAAGTCTGGGACATTTGAGCTTGAGCGGCTATGTAGCACTGGACCCTGGCTCTTCTGGCTACAGAGAACAGTGGGAATACACACCCGATATTCCACGACGGACGAGTGGACTAAATGGTTGGTTTAACCTCCATGTACATAAACCTTGCAAAAGGGGGATGAGCGAGCAACGTCCGACGAGATGACCAACGAATCAATGATAAATTTACAAAGAAAATGAGGCTCGAGGGAGGGACCGGGTATTGTTAGACCGGTGACCGAGTTAGTCACTCACGGTGATTTCAGGCTTAATAACACACACAATATCAAAGTCAGTAAAGCACTCTGCAGCCTGAAAGTGTATCTGGCAAGCCACCCTGCTGTATTACTATCTCCATGGCCCCAGTACCTTATGTCTTCCCTCTCGTGGACTCCACGTCTGTCTTCAAAGCCGATATCTTCAAGGGAAAGGTCTTATTTTGTACTGGTGGTGGTTCCGGGATATGTCGCAACATGACGGAAGCAGTTGTTAGTTGTTTCTTTCCTAATAGAAACCAAAGTTTAAGACTTTTGATGTTCAATTATAGATGCGTCATGGTGCCAATGCTACCATAGTTGGTCGCAAGTAAGATACATATTTTGCCACACTCTGGGCTAACTGAATGACTATGACCAATCAAGGATCGACCGTCTTACTCAAGCAGCCAAAGAACTCTCGGAGGCGACTGGTCAGGTATGCTTGCCGGCTCAAGCTGACGTTCGCGAACCAGAGACCATCAAAAAGGCGGTTGCAAAAACTATTGAAAAATTTGGACGTATTGACTTTGTCATTTGCGGTATGAAGTCGTGATCCTCCGTGATTGTATACATTGTTGAACGGGCTCACCAGGAGCCGCTGGGAACTTTTTGGCACCCATATCTGGAGTATCTGAGAATGCCTACAAATCGGTCATTAGCATCGATACGGTATGTTTTACATGCTAGTCCCTCATCTAGTCCATTTTGGTATAACTTTTTTTGATAGCTTGGTACTTTTAATACGGTGAAAGCGACTTTACCACATGTACGGGCATCTAAAGGTAGTTATCTGCATGTAAGCACAACTTTGCACTACAAAGGTATGTTCCTCTTGCTATTTTGTTTCAGTGTGCTGACGAATAAATCTTTAGCAACACCACATCAAGTCCATGTTTCTGCAGCCAAAGCTGCTGTAGATGCAATGTCTGCTGTATTGGCTGTAGAAGAAGGGCCACACGGCGTCAGGTCCAATGTAATTGCTCCAGGTCCCATTGGTAGCACAGAGGGTATGGAGCGTCTGTCGCCCAAAGGCGTGACGAGGACATTCTCATACCCTGCCGGTCGCACGGGAGATTTTAAGGATGTCAACAACGCCACCGTATTTCTTTTGAGTGAGGCTGCTGCTTATATCACTGCGCAGATTCTGGTAGTTGATGGTGGAGCTGAACATCTACGGTCGACTTTCCTCCCTTATCCTGACGCTGTCATGGATCCTGAGGGTTTTAAACACATGATAAAAGCTCGGCTGTAGCTCACGTATATATTAAGTTGATAGTGATACCTGCCAGCGCAATAACACGAGGATTTTATTTATGAATGTATAACAGAAAATATCGTGTAACAGAGTAAATGAACGTGTACTGTTTAATAATCACAGGAACCCTGAGGGATACCAATAATTCGGGGAAAAACTGGGTTATTTGGTCCACTGGCAGTGTAAGGCTACAAAGATCAAGAATGGCAATGGGAATATTTTGACACATGCAGAATAACTTGCACATCGTCCAGTGCACAACAATAAGCAAACCAGTGATATTTAGGAGTAGACCGAGCTTCTGGATGTCGTGCTTCCCAATCGGAATTATTTGTTACGTCCCATTGGGTGATGGCGGGACATATTTGCAGCAGCTGACAAGGACAGTCGTTGGAGATGACAGAAATACTGGGGTAAACAGATTTAGAGCCTTCTACTGCGTCTGGAAACTGTCAAGAAGCAGCAAAGCCGTGATGAATCGTCGCACCACTGTGACGATGTATCGGACGCTGACAGTCCACGTATTTTGATCGAAATATATCTTTTGGGGAAAAGTGATGATGGAAAGTGTCCTTGAGTTTGGGGACTGTAGGACTGCACCGCTCGCTGTAATTTTTTGACGGTCGGAACTTTCAATATATCTTGATAATCCCCTTGATTTGGCTGGAAATGTCTCCGGTAAGACACAACTGGTTCGGCGACCCGCCGATAATTGACAAGAAACGTTTCTTGCCGCAGGATCTATACGCCTTCGATGGAATGCTTCCGAAAACAAAGTTCCACATTTACCATTCTCAGGTCTTTTTACACAGCCTTTTTCTCAACATCAGGTCATGAGGAACAGCGAACATGAGGCAATAGGGCACAGGCGGTAAACTCATCAATCGATTTGGGGATGGTTACGGTCCGAATTGCGTAGCTTTGGGGTGTTCATTGGGCCAGTTATGTGCGAGCAACTGATGGTTCGTGTGTAGTGCTTCGCTCCAGTTGGTTCAATTCGGTTCATTATAGTTCCGTGACCGTTGTAAGGCGCAGTTCCATGCGGTGACTGTGGAATAAGGTACTATAAGAGGCAGAGATGGTCTCCAGATTGATCGTTAGACTTACCTGTGTTCCCTCTTCGTATGATCTGCCACAGCAATGAGCAACCTTAGTAAGATCGGCGATTGTTAGCTCGATCTGAACGTTCTTGAAACGAAAAGGAGCCAGCAACACGTTTTCTAGTGGGTGGCAAGAGTTTAGAAGACAGCCTGAATATATTTTATGCTTCATATAAACCAATGATGAACGACACTGCCCCGAGCTGCCGAACACAATTAGCAGATATAATTTGAGTTACTTCCACCAATAACATTGACTGCAAGATTAAGAAAGGTCTTTTCTAAACAGAACCAATACGGAGCATATGGTGAGGATCGTGAAAAGCCAATCAAATAACACCGCGACTTACTAAACTGGTAGGAACTAAAGGACCTCTTCGAAAGCACCGGATGCGAGGAGATTAAAACCCAGCTTATTGTGTGATAAAATCCGCGATATAGCCTAAGGGTGACTCTCAAATTGTCTTGATTACACGCATGTCATGCTATCGTGATTATAGCTATCTTCCATATGGATAGAGACATCAGAACTTCGGAAGGCATACACCTGGTTGTTTGATTAAATCATTCCCGAAGACGCCTGTATAGACGCGCACATAGGATTCTTTTGCCCAACGTTTAGACCTGATACAGTATCTTCCTCGCCTAGACGGCCTCTTTCACTTCCGTAAGCTAACTGACACCATATTAATTATGAGTAAGCCAGTCAGAGAAATGAGTTCTATAAGTCACAAGAGGGCTGTCAAAAATGTAGGCCGTTCGTCAAGGAATGATTCAAACTGTGAAGGATGATGTAAACTCGTGTACATTTGCCAAATCAAGAGGAAGAGTAGGTGATCTTCTCTGCAAAGCTGGGGTAAAAGAAGTTAGATACGTGACGTTGTTCTCATATCTTGGATAACGAGATTTTCGAGGTTCTTGTGTGCCGCATTGTGTGGGTGATGGAATCGATGAAGGCTGAAAGAACTAGAAGAACCGCAAGCATTGAACACGCTTGGACGGAGCATCATTTAAGAAGATCGATATGACTGGAATTGATGCGAGGCGACTAGCTCCGGAAACTACTCTGATATGATATGACCAATGACACACGGGTCCATAATTCCACTAGTTATCCATAAAAAGGAGTTATATCATTGGTCATACATCAAGAGGATAATTAGAGACATACTCCTCATTGTGGCCCGGAACAATCGAGTTTTTACTTCGGATAATGTTTAAAAGATATTGCACTGTCAAAAAAAGCACCGTTTTGTTCACATTAACGAGTACGTTAACTGAAAAACACCGAACCCGACCTTGTGCTTATGCTCGTAGTCATCCCGCGGAGAAAATGAGGTAGTTTTGTTTGTTTCGAAAGCCCCCGGCCAAATAAAAATTAGGCGGCAACAAGTCGGCCTAACTTTAGAGAACTTAGAACAACAGGATGAAAGATTCGATATCGAGTGTCTTGTACATATTATCCTTACGGGAGTTATCACAGTGGAACAGATTCAATGTAATGACCACCTTGGTTACAAGACGACTCGGCACACCTCGATTCCAAATGCTTAGGCACTATCCAAAAATCAGAATATAGCGGCTACATCATTCATCAGGCACAGGTGCAAGGAGATAGAGTGGGCTCGTTTTATGATTATTTGGCCATGATCAAATAAGTATGGAAATATAATTTGCAGGATACTCCTAGTGGAAATAGCGTATAGACATCCTAGATCATTAATTCTTTCAGCCTGACAAAGCAATGGATCAACTAGAAAAATGACCCACCGGACACCTTCAGTAAACAACAAATGACTGTTGTTGTTATGGTCTACGCGACAACTTCATGCCGGGATCATAAGATCCCTAAACTGGGTCTCAATCAGAGGTGTTAGAAAGTGATCATACTTCACCTTGACAAATCTGATTCATTAGGGTCATGCTTTGCGCGTTGCATATGCTGAGAATGAGGAAGGTTCGAGGGGTAACTTAGCGTCAAATATTAGTTACTTTTGGGAGCAGTCACGCTCGCATTTTAAGCATGTCACAATGCCAAGTTAGGCAAAGAAAAATCTTGAATGTTCCGAATATTTATATAAAAACATGACAATTACTGCAAATATCCATGGATGGTCATCACAAAGTTGGTCAGAGCTAGTAGTTTGCTAAATATCACGATGACAATTCAAGACTGGTCGAATTTCTGCGTATTGGTTACCTAGATCCCTTGGTTCATAGCTCATTGTTCCAAATATTTACTTACACTACGGGCCCCCATACCTGTTTCAGTCGGAAACAGGTATTATGAAAAATGTTTACTGTTTCTCACACTCTTTTTCTTTGAGAAAAAGATTTCCTGTTTGTGCAAGAAAAAAAATACAAAAAAGTTATCTTTTTTTGAACTATTTCTGGTAGAAGCAGGAATTCTTTATCTTATCATTTTTCTACTAGAAACAGGGATTCTATTTCTAGCAGAAAAAGATAGGAAAAAGAATACCTGCTAACAAAGGAACATGCCTTTTTCTGCTGGAAATAGATGCCTTTTTCACTTTTTTTTTTCATCAGAAATAATATTTCTGTTTCTAGTAGAAAAAGAATCAGATAAAGAATACCTATTTCTACCAGAAATAGCCCAGTAACAAATAACCTTTTTCTCATAAAAAAAGGCCGTGAGAAACAGAAAACATTTTTCATAATACCTGTTTCCGACCGAAACAGGTATGGGCACCCGTAGTGTTACTGACTTTAGGTGCTTTCAACGTGACAACTACATGCAGACGTGTTCTCATTCTGGTGGTCCGTCCAAATCTTTAAGGAGGGGCAAGTTAAAATTGTGTAGTCTACTCCTGTTGCTTCTGAGTTTAGTCATTAACTCTCCTGGGAGAGCCATTTTCGCGGATAAAATAAAAATACTTTCTCGTGAGGCAATTTTTTAGCGCATTGTGGACAGTCTTTTGATTTCAGTTGGTTGACATGGAAAAGCGTAAACAAGTCGCTAGTTGCCATTTCTGCCTTCTCTATCACTGGCGGGGGAGTGCCCTGAAAGTTTCCCAAACGTGTTAAGAAAGTCTACCTTAGCGTGGCACCAGCAGGCGGCAAACTAGACTTCTTGAAATAATGAGAAGGGTGCAATGTTGATTATTCACTCTTATGAACGTAGGGATGCCAGTAAAGAGAATATTTTAGTGAGATTTTGGATCGTGGTGTAATGCTTCCAGAGTAGTAGTAATGAGAACGTCCTTCAGGTTGATTGCTTGGAGCCAAAATATATCCGCATTGTTAGGTAGACCCTTTATCACATTCAGGTAGTACTGCTTAGTGAGATCAATTGAAAATATTTAGGCAGACTCCATTGTCGGTGGTTGGGGTCGTGGCGGTTCGTTGCAGTTGGACCCGCCATCTCCAACGGTTGCAACAACCCTTGCCAGGCGACGTCGAGTACTGCGTACACAGTTTGTTAAGGTCGGTCTGTTCTTGTTCAAACCGACCATAAACACCCGCTATTCAAACAACCAGAATATTGTGGTTGCAGCATTCATTAGGCACAGATAAATTTGAGATGGGGTGTGCTCGTTTTATAATTATATCACGATCAAACAACTATAGGTGGACAGCTGGTAGGATACTCCTAGTGGAAATAACGCATACATATCCTATATCATGAGGTTTGTCAGCCTGAAGAAGCAATGGATCAATTAGGAAATGACCCACCAGATACCTTATTGTAACAGTCTATGCAAAAACTTCATGCCGGGATCATAAGGTCCCCCCATGTGCGCACTGCCAGTATTCCACCTACGAACATTCCTACACCGGTTAGGATGCTGATGTTTCCTGGTAGCTTTTCAGGTGAGAAAACTTCGGTACGCAAAAAACTGTGCTCCAAAATCAGAGATGAAGAAATTCACAGAAAGTGATGATATTTCACCTTGACAAGGCTGATTCATTAGGATCATTCAGTGCTTTACGTTGCGTATGTTGAGGGTGAGGAAGATATGAGGGCTGGGCGGAGGGAGCAGAGCGTCGAGCCATAGTTCTAAACAACTTGGAGTATTCGTGAATTAGAAGCTCAATTTTTTTGCCAACCCGGAAGCCAATAGATTATGTAAGCATGAGGTAAGACATTTGACCGCCACTCAGTAAAAGTTGTTTCGTTCAGTCTTTGTACGTTAAGTTGGTCAACTTGGGACCGAGATCTATGGAATGTCAGTTAGTTGAAGGTACGTTTCTGACTCAAGTTATTTCGTTCCTAAATGTTGCTGATCCGTGTCGGATGTCTAGCTATTTCATTCCAGGCTCTTGTTGGTTTTTTACACATCAATTTGGCTCCATGGGAAATCTTGTCTAGTTTATTCTCTGCATCACGTTGATTTCAACATGAACTTGAACAACAACATGATAATGATCATTGCCAAGTGTTAATTGTTCTTGAACGTTCATCAATCAACAAACGTGCCAGAATCACGGAACACGTTTGCGCAACAAGTGTTGTCGTATTGTACATTGGAACAGTGCTGTGTAATCTTCAAATTCATTACTGATCGATAGCATCGATCAAGGAGCTTCTGAGTCGTGCGGGGTAAGTCTCACTATGTTTATTTCCAGCTTCGCTGAAGTAATCTGCTATTATGGGTTATGATCGACCTTCCGCGAAAACTTGGCACGTCATAGATTCAACAATCGCATAAACGCATAAACAAACGACGGAGAGGTTACAACTACCACAAAAAGATGCTATGTACATACCTCGAACTCCTTACCTGAAGTTCTTCTCAATAATTCAATATTGATAGTAGGTTCACAACAGGCCGGACTTCGTAGTCCTGCTATGGAGCTTGAAATGCATTTCTTTCTCCCGATTGCCTTCACGTAGAGCACGCTCCGTTCGCAGGGCTTGCCACGGGAGCCGAAGTGCCGCACTACCCGCCAATTTGTAGTGCTCTTTAACTTTAAACAAAGGATGTACAAATTCCTTGTCTGGCCATTCCGAGAAAGATTCCATTATATGACGCCTTTCTGATCGTGAAACATCATACCGCAGCAAGCGTCATTGCAACAGTTCCGACTCCACCACTATATAAACCTTTGTCCCATAAAACAATCCACTCTAACTTTTTTCCGCGAAGACTCTACCTACTCTGTTGGCCAACTCGCATTTCGACCATGTTACTCCTTTCATACTTATGCACTCTTCTACTTCCAACCTTTTTACTCCTAAGTCCTATTCATACGCAGGATCAGGGTCAAAATTACCTTCAAAGCCTTGTCCAAGCGCTCCAAGGTGCAGGCCTCACAGAGCTTGCTAGTGCAGCAGTAGCAGTCGCTTCGACTTCTACGGGTCAGCAGCTCTTTTCCAGGCTGCCGTCTGGAAATTACACCATTTTTGCCCCTTCAGACGCCGCTTGTGAGTGTTTATTTTGAATAAAGGTAGACTTTTCCTCTGACACAATTTATTTAAAGTACGTAATGTGCCCGCAAACGTGACGAATGACCCAGAAATGCTGGCACAGATCATCTCTTATCATATCGTCTTGGGTGATTTAACTAATACTACTTCCTCATCTGGAGGTGGTGGGAGAGGGGGTTCGACAAGTTGTGCTAGCGTCACTTCCACAAGGGCACGTTCTACTTCTGAAACCTCAACCTCACCTTCGACAACTAGCTCGGAAGTTTCCAGTACCACAGATACATCCACCTCAATGACCGCAACATCTGCTGCCGCAGTTGCTAAGCGATGGAATAGGAAGGGATCTACAAGTCGTCCTCCTCTCCAGGCCGCCTTATATCCAAACGTCACGATCGGTCGTACCCTCCTCAATTCAACGAACTGGGTGATCCTAGAAGGTAACAAATCTCAGGTTCTGGCCTGGACACGATACAGCGAAGACGAAAATGTTACTATTCTCAACCAAGCGTAGGTCCCCTCGTTTGTCACTTCCATCATTCAAATAACACGTTTTTAGTACAAGTGTTAATGTTACTAATGCCTTCAAATGGCGGAACTTGTTCATTAATCGTATTGATGCGATTCTCACACCACCCGGCAATGTATCTACTGCTCTCACTGCCCTTAATGCCACCGTATTCCAACGCCTGGCGTCGCAAATCACTGTTCCTTTCCCTAATGGAACCAATGGAACTGTTATAGACCTATTGCAAAGCTTGCGCGGATTCACATTCTTTTTACCAAATAATGCCGCGCTGACTGCAGAGAATAATTTAATCTCAGCTTTACAAAATAACCAATCTGCCCTCGCGGCAGTCTTTAGCAACCACGTATGTTGTCGATCCTCAGCTTGTATTGCGTGGTATAGGAAATTAATTATCCCCATAGATTATCAATGGCACAACCGTTTACTCTCCTACATTGTGGAATGGTGCTTCTTCGCCTTCCAATTCGACATCTACGAACTACACTTCAGCAGGTGGAGAGAACTTGAGTTTCTCCTCCAATGCAACTGGTTTGTTTATCAACGGGGGAAACAGTACCAGTGCTCAGATTGTCCGTTCTGATGCGTTGGTGATGAACGGAGTGATTCACGTAATCGACCGCGTCTTAGTAGATACCAACTCAAACCCGTCCGCGGCTAGCTCAGCGTAAGTTTTTCCACTTTCTCTAACAGGATCTATTGATCTCATCGGTAATTTTGACTGCAGGTACGAGTCTGCAACATCTGCTGCTGCTGCCCAAACTACGACAGAGACAGGCGCAGTTGGGGTTTCTAGCACGCCGACTACTGAAGCAAGTGTTACCACCCAGGAAACCTCTACTACGGCAACAAGCACCACAACCGAGACCAGCACTACCAGCGCGGAGACCAGTACGACTACCGCAACAAGCACAACTTCAGCTTGAGCGCACTCATTGTTACTTGCGCAGCCAGCGTCCTGTTCTGTTGAATGAACTTCATTGTACATTTTGTATCATTAATCTTTTTTATCTATGTTTGTATCAATCAACATACAGATTTTGTATTTACTTATAGCACTTGCTGTCGTCATCACATACGTTTAATACGCAGCATATTCAACTTTCTGTTACATCCTGATTTATTAGTCATTTCTGTGACAACATCATGAGGGTTAATACTGCGATGCAGCAAGAGCTTTATCAGAACGATTGCAAACTATGTAGCACTTGGAATCTATATTTAAGCACTAAACAAGTGACATGTAGCCTTAAGCTTGAAATTTTGAAATTGAACGTTCTATAACTCGCTTGCGTGATGTGTAAAATCGACACGGGGTCGCCGGAGGGCAGCTAAGACACTATATGTCGGCTTTTGGAAATCATTTCGTTTGGCATCGCTTTTGCCTTGTCGTAAATGTGATTCCCCCTTAGTTTGTTTGATCGAGGCAACAACAAAATAGAGTCATATTCACCTCCTGTCCACGCGAGGTCCTATTTCTTGACGGGAAGTTGTGTCATTACGCTGATTCTTTCTAGTATTCCGTTGCAGAGATAAATCCATGAAAGCAACGCCATACGGAACACCCATTGTTATCAGTGACAAAGAACAAAAACCGGTAGTAGAATTCAGCAAATCGATACATGTAATTGCAGCATTAGAATCGACAATGATGAAAAATTGGAGATAGAACAATACTTGATAGATTGATGGCTAGCAATTAGCTTCAAGTGCAAAGCTGCTACTTAGGGAGGTCATTTTTATACTCACCTCGTAATATAATTGTTACTCTAATGGCAATAGCTAAAGAATTCACATATAGCGTGATTTTGACGTGAATGTGTATATAGACGACTCCAAGAGACGCAAGAGTGCATTCCAAGAGTTATTTTGAGAGTCACAGTGCAACGCGAAAACACAGTCTAGGACTGGCATACAAAAGCTGTCGATCTGGGAGAGGAAGTCTTTCGTAGATAACCAAAGATAATTGGACATGGGCGAAGTGGAAAACATTGGCGTGTTTCCCTTCATATGATAGTTAACTTGCTTTGACTGAAGTCTAAAGTTGATCTGGAGTTATTTAAAAAAATAGATCAAGTAACTTAACTGTCCAATATGTCCTGATAAACGTGGACCCGATTATACCAGCGCATCTTCACTAAGTATGTCGATCAAATCTGGCCATGAATTGTCATGTATAAGTGTAATAAACTGTTTGAGTGTAGTTGCGTGACCAGAAACTGGACCAATTCCAGGGTTCTATGTAGTAACCATGATGATCAAGATTTGATTACCGGGCCTGCCGCCAGCAACGATCTGGTTTGACCTCTTCTTTTATCTTCGCCCACATTATTGAAAGTATTTAGTGATTGTTATCGTGCGATTGGCGGGGCGAGTTTGTTGCGATACTAATGCCCTGTGTGATACTCAAGTGAGTGCTGGTCTGGTTTCCAATAATGTATAAATGAATATGACGACATTTAGGATACCGTCATTACCTACGATCTACTCCTAATCATCACACGTTCCATGGTAAAGTCATGATCATCTATTTTCATTATCTGCCCTCACTTCAAGTATATTGACATGTGCTTCGACCCTTCTTACAGTTGTTACGACCCCTATTTGTAGAAACAGTTATATGACACTTCTATCTAGCAGCGACAGAATCGATGGAGTGAGGAAGCAAATTTATCCAAGGTTTCGGGGTTAAGCCGTTCAGCTACAGTATAAAGTTCAAACCACCAAGTCTTCCATTCCCAAAACCACGAGTCGTGCCTTCTTGTCGGTAAATTCTCTTCGGAGAAGGTCTGTTAACCCCACTTTCCTCACACTTACACTGCAAGGGGAAATAACAAACTGTCCCAACACATCTACCTCACTGATAATCATCCAGTCTTGCCTAGTTACAGGTTGTATCTCAAGAAAATCCCGCGTTGTTGATTTTAATATAGGTCGTAATTTGCACCCGAATCCTGAAATTTATTGGAGTTTTTTTTCTATATCGAAGCTAAGATCTACAGGTATAGTCACGCGATCCGGCACCCCCTTGAACTTCCTTGCGTAATTGTAATATTACGATAAACTAATCTGGTATACCTCCCACAGTTTTCTTCCAGAAAGTATAATGAACCATGCGTTAACAAAGCACCAACGAAAATACCATTGCACAACAACACCACTTCGTGATGTTGCTCACCACGAACGTGCGATTACGTTGGGCTTCCTGTACGATACCAATACACATTTGTGAATTCGTTGACTCGTGCTTCTATGTTCCACAGCATGGTTTTTCTGCCCTTTGGTTCCACGTGTGAGTGTAGTGGAACGACAGTCATATGCCTGTCTCCTTCGCAGTGGTGGATCGAATTTTGTATAAAAGGACCCCCTTTACCTTGACTTAGGATGATCAAGGATAGGCCTCCTCAAGATGCGTCACGCTACTCTTCTTGCTTTCGCGCCACTGGTCTTTTTGGCAGTATGTGAAGCCCACACTTCACTATTCGACAGGAACCTGGCATATCGTTCCCCTTTCACTGAGATTCCAGAGGTATGAATGTCAATAACATGTGGTCATCATTTCTGAATCCATTTTTTCTGCAGTTGTCGCATGACACTAAATTACTGCAGAGGCGTCAGGTCGAACTTGGGCGTAGACAAATGGAAGATGCCAGCAAATTTGATGATGAAACCTACCCAACGTTCTATGGCAGCGACTTCAGCAACGTAAGAACTTACCTTTCGACTGTGGTCTGTACTTACTATCGTCGAGTATAGAGTCCATTTATTTGGAATGGGGGAGTAAATTTTACGCACTCAGGTAAGTCGCCGGTAACAATGTATGGAATGCTTATTTAACAACATCTCTTTTCTTGAAATTACCGTTTAGTCGCAAGTGTATGTTAAAATACCTACTAGGTTTTTTCTCCCATGTCATTAATTTGGAAATTTCTTATGTGTGTAGGGTGACCCATTTGATACTTCGCTCTTAATCTGGACTCGCGCGGTACCAATTTCACCTGCCGGCTCTACTGCGCTTCCAGATCAAAGTGTTCCAGTTTGCGTATCATTCAAAGTATCGACTTCGGCAGACATGTCTGGAAGACCCGTTGATTCCGGAGAAGGATTCACCTCATACGATGTCGACTTCACTGTCAAGTTTGAAGTCAATGGGTTGCGCCCGGATACCAAGTACTTTTACCAATTTGCGGACTGCACCAATCCCCAAACTACCAGCCCCATCGGTAAAACGAGAACGTTTGCTAGTGCCAATAGTATGTGATTTTTTGTCAAGCTTTGTGACTACCAATTTGTTGATGATTTTTCTAGCCCCTGCACAGAAAGTAAACGGTGGAAAAGAGTTGACTATTGCTGTATTTTCATGCTCTCAATTCCAAGCCGGTTCGTGTGAAATGATAAATTAGTCCGGGAAACTAACTGATACCGGTCCCATTAGGCTGGTTCAATGCATATGGCTTTGCTGCGCACAACACCTCTGCTGACCTATTTATTCACTTGGGAGACTATGTGAGAGACCTTGTGCCTGGAAGTTGAAACTGTATGCTGACTTTACAAAGATATATGAATCTCTTGGCAGCGGGTAACCGAATTTCGCATTTTGGTTGTTTTCATTTGTTTGATCTAAATCGGTAGTGCAAAAATCGGTCGTGCGGTTTTGGGACGAGAGCTTGCAACAATACACGATTACCGCCAGCGCCTGAACCAATACAGGACAGACACCAGTCTCTCCTTCGCTCACCAGCAAGGACCTTGGATCACTGTATGGTAAGTAACAGCTGTTATTCTAACTATAACACACTTCTTAAAAACTTTCACCTGCTTCATTAGGGTAAGACTTTTGACCTAATGTTAGATATTCTTATTTCTGATCTGCTGCGCTCTAAATAAAGGATGACCATGAGGTACTGTGCATGATTCTTTGCTGCACATATTCTTATCACGTTATGAGTAGGTTGCAAACAATGCCTGGAAGGCTGGTACTTCGGACTCTAACGACACCACCGCTGGATGTACATTCTCTCCATCTGGAGCTTGCTTCACTGACAGGAAACTTGCTGCCGTCAGAGCATACCATGAGTGGATGCCCATTCGTCAGGTCGATGTTAAAGACCAACTCAGGATTTGGAGGAACTTCCAGATTGGAAAACTTTTGGATCTGACTATGCTCGACACCCGTAAGCGTATTGCTTCTTGATTCGATGATTATTGTTAAAAATTAGGTTTGAAGGTCAATACGATCGTGATGTTACTGATGTACGTTTTCTCATGAACATTCAAACCCCGTTCGTTGTTCTTACTGATATTCTCTATATCAGCTCGGTTACAACAACAGTACGTCTATTCTAAGTTTGACATGTCTTTCTGGTATCTGATATCATTCCTAGAGTGTCAGCCTTTGATTTACTAGATCTCCTAATGACGTAGCATTGATGGAATTTCTAGTCATCAACTCGATTGCTGACTTCCAGAACCGATCGTTGATGGGTGCTGCACAAGAAAACTGTCCGTTTACTTTATCCAAATAATCGGTTTTATACTTACTTCCGCTGATAGGGCTATACGACACCCTTTCTGAGTCCAAGAAACGCGGAGCAGTATGGCGAGTAATTGGGTACGCAGTAACATTGATCATAAATTACAGAAGAAGTGATGTGTAAACTTTCCTCAGACAACAAATCGTCTTTACCCAGCTCAATGAAAGCGGTTCATGTAAGTTTTCATCTTGATCTTATAGTGAAGTGTATTGATGGAAATCATCATATTAGTCGATGTTGTATGTGTCTGGTATTGGTACACTGGCTCTGCATTCAACTTTTATTTCTTATGTAGGACGCATGGGATGGTTACAGAGCCAACAGAGAGCGTGTCTTGGACCATCTGTTCCAAGGAAAGATCGACAACGCAGTTATTCTTTCTGGTGACAGTCATGCAAACTGGGTTTCCGACCTTGCGCGTGAGTCTCAGTGATTTCCGGTGCTCGTGAAAATGACTCAAATTAATCTATACAGACCCTAATGACACCGTAAAGTAGGCATAAATCTTATTTAGGAGATCCTAAAGTCTAACCAGTACTCATAGCTACGACCCTGTAAGTGGAAAAGGAGCCATCGGAGTTGAATTCGCTGGTACTGCTGTGACTTCCACTTCGGCCTTCGGGGCAGGAATCTTACCTGCGGCTGCCGACAAGATTTCGAGTGTCCTTGTTGATGTTAACGAAGACTTGCAATGGAGCGAAGGATCTTTCAGAGGTTTCTTCACCCTTACAATCAACCCAAAGACTCTCACCGCTACGTACTATGCTATGAGGAACACCAGTAAGTGCTTGCGCCATGAGCAGAACTGTTGAAATGAACTTGATAATTCCATAGGCTTTGCAAACTTGGATGGATTCCCAAGTGCTGTATTTGTCGTCAAAGCTGGCGATAACAAGTTGTCTCGTCCCGTAGCAGGAGGGTCTGTCCAAGCAGGAGTTCTCAAAGTTCCAGGAAAATAAGTGTATTCATATGTATTTCATGTTCGCAACTGGAGGTTTGACAAAATGGTGGAGTGAATCGCTACTCTCATGAACTACGTTTTTTTGATGTACATTTGAATTTTGCAATCATAAATTCGGATATCGTTGAATATAAACGATAGTTACTTCCAATTATCAATTATCATTAAGCAATTCGTCACTATAATTAGATCCCAGAGTGGAAACTTATGACTAAAAGCGTTTGAGGGTGCTGGTTTGCTAACTTCTGGTATTCACAGTGGCTGAGATAGATCAGCTCTCTTCTGTATTAGTACTTGAATTCCTGACAATCCTCCAGGCGTAATATGATTGTGTTTACGATTCCTGCAGGCAGGCAAGGATTTACATTTTACTATATTCAGCTTGAAAAAAAAGTCGGTGAAGCGCATTGTGGATCTGCTAACGGAATCTACGGACCGGCAGTTACGGAATAAAAAATTTTGGTGTGCAAACGGAAGCCTTTCGAAATTTATAGGTAGATGTTGATTTGGTGAAAACTAGGAACTTTCGGGGATCCGAGTGATGATTCCAGTTGTGATCAGCATTGAAGGGGCCGTACGGACCCGTATTTTCTTATCTTGGGGAGATCCGTAGCCCTTTGTGCATATGCAACATGTCAAGAATACATGTGTGCTACATAGCTTAGGCTCGCCACTAAAATGAAACTCCGACCGGGGCAGGCCTCAGAGGAAAGTTTTGTCGGCGCTTTCTACTTTTTACTTTTGTTCATCTTTCAAATCTAGTCGCCATCCTTGGTCCTCACAATATGTCCTCTAATCTCCCAATTTCAGATTCAAATATCACAGCACCGACACCTCAAAATACACCTCATAATCAAGCACCCATATCTCTAGGCCTTTCAAGGCCGACCGTCCCAGACATCTCCGAAGATAACGAGCCAGATGATGAAAATCCAGACTCTGATCTCAATGCCCTGCAGTCACGCATGCTCGGTATGGTTCAAGGAAAACTTGCCGGTCTTGTTGGTAGAAGCTCCGGTTATATCGAGAGTCTGCCGGTCGAGGTCAAGCTCAATGTTGAGGCCCTCAAAGGTGTTCAGGTCAAGCACAATGAGTTACAAAACCAATACAAGCGGGAGTGTCTAGAACTGGAGAAGAAGGTCTGCTCTTCTCTCCAGTAATCCATGTCGAATTGCTGCCTTACTCTATCTAGTATCTTGAGCTACAAAAGCCTTTGTATGAGCGGAGACACGCTATCATCACCGGTTCTGCGCAACCAACTACAGATGAAATTGATGCAGGCGAGAAATACTCCATCAAGGATGATGAGGACTATACCCCACTTCCCAAAGACGCGACCCCATCATCGAGTGGCATCCCTGAATTCTGGCTAACAGCACTTCGAAACCATGTTGCCTTTTCCGATATGACCACCGAACGAGATGCAGGGGCTCTCAAGCATCTTCAGGATATTCGCTTAGCTTATTTGAACGACTCCGATTCTGATCAAAGCAAGGGAAAGCCAGGGTTCAAGATCATTTTTGTCTTCTCTCCAAACGAATATTTCGAAAATGAGACCTTAGAAAAAATTTACCTGTATCAAGAAGAAGTAGGTTATTCCGGCGATTTTGTATACGATCGCGCCATCGGTACGGATATTAAATGGAAGGAGGACAAAGATCTTACGAAAGAGTACGAGATCAAGAAGCAACGGAATAAGAGTGCGTTAATATACTCCCTGTATACGATGAACTTACCTTGACATCGATCAGACACCAATCGCACGCGTCTTGTACGCAAAGCCAAACCAACAGACTCTTTCTTCAACTTTTTCTCACCGCCTGTCCCACTTTCTGAGGAAGCAATTCAGAACAGTGACCTTGATGATGAGGAAGTACAAGAACTCATGGAAAAGCTCGAAATGGACTACCAACTAGGCGAAGACTTGAAAGAGAAGGTAATTATTCCTTCGTCACAAATTCCGGAAGGATAATGAGTAATTTCTCATCCCACCAGATTATTCCACGAGCCGTTGATTACTTTACTGGCAAAGCATTAGAGTATGATGTTATGGATGATGATGATGATGATGATTTTGAAGATTTTGACGACGATGACGACGATGAGAACCAATTCGATGATGTGGGTTCTCTAATTTTTTTTTGTTTAGTTTGGCATGCTCATAACCTTTGCGATCTATGTCAGGATTCTGATTCCGAACCGGAAGCCGCTCCCCGCCGGCGAGGACCACCGAAAGGGCGAGGCTCAGGAGGCCCAAACGCTGTTAATCCAGAAGAATGCAAGCAGCAGTGATGGGTGTTTTGCCACTTCTATTTCATAAAGTTGTGTTCACCAAGTCGTACTCATACATCTAATCGTCCCGTCCCTTGTAAGATCTTTTCATTTACAGTACATCACTTTCATCCTTACAAATCCATTTCTTGATGTTAAAAGCAACAATAAATCCTGCCGTCCATCTGTTGGTCGTAGTTCATTGTTTTCTCTCCCTCCATTCTGCATTCATATGTGTCTTGTTGTATTTCAAATGTCAATACTGAATACTGAATACTGAATTTTTTTTGCTCTCTGGTTCACTGCTGAGGAAGACTTTTATCTGCAAAATTCAGGACGGACCTTCGTCCGCTGATTCTGATGCTTCTAGATTCACAGGTATGTTGCGCATAAGACACGCGAATATTCACTCTGAATAGTCATGTTATGCGTCCAATCTACAATTATATCACCTGGTACACAAGTTCCTGATTCAATCACATCATCCTGGTTAGTACTCTCACTCAATAGCATACGCTTTATTGACCAAGTTTGTATGTATGATTTTATAGGCCGAAGCAATATTCTGAATGTCTGCACTTTCAATCTGGAGTTTGATCTCTCACATAAAGATGTTCTCGTCTTATGAGTAATCAATTTCACTTGTCTGGCTGGAGGAGATAGTTTGGTTTCGTGTTTCGAAGGTGACAGTTTGTTCCAGGAAGCGATGATTTATATCTCTCGCAAAGCTAGATTGGGGCAAAGGAACTATTCCGCGTCTACAACTGGTAGGGACCCTTATAACCAATTCTTCGATATGCAGAATCTAATTATTTTCATCACAAACTAATTTTAGCTCACCCCGGATCGTCAACCGAGCTAAGGCAAGCTTTTATCTTGCGCCATAGTAGGGGACCAAATCGTCATTTCAACCTGAACACTAAAGACAGCAAAATACACCTATCACAGCAATAATGGTCGTCATATGACAGAATCATATTAGGAAGAATCACCTCAGATAAGCTTGTAGGAAGACGTGCTTGAGGGGACGTTTTGGCGTTTTGGCGGCTGGTCAATTGCGTCGTATATTGTTCATATTGCTTCGATATTGCATGCTCGATCTTTAATATTCACACATGAACACCAAGGATAGAACATCCCAAAAGGACTTCATATATAAATCCGCTTGGGCGAACTTACAGGGTCTCCATCCCCACTTCCTCTCCAAAATCATAATATGGCACCATCAATTGCTGAGCGAGAATCTGCTGCGAACGGTCTTGTCGAGAAAGTAACGACGCAACTTGCCAAAGTGGATGTCCAATCAAAGCAGGATGATGTATGTCTGTCTTCGATTACTAAAATATAACATTTCGCATTCTCATAATAATCATACATAGAGCCCCTCTTACCCATTCTACTACCCTTACTATGACTTAGAGGAAAAGTTCCCACCTCTTGAGAACCATGGTATATGAATGCGTTACCATGTCCTCAAGGATAGTGACTTCTCACACACGTTTGCTTATAGAGTTTGTTGATCCCGGCAGTCGTGCTGACCCAGCAAAGCCCAATCTGCTCAATGCAGATACGAAGATAAACAACATTAGTCCCTACCTCGGCACAGAAATTCAGGGCGTACAAATTTCACAGCTAAGCAAAGAGGGCTTGGATGAGCTTTCTCTATTGGCTGCAGAAAGAAAGGTCTTGCTTTTCCGTGACCAGGACTTTAAGGACCTTTCAGCCGATCGACAAATTGAGATTGCAAGGTAAACCATAATGGTGATATGGTTGGTTGACATATGAATGAAAACTTTTTGTGAAAAGGCACTTTGGTCCAATCCACAGACACCCTACTTCAGGGAACGTCAAAGGATATCCTGAATTCCATGTTGGTTAGTTAATGCTATTCATTTGTCAGTATCATGAATAACAGTACCATTTCCAGTCTACCGCGATGCCACCCACGACAGGTTCAGTGAATACATTGGTGGAAATAGAATCTCCCATCTAAGCTGGCACTCTGATGTCTCTTACGAGAAACAAACACCTGGAACGACGTTTTTCTTCATCCTTGATCAGGTAAGTTTCCCGTGAAGTATATTCCTTCCTACTTACCCCTACTTATGTGATAATCGTTGCCTACGACCAGCCCGTATCTGGCGGTGACACACTCTTCCTGTCTCAGGTCGAAGCCTACAGACGACTATCACCCGAATTCCAGAAACGCCTCGAAGGATTACGTGCCTTGCATTCTGCAGTAGCCCAAGCAGAATTCTCTAAGCGGATTGGCGGCCCTGTCCGCAGAGAACCAATAGAAACTGAGGTTTGTGTCAATCAATCTCAATTCTTTTGATCATTCTAAAAATTTAGCTAACGATTGTACTACTTAGCATCCATTGGTTCGTGTACACCCCGTTACAGGCGAAAAAGCACTATACGTCAATCAAGGCTTCACCCGTAGCATTGTTGGTTTCAAAAAAGAGGAATCGGACTACCTCCTCAATTTCCTATTTGATCATCTCCAAAAGGGTGCCGATTTCCAAATCAGGGCGAACTACAAGCCTGGAACGGTCGTTGTTTGGGTCAGTGCTAGTTACCTCCTTACTGCAGCAGGTTCAACTGAGATATACCTGTACATCTAGGACAATCGTGTAACTTGCCATTCAGCAACCCCAGATTTCTCACCGACTTTCAGGCGACATGCAGTACGGCTCACACCCCAAGCTGAGATACCTCAAGCTGCGACGGCTTGATTCTGTGACATTTCTGACTTTAACAGCAAGATATACATATGTATGTCATGTTTATGTATTAAAGGTGAATGGCAATTGGAACACCACTCTGGTACTTTTGGAAACTTAAATATGGGTACGCGCGTACGAGGTTATTTATTTGTTTGGTATAAATATTCCAGCCAAACAAACTTTCTTGAACAACACCGCTACGTTCTCTAGCTTGTTCAAATAACCACTGATATCAATATTGATTGCTTTAGACATGGTATTTGTAGTTTTAGCTCTGTCTGTGCTGTGCACATTAAACAGGCGTTGGACATGAACCTTATTATTCTCCTTCAATAATTCCAAAAATGAGATTTGGGGGAAAAGTACAATGTGGTTCTATTTACTATTGGCATTGGTTTGGCTTCATGACAAGTGGATGTCTTTCAGACAAGTTTTACTCTGATGTAGCATAGCGCATTTTAGAAAAGATGATCTCTGGATATTTTTGACTTTGATCATCAAAAGGGCACTGGATATCGTTGAACTCGGGTAGGGGTAATACAAACTTATATACAGCTATACTTTTCAATGTTGACTTCGTTTATTCAGCTATTTTTAAAATAATTTCTTAGCTTGAACTGAATTTTTCCTGAACAAACAATCGCCCACTTCTGATCTGGGGTGACGAACACATGCCTGACATAACATAAGGCGCTGTGTTCAAACTCAAAAATCCATTTCTGTTCCTGTACAGAGTAAAAAACATATTGGTCGTCTCTCCAGATTGAATGCAGGTGATACGAATACGTATACCGCTGAACGACCTACCCGAGACGCAGGGATAGTCCATTTCTGTTATTTCGAGCTTCGTGTTACTGTTTCTGGCAGACTGTAATAACACTCCGAGGGTTCTGAAATACCCCCACTTAGTAATCGACAAACATAGACATTTTATACATTAGGATCTACAATTATCAGATGTAATTTACAATCGAACCTATCTGACGGCGATCAAAATGATTTTCTGCATTCCCTGAGTTTTCAAGGGTGAATCGACTAGTCTGGCTATTATGGGCGGTATTGAATATCTTTTGTGGCTGATAAGATCATAAGATACATCAGTAAAATATAAATTTTAGTGTGGCGTACTTACGGGTTTAGCTACCATAAATCATTGCATGAGGAAGAGGTTTCATGTTACCAAATCAAATTAGGGACAAGGCTGGAAGAACTTGCTCATAAAAGAACCCTTTCGGCAATTTTTTGTGGGCATACACTCGTGGATGTATGCTGGATTGATATTCGGCCTTCCTAATTTGAGTACTAAATTGAACACACTTTTTTTGTGCCCAAAAGAGGGCACACAATTTACACCCCAAAGAAGGTCATAACTAGGTCACTAGAATAACCCTTTTCCAGTACGAATACCATATGATCTGCAAAACTGTGTAACATGTCCTCGTAAAAAAAGAATGAGTGACATAGATCTGGCATAGTACGTAAGCTGGTGTGTATACTTCGAATTTGAGTAAAGGTGATGTTAAAGAAGTACCTACATCTTCCGTGGTGCACGGTTATTCAGTAAGTAATCTCAGTGAGGTGTGGTCTTTTTACCTTCAATGCTCGCTGTAAAGACTTCCAGAGAAATGATTGAGATGTTTCGAGGTCTTCGATGCGTGAATCTGTTGCTAGGGCGGCGCAATTGGCATTGATGCAGATAGTCATGTTTTAGTTATACATTTGACAAAAGTAGATCTTCGAGGCTGGAGTAACTATTTTGCTAATCCTCGGCTTGTACTTTGTTTCCATTCAACATATCTCAGGGTCTAGATGTCAAGTCAAAGTACAATGTCACATTGTGCTGGCCACAAAGTAAATCTCGGTCTCGTTAACAACAAGGCGCGGCTTCGAAGCCACATAGATAAAAATTATATTGGTGTTACTCGATCCTCCCGCGAAACGGTGGGGGAAGTTTAGTCTAACGCGGTCGGATGGAGGAGAATAATTACGATAGAAGACATCCTTAGTATTTTTCGAGTAAAGTCCTCCAATGCATAAGCTTGGGTCGTTGAGCTCCTGTCGCTGATTGGTGGAATAAGCAACCACGAGCTTGATCTGTTGCTTCGTAGTTGACACAAACAAGTAAGGGGGCCTCCACCCATGGATATTCTCTTGCGAATCATTGTATGTATAGAACCACAAGCAGCCAATCACGACCAACCATTTCCAGAGTGCACGGCTCATAATGCAAACAGTGGACTAAGGATCGAGTAAGGAAATAGCATGGATGACAGTTCGAAGCAAGTCTCTGATTGTTCAAGCTATCGTCGTAGAAGTACAGTGTCGAGACCAGTCCAACGTGAGATATATAAGAAGCATGAGAAGTAGATAGTGAAGTATTAGACAAAGTGACTGACGAATGGACCTGACCCTTAGTCGGATGCGTAAACTTCACGTCTATATCATCCAGCCTCATCCAGCGGACAAGAACTAATTGACCGAGTGACTACCTGACACACTTGAATGCCGAGATGAGTGGCGGCGTCGAATACACTGATTCACTGAACCTGTTTTTAGTCGGTACTAAGAGCTTAACAAGTCGAAATACACGCTCACCTGTAGTTTGATAGGTTATTTTGTCGTTTGAAATTTTTGGAAGGTGGTAAGCGGTGATGTGTAGATAGTTAATGTGTGTCCTGCTGTTGATTCTTGAATGCAGTTGATATGCATGCATTTC
Organism: Floccularia luteovirens; assembly: GCA_009739215.1. NCBI lineage: Eukaryota > Fungi > Basidiomycota > Agaricomycetes > Agaricales > Squamanitaceae > Floccularia > Floccularia luteovirens. The sequence goes on from VSJF01000009.1 coordinate 979,151, forward strand.
TTAGTCAAAAGCTATCATAGACTTCAAGAATGTCATTCTGGAGTTTTGGCACTGAAAAACTGGACACAGCACAGTGTTCCTTCGTGAACACGTCGACCTGCCAAATCAAATGAGTAAATGCGACAGCAGTGACGAAGTTATTTTGATCATGAGTCCTCGTTTGTCGGCCGGTCGGGCTAAATAGGCATTTCGGTTGGCTTTAATACTCAACCTCAATAAAAACTCGTGCCAGGATACGGAACTTGGGACCACTTAATTGTGAGCTTGCATGCAGGTTGTCACGATGAAGTGCTAGCGTATGAAGGTGCATAACGTTTACGTACAATAGTATACAATTGGGGTGTTTAAAACACGTGACATACATTATGGAAAAGTCAAGACTCAGAATCTGATTCAGGAGATCCATATATGTGAAAAGATCTGGCGGATACAAAAAATAATAGGAGATTTGTAAATTTGAGATGTTTGAAATGGGATAGAAACTGACTCTTATATGTAAATTGTAGATGCGAGGAGATCATGGGATTAGTAGACAAGAGATTAACTCTTGGTATGTGCTTTCAAGTTTGATCGTACGCTACATAATTGACATTCGGTGCCACAGACTCCGACAGGGCGTATCAATATGGTAGGTGCATGTGTTGTTGAGTCCGTGTTGATAAGCGGACAGACGAGTCAGTTCTCACTCAAAATATAGAATCAGTTGCCAGCTATCATATATGCATGTGATGTGGTCAAGGAAAATCACCCTTTTCGGATTTTTGTTTTCGAAAAGCTTTTTAAGAGACTAGTGAAGCCACACAATGAACTAGAAATTGCTTCTGAGTATAGATGTCACGGGCAACAGTATAAAGTAAAAGAACAAAGTTTACGTTCAGACATGCGTTTGATGAGCTGAGTAGGTGTGTGTGGCGTCGAGCTTCTTGTCCTCCGTGATTTGATTCTCAGACCATCGCCTCATGTTTACGAAGTCTGTATACTGTGGTAAATTTGAGGCAGTAGCCACTGCGATAACAATCCATACACACGACAGCATAAGTCTTGAAAGTGAGAGTGAAGTTGATAGCTAAGGTGGTAATAACGCCATCACAAGCTGTCTTCTGGCCAAAGGTAAAGCTACACGCAATGTTAGTCATTACAGCAAAGATAATGGTAATAAATGAGATGAATATGGTAATAGAAAACGCCTCATTACTCGGACCCACTTCAGACATCGTGGGCACTTGAGTATCAGTGTATCTGCATCAGTGAATCGGTGCATCAGCGGTGTGGAACGCGTGAAGGGAAAATTATATAGTCGCCGGAGACTTCGGTCCCTTTGAAATGGCACTAAGCTTTGGAAGGGCGTTGCGACGCGTGGACGAAGACAAGCATTCGCGGGTAAGAGCCCGCTGCCCGTGCTTGGCGCAATGAAATGAAGACGCAATGTCTCCAATGACGAGGGAAAGGAGTTTTTTTACCGGTTAAATCGATAGTTTACAAGGATAGGAGAAACGAACGCGACAATGTTCTGCAAGCCTAAAAGTGAGCCGCGGAGCTTGAATCGAACAAAGTCGGGGGAGGTCGATCGCCTAAAAGAGTAAGAGCGTGTCTGTAACCAGAGCATTGAGGTGATCGGGGGCGGTTTGGGGTGGTTCGGCAGAACGGATACGTGGGCCGGGGGCACGGAGAGAGTGAGAGGGGAAAGAGATGGTGGAGTGGGTTGGATTGGGGCGGAAAGTTGAGAGGAGAGGAGATGAGCTGGGGGGGTAAGAGGAAATAAAGTGAAAGGGAACGTCTAAAAGTAGGCAGATCACCCTAATTCACTGTCGCAATCTCGTCTGGTCAGCGTTCAGTCTGCTACTCACTGCTCGGCCCATTTCTCCTTTCTTCTCTTCTACTACTCCTACCACTTTCATATTCAGGTACACTTTATTCAAAAATGTCCTTTGCAAACAGACTCTTTACAGACACACACAACCCAGAAAAAGTCTCCTTTGCAGACAGGCTCCTCTTCTCAGATAGGATGGCCTATCCAGACAAAGCTCGGTCGTATATCGACAAACCCCCACTTCTAGATGACCAGCCACCGCCGCAGCACGACATGCAGCTAAGGCAGTTTTCAGACCTGTACAACGTTCCATATCCAATGACCACAGCGGAAGGCAAGCTTGGTCTCTCAGACAGTCGCCAGAATCTCTTTCTGTCGCAAGATGTCTATTCCCAAAATGTGCTTTATCAGCCCAAAGACGTTTACTCAACGTCTCACGAAGTGTACCCTTCCCAAGGCCAGTACACAGCTCATGAGGAGGAATATCAGTCACAAATGCAACCATTCCACTCTACCTCTAGGCAGACTTCCACCTCAGATTCTGCTAGAGGTGATGAGCCACGAATGTTAGATAACAACTTACCTCCTCGGCTACTTTACCCAGATTCAACCCAGCCAATGAGCTCCTCTCATGTCACGGCATTACATGGTCAACCACATGCAGAGACATCGCATAGTTGGCCGCTGCGTGAAACTCATCCGCATCCTTTCCCAAACATAAATCAATATCCTACCTCCGCCGCATTTCCTCCACCCCGGTTCTCCTCAGGCCCCAACCCCTCTCAGAATAACAACGCAGCAGCAGCAGCTGCTGCCGCCCGTTTGACTTTGGCAGGATCACTTGATCCCACCACTGGCGTATTTTATCGCACTCCAGAACACCCTCGCCTACGTACAGCACAGGCTTGTGAAAAATGTCGAACGCGCAAAGCCAAGGTATGTGTCGTGTTTTTGTTATGGATCAGAAAACTAACAGTCGAACTTTCGAAAAATCACCATTGCATACATATTATCCACTTGCACATCGGTTGAAACGAAAAACGTACAGTGCAGCGGCGAACATCCATCTTGTAAACGATGCATCAACCGAGGTTTGGTCTGCGAATATGCCAAAGAAGGACGAGTGCGAGGGCCAAATAAACCAAAGGCGAAACAATCCAATGCACTAAGCAATCAAGCGGCAGGATCCTCTTCACCTACGCAGAATGGTGGTGTGCAGCAGGCTAGCAAGCCACCTCCTGAAGCACACCCACGCAACGAACTAGAAAGGCGGCAGATATCGCGTGAAAGGGCGATGAGTGTTACCAGTGGCGTAGGGACGACTGAGCGTTATCAATCACATCATCGAGATCTTAGCGTGCCACACGAAACGCTTGGGCGCGAACCACCACCAGAGCCGCATGCATCAATGCATATGAGAGCACCCATGCCGATGCAATTGCCAATGAGCATTAGTCTTCCTATGATTTTGCATGAACAAGAAAAGCGATTTTTGGGTGCGCGCAATCGGATGCCAGTTCAAACAGGAGACGGGTCGCCTAACTCCATGGAGGGGTTTCAGACCCCACAATTGTTTGCCAGTCCTTCCAACATCGACTCTAGACGTAACTCATTATCGTTAGGAGCAAATCGTAGTGAACGCTCTCGTCCCCCCGATCTTCAGCTTGATGCGTCATCAAATCACTATCGTCTAGAACACGACAGATTGTTAATGATTCCTACTATGGCACAACACAATCAACAACAACTGACCTATGGACACGAAACACCATCACAATTCCAGCAGCAGCATCAAGTGGAACGGGAGGTCCTTCAAAATCAGCCAGCACTATCTAGATTACCCCAACGTGCATTCGGGGGTCCAATAGGCGCATATATGCACCAAGACCAACCACAAACGGGTGGCGGGCTTGATGCCACAGAAGAAATATCTGTAGGCAAAGACATCCTAGGGGGACTCACAATGCAAGGTCAACACAGTGAAGGACTGTTTCCAATAGATGAACCAGCTCTTTCCATAGCCGACGCACAAATGCATGCTCATGACTCGCTTGCCCTGTCCAGGTGCGTTATTTCTTATTCTCAAGATAACACACTTTTTGACGATAGATCAAATATAGCTCGAAGGGGGAAGTAGGGATGGCCCGCATAAGCTCGCCCGCAGTCATCGGGCTGATGAACTCAGCGTTCGACCACTCCCCCCAGTCTGGTATGCGGGGATTCAATCAGAGTGGATATGTTGCATCTCCAACACAAGGAATCTCTCCAAGCGCCGAACGTGGATCACCTCAAGGACGGATTGTAGGGTCTCCGCTGAGTGGAATACGTGGATCACCTCAAGATGGGATAAGACCAACATCCCAAAGTTTCCATTATTCGCCGTTACAAGCTGGATATCGTAGTACTCCTCGCACTACATTTAATTCACCGCAGACAGCAGTTAGCAGTTCGCCCCAGACCGGGATCTACGGCTCACCTAACAGCTCAGCACATACTCATGCATCCCCACCGACAAGCATAGATGGATCTCCTGTTTCTGCGACGGGAGCAGGGAGCTCGAATTCTTCGATCACATATCCAACACAGCAGAATGTTAAAAGTGACACGATCAGCGTGCACCCTCGATTTGTGGATGCCCAAGTTACTGAAGGATATCCAGCCTCAGTGGTTGGAAATACGCATGAATCTTGTAACCATCAATATCTAGGAAATTCCGACGGAAGTTATGCATCCGTAATTAACGATGCCTGGTCAGGTGAACACCCCGTTCAGTTCGATGCCCGTAGGGATGTTGAAAACCATGAGATTCAGAGCAGGGGGAATCAAGTCGTCATTGTTGCTGGAGGGGGGGATGTCAAAGGGGGCCACACATATAGATCTGGAAACGGACATGCCAATGGGTTTGAGGATAATCAAAGCGATATACAGCCGGGAGATGGAAATACATACCGTTGAAATTTTGGAAATGAGGGACGGTTTTCGATGCCTTCAGTAGAGGAGGATGGACACGCGGATAGAGGCTTCATTCTGGACAATTCCGGTAGAGGGAATGTTTCACAGGGTATTCATCAAGAGTTGTAGCTGGTTTTGGTAAGGCATTAAACATTTAGCCATTTATCTGTTCTCCCTCACATATTTTTTATATTCCTTGACATTACGGTTGGGGTTTTTCGTTAATGTTGTCTTGTTATACCATCTGGGCAGTTGGTGTATTCATACATTTCCATCTTTATTTTACCAAAGCTTCAGTTTCATTTGACATCGTAGGAATTTATATAGCCATTGAAATCCTTCTGGTCCTAGATCGTACAATCAACGATACGACTTGTATTTATGGAAGCGGCCTACCTTGTAGATTACAGTAAACTAGATTGATATATACACGTCCAAAAGTGGTACACTTTATTACCAAAATAAAAACGAAAATAGATGGCAATTCAGCTTTTCTGGCTCGTGCAAATTTGTAAAAGGGACTAACCTGTTCTTCTCTCCCTGACTTTGTGCCCCCAATTTGTTCGCTAATGATCTCATTTGATTGCTTCGGATGTATAAAACGTGGAATTCATGGACTGTACGTAAGTTGACATCCACAAGAACATGCATAACCCCCACCGATGCCGTCAATAACCTACCTACAAGTGTGATTACAATAAGCACCGGGTTTCTCGCAAATTCAAATAGACTCATTTTGAGAATTACCAGGAAGATGTAAAAGCGGTCCAAATCGATTTTTTTTCTTTTTGTGTGCATGAATTCAAATTCTTTACTATACGGTCTTGTAAAAGATTGCACCTTCCGACACAATATTGACCATGGAGTTTATGCACGAGGCAATCACGTTCCGGAGGGTAAAGCACCGCCAAACTGAGAATGTGAAAAGAATAAAATCAAATCGACCAAGTATGATTTCAAAGCACAGCTTGAGAAGAAATTTCAACTTTCGAACCAGGCCGGGTCAACCAGCCTTAGTAGCAAAATGATCATGTCTGGTTGTTGATCGTAGACATGGATTCCGCTGAGATCCACCCCCGGAGTTCCCGCAGATATGATCTTTACGATATGATTGGACTTTCTGTTAAGTATTCTTTCGTCCGTGGATGTGGTACGATTGCGATATATGCTGTCCTCATCTTTCGAACATGTCATTTTTAATTCACCAGGATGATAGCGATATTTGTGAAATATTGGCCTCGGCACCGTTAACAGGACATGCGTTGGGAACAAAGATTTACGGTTATCTAAAAAAATGATACATGGTTAGAATTATTATATTCAGCTCACTCAGAATGGATATCTATACCACATTGGTACACGCATTCCTTTCTTCTGAAAATAGTAAAGGCACGCTCCTTTCTAGTGGGGCTGAAGTCAGGTCCCCGATCAGGGTTCGATGTGGATGTTATGTTAAGAGCGAGGTTACTTTGCTTGTTGTGCGCAATTTGGTGGATAGAGAAGGTTTACCCAAGATTGGGGGTCAGTTAGGTGGCAAAGGCTTTGAAAGAAACATTTCTCCAGTACGCTAGAATGCACCAAGGCTGTGGGTCTCGCGAAAAAAGAAATTGTTTTGAAACTTCTGAAGACACGATGGCGCATCCCAGTGGAAATAAAATTTCATAACTATTTTGCGTCTGGAGACGTGTTTGCGTAATAAAACGAGCGATAATATCGATCATCGGTCATAGGGGCTGAGTCGTTTGATAATCTCAGGAGCACGGTGTAAAGATCGGTCATGCATGTGCATATTCTGAGCCTTCAAAAAGAGAATATCATTTGTATGGTCCATGTTGAAATACCCGAAGATCGAGCAGAAGGAATCGAATCATTATGCGATCGTAAGCTCTCCACTTTAGGGGAAAGGTCTTGAAAGGTTTTCGCTCCCATTGATTGTTTCTGTTAACAGCTGCATAACTTAGTGCAAGTCCGGGCCGAAGGTATCATCCCAACACGAACTTCGGGATTCTATTTGCGCCAGTTTTTGTAGGTAAGAATGGAAGTTTTGGCTTTTTCATTGTAGAGTGCGTATTCAAGCATGTCACAGAGGGGGAACTTCAGCAGCCTTGCGAAAAAAAAATCTTGCTTCTAGTGAGGCAACTTCTGAATCTTCAGTTCAGTTCTCGGACAGAGGCTAGGTGCCTCACCGTAGGGATCGCCATGACAGGTGTGCATTTTTGTTGCCTACTTGCTAGTGGAAGTTTACCACATGTGTTTCTAGCTATTGAGAGCTTCGCGGTGTTCATAGCTTAGTCATTCTTGAGATGAGAACGGAAATGCGCTGAAATCGCCTGTGAATTATGGGCTGCCAGTGAACCTTTACGGGTGAATTTGTTGACTGTTATGGGAGGCGTATGGGTGGAAGTTATGGAATAAATTAATAAGGTTTTGACACTGTGGGGTGTTGTTTTGCAAAAATAAAAGACAGAACTCATGATCAATTGTAACTATAGGGTCTGTGGGAAAATATCAAGTGCGTTGATATACCGACGTCCGCGTCCCACTTGAATATGACAACCATCTCGGTACGGTCGCACCGCATAGTGTATAAGCTGAAGAAGATTTGCAAACCCGGAGAACATAAGGTAATCTGTCAATTTCTCGTTTCACTGGAGTTAACATTAACCTCTCTTGCCAAGCTGGACACAGGTCATTAATCGCCGGACCTTTGCAATTGCAGGTTCGTTACCAGGCTATACTTAAGTATGATATACAGCACATATATTTATGTAAAGCACTAACTAGAACTGTTACCATCATTTTCTGTTTTGTATCCCAATGGAGCATCATCAATGGGGCATCATGAACAAGCACCACAGAAGATTTCTGTCATGGCACCCTGGCATTGTTGCATGAGGCCGTTCTCATCACAGTATAGCATGAAACGGGTCGGTATCAAACCTTCTCCATAGCCATCTCCCATTATTCTCCACCGAGTTCATGTTTTCGGTCTGCAAGTCCCGCTGCTCCAGCTCGGTAAGGCGCTATTAAACATATAAATACAATAAACATTGACATTACATTCCTAGCTCCATCATGAATTCAGTTGAGATGTATACAACTTCCTTCAAGCTACCCATCTTCAAATTACCCATATTCACACTTGTTATAATCAATGTCCTACTTTCTTATCCAGTGGCTGCATCTCCATTCCTACAGAAACGCGCTTCTGGTGTCATAACAGACTCTACAACAGTTAACGGACAAACATACGACTATATCGTTGTGGGCGCAGGATTGACTGGTACAACTGTTGCGGCTAGATTAGCTGAAAATTCTGGTGTAACAGTATTACTGGTTGAAGCTGGAGCAGATAATAGGAATGACCCGCGGGTGTATGACCTGTATGCGTACAGTCAAGCTTTTGGTTCTGAACTCGACTGGGCATGGACTGCAGAACAAGGAAAGGTCATTCATGGGTGAGCCTCTTTGTGATAATATCATAACAAATTCTGAATTATATGTCAAATCAGCGGAAAAACTCTAGGTGGTAGCTGTATGTATCACTTCGCAGATAATCAAACAAGAAATTCACCACATTCTTAACTAGCTTCTATTAATGGTGGTCATTATACCCGTGGATTAAATGCACAGTATGACGCTTGGTCGACTCTTCTTGAGCCATCAGAAGCCAGTGTCGGTTGGAACTGGCAAGGAGTGTGGAATTACATGAAGAAGGTTCATCCCCCCTTTCGCGCTCTTTTTACTAGGGCTGATGTCATTTAATTCAGTCCGAGGCGTTCTCCGCCCCCAACAGTCAACAAGCTGCTAAAGGGGCGCAATCAATAGCTTCTTATCACGGAACTACAGGGCCGCTACAAGTCACTTATCCCGACCTCATGTATGGCGGCCCGCAGCAACCAGCTTTTGTGGACACAATTGTCAACTTGACAGGAATTAGCCACTTCAAAGACCTTAATGGGGGAACACCTAATTGCGTTTCCATTACACCATTCGTAAGTGTTACGTGCATCTTGTTGTGATGGCCCACAAAGATTAAACACATCATCATGCTGTGAATAGATGATGAACTGGCACGATAGTGACCATCGTTCTTCATCAGTCCAGGCATACCTAACTCCGTTTGAAAGCCAAAGGACAAATTGGTTGACTCTGACTAAAACTTTGGTAACAAAATTGCATAATATCTGTTTGACTAATTTTAACATCGGTCAATATATTTTAATTAGGTCACCAAAATTAACTGGGTCAATTCAAGTGTGCCCTTGAAAGCTTCTGGTGTCCAGCTGGCTCCTTCTAATGGCGGTACTGCACGTTATACAGCAAATGCAAGGCGAGAGGTAATCCTTGCCGGGGGTGCCATCCAGGTTGGTTATACTCAATGTATTAGTGTATAGGCGACTCAAATTTAAACTAGACCCCAGCACTGCTTCAACTGTCGGGTATCGGAGATTCCAGTATTTTAGGGCCCCTTAATATCACTACGCGCATTGACTTGAAGACCGTTGGAAAAAATCTTCAGGAACAAGTGCGTCAGGCGTCCCAAACTTTGCTTGACAAGTTATTGATATTTGAACACAGACCATGAATTCTCTGGGAGCCAATGGAAATGGCTTCAACACAGGTGGACGAGGGCCATCGGACGCCATTGCATATCCGAATATTTACCAAGTATTTGGTGATAATGCAAATGCTACAGTGAATCGTATCAGGTCGTCTATTTCCACTTGGGCAGCTTCTCAAGCTGGTTCCGCGCTTTCCTCTGACGCTTTGGAAGAAATCTTCCAGGTCCAGGCGGATTTGATTATCAATAGCAATGGTATGGACTCTCAAAAGATCACAATTATGGTTTACTCAAATTTGATAATCAGCTCCTGTTGTAGAACTTTTCTATGATACGGGCTATCCAGAGTGAGTTAAGTTGATGTTTGTGACATACACAAGCTGATATAGGGGGAAGTGATCTTGGAATTGACATGTGGCAGTTACTGCCGTTCAGTAGAGGAACGGTTGAGATCAAGGTCACCTTCATTCTATAGCAAAATACCAACTATTGACGAGGTACTTTGTCACAGAGTGCCAACCCTTTCACTTATCCCCAAATAAACGTCAACTACTTTAGCGTAGACCTCGATTTAGATGTGCAAGTAGCCGGTGCGCGCTTAGCTAGGAAGATCCTTTCAAGCCCCCCGTTAAAGTAAGTACATCCCCGAAAAGCTTGAAGCTGTGTCATGTGTGTAATAACCCGTGCTCCAGTTCATTATCGACCGGGGAGACAATTCCGGGAAACAAAGTTCCTGATAATGCAAACCGCGGTTCAGATCAAGACTGGAAGACATGGATCAAGAGCGGATTTTCTTCCGTTGCTCACCCTATAGGAACTACTGCTATGATGAAGCGAAGTCTTGGTGGTGCGTTCTCATATTCTCCAACGCCTGACCATTACTCAAATTATCATAGGTGTTGTTGATGCCCAATTGAAGGTGTACGATACCGCCAATGTGCGTGTTGTAGACGCTTCCGTGCTTCCTTTGCAACTCAGTGCCCACCTATCTGCCACTCTCTATGGCGTCGCAGAGAAAGCTGCAGATCTGATAAAAGCAGCCCAGTCCCAATAATCGCAAATCACCGTTATATATGTGGCATTTACCCGGACATTGTTGTTTACAAGTAAATTCTCACTTTGTGGAAATCAAGGGGATCTGATTCGACTATCATTACTATCATTGACATCTGACATTTTCTTTCGCTTCTGACAACGATCAACACTACTACTGCATGCTCATTTTAGGACGTTTATTTAATTATTCTAATGTATATGATAGTGTTATTCAATTCGAAATGTACGAAAGCTGTACTTTGCAAATCTGAATCTGATAGGGAGATAGATACAGGGATGATTGTATGAAACATTCTTACTCCATATGGCACGTGGTATTAAGCGCTTCAAGAACTGACAACAACCGAACATCCCAAGCGGTACAGGCACACCACAGCGCTAAAAGTTGGTTGCTGTGGTTAACTTCTGCGGTCAACATTCAACTTGTTCTTCCTTAAATCTCCTCAAACTAACCACTTACACTCCCTACACATACTTTTCTCTCCACACTCCAGCCGAGACGACATAATTGCCCCAACACCACACATCAAATTAACCCTTGGCACCTCCTGTCTAAACGCCTCACAAGATGATGAAGAACTTGACGTTTAAGGAAGCCTTGCTTCCTCAACCTCCTAGCTTCAACAAGAAGAAGAATTACGCATTGCACCAAGTGTTGGGCACCGGAACGTTCGGCAAGGTCGTGGTACGTGACCGATCGTCTTCCTTATTGTTCATTTCACTTAATTCCGACTTCATGTCCCTTCTCACTATGTGTTAGAGAGCAACATGGCATGTACCACCTGAGCAAGCAGAAGTAGCTGAGCGTGGAGCTGCTGCTGAGACTGGAACCGAAAGTACCCTGGGCAAAGAAGAGAGTCAGTTGCCTAGCTCGGGAAAGAAGAAAAATGGGCCTCGATCACTTTCATCTCAAGACTCAGATGGTATTACCAGTATCGAGAAGGACGTTGCCCTGAAAATCATTCCCAAAAAGAAGGTCAAGGGCAATGAGGCTACCGTATGGAGTGAAATGGAAGTCTTGAAGGGTCTTGATCATGACAATATTGTTCGTCTTTTCTTTTCATCCCTGTAATATACCCTGACAGTTGAGGCAGGTTAAGTTCTACGAATGGTTTGAGTCTAGGTCGAAATACTACCTATCGTTCGAGCTTGCGGTTGGAGGAGAACTTTTCGAAAGGATATTGCAGAAAGGGAAATTTACAGAAAAAGATGCTGTCATTGTCGTAAGGTGAGTAGCAGAGCAGTTTACCCTCCCATTTTCTTAACTGCATATTTAGATCGATATTGTCTGGCGTCAATTACCTACATGAACATAATATCGTTCATCGTGATCTCAAGTGAGCTTTTTAGTCAATATTGAAACTAGCGGTATTTGAATCTATTTGCAGGCCAGAAAATATTTTATATCGCACAAAGGACGCCTCCAGTGGTATTGTAATTGCTGATTTTGGGATGTGGGTACAGTTTGTCAAAGTCTACAATATCTTCTGAAACGTATTTCAGCGCCAAACATCTTCATTCCTCTGAAGAACAACTTCATTCAGTAGCAGGTAGCTTTGGATATGTCGCTCCAGAAGTTCTCAAGAAGGAAGGCCATGGCAAACCCGTTGATATATGGGCTATTGGGTTCGTGACATTTTGACATTAAATATTCATTATTTATATCCTCTTCAGCATAATCACTTATGTCCTCCTTTGCGGATACTCTCCTTTCCGGTCTGATGATATCAAGCTCCTCATCAAAGAGACCACAGATGCTAAAATCGAGTTCCATGATCGATACTGGAAGAATGTTTCCGAGCAGGGTTTGTAGTTTTTGCAATCTTTGGTTTTGTAAAATGACACCATTCTTATTCTAGGTAAGGAGTTTATTAGATCTCTTTTGAACCCTAGCTCCTCGAAAAGACCGACCGCTGCTGAAGCACTCAAAGATCCTGTACGTCTCTTCATTTTACTATTCACTACTCCAATCAACTATCCCTTACATGTGGCATGGTAGTGGCTTACAACCCACGAACCATCTGTTGAACACGATCTGGGCGCTGGCCTGCGTGAACATTTCGATCCACGGGCTCGTTGGCGTTCGGCAATTGCTTCCGCACGTGCCATCCACCGCTTTGGCAGCCTCGTCAATAGGACGAACACTAGCTCAAGTACCGGCAGTGGGGGTTGGATGGAGGAACTTAGTGAAGAATCTGATCTGTCGCCCCAACCCAAACCTGATCCTGGACGGAACGACAATGTGAATGTATCGGCACCAGAAGACGACATCCCCAAAAAGGAACCTATAAAGAGTGGGAATGGTGCCATAAACACCACCTCGAAAGCAGAGGTGTCCAACGGACAAGCCAAACAGGCAGCTGGAAATGGAACTAACACAGGAAGGTTCACGGAAGAAGTGACGACAGTGCATGACGAACCCGAGTCGGACGTAGTGGGCCACGAAGATGAAACGCCCAGAATGCCTGGATCATTCGACCTCTCAGGACCTGGACACATAACTTCAACCGGTAGTATATGGGGTGACTTGATGAGGAAGATGAATTTGAATTAGTAAGGCTAATAGTCATATATTCAAATTCAAAAGCGAGCATGATTTCCTCACTCCCCTTATCCAACTCATCCTTAGTATCTTTCAATGGCGCCGAAATTAAGCGCTTACTTCCACCTCCGATATAAGGAGATCATTATCAAACTGAACGGTATAAGCAGATATTAGCATTTTGGCAGAACGCAGTGCGTTGTGTATTGTATTACAGTATATGTTAGGTAGTCTCCGACGTCTCTTGTTGATTATATATATTCCTTTATGAAATCATCCACAACATCAATCGCCTGTCTACAAAGATCCAATGATCACCTCACCCACCTGGTCCCACCCTGACTGCATAGCTTCATTAATCGGATGTGCACAATGCCTTTATCGATAGACATACACACATCCACAGTTCTCAGTTATCTGATCCTATAACTCGTTCGTCGATATCCTCAGAAAAACATTCATATGGAAGTTTCGTTTAAAGATGCTCCTCTGAAGCCTAGAAGTATACTTGTGATTGGAGGGGGACCTACAGGCCTCGTCGCGCTTCGCAATCTGATTGAACGCGGTCAATTCGAACGTGTCGAGTTAGTTGAAAGGCGAGATGATGTTGGCGGAGCATGGTAAATTCCATATTTTACACAAGAATTTACAGGTATCTAATTATATGCGTTGACCAATGCGCAAATAAGGTACTTAGACAATACATCCTCACAACCACCACGCTGGCCATCTCCTGCCTACCCTGGCCTGGTGGGGAATGTACTACCGGAATTCTTGTCTTTCTCGGGACACCCGTTTCCATTACCTCCAACTACTCCAGATCAACCTTTCCCCACGCTTGTAGAGACACATGCATATTTGCGTTCATTCGCGCAGAAGTACCTTGATTCAGGGGTTATCAGATTAAACTTAGAAGTTATTCGCGTAGAGGAACTGCCAGAAAAAGTGGGGTGGAACATCGTTTATAGGGACTGGAGTGATGCAGCAAGAGCAGAAGGACGTCTGGGGGAAGAAAGAGCAGAACATTGGGATGCCGTAATGGTTTCAACTGGATGGTATGACACACCCGTTTGGCCGGAAACAGAAGGGTTAGATGTCCTCAGGGAGAAGGGACTAGCAAAACACGCGAAATGGTGGAGAAGTCCACAAGGATATGAAGGGAAAGTAAGTGAATAAATTGACATCAATACTGTTTCGGGAGTCATATATGTGATTTCACAGCGTGTCCTCGTTATTGGAAATGCAAATTCTTCAAATGATATGGCAGCACAGCTGGCGAAAGTTGTCCAAGCTCCTGTATATCAAAGTATTCGCCGCCCTGCTTTCCCTGGATTTCCTAGTCTCCCTGATGAGAGAATAGTAATGGTTGCTCCTGTGGCAAAGTATACACCCCGAGAAGATAAATTTGACGCCTTGCTTACAGACGGGACTGAAATCAAGGATTTGGAAGCCGTTCAACTAGGAACAGGGTATAGACCAAACACTGACTTTATTCATGTCCTTGACAACACCCCCGGTCACCACCCTCTAGAGGCGACACATCATCTCAATCACTTTAGAGTCCCAGACCTCCACCGGTTTATCCTCTATGCAAATAACCCGTCCTTAGCTTTCATAGGCGCAGTTCTCGCATATACACCTTATACTGTATATGACGTTGCTAGTACTTGGCTCGCTCTAGCATGGACTGGTGAAGTCTCCTACCCCAGCACTCCAGAAGGGCGACTCGCATTTGAACGAGAGCGCCTAAATACAATGGAGAAGCGGAGGAATGGGATGGACAATCCTTCATCCCTTATGGTGTATAGTGTTCTGGGTGATTTCGAACAGACATATACGTCAGAATTGAAAGAGGATATCGTCAGTGCGCGTCCAGAGCTGGATGAGTTACTTCCAGACTGGAATGATGAGAGAACGAAGGTCAGGGAGGCAATGTTCACAACCAAGCTTGAAGCATTGAAGTATCTACGTGATTGTGGTCGTGCTGATGATTAGCGAACAGCATGTCGGGCGGCACATCAGGTCGGTTTATACACTTGGTATCTGAAGTATGAAATTATACACCAAATGCATCATGTCATCTTATCACGTCTTGTGCAAAAAAAATTACTATATCTATTATCATCATAAAACAGGGTCAAGACTCAACGTTGTCAAAGAACGATTTTATTTCATTGTTATTCGGAACACAACACTCAAATTTCCTAGACCTACCAAACATCAGAGTCTGTCATATGGAAACTTCATCCAAAAATACCGTACCAAAACCTCGAAGGATTCTTGTGATCGGTGGGAGACCTACAGGTCTCGTCACGCTTAGAAATTTAGCAGATCGCGGCAAATTCGAACGTGTCGAGTTAGGTGGAAAGACGGGATGATGTTAGGTGGTGCATGGTAAAATCCCAGATTCAGCACGACTACCCAAAGATATCTAATTGATGATGAGAGGTATTTGGATCCGACCGTTACTTCGCCACCAAAAGGCTGCCAACTCGAGGGTGAACCACGCTGGCCATCTCCAGCATTCCCCGGACTAATAGGGAATGTGCTCCCCGAGTTTCTATCTTTCTCGGGTACCCGTTTCCGCCTCCTCCATCAACTCCGAACCAGCCTTTCCCAACAGTTGCGGAAATACACGCATATCTACGCTCGTTCGCGCAGCCATATCGTGATTCCGGTGTATGGGGACTGGGGTGGGGGGGCACGATCAGGAGGTTTTTTTGGGAAGGTGAGGGAAGAACTTTGGGATACTATTGTAGTTTCAATTGGGTGGTATGATACCCCCGTTTGGCCAGAAACAGAAGGGCTGGATCTTCTCAGAGAAAAGGTCTCGCACAACATGCGAAATGGTGGAGAGGACCACTAGGATATGACGGCAAAGTCAGTAATAATAGTCAGTGCCAGCCGTTGATTATGACCGCTCAATGCCTTTATTTCGCAGCGTGTCCTAGTTGAAACGCCAACTCCTCAAATGATATCGCAGCGCAACTCGTGAGTATTGTACAGCCTCCTGTATATCAAAGCATCCGCCGACCCATTTTGCCTGGTTTCCCAAGTCTCCCTGACGAGAGAATAGTAATGGTCGGCCCCGTAGCGAAGTATACCCTCCAAGAGAAATCAAGTTCGGGCAAATTCGATGTCTTACTGACAGACGGGACTGAAATCAAGGATTTGGACGCCGTTCAACTGGGAACTGGATACAGACCAAACAGACTTCATCCACGTCCTTGATAATACGCAATGTGACCTACACCCCTTGACGACAACCCATCACCTCAATCATTCTAAAGTCCCAAATCTGCACTGCTTTATCCTCTATGCAAATAATCCATCCTTGGCTTTCGTGAGTGCAGCCGTCGTCTACACGCCTTACCCTGTCTATGACGTCGTCAGCACCTGGCTAGCTTTGATGGACGGGTGAAGTTTCCTACCCCGTCACACCAGAAGAGCGACTCATATTCGAACAGGAGCGCCTAGATATGGTGGAAAAGCGGAGGAAGGAAGTGGCCAACCCTTTGTCCCTGATGGGGTATAGTGTCTTGGGTGACTATGAACAGATGTATGCGTCAGGGTTGAGAGCGGACATCGTCAATCCGCGTCCAGAGCTAGATAGGATACTCCCAGAGTGGAATAATGACAGAACGAAGGCCAGGGAAGCAATGGGAACAACAAAGCTTGAAGCATTGAAATACATGCGCTATCGTAGTCGCGCTGATGATATGCAATCGTCATATTGAGTTTTACAACAGTTGGCCAGGGTGATTCATACACTGGGAGCAGCATGAACACAAATAGATAAACCGTGGTATAAATTTGGCTGCAGGTGTGGGAACGTTAGTATTTTATGGGTTAAGATAAAAATAACACTACCTAGGAACTCTATGTACAATCCATTCAAAAGTCATGGGGAAGCGGAAGATAGTGAATATCAGGAAACGTAGAAGTGTTTGGCATAGTCAGGTAGTCAGAAGCACTGATACTATAATGGTTTGTCTACGGGACGCTCCGCAATTCCGAAAGAACGTAAGTAATAAAACCCCGCAGAAGGATTGCAACCAAACAAATAATTGGCATTACAATGTAGGGGTGAGTATTGACTTGCCAGTTTAGTAGGGCATGGCCGCCAGGATTAAACATGTGAGGGACTAATGAAGTCATCACCCTCAGTCCTGGTGTCAATCCTGATGATACCTCGTCTATGGTGATCGGAAAATTTTTCCCGAATATGTTGAAGGGTGAATTCGGGAGTGTCTATACCGTGATTGATCTGGAATACCAGGTTTTGGAGGTCTCTGAAGGATTTTTTGTCAAGAGCCAGTCTGACTCGGTCTAGGGGCCAGGAGTAATGGAAATCATCCCAAGTTATCATTCTGAGGCGAAATGTGATACTTGTGAGGTGTTGAGATGTTATCGAGAGGAGAACGCTGTCGATCCATGGGAAAAATTGACGCTTATCTAGACCAATCAAGCCAAAAGAGTGTTTGGAAGGAAGTTGGATGTACGGATTCCCGAAGGAAATGGAGCGAAGCTCTGTGCAGCGACTGAGGTCTATTACCGACTCTACAAACAGAGATATAATATATCAAACGTGTAAAGACGTGGGGTATTTGTGACATACCTTCATCATTTTCGACAGCATATGGCAGAGCCACTGTCAGGTGGTGTAGCGACGGACCTATTAAAGACAATAGCAATGTGGAGCGTGGTAGAAGGTCCCGATTTGTGCAATCTAACCAAAGTGAACGGAGGTTTCGGATTGATGTCTGATGGCAAAGCCACTTCAAAAGGCAAAGTTCGGGGAGTCTAAGGTTCAGCGAGGCCAGAGTGAACGGCAGCTGTTTCCTGTAAGCTGCTAGCCGTGCCTCCTCGTCTTCAGTAGAGTCAAACATGAGACAATTGCACTCCAGATATTTGAGGGCAGGCAGAGCACACAGAATATCAACTAGAAAAGAAAACTTTCCGAAGAAAATATTCTTCAAATCTAGACGTGTTATCGCTCTGCAAGCCCATCGGAGTTCCAGGAAAGGTGGATCTAAAGCGTCGTACCACTCAAAGTACGACAATTTGATACCAGTCACAAAAGTGGCCACGCTTGGGAGTCGTCCAACTGCGCCCCATGGTCGTAAACCAATGAGACCGGCCTCCTGACCAATACGAAGATGTCCTGGTGGTTGATTATTATCCAGGAGTCGAAGAAATGGAGGAATGTCCTCGGGAAGAAAGATTAGCTGTCGAAATAAGTGGAAGCGTGCGGAGGACGACCACTCCGCGCATACAAGAGCACAAGACGCAAGTCCTGTCTTATCATTGTGTAGATGATCGATTATTCTGTCAATGATTTCTGGTGGCACGCGGGCTTGAAATGATAGAAAGAATGACTTGGTTAGAAGCTCAACCACAGGTAGTACCAGAAGACATAATAAGATCATGACATACTTTGCATAACATTCATGGTAGTGGAGGTGAAGGGGAACCAATATGACAATGTCTTGAAATTTAAAACCTGGGTAAATAGCCCGTGAAAATACATATTCTGGTTCGGATTGGTGAAGATAGTAGCTGGGCGTTTCTCCCCGAGGAAAAACCGCAAGTTCATATATCTGACTCAGAGTTCTCGATGTATTTACCCTGCACTTACCTCATTCAATTCAGGATCTTGGACAGCTTGGATGAATTGGTAATAAAGGCTTGACAAAAATGACATTCAAAGTTCAAACATTCAATTACAAGTCATAAAAATGTATGTATCCATCAGACAAACGCCCAACTCGCTGGTTAGTTCTTCCGAAGACTTTTGCAAGTACAACAGTAGAATAAACCAAACGTCCTCGAGACTCTCGTCAGCCAGAGCCATGTTCTCAGTATAACGAGTGGGCGCGGATGTCATCGATTGGATATGAAGGAAACGGCATTTGTAAAAATGCGAGACTCGGTCAGTTTCTGTAAACAGATCCTGTTCGAGTATGTTCTAAAGAAAATTAATTTTGATCAGGTTCGCTTTATATATTGACGAGTGTTGGTCCGTGCGTGGAGCAAAAATATTTCACGTGTCCACTGAGATCTACAGTGCGTTCTTCCATTTCTTCAGTATCTACTGTATGCTCAAGAAGTGCTGAAGCTTGAAGCTCAGTATTTTAACTTGAAGGTAACTCAACCGAAGTTTACTCCGGAACCATTTGTCGGTAAATTCTACGCAACACCTCCGAAGGTGATCCTTGGATTTACAGTGGGCCGCCGAATATGCGGAGGGATAACTTCAGCAGAATAAACATTCGGAATATTCTGTCGACCAGGGTTAGTAATCCCTACTACGTGTTTACGCGAATGACGGCACATAGCAATGATTGCGCGATGGTCGCAATACGAATCCCTTGATTTACCGGAAAAGTCTCAGGAAGTCCAAGCAAGATAGGACGTCGATATCGAATAATTCCGCAGTAGATGTCTTGGTCTTATCCTCAACAGCTAGAAATCTGTCACTTCATGAATTTATTCCTTCCTAAAAGCGCTGCATGGATGAAAAACCTCTGCACGTTCAAGATTCTACCCTGCCGGGGAAATTTTCGGTGATAACCCGCCTTCTTCAGAGAGGCACATATATGGATCATTGGATCAAACTCTGTCCTGAATGAATGATGCTTCTCGCTGAAAGAATTAAACGTTGTTATTGCCTTGTTAGGTTATGAAATTGCCAGCATCCTGTGGATAGATCGGTGTCCCGGGTATCTCCCACATTGATGATATATCCTTGGTGAACAGCTTGTTCCAATTTTGATATCAAGACATCGGCCGTAAATTTTTGCGTGTCGAACGTCAATGTTGGAAATAGGCTCAACAAAGTGTGCCATGCTGCTCATATCATCTTTATCGTGATAGAAAAAATGACACCTGTTTTTAGGGCATGACAAAGGACTCTATCATTATCCCAACCGCATGCTTGTGCATCCTATTTCCAATTCATTAACATCAGTCTATCAGGTACGCATGTGCCTTAATGATTCATTCTATCGTGAACCTATTGGTTCACAAATAATACAAATACATTTTTTAAAGTCTATAATATTTTGTGTTCTATTGCGCTGAGTTATTTTATGGAATTCTAAAGGTTATTAATAATCGGCGTTATACTGTATCAAAACAATCGAAAGAACGAAATCAAAATATAAGTTGGATCGTATACGCAGTCAAAGCAGTCATTGATATGAACATAAGGAAATATTGTGGAATGAGGAAAGCAGAGAGATGTTCAGCACCTCCTGTTCCACTATACACCTGGGTCAAGAAAACCTGCGAAATCAAAAATCAGTCTTTTTCCATGCAAGAACGTCGAAGGCAAACTCATACCTGTGTGGTAGCCGTAGGAAGACACGAAAGGAAGCTGAAATGAATAAAACAGTTAGCCGACGCTGGACTTTTCACATCCAAAGAACCGCGATGGCAGACACTTACACGCAAACAAATCTGAGAACTTTGTCGTCTTTCGATATAAGCCCCACGGGTACAAAAATCTTTTCGCATACCAACACCCCCAGTATTGGAACAATGACCATTTTCCCGATAGCAAGCCCAGAGATCGCTCCTAACGGTAGAGTCCGCCACTGGTTTCTGGGAACATCCATACGAGCAATCGCAGAACCTAGAGAAATCAACCCGAGTGGTACCGATGCACCGCCAATGAAAGTCGTTGCATCCAACAAAAATGATAATGGGGGCAGCCCATCAGGAGCTGGAGGGATATGCGAGCCAGGCACTTGCACAAATAGGGCTTTCAGTGGAGATATCAAGGCGATAGGGAACGAAAGGAAAATAGCGATAGATGGAGGTGTGAGAACAGACTTGACGAAGGTGCGAAACAGGGGAAGGATCGATTTCCGACGTGATGTGGCGCAGGAGGGTTCAGGGGATGCGAGAGGATGTGGGGTTGATTCATTGGTGGTTGTGGATCTGATTCCCGTGGGCTTGATGTTTTGATGGGATGACGTTTCTGGTCTTCCGACGTCGCTTGCACGTTCGAAAGATGGAGAACGAGAAGGCAAGCCAGCTTCAGTTGGCACTGCTGTCGCCGCATCGTCCAGAAAAGATACATGTTTGCCAACTTCCAACGTTGGCTGTTTCTCAAGAGCAGAGCTTTCGACCCTGGAAAAGTTTTCGGTATTACTTATTACCGCCTTCTCTGTGTCATGAACCTGGGGATCCGGTTGTAACTGATGGCGCTGTACCAGTCTTTGAACGACTCGGGGTATTGTGCATAGTATGACTTTCCGCTTAATACGAATAGCCTCACGTATATCTTCATTCTCGACATCCGGTCCAACATAATCCATGGAGATCCATTTGTGGAAGCCAAGGGGAAATAATGTAATCTGTACACACTTTAGTTGGATTTAACAGGTAATACAGAATGCACACACCATGAATACGAGAACAAAAGCAGAAAGGTACGCTACAGCCAAATTTTGGTCTTCAGTTCCATTGAATGGGGTATTAGCAGCTAAGCTCATGACCACAGCAGTTGCTATCAAAAAGAAAAGGTTCAACCAACTGTAATATTTTGATAACGAGAAAATCACTCACGAATGTCCCCAACGTTACCCCATCCGCCCGCGACGAGTATTCCGTATCTGAATCGGTGTGGAACCCAGAAAAATTGTTTTACAATCCATGCAATAAGGACACCAATGATCTCATATAATACAGCAACTACTACAAGGGGCCCTGTCAGGTTTGCATTACAAGAATTTTGTGTGAGTGAAACTTGTACACTAGACATCGAAGTAAATCATAGTTTCACACCTAATGCACTGACATTATCAGAAGTAAATGCTGGTACGATCTTTGAGAACATCAGACATGGTAATGCGATGTTCAGTATGATTTGTCCCGCTCCTCTGGCTGCTACTGCTGGGAAAATGTCAAGTCTGGTGATGACAAAGCCACATGTTGCAGTGATCATCCTTGAAATGATGCGTTGGTGGTTCATTTCAAGGAGGGAAACAGCAGAGAGATACCTACAAACGTAACAGGGGACGGCACGAAATCCATATCAATGCACCGACCGATGACATGATGATAATCTTGTCAGGTGTTCAGCAAAGCCTATCCTGTCGTGCTAACTGTGGAATATCTTCAGCCTAGTGGCTGCTTGGATGCAGACCGAGGAATTACAGTTTTTTATGGGGACTGAGAGAGAAATGGGAGAAGGGTTAGAGAACATGCTTGGGGGAACGTTTGGATTCGCATCGGTATTAAGCTGAGCCGTATGAGTGATGGGATTTAAAAAAGAAAAAATAACTCGTAATCACCTTGAGTTGTGGTCCATCTCTACCGCTTGAGGAGGTTAGCTGAACCACGGCCGGTGATAAGCCGTGTGTTCCCTTTCCTAATTTTACCTCGGCCCGCTCTATCCGCTTTCACGTTTGTTCCTTTGCTCGAGAGTAAGAGTTGGTATAACATCAAGGCATCGCGACAACCATCTTAGATCATAAAAATTAAACGAACATCAGAATCGCCATTTGCATCATCAATGGATGAAAAAGGAATATTTCACCCACGAACACACTTTGATTGATGCACTGTAAATCTGCAACCACAAGCCTCAATGGTCCGTCGTCCAACCCGAAGATGTATCTACCACCCACCAGCCTTATTATTGAAGCGGTATGATAGCACTTTGTTGACCAGGGAAAAAACCCTCGTTATATATACTAACACTGCCTCAGTTTGTAGCTTTCAGATGAGGCGGTGAATTTGCTCAAAGACGTTGGAGTATGCCATACCATCACCATCTAACCTATGTTAGATGGATGGATGATCAACTTATAGAAATAGGTGCCTTCGAAATTTGATAGTCGAAGTGGACAGCGTTTTATCCATCAAGAAAGGAAGTGTATAACAAGACAAAGTTGAGCTCACGCCTCGTTCTGCTCATCTATTTCTTTAGTGGACCAACATTCACGAAACTTGTTACTCAATTCTTGGCATTGGTGTCATGTTTTCCTCCCGTTGGTGGGTTATTCTATTTTAATTTATACTTCCCATTGAGGATCGAATATTCAGGTCTGTGATGTTTTTGGTTTCGATAGTCGGCCTCTGTTCCATCCTCAAAATCACAACTCAGACATGTTCAAATGGCAACGAAATTGAAGATAAGCGTGTGCCTCAAGTTATGTGGCTCAGTGTTGTTGTAGAGAGTGGAGATCCTGCATTCATCGACGCTCAGCTTGTAAACGAGACAGTAGGCAGCAATCAGGGATTGGTGACTTCCGTTGCTTGTGGAATAGTACTCCTTCCTTCCCAGTAAGTATCATTTACATTGTTGTGCACATATATTTTCTAGCTAAAATGTTATAGCTTAGGATATGTTATTCAAATCATCATCGACACTGTGTAGGTTTCAATGCGGTTAATAGCATGGATAATTATATTGACTGAAACGATCAGAACTCGTAATATTGTCGCTGAATCCAAACCTTTTGATAATTTCCTGCCTGGTAGCCAAATATTGCCAAGATATCTAGACCCACTTACCTCAGACCTCCTGCTTGATTCTAGCAGAGACTCCTCGCCTGAACCTAATAGTAGCAGCAATGGTGGTCTTTTATCAAGCATTCTATCTCCTATCGTCAGTGAGACTCCCACCGCATCCTCACTGAGGACGCCGAGAACTACATCTACACCCGCGCCGACACCTACTGTGCCGATCCTCACATCCTCAGCTATCATGCCAATCCCCACTCCCCCACTTCCACCTCCACCTATCATGACAAACTTCCCCAACGTGGTGACCAATATAGAGGTGACTTCCTTCACAACCCAAGTCTTACCGACAACTAGTCCGACAATGCAATCGGTACCCCACGAGTCACTTTCCATGTCATTTTCCATGTCATCTTCCATGTCATCATCTTTTTCTACGAAGACATCTTCTCCGGTTCCATCATCATCCTTAACGACATCAGATACACAACTACCAAGCACAACTGGCACAACTGCTTATGGAACTCCCACAACTAATGCAAAGCCTTCTGCAGCTCACATTAATGAGATTGTGGGTGTAGTCCTAGGAGCTCTGGCTGGCCTGGGGATCTTAGGGGGATTGTTGTGCTATCGACGATGCAAAAAGAAGCGACCCTTCGCAAGTGATCCAGATCCGTCGTTTATGGCCCAGCATACCACTCCCCACTACAATATGTCTCAACCACATAGCATCATCTCAGTTTTGACGGAAGGGACAGTCGAGGAACCTGTTCCTACCAGGGATGAAGTTCATTTTTTGCAACAACGAATAGACACACTGCAACAACAGATCTGGCAGGTGGAACAACAACGGCAGGACTCAAATATGACAGGTTATGAACTCAATTTTGATGATCCCCCACCATTGTATCATTCGCCTACTTCTGAAAATTGCTAGCAACAGTTAATATCTGTTAAATGTGTCGCAGATAATGTATTGTAGTGAATTTTGCATTCTCTGGCCTCTTACAAAGTAACGCTCTTTATAATGACAACAAACAACAAACTTTTGGTTTGCAGTCTCTTCCCCTTTTTTGCAAAAACTCCCACAACAAGGTACAGTATCGCACAGTATAACTGCGTCTTACCGTACTGTCGAACATAAATAAATCCTTGCTAATTACTGCTGATTTCAATAGAGGTGGCGCGAAGACACCATAATAGTCGGAAGACACGTCAGATTTGTGTATGAATCACAGATATATCTGTTCTTTGTAGATTTTTGTGTATTTGAATCTAGGAAACATTCTACAGGTGAGTCGAGGTAAAAACTGTGTCATTTCATGTGAAGAAAGTCTAGTAAGTATTTCGATAAAATTTGTGTCTCAAAAGCTTTATCTCAGCGCCAAACCAATTTGCGGCATTGTAGGAACTCTCTAGGATATTTCGCAGGTGCAGTAGAAACAGTCCCATGGAAGACCCACGGAAGCTGCAACCACAAGCTTCAATGACTCATCAGACTCGGAAGGGGGGGTACAATAGCGGGTTTCACTTTGCCTTGCCTACATATATGTCAGAATATATCTATAGACCCCCGGCGGTCCTGGTCAATGTTCATTCAACTTATAAAATAATATTAGATGTCTTCAGCGAGTCAAATCATGCCATCATTAGTCGAAATTTTGATATCTGATGAGACGAAGTGAACAGGTTGTTGTGGCGTAGTATCCATCAAGAAAGGAAGTGCATAACAAAACAAAATTGACCTCTCGTCTTGTTCTACTCATCTATTTCTTTGGCGTACCCATGTTCATGAAACTCGTTCCTACTCACGGCAATGGTCAGCAATACCTCGTACCTGTTTAAATATGTCACAGTGAGTTTCTACACTCTTCGCCCTCTTACTGAAGGAATGCTCTTTGCAAAACAACTCTAGATTTGTTGTCTCTGCTCCTTTTTACCAACACCTTCGCCTTATGGCGCTGTAATACAAATGCTTTTCTCGGGCTCAAAAGCAGACGCGGTAGCTAATGTGTTTCTCAACTATCTAGTGATGCATGATGGGTGGTTACCACTCTATGCGTCAGTCATGATCTTCACCCGTGGGGCAAGATTGGGACTCTCATCTAATCAAAATAGCAAAATAACTCTTTTTGTTCACTTTGCAGTCTTGCTTTTCTGCGCATTCTCCAATCAATCCTAATAGTATACCATTCTTATATAGTAAGTTTTTTAATGGCAAGGTTCGGATTTGCATCGGTATTGAGCTGAGCTGCATGAGTGATGGGATTGAAAAAGTAAACTTTGTGGTCCATCTCTACCGCTGGAGGAAGTTAGCAAAAGCACAGGACGCAGGATAACTCGTGTGACTCTCTTTCTTATTTTTGCTCCATTTTATTCCGGCCCACTCTATCCACTTTCACAGTTTGTTTCTTCACCTGACATTACCTTATAAGAGATCCCGTGCATTCTTGGTAAAACATCAAGGCGTCGCGACAGTGACCATCTTGATATTTCACACACTTTGATCGATGCATGCCATATACATTGTAAATCTGCAACCACAAGCTTCAGTGGTCCGTCTGGCCGAGTCTTATAATCGAAGTGGTATGACACAAATCCGATAATTATAACATATCGTCTATCAAAAAAGATAAATCCTCGTTGTATCCTTTTGATTGCACTAGCTATGGGTCGATCATGCCTATATAACACAATGCTGCCAGCTTGTGTAGTTTGCATCGCACTTCCAGGTGAGGTGAAATCACTTGAAGTTGTGAGTATACTAACAAACACTGTAAATCAAACAATCACCGCCATTGCTTTCAAGTTGAGCATTGAATATTGAAAGGTTGAATCCAGATGTTGTCAACTCTTCTTACATCTTCCTACATCTACGAATTCGTGATATTCTATGTGGCATTTAAGAGTCATAGATAGACAACTTATAGAATTAGGTATCTTAGGTGAGTCAAATCACGGCATCATTCGTTGAGATTCAGATATCTGATGAGACGAAGTAGACAGGTAGTTGCAATGTTGCAAGTATCCATCAAGAAAGGAAGTGCATAACAAAACAAAATTGAGCTCTCACCTCGTTCTACTCATCTATTTCTTTGGCCGTCCCATGTTCGCAAAACTTGTTGCTCAATTCTTGGCATTGGTGTCATGTTTTTCTCCCGTTGGTGAGTTACTCTGTTTAATTATATGCTTCTCAAAGTTCTCATTGAGGATCGAATTGTCCAGGTCTTTGATGTTTTTGGTTTCGATAGTCGGCCTCTGTTCCATCCTCAAAATCACAACTCAGACATGTTCAAATGACAACGAAATTGAAAATAAGCATATACCTCAAGTTATGTGGCTCAGTTTTGTTGTAGAGAGTGGAGATCCTGCATTCATCGATGCTCAGCTTGCAAACAAGACACTAGGCAGCAATCAGGGATTGGTGACTTCCATTGCTTGTGGAATAGCACTCGTCCCTTACCAGTAAGTATGAGCTACACTGTTGCACACATATGTTTCCTAGCTCAAATGTTATAGCTTAGGTTATGTTATTCAAATCATAATCGACACTGTGTAGGTTCCGTGGTCAATAGCATCAATAGCATAGCATCATTATACTGACTGAGACTATCAGAACTCGCAATATTGTCGCTGAATCCAAACCTTTTGAAAATTTCCTGGCTGGTAGCCAAATATTGCCAAGATATCTAGACTCCCCATCTGTAGATTATAGTGATAATATTTTATCCACCATTTTATATCCTATCTCTTCCACCTCACCGACGGCTTCTACGCTTGACCCCACATTTACATCCGAACCTCCCATGCAAACCCTCCTATCCTCAGCTATCATGCCAAACCCCACTCCCCCACTTCCACCTCCACCTACCATGACAAGCTTCCCCAACGTGGTGACCAAGGCAGAAGTGACTTCCTTCACAACCCGAGTCGTAGCGACAACCAATCCGACAATGCAATCGTCATCCCATGTGTCATTTTCCTTGTCATCATCTTCTTCCACCAAGTCATACCTTGTGATGTCTTCTCCGGTTCCATCATCATCCCTAACGACATCAGAGACACAACTACCAAGCACAACTGCTTATGGAATCCCCACAACTAACCTAAAGTCTTCTTCAGCTCACATTGGTGAGATTGTGGGCGGAGTTCTAGGAGCTCTGGCTGGCCTGGGTGTTTTGGGAGGATTGTTCTACTATCGACGATGCAAAAAGAAGAAACCCTCTGCAAGTGACCCCGATCCATCATTTATGGCCCAGCACACAAACCCCATAACACTTACCGCGTCTCGACCACATAGTGTCCTCTCGGGTTTGAGGGAAGAGTCGGGCCAGGCAATGTCGTTACTCGCTACGGAAGGGACAGTTGAAGAACCCACTCTTAACAGGGATGGACTCCATTTTTTGCAACAACGAGTAGACATACTGCAACAACGGATCTTGCAGATGGAACATCGGCAGGACCCAAATATGACATGTTGTGAACCCAATTTTGATGATCCCCCACCAGAGTATCAATCATCTGCTCCTAGTAATTACCAGCAAACCTATCGCTGAAAGGGGTTGCGGTGGATTTTTGCATTCTGAACCCTACACTCTGTCACTGACATACACTCAAGCACTCATTATTAGATAACAAAGTAACGCTCTTTTCTATTACAACCAACGCTGGGCTGATAGTCCCTTCCCCTCTTCCTGTCTAATTACAACACGAAACAATGATGAGCTTTTGGATAGCAATAAATACATCGCACAGGGTTCCGATAAGAATTACTTTCTCGCATGGGTCTCGCGCATGGAATTAGAGAAAGGATATAGATCAGCTTTTGCCGCTTCCAGAATAAATTTATCGCAGTTAATACATCTAACGAGATAGGTATATTAATTCCGAGGTGAGTTAAACCAGCTTGTGCTTCCCATTCCACCTGTATGTTCTTGTCAGGCCGAATCTCAACCAAGAATTGAAGCAAACATACATATCCATAAAAAGATTCCACAAAACTGTGAACATCAATCCTTGCAAACCGTTGGCAAGGTATCTAGTTTTCAGTCCACGTCCAAATAATCCACGCCATCCATCAATAGCAATAACCGCACGCGCAGCGGACATATAACCAATACGCGTTTCATTAACTTGTCGATAAGTTTTCACAACCCTAAGTGAGTTGGAAGAAGTATCAGAGATGACGGAGGCAACAAATCCAATGAACGCGCTTCGAGCAAGACTTTCTAATGTGGTATTTGCTTTGGGAAGGTTGGCTTCAAGGAAGTTGTATGTCCCAAACCACTGCGAACAATGAATATTGTGTAATCCACTTTGATTAAGATGCTTACCGGATAATGCCCAACAAATGTGGCTGCAGCTGTTGCAATGGCACCATACCACATGGTTCCAATCCCATACAATTTGATCTGTAGCATTCTGTTAGTCGAGGAACTTGAAGAGAACAGACAAGCCAGGTCGTACACGAGTTCTGAGAATCTCAACCCCTGGCTTTCCTTGGGTTTGCAGAGTAGTCTTGATGGTATCAATGGGAGTCAGTATCATACGAAAAGCTGCCGCTGCCAGAGAGGCAAAGACAGTTTTGACCAGCGAAGGTAGTTCCTTCATATAAGGATTTGATTCCAGTAATGCGAATATACCAGCATTGGCAGCAGTATCTCCAAAACGAGACAATGGTCCCTGGAAAAGGGCTGCCGTCAAACCCTGATAGTAACGCGTCCAGCCACCATCATCGTGAAGTGTCTTAATAGCTTGAGTCATGGTTGATCCATAGCGGTATTGGTAGTTCATGACCGTTCGGAGGGGCTAGGACAGACGTAAGACACGGGGAACAGATAACACTGGTCAGGATTTGATTACCATAAGAGTCAACACTTGCAGCACCATTGCTATTGTGTAGGAGGAGCATGATCAGGCGGAGGTGACATGTACCCTTTTTTTTTAGTATAACGAACCTGCAGCACCACTAAGGCCCCCTCCTAGCGCACGCTTTAACGCCTTTCCGAGGTCGAACTATGGAAAAGGTTGTCCACATTAGATGATACACATATCCCAAAGGACTCACGTCAACATCTCCCGCATCAATGAATCCTTTAATAAGCAGGGTCAACCCAACGATTCCCAACACCATCAATAGGCTGTAGAATGCCCATGTTTTCCAGCCAATCTGTTTCTCAGAAGGATCCTGGATCACAGCAAGTTCTTCCTCGCCGATACTAATTCCTCGTTCATCCTGTACAGGCGGGGATGCGAGCAGCGGTTGACGTTCGCTATCGACAGCAGTGGCCGAAGGGACTTTGGCTGTAGACATGGATGAATACTGAAGGAAGGCCTATCGGGACTTGCCTTGATGATAAAGGGCAGTCAAGGTTTATGATACACGGATGCTAGCCGTGGCCTTACTCATCAACTATGTGATTCGCTCAAATATATGAAGTGTGTGGGATACTGTGTACTACATAAGATATATATATTAGGTGTTACGAAGAAAAAGTTAATTTTATCTTGTTAATGCTACAGTGCGCTTTCAAAATTTCGGGTGGGCGGGGTTAGGCGACAACTGGAGAAGGACGAGGAACATCGTCTCGTAACGTGAGGTTCTCGAGGGCATCTTCCAAGGTCCCATCATCATCATCATCGTCATCATCATCACTGATCTCGTTGTCTCCTTCGTCTTCGTCTTCATCTGAAGATACATCTTCAAAATCAAGCTGAATTGGCAACGTAATCAACAAAAAGGGTGCGTCGAGAGATTTGGATACGCACTGGATCATAGATTACACGAATTATAAGGCTACAGCTGGGACATGTAGCAATGTCCTCACAATTTTTGAGCTGAGAGCGAGAGATCTCAAAACGATCACCGCAAGGACAAGGAAAGTGGTAGACCTGCTTGTCCGAGTCCCAAAGCATGTCCTCAATCTCTACTTCATCATAGTATGCACCCATGACAAGCGCGGCAGCTTTGACTTTGCCAGGAGACTATGGTATAGAATTGAAAGCTACTGATTACTGGCTACCACACTGTACTCTAAAACAATTACTAATCACAATCAAATTTAGAAATCATTATCAAAGTCTAAAATTTAAAAGTTTGTCCGACAGAGAAACAGACCACAATTATTAAAACTAAAACTAGGTGTGTATTATACTACGAATCTCTAATAATGTCAGGCTCGTCGATAAATATATTTCCAACGTTTTTCCATGAAGCTTTCGAATTCCCTCCAAGTTTCCAAACTCGTTCTCTTTCCGCCCAATATTCTAAAGTACCTTCTCCAACTTTGGAAGGAGTCCATACCCTCTCCCCAGTATCCCCATCCGTTTCTGCTCTGAACCATCTCGGTTTATGTGGAGGTAATCGCCCATCCTCCCTGGCCTTTCTGATAGCACGCTGTTTCTCCTCTTGCTGAACCTTGAGGTCATTTGCTAAATCATATTTCCCGAGTTCGAATGCACGCTGATCTGGGCGAAGACGACAATCCGTCGGGCATAGGAAGGGCTTGAGTGTGGTTTTCGGACAATCATTCAGTGTTATAGCGAACGGGGTGAGGTTGAATGGGGACCCTGGAATTTTTTCCGAATTTCTCCAAAGTAGAATATATTCCGGCTGGGAGGTGGGGGATTGTGGGCTGCTGACGTGGGTGTCTGGATGAAGCTGCTCTTCTCCTATCCCTGCTTGTTTCGCAATCAACTGCGAGTTCCATCGTCCAGCAATCATATATGCCACTCTCCCGGCCGAATCAGCAACCTGACCAGAAATTTCAAATGCATCGCGTCCTCGCCACCCTCTAGGTTTAAATGTTAATATACATTCTTCATTTGTTCTATGATTTGTGATCTAGAGAGAGGAGTTGTGACCATATCAGTTTGGTTCGGTGGCAGGCGAAAATATACTCACAATCATATCTCCATAATGATCAATAGTAGGAGAACCAAGAATGAAACCAGAAATATTTGATGTTACTTTCTTCCAGCTATAATGTTCAACAACCAGCCCAGCCTTACCGGGCGCCTTGGGGTATCCCGGAGCGAGTTCGGTGGGTAGGAGTAGTTCCACGTGTGCTACGCCAGTAGGGCGAATTTCGAAGGATTTTCCCATAAACTTGTTCTGAGCATCAACCTATAATGAACCTTGTTAGCAGATATCCAGAACGTTGTGACATCAGATTTACTTCTCCAAAGTAGTGCCAAGAAGGAGACTCTGCCCAGCATGCGGATATAGGAGGATGATGGCTGACTTGTTCTGACATATAGCGATACTTCTTATCGTGACGGACATACTCAAATGTCTCGCTCTAAATGTGACCTGATAAGAAAAAATAGTCACCAGATTGTCTTTTGACGTACCAGCATCGGATTGAAAGGCTTCGCAATACGACCAATAGTTGAGGAATAGTTCGACATTGCGAATGCAGCCACAAAGGCTATACGTCGAAGTGAATCTTTTTCTTGCGATGCGACATCAACTAGAGATAGAACGTTATTCATTGAAACTTGTAAACGCGTTGAAGGGCTACACACGGCACTCTGAAAATTCCATATCCTCAGCCTATTATAATGATTCAGTAGACATAAACATCTCAAAAGTCAGTTTACTCACCATCCTTTGCAGCATACTTGTCGGTTCATTGAATGATACTGGAAAGCTGATCTTCGTCAAGTCCTTCCCGATGCTATGTTTCAGAACAGACCACAAACTAACACTCGGCCGGTCATCGCTAAGATCCAAAGTCTTCCTCAGGTTCATATATCCCAAATATGCCTCCGTGTTTATATGCTTGGGTAGGATAAGATCGGATTGTGTATGAGACAGAGAGTCGGGCACGACAAGGTTGGGAAGGTTGTTTGTTTCAATGGCGTCGAAGAATTCGTCTTCTTCATCTGTATCGAAATCATCATCCAGGTCTTTATCTTTTTCAACCGCTACCTCTTTGGGAGGAGATGATATAGTTTCCATGATAGCAATCCTCGCTGGCTGACTCTGGCTTTTATCAACAGATGGAATATTTACTTTGACTGGAGAGGACATGACATGCGGTGTGGATTTCAGTGATGGGGGAGCCTCAGATAACGCAGATGTCGGAGATGTTGGTTCTTCAGAAACTGAAACGGCTAGCAAGGGCGGACTGAAAGCAGAAGGTCGTCTTTTTGCAATATGAAAGTTGTCACGGCCCCCAGTCGCGATGCTTGGACCAAAAGTGCGACTCCCTCGCCTTCTACTTCGTGCTCGTAACTCTTGTTCCAGGGTTTCACCTTCTCTAATAACGGTTGCAAGACTCTCCTCCCAGAATGACTGTCGTCCTCTCTCTTTACGTAGTTGTTTTCTCCACCATTCGTCCCGATCTCTAGCCATCTGTACATATTCGGTCAACAGCCCCTGAATAGTCGTGAATGAATCTTGCAGAGCCGTTTTCAATTCCGCAGTCTTATGTGGGGTGTCAGGTGGTAATGTAAGATTAGAAAGTAACTGTGATGTAAGTTCCAACTGCGCAGCAGCTGTGTTCCCGTGTAAATCGAATATTCCTTCATGTGGTGGTGACTTGCTTTCTGAATCAGCAGAGGTATCATCGGCATCATCGACTCCCTGCTCCACTGTATGCGTTCTGGATGGGAGCTTGTCTCCATTCTCAATCAAATTTGGACTCGCATCGCCCTCAACCTCTGAGTGCACATGTAAACTATTCCCAGATGATTGGCCAATGTCTTGCTCTGGAGTATAACGACCACTATGTCTGAAATTCACAGACATACTATGCGAATGCGTCGAGGTTGAGGGTTTAACGGGATTCGATTCGCTCTCGGCGCTTTTTCTTCGAGCATCAGTATCATGGTTTCTATGCCATGCAATACTTTGACTAATTGCTTGTGTCCACCGGGACGCTTCGACAGGATGATTGGCTTTCAAGTACCATTTTTGTGCGCCAGAGTGGTGTCCGCGTGAAGGCATTGATTGGATCTCGAATCGTAAGCGTTCTGAAACCTTGAGAATTGCTGTCTTCATAGATATTGATCCACGACTTGCGATAGTCTCATCTGCTTGGTGGCGATAATCTGTGATATTGTGTCATTTAAAATAAAAAGTTGGTCGAACCATAGCATATACGTACATGACAGGACACCTCCTTTCAGGACAAACCATCGCGTATTGTAACCCTTAGCTACATTTGTGTATTTGTTCAAATATCCCTTCATCGCAGGAGGCTCAGATACCGGTCCGGTCGGATTGATTAGCGACCTATCATGATTGGCAACTAGGTATACCATCAGCACTCGGAGTAATAACCAAAAAATAACATGAAGACTGACATTGTCGTAGGAAAACCCTGACACGCTCGTCTTTACCTGAACCTTCGTACGCCATCTTTCCTTGCCGATTTCTCACAAAGACATCAGCGCCCGCGCGAACAGCCAACTCTATTAAGCGTAGGTCCTTTCTCTTAGCGGCCTCGTGAAGTAAAGAAGACCCAGATCCATCATCTAAATACGACAGGTCTACAAATTTAACGCGTGGGATCTCAAGGAGATGTAGTAGGCCTGGTGACGGAGGATCCATTATAGGAGAGAGTATGTAGCTTCGTAGCAAGGAGCGATATGACGCATTCAAGAATGCACGTGAATCTGGAAGCATGGTGTAAGCTAGCTGAGGTATCAGAGAAGAGAGAAAACGACAAACCATTGATTGCGTTGACAACGTCTTTCCCTCTGGCAACTTCTTTGCAGGAGCGACCTTGGCTATCCAGCAGAGTATCATCAATGTTCTCTTGTTCAAGCAATATGTTTACTATATCGACACGGCCGAGCGACGCCGCCAAGTGAAGGGCGGTCGTCCCCGAACCAGGTGGATGTACACCATTGGGTGAAATTGCACGGTGAGATAGAAGCAGGGTAACAGTTTCAACTGGAATGAAAGGTGAATAGTTTCTATGTAACATTCATTACTGGTACTTACCAGAGCCACAACGAACTGCAAGGTGCAAAGCTGCCGCCCCTGTGTCGATATTCCCCCCAATTGAAGACCGCTTGTCTTTGCCGATCTCCGTTAGAAATGGATGTATTAATGCAGGATCCCCTAACAAAAGAGGTGAGACAGCGCATGTAACCATTGAAGGTGAAGGACCATACCACTACGAAGGGCGGACAACAGTTTGACTTGATGTAAAGGCTCCATGCTTCCTGTAGAGGGAATTTAGCCAGAAACGTTTAGCAGCAGACTTCTGCATTACCATTCGACCCCGTATATGAAGTCACTGACTTCGTGTCCGTCATCTCGGTGGTTGAGCACAGGATTATGGGAGCCGTAGAAGAACACGATTGTGTGCGTATTCAAACACCTGTATGTTCCGGTGGAATATTCTTAGAAATAGGAAAGGAACGTTGTGGCAGAATCCACCAATTGGGACTTTTGGGGTTAACACTAAGGCCTGAGGAAATTCAGGCACGTGGTTCTCAACGTGTGCTTCAGCGGGAGTGCTGGATATGCAAGATACAGAAACAAAGTTGGCGTTGGGACTGAGAGGAAAGATGTGACAAAGGAGAGGTTGTGGTTGGAAAGTAAGAGTTTGGCACTGAGCACGCTCCGTAGTAGTTCTGATCTGGGGTACTGGTGACGGTGTAGCTATTGTTTACGTACAATATTATGTCCAATATTTAAATATTTACACTTTGACCCTGTCTTGCAGCTTTGACCTTCATTAATTAAATACAAACCAACCATATTGCTTCTTGTAGGTAACAGGAGTTTCCAGCTGCAGCCCCCGGAGCATCTAAATAGAATTTATAGAGAGTCACATCAGAATACCACCAATAACCCAAACAAGGGATTCTCGGAGTTACACAATTACTGATGACGTCGTTTGCCGGGTACCACTAGCTAGTAGTGATGACAGATACTTGGGAGGAGGTTCATCCATTCATCATGATTCGACCTATTAGTCGGTAATTGATGTTGCTCCACCTGCTGGATCTGCTCCTGCAAATAATATATGCGTTGTTGGAATCCATTCATTTCCTCTCTGTGAGAAGGACGTTGTTGATTGAGGTGTTGGGTCGCAAGTGTAGATATTTTCTGGCGTAATCGTACCACTTCATGCCGGGATTGTTCTACTGAAATCAGAGCTGCCCTGGGGGTACCAGAAGGTTTTCTGATAGGGAAATTCTGCGGAGAAGGTGGCGTGACAATGGACGTCGTATCGATCATTCGGAGTGGGTGCATTGATAAGTGGCTATTTTGTGATGTGGTCGTCTGAGAAAGACGTTGAACTTTCACTAGAGGGAGATGTTGGGGTAGATCTAAGAATGGAGATATTTCCGTAGTGCCATTTTTTCTACGCTTGGATCATAAGTAGTAAAATACCACTCCAAGAACAAATGCTATGACTGCCGTGCCTCCGATAACTGCGCCGGAAATCTCACCTATATGAATATTATGAGGCTGTGAACCAGTTGCTGTGCTTGGTTGAGTTTCAGTAACAGTTCCTTCTGTCAAAGTGCTTGGTTCATCAAATGATGCACTACTTGGTCTAGGCGGCGACGGTAGAGGACTTGTGATTGACGAGGGCCAGGGGGTTGTGAATGTGGACCTGATAGGCGTTGTGGGCGATATTGCCTTGATGATGGTGGGGGCCATAGTTTGAAATAATGTGTCTGTGATAGTGACAGCACAAACCACATCAACTTGCCGTCGGACATTTACAGCCCCTACTTTCTCTGGTTTCGGAGTGTTGTGTTGACGCCGAATCATACTATTACATTTGAGTATGACCCACAAACATATAAATATGTACTCACCAGATATAGTAGTTTGTTGTTACAACCTGGGGTGCGTAGCAGTCGACCATATCGTTAATATGTAAATTTGACTACAACAGAAATGCGTCAGTCAAAATCGTAGGAAATACGAGAGAATAATTTACCGGCGAACGGAATGCATAAAACAAGGAATCAGCTGGCAGAGATGGATGGCTGCTTATATATGGAGGGCTGCGGCTATATTGGACAACTCTGAGAACAATTATCTCCACTGTTGTCTCCTACTGGCTTCTGTTGATGTCGGAGAAGAGACGAGAGCGTCCTGCACCTATCCTCTCCCTAGGACGTCCGTGCCCAAGCCATTTAGATACCCCTTATCAAATCATTTTTCTTGGTCGGATCACAAAGTCTACACCACTCGAAGAATTAGGTACCCATAACACCCAACATTTCAATGCATCAGAACTTCTGAGCGAGCGGTGATGCATGATGGGTGAAAGTGAGCGGAGCACAACCATATTCCTAATCATGATGAAAATTTCTTTGATTGTCTTCATGGTGGTTGAAGGAATATAATAATTCGAGGCAAGCGCCTTTCAAATAATCGTTTGACGACTCGGTTGTTGCGCAGTATAGCTATACAATTAAATACGGCACTTACAACCTCATTGTTATTATAACAGCCGAATAATAGTAGTGATTCCGTTCGGAATGATTGTTGGGGGGCACATGCACACCTCAAGTGAGACCCCGACCCGAGCACAATCCGGCATGAAAGTGGACATATATCCCCATCCAACCCGTCGCTAGTGGTTTACAGCCGGGTGTAC
This sequence comes from Floccularia luteovirens, assembly GCA_009739215.1. Taxonomy (NCBI): domain Eukaryota; kingdom Fungi; phylum Basidiomycota; class Agaricomycetes; order Agaricales; family Squamanitaceae; genus Floccularia; species Floccularia luteovirens. Next base: position 1,016,134 of record VSJF01000009.1, read on the forward strand.
GGACCAACACAATTCGGAAAGCAGAAACGAAAAAAATAGTATGAACGCGTCAGTGTATGTCATAAATAAACTTTGCAACAGACCAAGAAAACGTACTTACATATGAACAAACACGTAACATATACACCACATATATCTTTCCCCATTTGTAACATTGGTTGATGGCACAAGGTACGTGAGGGATCCGCTATGTTTGTACTCCTTCCGTAATGAACCCTACAGGCTAATGCAATAGCCTTTCACTACAGATGACAACGAAACTATAACGGCAGCGGCAGGTACCACCGACGGCGGAAGACAAATTTCTTTTTCAAGCCTTTTATTCGATGGAATAATGCAACCCAGAAAGAACACGTGAACTCTTGCATTTCGTATCCCAGTTAGAGCACCCGTATAACTTGTCGAAGTCTACATGAACCACGGACGTGTTGAAATGACCATAAGTTTCTAGTATTTTTTTTTATCGTTCGTTGTACATCTTTGTCTGGAAGTTGGGTGTTCTGTTCTTTCTCCACCGGTGGTGACTTAGACTTGTTGTAAACCTGAGTGGATTCAGCACTACTCCAGTATCTGCAAAGCAAATTTCAGTGACTAAACAGAGGTTACAATTTCTTAAATTGTCGAATTCTTGACAATATCTGCCAGCTCCAAGAAACTGTCCACGACATAATCTACCTCTCCACCCTCTGCCTTGCTTTTCACCGCTCCAGCTCCATCCCATGTTACTTCAGGTGCTGTTTCTTCATTTGGCCGACGGACGTAGATCGTGGTCATTCCAAGACTGCCCGCAGCACGTAGATCGTAGATGTGCGCTGCAACCATAGCGCAGCGATCAGGCGTGACTGCAAGATGGCGCATAGCTTCTCTATAAGCTTTTGGATTTCTATACAGACATAAGGATAATATCAGAAATTTGCCTTGGAACTACATACGGCTTGAAGACTTGAAAAAGCTCAGTTGAAAACACCACGTCCCAAGGAAGATCGGCATGTTTAGCCTTGAGAATACATTAATTAAGTTTAAAGGCAAGGAAAGGTAACGATATACCATGTCAATAAGTAATCTGATATTACCGTTCGATAATGTTGCAAGAATTTTGTGTTGCTTCAATGCATGAAGGCCAGGGTTCGTGTCAGGCCAACCTTTTAATATATCATAATTCAGTAAAGGGAATGGATACACGATTGCAAACTTGAACAACGGTAGGATGAAGGCATGAAAATAAAAGTAGGTAACATACCATCTAAACGATGCCAAATCAAGTTCAATTCGTCACGTACAGACTGGTCCCATACAGCACCGACGTGGGCCCATTGTGACGACCTGAGCATTTCTTCGAGAATCTGGAAGAACAAATAAGTGTGAGTAGATTGTCAAGTATTTCCTCCACAAAACCACACACAAACGTCTCACCTCACGGTGCATTTCATCTACGTTAAAAGAGCCTTGTCCACCAGCGGCAACCCGTCGACTACAGATCTGTATCAAACTGCACGCGACAAGGACAAACCACTCACGTATTCTTCATATATCCACTGCGCCATTCCTGCGCAAATACTTCCCAGTCAGTGTCTGGAGCTGAAAACAGAAGCATCAGACAAGGAATGTGTGTCTTCTGAGGACAATAGGATGGGAGGGAGAGAATGAATGAGACTCACCAACGCCATGTTTCGCACCGAGCTCAACTAAGGCTTTGATGACAGTAGATCGCCAGTCGACGACAGTGCCAAATACGTCAAATACCAGAGCATCAATATTTTTCATCGTAGTGTTCTGTAGTTTCTTCAGAGATATCTACACATATATTAGCGATGTAGTTCGAAGCTGAACAACATCTATGTCTCATTTCCCACACGCAAAAACCATATGACCACTGGATTATATGTATATGCACCATGATTATAAGTTTCCGCTTGATTTCTTTTCTCTCTGCAAATTAGTATACCCTGACCTTAGTCAATTGCTGCTTTAACTGATGAATGAAAGGCCCGCGGATGAGATTGGCATTGGACTGATTGAACCAATGAGTAATCGTGACTATACAAGTGGTCAAGCCGGCCCGTTCGTTTCACACGCAACATTGATAACAAACTCTGGTATCGTTGTAGAGTTCCTTCGCACAGTGCAGCACATGAATTATATTAAACTATTCATCCAAAATTACAACCCAGATATCTGGATATCATCAACCCATTCACCAGGGATTCGGCAAGGCAAACCTCTGTTCTTATCTGCCTTTGCACTTCCATCTCTCACCAGCTCATCTTTGTGGGACAATTTCCTGTATCCAGATTGCTTTGGCTACCTTTTGGAGTGTACGATATCCCACTCAAGTCCACGATGGTTAGGTGGTTCGGTTGAAATGTGCCCATCTTGGGAGTACTGGAACTCCTTATTTCAACAGCCATGGAGATAATTGCTGGACATTGGTATCCACCTCTCGAAACCCATACTCAGATATGCACCTAGTATCGTGGCTTATCGCTCTCTTCATCCCATCTTTTGTGGTGCGGGGTGCAGTTTTTGAAGATATCTCGGACCTTCCAGGCCATGCTTATGACTTTATAATTGTTGGAGGTGTGTCAATTCCGCTTCATTAGATATGTATCAGCGCATAACACTCCATTCTCATCAGGTGGTACAGCGGGTAATGCCCTGGCCAATAGACTCACAGAGAATCCCGCTTTCTCTGTACTCGTCCTGGAAGCTGGTGTATCGTGAGTTGTTCACTCTAACACATTATCATTACATCCTTGTTTATCTGCCAAAAGAAACGAAGGTGTCCTTGATTCTATCGTACCATTCTTCTGCGGATCTGTGGTACCCAACACACCCTTTGACTGGAACTTCACCACAACGCCTCAAACAGGTCTTAACGGACGATCATTAGCATACCCACGGGGTCACATTCTGGGAGGAACAAGTTCTGTCAGTGCGTATTACCCTGACTTGTGCTTATAGGATATTTGCTTATCTTCGTTATGGACGGCTAGACTTCATGGCCTACCTACGTGGTGCATCGGCAGATTGGGATAGGTATGCTAGAATCACGGGAGACGAAGGGTGGAGTTGGGATAGCTTACAGTCATATATAAGCAAGGTAAGCATTCATCCCCCGTCAATGCATATAGCCGACTTTCTCTCTAGAACGAACGTTGGACAAAGCCTGCTGACAGACATAATACGACAGGCCAATTTAATCCTGAACTTCACAGTACCACAGGAATCAATTCAGTTAGCCTAGCTGGTTTCCCACACCCGATTGATGACATGATTATTCAAACAACGAAGGAGATGAGTGAAGAGTTTCCGTTTAATGAGGACATGAATTCTGGAAAACAATTGGGTTTGGGTATGAGAACTATCTCAATTCTCAGGTACCAAATTTAACGGGATATATGCAGGTTGGATTCAGGTTACAGTTAACGGCGGGAAGAGAAGCAGCTCCGCGACTTCATATCTTGGTCCTGAATTCATCAAAAGGCCGAACCTTCATGTCCTTCTCCACGCACGAGTGACCCGCATTCTTGAAACAAAGACACTCGACTTCCGGACAGTTGAATTCGTACAAGTTCTACAATCTGATGGCGCAACAACACCTCGTCAGCGCCTCACTGCGCAGAAAGAGGTCATTCTCTCTGCAGGTTCAGTCGGTACCCCTCATATTCTCCTACATTCTGGAATAGGGGACCGCTCCGCTCTCAGCGCAGTTGGTATCCCCACTCGGGTGCACCTCCCAAGTGTCGGACAAAACCTCTCTGACCACCCACTCCTCCCAAATATGTGGCTTGTTAATGCGACAGACACATTTGAAACTGCAGAACGCAATGCAACGCTTGCCGCCGAACAATTCCAAGAATGGGAGGGCACACAAACAGGTCCGCTTGTTGATACATTGCTTGATCATCTAGCATGGTTGCGATTGCCGAAGGACGATCCTACTCTTGAGAAAGTTTGCAGATCCGGCTGCAGGGAATGATTCTGCGCATTTTGAGATGCTTTTCCTGGTTCGTTTCGCTATTTGAGAAATACGAAAGGGGTATTTTATGATTGATTGTAGAACGGTTTGATACCTGGCCCAGCCCTTCCAGCAACTGGTAATTTTCTGACGATAGTTACTGCCGTTGTCGCTCCTCTAGCAAGTGAGTTACACCTCGTTAACATATTTAAGATCATACTCAACCTAGTTGCATTAACATGGAAACAGGAGGCTCGGTTACATTAGCCTCATCAGATCCTTTCGCCGCACCGCTAATCGACCCGGCGCTGTTAGGCTCTGAATTTGATCTAATGGCAATGCGATCTGCAGTACGTAGCACGCATCGTTTCCTCACTGCACGTGCATGGGACGGATTCGTGATCGAACCGTTCATGGGACCAGGATTCAATCCCAACTCTAACTCCACCTCCACCCCAAACTCGAACTTCACTGACGCCCAATTGGATGCATACATTCGGTCAAACACGGGTACAATTTATCATCCAGTAGGGACAGCTGCGATGTCCCCACGTGGAGTTGAATACGGTGTTGTGGATCCGGATTTGCGGGTGAAAGGAGTGAAAGGGTTGAGAGTTGTAGATGTTTCCGTTTTGGTGAGTGGTTCTTGTTTCTGTGTGGAGTAGGATTGGTGGATATAAATAATTGGTATCCTTTGCTTTGCAGCCAATCGTACCAGCGGCACACACGCAAGGTCCAGCATACATCGTAGCAGAACGGGCAGCTGATTTGATTAAAGAAGCATGGAAGTAGTGATGTTTGGAATTATTCATTTTGTCCTAAGTGAGAAGGAGATTTCAGTCGGGAAGTTGGGTAGTGAGAGAAAATGTTATCCATGCTGGACATGGGCTGGGAGCGCAGCAACTAACTTAGAAAACATCCAGCCCTTGACGTTCAGGTTAAGGCGTGCATGGGGTTTGGTTTTAAGTATTTATAGCCAAAAGAAGATGACATTGGGCTCTGGAAAGGTACAAGAGTCGTGTTGATCGGTCGTGGGCGGTTTAAAAGTGTTTAAGTTGAGAATAGAATGATTGACATGCTTAATGGGTGGATTGTTTACCTTGGGTTAAATTTAAACATCTTGAATGTGGTATGGCCATGGTAGGGTGAACTTCTAATTAACCATGCGAAAGGGAACTAATTGTGAATTTGCAGTATTTTAAGAGGGAGGTAAATACACATATTCAAGCATTCATAGAGACAGGTTTTTCGAAAGTACAATAACTTGATGCTTGGACATAAACATAATGGTTGTTCTATTCTTAACACACAAGACATTGGAATATTTTTAGAACCTTGTATTTGTACACCGTCGTACTGACATCAACAAGTAACGCACCACACGCGTAGAAGCAGTCGCCTATGCTCTCAAGATTACATTGGACATGTGGGTTTCTGATTCCTATTTGATGCGCTGGTACTTAAAGACAAGGGAAAAAGATAAACCCAATACAGTTACAGTTCGTTTGTACGCCCTTTCATCAAGCCCTTTTTGTTGAATAGTGACAGATATGGGAATTTTAAACTGTTTGAAGGAAACGTTGTAACTGTGTATAGACCATGCCCAGAAGATCGTGAAGTTGTGTGTCTGTATGACTCTGATCTCAACCTAGTCCTGGAAACAAGACGATGGTATGGATTATTGAGAATATGCGGGGATGATGAAACGATGATGCGTCATATGAGAGGTGCTAAATCAAGCTAAATCTCGAACATTAAGCTAATAGTTCTGATAGGTGCAAGCCGCAAAGTTGATATTAGGTCGAAAAAAAAATTTCATACTTGGCACACTAATCAAATAAATTAGGGTGGAGACAAAGAAGTCGTGGTACGGCATCACCTTTGTGTATGCGGAGGAGAGTGGATTCTCTTATGTCAAATTTTCCTTTTGACGTTTTTGACACTCCTATAAAGAATAAGCTTTGTTGGAGCGCCCAGGGTCAGGACCACAAATTTAAATGGCCTATCGGTGAGTGTGGGCTCCATGCAGGGTGCCACGATTATCTTCATTATACGTCAAGTTTTGATTCCGGGTAGCAAACGGATTACTGGGCTTTGGGCATCCTGTGAGCCTGTTTAAGCGGGGAAAGTTTGTGAACTATATTGATCAGTGATGAATTATTAGACATAGTGAATGATCTTATCGCCACTATCAAGACCCGGGGATGGCACGGAAAAAAGAAATGGCTAGACCATTGGAGAATCGGTTGTGAGGGACACCCTCACAACCGCAGTGTCCGACCCGATGAAATGAAAATTTATGAATGTAAGAGATAGGTGCTTTGAATGATAATTAATAATTGACGGAATGGTGTGGATGTGAGGGTAAAGTTAACAACGGTTACAGTTATTGTGAAGAGCTTGTAGAAGACGGCAGTAACGGTCAAGGGAATCTAATCATAGTGAACAACCATTGTTTGTTGAGGAGATGGACACGGAGAGCAAGACCATTGTTACAGCGTGGCAGACAATGGGATGAGGTAGATAACCCAAAAAGGAAATGTATCTATATTTCTATATAAAGCAGACCATCATCAATTGAGTGTTCCCTCAACCAGCCCCCCTCCTTTCCCCTCTTTCTCCGCTGCATCGTGTTCTCTCCATTTTTATCTCCTTCCTTAAATTTAAAGCTGCCTCGTTGCTGTGCGACTCTCTCTCCTCCTTCTTTCCCCCACCACCTTTTTGGCTTCATGTCTTCTCTGACATCCCTATTCATTCCTCTCTTGTTCCTATCTTCTGCCTTGGCACATGGCCTCGTCGCAACATTTACTGTCGATGGAAAAGCTTTCAAAGGTCCCCTCCCAGGTGTATCTAATCCACCAGATTCTGTTATCCGTCAAATAGCAGATGCCGAACCGATCAAGGGTGCAACAAACCCAGCCGTAAATTGCGGAAAGAGTGCTGGACCTGCTGCTCTCGTCGCTGATGCGAACCCAGGAAGCGCGCTAACCTTTGACTGGCGTGACTCAAGTGGCCAAGGACCTGTATGTATTTTCTTTCTTTCTCTAATGAGCCGTAGGTCATAATTAATTACTCGATTTAGTGGCCTCATAACGTCGGACCTATGTTAACTTATATGACATCTTGTGGTTCAGATTCTTGCGCAGATTTCGATTCTACCAATGCGAAATGGTTCAAGATTCAACAAGTTGGCAGGAAAAGTGACGGTGGTGAATGGGCCCAACAGGACCTTAGTATGTATCCTGCTCTATTTATAAAGTTTGTATCCCAATCATTGATTTTCACTTTTAATAGTGGCAGGGGGTGTAGCTGCAGTAACCCTTCCCTCAGAACATTGCACCCGGAAACTACCTTATACGTCACGAAATTATTGCTCTTCACCTCGGAAATACCCAAGGTGGCGCGGAATTTTACGAAGGATTGTGTTCAACTTCGTGTTGGTGGCTCACAAATCAGGCGCTCCAACACAAGACGAGCTTGTCAGTCTTCCCGGCGCCTACAGTGATAATGACCCCTGGTATCTTTGACCCTAACGTAAGTTGAGAATATTTTGATTCTGGTACATATCACTCATTGTTCTTTTGATAGGTCTTTGATCCGAGTGCACCCTTATGTATTCCCTGGTCCCTAAGGTTGCAAGCTTTCGTTGGTGGATCCAGTTCAGGTTCTGATACAGGTTCTGGCACAAGTTCTGGTTCCGGTTCTGGTAGGTTCTGGTTCCGGCTCGGCTTCTAGTTCCGTATCTGCTGGTAAACCAGCAGCCACCAGTCCAGCCATACCCGCATCAACCGGAACAGGCTCAGTCATCAACAGTCAAATTCAAACTCGTCATCGTCATCGACGGGAGGCTCCTGTAAACTGAAGAAAGCGCACCGTTGCAGATGTTCGCGCACGCCATGCTGTGCGATATATGCGTCGTCTCGCATTTGGCAAGACGCATTAACTCCTATCCTGGAACTCGGCAGGCATCCCACCCCTTTCACACGCGGCTAAGCCGTGCTACCCTCTGGAGGGTTCTTTATATTTTATGAAGGATGGAATTCAAGACAGACCGGATATCTGAAGCTAACTAAGAGTTTCAGAGGCTCACGATGATCTTACTGAACGACTATTTTGATGAAGAAAGATGAAATGCTCGATGTGTATCGTACATATCTTCCACTGGTGGATCTTATTTGTTTTCTCCCTGTGCTCTTATGCTTTATTAGATGTGGCTGTTGATCACCCTTATCGTACTGTACTATCTTCATCAGTGCTTACTCTATCTTCATCTATCATCGTGCTCATCATCCTCATCTGTATTTCATCCTCACCCAAATCACCCACATTCATATATAACACATCAAATTCTAGTGCTGGTGCGCTGTTTGTAGAACATATTACAGTACTACATTGTGGATGTATTACACTAACTATCTTCCCCCCCAAAAAAAAAATTATGTAAAAATGGAAAACATATTTTTGACAAATTTGAAAGTTCACCTGGCGAAAATCAGCTCCGACTTGAGCAACGTAAAATATCTGCATGAGGATTTAACTTGTTCAATCACAGTAAAAAATTACAGCTACACACAACTGCACAGATCTGTACTAATCCTACTTTTATATTTAAAAACATGTATTTTTTGTGCATTGATGACAGAGCCAGAGGACGGAGATTGCAAAAATCCACTGCAACCTTTGTCAACGCCACATATACTGGTCACTCCCAAGAGTAGGCGACAGATACTCCGGTGGCGGCTCATCAAAATTAGATCCCCAACGTGTCATATTTGCGTCCTGCATCTGTTGTTCCATCTGCAAAATCTTTTGTTGCAAGATGTCTACTCGTTGTTGTAAAGCACGTAGCTCATCTCTGTTAAGAGTGGATTCCTCTATTGTTGCTTCCGTAGCGAGTAATGACATTGTCTGGTCCAATTCTTCCCTCAAGTCTGATAGGATACTGTGTGGTCGAGACATGATGGGAGCTACTGGGGTTGTGCGCTGGGCCATATTGACCGATGGATATGGTTCATTTGTAGAGGCTTTCTTCGTTCTCCATCGTCGATAGTACAACAATCCTACTAAAGCCCCCAGGCAAGTCAAAGCACTCGTAACTCCACCTATAATTTCACCAATGTGGGGCGCAGATAGCTTTGGGTTAGTTATAGGAGCAGTCGTGCTTTGTAGAGGTGTGTTCGATGTCGTCAGAGATGGTGTTTGGTGAAAGGATGGTAAGGTTCGTAGGTCCAAGGTAGATATTTCAGGGCCAGAAAAGGGCGCAGATATGGAGAATGCAGCGGAGGAACCTGGGATTGCCGATATTTCAGGGCCAAAAACGGGCGAGGCGTGGGAGAATGCAACGGAGGAACGTTGGATTGTCGAAATAGGTGTCGAAGCACTAGTTGTTTCTATCCTAGAGATTGTGTCTCTCGTGGCTATCACTGTGAGAACTTCGGTGCTTGGTGGGGAAGGGCTCGAATCCGTTGGAATATTGCCTTCCCGGGGGTCTAAGACTGGAACTTCAGGCAATATTTGACTCCCAGCCGGGAAGATTTCAAAAGTTTTAGATTCAACAACAAAGTTGTCAGTCCTGATACATTCAAAGTCAGTACAATCATGGTATCATGATGCTCCTGACCATACAACTTACACCGTGTCCGTGATTTGGATCACATACCCTGAGCTATTTCATTTGCGCTAGGAGATAAGCCAATATATGAGTGTAAGAAGTAAGTAGTACTCACCGGGGTGGGACAAACGCAATTTCACGAGCAATGGAAGTCTCCAATGCTTCATTAACAAAGATCGTAGAACTGTTGGCCAGAGCCTTGTTTACGAGCTGGGCATCGATGAATGCAAGATCACCATTCTCTACAACCACACTAAGCCACAAAATTTGAGGTACACACTTGGTTTCAATTCCGTTGTCATGAAAACATGTCTGGGTTGTGATTTTGAGAGTGGAGCAGAGACCTGCTATTGAAACCAAAAACATCACCGACCTAGACACCCAGTTCTCAGTGGGAGGCATGTAATCAAAGTAAATTCCTCACCAGCGGAAGGGACTCATAATAGCAGTGTCAAGAATTGGGCAACGAGTTTTGTGGATATTGGTACGCCAAAGAAATAGATAAGTGGAATGAGTTGAGAGCTTGATTTTGTCTCGTCTTCCCCTTCTAGTCTTGACGGTTGCAGCGCAACCACTATCTTCCACTTCGTCTCGTCAGATTTCGATCATCCATCGAATATCACAGCATCGGAATTCAACATTTATTGGACGTTGTTTGATTGCGGGACTATGGTTTGGTTTGCTGGTCTTCTGCCTTGGCATCTTGTCTTGTCATATAAATCACCATCGACGATAAAGCTTTCCAAGGTTCCTTCTCAGCTGCATCCAATCTACCGGATCCTTTTTTCCGCAACTTAAGAGCAGGTGGCGAACTGTAAATTGTGGAAAGAACTAAATTGAGTTGATGCGAATGCCAGAAGTACTGGGCTGGCATGACTCACGTGACAGTATGATTCCAACTTAAACGTATCTTTTTTTTTAGTCACCGACGAAATACTTTTCCAGTGTAAACCCAAGGAATGCAATAAAACGACTATTTAGATCAAGAAAAACGAAATGTTCAATGTGTACTGTCCATATTTTTTTCGCACAAATCACCCACATTTACATTCAACACATTACCAAATTCTAATGTTAGTACTCGCGCTGTTCAATATAGAAAAACATCACAGTACTACATTGCGGATATATTACACTAACAGTCCCCCAAAGAAAAATGAAAACATGGTTCGAAAATTCAAAGCTTCATTTGCGCTCTGCCGCAAGCAACAGAAAATATCAGCATCTGCCATCTAATTTCAATTGACATGCTTAATCTCAGTAAAATCCATACTGTCCATCTAAAATTGCTACATCTGTCTACATTAACCCAATGTAAAAACGCTATAATGTCTGTCCCACCGTAAGGGGTGCTTGAAAAGAAGAGGAAAGAAGACAGAAAATGCAAAACTTTTGTTAGCGATGCGATTGCTCAAGAATAGGCAATGTATACTCCGGGGGAGGTTCATCAAAGTTTGATCCCCAACGTGCCGTATTTTGGACCTGCAATTGTTGTTCCGTCTCCAAAATCCTCTGTTGCAAAGTGTCTACTCGTTGTTGTAAAGCATATATCTCATCCCTGTTATGAAGAGATTCCTCAACTGTCCTTTCCGTAGCAAGTAATGACATTGTTTGATCCAACTCTTCCCTCAAATCTGAGAGAATACTGTGTGGTCGAGACATGTTAGGGGCCATTAGTGTCGTGCCCCGGGTCATAGTGATCGATGAATAGAATTCATTTGTAGAGGATTTCTTCGTTCTCCATCGTCGATACTTCCTGTTAGTTAGAGAAGCTGTCGTGCTTTGTAGAGGTGTGTCCGACGTCGTCGAAGATGATACTGGATGCAAGGAAGATGTTACAAGGTCAGAAAAGGACGAGGATGTGGAGGATGCAAGGAACCTTGGATTGTCGAAATAGGCCGGCGTCGAAGCAGTATTGTTTTTCATCCCAGAGATATACATGGTGAGAACGGATACCACTGTAGTAGGTTTTGAATGCCGACGACTCAGTCTGTACTGGGCTGACGACGATCCTACCGGGAGGGATACAACGGAATCATCTGAAGGGAAAGAGCTTCGGTCAGTTGGGGTGGGACCTTCCCGGGGGTCTAAGACTGAAACTTCAAGCAACAGCCAGGGCGATTTCGAAAAGTTTAGATTCAGCAACAAAGTTGTCAGTCCTGATACATTCAATGTCAACGATCGTGATATCATGATGCTCTTGACCATACAACTTACACCGTGTCCGTGATTTGGATCACATACCCTGAGCTATAACATTTGCGCTAGGAGATAAGCCAATATATGCGTCTAATAGGTAAGCAGTACTCGCTCTGGTGGGACAAACGCAATTTCACAAGCAATGGAAGCTTCATTAACAAAGATCGTAAAACTATTACCCAAAGCCTTATTTACGAGCTGAGCATCAATAAATGCAAGATCACCATTCTCTACAACCACACTAAGCCACATAATTCCGCCTTGAGGTACACACTTGGCTTCAATTCCGTTGTCATGAAAACATGTCTGGGTTGTGATTTTGAGAGTGGAGCAGAGGCCTGCCATTGAAACCAAAAACATCACCGGCCTAGACACCCAGTTCTCAGTGGGAGGCATGTAATCAAAGTAAATTACTCGCCAGTGGGAGGGAATCATAACAGCAGTGTCAAGAATTGGGGCAGCGATTTCTGTGAAGATTGGTACGCGCAAGGAATGGACGAGTGGAAGGAAACGAGGGTCCAATGGTGTCGTTTTTCCATGCAGGTACTTTCTTATGATGCAACACTGCATCCTTTCTATCAGATATGTGGAAGGGCGATGCGAACAACAGTTACAACACATCGATCTATCTTCGCCTATAGACAATTGTAAAATGATTATCGGATTATTATCGTACCACTTGACTAGATTTCAATCATAAGCCCGGCAGTGAATATGTCTGCGCGATACTTCGAGTTGGTGATGAACTATTGAAGCTTCAGGTTGTAGATTTATCGCTGATTTCAATAGAGTATGCCAAAGTGCCTTTTTAGGAAAACACAACAAATTTGTGTGCGAGGTCACGTAGTTTTGTCTCATATCTCAATGAATATACATCCGTTCTTGTAGATTTTATATATTCGGAATCTATAAACTATTCTACAGGTGCTCGAAACAAAAAAAGTGTAATTTGACCATCTAGAAAATTTTTGGTAAGTATTCCGATCAAATGAGCGTTTTCTCTTTTCTCTCGATGTCAAATGATTCTACGGGCAACATAAGAGCTTGTATGCACTCCCCGCGATATCCTCCAAGTGTTGCAAAAAGAATCAGAGCAAACGGTCTAGTGGAAGACCCACAACGACCATATGTTGTAAAAACAGAAATTACTGGATGTCCCCGCAGCAAGCCCTGGTTCCTGCCATGGTCAACCATCGCAAGAAATAGCAAGCACTGGCCAAAAAGGCTAAAAACGTTGGCCAGAAGCTCTCAACGGCCCCAAAGTCCGCCACAGGTCATATCCCCCAACACAAAAAAGCTGAAACCCCGGAGGAAGAGGAGCCCATTGAAGTGGCCCCTGCACCAAGATTCCAACGCAAACTGAAGCTCAAGAAACCCAAAGAACTGTTCTTCACGACAGAATCTGAAAACTCCATCCAGAATGAAATTACACCTGCACCATCACTCTCAGATGGATATGTCAAGGCAGTAAGAACTGCTGTTGGTGTTCTTCTCGAAAAGGGGCTTCAGTTTTGGAGACTTTGAGCTCAGAACCTTTACATAACACTATCCAGAGTGTATGGAATCAAACGTTCGAGAATAATATGGCCCCACAGTTTCTGAAATTGAGGGGGGTGATAGTGGCAAAGAAAGGCTTGTGGGAGATGATCCAGATGTCATTGAGGATATAGATGAGCTCATATACCCAGCAGGTGAATTCCGGAATAGTAATACCCTTAGGCACATCGTCGTTGTTGAAGAAAGAGGTGTTGTTGTAATGGGCACGAGATGACTAAGGTGAGCTCCCTGGTTACTTACCGTTGTGGGTCTCTCACTGGACCGTTTGCTCTGATTCTTTTTGCAACACTTGGAGGATATCGTGGGGAGTGCATACAAGCTCTTATGTTGCCCGTAGAATCATTTGACATCGAGAGAAAAGAGAAAACGCTCATTTAATCGGAATACTTACCAAAAATTTTCTAGATGGTCAAATTACACTTTTTTTGTTTCGAGCACCTGTAGAATAGTCTGTAGATTCCGAATATATAAAAATCTACAAGAACGGATGTATATTCATTGAGATATGAGACAAAACTACTTGAGGTGACCTCGCACACAAATTTGTTGTGTTTTCCTAAAATGGCACTTTGGCATACTCTATTGAAATCAGCTATAATGTATGGCATATATCGATAATAATGTGTGTTTGTGACATGTGTGAATTATTCTTATAGACTTATTCCCGTCCATTGATCATGCACATGATAGTTCTGATGTTTGTTTGATATTTCTGATTCAACATTGCCATGATGGTTACGGTATGATGCCTGGAAAACATACCAGCGATAACCTTTTTACTCTCAAGTGAAGAAACAAACCGTCTTGAGTTCGTTACTGACAGGCTTTTCCTTATGTCAATGGAACCGTCAACAGTACCTGATAGTGTGACGAAACCCACTCAGCTGAACTCCACGCACAACCTTTTAAGGATACTTACAAGCATTATACAGATTCCAGGCTATATTCCAGAGCTATGTCTGAGCTCACTTGGCCACAACATCCATGGTGGTGGTAGCGGATCAAACTGGATGTGCGGCAAATACCGACAATTGACGTCATATTTACATAGCTATAACATTACACCGAAAACATATCCGTCGTAATCTCTTCTGCTCTGTCTTTCTGCCCCCATCTTATGTTATTTTTGGATTGGAAGGTTATTGGTACTGGTTCGGGTTTTCTTTGGATGTTATAGCTCCGAGGGGAAATAATGTTGCGTTATACCATATGATGCGATAGCAGGGGAAGAAAGAGTGAAAGGACAGATATAAATCCACTTTGCATTAAGCAGGCCTAAAAGAAACTCATAATCAACGCCCTTTATTTCCCTCCTCGTCTTGTTCCAGCTTCTCAACATTATCTTCCAGTTCACAGAGTTCAATCTTATCTGCTTCCTTGTCGGAACATATACCAAACATAAATATCCTTGATTCATGCCTTCGGAACCTATCGAAGCAGAATTTGCGGCCCCGCCTGTTTTGACATATGCTCAGGAGGAGAGATTCCGGATGTATGAGCTTTAATCCGTCCCTGAATATGAATCTGGTAGTGAACCTGGCAATGGGAGAGGATCGTCAACTACCCACACAAACCATAATGATAATGGTTATGAACCTACCTCGGGGACAAATTTGAATCTGGATAGTAGGTTCCATATTGTTACGTTCGAGAAAGGTGCGAAGGAGGACCCAAGGGAGTGGGGTAGAGGAAAGAAGTGGTGAGTAAATGCTCCTAAAATCGATCTCTACAGAAATTCATGCGTTTTTAATGTAGGTATGTGACGGTAACAACAGCTATGTTATGCTTTGCAGTGGCATTCGGAAGCTCAATTGTTACTGGAGAGTAAGTCATTTCACTCTGCGGCTGGAGTAAACCAATGACCACATCCTCTTGAATAGCATGTTTGGCCCCGCGATTGAATTCGGCCCAAGCCAGACAGTGGTCAATCTCACAGTTACATGTTTCGTTATCGGTTTCGGGATCGGGTGCATTCTTCCTCTTTTCGTCTCTACTAGTTTCCTTACGCTCAAATTATTGAAGGCCCCTTTTACTATCACCACTTTCCGAAGTTTTAGGACGTAGACCAATCTACATCACGAGTCTCCTGCTATACACGCTATTTACCCTCCCAAGCGCACTCTCAAAGAACGTTCAGACCCTTGTTGTTGCTCGAATGATTGCAGGTATTGCTGCGTCTGCACCCATGTGCAACGTTGGTGGGAGGTTGGTTGGTTCATCTATATACTGAATACATTGATTGAGTTTTGCCTGACGTGTACAGTATTGCTGATGTCTGGAGCGTTGAAGAAAGAGGAGCGCCAATGGCAATTTTCAGTGGAACGATCTTGTGAGCTGGATTCTTCTACTTTTTCGATACAATACTCATCTTGAATAAAGTATCGGTCCATGCGTAGGTCCCATGATTGGAGGATGGATAGGTGAACGTGCAGGATGGCGCTGGAATTGTACGATTTCTTCCTCCCATTCACATGCAAGTTTACTGATATAATTTTAATAAAATCAGACTGGGTTCTTCTGATATTCACCGGAGTATGCTTCGTGCTTACGTTATTTATACCCGAGACCCTCGCTCCTGTTTTATTGAGACGGAGGCTGAACGATTACAACCTGGGGGGGAAAAATCATTTTCAGAGGTTCACATTTAGCAAGAGAAGTGATACTTTCATAAATGAGAAAGTAAACACCATTGGTATTCCCCAGAAGCAGTACTGTACCCTTGAAGAGTTGAATCGACCACCCTTCGCAAAGGTATTAAGGGACGCATTGGTTTTGCCCTTTGTCATGCTTCTTGAAGAGCCAATTATTTTCTTCATGTCATGCTGTGGGTGTCTATGTTGACTACAATGACTCTCACAGATCTTACTGACTGATGGTGTTAGATCTGTCGTTTGTCTACAGTCTCCTATGTAAGTATTTTATTTGTCCTTTTCGCGAATTTACTCACCTCCAAGGATAGACCTTCTGTTCTTTGCGTTCCCAATCGCATTCAGTGAGATTCGTGGATTTAGCCCTGGTATTACTGGGATAACATTTGTTAGCACCATGGTTCGTCCTTCTCTGTTACCGAATATTGCAGAGGTGATGTACCATTTCTTTCACCCATACAGATCGGTGTTCTTGCTGCGGGAATGCTTGTCCCGTTACAAGAGCGTATATATGCCAAAGTTACTGTGAATGGAACATTCCCGGAGGCGCGGCTTTACCCGATGCTTATGGGCTCGATGTGAGTATCTGGCGATTTGTCGTCATTGATTTGGTGTAACCGAGGTTATCTTGGTTGATAGTATCCTCCCAATTGCATTATTCATCTTCGCGTTCACCGGAGCGTACGAGCACGTCCATTGGATCGGCCTGTGTAACCCATATCTTATCTCATGCAACCCACATTGACAATTCAACAGCTCCTTGTATATCCGGATCACTTTTCGGATTCGCCATGATTCTGCTTTACGTATCCGCCAAATCTTATATCATTGACAGCTACAGCACACGCGCAGCAACTGCTATGGCGGCAAAGACGTTTTTACGTTCAGAAGTAGGCGCTATGGTACCGTTATTCGTTACTCCAATGTTCCATGGAATGGGATTCCAGTGGGCTGGCCTGCTATTAGCACTCGTAGCTGTTGCGATTACGCCGATTCCTTGGGTGTTTTGGACTTTTGGACAGAGAGTGAGGTCGAGATCGAGGAGGGCGGTTGGAGGAGTAGGTATGGGATCAAGCTTTCCAGTGAAAGTTTAAGCTGTGCGAATTTGACAATTATAATATTATTGTACGGTATTTATACAATCAATTACAGTTATCAGACTATACCGGGAGATGCCGTTAGAGCTTACCGTTCTCCTTCATTCGTTATTAACGCTGGTTGATGAGGATAAACGCTGAAACTGTCTTGGTTGGTCGCAAAGTGGTCCTAGTACCTTATCGTGCTGAACATGTTCCTGTACGTTATGAATCCATCGATATAGCTTACTTTGTGAAACTAAGCTCTCGAGTCCTTACATTTTCCATTTCTCCATATATTTTGATGGATTTCGATATCACCGCTCCCTCCGGTTTCATGAAACTATGCTAGAAATACCACGAGTGGATGCTAAATGAACATCTACGGGAACTCACCGCAAGCGACCCACTGAGTCTCGAAGAGGAATATTCTATGCAACGTTCGTAAACGTTTCCGTCATTCTTCTTGGGGATTTGTTTTTCCCGTTTGACTGCACTCCTGCCTGCTTTCCGTAGTACCACAGTACTACCTCTGTCCCCGCAGGAAAAAAATTTATCAAAACACATAAGCCCCACGTGCAGTTCCGATAACCCCCTCCGATTCTCCCCAATGTCCCTATTTCAATCTACATCTACTTCTCTCCCCTTAGATTAACGTTTACAATATTGACAAGCTGGTCATTGGACATATCTATCTTTACAGAATCATGGCAGGACGATGAAGACAAGCTTACCTTCATTGTCCTTGCGCGCGATATCCGTGACCGCAGCGACCTCGAGTCTGAT
This sequence comes from Floccularia luteovirens, assembly GCA_009739215.1. Taxonomy (NCBI): domain Eukaryota; kingdom Fungi; phylum Basidiomycota; class Agaricomycetes; order Agaricales; family Squamanitaceae; genus Floccularia; species Floccularia luteovirens. Next base: position 1,033,969 of record VSJF01000009.1, read on the forward strand.
GGCGATAGTGAAAGTGATACGGATATTATGCCTGGGCATTTGTTGTCTCCAGATGATGCTCGTGTCAAACAATTACCTATGGTGGGAGATACTAACATTTTCTTACGGGGAAAAGTCTCACAGATGTGTATCGACATTGATGAAAATACGGATGAACCTGTGGACGAAGCGGAGATCATGATAATGATTGCGGGTACGCTTGTCTCCCCATTGGGGGTAAATATCCATATCTTAAAAAGAGTTGTATAACTGACGACAGAACCCGCGTATCGGAGAAGGGGATTTGCACAAGAGGCTCTCCAACTCCTGCTGACATATATTACTGGAATACCGGAGGCGTTCACCAACCTACCGCCTGATTATAAGACTCCGGCGGGTGAAGACAAGCGAAACAATTTGCCGGCCGCGTGTAGCGTCGTGCCCTGCGCGCTCCGGTTGTCGCCGACGCACTTAACGACACGGATCTCGGAAGATAACATGCCAAGTATCCGTCTATTCGAAGGTTTAGGATTCCAGATAACAAAGCGTGTGGAGGTGTTTCAGGAAGTCGAAATGCGCTGGAGGCGGTCATGATGAAATTTGGGATAAGTTAATTACTTGGGTTTGGGGGAGTTATTTCGCTGTTAAGCGTGCACCATACAGTTGTGAGACAACTTTAGCATTTCGACGCCCATTAAAGGAGATGAGAACGATATAGGCGAGCGGTATGGTTTTGTTCTTGCTTGGAGCTATAGGGTTGTACGTGCTTGTAGTTAAAGATAGAGGTTGATATCCTATTTTGTGCATCCTGTCTTACCATGTGGCGCGTATGTTATAGAAGCGAGCGGTGTTTTTCAGTTTCGCATTTCGCAAAAACCATTGAGGAAGTGTTGCCCCGTGTTGAGCCTTTCCCAGGATTAGGAGACATACGACATTATTTTTGTTCCTAATTGATAATCGTTTGTCGTTTGGGTAACTTGTACCATATTCCACACGAAAATTTGGGTTTGTTTTGTTGCTGCTATTACAATCTCCGCTCCGGCATGTGTGCTGTCCGACACGAGATTTCTTAAGTTTTAATTTGTTGTGGGCGCGTTCATGAGTTCGTTGCTCTTCTAATACCTCAACTTCCCTGAGAAAGAAAGAAGAAAATGGAAACGCTGACTCCATCGTCTAGAGCTGTCTACTCCAGCACCAGTATATTTCTGGGCAAGACTCTTTGATTAATCCAAATTCAGGTGTGTTGTACTCACATCCGATGTTCTTACGCACGATACAAAAGGATATATTAGATACGTAAACTTGTTTCTCTCTCTCAGTGCTCACATGGAACATGCAGGTTTCGATGGTGAATGATACGAAAATTAGAAGAAAAGCTACTGCGATCTTTATCTGTGGAGGTCTGAGGACAAAAAATGAATTGCTTTTGACATATCTGCGAAATGCCAAGCACGCTCTAATCGAGGTGGCATAGGTATTTACTCCACTTTGGCAGTAATTGGCGGGCGCACGCTCGGACAAGGGAATTTCGCACCCGACGCATTTACTCGCGCACCAATCTTTAGACATACCGTTTGTCATAAAGATCCACATTTCTATATACGAGTTCGGTGTCGCACTGTCAGATATGTATCAAACATCGATAGACTGTGTTGGTATTGTAACACCCATGTGTTTCTTCCTTCAGAGTTTAACAGTCACAAACGGTAAATCTTCTTGCCGTTTGCGTAAAATTTTCCAGCCAAACAGAATGGTATGTGGCTTCTACGAAACTCATTGAATCTCCATCCATTCCTTGTGCTACTGTCGATAAGTTTGATGTGCTAGATCCTATCTTCAATCATACGATGCACCGTTAGAATGTTTCGTATGGTTGTGACGTAGGTTCTTTTCCCACTTCGAGTTATCTACAATGGAACACTATATGGAGAAGCAAACTTTGAACGTACATTTTTGGACCTCTCCGGTCACCAAGGGCTTATCCTACTCGGATGAAAAAAAAATTGATGTCTGAGACCTAGGACTCGACAATTTCCAGCCCAAGAAAGCATGATGATGCACATGTACACCCATGTTATGCTTGGTTGAAGATAAGAATGGACTCCCATGTGTGAGCTCATGACACCGTCATCGATGATTTGGGGTGTGATGTACGTGTCACCCCAACCTTTAATCAACAGAACATAAGCTGTGAAAGCTATTTTGAACATACCTTCCTAGGAAGCGCAGGTCACAACATGTTCTACAACTCATCAATTAATCTCCCAAGACAGAACATCCACAATCAATGGAATAACACCGGTATGTGTTTCATCTTCATTGGGATGAAGTGTGGGTATATTTTCTTTCGATGCTGTTAATACATAAGGTAGTTTCTTGATCACAATAGCCATACGAGACCATCTCCTTTTACATTTCGCCACTAAAACAACAGCATGTGCCAGTGGACAAGCAACGACTTTGCGATCAATGCATCTTCAATTGATGGCTTGGCTTATGCATTCGTTCATCATGGCGTAAGCCAAATTTACTGTCAGTTCTGTATTAGTACGATCATACTATATACTATGTAAGAACGGAACCTTCGTGCCGGAGAGCGCTTCTTTAATACTTGTCAGCAGGTCCGAAGCACAATGGAACACTGACCATCGTTTATCTATAATTAAGTACACTTGTAGGGTCATATGTGAGCTTCTCATGTTCACAGGTTGATGATAGGTGCCACTTAAGTGCGATCATCTGAAATTGTCAATGTCCCGGTATGAGCGGCAGATTTGCTATATCGTTAATGTTCTCTCAGGCGACTCGACTATTATCCCGTTCAGAACAGCGGAGAATCAGTTTCTTTTGGTCATATTACCCTGAACTTCTTTGGAAGGGACCGTTTAAACTGCGTTCCATAACGAGAAAAAAATACATTCTAAATTAAAAATCTAGCCCGCAATAAAGGGTGGCTATGTGTAATATGCATCCAAAAAATAAATGAATAACAAATAACGTTCTCAATGTGTAATCAGACGCCCCAGGCTAACTACTTTTTTTTAACGGCTTACAAAAGTGGGTCACATAAGGAAAAGTGATGGCATTAACACCATCGGGTACGATGACCCTGGCGTAGTAACCAGTGTGATCGCGGAAAAGGAGGACTGCTTGATAAACGGAAATGTCAAATCGCCTCAGGGACACGAAGCGGCGAACACGTAGGAAACCGAAGCGTATTATTACAGAGGGCCATTAGGGTTCCCCGTTGGAAATGCACCATTGCTGTTATTTTGGATATTAGCACCAATCAGGTGCGGGAGGACTTCCGAGAGCACCCTTCGCTGGAACTCCTGGGAGGCAGCTTGAAAAGGAGGGGGAATATATCCGTTACAATCAGAAGCGAGGACCCCAGTGCGCCCGGTGAGGGAGTCCTGTAAAATTAACATCAACAGAGTGTTCGTTTGTGCAATAATTCAAATGCATACAATAGTTTTGACGAAACAATTGTTGACGATTTGTAGCATATCTTCTACCTGACGGTGGGTATACACAGGTACATCTCGGCTGCGGATCCTAGCCAAGTTTGCGGCGTTGTTCGTGTCGTTAAATCCGTCCGGTTGCGTACCGGAAGGCAGACAAGTTTCTGGAAGTTGGGGATATGACGAGGAGAAGAATGATGGAGGTGAAGGCGCCAATGAACTCTTTAACTTTAATCAATATATTAGCGGATTAGGCAATTTCGCAGAGCTTACAGCTGAAGAAGAGGAGCTAGGTCTTCTGTGGTTGCGTGAAAAGTCAAAATCACTTTCGCACGTAGAGGGCGAGCTTGTATCAGAAGACGAGGCCATTGGTGAAGACGTATCATTCATTGCAGATAACGTGGAGAGGAAGTTTGCAAATTCTGCTGGGTCATCGTGGTTTTGCACTGCAAATTGGTCTGGAGTAGGAAATGGTATGTTCGATATGTTCGATGTGCGGTTATAGTTGTGCATGTCGTTAATTTGCGTTGCCCTCATCATGCCTAAATCCATCAAGTCATGATTATAAGATTCGTTCGTGTTAAGTAGTTGTGTATTGTGGAGCGAAGGGTCTGTATTCCAATGCTTATTTGGGCATTGTGGGAAATGGACATGTAAGTCGTCACTGTAATATAGGTCAGACGCTGTGCTCAGCATCGAAAGGATGGAACTTGACGTACTTGTTATTGAATGGTTCGTTGCATAAGGGACAATTGATTTCTACGCTCCGGATATCTATGGCGGCGTTTAAGAAAATTGCTCTTGAGAATATACAATAGACATACGGATGTGATAGTGCCTTCGCAAGTTGGACCTTCTTGTGAAGGGAGCTTTGCACTTAGGGCAGTGGTATGCCCCGTCACTCGGATCGCGACGGAGGCCATCAATGGTCACGCGATGGTCAACCTGCATAATGTCACTCGCAGAACACAACTTGAAATGAGGGGGTATGAAAGTTGATACTCCTGAAAGTAACCTGCGGTATTTCAATCTATAGCCATTATGCACTTCATGTATTATTGAAAATGCTGATGACCGGTGCTTGGGTATAGATCACAAGCAAAACTTCGGACGTCTCAGTGGCTACGAGGTGAGGTCGGTCACTATTTCAAGAAGTCAAAATGAGGCTAAGTCAAAATCATACGAAAATTCCCAGTAACCGACGCTTAGAGTTTTCCTTTCAAAAGCCGCTGAATAGCCGTTACCCCATCTTTATCTCACGTTGTATATTCGTGATCGTCGCAGACATGTGAGTTGTCATACCACATTAAAAAAAGGGGGAGACTCGACTGGTAAACATGAGAATGCTCCTCGTGCACTCAAAATGCTCTATAAAAATATCTTTCTAGATAAATATCTTTTACAAATCAATGTTTTCCACAGATCTTTTCGCTGTAAGTTTTCCATCAAAATGTGACTGCAGACTGTCAAGTTTGGAATTAATTATCGATATTATTGGGTCTGGACTAGATCTGACTTATGTGACTGGTGGTGCAAATTTGACCTGGGGTGACTTCGGGGATGGTGTCGGCAGACTCCAGTACTGTCCGGATGTCGTACCGCCACAGAGTTCCACCGACAGATATCGGTAAAACTTGGGATTACGCTTGGAATGGTATACGCACTTAGCATTCCGCAAGTAAGCCTCCGTACACCTCGCAGATAACTCACTGTGGATCCCATGTACACCGCTATTTGTTATACTGGGAAATGATATTCTGAGGTTCGGGCAGAGGATATCATAATGGTCACGTGTGGTGTCAGACTTGGGTCCGTACAGAATTCCAGGGAAGGCGAATTCCTTACATATGAGTGAATGTCTATGCACAGCAATTCCAATTGCCATAATCAGTCAACGTATATTTGACAGTCATTCTTGAGGTGTAAGCGGACCAGTGACGCATATGGTAAACACTGCAATCTGTTCCGTATTGCGGCGAAAACCTGGTTTCATTCTAACTTGGGCATTACGAATGCAGTAAATAAGGGTTGGATATAATTACTGCACGAAAATCTAGTCGTTCCGAATGTTTCAACAAGTAGAATTCACAGGTAGAATATTGTACCACCTTGTTGGTGCCCATTCTCGACAATCCAAAATAGGTAGTAGAAATTATAGATACATTCAAATGTAGGGCTCTTGCGGGTTTCCTTGTTATAGCCAAATGTATGAGTTATCAGTGTTCCGAAAGCAAACAGACCTTTCAGGATGTCATGGGAACTTTGAGAATGAAGGGGAATTATATTGTTCTTACCCATGATGCCAATGAGATGTACATCGTTATCTCTGAGACGTCAGTGAATCTTGAGATACGAACAATGTAGTTTCATATCACCAGTTACATGCACCCGAAAAAGGAAAAACGCAAGTTACCTGAGTATCACAATAAGAACACACGCCCGAGATCATCAACTTTTAATTCTGAGAATATCTTCGAAGGGATAATAATCTCACTGTGAACAAACAATCAACAAGCCGTAATGGCTGTAGAAACCCTCAACATAGATTATAGCTGAAAAAAGTGTCTGCAATCCTAATCCTGAATAAACGCTTTTCGGCAAAATAAACACGAGGACATACGTTATTCAGAACTGATTGATAAAGTGAGGAGCTCAGAAGGAGTTGATGGTACAGAACTTTTTGTTGTTAAAGAATGTCGTTATATACAAACAAGTTACAACCAATGACTTCCCTCTGCACCACGTGGCACTTGTTGACAGCAATGTTTGAATTTGGTTTGAATTTAATCTTTTAAGCTTGTAAAAAGCTGTTGAGCATTTCCCACACACCTCATTGAGTCCTGAACATTGATTTTGATATTGAATGCCTGAAGGCGTGATGATGAAGCACTGCGGCACTAAGCCTGAAAGCATGGAGAACTCTCATGCTACACGTTTTCTCGGCGGACAGTAATACCCGAAATGCTGCGCTGGTATTGAAATCAAAAAAACTGACAGCGATCAGACGGCGGTTTACTATCTTCGATTGTGGGCCTCACTTATGTGAAACCTTACCTTTGTGTGACATGGATACAGGAACATAGTTTCCATGTGAAAAGTGAAGGTCAGTTAGAAACAAATTTCTGCATTGTCCAAGATAGCTGTAAATGAAAGAGAGACGGATTTTTGCATGGATTGGTACTTGTTCTCCCTGCGGACAAGGACATTGATTAGACGGTAGCTTTTGGGTTATACATAACTGCTGAATACATATTGATGACACTAAATGGCGATGACACCAAGTACTATATTAGATTTGGGTTCGCCATCATTGGAACTCATTTTCTTTGTCAGCACATATTTTTGTCACAAAGAACGCCGCTATGAACAAGACGAGTCATAGATATGACATGACTACCACAATATTCAAGCTTTAAAGATAAGCTGTGGGTCTGGTCTATACTATCTTCTTAAGCGGTATTCTGTACTCTGATTATAATCTTGGTTATAGGTAGATATCAGCCCGGAAACAAGTTTTAATGTACTTTATAGCTCTGATTTCTTGAGCATCAACATTGTTCCTTTTTTTTCACCGTGGTTTACGGAGCCGTACTTCCGAGTTCCAGTGCTTTGCAATCGTGTTTCTCGGTGATGAGCGTCTTGGAACGCTCCCACGACTGCTTTTGCCGTGTCCCGTTTATAAATCACGAAGGAAATGTTTCAAGCAACCTTCCTGTGCCTCGTATCCCTTCTTCATGTACACTCAAGACGTGAACATAGACAGCCTTAGTCGAGATTCTGTGGACGGTGCCTATCATTGTCCGACATGTATGATTCCTTTTACACGAAGATCAAACCTTCGACGACATTATGCAATTCGTAGGCACTGTGGCGTTATTAATCATCTAAAGTGGCTCACTCATGTTGTTTAGACACCCGAAATCGTGATCATCGATGTCCTAGCTGTGACAAGGCGTTTTCTAGAAGGTGAGATTTAATTGGGAAAGGTGCTTCAAATAAAGCCTCATGGTATGTAACAGTGACGCTTTGAAACACCATCTTTCACAATGTTCGAAGAATGGGTCAAATTCATTCTCGAAATTCCATTCATCACCCATGGCGGACGATGGATGCAATAATGTCTCTTACACAGAGAACCTTGGGGCTTACCAGGAGCCTCGTGTGGTCGATTACGGGGATCTAAACTGTCCGAATTACGACGCACAGCAGTCTGTTGCTCTGACATCCCCCACCAATCAATTCTATGGAGATACATCTTATGCTGGCTCTTATTCGTGCACTACACCGCTCTCGGTACAGCCAAGCCATATCTTTCTAGATCAATCGTATCCGACCCCAAATCTAAATGTAATAGGAACAAACGCCACGCCGTATTCCACCACTCAAGCGAAATATTCAAATATGACCTCATCGCAACAACATTATCTACGTTCGCCTAATTTCACTTCGCAAGTGGGTCTGCCATACATGTCTAACGGTAGAAAGGACAATCTCGCGAGCAAGTACAACTCGCAAGAGTTTATCGATTCTAGCTCTCAGTTATCTCATGCTCTCGTCAGTTAATAATTCTAGCTCTCTACCCTCGTAAGCTGACGTTTAACTCGTCAGGGACCCTCACATCATTCAAACGGACCAGGTTTCTTATCGTATCAAGTATAACACCTTGACGACGATACGCCTATTCGCTGCTTACGCGGGATACAGCCTTGTGTCGACAGAGTACGACACCTGAATCCAGGGTCCAGAGTCCAATTACCAAAGGGCTATATTTCTACTTGCAGACAAGCCCTAAGTATGTACAGTTTGACCCCCATACATGTAGCCCATAATACACCCAGGACACTAAATGTATGTTATAATATGCCTAGAATTAAATACTCTGTAACAGGGATATTGCCATTGGCCCGCGTAAGCGGTACTCTATCTTCCGGTTTCCGCTTACTTGTGTGTTTAGATGGTTATACAAAGGTGGATATCTATCACCCCCAAAAAGTAAGTCCATAGGACGAGTCTATTACCCTGAGTTTTTTAAACGAACGACTGCTTAAGAAGAAGACGGAGGTATCAGCCGTGTCGCCCATTTGGTTTGCGGTACAATCGCGTGTTTCTGGTGTTTTGATGAGACGCAGTGTTTCGTTGCCCGAATGGTAATTTTTAGTCAAAGGAACGGCTTCATATTACTCTGCAAGTCCGCGTTTTAAGGCAAAATATAATGTATCAAAGCCTAAAGGACATACACACAATAAAATCAATGGAGGGGTATCGTTAATGAGAATTTGAGAGATGTACAGAAAGTCTTTGTTCTGTAAGTTATAGGTGCTGGAGCCGGTATCCTTGGTGGCTACTATAGAACTAAGCCGAAACTCGTTATTATTGTGGCAAAGGAGAGTCGACAAGAAGGCATATAAAGCCGACGAACGACGCAAGCAGTCAGTACCCCTCCATCAAGCTTTCGTTGGTGAGGTTTTCTGGAGAGTAATCAATGACAACATAGCTATGTGCTCCGGCAGTTAATCATTTCTTCCACACAAACATCTGTTGTAAAAGTTGCTAAAACACAGCAGATCATCGGTCAGAGCTAATAGTCACAAGGATTTCCCAATACAGCGGGAACAAATTGAGAAGGTGCGGAAAAGGTTTCTCCAGACATCCGGAAGCGGTGTACAAGGGTGAGAGTAATGTTGACGACTCGTCACTAAGAATGCTGGAAAGAATGAGTGACATCCGAACCAGCATTGAAACAACACCATATAAGAGGCAAGATATTGATATGCAGCCAAACATCGAATTGATATATACACGCCAGGGGAAAAAAGATAATCAAATTTGACTGATCTGCAACAGAGGTAGACCAGATAATGATCACAGCAGCTCCGCGGTTGCCAACTGTAAGCAGAGGGCTATCAAAGAAGTAATGGTCATGCTGGGTATAATGTCGCCACCCAGAATGCGTAGTTTGATAGGTTACACCATCGTGGCCGCTGATATAAGTGGTATAGTATTCTCTTCGTCTTCCAGGAGAATTGGAAAATATTCGATTTCATCTTTTCCCACTTCTTGAATTCTTGCACCTCTATCGAGTGAACCCAGAAAAGAAATCGTGCATAATTGTGTCTCGACGATGTGCATTATTCATTCTTGGGGAGCTAGAAATCTCAATGGCTGAGGAGTTATCATAGGACTATGCACGACTGAGGTGGCAAGTGTGGGAATCGCATCCTCTCCAAAATTTAAGCGCATCAATTTGCACACTTCAACTGGGCCTAAGAGATAAATTGAATCATACTTCGGTGAAATCGGCGGCCAACCGATGATGACAGGGATGGCCCAAACCGATGAAATCCGACACCCTGAACTCATGGACAACTCAAGGCAACGATTAGGACTCCATTTGTGAAGGTACTGAAGGAATCGGTGGAGGTGAGAAGATTCGCAACGAAGACCCAGGCTATGGAAGGTATGGGTAATATACTAGGTGTGAGTATAGTCGGGACCCGTGATTTGTTCTTGCCAATATCGTGCATTCTGATAAGGTTGAACCGACCAAAGTCCAAACAGTAGATAATGAGTGGGATAACCATTGTGAAAAGCGTTCTCGAGATTTTCGTTCGCACCATAAGAGGAGCTGGGTCATGCATACAGGGTATAGCCGCAAACTAAGCTGTTGAGAAGATGACAACCATTGAAAAGATACTTTGTCTGTTCCACAAACATCAGTACATGATTCGTCATAAGCCAAGGCAATAGCCAGCGACAAGTTTGAGACTGGTGTATCATGGTTAACGAGTCTGCCCTCAAATCCGAATGCACCGGACGCTAATTTGTCAACTGTGGTGGGCAGCACTAACAGTGGCAACGCGACCATCACCTTTGGAAAGAGACCTACAAAAGGTCGACACCAATTCAGAATCAGAGCAAGGTGATCGTACCTAGAAATTTTAGGTTGTACCAGGCAATATGTGGCGGTCTTATATTTAAGAGGGAGGGTTGATGGGTGTCTGGGGGATTTGATAAACCACATGCTTCCAGAGCAGTGGTCAATCATCGAATATTGATTGACAGCATCGTCGCGCGTGTAGTTTCATGGGAAAACAAAGGTGAGGTACTTGTGACGCCGATCGTAATCCTAAGATATAGTCTTCTGAGTTACTTTGCAGGGTTTTCCACAGTTTTATTAGCTCCTTTGGTTGGTAAATGAGAATGTCCTGCGGACCCTTGGACCTTGAACAACATACCAAATCCTCTCCGATCAGACTGACATGACGTCGGAACGAAACACATGCACCAAGAACGCGCAGTAGACATGAAGATCGTTACTATGTACATTTATGAGCATTATATATACAAAGGGACAGCTACATGCGTACCTAAAAAATTCTTTATATCTCTACCTCGGATCCTAGTTAATACCGAGGCCGATAGCATGACAGTAGTTCGAACAACAAATGGATGCGGTGTAACTGCGGGATGTTTTGTTGCATTGTATTATTTAGCTCGTAAGTCACGTGCACTATTTTATTCCGTCAAGATTGACAGTTTTTGAATAGTAGGTCATGATGAAGTGTGTTTTCAACTTTCTCAGCCAAGCTAGCAGCTAAACCATTATTGCGGTATAGATTTGTCTAGAAGGATATAAATGAAGACGATAAACAATATAGCTACGCAAGCTGCTAATACTCCTCCACCAATCCAAGCCGTTTTCATTGGTAACAGATCTTCTACAGTAAAATGGACAAGAACATAGCTATGTGCCCCGGCAGTTAATGCATTCCCTTTACAGAAACATCTACTGTAAAAGCTACTGAATTGTAATAAGCAGCAGGCCATCAGCCACAGAGAGTTCAATATTGCTATAAATTTTCCGATACGACGAGATTGGATAGAAATGGTACGTAAGATGATCTTATTAGTCTCCGAAAGCGTCGAATGAGAGCGTTGGTGAGTTTCGTTTACCAGGTAGTGGGTCAGGATACTAGAGAGTGTGAGCAACATCCAAACCAACATTGAAAGGGCCCCGTATAACATGTAAGAAAGTAACCTGCAACCCCAACCTGACAACAGTGAGTCGAACTACTAGACCGGATTTTTTTTAAATATCTCACCTACAACTGGTGTAAACCACAAGGTGATTACAGCAGCTCCAGTTGTTGCCCACTGCAAGCAAAGAGCTACGATAGATGCAACTATCATCCTGGATAATATATTGCCTCCCCAAACTCGTCGCTTGGTATTGATCACTCCAAAAATATCCGAACTTTCTTCAGAACTGGTGAAGAGAGAAGTATCACTTTCCCTTCGTTTTCCAGAAGAATTGTCGTACCAAACTTGATTATTTTTTGCGGCTTGTGGATCTCTGGTTGGATTCTGAAGTGGAGATGTGTGAGAAACATAACGAGCACCATCGAAAATTTCTGCAACTTCCTCTACCGCCTGAACCCAAGGTAGAAACCGAGCATAATTGTAGATTGGCACGGCACATTGCTCATCCTTGCGGAGGTGGAGATGGTCCCCGAAATCGTGTAGAGTGATCGCGGTGTTTCGTGCAGATGAACTGGCCAATGTAGGAATTCCAACTCTCCGAAAATATACGCATATCGATTAGCAGGGTCGACCGCACTGAAAATTCGCGTTGAATTGCACTTCGGGTATATTAATAGCCAACCAGTGACAACTGGTAAAAGCCAAAGCCAAAGATATCCGACTCCCTGCCCCCATGAACCTAACGCAGTGATGAGATCTTTAGAGGCAATCGCATTGAAGGAATTGATAATAGTGAGAAAATAAGCGATGACAACCCAAGCAACGGATGCTGCAGCCGATATGGTCCAAGTATGGGTATGGTCAAAGCCAGTGATCAATTCCTCCCAATATTTGGTGTTCTGTGGCAAAATAACAAGAGCGGTAAGGAGGGATTTGTTGCGGTTTATTCCTGGAAACTGGTGAGTCCATGAACGAGATATTGTACGTTAAAATGTTTATACTGAGAAAAACGACGGGCAATCCAACGATTGTTGAGGACGGTCAAAGTCAAAGAGTATGTGGCAAGAGTGGGGGACCCCACTGTAAGTAACATTGATTCCAAGTTCAGGAGCTTATCATTCGCACCATAAGGGAGCTGGGACACGAGGGCAAGATGAGGGAGAAGCCATGAATTAAATTGCTGCGAAAATACATACTACTGAAATGGCTTTTGTCCCTTGCCACACACACGAGTGCATGTTCCATAAGTCATTCCAGTTGCTAGAGTCAAGTTCGAGACTGGTCTCCCTTTGTTGTCGGTCCCACCTTCTAATCCAAATGCGCCGGACTTGAACTTATCTAGGCAGTCCGCAAAATTGACTGCGGATGTTGTGTGTGCCAGAAGGAGAACAACCATGATCATAAAGATGAAATGGGAGAGAAAACCTAGAGTATACTGAATTAACTGATATCAATGAAATAAAATTTGAGATAATACCCATGAGAGATACAGAACGCGTCTTCTGAGATGCTGGGGTCATGAGGTGTACAAAGAGATATTTATACTATGCCGCGTATGCGGGAAAATAACTTCGAAATCGTTGCCTGAGGGTCAGACTGAGGATGCTGTGTATCTGGCCTACAATATTATTCAGGGCGGAATAATCGCCCACTGATTTGTATAAGTAGCCCGCAGTGGAACTGGAAAAAGGTTTATTCAGTATGCCCTGATCAATGTGGTATTCGATTCATTAAGGAAGATCATAAGATGTCAGAACTCCACATACAGAACGAGTGTACAGCATATGTGTAGCCAATCGAAACAAGGCATGAGTGACATGATCGACGATTGGCGCCCTTTAGCGAAACAAATCAGGTCTACAAACGGTGTGAAATTAAACCCCAAAAAAAATTGAAAGCTCATTAGAAATTTTCACTTTACACCACACACCTTAGCCTCAGTGTCAGCAAATAGTAATGCAAAGGAGTGGATTTACGGTAGGCGTCAGTGTTAATTAACATGAACAGCCTGTCAGTTTCTCCAAATCAGAACATTTTATACACCTGTCAACAGAAAACCTCCGGAACACTTGATACCGGGTGTTGCATAATGTTAACATGGCCAATCTGCAAACCTCTTTGCTGGTCACAATGGATAGATGGCATTTGAAATTTTGTACGTAAATGTTGAAATTTTATTGGAACAGTTTATTGTTGATAACAACACGATACATTCAGTTTACAATTTCATCCGCCATGGTATGAACACTGGATAAGTCCTACTCAATTCTTGCGCTACTTTGAGCATAGTTTGGTCGGCAGAATCCAAATCACGACCTAACTTGTTTGGTGGATCTGGTGAGGATGGCCCCATAGGACTAGTAAATGGGGATCCAACGACAGGACACACGGTACCAGGTTTGGGAAGGGTACCATTCTGAAAATATTGCTTCATGAAATTGAGTGTGCAAACTGAAGTCGCTGACTGGGAAGTGTGCTATAGATTTAAGTTAATGATCGTAATGAACCTACTGAAGTTTTATGTGACTTACACCAGCAGAGTCCTGGGTTAAAACCACTGCACCAGGAAAACCTTGAGCGGTTTTAATTGCCCTGTATTCAGAAATCAAGTTATTGAATAGGTCGTGTATATATCACAGATACTCGCCCACTAATCGGAGTTACCGGATCTGCCAACACTTAGTCAAAACATTGTTAACATGTGAAAACTCCGTGACAACTACCAGCAGTATTGCCAATGAACAGAATGGGATAGCTAGTGTTTCCTTCAAAAGGTCCTTGGGACTAATGTGGGAACATTTTCATGGCTCGAATGACAAGTTGCGTACCTTTAAAGTGAGTCTTTTGCAGTTTAGGCCACCCGCTGCGAATAGGTAGTATATCAGTAATTATCAACGCTGGAAAGTGAGTGTTCACTTACGAACAACCAATACGGTTCGTGGAGAATAAATCTCCCCACTGGGATATATTGAGCAATGTATTAGTATAATTTTGAGCGTCTTCTAAGGTCCCAGGGATATCTTCTCCGTCGTTGCAAATTATAGCTGTTGCTGCCTCCTGGTCGTTGGGGGGTGGGATGTCAGATTCTGAACAGCTGAAAGGGACTGTTTCTGCCAGTGCAAAGATAGTTTCTGGATTCCCAGCTGCAAGGTCAGCGAGACCCTGAGCGAGCCTAGAGAATGTTGCGAAGGGGGAATATAGTGCAGAACCCACTGTACTCCTCAGCCTAATGTAGTCCAGAAGGCCGTACGATTGGTTCGTGTGAACCGCAAGTGGTTTGGCTCGAACACTTTCAAACAGAGAGTTCAAGTTACTGGCTATTTCTTCCGGTGTATCAGCATGGAAAGCACAGTTCTGGGGACCCGCAGCTACGCAGCCTGTGAAGAAAGTATCCAGATCTTTGTCTGTATCTAAGAGATTTCGTAACCATGACGCTAACAATGATGTAAGTAGTCGGATTTCATTATAAACGTATAAATGCCCACTCGAATAATAGTCTTCTATATCTTGAACACCGTCAACGACGATGCGTTCGACTTTATCCTGAAAATATATATTAGATAATTAGATTGACGTAGATTCCTATTTTTATAGAACCAACCGGGAACATAGCAGCAAACGTTAGTCCTAACATGGATCCGTACCTTGAGTCGAAGAAGTTTGAGACATATCAAGTGGGGAGATGTAGAACAACACGTACGAAATACCATAATATTGAAGTTTATCACGACCATGGGCATGGACGATCTCGAGCATGTCGCGAGCGGTTTGGTCCGTATTGATATGAACCAGATATCCATTGTTTGTATCTGCTGCTAACTGTCCTTCTACTTGAGCATACGCCCAGACGTATGGAACACCCAATGCAAGGTTGTTCGAAGACTCAGCTCTAAAGAGTGCGCGTTCAACTGGGGATTTGAAGAACAACACTTGCGGAACTGAGCGAGAAACCCCTGGATGATAATCTATTCTAAGCAGTGATTGACTTTCACTACATAAATACATACCTCGAGGGTCAAACCCAATAATGTCAAAGTTCGGGCCGATAAATGAGGCCAATAAATCGCCATTTTCTACAATAGCTGACACGCCACTTCCTCCTGGTCCTCCAGGATTTATCAGAATGGGGCCTTTGTAGTCTGGTGAATTCGAGGAAACTCCAGCTTGTTTGCGTGTCATTGCTATGATAGCAGCTGCACCATTCGGGTCGGAATAATCCAAAGGAACCTTCCAGTGATAGTTGATAAGTTCAGACGGCAAATCAAGGGCATAATAAACAGCTTACTATCAAACGGGCACACTGGAGCCCATTGTAGCAGTTTATCCAATTCAATTTTTTGCTTGGTTTAAGCTTATAAAGAGTTGTTGAACCTGATAGATAGCAATATTACAAAGTTAGAAATTATACCTTCATCCAAGAAGCTTCAGTCCACCCGGATGTAGGACCAGGCTTTGGTTTATCCTCGACATTTGCACGCGCAGTAAGTACATCGCACCATGTCTTCTCTTGACCAGAGCTTGGTGTTGCAAATATACAAAGGAGAACTAGCAAAACGACCGTTGCCAGATTCTTTGTCATGTTTGGGCTTTGTTGATAGTCTCATCGACCAAAGGCAACCCTTAAATGAGAAAAGAGAGGCGCCAACGCGTCGCGATTGCGGGTATTGTAAGTCCAAACTGTCAAAGACGTCATGATATAACGGCACTGAAGATAGAGAATAACCATGCGGCGAATGTATGTATATGGTATATTCGACTTCCGATTACTTGTTCGGCGCAGTGAAATATACTAAAATGTCACTGCCAACGTCACCACACGCCGAAGCCAACGGAAATCATGCGCCCGCAGTAGTAAGCATGTCAACGAAGGTCCTGCCCGCAGCCGCGGGCAAACGTGCGCAGCAAAATTTATTGCATTCTAAAGGCAAGACTGATTTTCTGCGCCCAAGGAGGATTAAAATTAACGTGGCATAGAACCACATAGGGAAGCAAGGAATCTCGAGCATCATACGAACTAACGAACAGTGCCTTTTTAGTGAATCTGCGGTCAAACCCTCAGCAACAAAGATCCACAAATTCTAAACACTTACCTCAGTGAGTACAATTCATGCCTAGTTCTTAGTGACGAGAAAATCAACTTCGTATTTATAGTTTTCAAGCCCCTTGATACATTTAGTCATAGATGGCTATCATTTTAATTTACTGTGTTTTGACATAAATGTTAAGAATCTGTTAGTAGTAGATGAATAACAACTCATTAACGTTGCTTCTCCTACATGTTCATCTTCCATGGCGCGAACAATGGATAAATCCTGCTCAGTTCTTCTGCCGCTTCAAGGATACTTCGGTTATGTGCATCCAATTCTTTATGGAATGGGACTTGTGAGTCTGGTAGAGAAACTCCCATAGGTCCGGGAAATGGAGATCCAACTACAGGGCATGTGGTACCAGGTTCAGGAAGGGTACCATCCTCAAAATACCCTTTGATATAAGCAGCCGTGCAAACAGAAGGGGCCGACATGGAACAGTGCTGCGTAGTACAATCCAGATTAGGTACATGGTAAATTTAGTAAGTTGTGTCTGACTTACACCGGCTGAATTCTGAGTCAAGACCACCGCTCCAGTGTAGCCTTTAGACATCTTTATAGCTCTATTGAGCAGTAAATCAATAGTTATGTGGTGTATAGCATTGATACTCACCCACGAAGAGGTGTTACCGGATCTATGTGAAACATGAGAACAATGTCAATCTATGAAAGATGGGTACGCACCAGCAGTATTTCCAATAAGTAGAATGGGATGGCTAGTATTTCCTACGAAAGGCCCTTGAAAACAATAATATAACGTTATTTTCATGACTCAAAACAATGAGGCGCATACCCTTAAAATGAGTCTTCGGCAATCTGGGCCACCCACTACAAATACGTTAATATAAATATCGAGATTACAAAGTATGCTGAATTTAGCTACTCACGAACAACTGATATGAATTCTTGACCATAATTCTGCCCACTGAGATATATTGCGTTGTGCGTCATAATATTTCTGAGCTTCCTCTAAGCTCTCAGAGACATCTTGTCCATCATTGCAAAGTATAGCAGTTTGTGCCTCCAGACTATCGGTGGGTAGTATGTTAGGTGAAGAACAGTCGAAAGGAATCGCCGCTGTTAGTCCGTAGATTGTTTGTGGGTTTCCGGCTGCAAGATCAGCGAGACCCTGAGCAAGTGTAGGAAATGATGCATAAGGGGAATAAAGTGCAGTAAATACTGCAGCCCTAAGTCCAATGTAGTCTAGAAGCCCGTTCGATTGACTCGTATGGACCGCACGTGGCTTGGCTCGGACACTCTTATAGAGTGAATCCAAGTTACTAGCTATTTCTTCGGGTGTCTCGGCAAAGAAAGCACAATTCTCCGGACCTGCAGCTACACAACCTGTGAAGAAAGTGTCAAGACCTTTGTCTGTGTCCCAAAGATTTTGGGACCACAACGCTGAAAGAAGGATCAGCAATTGCATATCGTTGTAGATATGTAAAGCTCACTCGCATAGTAGTCTTCAACATCAACAACGCCGTCAACAATGATGCGTCCAACCTTATCCTTCAAAAAGTATTAGGAACAGATGATTTCAATTCCATCTAGACGAACCGGGAACATTGCGGCGAAGGTGAGCCCCAAAACTGATCCATATCTGGAGAGACATGCTTTAACTACATGAGATTTTAGAATATGCCAGAGCACGTACGAGAATCCCCAATATTGAAGTTTATTGTGGCCGTGAGCGTGAACAATCGCAAGCATATCACGAGCCGTTTGGTCCGTGTTGATATGCACTAAATATCCGTCATCAGTGTCCTTAGCTAATTGTCCTGCCAATTGAGCGTATGCCCAAATGCGGGAAACACCAATTTCAAGGGCGGTTGAAGAATCAGCTCTAAAGAGTGCACGCTCAGCTGGCGTTTTGAAGAACGCTGCTTGTGGAAGCGATCGACCAACACCTGGATATGATATTCTTATAACTGCAATAGTTAATTCAACAGCGTGAAAACGTACCTCGAGGATCGAACCCAACGATGTCGAAGTTCGGGCCTAGAATCAATGCCATCCGATCGCCACCTGATACGACGGTTGACACCCCACTTCCTCCTGGACCCCCAGGATTTATCAGAATGGGACCTTTATAATCGGGCGAGTCCGAAGGAACTTGAGCAGGTTTGCGCGTCAGGGCTATGATAGCAGTTGCGCCATCAGGTTCTGAGTAATTCAAGGGAACCTATTCATGATCGGCTCATTCAGTGAAATATCAAGAGAAAAGTCCGTAGCTTACTATCAAGCGGGCACATTGACGCCCGACATAACAGTCTATCCATTTCAATGTTTTTCTTGGCTTAAGCTTATAAAAAAGTTAGTTCCACCGATGATTAATTATCTATCAGCAAAGCAGATATGAGATATACCTTCATCCATGAAGCTTCGGACCACTCAGCAGTGAAGCTAGATTCATTCTCAATTGTCCAAAATCGCGTAGCATATACATCCCGTAAATTTGTCTCCTGACCGAAGAGCAAAAGGCTTGATATCCCAAATATTCCAAGACAAAAAGCGATAATAATGACTTGCTGTCTTATCATGTTGATAGTTGCAAGAGGAACTCAAAGGATGGACGTTACAATAGCAAAGCTGACCTGTGAAGTTGGCGTGAGTAAATGACTATATATTTTTAGCTTTCAACCCACATTGTCGTGATCATTGCCAAACGTTGGACGTGTTGGGAGCAATGGGAAGTTGCAGTAGGAGAGCGCAATTGCACCGATCCACCCATTGTGTAACTATCACCCTCAAGGTCGAAATATCATGTTGTACGTTCGCAAAGGTATTTAAAAGAGATACTAGTTTACGTCAAATTAGCATTGTTTAATAATTCAAATTGTGTTCATGGTCAACGTTCAACAAGCACGTGAGGCAGCTCACGTGGATGTCAATATGTCGCGTCATCATATAAGCGGATTTGATGTTTTATATGCAGTTGTAAGTGCCC
The DNA here is from genome assembly GCA_009739215.1 of Floccularia luteovirens. NCBI lineage: Eukaryota > Fungi > Basidiomycota > Agaricomycetes > Agaricales > Squamanitaceae > Floccularia > Floccularia luteovirens. Next base: position 1,053,423 of record VSJF01000009.1, read on the forward strand.
CATACCTTGAATTAAGTACTGTAACTGTAAACAAAATATATACATGTTTCGAAATAAATATGCCAAAAACACAAGGCAGTTTGAGCCAAAAGTCCTCAAGGCCGCCAAATTCATTCTACTTTGCATTTGCAGCCTGAAGTTTGTCACACAAACGGACATTTTTTTCCCTCTCTTTTCGTAAGTTATTCTTGTACTTTTCAACGCGTGTTTCTGATTATTCGATGGCTACATACATGTTCTCCTTGTCTGAATTCTTGGCTTCAACTTCCGTCCTTTTCAACTCCGCATTTTTGGTGGTCTTTGCAGCACTTGCTTTCTGAGCAGCTGATCTGGTTATCAGTGTTTGAAACATTGACAACCAACTTTACACCTTTTCCGAGGAAAACATATAAAACCCGGTCCGCAGAGCAGCCTACCACTTGTCAGATATCAAGGCGGTAATATTTAAGTTGAATGCGATACCACGTCACCATATTATCGCGAGAACCATCACCAGTCTTTAATCCCGCCGACATGGAATGATACACGATAGAAGTAGGTACAATCTCGGTTGAAGCCTCCTTACCGCATCCTGGCCTACCAAAAACCAAACGAGAAAGCTCTGACCGTCTACCCTGACTTAGACACCATGATAGCATGCTGCTGTGCATGCGACATGGAACTTGCGATCAATGATCAACGTCAAGGACAGATTGTGCGCGGTTCCAGGAGTGGCACCCTTCTCAGTTACATTACGGACCTGGTCTAGTATAGCGAGAGAAGTAACACTTGCATGCCACCAGGCGCTCTGGGCTTCTGATATGTCAGGCTGCGGTAAGCGGTTCAAGTCATGGATGAAGCGGTGATTTGGACGCCCCCACGCTCTATACTTTGCTCGCTGGTTCAGTCCCATAAGTCCTCTCCTATATCCTTCCAGAAAACGTTGCTTTATATCGCCTTCTAGCTTTGGGTATAGGTATCCAATAAGTAGAAGCTTACAATCAGTTGTTGTTGATCCTTGTATCTATTAACTCAACAATGTGGAATGCAGTTTCCAAATCCATGCTTGTTGCAATACGGGCGGCAATCGAAAGAATCATGTTCAGCTCCATAATACGCCGTCCCGGAGCTGGGCCTTTCGGTATCATCAGAATTGGCACTTCCATGCAAAATAGTTTGGTAGTGCATGCATTGCATCGGCAGCAACAATACACAGCGTCAGAATCTATTTCAGTATACACAGTCAGAACCACTTGATAGATTGACGGATTAGCGCTGCAGGAACGTTCGCGGGAGCGTACTCGGTTTATATGTGTGGGTGAAATTATCCAGAGAAAGAACAATGGTTTTGTTCGGCTGTGCGCATTTGATTCCAGTGGGGCTATCGGAATTTGTCGACATTTCGAACGTGTCTTCTGGAGTCTCTGGACAACGTAATAAATCAACATTTGACTGTCAGGCTTTTGCCTGACAGCGCAGGGGTCTTCTTGAAGGTGTGCTGCTGAGTTTTAATCCCCCCCATACACTAATCCACATGTGTTTGTTTCTCACAACAGTTTTAGGATTGCACCCCTAACTAGAGAAAGTTGACTTCAATACATAAATTTTCATTCATTACGATACAATTCAAGTTCTTTATGTTTGTGATGTTGGAATGTCGAGGGTTAGTGTAAGCCCTAACTAACATGTAATAAGTTTCATGTTCTTTGCCTCACCTTTTTTTACATGTTGATGCACACAGTTTATTATATATTCGTATGATACACATGCTAGACACACATTATATATATCCGTACTCTACATACTTTTAATACAAGCAGTTTTGTTACAAAACTCTATCAGCACGGTGATACCATACGTGCTAATACGCCAAAATCTGCCTATCATCATATGGTTCCACCAGAAAAACAGCGACTATGAGAGAAGTACCAGCACAGGCTGCAAGTATAGTTCCCCCGATCCAACCTACTTTCATAGGCATTATGTCCTCGGGAGAAACTTCAATGATCACGTAGGCGAGTCCTTTCCAAATCAACGCAGTGCTCTGGCATAAGCATCGGTTGAAGAAGTTGCTGAATTGCAATGTACAGCAAGTGACAACCCATATGGCATTCAGGATCGCTAGGAATTTTCCAAGACGCCTAAGGCTGATGGAGAGGGCGCGCAAGAAGACTCTCCAGAAGCTTGATCTCAATCTCTGACGTTTCTTCGTCATGACCAGGTAATGCGCTATAAGAGAGGATAAAGTAAATAGCATCCAAGACAATGTCGAGAGTACAGCGTATAAGATATACGACAGTGACCGACAACCCAAACCTGGAGATAGTGGTGAATTACGTGTACATACGCTAATAAAATAATGCACCCACCTAAGGCTGGTGTAAACCAGACAATAACAACTGCCGCCCCGGTTGTTCCCCATTGCACAAAAAGAGCTAATATAGATGCGAAAGTCATCGTTGAAATCACTGAGGGACCCCAAATATGTTGCTCAGTAGCCCTCTTTGCGCCTTCTAAAGGGAGGTTCTGCTTTGGCTCTGGATTTATAGTGTTATCGAGGTTTTCCGCTGTAGTAATCCGTGATTCCATGCGGGAGATGGTGCCTTCAAGTTGTTCTTTAGAGGAGTTTACGCTGTTTTCAGTTCTGCCACTTTGCATATCGTTTGGTCTTCCACACATGTATTTGAGGGAATGATACTGAGCATTATCATAGATTTCCGCAACTTCTTGTACCAATTGTACCCAAGGAAGAAAGCGAGCATAGTTAAATATCGGTGCTGTGCATTGCTCATCCTTGCGAAGCTGGAAATCGTCTCCAAAATGCTGTAGAGTTATCGCAGGACTATGCGCAGCTGAGCTAGCGAGTATGGGGACCCCATCCTCTCCGAGAATATGAGCGTACCGATTGGCACGGTCTATTGCTGCCGAAAGTCGTATTGAATCGCATTTGGGAGAAATTAGCAACCAACCAATGACGACGGGCAGTAGCCAAAGCATGAGAGAACCAACAGCTTGTCCGCAAGCCCCGAATGCAGTTATGAGATTTCCTTGAGTCATGGAATCGAATGAATCGATGACGGTGAAGAGATAGGCGATAATGACCCAAACAATGGAACTTGCGGATGATATGGTCCATGTATGAGGAAAATCAAGCCCCTTAACTAACTCTTGCCAATATATTTTGTTATCTGGTAGAATGGCAAGCGCTATAAGAAGGGACTTGTCAGGATTTACTCTCATTGGAGATTGTTGGAGAGCTTTAAGTGCGCGAACGGCGTATTGTGCATTTTGCTGTTTATACTTGGAAAATTGACGAGAAATGAAGCGGTTATTGAGGACAGTCAAGATCAGGGAATAAACAGCAAGGGTTGGGGAACCAACTGTGAGCAACATTGATTCCAAGTTCTCGAGCTTATCGTTTGCGCCGTAGGGAAGTTGGGAAGCGAGAGCCAGATATGGAAGCAGCCATGAACTGAACTGTTGCGAAAATAAAGACCAAGAAAAAGATTCCTGTCCTGTCCCACATACGCGGGTACACGTTTCGTAAGTCAAACCTGTTGCTAAGGATAGGTTTGAGACTGGTCTTCCGTGGTTGTCGATTCCGCCCTGCGAGCCAAAAGCACCGGTTTTGAACTGTTCAAGACACTGTCCAAAGTCGACATCAGCAGCCACGGTTAATGCCAGCGTAAGGACCAGCACAACCGAGCCGTTTAATCTAGAGAAAAGATCTACGACATGCGTGATTAAGTATAGAGTAGTCAAAGGAGGAAGGACTCTTACGCATAGAAAAAAATCAGCTGTGATCGATAGAGGTACCAGGGCAATGAGGTGATCCTATATATGTGAGGAATGCCTTGATAATGTGGCCTAAGTTTCGATCTGGCGCTTAGAGTGTGGTATATATATTGTATGTTTGACATACAAAAACGCCCCTGTGATCTTCCATATACTGACAATCGATTGACAAGCGCTGAGAAAAATGCTACAACCACCGTCTTCCCGAGCTTCTCTTGAGTCATGTTCCAACGAGTAAATGGTTTCGGTTCCTTTGGTTCCGGCGGCAAGTCTACAGAGAGTTGATTTTCACTTTTCTTGAAGTTTTTGGTAAACACTTTAGAAATTGTTACCGATCAAATAGGCCCTAAGGATATGCATCAGGAGATGTCCGCGTAATATCGGCACAGCCAATATCTGAGAAAAATTAAGACCTGTGAGATACCACCAGGACGCGATGGTAGGAATTACTGTTAACTGGTGGGAAGCCGAGCATGAAAGGAGCACAATCCCAGTGTTGACCTTCTGTCTTGCATAAATGATATTACTACGTATGAGTATAGCTGCACGGAGCTTTAGGTCGTATTCGGAGGTGACTGTCAAGGGCAAAGCACAGGTATCAGAGCTCACTTACCATAGATTAAACCTCGTTGTACCTATTCATTGTATCATTGCATTGCGATGTATTGGCGTCAGCCACATGGAATGACTTAACAGGACCTAGGATACTTATTAGTAGATGATTTTGACGGTGGTAAAATAATCCCGAGACTTGAAAATGGGTTTCACATTCCCACGTACATACTCCACTACTGCCACAGAAAAAATCTTTTCGAGAACTCCATCATTAGCCGCCATGGACAGCCTTATCGCCAAGGCGGATTCGATCCGACCATTGGGGAAGAAGAGAAAGATCTCTCACTCCTATTCCAAGAGAAGTTCTGTTTCGGATCCAACACTTCAGTCGATTGCACAACACACATCAATCCCAAAATCTCTTCGAGAAATCAAAACATTACCCCAAAATACTCAAAAACATTCGCATATTGCTAACAAGAAACTACGCGCCGAACTAAATCGAGTTTCTGCCCAAGCTGTTCGAGCAAAAGCTCTCTTGGACGATGCTGACATGCTACTTATGGAAGACGCAGGGAAAATGCAAGTGGAAGGAGAATTGGAGCGTACATGGAGAGTAGGGCAGGATGAAATTGTAAAATCAGCAGGACAAGAAGCAGCGAGAGGGAGGAAAGAGTTGAAGCTAGATGGAGGACCATACCGGTCCCGGTACACAAGAAATGGGCGGTACCTTGCTATTGCTGGGAGGCACGGCCATGTAGCCTCGTTTGATTGGCAAACTGGCACTCTGCAGAGTGAACTGCAACTTCAGGAGACATGTAGAGATATAACGTATGTGTTTTACCTGTGATTTATAAGAGATGCTTGAATTTCTATAGATTTCTTCATGACCACACATTTTTTGCTGTCGCTCAGAAGAAGTACGTTTTCATATATGATCGGGATGGTGTTGAATTACACTGTCTAAAGTCACATATTGAACCAACCCGACTTGAGTTTCTTCCATACCATTGGCTCCTTGCGAGTATAGTGAGTACTTTTTACTACATACCACCTGCATATATAATTCCAGAGCTAGGGCAATGCAGGGTACCTCAAATATCAGGATACATCAACTGGTCAATTATTAGTAGAACATCGTACAAAATTAGGTGGTTGCAAAGCTATGGCACAAAATCTACATAATGCAGTTATTCATCTGGGCCATCAAAATGGCTGTGTAACGCTATGGACACCTAATTTACCACACCCCGCTGTCCAGTTACTTGCACATATAGGACCAGTCGTAAGCGTGAACGTTGATGCTAGTCAGGGTGGGCGATATATGGCAACGGCGGGCAGAGATGATACTGTGAAGGTTTGGGATTGTCGTAACTGGAAAGGTTGTGTCAGAGAGTGGAATGTTAGGGGAACGGGGGATGTTGAATTGGAATGGAGTGCTAGAGGTTCTTTGGCTGTTGCAAGTGGAAGTACTATAAATGTGCGCCATATTAATTGTTTACGAGAAGTATCTCATAACATTGTGCATTCTAGGTCTATGCCCCACCGTCGATACATACGCCTTTCCATCCCAAATCCCCTCCACCATTATATATTACTCATTCGATACCCCACCGTCCTCTTACTTCAGTTGTGTTTGCTCCCTACCAAGACATATTAACTATTGGTCATAACAATGGGTTGTCAAGTATCCTAGTACCCGGAGCTGGAGAACCCAACTTTGACAGTACTGAAGCGGATCCCTTCGAAAACAAGAAAGCAAGAAGAGAAAAGGAGGTTAAAAGTCTACTAGACAAGGTATATCCGTGAAATATTTTTCGTCTTGTAACACAATCTGAAGTTTGGTTCTTCGCAAGGTCCAACCTGACCTGATAACCCTCGACCCGGAGTTTGTTGGTTCTTTAGCACCCCCATCAAAACTGTCCAACACCACAACATCGGATGGCAAGCCTGCCACAGACATTCCATATGCAAGGCTGCCAAGAGTGGAAAGATTGAAGGTATCCGGAAAAATAGATGGGGTAGTGGAGGGTGCCGATGAAGATGCCGAAAGGAGTGATGCAGGAAATAAGGTATCTAATGAAGAGCGAGAAAAGCGGAAGATGAGAGGAAGGCATAAAAGTCTCAAGAGATATCTGCGGAAACAACGGAAAAATGTCATAGATCCTGCTGCAGTATGTTACATTCACTCCTTTACGTTGGCCTAATCCTTACTTCTCTCAATTAATTCAGGTGGTGATCCGTCAAAAGTTGGAAAAACAAAAAGAAGAAAGGCGAAGGTTGAGGGCAGCAGCTAATAATACAGAGGGGATTGATCCACAGCCTTCAGCCCTCGACCGCTTCAAGAAGAAAACATAGTCCATATGATACTGCACATATCTTTACACCTCAACCGTACGCTTCCCTCATCTTTAAGGCAACTGTATCTTCTGTCACTCCGACTTATATGATCAATAAATTTTCTCGAACTAGGCACAACGTTTGTGCTGTGATGTGATAATGGGGTTATTAAGCACCATGGCATCAAAAATGGTATGTTGAATAGTTGCCTTGCAATGCATGTTCTCACAAGAGATATACATACCCCTTTCGTAAATGAAATTTACCGTAAGTGGTTTGATGTGACAACATTTGAGTACTTTGTATGTTTATACAATACGTTCAAAACGGAATGTTTCAAACCTAAGATAAGTTTTTACATTTCAATCATAACAAAGCGAGCTTCTCTAGTAGAAGTTTTTTGCCCCTTGCCTCACCAAACTCTATATCCCTCTTCACACCGAGATCGAACCAACCCTTCAGAATAGATCTCGCTTCTTGCCGCTCTTTATCAACTGGCTCCTTCGACAGTGCCTCGCACAGCTCTATTACAATGAATGCACCGTTGCGATCCCCTTTTGTGCACATCCCGACAATTACTTCCTTATCAATCGCACCCATAATTGAGAGAGCAAACTGTGACGTGTTCCAATTTTCTGCTCGATCGATCGTTTTCGTGCCATGATTGAAGTGGCCTCCTTGTAAGAGTGTTTTATAAAATCGGGAAGTGTGTGGTAAGTCAACAAGGTGTGGTGATGATAAATCAACCGAAGGGTATGGAGAAGATAAAGCCTCCAGCAGTGTGTTTATTGCTTGGCTTTTATCTAGAATAAAATGAGCTGAGATTTGAAGGATATATGCATGATACAACTAACCTCCTTCTGCGTAAAGCATTATGTCTGCAGCGACCAAGCTCCCACCAGGCTCCCTGATTATTGAGGAGCCTTGACTTGATATCCAGGCCAACAGTGCCTCACTTGCAAACGTGCGGATCTCACTCACACGGGCGTCAGGATCCTTCTTACTTGTTCCGGCACGTATGGGGTCTATTTCAGCAAGAGAAGAGATCTGGGCTGGAGTAAAGTGGCGGCGATTACGAGGCAGTAACAAGTATAGTATCGATCGCCGGCCTTGCGGTGAGGCACATAGCTTGTTTGCAGAACCAGTAATCTCGGAAATTAAACTTTTTGACATTAATTTCGTGTCACTGGATTTTACAAACAAGATTAGACGCCATGATCAAAATATTTATGTACTTACTCTATCACATCTAAAGCAGTAAATATTACTAGCTGCGCTTCATCATCTATACACATTCGTTCTATGTGCGGTTTAAGCACTTTTAATATTTGTTTCCGGTCCTAAATTTACCATTAGAGGTATCTCATGTTAGGATAAGTGTGAACGTACTTTTGCAGTCCCATGTGCTAAAAACTCTCGGACAACACGGCTGCCATCCTTCGTGTGGACCATCTCAGCAAGAACTTCTTGACTGCTGAATATTATGTTTTAACCCTAGTTCAAAAAACAAAACAAAAAACCTACCTGTCAAATAACTCCCGTCTTAATTTTTCCCGTTCGGCCTCGTTTGATATGTCTTTTAATGCCGAGAGATATTCCCAAAGAACCCTGTGCACGACCGCATGGGTTACAGCGCCCTTGTCCGAGTTGTTAAATCTATGATCAGCTGATGAGATATGGTTGTGAAGAAACAAGAAAAGGTGTGAACATTGCAATTAGGTTTTCTTTCACAGCAGTCATAGTACGTCTCTTCCTGTCGTCATTTCCACCTTCTAAAATGCCACTCAATCCTTTCTTCGCTGTTTCTTTATCCTCTGAAAAGTTGAACAGGATGGCTTCTTTTCCGTAAAAGTCGCGCAAAAGTATGGTTCGTTCGTAAGCATTAGCATATAGCTCAAACGCATCGGCCAAAACTGATGTAGCTTCCCGGTGCAACAGCAGGCGCAATACATTGGACTGGAATTCCATCAGAATGGATGCTCGGTGAGAAGGACACATGCGTATAAGCTTCGTTATCAGAAACTAGATGATAGTATCTTAGCTTAGCATCATCATGTAAAAAAAAAATTACACGGAGGCGCACTTTGGAGTATTTATTCTGAGCGAGGTCCTTATACCGGCCCTTGAGTTCTGTTGCTATTTCTTCTCGTTCCTTCTGGCCACCATACTTAACAACACTTTGCACAATGCGACTCGCGTCATGCTTGAAAACAATATCCTTCACATTTCCGCGAATTACTTCCATGAGATCTTGAACGTGCTTTTGGCGTTCTGCAGTAGAGATATTCTTTTGTCGAAGTAATGACCACACTCTTTTGGCATCAGAGAGTAGGTTCGAATGTGGTTTCGCCGCACGGCGTTGGTCTTGTAATGCTTTTTGTACTTTGTGTGACTCTCGAGATGCTACGATGAATTAGATTATTTTCGCTCCGGAAAATATTGATGGTACCATTGGGATCCTTGGGAACTATATGGACAGCATTTTCCGATAAAACTTGAGGCATATCGCCACTGTGATGTTCATTCGAACCTACCCAAACTTCGTCTTGACCTTCAATATCCGTTATTCCTTCAGAATCTGAAGAATTTGGATCATCTCGTGCAGGTAGGGTTACAGGTCGACTCCTTCTTTTGTCGCTACTTCCAACCTTTTCAGTATGAGACTTTTTGGGCTTAGGGCCGTGTTGCGTCGTTGCTGATCGCTTTTTATTGGTTTTTTGGACTGCAGCCATGCTTGTGAGGGTTATCAGGCTGGAAATTCATATTTTTGTCACAAAGTATGTCAATAACGCGTGACAATTCCAAAACTGGGAATCGCCCATGCATTCATCCCAACAAATGATGAAGCTACTTTCCAAAAGCCAATATGTATGCTACTTATAACCAGACTTATTCACACCGCTGACAAGATTAACAGGCCTCCAAAAGGTGGGAGCAGGAAAAAGGTAGCACCCTCGGATGGGACGGCCACGCCATACACAGTAGTCAGTCTCTTCGTTGTTCTCATGAAATCGCTGGGAATCATCTAACACTCTACGTTCAAGACACTCTCGGAACAACTATCATATCTCCATGAACCACGACCCTTTAAAAACCCAAATTATAACAAAAATGTAAACAGACGCGCAAAGAACTTGAAAGCAGTACTCGCCCAAGAACGTGAACGCGAACGAGCTGATCGGGAAAAACGGAGACAGGAAAAGTTAGATGGCACAAGCATGGACGTTGATGGCGAACTGGGTAAAGAAGAAGAGATACCAACATGTTAGTAACTTTATTCCCAGTAACCAACTATCATAATTGAATTGGAATTGGTTAGATCTGTCCATTGAAGCTCCACCCTCTGTCTTACCCCAAAGACATTATTGTGATATTACAGGACTAGAGGTGAATTTATTCGTCTTGTTTTTCCATTACGTCTCAACCATTTCCAGGCACCTTACACTGATCCAGCTACTGGACTCAGATACCATGATAAAAGCGTTTATGAATTAATAAAGGGAATGGTAAGTACCAAATGCCACACTCTCGTAATTCACCTCTCATTGACTCCACAGAGTACAAGTACGGCAAAGGAGTATCTCTCAGGTAAATCCTATACCTCTTCAAAAGTGCCATCTAACCTCTCCGCAAAGCTCGTGGTGTAAATTCCATTGTGAAGTAATATCTTGATTGCTTTTCAAATCGTTTTTAGTACTCCAGTGTCTATCTATGTACCCTACTCTCATGTCAAATTCACTCATATCATATACGTAGGCTAATGAACAAGAGGATTAATTGATGAGTTAGTATATATTTATAAGAAAGGATAGCATTCAGAGTTCAATTGTTCAGAAATAAATGAGGAGAAAATTAGTTCTTTCTGCAAAAACTGAAAAGATTAAGTTTGATCCAGTATAGTAAACACTATGTGAAACTATCAGTGAGAGGGGTTCACCGGACGATAAAATGAGTTTCTTACCCCGATGAAACGGACAAACGAAAGCCCAAACGTTGAGAACAGTAGAACTTCGAAATACATACTCCGACGTGTGACCATAGCAGTTTGAAACTTTTGAATCGATTCTCTCGTGATGTTTGGGTCATTAATATTCAAGAACCCGCCAATGTTGTCCACAGCAAGTATGAGCAGTGTATTTGTGAGCAACCAAAACCCGACAAGACGAGTTCTAAATGTCTTATTATCGTCATCCATCGTGGGCTTTTCGCGGGCTTCCTTGATATCCACTTTTGCGAGTGCACGGATTACAGTATCCTGGAAGAGGAAATCGACGTCTTCTTGCGTATTTGTTGTGTCCACTACTACAGGAGCATCAACACCCATAGCTGTTTTGGATTTAATTGAAGGCAAAGCATCATCCTTGTCACTTCCTTTTGTTCCCCAAGATACCTAAACAGCCGTTAAGACAATCAAACTGTGACTGTTTCGAACGAAACACGTACATCATGCAAATTACAGAATGCATAAACGTTGAGAACGTTGATGAAACTCGGAGCCAGACACGCATATTGAATGAAGGAGTGGAACATGTGCCATGGATCACACTATGATCGAAACATTGTGAGTGTTTGATTTTGAATATCGACAAAAAAACTCACATAGAGGATCGAGGCAAAAAGGTAGATACCTGCGGGAAATTGATAAGGTAAACGTGAATGTAGATATTCGGTAAGGCATACCAAATGTCGAGATAAGTGCAGCCAAAAGAGGACCAACTGGAGGTGAAATGATTGCTAATACAATTTCACCAGCAGTCTTGTGATCCTTGATTGCTCCTGGTATTTGCTATTCAGGGGTTAAATCAGAAACTAATTCATGGGAAAGAGTCTATAATTTATCCTACCTTGAATGACAGAGCAGTCAACCATAGGGAACAGACCAAAAGGTAAATTGAACATAGGGCATAAAACCTACAACAAAGTTAATTTGGCGTTCAAAACCATCAGATAATCAACGAACCATAAAGTAATAGTGTAGAAGAAACGTTCGGACTTTGGTCGGTTTCCAAGGGCAAGGATAAACTGCATATGTCATAAGTGAGAATTACAAAAGGAATCGCAAGGGAGTGTTACCTGCATGGCCAAGACGCCAAGGTATATGTATTTAAGTATGAGGTTTACCCAGTGGAACTATAATAGTTGAAAATCAAAGAAAAGCTAGAAAGAAATCAACTATGACACTCACCACTACCAGTCCGCCTACCACCCCTTGAGATGGCAGCAGGTCGATGATGATGCTGAATGTGAGCCAGAGGTTGGCCAATCCAAACCACGAAAAAAACAAAGATATGGCATTGAACTGGACAAGTGACTCAGAACTTTGAGAATCAAAAATCTGGAAAGGAAACTAACCAGTGCTTGGAAGTGAAAGAAGAATAACCTAAAAATTCCATGTCCTGACTGGTATACCCTTCCAAAATTGACGAGGGCATACACAGATGCGGCAAAAGAGCCATTAAGCCACCGACGTCGTTGTCCGATAAGCTCTGGTGCGCTCTCCGGTACATCAGTTTCAGCCTTGCTTGGTTTGACGTAAGTGAGTGTCCATTTGTCGCCCTTCTTTGCAATGAGCTCAAAACAGAGAATCCTATCCTCAGCTAGATGATAATATCAGGATTGGGAGCAGTTCAGAGACTAGAGAAGAATACGGCACACACCGAGAAACATGTTTTTCTGGAAGATAGACATGCCATTGATACCTTTATCACCTAGTCTGGCTGCCAGAGAGTGGTCACCGTGGAAGTACTGCTCCAAGGGTCGTCCGAGAATTGCACTGTAAACAATTATATTAGTACGGTCCAGAAATTGGGAAATTTCGTCTCGAACCGGAATCGATAGGCACTAAATGCTCCAGGGAGAACAGAGACATAACCAAAGGTACTTTCAAGAGGTTTGTCTAGTGAGGTGAGGTCAAAATACTTTGCAAGACTCAGAATAAATAGGTCTCACCTAGTATGTTCGACATCTTGTATTCAAAGTTCTGTGCAGCTACAAGGGGGTTCAGGAGTTTCTTCCCTCCGTCAATCATAGCATGGATTTCACCTTTGAGTAGAGAGAATGAGCATGACCATCAAACAAGAGTCCTGTTACTTACCACAACATCCTCCAAGGTGTCTATCGTTGTAGAATGCTTCCCACAGGTAGTATATCGATTTGTGTCCAGGTTTTGTTCCTGCATCGATAAGTATGCAAATTTCAGGCTATCAAGCAATGTCACAACCAGCGCTTTATCAATCAAAATCTAGAGAGGCTCACACAAAGCATCTTTCCCACAGCATTGAAGAGCCAGCGATGCGAGTTTATTTTTTTTTGGTTTTTAGCTTTTATAATAAGAATAATTTGAACAGGAACAAGATTATCATCGTCACCAGAGTGAGGAAGAACGAGTTGTGGTTTTGCGTCGACAGAGAGTTGTGTAGTATACTGCAAAGGGAGAGTTAAAATTCAGAAACTGTCTCTTACTTAGTCACCTTACCTCGAAGATGTGAGCTACTGTGTCTTTGCCATCGATTTGTTTTTTCATAACACCATCTTGATAAACTCCAATGGTAGCAAGGATATCCAGCACGCTCTTGTCCATAGCGTCCAGCCCATCAACAATGAGAGCCACTGCTATCTTTTGCCAACCAGCCTTGCCTCCCTCTGGAGAAGCCCGCCAGTATTTGGATTGTTTCGTCTTGCACATATCACGGATATTAAGCATAACACCGTGTAGGGTTCGGGCATAGAGCATTTTGTCTTCGTTATATGACGTAACGGCAATGAGGATTTCCGTTTCTCTGTTATATAGCCTGTTCCGTAATGACCAGCCGTTTGCTACTGTGAAGTCATCAGGATCACATGTTGCTGCTGTGTATCTCATATGACTGAAATCAAAATTCAGTTGAGGAGCTATTATAGCTTAGTAGGATTCATGTTGCTCACGAGAATTCAGTGCTTTTCGTTGCAAGATATTGTGGCTCGATTGCGTTACGCACAGCAGTCGGAACTTGATACTCCGCAATGAAATGTCCCATGGTCAATTGCACTTTACGCATCACACCCTTCTTAATCGTCTGACGATGTCTCCATCCTGAGTCAAGCGAGTATACCGACTCCCGGTATAGTGTAGATTGGTCCGGAGGAGGAGGGAGAGGCAGGGGAAAACTCTGTGGTATGTTTCGCGGGAATTCCGACATACTTACGGATGCCGAAACCAAAGAAACTTGAGATCTCCCATGCTCCCTGACGTATGGATCCTGCGCGAGGTAGGTGGATGGTGGTCGTGAGCGTGTCATATAACCAGTCGCTGGCGTTAATGGCCTAGAGAGCCATTAGCTTCTCATATTGATTCATGGATAATATCTTACAAGGGTGGGTACTGGTACTGGGTGTCCACCATCGTCTGCTGACTTCCTGTGGTATATATACATATTAAAACTGCCAAGTAGCATGTGTTGGATGCATACCATTTGCATACTGGTAATTTGATTTATGACCCTCAGACAGGGCGTCTTCTGAAGAATAAATTGAAATTGAGTCGGAAGAAACTGCACGAGAAGAATATTGGGGGTTCATTACAGCTCAGCTGCAAAGGGCGGTCAACGCCAGAAAAAGAAAAGGAAAGAAAAAAGAGAAAGGTGGAAAGGTAACAGAGACGTCCGAAAAATGATCATGTAAATTAATAAACCATTATAAGCAAGTGGACAGAAATTGGAGCTTATGTTACGAAGCACCGCCATACATTGGGTAGAGCAAACTGGTATAGTGGATACGCGTTTCGATATTTGTGACCAATGGCTTACAACAGGATCAAACACGAAGGTATGTTTCTCAGAATACATATATGTATTCATGCCCGATAGTTCGTTTCGTGATAATAATATTGATGTGTTAGAATCAAGCTGAGGATCGTATAGACGGGAGTTTGAGGGTTTTAGAGTTTCGTATCAATTTGTAGGCGGTAGTGCTGAAATGTTTGGGTTGGTCCGTGCCTGAATTGGTTTCGCGTTTTGGAGAAATCGAAGTTCAAGCCAAAATACATGTTTTCCAAGTATAATCCTATCAAAAGTATTCTGGACGGTAAATGGAAGCAATGTATTAAGCGGTAGTCGGAGCAAAGATCAAATTAGCGCTCGTGTAACAGCTGAGTTATCAGCAGTGCAACTGGCAACTGCCGTGATCCAGTGCAGGGTTGTCTCAGAGTCCCAAATATATCTCAATCACAACATGGCAACGAATGTGAAGAATGTCCAGTGACAGTAGATCTTCATAAACGGGCGTTTGCAAATCGTCTGATCAATCATTTCAATTCTTTAACTGGTCGTGACGAAACATGGGCCTGAAATCATAATGAGACGTGATATTTGCAATGATGGTAATAATTTATTGAGCAATCTCTGAAGCATCAAATGCTCAGGATCTCCGACCTATAACTCGTTCCGTCAATGTCTCTAAACCGACCTTGGCTTCACTATCAGGAAGTTCCTGAAGAACCTCTTTCGCTTTGTCGGCATATGCTTGGGCTAATAGCCGAGTACGTTGCACCCCGGAGGATCGCAAGACATAGTCTCTTGCCTGTGACACAATCAGTCTGGAGTGTACGCTTCATGTTAAACCGACTTACAAGCTCGACATCTCCTGGCTTCTCAAATTTTCTCTGTATCAGCTCACCCATGTGAGGATGTTCTTCCCATGCATAGAGGGCTGGTCCAGTTGCAAGGCCTAGTTGGAGATCTGCGCCGCCCGGTTTCCCAAGGGTTGCGGATGCTGACTCGTAGTCCAGAACGTCGTCTACAAGCTACAAGTATATAACTAACATGGTATGGAAGGTTAACTGTAGCGTTACTCACCTGAAAGGCAATTCCCAGATTGCGCCCATAAGCATATGCAATCTCTTTCCACACTTCACCTTCTCTGCATCCGCCTAGTACAACTGCAGATCGAGCCCCCTTCGCCATAAGACTAGCTGTTTTCAAATATGTTTTCTGAAGGTATATGTTCCAAGCATGTTGACTGGTCTTCCCAACAGCCTCCCCGTTCAATTTCACCTCCTTCATCTGCAGTATCTCACCCTCTACAAGATTTGAGATGACACTGGCGATAAGCTCTGTGACTTCTGTATCACCTAGCCGTGAAAGTGCCGCAGACGCACGGCCCAGTACAAAATCACCTCCGAGTACGGAAAGTTTGTTCCCAAAAGTGGATGGCGCAGAAGGTGCACCCCTACGCAAAGCAGACCCATCAATGACGTCGTCATGAAGGAGTGATGCAGTATGTAGCATCTCAACGATTTGAGCTAATCTCCGTTGTGTGGGTAGGGTTTTTGACGGAATAGAAAGCGATGGTAACTTGGTATCCACCTTAGGTAGTGGCCGTGGGTATTCCGGAGATGGGTGACGATGGGGCCGTAGGGGTTGTAACGGAAATACAGTATTGAAAGACGCGGTATCATCAGGCATACTGGGGTTCCAATCGTTCAGCACATCCGGACGCGTTAACGGTCGATCGAGCTCTTCGGAACGACCTCCTGCGCCCTCGCAATCTGCTTCCCATAGCTTTTTGCTCCAACCACTTCCAAGACCATTCGTTGCTTGAGACAAAAGGAGTACGATAAGCGGACGTATCTGTTTGGAGGGGTGCCGGAAGTAGTATTTGGAGATATCGTTCAAAGCTGGATCTCCTGACCCGAGGAGTGAGAGCAAGGATTCCCGGAGCTCAGATAGCTGAGGTGCAAGTTGAGTAAAAGGATCCTGTCTACTACCCAACTGCACTGACGCGCTCTTGTCACGTTGTACCGCGAGTGTGCTGCGCGTTCTGGAAATCCTCTGCAACCGTGTAATCGGGACACGTGCACAGGATGCACATCTTGCTTGCATATGCCAGAATATGTACCACAGTCTCGTCTTCTACAAAACTGCTTTCGGTAAATTGTAGTAGAACTGGATTTAGGGTATTGTATTAGAACTGCCCCACCGAAATTACACTGTACAAGTCATACCTCTACTAAATCCCTGGCTAACTGGTATTTGGGTCCACTTCCTGCACCGCCGAGCCCTTCTGGCACGATAAGAGATGTAGTTTGCTGACATGTATCCTAACACTCACTTCACAGAACTGCGTTGAATCTTTTTGTAACAAATTCAAATGGCCGAGTTCCGGAATTAGATGCTGGAAAGAAAATCAGGCTCCGATCGGTAGTTGCCGCAATTCCTTGAGATGTACCACAATCATCCTTTATCATCATTTGCAGAGGAATTGGGCACATAGTAAGTACTACCATTTTATTGATATTCGCGACTGATATAACCTTGGTAAGGTTAAGTGAACATTATTGTGTATGATTGAGAGCGTCGTACATTGCGAACTCACCGAATTATGTAACTCAATCCGCAATCCAGATTGCATGTAATTTTTTTCATCACTATGCAGTATCTAATACCAGTCGGACGAATGTCAACCCCGGCACGCATTCCGAGTAGACAAATGTCGTCAACTACCAGAAGCAATATCAATGCTGTCAACTCGAAACGCGCACCTTGATTATCATGGAGCAATTTCTAACTTACATTGTACCAGACTTCGATGTAAGTATTCTAGTTGGTGTCAATCAAGTCAATTACTGCATGTCATGAATCTGGAAAGTTTATAGATCCGGCATACATTACCATATGTGGGATGTTTCAGCAAGACAACCTAATAAAGTACAATGGCCTATCTCTATGATTGGACTTCTGCCCCTAATCACCTGGGATATACTCTCACGCAACACTTGTGGTAACTGCGTGCAGTGCATGTGGAGCGTTATTTGGGCAGGTCGGATGCCACTCAGCGTGTCAATCACCGCAAAAGCATGCCTCACCAATGATCTGTCCTCAACTGCACTTCGAGAAAGGGAAGTGGTTGATGCCTCCCAGCATCTACACTATACAAAGCAGTAAATAAACTCATCACTCCCGTTCACTAAGGTAAATCCAATGCTCACGTATCGGTTTGTTGGGCACCTACGGCTAATGACCCATTCATACATATATAACTGCCAAATGACTTCAATACTCCAAAGCATATACCGACTGCTATGGGTAAGCTCACATTGTCCTAAATACACTGGTCCTTATTAATCAAATCTTTAGTAGATCTCCTATTGATTGTAGTCATTCTCATTCAAGTGTCGACCACAGTTGCGGATGTCAACTTTACGCTGTGCTTAGACAAATTCAAGTCTGGTGCATTCGGCCTGGAGGGTGGAACTGACAATTACGGCAGACCAGTCTCAGATTTGTCGCTCGCCACCGGCTTGACTTACGAAGCCTGTACTCGCGTTTGCGGTACAGGTCAATTGCCTTTTCAATGGGACCTATTTTCGCAACAGTTCAACTCATGGCTACTCCCGCACCTTGCCCTAATATCACAGCTCCCTTATGGTGCAAATGATAGACTCCAGAACCTAGAGTCAATGTTACTCACAGTGGGCTCCCCTATGCTCGCTATATATTCTTTGACTCTAACCGCCCTCAATAATCGTTGGATTTCCCGGCGATTCTCTCGGTATCATCATTCAAACGCACGGAATGTCGCCCATTCCCTCACTGGTCTCCAGCAATCTCCTATAAAGGTAACAATCGACAAGCTGGCTCTTACTGCTTTGGTCATTTTACCACAAAATACCAAATATTGGCACGAGTTGAGCACGCGTCTCAATTATAACCATACTTGGACCATATCAGCTACCGCCACCATTACATGTGCTGTTATCGCATACATCCTCACTGTCATCGATTCCTTCAATACTCCCGCTAATCGAAACCCCCTCGCCGCTTTGGGTACATTGGGACAAGGAATTGGATTTCTTTGGATTTGGTTATTGCCTGTTGTCACGTGCTGGCTGCTGATTTCCCCGAAATGCGATTCAATCCAAAACTCTAGAGCAGTTGACTACGCCAATAGGTATGCTTATATCATTGGAGAAGATGGCATTCCCATACTCAGGAGCTCGGTACTACATAACTCTGCTATGAGTCTACAAAATTTTGGGGATGATTTCCAGCTTCGCAAGGATGAAGAATGCACGGTGCCAATCTTCAACTATGCACGGGTTTTCTCTTGGGTTCAGGTGGTTGAAGAAATTGCACAAATTTTCGATGTTGACTCAAAAGGAGCAAAAACTATTCAATTCAATACACAAGGCAATATATCTCATGCCTCCGCATCAGAGGGACTGTCTGTTTCGAATGGAGTTGTACGCACCAAGCAACGCATCTGGGACTACGATCTGCTCTCCAGACTGATTGTTGCAACAATGATAGCTCTTTGTTTGCAATGGGGAACAACTGGAGCGGGTGTAATTACTATCTGGTTCACGCCAGTTGTAGGTGAGCCAACTTTTCTTTCTCGCCCAGAATATATCCTTATTTTTCATCTGAGGTCTTGGCTGTAGGTCACTGTCTTGCGTGTTATACGGTGCTCTTTCGATGCTAGTTTGGATGTTGCTCGTGTTTTCCAGTATCTCGTCCCATTACGTGGTGGCCAAGGCCCGTCAACATCACTCTCGGCTTCAAACTCTCCCAAACAACAAGAACCATGTGTTGCGCACTTTCTCTATTCTCTCCCGTCGGATCGGAAAAGTCTTGGCGGTTCTTAACTGCATGTGGCTTCTGATTTGCTCCATATTCCAATTCAGTAATGTCTATAACAGATGCATGTGTACATCTAATGCATTGACTAGCGTGAATCGTAGCTACTATCTCATTGATTTTTCTTCGGAAGACTTCGCACCAATGAAATCAACTTTGCTTGGTGGAGCTATCTTAGCAGCTTGCGTGGTTGGGTTTTTCATCGGCTTTATTAATCTTCTGATTCACCCACCCCTACTGCAACGATCATGATTTTATTGGATGTCAAGGTATGAAGGTTTAATGCAGTTATCGAAAGCACAGAAATGCAATCTTACCATACATTCACTCACAGCGTAACATTTTGACAACCCACGCCACGACATAACTGAGCTTGTAACACTGTAGAATTGGATACAATGTATTTTTTGATTAAAAAAGATATTTCCAGAGCAATTGTAGCATGTAAATTGGACGTTCCCGTATGCGTTGTCAACTACCTGGGCATGCGCAAAATACTCCTAACTTCACGTATTCATACTTGAGTAAAGATCTCCCTAATCTTTTGTAAAGAGGGCTGAGAGGGTTCTCAAGGTAGCTGTATCCATAAACAGAGAAATTAAACTTGACTGATGGCGAGGACGATAGGTTGGGTAACACGGTACGAATTTCGGGACCTTACTGTTCATATATGTTATACCGCCCACAAGGTTTCTGGTCATAGCCCTTGAGGATCATATTTGACAACCAGAGTAACTGTTGGTAGCGCCGCGAGCTGCTGAGCAGTAAGAGCTTCATCCAGTGCTTGCCATCCATTCTTGGAAGCGAACTCAGAGTCCAGAGAACATCCTTGCAAGTAAAACACGATTGTTGTACTTTCGATTTGACTGGTTTTTTCGAACATGACAAGGTTCACAAGCCAAAGTGGAACACTCATAACGCTTGAAGCGTCTACTACCACCCTGAAGGGTTTATCTAGCTATGGTTGCAATGTGATATGACGCAGAAATGGCAAGTATGAATCGTCCAATTAGATTGAGGTAGGGTCCCCATGACCTTGACTTATCATTACAATGTCAACCATGTCATTCGTTAAGTAGTTCAGAATTATGGAAACATACTCGACCATGAGAAGAGTTAGATTTTGGAGAGTGAACTTGAAATTAGGCAAGATCTTCTCAGAGAAATTCTGAACATCATAGTCCGTTGAGAATTCAGCTATGAGGGACTGTATATGTGTGACATCGAGGTAATGCTGGTTAAGTCTGTTTGCGTCGAGAAGTTCTTCTAACAAATGGACCGCATGAGTGC
Organism: Floccularia luteovirens; assembly: GCA_009739215.1. Taxonomy (NCBI): domain Eukaryota; kingdom Fungi; phylum Basidiomycota; class Agaricomycetes; order Agaricales; family Squamanitaceae; genus Floccularia; species Floccularia luteovirens. Next base: position 1,073,993 of record VSJF01000009.1, read on the forward strand.
AAATTTTTAGCAACACAAATTGGGCTGGAGGGCATGCGTGCTGCGTCGATGGATTGTGGCTGGTCCACTGACACCTTTTGGGTCAAGCCTAACTAATACCATTCCGAACACCTTCAGGAATGGACTCGAAGTACAGAAATTGAAAGGAAATGTTCGGTGATTCCAGCTAATCAATGTGTTCGACTCCAATATTTTGACGATTGCACTTTGTAGCGTCTGTCACAGTTTGTCCTATAACACCTATTCGCGGGTGAGCGTAAATTTTATTTGTACAACCCAAAACTGACGTTGAAACAGTGGGTTGAAGATGTCCGGGGGCTACTCTGGCTCAGTTGTTCTGCCCAGGACTCTGCTGGGGTAAATCTGGTACAACCTCGTTACGTTTATCATGACCTCTTACACTGCAACGCAGCACACCTCCTTGGCAGCACCTTCTGTTTGCACAGCTACTTATACCCAACAATACCTTGAGTCTGGCGCTCTTCCTGACCCAGTCATTGGAACTCCTTTTACACCAGTTACAGGAGAAGGACCATCATCTAGGCAACTAAACAGCTACAATTCAGCCATCTTTGGAGCAGTCACAGAATTGAGCAAAAACTATCAAATATTCACACCTTGGAGAAGACTAATCAACTTGTAGGAAAAGAACTTCATTGTTCAGGTAGTCTGTAGTACATTTACATCAAGATTGTATTAAAAAATGTAATATAAAGTATCCATCAGACAAACGCCCAACTCGCTGGTTAGTTCTTCCGAAGACTTTTGCAAGTACAACAGTAGAACAAACCAAACGTCCTCGAGACTCTCGTCAGCCAGAGCCATGTTCTCAGTATAACGAGTGGGCGCGGATGTCATCGATTGGATATGAAGGAAACGGCATTTGTAAAAATGCGAGACTCGGTCAGTTTCTGTAAACAGATCCTGTTCGAGTATGTTCTAAAGAAAATCAGTTTTCGCTCCGGCTGAGTTTATATAAGAGCGCACTGTGGTCCGTGCGCGGTGCTTCCACGTGATTTTTCAAGCCGACTGTAACTGGGATAAAAAGTGCCAACGTCTTCAGTTTCCGCCTGCTCTGGGCAAGGAAAACAGGGCCTGCTTCATTGCTGTTTTTTAATGCCGAACCAGGATTTGTAACGCTGGCTCCGCTTGTCTTTGACGGATCAACTCAAGGAGACGTTGTTCGGGCATTTCAGATGATAAAAGCTCTTTCAAATTTCCAAGTCCCTATCAGGAACCATTTTAACCATGCTGTCGTCTCGGACTTTCAGCACAAGTAATAAACTGCACTTGGCTTATACCTCTGCCCGATGCGAAAACTTCGTGTTTTTGATGTGGGTTACTCTTACCCAAGCCACCAATCACTCAGCTATTAGCACGCGTTTACTTACTATCTAGGATTTGATTTTGATGTAGCAAGCCAAATGTGATTCTAGGATCACATCTCCTTAAATAATCTTGGTTGTGACATCAACGTTCAACTCGAACTTAAGCGATGTTCATGCTTTACCTCGGTCTTTCGCCCTAATCATCCAGTAGAATGTTGAACTACCCACTCATCTGTTTTTGTGAGTCCGGTCTCTAAAAGATAAATTTTGCGTTTCGTTACCGCTAAACTTAGACTTATCGCAGGTGCACCACAATCAGTTCCTGCTCGCGCCATTTTTTTCCAGATTTCGAAATTCGCTTTACCCTTTCTGGATACAAAAAAATCAACATTAGTATGAAATGAAGGCTGTCTGCGAACTTGTCGGAACATGCACTCCCTAAAATCTGCTGTCACAGTCTTCGATAAAACTCGAAGCTCCATATCACCACTTGGTTCGAACAATCAGTGGAGAAGAGAAGCCAAGATATACAGTCATAGGAGGGTTATTACATGTCAAAGGGGAGCTGTAATATCTCCACAAGTGGAAATTCCTGATTCTGATCGTAAAAATGATCAACTTTCAATGATCGCCTCGCATTCGGATGTAAGACTTGCATTGTTCAACTGTCCTACGTCGCTACCGCTTCCCTGTTCAGATTTATTCCAGGATCTCATCATCTTAACATTGTAGGACGAACTTTCTGCTCTCATCGATGAATTATTTGAGTAGATTGAATCTTACAACGGAGTGTTTTTTCAGTCTTTTTGGAGATAGTTGTGAACCACTCTGTTCGGATTTTGACGTCTCCCAGAGTAAAAACTATGGAACTGCGCTCTAGCACATGCTCAGAGTCATTGGGGAGTTTCCCCTAATTTTCGCCTTTGGGTATGCACTGGTCGTCTTGCAATGGAAGGACCAGGGTAAGTGAGGTAAACTCCTCAAACGAGTAAACACAGGTAGGTTGACACTTCTCTGATATTGATGGGTATGGTGTGTACCTAACAGTGAGTTAATGCAACAGCTCTTTGCCTTTATGAGAAATATGGAATCATGAGATTTATCAATGCTCACCCTGGGTGGAGACAACTCACGTAAGATGTCCTAATTGTTATCGTGAAGAACTAAGAGCTGACCGCAAAAGACGGGCAGGAATAACAATGTATGGAGCGACGGCAGGAAAGTGTCAGCAAAGCGAGATTTTATTAATCACTGTTTAAAAATCTCAAACAGACATAGATATCCTTACAAAGAAGATACCAAGCATTTAAGGAATCAAAATACACGCTATATGATATACAGTCAGGAAGCACGAGAAGCTTCTGTGAAGTGAATACATTTGATTGAAATGCTTAATCATCTCCGCCACCCATGGGATTGTGCCAGCAGTATATGGTGGATAGCGTCTATTCTTTAGATATACTTGGTTCGGTGTTTACATCACGGACGTTTTTCGACCGACCGAAAGACCTGTTACTAAATTTACGGCAAGCTATGGCGATCACCGAACCTTACTCTTCTAGATGTTTTCATGCCCATACAAGCAAGAAAACGGCCGTCGAAACATTGCTTGCTCGGCTATCGAGCAATGTGACAGATGTTAAGCGAATCCAGATCTTTGGCAGTTGCAATACTACCCGGCATAATAGAGGAAGGATAAGAACGCGTATGCACAGTTGGCCCCTCAGGTATATAAACTACCTTGTTTTGCTTCCAACCTCATCATTCCCTGTCCATTCAGACTTTCAGCTATCCAATCACAATAAACATGTCCGGAAAACTCGTATTGGCGCGTAGCATTCCATCACGATCTGTTCCCTGGATGCTTATATATTCTCACAACAGGTTACCGGTATCACTGGCTTCATTGCTGGACACGTTGCCAACCAACTCATTGAGAAAGGGTACCGCGTCAGGGGGTGAGTGTTGTTATAATATTCATATCGTGTAGGGTTTAACTCCTCAACTATGTAGTACCACCCGTGGAGCAAAAGTTCAGACTCTTACAGAAGCTGTCAAAGTTCCAGGCCTCGAGTTTGCTCAGATCGATGATGTTGCCACCAGTGATATCACCGAAGCACTCAAGGGTGTATATGCGGTCCTCCACGTAGCTTCTCCTCTTCCAGGTCGCACATCTGTTGATGACACCTTGAACGTGAGTAGTAGTAAATTCTTTATTCCAAAATATTCCTATTAATAATGTCATTAGACTGCTATCGAGGGAACTCTCAATATCCTCCGCCAAGCGCAAAAGGCCGGTATCAAAAAAATTGTCGTGACCAGCAGTTTCGGTGCTATCCTTGATCGTATGTATTTCTATTTTCCAGTTTTCTACATCATTGATTAATCTTATCTATGCAGCCTCTCTCAGGCCCGGGTTCGCTGGTCTTAACCTGACTGATTCCGGTTAGTACACACGAAACCCCAACTTTCAACCATTCAACGCTTAACCTTGTTCCGTTAATTAGATTGGGCCAACGTCACAATCGAAGAAGTTCGCGCCAAGAGTGACGACTCCTTCTATGTATACTTCGCCTCAAAATACCTCGCAGAGAGGGCTACCTGGGACTTTGCCAAGGAGCACCCTGATGTCGACATTGCAACAAGTAAGGCCCTTGACATCTGTACATTCTATTCTGGACCTGATTATGTATTTAAAAATAGTTCTACCTGGTTTCGTCTATGGACCATTCGCCGACCACTTCCCCTACCCATCCAAGACTGGTCTCGGCACCAATGGTTACCCATATATGCTGATCAAAGGTGGCATGCCACCCACTCCACCTCCCTGGTTCGTTGATGTCCGTGACATTGCCAAGGCACACGTCCTTGCTCTCGATGTTGGTCCCAGACCCCTTGAGGAGAAGCGCTTCCTTATCAACGCTGGCAACTTCACTTGGAAGGAGGCTGCTGCACACATCCAAAAGGCTCGTCCCCAGGTTACCACTGCCCCCCTCGACACCTTCCCCGACCTCCCTGGTCCCCCTTCTACCCTCGACACCACTCGCGCAAAGACCATCTTGAACTTTGGTGAATTCATCCCTCCCCAGAAGACCCTTGAGGACTTTGTCGACAACATTGAGAAGATCGAGAAGACCTGGGTCTAGATGTTCTAGAATGTGTGGACTGGTGCATTAGCATAAACGATAAAAACACGGATATTTAGTCTAAATAATAAGTAGAATGTTTTGATGTAAAGATGTATTTACAATTTGAATGATTGTCAGCGCAAATCCGATGAGGGCTAGCACAATTACGTCATTGATTTTCAAAGACTTTAAACCCATCCCCTCGAATTGTCATTCGTTAACACCTAACATCCACACAACAATGGCAGAAGATACCGTTGTTGCAATCAAATTTCAAGTTGACAATCATATCTGAATCTTAAGTATTGTCTTCTACCAGTTCAAGCATAGCAAGAGTTTCTACCTCTTGACTTCTCTGGTTTGCCGATCTTTGGTCGAAATATCGCGCAAGGTTGTTTTCAAGAAGATTGTACTCAATGGCTTTATCGCCCCTCTGCACTATCAAGCCATTCATTCAAAATCTAACTATCAACATAGAGGCTCGCTGGCTTTCAAAAATGCTACGCGGTTTAAATATTCTTGGAAACATCACCCGCTTATCCCTAGTCACAACTTTGCACCGGTGTCATCCAGATCCAATATCTGATGAATCATTCGACCTTGTTCTAAAGTGCTTCCCAAAACTCAAAGCATTAAAATTCGGCTTCGATTACCCTCCCAAGAATTAAAGGAAATAATTGTCATAACAGGAAATAAACAGATTCAGAATTTCCTTCCGAAGTGCGCAGAGCGTTTGGCATCCTCCAGATGCCCATAAAATAGATTCTAGTAGTAACGGTGATGTAAGAGTACCTTTGATGTATGGATTTCGCTTTCGTAGCTAGCTTCATGGCCCAAATCCAGCAATACATAAGATACATGGATCGAATCTGCTTCACCAGCACATATACATATCTTCTTATTCCTAAACTGTGGATTTAAAGTTGAAATTGTTATTACTGTAACGTAAAATGGGTAACTAACGGGCAATGCCGTACACAAAGACATTTTTTGCCAAAGTGCTTTCCACAATTCAGAGCATTGAAGTTGGGCCGCAATTTCGCCGATCGCTTGTCCTTGTTGTCTTTCATCTGTAGCTTCCCAAACCTGGAAATTTTGGTTGACAGCGCCGTGGGTCGGGGACCTCTCATATCCGCGCCAGAAATATGTCCACCACAATCGCTGCGTTTTCTCTCGGTGGCTAACGGACCTTTGGGACTCCTTGAATGGTTCGCCTCAGGGCCTCCACAACTCAAAAATGTTGTCTTATCTGGCACACGTACGTGTGATTCACCATCAATCAGCCAATTCTTGGTTAGCCAGGGATCAAGTTTAGAAACTTTTGCTTGGGACATCCTGACTGAATCCTCTGAAAAAAGCAGTTTATATACAACTCTACAATATGTTGACTGAAGTGACCACGCGAAACCTAGTTGAAACACACTGCTCTCCAGTCTGTAACAATCAGTTACTACAACCATCGTGCAAACGATGGAGTTATCGATCCATGACCAATATAATCCAAGCTGGTCTTCTGAACTCGCCAGTGCTAAGAAAAGTTATGTAAAACTGCCAGTGGGCACTGGTAGTAGGTTGGTTAGACCGGACCCACTCTTGCCTCTCGACGAACTCCTGTCGAAAATACCCTCGCAGGAATTAAGAGAAATAATTGTCATAGAGTGGAGTACATCCATTGAACTTCCGCGGTGCGCAGAGCGCTTGTTCAGATCAACTCCAGATGCCCACACTAGTCTATATAATTAACCCCACAGTATTATCGATTCTTTGTCTTGTGAATTTTTTTGTTGAGAGTGAGCTCGTGAATTTTGCAGTCTAAAAATCAGATAGCTAGGTATATACGATGCATTGTAAGATATATAGAAAATTAGAATTAATAGTATAAAGTAGAAATGAGTGAAAAAATTGTAGAACTACAACGCGACGAAAATCACAACAAGCGCGTATCTTACATATTTTGATGGGCACGAGTATTTCCCACGATCGTTTGATATTTCTTTTGAAACCCAACACTAAAACCTTTACACGCACTCAATCATGGCAGCAGAAAATATCGCTGTTGCCATTAGATCTAACAGCTATATCCCATTGGATGTCATTAGTGTCATCTTAAACCATTTCAAGCATAGCAAACAATTCCTACTTCAAATTTCTCTAGTCTGTCGATCTTGGGTCGAGGTATCACGCAGGATTGCTTTCAAAAAGGTCGCACTCAATGCTTTTATTCCTGCCCTCCAATTTGTTCGCCTTATAGAAACGCCTCTCTGCACTATAAAGCCATGCATTCGAGATCTGACTATCAACATAGAAGCACGTTGGCTTTCCTACATCCTACACCGCTTAACCGGCATTAGCAACATCACCAAGTTGTCTCTATCCACGGCTTTTTCCTATTTTCATGAAGATCAAATATCCGATGATTCATTCGAGTTTGTTTCAAAGTGCTTTCCACATCTCAAATCATTGAAATTCGGCTTCGATTTTGACGATCGCTCGTCCTTGCTGTCTTTCATTTATAGCTTTCCACATCTGGAAGATCTGGTTATGAGAGCTCGGCGGAGAGGACCTGTCATACCTGTACCGAATATATGTCCACCGCAATCGTTACGTTATATCAAATTGCATATCGGGCCTTCAGGACTCCTTGAATGGTTCGCCTCAGGACCTCCACAACTCGAGAAGGTTGTATTGTCTGGCACGCATGCATGCGATTTACCATCAATTAACCAATTTTTGGTTAACCAAGGTCCAAGTTTAGAAACTTTTATTTGGAACATCCAGAGTGCCCCGTCTTCAAAACAAGAAGGTAGTTTTTATATGGCTTCTACATTCACTCGACTGAACTGAGTGGAATCTAGGTCCTGATTTCTCGGAATGCACGGCTCTTCGGTCTATAACTATCAATTACCAAGAAAAGACTGATCCCGCGGAATCTGTCAAGTGCATGACCGGTTTAATCCGAGTTGGTCAGCTGAACTCACTGGTGCTACGAAATGTTACTTTAAAGCTGCCATTTAGCTATTATTATGAAGACAAGATGTTTTTGCCACTCGATAAACTCTTGTCGAAATTACCGTCACAAGAATTAAGAAAAATAACAGTCTTTACAGGAGGATCAACGATCACACTTCGACATTGCGCAAAGCGTTTGGACCTACCCTCCAGTTGTCCTTGACGTAATGAGAGTTGGCAGCAATGAAAGCGATGAGAATGATGAAAGGGACGAAAATGATGAAAGCGATGAGAATGACGAAGACGATGAAAATGATGAGGATGATGAAAGCGATGAAGATTCTTGATGTAACTTCCGTATCTTTGCTTTAGAAATCGCTTGTACTTTAAAAGGACTCCTATATATCCTAATTGACTTCTCGAATTCCTTACCTTGGGGTATACTACTCAAAGTATTGCCAAATGAAAAACCATTCCGTCCAGCAATTTGTCAATACATTGCGTTTCACCTGATACAGGAAGAAGGATACATCATATAGACCGACTCAAGCTACACCGACCCTATCCTCTCATTTCCCAAATCGTACCACAGCAATAGCAACAGCAACAAAAGAAGAAAAAAGGAGAGAAAGGGCTGATGAATCACAAACAAATAACCAAAAGTCACGCTTGCTGACTAAGAAAAATAAAATCCTTTTCTGTCTTTCAGAAGGCCTTGTGAATGATGGATAATTATACATTTATATGACAATTGTTTGCTTGTGTTGGGATGGATGCACAGGGAAAAGAAACGTTTAACGAAGGGCATTGGAGAACGGCACGCTATGTGACATTGGGTGGGGATTTCCTGGTAGCAGGAAGCCAGGATTGTTCGGGAAAGGCCAAAAATAAAGATGTTTGGTTTGAGAAGACGTGCTCTTTGTTCTTCTCGATAAGACGGCATGAGGGTATGATATAGTGGGGTAGTGGGTACTTGTCAGAAGCTAGATTGGAGTGGATGAATTGCAAGCTTGTGGCGTCGCTTTGTGAAGAATCTTTCTCACTTAGCGATAAGTGGCAAGATTTTTAAAAATACAACGAGTAGAAGTTAGACCATCCATAAGACTATAGTCCTTGAATTTGAACTATGAGGAATTGTTTCTCATCTGTAAACTGTTCATCTGGTAATATATATATATATATATTAGTCGGTGATGGGATAATACGGGACATCACTAACCCTCTTTGTCATTATGAAAGTTCTTGAGGAAGTTTAGCAGCTTTTCTTTATTCCGTTTTAATATAACCTCAATCTGGGGTGGTTTCTTGGGGTTTGCAACGAACACCTGATAAGGAACGAGGCCAATGTTATTACGTTCATTGTTAATCGGCATGATAACAAAATAGATACCTTGAACACGTGGAACGCCTCAAACTGTATGTTCTTGCTCTTATCACGCAGGAGGTTCATCATCATCTTCAGGTTGGCCTCGTTCGCAATATATCGTGTCATAACATTGAAATTGGCTCGATCCAGGAGGATTTCGCCCAAGAGTTTGAGAGATTGTCGTTTTGTGACATAGTTATTTGATAAAATGAGGGTGGTAAACGATGAGAAGAACTGTCATTTAAAAGGACAAGGTCAGGGTTGATGTCAAAATGATATCGCAATGCCCCTGGTGACCAAGCTCCTTTGTGCAGAACATGGTCGGAAGATTGAGGAGTGGTGAAATACCCCATTGAACGTATCATGGGAAATGAACCACTCGGAACAAGTAGGCATTACAATGATAGTATGGTTTACTCACCCGATCGTAGTTCTTGTCAAGATATTCTGCGACCATTGGCTTATGTCTTGTCAAAGTCTCTTTCAGATTTGCGAATGCATCACATGATATGCCGAACGTAGTTGTCTCAATGTAATGAGGGTATTTGTAGAATCTAAAATCAAAGTATGAGAGGGGAAATGAAAAGTTGGGCGTGAAGGAACGTAACTGGTCTGAATGCAACAAAATCTTGCATAGTGCTTCATGGCGAAGCATTTCCTTCAATATCATTCCAGTATTCAACGCAACCTCCTCATTCTCGTACCCAGCAAGGGTGGTAAAGATAACCTCATGCCTCCCAGTAAGATACTCCACAGTCGGGTAGCGCGATCCAATTTGTCGTCTTAGTAAATTGTTAAAGATTTGCACGACTTCCTTGCGTGACTCGAACTCGAAGCGGGCGATATTCTGTACCAGAAGGAATAGTAGATCAGAGTTGTAGGTCTCCTGAGCGAGCTGTGCCACCAGCTCCGGAGCTGGTTCTGCAGAAAGAAGTCAACTTCGGTTAAGAGACAAGATGTGGTTTATCAACATACCACCATCTCCATAAAGAATTGCTTTGATCTGCTGCAAGTTCTTGCACACATCTTCGTTGGCCTGTTAATAAATATCATCAACACGACAGCACAGCGCATTCAGAAATGCGCAAAGCTGAAACGGAATTTCAATTCAAAAAACACACCTTCCGCCGTGACTCGCTACCAGGCGTGCCAACCTCCAAACGAGAGATGGCATCGCGCAAGCCACGTACAAGTTCTGGTGGCGTGCGTGGTTTCGTCTTAAAGAAGTTCATCGTGAGAGGTGATGAGTTACTGTTTTATAAGAGATAAGGAGGAGGATTGTGCGGTAGGAAGAGGAGATGTATTTGGAATGATTGGATTAAACAGCAATCCTCACCAGAACTGCCTCAATATTATGGTTCGTTTTCGGCCCGGTCCACCGGCTCTCAATATATCAAACACCGTTCCTTATAACTTAATCTTCTACCTCTACCACAACTGATAAACATCAACTATCCACATGTTACTTGCTCACTCCTACAAGGGACTTTCCCCGACACCAGCTCGGGGCTGCACAATTTATCAGTGATTGTTTCTCCGACTGAGTCCTCATCTGAGGTGAACAATTATCGGTTACTGGGCTTTAGAGACACTTAGGATCCATGTGGAATTACACTTTGACGCCCAGGTCATCAAACCACGAGGAACACCGATTGAATGTAATGACAGCCGCGGTAACGTTTTGTTTCTGCCTGGCCGAGACTGTTCAGCTCGATTCCTCGGAGAACAATTGCGTCGAACGTTATATCCATGACTGGAATATCGCTGTCCACAACCCACGTGAAGATGACAGTGATCTTGGAAAAAAAAAGATAAACCATCGCTCGGAATTGCTCCTGCAACTAGAGTACGAACTTGTCACTCGCTGCTCTCCTGGACTCACTTTCCTCAAGATACAGCAAGTAATCCTCCCTTGCTCTTGATGTGTACCAATATTTGATGGAACTTGGCCACACGGGTTTCAGAAAGTTGCTACGACTGATGTTTTCGGCTATAACATCCTGCCCGGCCTCTTTGTGCACGTCTGAATACCATCTGTGCTTCGGTGATAGGAGTACCGTCAGTCGTTACAGCACGTCATTAAATACCAACATACGCGTGCTTGTGGGTGACACATTTCTCACACTTGACTGGTTGAGAGACCTGTAATGTATGCGAGGGTATAATAACAACTCCTTTGCCTGACCGAAAGTCATTCTACGGGTTTATAAACGCTACACTTGTCATGGGTAGACCTCACTGAAACGCATTGTTTCACCCAGTGAGTAGCTATTATCATGGTTTAATGCATTAACTCATTCGTGTTTTGAGAAAAAATTGTCGTTGAAAAAATGAAAACTTCTTTTTTTAAATTTCCACTAACAAGCTTCATGCACATCTGATGTGGTCCTTCGAGGATTTGACAAAGCATAGACGTTGAGGAGGCAGAAGCCGGTGGCTTGTGGTATCGTTCGTGACTGGGGTCGTTTTGTTTGCGGAAACGCCCATCATGCACATTCAATGGATGTGTAAGTACACAATAGCTTACATCTACGTTCGGGTCTGGCCCAGAAGCTTTTTTTAATTAATGTTTTTTGTACAAATTATATACAACACGATTATGGATTGTCGTTGACGGTCATCATCGGAAACACATCTCGTGCTTGTAACCTTAGCAAGAGAAAGTAACTGTAAGTTGTTCAAATTCATCTAGTCACTACATTCTTATTACCTTCTCTCTTGTCCGACAATACTGTAGTCGACATAATCGAAAACCTTGAAAGTAATATAACCAACGTCCCGGGCGCTTAATTACAATACAATCAAACCTGGTGGGAAATGCTATGGCACCTCGAGGGGAACTCGTGCAGACTGCCACCACTCTCATACCCATCCTCATAACCATCCCACAGTCGAGAACTTTGCTCATCAATACCGTACGTCTTGTTTGATCTGTTCATTGCGACAAACAACATACATATAACATTCCCCATATCTAGCATCCATCCTCACGATGTCCCCATCAAGAAGAGATCAACGTATAATTGACACCCTTACTGTCGCAAAGCAGACCCTTGATACTGCTCAAGGCCCACTCAACCTGGTTCCCATTCCTGGCTTGTCGAGTGCCGCCTCAGCATTGTCAAGCTTGATTGTCATGATTTTGGTACGTGTATAATATACTTTTCTACCTGTATGTACGATTAAATGATTTGGTTGATCAGGTTGCCGAAGGGAACAAAGGGATACGAGAGGACATAGCAAAGCATATACAGGAGCTCACATCGATCATCGAACGAACAAGGAAAAAGGCCGAGTCTGTTTTGGGGACTGATGACGAAAATGTGACAAAAAGTCATCTGGTAAATTCACCCGAGCTTATAGAGAGAGTTGCCGCTCTCGAGAAGTGAGTTGTTATGATACTAATCATATACTTTTCTTATGGACTGATATTTGCAGAGACCTGAAGGACCTGACGGATGAAACAAAAAGTCTTGAAACAGGAGTTCTCGGATTTCTTTTGACGAAGAAAAATGCGGATACGTTATCGAGAATCAGGACCGGCATTGATGATGCAACAAGAAAATTCTATGTATGCATTTGGTTCCAACTGACACTGCATCCTGACATATGGTACAGATTCAAGGTGGAATGACGGTGGAAATGTTGATCAATGGAATTGTAACTGATATCCAGGTTTGAATCTTGTTCTGTGCTGCTAGACAATCATTCTGATATGAATTCATAGCAAATCAAGCACATTCAACGGCAGGAGCGTGAACGTGCAGAACGAGAACGTAAGTTCCTCGAATTAACAAGATAGCTTTCTCATCACAGAGCTTGTAGTCGACGAAAGGGCACTCAAAGATCTCCCGCACGTCAATGCTGCCTACTCTTCTGCATCAAACCCAACAAAGTCAGGAACACTCGAAGGCACCCGAGTTGCTTTACTTGATGAGATCACTCAGTGGTCTCTCCGGTCACCCACAAGTGATGACAACTCTTTCATATACGTTCTGAGTGGAGGAGCCGGCACTGGTAAATCCACAATCGCTTTCGAGATGGCACACAGATTGGAGAACGTAGGAGCACTTGGTGCTTCATTTTTCTTTGTCCGTGACGCAAGCCTCTTTAATACAACTACATATGTATTGACAACAATTGCTTACCAATTGGCACATAACCACACAACCCTGTACCCTCACATCGCAAAAGCTGCTCGGGAGTATAGTCGCAGAGGCAAACAGGGTGAAAAACTTCAAATGGACCTCGACAATCTAATTATCAAGCCATTGAAGAATGTCGAGGCATCACACCGCCCAATCATACTTGTTTTCGATGCACTCGATGAGTGCACCAAAGCAGCCCAGGGTGAGGTCGTCCGACTCCTTTTCCTGTTCATGGAACGGCTCCCGGAAATCCCATTTCCTGTCCGGATACTGGTTACTACCAGACCAGAAATGAAGATTGAAGCAGCTTTCAACACCGAAAAGCTTCGCAAAGTGTCAAAGCCATTTAAATTACACGAAATACTCAGACAGATCGTCGATGGAGACATCAAGCTGTTCTTGGATACGAAACTGAGGGATCTCAGCTGCTGGGAGGCGGTATTCAGCAGCATTCCTAGTGTTGTTGAAAACCTTACGAATCTTGCTGCCGGATTATTCATCTATGCCGATACTGTCGTCAAATTTTTGGAAAATAATCCATATCATGCGGTTGACGTCCTCGAGGCTATCTTATCCGATAATCCATCAGAAGCTGCATTCACTCTGAAGAATCTTGATCGACTATACATTGCTGTATTGCAGAATGCACTCAATGATGATAACCTCGACATTCCGGACATGAAGAAATATATCCAAATTGTACTCGGTAGTCTCGCTTTACTTCAAGACCAGGTATCGACATCCGGGCTGAATGATTTGATCGGCGTTCCAATGCGATTCATCCGGGATATTTTGGCTCGGCTAGGTTCGATCATCGTGAAACCGGAACTGGACGAGGTCAATATTCGAATGCTACATGCGAGCTTCCCGCAATTCCTCGTCGATATCCAACGCTGTACTGATTCCAAGTTCTACATTGACCCATCTGTGCACCACCGTCGTCTTGCATTGACTTGTCTGGAGGTGATGAATATGAGGAACCCACCAAAAAGAAACATATGTGGGCTGGATGATCCGACGATAATGAAATCAGACATCCCCGGCCTGCACGATTCTGTCAAGAAGCATATCCGACCAAGTTTACAGTATTCTTGTGTTCATTGGGCTTCGCATTTATCACAATGCAATGATCCAGGTCAGGATATCTTGGATGCAGTGACGGAATTCACGCGGACGAAACTTGTAGCATGGGTGGAGGTGCTCAGTTACATGAACCAACTTGAAGCTGCTGTTCCAGCTTTGCTTGTTGCACTTTCATGGTGCGAGGTGTGTAGTTGATTGATTCAAGTAATATAAGCAAGCCTGAAATATTTTTGTTAGGTCCATATGCAGGACAGGGACAGGAATGAAATCGTTCAGTTAATCGATGACACTCACCGACTAGTTTTGCAGTGTTACACACCTATCAATGATTGCCCCGAACACCTGTATATCTCTGCATTTCCACTAGCACCATCATGTGTCCTCACCACCCGCTACAACGATTTTAACAAGATACCAACCTGTGACCATACTATTATAACGTCAATGATGCCTCGAGATTCAGCATGGGGTGCTCGTCTCCACACAATCCCAATAGATGCAAGAGATTGTCGTGCAATGATTTCCCCTAACGGGAGATTGATTGCGTCTGGGTCCAAAAATGGGGAGGTGTGCATATGGGATGCTAACATTGGATTTTTGAAGAGGACCTTAGCCGGGCATACCGACAGTGTTCACTGTGTTGCATGGGCCCCTGATGGGGAGTCGCTTGCTTCTGGTTCTGCTGACGGGACATTTCGTGTCTGGAATGCTACATCTGGTGCACAAGTACATATCCAGTATGTGCAAATCAGAAATTGCACAGTATACACTATATCATGGAATCGAGACGGAACACAGCTTGTTACTGGGGCTGATCCTGGTGGGGTACATGTGTGGGACATCGTGATTGGCAAGGAGTTGAAGGAGAAAATATCTATTCCTGCAATAAAGGATGTGTTGGCGATATCGAAGGACCTGGGGCGTGCATTAGACTGGATAGCTAGAAGAAAGCTTCGAGTGTGGGATATCGGATGTGAGAATGGTAAGATTTTGAAGGAGCTTCCTCTACAATTCCTTTTCTTCGCGGCTGTGTTTCTACACGGTGACACACGGGTTGCCTTCTGTGGAAAGGACGATGCGATCCATGTGTGGGACTTAGAATCTGGCGAATGCACTGCCAAAGTCACAATGGAATCCGCGATCGCACTGCAGGGCAAGGCTATCATCTACGGCATCGCTGTTTCCCCAAACGGAAAAACTCTTGCTTCGTCTACCGTTGACAAAATCTATTTCTTCAACGCGAAATCTTGGGAATCGCTTGGTTCCTTCAGAGGCTATTTTCAAGACACCGCATCATTCTCTCCCGATGGTCGTCGCCTCCTGACATCACTTTTTACAATCAATATGTTGGACTCGTCTTCCGTGCTTGCACCAAAACCACAACTCACACCATCTGATCTATCGCCTTCATCATCACCGATTGTAAAGCACGACTCATACATACATTTCGTAGCTATCTCCTTGGACGGCTCACGAGTAGCGGCTGTGTCTACTGATGTAGTCAGTGTGTGGTCTCTCAAATCTGCATCACTGTTGTGCATTATTCGGGGATATTTTCTTGGTAACATTGCCTTCTCCCCTGACGCGCAGAAGATTGGGGTCATTGAAGATAGCAAGACCCGTGTATGGGATATTACGACTCCTCAACCTGGTTTGGTGCAGAGCATATCTACTGCAAATCGTGAGAATGATAAAATCGCGTGGTCCTCCGATGGACTTTGGATCGCGTGTCCAGCATATGACCCTAATAATAATACCACACGAGGGATGGGTATATTTGATGCAGTGACAGGCGAGCTTGTCAGATACCTAGTGCGCAACAATGACGAAATGCTTTTGGAAGTAGAGTTTTCGCACGACAACATTTTGTTATATTTCCGATGTGGCAGGGATCATACAATATTCAAATGGAAGGAAGGGAAGAAAGTCGACTTCGTACAGCACAAGTGGAAAACAGATATACAACAGAGGATGGATTTCCACAAGGGTGAATGGATTATACGCGAGCGGGACGGGAAGAGATTATGTTGGGTACAGGAAGCATACCCGGAACGCATTGTGCGGTCGGGCAATTATTATGCTGTGGGTAGGGAATCAGGGCGGCTAGACATTTTACACATCGAGGGAAGTTCTGTAGACACGACAGAAGATTAATAGATTCTTATATTCTCAAATGTACTTAGTCTTACAAAATACAGCATCGCGAAACACCTCATCACCTCCACCAATCGCAAGCTGTAAAACCAAAATTCACTATACATATATCTTCTGTCCCCACAAGTTTCTCCGAACTGACTCCACGTCTACTTCACCCTCTGAACAACATGCAGAGACAGTTGGGGTTTGCAATTTTGTTCATGTGTAACGAAGCACATTGGGTGGACGTAAACTCGCCTTTTGAGTACCGCTGTTTAACTGGCATGAAATACCTGGGTGTATCTGTTGCTGCAATTGATTGGAGTAAATTAATTATCAAAATAAGAAGAAGAGCTGTACAATGGCAAGGCCTACAAGGTCCAACGATGTCAAATTCAGTTTTGAGAGACTCTCCCATAGGCCGTACCGGCGCCGAGATGTTGTCGGGTGTCAGCGGCTGTGTAGATGGTATGCTATTGCGGATTAAAGGTCACGATAAACATGAAGGAATTATCTACACCGAGACAGTCCCAAGCCTGGACTGCTGTCACGCCGGAGTAGCAGAGAACTGTTCTACACTGGCACTACCGAACATAAGTACCACACACCAAATTAGATGATTTGACGTGAAATCCAAAGGTGCATCATGATCCATAATGTACACCAGGGCGCGTATAACAAAGCAGAGGCAAAATATAACGTCACAACGTACTGAATGTCCGTTTCTTTTCATTGTACGCCACTTACGACGCGTATCTGACCATTTCACCTCCAGTTAACTTCCTAACCTTCGCTGGCAAGTACAACTGTACTACAC
Source organism: Floccularia luteovirens (assembly GCA_009739215.1). NCBI lineage: Eukaryota > Fungi > Basidiomycota > Agaricomycetes > Agaricales > Squamanitaceae > Floccularia > Floccularia luteovirens. Next base: position 1,090,948 of record VSJF01000009.1, read on the forward strand.
AACTGGGTCCTGAACAAGAGCTGAGAGAAAGACTTGGGGAGTAATACAGACGAGAGAGGAGGGACATCCAGTAGATGTGATCGACCTACGATCCTATTTCAACACGCAGAATAAACAGATATTTTCAGGATATCATCCACCCAGAATAAATTTCAAGTTGCAACTGCACAATACAAGTGATTCTTACATGGCTGCATATAATTAAGGGATCCACCCAAATATTCTCCGCTTTGTGGACCAAGTCTATTTACTCTCCGAAACTCGGACTACATCACTCAATTGTACTGATCAAATATCATGAACTCTTCCACATATACTGTGGGGAAGCTGACCCCTGTGGGTTCAGTAAGGATGAAGGATGACGGAGAGAAGCTTGAGGGATTAGTTATGTTTTTCGGTTGCTCAGGGTGTTTCGAAAAAGATGTATATATGTGTGAGACGGTTACAGGTGTTGAGCAGTATTAAGTAGGAGATGAAGGAGAAATTTCAGGAAAGTAGTCTAGACAAAGGGAAAACATAGGTGAAAGGCAACATGTGCGTGCGCGTACAATCCAATCTTATCTAGAATCATGTGATAAGGAAACAGAAACGGAAAGGAAAACCACGTCCAACGGTAGCCCAAAGGCCTACCCCACAATACGAAATTTTCTATCACATACATTGAACCAACACTATTGACACCATTTTGATGAATGAAACTGCTAGGTCCAGAGCGTTGCATATTCAATCGAAATGACTTCCTAAAATTCAATCTAATTGATTCACGTGAGAAGGTACGTCTGCATGACTTGGTGAAAATAATACCCACGTTGCCAGTATACAAATGACATATACTTACAGCATACTGTAAGTGAGCATTCGATCCAGTACATAGAAAAATGCACACACATTTTGGAAGAACTTCAAGGAGTCCAGTATACGCTGCGCTCCCCACATTCAACTGTAATAATTGCTGTGGTCAGGAGTTTCGTGGAAGATAAAAGGACGGACAACAATCAAACTTGCCAAGTTTCCCACACTGCATTAGCCGTCAATGACCTAACTCCCAGGAATGGGTGGACCGAACCTTGTCATTATTCCTGTACTAATGGTGTACATCTTCAGCAACCTAAGTATAGAGTCTGTACTGGATGAGAAAAAGTATGAATTACACCGGCTCATTCAGGATAACGTTTACGGCACTCACCGATCACAACCAGTGCTGAACTTATGCAGATACCATCCCATGGATGAAGAGATGCAAATGTCAGTGACAAAGGCGACAGCAAGTTCAGTTTCAAAAACACGCTAAGTAGAAGAATCAGAGCATTACATGTACTACTTGGCTGTTGACCAACATGATAACTTTGATCCTTCGGATTGAAGGTAGAGCTGTTGTTCAGCCTAGAGAGAACAACACTGAGCAACTTAGACCTAATAGAGTGATGATGTTACCCACAATGGAATGGTTGTTACTAGTATAGAATCATTTGTCAACTGAAGAGTGCTGGAGGGCATGTTCAACAGGCTTTTGTGTTGACTGCTTACCCGTACCAGCGCCTAGTATGGTCAGAATGTGAAGAAATTTGAATTAGTTCATAGACGAATTTCCTTCAAAATGTATACCTAATTGGACAAGGAATAATAAAATCTAAGATAATATGAATTTTGGTGAGTGGAGTGTAATTGATAGAAAGTGTATAAATCATACCAATAGCATCAAAAGGAAACGAGGAGTATTCCCCTTTGTGACTAGAATTTATGAGTTGAATAAGATAAAACAGGTTATTATATAAAATAAATTTTACGCCTCCGCAGTCTCCAGATGTAAAAGCTAAGTAGAGGTAGGTCAATACTTCATGACGTCTATCACAGAGGGTTAATAAATTTTACCCTGTTGTCATCAGAGCGATTAAAACCTGGTGAAATAATTGTGCTCAATGTTCTAACAGGGATATAATCGAAGTGTTACACTATTTAATGCCCAGAGCTGTTTATGTTAGATAAATGTCACCGTGTATTGTATATAATGTAATGGTACTCTTACCCCTATTGACCTTGAGAATAAATGCCATTTTGTCAGGATAGAGATAAAGAATAAAAGCTGTGAAAATTGACGTGCCAAATTGATATATCGAGATTTGAGACATTCGAATGAGAAGTAATCAGAGAGAAATAGCTGTAGGAACTATTTTGTATGCAACATCCATTTCACAAAATCAAGCACTGACTTGAGATGTATAATTGCCATGGAGTGCGCAATGTCAACAAACCTGAGAAGAGGTAAGTAAAACAATTATTAAGATGTAAGTTAGCAGCATACCAAAGGGCGAACACCTGAAGCATACGTGTAGTAAGTACCAGAGTATAATGTTTTGTTTCAACGAGAGAAAAAACGCACAAAAATTCTGAGCCAGATGTTGTCATGAGGGTAAAAGCGGAAGTACCAGTACGTTTGTTGTATTACGAACCCTGTAAATCTGGAAAGATAGTTCAGTAGGAAGGATGAGAAAGAAACAGGTTGTATACATCATGCAGATGAAAGCACCTAGGAGTTCCGAAGAAAATTCAGCCTTAAATGGCTGAAAATGGTCATGCTCAAGATAGGGAGAGTCCATTGCATGCGGCACAGTTTAATTCTTCAAGGACTTTAAATACCACGCGGTCCAAGATTGGACCCATTCAATGATCATATCCATACAATAGCCTGAAATCACATCTGAAACGAGTACTGATTCCTGCCATCCACCAACAATGAACTAACCCCACCCATATTATTCCAGAAATAGGGGGCGCTAGCCACATACTGGTAAGGTTAGCCGCCATTCGAGGGCTGCGCTCCCATCATCGTCATTCCTAGCACCAGTAATCGACAGGCTAAATGTTACAGATCACACCTAATATTCAGCACGTCAGTTTACTAAATGGACGAGAAGGAACTAACAAACTAGCTTATGCCACAGGGTTAGCATCCATGATACTATAGAGAAGTAATTCGCCTGGACAGTCCGTGGGATAAGCAAAATAGTGTGAATAGATCTCAACGCTTATATTATATAGAAAGGGACCTTGGGGGTGTATGCGGGGGGAAAGGCAACAACTGATAAAAGGTGAGAAACCTATCGCAATACAAGGACATTTAAGAAATCCTCCATTCCTACTTCGGACGTGGTTCTGAACCGTCTATCCTTAGACATGTGGTGTCGTGAAAAAGTTCTAGTTAACTGAGATTGATCTTTTTTGTCTCGCAATGATGATGAAACCGGCTTTGTGACAAGTCTATCAAGTGTTTTTTTGAATCGAACTTTCAGCTCTGCCAACATGATTGTTAGCATATCATTAATTATAAAACTGATCATAACCGCCTCGTACAGCTCATTGCATCAAGATCAATATCCCACTCGATGGTTTGCGTTTTACCCTCCATCGGAGGAGCGGGTCCCGACCACTAAACACTGGAATTCATCATCTTCACTACCGTGGTTTCGTTAAGAGCATCCGATTGTTCTCTCTTCAACAATCGTGAAGTATCAACCTTGGGCTCAATTTTCGGCTCATCTACAAGAAGAGTCATAGCTAACGTCCAACTATACACCATCTGTGAGGCAGTCTGAGATATCAACTAAACCAAGTTCTATCATTAGTTCTACCAAGCAAGCTGTATAGTAGGCATCATCAGCACATTAAAATGGGACAAGGTAGAATAGGCAAACGCTGAGACCCCTTTGACCCCATTCTAGGACCGAGATCGTTTGTCGCAGTGTGAGGAAGAATTCGGTTCTGACATCTTTTATCATCCTAATCAACATCCCAGTTTTTTTATCTTTAATTATCACTGGGTATATCCAGTGATTGTTCCATCGCTCGGACTTTGATACAGATTGCCTAAGACTACATATAGGAGGTTAAAACATTATCGTGGGGGTTAAAAAAAATGAAATGACATGTACTACGATAGTTAGTTTTCTTCAAGGTTCAAACGTTCAACGTTCAGCTATAGTTGAAGCGTTTGGTTTTCATTCAAGGAAAGTCACGCGGACAACAATTTCGGAAACCGCTGGAACTGTAGTGGAACAATTTTCCAAAGGGCTAAATAGTTACTTCTACAAGCATTGGTATATTTTAAATGGATACTTACCTTCACTTAAGCCTGGGAAGTTCTGCTCTCAAGATAACAATCAATCGTGGCAAAGAGACAAGGAGGTGGGTAATACTTACTGCAGGAGAGGATGGTTCGTTTTCGGCCGGCTCTGTTCCTTACAACATGTCCACCACAACTGCCAGTACACATCAACTATGCTCACTCCTTGAAATGGTCGATACCAGCTCGAGGCTACATGGTATATAAGTAATATGAATCTCAACCTCACGGATTTCGAAAAGTTACTGATGCTTTCGGCTATAATACTCTGTCCAATAGCCTCTTTGTGATAGGAGCGAAGCTTGTGGGTGTCACATTTCTCACCTTTGGATAAACAGGCTTATAAACATTACGCTCGTCGTGGGAAAACGTCACTGTAACATATTTTTCACCTACTGAGCAGCCATCATCATGATTCAATGCACCAACTCATTCATGTTTCAATAAAGGCCCTCAATTGGACTCGCCAAAAGTCTACAAGAAGTCAGAGTGGCCATAGCGCAAGATATCCATTCTAGGTTAGAGTAATTTGCTCATGCTCAAGAAGAGGATTCAGAGGTTGCATCCTAAAAGATGGTCTCTCGATGAAATCTGGATTGCCGGTGTAATACTGGTTCAGGAGAATTCACAAGGAATGGGGGAGTGGGCGGTAGCTGGTGCAGGTCGATGAGCGTTGTGTATGGGGGTGATTATATATATTTGACTGTCGTAATCGTTATGGTGAGGTTCGTGGTTGTTGCATGGTTGGGCTCGTTTTGTCTGCCGAAATGTAATGTCCATATTGTAACCTTCTACAACGAAGATGTAAGTAGAGTAGGATGAGAATAATTGCCTTTTCATGTGAATAGCTTACATTGGTAGTTCACTCAGCATGAAAAGCGCTACGTGAAGTTGACGGTCATCACCGAAAGCCCCAGTGGTGTCGTGTTCATTGCGCTTGTTACCTTGGCAAGATGTAATTAACTGTAAGTTGTTCAAATCTATCCAGTACTACATTCTCATTACCTTGTCTCTTGTCCAGCAGTATACCACAGTCGACAAATCAAAATCCTCAGTACGATTTGATCAACATCGTGTGCGTATGATTCCAAAACAATCAAACTGTCGTGGTCATGGTGGGAAATGTCGTACCACCCCGAGAGAACTTCTGCAAACTCCCATCACTCTCATATCCTCCCTCATACCTGTACCACGGTTGAGAACTTTGCTCATCAATAACGTACGTCTTATCCGACATCTCCTTGGACGGCTCAAGAGTAGCAGCCGTGTTCAGTAATGCAGTCAGTATCTGGTCTCTCAAATCTGCATCAATATATTGCATTATTCGGGGATCTTTCCTTGGTAATGTTGCCTTCTCCCCTGACGCACAGAAGATTGCGGTCATTGAATTCGGAAAGACTTGTATATGGGATATCACGGCAACTCAACCTGGTTTGGTGTAGACCTTATTTGCTGCATACAGAACGAATGATAAAATCGCATGGTCCTCCGATGGACTTTGGATCGCGGGTCCTGCATGGGATCCTAATAATGATACCGCACGAGGGATGGGTGTATTCGATGCAGTGACAGGCGAACTTGTGAAATATCTGGCGCGCAGCAATAACGAGAGACTTCTGGAAGTAGAATTTTCGCATGACAACATTTTGTTATATTTCAAATGTGGCGAGGAGGATCATACAATTTTCAGATGGGAGGAAGGGGAGAAAGTCGACATCGTGCAATACAAGTGGAAAACAGAGATAGAGCAGAGGATGGATTTCCACGAGGGTGAGTGGATTATACGCGAGCGGGATGGGAAGAGATTATGTTGGGTACAGGATGCATACCCAGAACGTATTGTGCGGTCGGGCAATTATTATGCTGTGGGTAGGGAATCAGGGCGGCTAGACATTTTACACATCGAGGAAAGTCGTATAAACACGACAAACGTTGCATAGATTCTCATATTGTCAAATGTACTTAGTCTTACAAGATACTGCATCGGTCTTATTGTACCGGGTTCTGGGAAAGTACCAGCGGCGGGGCATTGTTGGATGTATCATGTGAGCGGCTGTGTAGGTGGTATAACCGTATAGTATTGCAGATTGAATTTTAAAGGTCATAATATGTTGAACATGAAAAAAATATCTGCATCTTACTCACATCAGGAGAGTCTTGCGCCTGGTAAGGTATGTTAAGTCGGTTACTTCAATGTCTAAATACTCGCAATTTGTATAATTTGCATTATATATTCCATATCTATTTCCATTATCCCAAGGGTTGTGATTGTATAAGATGAATGCTGTATAAACGGAAAAGATGTCCAGTTCGTGTTCATTGAGGGAAGGTGCTGTGAATATATCCTTTTAATATTACGTAATGAAGCACGTCATGCCTAATTTAGGCAATTGTCGCTCGACTTGCTCAACATCCACTGGATGAATTCACAATCCATCTCTGTTATCACAATCCAGAGCGCGCAAAAACAAATAACATTTCGCAATCCCAGCTAGGAACTTAAATATACCATTGAAATGGCTTTACTTTCTTCTTCAAAGTGCGTTTTGTCAAATTTCTACCTTTGGTTATAAAATGTATTAATATCAGTGAAGAGGAAAGAAGAGAGCGCGTGAATCCTATGGAGGTGTTTCCGCAGACTCACCATTATCACCTGTACCAACTGAACACCCGACAACAGTGAAAAAGTGTACGTGTAATTGTGAAGAAGGATTATCAATTAACTGATATGCTATATCTATCTCTAGCTAAACGCGCAGAGACAAGACCATGCCCAGTTTGCAATGAGGCTATTCCTCTCCGCCTAATGTCAAGACATGCACAATTGGAAGCAGAGCGTGTAGAAGATATCATCAAAGACATTGGATCTACGAGCTCGCTTGATAAGTTGAACTATGATGAGTACGGGGATTTTCCTTATTTCTCCTCTTCCACCAATTCCTAGAAAATAGGATTAATGTTGGATCAAACTCAAACGCGCGTCGGTCAGCGTTGAAAGCGCGTAAATCATTCAGTTCGAATGTCAGGAACTCAAATATGGAGATGGAAAAGGTCTTGCATACTATCAAACGTCATAGAAAACGACGTCACTGGAAACTGAAAGAAATGGCGCGTGAAGAAGAGGGGAATGAGAGGAGAGATGCGTGGATGAGACGAGTTGTTGGGGGGGAGATCAGCTGTCCAGTCTGCTTTGCGGTTATTAGAGGGGATCAGGACGTGCTCGATGCACATGTGGACTCTTGTCTAGCTGATGCAACACGGAAGGTAGAAGAAGAAGCACTGCGCCAAATTGCTCGGCAAAGGGCGCAGAACGAAGAGCTTTGGGAAGATGAAGTAGACCCTGACGGCACCGTGGGGTATGTGGGTGATATCCGGGGTAAAAGCATCCCTCGTCCAGATTACTTTGTTCTAACTATTCGCGTTAGGTGCCGGCTTTCATACGCTGAATAACCGGGATGAGGACTTGGATGAGGAAGTGGATATTGACGGGGATGATAAATCTGTATTTGGAGAAGCTCAGTTTACAGAGGGAGATATACTCCCGATGCATGCTACCGAGGTTGTAATGGAAACAGAAGTAGAGATCGAAGGTGATAGTGAAGATGAGGCGGAAAAGGAACAGAAAACATTACATGATCTGGTCACGGAGAGCAAGACTTTGGCTGCTGCTGCTCCACAGATAGGAAATAAGCTTGATGCAAGATATATGGACAAATTGGAGTTGGCGATATCGACAGCGCAAAAAGGTGGCAACAAATCTGCTATGATCATTGCTCTTGAAAACAAGATAAGACATTTGGTGAGCAGTCCTACGCTATCCTCTATCATAATTGGGAATATAATATGTACAGGAAACAACTCGTGTCACTCTTCTCTGTCGTATATGTATCGACCCATACGACGAGCCGACCGTCTCAACTGGTTGCTGGCATACATGTTGCAGGGAATGTTGGTTGCGATGTCTTGGCTCGACGAAACTTTGTCCAATTTGTAAACGTATCACTTCGGCGACTGAGTTGCGTAGGGTATATCTATAGGGGATAGAAGAAAACTTGGTGGAGAACTTTGGGATTTGGGGAGTGGACGCCGCGATATAACATCGCTTCCGTGACAGATCAGTAATTCACGTTGAATTACCTCGCTTAGAGATTGCATTTTTGTTGCTTTCAGAACACGAAGCAAGACCTGACGCACCAGAAGAGCTCCCTGTCGTATGTATGGTATCTTTAAATAATACTACTCCACTCATGTATGCCTATATATCTTTAATTTATATTATTTGAACACCCATAGCATTTTTAATGGGACGGGACATTCCCTATCATTACCCTTCAAAAAGGGACTTGATTCATATGGAATTGCCAAGTGTGGGTCATGTGTAGATATCAATTCAAGAAAACCTCATGCTTTCTGTATCCTGACTATGTGCCTTGTATTCTATACTAATGAAATGCACTGATATCGCTGTGCCCTTCAGTGGTTGCAAAGTGTTTCAGTCGTTAGGCAAGTGGTTCAATGAAGAGGCAGTGCTTTGACAGCCAGCGGGGCAGAGCTGTGGCTGTGGGATTCAAAGTTGCTCCAACACTGGCCTAACCCTGCTTGCTGGCTGAGACTTCGTTTTTTTCTTTTCCACTCACTCTCCACCCTTTTGCTTTTATTTGATATACAAGTGAACAAGATACCTCATCATCCCCAAGAAACTCAAAGAAATGCCTTTTACTTCCGACTCTGAACTTGACCTACTCTTCAAGCCCGAGCTCATTCCGGCCGATATCCGCGAGCAGCTTTTGCCAGACCTTCATGTATGTCCTCATCTCTCGATACATACCTTTTGAAAGCAAAGAATTGACGGAGAAAATGTAACAACAAAATAGATACGCCCACTAGCAAGCTCTGACCACGCCCGGTCTCACCTCTCAGTTCTCTCCATTCTGACACCATGCCCAGAACAAACACCTGCAGCATACGCAGCCCACTTTGCTGAAATGCGCGCCTGCCCAAACACGTATTTCACAATCGTCATTGTCAGCGAAAGTTGACCTCACCATTCCCGCACCGGCTCCATCCACTTCGACCAGTTACGATAGCCGCGGACTTCTATCATAGGTGTTGGAACATTATTCGTTGAGCGAAAATTTACCCGTGGACTTAGCCGTGTGGGTCATATCGAGGACATTGCGGTTGACCCGCGTGTTCAAGGTAGACGTTTGGGGCTGCGGGTCATTGCTGCGCTCACAGGTATCAGTGAGAAACATGGTTGTTATAAGACAATCTTGAACTGCAGTAATGAGAATATTGGTGAGTACTGAATGCAGTGGGGTCTCATCTTAAAGTTACTGATCATCTGTCATGTTTAGCGTTCTATGAGAAATGTGGTTTCGCTAAGCGTGAAAATGAAATGGTATGTCTGGTCTGTCTTTTCCTCAAAACGACTTGCTAACAATACCCTTTTTGTCTCTAGGCGCGCTACCACAACATCCCAGAACAAGTCCACACCCCAAGGCTGTAGATTATCTTAAAGTCAAACATCTAGAATGGAACTAAAGGCTGCACGTTCGTAGAAATTACCTGGTATAGACAGACAGTTCTAGTTAAACCCGCATATAACCACTACAATTAGCATATGATGGAAGATGACGAGATAAGGACATTTATTGAATGCATTATTACTACTGTATATATTCGTCATATTGAATTCTTTATTACTACGGCACATGTGCATGAGATCTAACCGGAACTAAGACCAAGGAAGGATTGATAGACTGGTCTAGAATTTCTGTAAAGTATGGTTGACCCCGCAAACGACCTTTTCCGTCTTCACAGTGGAGGTCCACCACAGCTTCGCACCTCCCAACATAACCATACTGTATCACTCATAGATTGTAAACGGTTGCACTACATACAATCAACAGGCAGGTATGTATGCCTCGTACTATAAGAACAACAAAATAAAAGTGACAACAAAAAACAACACAGAATAATAAATCAAGGAAAGACCAAGTTAAACTTGTCAGGATGTCTAGAACCTGAGAATCCAATTTTCAAAAATAAAAATACCAAAGAGTATGCGCCTAAATTCTATAAAAAGTTCGATTGATTTTGCTTAAAAGATGGTATGCAGGTTCGGATGGTTGGAGAGAAGAGAGCGAAAAAAGTATGGCACAAAAGGTCATGATGAATTGAAATTGTACAAATGGAGCTCCGAATAATGGCATTTCCATTGGTGTTAGCTACCCACTCCAAACAATGCTCGTACACGTTGAGGAAGTGTTTGTGCAGCGTTGGGTAGCAAATTTACTGTGCGTGGTACATCCTGAAATGATCTCTCCACTGAAAATAGAAAAGAAATCAGGTTAGAAAAATAGAACTCCGCAAGTATCAGAAGAAGAGACGAAGACCTACAGGAGAATACAGCCAGGCCTTGATCCACACACAAACTTACGCGTGCTTCTTCCAGCCAATGCGCACCCAGCCGTCCAGCTTCACCTTCCTGGCCAACTACAAAAGCTGCGCGTACCCCTTGTACCATTAACAGCATCTTTGTTCCTACGGTGGGTACATGGGGTGCAGAACAAGTACATGTTTGCGTGTGGAGAGGCTTTTGAGTGGAAGACCGGATTTGAGCGTCTAGCGAAAGCTTGGAAGGGGGTAGTGGAGTCGCATTCTTGCCATGTAAGAGACCGTCTCGAGCTCCATCACCATCATCCAAACTAAAAGCGCGTGTTTTCTCATACGTGACAGATGGCAGATCCCTTCGTAGCCATTCCTGGTTTGCGTTATTCTCGGGGGTCTTATTTGAAATTGGCAGATTATTTGGTTGTGCAACTGCGGAGCCAAGTTTACATTGGGATACATATCCGAGCGCACGAAGCGTTGCGGGTGAAATGAGCGAGGTTGAAAGAGAGGTGTCAAGTGTAAAGTTCACTGTTACTTCACGTGGATGAGTTTGTGGTGTCGAAGGAGGGCTGGTTTGGAAAGGAGTGGCAGTGGGGGGTGTTACGAAGAAACGACTATGGTCAAGCGTATCCGAGGCAGTCAAAGTGGTGCTGGAATGCGATGCAATGGAATAGAGTCCTGACGACGACTTCGTGCTCGAAGCATACGATGATTGCACTCGAGTGTGTTGTGCATGTCCAAGTGGACGAACACGCAGGTGTGGAGAAGATATCGCAGAGTGCGCCCCGTCAAATGTTCCATTTAATTGTGGACGCTCTTTACCTGGATCAGTATAGGTCCGTGTATGGCCCCCAACAAATCTTCGTTGAGGAGGTTCGAGCTTCGTCAGAGGATCAAGAACTGCCTCATCGGGCTTTAACAATAAAGGAGTAGATGAATTCCATCCCTTTGTACCGAAGGCCCCATATATACTTCCTGGTCCTGATCCTTCGGAACCCAATTTCTGCATACTCAACTTCTCAGTTCTACCAAACTCCCCAACACCCTCAACACCCCCAATAGGCTTATATGTTTCCACTCCTGGGAACCTTACCCGATCTCGTTCGAGTTTCCGTTGTCTACTACTCCCGAACACAGCTTTGATTGCTCGCTTCGCAACTCCTCGAGTCGTGGTTGGTTTTTCGTAACTTTTATCCGGAAGACTGACAACAAGCCGCCACGCAAGTGGTCCGTTTAGTAGGCGCACACCTGCACATGGAAGTGTGTTGATTTCTGTCGTACGTGGAAGATTATCGGTACCGAGGAGGTTCTCAAGAACTGCAGCAGAATGTATTGGGGGTATAATTGGCATTGTGGATGGTGGAATGGCGGGCGGAGGGTAGTTAGGGCTGGGTCTTAGGGGAGGACCATAAGTCGGACCATTCATTCGTGGACGATATCCGTTTGCAACTGACTGTGGGTGTGAGTGAAATGAAACTGGGGGAGGTGGCTTGTGGATGGATGAGGGCCTCGTCGGGGGACTAAAAGGTTTTGTAGGTTTATGATAGGTGCCGGGTGGGGGCACTGTATCAATGAACTGTGTGGTACTAGTATTGGGAGCCAAAGGGAATACAAAAGGAGGAGAGCGAGGGTGAGAGGGTGAAAGGGAATTATCAGGACTGGAATCTATGGCTTATTGAAAGACAGGTCAGTTACTTGCTGTCCAAGGATACCAAAATGAAGACTGACCATCTTGTACTTCTAAAGGCATGGATGGTAGATCTTTGTAGATACTCATACTCAAATTGTTAGAAGGAACAATGGCCTGGGAGGTGCTGTCAGCTCGTCGAACTGGGAGGAGAGGATTGTTGCTCATGTCGCTAAGATAACTATTTTGTTGGAATTCCTGTGTTTCTTGGTTAATATGCACATCACCATCGAATTCACGAGATGTATTCGCTTCCCCTTCGCCAAGCTGCGCAGCTAGTGGTAGTTCGGTCTCAATGCTTTGTTGCCCCTGTCCCGTCCTATCATTTGCTGCATAACTGCATTCCCTAGTGGCATCCCCTGCATCACCCTGGAACAGACGTGCCTTCTCCTTCACCTTGAGCACCTCTGCAAACGAAGACAGAAAGGAGGAGGAGGAATAGCGTGGCGGGGTGTTTTGTAGGAAAGATTGGGTATAGCGTGGAAGTGCCGCAGATCTTCTATCGAAACTGAGTGATGCTGACGAAGGTGAAGGAGTCTCGGGTTGTAGAAAAGACAGGTCGTTGTGTGAAATGCTGTTGGAAATTTCTGGGGTGACTGCATGTTGTGGCTCGCGACTCGTTCCTGTTGATTCTGGCTCGACTGAATCCGGAGAAATTGGGGATGATGCATCGGATGGTCCGGCTGAATTGTCGGAGAGTGAGAGACTGTGGATTGGTGAGCTACTATGAGCGTCTGAGCTAGTCTCCTGACTATCTTCCTCTCTATTGTCGTCGACATGTGTTGACAATGAATCTTCAGTACTCCCCGAAGGATTCGAAGGAGATCTTGATACAGATGCTCCATCCATTGACGAGGAGTTATGGAGAGATGGTACGGACAATGACGCACTCTGTTCCTCTACCATAAACAATGATTTTGATGATCTCCGCAACGAAGCTGATCGAGAAGAACCAAAAATGTTATTTGAATTGCTGCGTTTGTTGTGTCGATGTCTTTTGCGAGCTGCTTGACGTGCGAGGGTCGCGGGGGAATCGTATACAATGACGGACGTTGCCATTCGCTCTGTGGCGTGAAGTGCTTCCTCACGAGCCTTGCTCCAGTTTGCGGCGCTGATCTGTGATGTCGACAGTTGCATTTGGTATTCAGATATAGGCCGTGCCAGTATACTATACAGTGAAAAAAAAGAAAAACTTCCCCCAAGGGATACTGGGGGAAAATTCCTGTCTAATAAGCGAGTTCTAGCTTTCGATGGCAGCTTTTTGAATGGAATTCACTCTGTAAGTGAATTAGATGGAATGTTTCGGGTAGATGCATAAGACTCACTGAATATACGAAAACACAGAATATATGGGTTGTGCTTTGAGAATGATCAGCATGAGACGAGGACGAGAAAGACCAGGGCGGAAAGAAGGTCCGAAAAGTAGTTAGTCGACCTGACAGCACTGCATCCGGAAGATATAAATAGATTTATATATCAGAACATATAAACACAAGTCTTTCATTATGCTGTACCTGTCGCTCTCGTTAATCATTTTAAACGTAATTTCCCAACCCGAAATTCTCCATGGTTATATCAGAGTCTTTCAAAATTGACCATTAATCTTCCCATTATTTGTTCCATTATCGAAATTTGGCAGGAAAAACGACTTAATGGAACAAATAATGGAAAAATTAATGTCAACTTTGAAAGACCTTATTATTTGATTTATGCCATGTAAATGATGCCAATAAGCATTATTGAGTCAAGAAAGGCTTCAATTATCTGTGATATCATTTGATTTGAAAGCCTGACAACGGTGGCATCAATAATCTCCACAATGGGTAGTACCCAATTATTATTCTGTGACTAAATAAACCTTAACAGCATTTTTGAAATGGGTTATCTTGTTGTCATAGAGGCGTCGCCGCAAATCCTGTGAGTAGTAATAATTCGCCAATTTCTTAGAGACCGGCTGCGATGATCACGGTCTGTTATCTAACAGGGAGACAGGAAAATCTAACCATCAGGACACTGTGAGAAGTGACTAACAAATAAAGGAGCATGTTTCTATCAAAAAAATTTTCTTTCTTTCGTCTGTTGGCGCTTATAATATACAATATGCGATTTCAAAAATAAGTTCGTCTTCGCAAGACCAGCACGAGTTATGTATCATAGCCGTGGAACTTCTACAAAACTACTCGAAAGAGTAGTGATTGATACCGAAGCGAGTTAGATGGTACTTATCATGATACTTTTATTACTTACTTGGTTGAACCCGGCGAAGATTTGAGTTGACGTTGTCAGCGTAGCATCTGCTCCATAATGTACTGGAATAGGAAGTTGCTGGGAAATTGTGACCAGGCTTACAATAACATGTTTTTCTTTTCGTGACAGGTATAAAGTCAAAGTGTCCGGATACGCACCCACACACTCCTATACCACATTTCCACGGTATTATTGCACTGTCCTGTTATCAAGAACTATCATAATGTCTTTTCCAAGTTGAAAGGATGGGGAAAAAGGAATGTGATTTGAAAGTGACCGTCATCAGACATGGAAACACTTCGCCGCGTGAGAGTACGGAGACGGTTCGCGAAGATGTTTATACAAACCGGATCTTGAGGCCTTGAGGCTCCATTATTGGACAATATCAAATGCAAGTGTTTGTCGTATGACAATGACCATGACATACTGGTGACAGGCTCGCTTTCAGTTTCAACAAGTTTATTCGTTTTCTTCCGTCGAAGTATCTCTTGAAAACCCAAGGAACATTTATCCAAGTGGACAGCTCCTCATGTCTTCATTGTATCGTTTTAAATCGGCATTCAGAGTGGGCCAGCCCAAAATTCTAGCCCCCACCCACGTAGTCCATCACATACCGAAAATGCTCTCCACATCCGTATCGCCAATCTCGATATTGCCAGACGAGATTCTGGAGAAGATTTTCCTGCTCTGTAGGGATCGGGCAGCTGCACAGGATTCCAGTAACAACGACAAGCTAATTGTGGCGAAAGATTCGTCCGTATGGCTGGTGACAAAGGTATGCGGGCACTGGCGAAGAGTTGCGCTGGCCCTTGGAGAGTTGTGGTCAAATATGTTGATAGGGGTTGGCGTACCGGAATATGATGTGAGGCATGCGAGTGCAGGGGCGATCACATACGAATTTGTTTCAACGTGCTTAAAGCGATCGAAGAATTATCCATTGTCTTTTGACTATTGGATCCCAACGGACGTACCAAGCCCATCACATCTCGCTATACTCGACGCCCTCTTGAAACATGCTAGCCGCTGGCGCGACATAGCGTTGTCAATTTGGCCGCCTAGGGATGACATGGACCCCCTCTACCGTCCCATTCATTTACCGGAGTTACAAAAGCTGAAGCTTACTGAATTGCGAAGGCAGGCTGAACCCGTTCATCTTCACATGTTCAAAGATGCTCCTCGTTTATGGAGTCTTGATATCGCTTTCTTCACCTTCCCCACTCGTCGCTTGCACATAAATTGGTCACAGATAACACATTATTCGTCTTTCCGCACTGTATACGGGCCAGGAGGCTTAGATGCGATTTTGCATAGCATGCCAGCACTCGAAGAGCTGGAAATGTCGAGGGACGAAGGTTTATTTGAACTCCAACCAGCACACCCAATTTTTCTCCCCAAATTGCGCGTACTGAAATTAGATCACAGAGACACCAAAATCAAGATGATCTTGGATATGCTAACAGTTCCTTCCCTCAATGAACTCGAACTGGATATCTTTTGCAATCCATTTCAACCAGTCGATATCGCTACAGCAACGATCTCGCTTATACAGCGTTCGTCTTGTTCGATCACAACCCTTGGAATGATGGAAATAAATGATGGCAGTGCGATACGTATCCTTGATGCTTTGTCTGGCCTCACCTCATTATCATTACATGCCCGACCACGTTTGGTTTATCGCGACGAAAAGAATTGGAGAGAGCAGCTTCATTCTGTTATGCGCAGACTTACTTGGACACCTCCACAGGAAGATGATAATCGTCGCGATGATGGCCTAGTACTACCAGTGCTGTGTGAACTGAGAATCTACGAACTACCACAGGTTGATGAAGTACTTATGGATATGCTATATTCTCGGGTGGTCGGTTGGCACCTCGATTATAGTAGTTACACCGACATTACACCTCAAAAATTGCGTTCCGTGGACCTTACATATAATGCGAGGGCAGGTGGATATGGAAGGTATAACGCAAATTATACAACTTGGAGAAGAGTATGGGTTTGAGATGTATATTCACTAAGTAGTAGGGTAGGAATTGTTCATGTACTATAGAGAGCTGTATTTTTAGGATGACTTTCCACCATGCTGGAGGTGATGACAGTTTGTTTCTTTGTATATTCAAAAGCTGATTCAAGTCGGTTTCTTGCTCAGATGTGGCAATACTTAAATACAGTACTTATAATACTGTGGTACACAGTAACACCGCGCGATGTATGCACTTTGATCAGGCAACGAGGAGTGCATGTGCGTTCTGCATAAAAATAACCATTTTACTCCATATGCAGGTGAATTTAAGTAAGTGATAGCACGTTTTCTGTCTTGAAATTCTATTTCATCAAGTGTGGCGGTCGTACGCCAGTTTAACAGGGTCATCTACGAAACATGCCCCCTTGGGCTTGATTACCGTATATAAACTTGGCCGCGTCATTTATTGATGCAGTACTCAGCTTCCCTTCTAACGCAAGCGCCGCAATTGTGTCTTTGACTGTTTTGAATCGAATGTACAATATATTGTTGGACTCTCTTCTTGTGGCTCTAGAGAGGCTTGTCATTGGTAGGAAATACTTGGGGAAATACCTACCTCAATTTTAAATCGACGTTGACCAACGAAAGATAACAAGGATATCACCGCAAGCTCGATTTATACCATGAACTCAGAACTAGCTAATGACCTGTCGTAAACAATTGGAATGTCAAAACCACAAGGTGAATACGAGAATAAATTACAAGGGCCTCCCTACCAAAGTCGACGTGTCCTCCGCCGTTGGACCATACTTACCTTGTGATTGTACAGATCTCCTTCTTATTTTAATGATCTACTGGAATCACTTGCAGCATCTGGCCCAATTATCTCATGCCAGCTAGGCCGCGGTACTCCAAAGGTGAGTTTGACATCAAGCCCATCATGTGCTTCGTACGCGTTGCACATCAGATGAACCTCAACTGTCTGTGCATATTGTTCAGAGGGTGAAGTAGACATGGAGTGAGTTCGGGGAAACGTGTAGGAGCAAAAGATATATACGTGGTTAATTTCAGTTGTATAGCTTACGATTGGTGGGGGTAATGTAGTACTATTATTTTGTAAGACCACGTACATTTGAGAATATAAGAATCTATAAATCTTTTGTTGTGTCTACACTAGAACTTTCGTCGATGTGTAAAATGTCTAGCCGGCCTGATTCCTGACCCACAGCATAGTAATTGCCCGACCGCACAATGCGTTCTAGGTATGAATCCTGTACCCAACATAGTCTCTTCCTATCCCCTTCGCGTATAATCCATTCACCCTCGTGGAAATACATCCTCTGTTCTATCTCTGTTTGCCACTTGTGCTGCACAAGATCGACTTTCTCTCCCTTCCTTCCATCTGTAAATTGTTTCATCTGCGCCACATCGGAAATATAACAAAGTGTTGTCACGCGAGAATTCTATTTCCCAAAGCATCTTGTTATCGCTGCGCACCAGATATTTCACAAGTTCGCCTGTCACTGCATCGAATACACCCAACCCTGGTATGGTATTATTAACACTATTAGGATCATATGTTGGACAAGCGATCCAAAGCCCATCGGAGGACCATGCGGTCCTATCATTCTCGCGGTTTGCAGTAGATATGCTCTGCACCAAATGGGATTCGGTTGTCGAGATATCCCATACAGAAGTTTTCCTTTCTTCAACGACCGCAATCTTCTGCGCACCAGGGGAGAAGGCGACATTACCAAGGAAATAACCCCGAATAATGCAAAATAGTGATGCAGACTTGAGAGACCAGATACTGACTGCATCCGTAGACACAGCCGCTACTCGTGAGCCGTCCGAAGAGATCGTTACAAAATGTATGGGTGATTCGTGTTCTAGAACTAGAGATGACGATGACGATGACGATGACGATGGTGTGGATGACATGATTTGTGGTTTTGGTGCAAGCACGGAAGACGAGTCCAACATATTGATCGTGCTATATGATGTCAGGAGACGACGACCATCGGAAGAGAAGGATGCGCTGTAACGAAAATAGCCTCGTAATGAACCAAGTGAGTCCCAGGATTTCGTGTTAAAGAGGTGGATTTTATCAGCAGTAGGCGAGGCAAGCGTATTCCCATTTTGGGACACAGCAATGCCATAGATGAAAGTCTTGCCATTAAACGCAACCTTGGATTCCAGTTTGACTTTGGGAGCACATTCGCCAGATTCTAAGTCCCACACATGAATCGCGTCGTCGTTTCCACAGAAGGCAACCTGTGAGTTACCGTGTAAAAACACGGCTGCATACAAGTGGAATTGTATAGGAAACTCCTTCACAATATTCCCATTCTTGCATCCGATATCCCATACTCTGAGTATCCATTCGTTTGTCCAGTCTATTGCATGCCCTAGGTCCTTCGATATCGCCAACACATCGTTTATTGCAGGAATAGATATTCTCTCCTTTAACTCCTTGCCAATCACGATGTCCCACACACCTACCCCACCAGGATCAGCCCCAGTAGCAAGTTGTGTTCCGTCTTGATTCCATGATATAGCGTATACTGTACATCCTCTGATTTGCATATCCTGGACATGTACCTGAGCACCAGACGTAGCATTCCAGACACGAAATGTCCCGTCAGCCGAACCAGAAGCAAGTGACTCCCCATCAGGGGCCCATGCAACACAGTAGACACTTTTGGTATGCCCGACTAGGGTCCTTTTCAAAAATCCGATACTAGCATCCCATACACACACTTCTCCTTTGAATGACCCAAATGCAACTAATCTCCCATCAGGGGAAAGCATTGCGCGACAATCTCTTGCATCTATTGGGATTGTGTAAAGACGAGCACCCCATGCTGAATCTCGAGGCAACATTGACCTTACAATAGGATGATCAAAGGTTGGTATCTGGCCAAAATTGTTGTAGCGGGTGGTGAGTACACATGATGGGGCCATGGGGAATGCAGAGATATACAGGTGTTCGGGGCAATCATTGATGGGTGCATAACAGTGCAAAACTAGCCGGTATGTGTCACTGATTAACTGAACAATTTCATTTTTGTCCGCGTCCTGCATGTGAACCTAACACCAATATTTCAGGCTTTCTTATATTACTTGGATCAATCAAATACGCACCTCGCACCACGAAAGTGCTGCAAGCAAAGCCGGGACAGCAGCCTCAAGTTGGTTCATGTAACTGAGCACCTCCACCCACATTACAAGTTTCGTCCGCGTGAATTCCGTCACTGCGTCCAAGATATCCCGACCCGGGTCACCGCAATGTGATAAATGCGTAGCCCAATGGATACAAGAGTACTGCAAACTTGGTCGGATATACTTCTTGACAGAATCGTGCAGGCCGGGGATGTCTGATTTCATTATCGTCGGATCATCTAACTTGCAAATGTTCCTTTTTGGTGGGTTCCTCATATTCATCACCTCCAGACAAGTCAATGCAAGACGACGGTGATGCACAGAAGGGTCAATGTAGAACTTGGAATCGGTACAGCGTTGGATATCGACGAGGAATTGCGGGAAGCTTGCATGTAGCATTCGAATATTGACTTCATCCAGTTCTGGTTTCACGATAACTGAACCCAACCGAGCCAAAATGTCCCGGATGAATCGCATTGGAACACCAATCAAATCATTCAGCCCGGATGTCGATACCTGGTCTTGAAGTAAAGCGAGGCTACCGAGTACAATTTGAATATAATTCTTCACGTCCGGAATGTCGAGGTTATCATCACTGAGCGCATTCTGCAATACAGCAATGTATAGTCGATCGAGATTCTTCAGAGTGAATGCCGCCTCTGATGGATGATCGAATAAGATAGCCTCGAGGACGTCAACTGCATGATATGGATTGTTTTCCAAAAATTTGACGACGGTGTCGGCATAAATGAATAACCCAGCAGAAAGATTCGTAAGGCCATCGATAACATTGGGAATGCTATTGAATACCGTCTCCCAGCAGCTCAGATCCTTTAGTTTCGTGTCCAAGAACAGCTTGATGTCTCCGTCAACGATCTGTCTGAGTATTTCGTGTAGTTTGAATGGTTTCGACACCTTCCGAAGCTTTTCGGTGTTGAAAGCTGCTTCGATCTTCATTTCTGGTCTGGTAGTAACCAGTATGCGGACAGGAAATGGGATTTCTGGGAGCCGTTCCATGAACAGGAAAAGGAGTCGGACAACCTCACCCTGGGCTGCTTTGGTGCACTCATCGAGTGCATCGAAAACAAGTGTGATTGGGCGGTGTGATGCCTCGACATTCTTCAGTGGCTTGATAATCAAATTGTCGAGATCCATCTGAAGCTTTTCACCCTGTTTACCTTTGCGACTGTACTCTCGAGCAGCTTTTGCGATGTGGGGGTATAAGGTTGTGTGGTTATGTGCCAATTGGTAGGCGATTGTTGTCAATACGTATGTAGTGGTATTGAAGAGACTTGCGTCGCGGACAAAGAAAAATGAAGCACCAAGTGCGCCTGCGTTCTCCAATCTGTGTGCCATCTCGAAAGCGATTGTGGATTTACCAGTGCCGGCACCACCACTCAGAACGTATATGAAAGAGTCGTTATGACCCGTGGGTGACTGGAGAGACCACTGAGTGATCTCATCAAGTAAAGCGACTCGTGTGCCCTCCAGTGTTCCTGATTTTGTTGGGTTTGATGTAGAAGAGTAGGCAGCGTTGACGTGTGGGAGATCTTTGAGTGCCCTTTCGTCGACTACAAGCTGTGTGATGAGAAAGAAGTCTTCGTAATTAGAAAGACTTACGCTCTCGTTCTGCACGTTCCTGTTCCGCAAGCTCCCGCTCTACACGCTCTTGTTCTGCAAGCTCTCTTTCTGCATGTTCTCTTTCTGCTCGTTCCCGTGCTGCAAGCTCTCGCTCTGCACGTTCTTTTTCCCGATCTGAACGCTCCTGCTGTTGCACACGTTTTATTTGCTATCAGCTCATGAGAATGATTGTCTAACAGCAAAGGGCAATATTCAAACCTGGATATTAGTTACGATTCCATTGATCAACATTTCCACCGTCATTCCACCTTGAATCTGTGCCATATGTCAGGATGGAGTATTGAGCAGCCTATTAGGATCAAATGCATACGTAGAATTTTCTTGTTGCGTCATCAATCCCAGTCCTGATCCTCAATAACGTATCCGCATTTTTCTTGGTCAAAATAAATCCGAGAACTCCTGTCTCAAGGCTTTTTGTTTGTTCCGTCAGATCCTTCAGATCTCTGCGAATATCAAAGTATAAGTAAAGCATACGTTGCTATCATGACAACTCACTTCTCGAGAGTAGCAACTCTCTCTATAAGCTCAGGTGAATTTACCAGACGAGTTTGTGTCAAATTTATCGTCATCAGTTTCCAAAGCAGACTCTGCCCTTTTCCTTGTTCGCTCGATGATCGATGTGAGTTCTTGTATATGCTTTGCTATGTCCGCTCGTAAGCCCTTTGTTCCCTTCGGCAACCTGATCAACCAAATTATTTAATCATGCATACAGGTAGACAAATATATTATACACGTACGAGTATCATACCAATCAAGCCGGACAGTGCTGAGGCCGCACTTGACAGTCCAGGAACGGGAGCCAGGTTGAGTGGGCCTTGTGCCGCATCGAGAGTCTGCTTTGCGACGGTAAGGATGTCAGTTATGCGTTGATCTCTTTTTGATGGGGACATCGTTTGGATGGATACTGGACTGGATATGGGTGTGTTATCTGTGTGTTATTTGTCGCAATGAACAGATCTGATCAGACGTACGGTATTGAGGAGCAAAGTTCTTGACTGTAGTCTGGATATGAGGAAGGATATGGGAGTCTGCACGAGTTCTTCTCGAGGTAGTATTACGACATTTCCCATGTTTGGTTGTATTGTAATTAAGCGCTCACGACGTTGGTTTTGTTGAGGGTTTCAGTTTGCCGACTGTGGTAAGTACTGCGGGCCAAGAGACAAGCAAGGTAAGGAAGAATGGAGTACTGGATGCATTTGAAAAACTTACAGTTACTTACTCTTTAACAAGATTACTTGTGCATGAACACGATGATGACCGTCAATTCACATGACGCTAAGTGAAATACAGTCCATGACCATGACCATGTTGTATACGATCTGTACAAAAATTATAAAAGCTTTTCGGTGCCGGACTCGAATGCAGATGTAAGCCATTCTTATCCTATTCTACTTAATGTAGTTATCATCCACGCGTCGTTACTCTGTGTGGCTTAAGACTTCATCTTGTTGCTCAGGAAAATATCATTCTCGACGGTGCTTATAGGGATGCCAGGTAATTTGAATAGTTTAGACATTTTTCGGAGATCAACAAAATCTGAAATTTGAATATACATCTCAAGACGCGTTGTATCGAGAATGGGTAGTAGGAATAGGAATTTCCAAGAACCGATGCATAAAGATGTTCAATTACTCCAATGCACAATATCTACTTGTGCCGATTCAGTACATCATCTAAAGCATCGATGATGAATCGATGAATATTGAATCGATGATGAATCGATGAATATTGAATCGATGATGAATCGATGAATATTGAATCGATGATTGTTGGCCAGGGGTGTCATGAGATCATCAAAATTCGAATGTCTACGCGATTGACTTTCCTATTCCCACACCGCCGTTCTCGTCTGATTCCTCAGTCCACTGTGCAAGTTCGTGGAGGTAATGCAGCCTTGTACCCTGGAGCACACCCAATCTTGTTGGATTCGATCATGATGAGTATCAGGAATCAATGTAAGAGAAAAGATTTAGCAGTTTATCATGCACTAACCAAAGAAGTTGAAAGAAAATCAATTCAAGGTTATCAGGAATGACTTTCCGTTTTGAGCTTTTTTGTAGCCCGCGGTCGTGTCAGAAACGAACATTCTCCTGACATCTGTATGTTCCAACCTCTTCACCACACCATCAAAAAGCATAGGCTCTATCTCAAAATTTCTTGTTGCTTCTTCAACACCGGCTTTTCAATTTTTATCTGCATTGTTATTGCCGCAGAAATACCCGACGAAGAATGACCCCCCCAGAGTTTGGCTGCTTCGACTTATAATTTTTTCTAAATTTCTATAATAAGATTTCAGGTGAGACTTAATAATTTTAGAAAGTTTTACAACGGACTGGGTGTACGTATGAGCACCCCCTCTTCTAACTTATGCATCGGCCCTTTACGTGAACAACAGTTTGTTCTCCGTTACTGATTATACTGCCAGCCTATTTCAATCTCTTTTTTTCACAATTGCGAGCCTGTATCTGATTCGCGAAGTCCTTTCGTAAGGACTTCGCAAATCAGAGACAGCAAGAATGTACTGTTTTCTCAAATCATTTAAGTAACTCATAATCTTTGAACAATAGGCGGGACTCCAACCCCTTTGGCTCGATTATCTCTTTGCCATGTCAGGATTATTGTCCATACCCTACCCCTGGCTCTTTGACCTCTATTGGCACTTGCAGATTGAAGGTCAGAACTGAGAAGAGGACTGACCAATGCCCTTTTGATGGACTACGTTGTTCATGGTGCCTCCCTTTCGTTTTTGATACCAAATTATGATGTTTACATGAATAAATAAATATTACCCTACACATGTATTATCCTATCTGGCGAGGTCTGGTGGTGAACTGATATGGATTTTTCTGACAGCATGAAGAATAATTTTTGCGGGGTATCATGAACTAAAATACTAGTACTTGTACATATTGAAAGGCTCTAGGAGAAAGCGGTACAATGGACACAGACAACCAGGCAAAACCAATCATGTTACATAGCAGTTTTCACACTATTTAAGCGGACAACCAAGGGAAGTAGAGCAACGTTTTCGCTCGAAGCGTAGAACTGTACACAGTCCAGATGAACTTGGAACCTAACGTGGAACTAAAATTAGTGCAAATCCATAAAACTGAATCAGAAAGCAAACCATACCAGTGATTGAAATTGGTTTCAAATTTACTAAGAAAATCCCACCGTTTCGCCATAGCTTGGTCGCCTTCTTCCGTTTCTACTGCAGCGATAGCTTGATTCGCAGATTTTGTGAACGATGATGTATACAAAGCAAACGTCGAGCAAGTTTGAATTAACCTAGAATACGCCTTATAAAAATCATCAAAATCAATGCCACTCAGGGAAAGAAATGGATGGACTTACCGTAATAAGCTTTGAACTCGTCAACATACATTCCTTCAAACATGTGTCTAGAAAATCTAAGTGTGCCCTTAACAATGCATCCACGGTTGTCACCTTTCCAAGTCTAGCTTCTAATGAACGCCAATTCGGTTCTAACACTTCAAACGTCGCAAAAGCCAGTATTTGTTGGATAAATGCGAGCATACGAGCCCTCAAGAGGCACACGCGTAGACGCCACTTTGCAAAATCAGGATGATTAGGTACGGGACATCTCCAAGGGTTGGTGGTGTGCTCGATCCACATGTTACCAAGTGCTTGCTCGACATGTTTCAGATGGAAAAGGAAACGGAAGAGGAGTTGGTAGCGTAGAATTGTTTTGCGGGAGATTACCAATGATAATGGGAATTTCACGTTATAGTCAAGTGCAAGGACATCGATCGCTATCACAAAATCTTATGCGCGTGTAAATATAACAGATACAGTAAGACACATACCATGCACAGTCTTTTTCTCTTCCTTATCCTTCTTTGGCTCTTCCTCACCGCTAAGGTTTACTACCTTTAATAGAAAGTCATACAGGCCCCCTTCTGCCATTACCACCTTTACATCTTCCCGGAATTGTGCATCTTCTCCTGTCAAGGCCACATCTAACAAGCTCTGCAATCGCCCTACAGCAGCCATACGCGGACCCTTGCGCAGTTCAGAAGCAGCAAGGTCAAGAAAATGAGTGAGGAAGGCCGAGTTTGAAAGGAAGAAGTACCGCTTTAGTGAGCTGAGGCGGGGCATAAGCTGTTGGTCCTTGAGCAAGAGCTGAAGAAGTGTTTCGTTTGCGAAGGAATAAGCATCTTCCAAAAATTTATAGAATCTTTTATGAGTAGCGTCAATATCGTCGAACGAATGGTTTGGTGAAATACACGGACCTTTCATCAGCCATGGAGAGGTCTTCATCCTCTGTAGTAGAAAATTGTCTATTGATATCGATACCACACTCTCGAATCACATTTAGATATTTTCCGGCGAGTAGTATCTTATGCTTCCAAGCTTCTAAAAGTGGAGGAATACATGCACCACCAGGTAAACGACCCCCAGTCGTACGTGGAGGCGGCACTCCAGCTTGATGTCGCTTCATAGATTCCAGTGTTGAACCATCTCTTAACTATATGCACTATACCATCAGGTCAGGTTTCAAAAAAAGGACCGAGAAGGCCTACCGTATACCTCCTTTCCCAATATTCGTCCGTATAGTCAACTTCCAAGATTCCGCGATTAATAAATTTACTCTCTTTCACCATCAACTCTTCATACGGATCCACAAGTCGACCAGTGGTCACCCAGACACGCAACATCGAGATATATGGCGCACCTGCCGCCTTCAATAACACTGAATACAACGCAGAAGCCGTTGGATCACCAGACATGTGTTGCATTCGCGAGTACAAGACAGTCAGGACTTCACCTCCTGTCACCGGAATCGCACTTGCCCCAGTACTCAAGTTCGGATTTGCAATCTCAGAAAGCACCGCTTTCAACTTTGCCCCACCTAAACCCAATGCTTCATTGCGCGCTTCATCCTCGGGATCCACAGGTTCTTCTTCTGATGACGACGAGATATCACCTGAGGGATCGTCGGCCTTTGCAAGGTCTACGATAAGTTGGTAGATCAGAGAAAGTGTGTGAATCGTTGGGTGAACATAAAACCAGAGTCTTTGCAATGAGAATTGTGGTGATGTGTGGAATGAATGTTCAAGTTGTGATATGAGCGTTTGATAATCCTTTCAAATGTGTTAATAGTATGCGCGTAGTTGGGGATGTCATTCATACTTTCATCATGTCGCGTATCGCGGCACAGAGTGCGTGATTTACCATACCGCAATCAAGATGGCTACGGTGCTCGATAAACGCAGTTATAGCAGTGTAGTAAGTCCCAAGAGGTAATATTCTTTCGACGAGATCGCGTAGGGATGCGTCTAAAACACCGAATGAGATACCACACGACACGAATGGATAACACCCACCTAGAGACGGGGAAACAACAAATCTGATTCCTTTGAGCGGGTCATCATCCTCTGCGGAGTACTCAGAATGAAATGTCACGTATGTCCCTTCAATCCCCTAACCACCTGGGTTGAGAAACACGATAAATGGGAAGAAACTTGACACTTCACCATGAGAACATAAAGCAAATCCTCCAACATCATTGCCTCCTGAATCTCCAATGGAACGCGATCGAGAGGCATTTGCTTTGCTTTCCCCTTTGCATTAGGCACAGTACCGCTGGAAACCACGCGTGAATTCAATGGAGCGCGTACAAACGATGTCTCGGCGATGAACGAGTCGTCCTGTTTGCCTATTATGCACTATTAGATACGAATGGTGGATTATAACAGATGGTAGATACCCCTAGCCCCATCATGCGCGTCCTGTGCATCATCACCAGAAAGTCTGCCACGTCTCACAGACGCGATCGTACCCGTTATCTAAAGATATGATGTTATGTTAGACGTTTATGAACGAAAGTTGTTGCATTAAGAATACTAGCCTTGGTGTATTCTTTCGCAGATAAACCCAGGTTCTTTTTCCTACCAACAGGGCGTGTATGTGGTGTATAAGGGTTCATGTTTTTCGCAAACTAAAAAATGCAAAGAATTTCAAAATATTTCCAGCTGGTCTGTCGCCGTCAGCGTCAATGCAAAACAATTTCAGTCACGTGAATGATTACCACACCCATACTTCGGCTTGACGGCAATTGATTCACACAAACATAAATTTAAAGAGCTCTCTTAATCCGTACCATCCGATTTGCTCGAATCAATGTCTTGGAGCCGTTCAACTTTGACTCTGAAAGACTCAGAACCTTTTCTAGTCGGCCTTGTAATTTGATTGCATAACCGAAAATCGACTAGAAAAATAAAAATACTAGTGCCAGGAATAGAGCCGGGAAGCAAGGGTATCCGATCCGGCCGCGGCACCATACTTCCCTGCCGTTCGCCTGTTCTCCGATTTTTTATTTATCAGCCTTCAAGGAAGGGCTCCATAAATTGGTTCTCGACAAGGTGTCAGCGCTTCAGCTTTACCTGGTCCCCTTATGACGACAAACTCCAGTTCACGCACACCCACGATTGCTGCAGGTTCCACCTCTCAAGATATTCCACTGCCTGACAAAGTTGATGACAAAGTGATCGACCTGAAAACTGTGGAGGTGGACGAGCAATGTACAACAGACCTGTGGATTGTGCCGATCCCAAAACGTTTGCGTTATGACCCTGCGAAACCTTTTCATTTTGGGCTAGCGCTGAACATTGCATTTGGGTTTGCAAGCACATTTAGTTAGCTTACCATTTCTGTTCCGTTCCTGAGATGATGTACTGATACAGCATTATAAGTCGTCGCGAACTTGTATTACTGCCAACCTCTACTGAGTATGCATTTCTATTATGTTCCAGTGCCTGATCAGTTAATTAACTCTAACTTTCCAACAGTTCAATTCTCGCAATCTTTTAATGTCACATATAATGAAGTATCAAAGTCAGTTCAGCCCTTGAATGTCAAAACGAACAACCACTAATCTTTTTTCGTCTAGAATTCCGACTCTTACACAGGCAGGGTGAATATGAACATTAAATGCCACTCCCACTTTTCTAATTTCTTTTTCAACCAGGTATGCCGCTGGTATCCTCCTTATCTCTCCACTAGGGGACTTAGTGCGCCGCAGACAACTGATTCTTATTATCGTCGCATTATCCACCACCTTGACAATTGGACTTGCCGTCACAAACAATCTAATAGTCTTCGAGACATTATCATTTCTTATCGGCGCATTGACGGTCACCCCACAAATCTTAGTCCCACTAGCCGCAGACCTCGCGCCTCCACATCGCCGGGCCTCAGCAATTTCCGTTGTCTTTTCGGGACTCCTCTTTGGTATCCTTATCGCGCGAGTACTTGCAGGTGTCATCGCAGAATTTACTTCTTGGAGAGTGGTATACTATTTTGCTATCGGAGTACAAGCTCTCGTTCTATTCGGAAGCTACCTCATGCTACCGGATTATCCATCCAAGAATAAAGATCTTACATATTGGGATATTCTGTGGACCATGGCCAAATTCTCTGTTACAGAGCCCATTTTAATTCAAGGGTATCTCATCAACTTAGGATCTAGCGCGTGCTTTAGTAGTTTCTGGGTTACTCTAACTTTTTTATTGGGTGCAGAGCCATATAACTATTCAACGTGTGTATCCAAAAATTTCCCATTTCACATTCATTCCTACTAACCTTTTTTCTTTGGCCAAAAAATAAAAGTTTGGTGATCGGCCTCTTTGGACTTGTTGGAATGGCAGGTGTAGCGAGCAGCCCGATTGCAGGACGTATCATTGATAAACTGGTTCCGTGGTACTCGTCCTTGTTTAGTATCTCAATGCTCCTGTGCTTCCAAGCAGTGCAGGTTGGTGCGGGCGGTATCAATGTTGCAGCCGTTATCATCGCTACATTTGGTCTGGATGTCTTCCGTCAAATGCTGCAAGTCTCAATTTCTACTACTATCTTCAGGTTGGACTACATTTTCCTGAAGTTGGTTCTTGACAGCTAAATTACAAATCAGTATTTCCACAGCAGCTCGTGCACGCCTCAACGCAGTTTCAATTCTTTCGGTAAATCCTTCATCCTTATCCTGCACGACAAATTGTCTAACATCTCGATCAGATATTCATCGGACAGGTTATGGGAACTGCAGTTGGTACACAGGTTTTTGTGAAATACGGATGGAGAGCGTGTGCCGCCTTATCAATGGGATTTTACGGATTTCAACTTTTTGTGCTCCTCTTGAGAGGACCGCACTGCAGACGATATACCTGGTTTGGCTACGAAGGTGGATTCGAAGCGCGCAGAAATATAGTCGAGAGACGAGAAATGGAATCAGAGCCTAAAAGCAACCCCTCAGAGAAAACAGATGCCGGCACTGTAGACGAAAAGGGTGTCAATACCCCCTCCCAGCATCAAACACAAAGTTCTGACGAAAAAGTTTGATTTCGGATTTGAGTTTCGTATTTCCTTCTATTCCATTACATGGGTGATAGATTCTTGACATGAGCTATGTAGATGATACCTGTATATCTTCAAATTGTATCCCCTAAAACATTTATATGAGAAGTCAGTACAGAAGGCACTTCCTGTGATATATAAAGAATCATAACTCTAGCATTTCAGGAAACTCGTAATTCGACGACAGTCGTATGAATTTACCGAAATTGTGTGACGACAGATCCTTTGAAACCGAGGGGTTAGCGGAACAGGAATCCCTGAGCCAATGTAAAGAGAGGGTCCCCCAAGGCTGGAATTCTTTTTTGACTTACACAATGCACCATGCCACCAAACCAAAATGGGCGTATTTACTTGGACTTGTTGTCAGCTATTTTTAGAATTCGTGCGTCAACGCGTGTAGACTTAGTATCTGGCTTACTTGATGACCAACACTTGTCCTACACCACTGCGACTGGATGGTATCCAACCCACTTATCTAATAGGACTACTTAAAATCCAGAGCATTGACAGACAAATTAACGAGTGCGAAGGTCTCTGCAGCGCCAAATGCTTCACCAGCATTGTATGTGCATTTCGTCGTCAAGTCAGCACAAGCTAACGTTGTTTGGTTACATCGGATAGATTGGAAAGTCAAAATGTACCACCCGCGTACTCTCGAAG
Organism: Floccularia luteovirens; assembly: GCA_009739215.1. Lineage (NCBI taxonomy): Eukaryota > Fungi > Basidiomycota > Agaricomycetes > Agaricales > Squamanitaceae > Floccularia > Floccularia luteovirens. The sequence continues at coordinate 1,121,194 of VSJF01000009.1, forward strand.
ATACAATCAGTCTATTAGAAGATATATGACAATGCTAATAAAGCTAAAAATCATCCCAGAATATACAACTCTCGTTTCTCCTAGCTGCCAGTCAGTTTGTAAGTCTAAAATGTATTCAATTCTACAACAATAAATCTATACTAATCATAAACCACCGAATTGAACCAAATACCGCCCGACCGATTTTTGGCACAATGTTGCACGTATATCTAACGCAGGAGTGAGTAAACATTGCCAAGGAGTAAAGTCAACAAGCACTTACTTTCATGCCTAAGCAATCAAGCACACAACAAATCCGAAAAAAAAGTCTAAGTGAAACGCGAGAAGTCCATTATCACCTGCTGGCGTCGCAACACACCCTAATAGAGGGGTGCCGTGACAACCAGCAGGAGACAGGACAGAGTCCCACGTCTCCAAAGCAATCGTGCCCTGTCTCTTGTCTATGGCTGTGGAACCATTTCAAGCCCCCGTTATATGCGCTACTCGCACGCGCCACCCCTGCCACCGCACTAAGCCCAGTGACCTCCGCGAGTGAAAAGGAAAGAAAGAAAGAAGAAAAAAAGAAAAAAAAAGAAAGAAGAAAAGAAAGAAAGAAAGAAAGAAAGAAAGAAAGAAAGAAAGAAAAAAGGAAACCCCGGCGCGCGGCCCTATGGAAATTGCACCAAGCCTTCCAACCTCCGGAAAGAGGCAGTCGCCGAGGTGGTCCCCGCAGATCACAAACGCAACCGAGCCCCTGCCATTGGTCACGGAAGAGCCACAATTCCGCCCAACCCCCCCGGCGTGACTCCATGCTTTCCTCCAAGCCCATGGCTGCTTCGCCAAAGCAGGCCCGCCGCACTCAGCCCGGCGAGCAAGAATCCGCACCCTCCCCAAACACCCACCCTCCGTTGTATCTACTGAAAAAAGCTAACTACTGCCGGGCCCGGACTTGATAGGAGTGCCGTTGACGTCGACCAGAGTGTTGCCAAGATCAGAGCCAGATATCCCGAGAGCCAAAGGACTAGAGGTGAGGTGGAGAAGAAGGTAGAGAAGTGAAGAATGAAGTTGGGGGTGCAGAGGGATATTTATATGGTTTCGACGCGTATTCGACGCGTCCAGCCACGTCGTATGGAATCAACAATCGGACCAGAAAGGTATGTTTTGAGCGATCGAAAAGCAGAAAAATGTCAAAACAAATGCTCGCCATTATCTGATTCGCTCGCTATTTTAAACATGTCGTAGATCACTCTTTGCGGATGTATTCTATGTCTTACTCTAGACTATTTTGGAAATGCTCTTACTACTTTGGTATATGTTTTTCTGCCGTCAGCGTGGTCAGCCACCCTCTCATCATCAGCCTCTACAAATGTATCCAAATTATAGCCGATAAAGTTAAAGTAGTTCCTCTTAAAACTCGGAACAAGATACGCAAAGACAATGTCTTGTAACAGGGACAATCCATCGTCTGGCAGTAGGGATATAGCATATCTCTATTTACCCTTGAAGTTTATGTTCATCGACGGACCTGTCATTGAATGGACATGATGGAATATGCAGAAAAAGCATATGCTAATCGCGCACTGTTCACATAGTGGTTTCGAGCCTATGTCTATTGACGGTGGTTGACCACGCTGACGGCAGAAAAACATATACCAAAGTAGTAAGAGCATTTCCAAAATAGTCTAGAGTAAGACATAGAATACATCCGCAAAGAGTGATCTACGACATGTTTAAAATAGCGAGCGAATCAGATAATGGCGAGCATTTGTTTTGACATTTTTCTGCTTTTCGATCGCTCAAAACATACCTTTCTGGTCCGATTGTTGATTCCATACGACGTGGCTGGACGCGTCGAATACGCGTCGAAACCATATAAATATCCCTCTGCACCCCCAACTTCATTCTTCACTTCTCTACCTTCTTCTCCACCTCACCTCTAGTCCTTTGGCTCTCGGGATATCTGGCTCTGATCTTGGCAACACTCTGGTCGACGTCAACGGCACTCCTATCAAGTCCGGGCCCGGCAGTAGTTAGCTTTTTTCAGTAGATACAACGGAGGGTGGGTGTTTGGGGAGGGTGCGGATTCTTGCTCGCCGGGCTGAGTGCGGCGGGCCTGCTTTGGCGAAGCAGCCATGGGCTTGGAGGAAAGCATGGAGTCACGCCGGGGGGGTTGGGCGGAATTGTGGCTCTTCCGTGACCAATGGCAGGGGCTCGGTTGCGTTTGTGATCTGCGGGGACCACCTCGGCGACTGCCTCTTTCCGGAGGTTGGAAGGCTTGGTGCAATTTCCATAGGGCCGCGCGCCGGGGTTTCCTTTTTTTTTCTTTCTTTCTTTCTTTCTTTCTTTTCTTCTTTCTTTTTTTTCTTTCTTTCTTCTTTCTTTCTTTCCTTTTCACTCGCGGAGGTCACTGGGCTTAGTGCGGTGGCAGGGGTGGCGCGTGCGAGTAGCGCATATAACGGGGGCTTGAAATGGTTCCACAGCCATAGGCAAGAGACAGGGCACGATTGCTTTGGAGACGTGGGACTCTGTCCTGTCTCCTGCTGGTTGTCACGGCACCCCTCTATTAGGGTGTGTTGCGACGCCAGCAGGTGATAATGGACTTCTCGCGTTTCACTTAGACTTTCTTTTCGGATTTGTTGTGTGCTTGATTGCCTAGGTATGAAAGTAAGTGCTTGTTGACTTTACTCCTTGGCAATGTTTACTCACTCCTGCTTTAGATGAATGCGTCATATTCCGGTCGTGTTCCTCTGTATTAGATGTAGTAGTGTAGTTTTTCGACTATTTTTCATGCGTATTGTAGTAGGATATTTGTATTTCGCATGTTATCTTCATCTCTACTGGTTTTGAGCTTGTCCAATACTTGCCTAACTAACCCTATACCACAAACGGGAACTTGGATGTATCGGTACCACAATGCTGCATAATGAGTTCCATTGGATGGCCTGCGCGGTTCCTTGCCTCTTCGAATTCGGAATGCTGCTATGAGGTTGCGAATTTAGTTCTAGATGCGTAAGTGCACAAAAGCCGGGCGGAGTTGATACTCCGGGAGAATACGAACAATTTTGGAGGTCTTCCAAAACAATCCAAGTTTCCCTGTGTTTCAACACTCCATGCATAGATGGTCACTTCCAGACCTCGAAAGTCCTAGAATTCTTCCCAACAAGACTCCAAGCAGAACATGCATAACTTCCTTCCAACGTGAAACTTGTTATCAGTAAAGCGCGAGGAAGATTTGCACGTGCGTGACGAGGTCCCAATGCAACAGGAAGGAAGGATGACACGGGAACTGGAGTACCAACACCTTCTGGTTCTAGTACTCTTCAACTGCTTACATGTTTCTCGTGGAGATTGTCGGTGTCAAAGAAAAAAAAGATTACAGCGTGCAAAAAATGCCCGGAAAGTACAAGGTTGTCGGTGTCGATATTTGCGACATTGGAGACGCGACTAGACCTCCCGTCAATGAACTTATAGTCAAACGTCTCAACGCACTACCATATCATGTCGCTAGAAATGGTTTGGATCCATTATAATCTCAGCGCCGACCCTTACTACCTCCGCATAAAATCCCTGCACTGTGGTTGAAACACTAGACTCTACACATACCACCTCTAGAAAGATGCTAAATTTTATACCGTTCCTAGTACTCTTCGACTGCTACTATAAACTTGTTGCTGGGACAAACTGTATCGGTCTATTTTATCTTGGAGGACTAACGGTTACAGCATGGTATTGTACCAGACTCCTATCTATCGCGAAACAGAGGTTCTAGCCTGTGCAACTTTAGACACCACTGATGGAAGTAACCTTATCTTCAACACAGAACCTATGTCCGAGGTTGACAAAACCAGTATTCATCAATTCCTGCAGTCAGATTTAGACCGCAACACTCAGCGAGTGGGTGTTAAATGAAGGACAAATGTTCTTGGCCAGCGAAAACCTCCCCCATCAAACGCACAAATCATGGTGCTTGCCATATATTCAATATGCAATAATGCCCTCGAGATTGTTGCTGACGTTTCTCCAACTTACCCGTTGACATTTATCGCTCTTACGACACTACAGAGTGTCTTGGAACCGTACTTTGAGAACAAAACTCAGTCTTCCTGGGTTCTGTGTACGATTTCGAGCGCTGCGATGACAATAGCGGGTATCCCGTTCACTTACGACTACTTAAGACATGGCGGAAGTTTACTCCAAATCCGAACATCACCTACCTACTCACTCAACGCGTGTCGGTTTTATGAAGCATATCTAATACAGTAGGTGGATGGCGTTACACATATATGGTTGACTGAGCTTCATTTTCAGCGAGCTGTTGTCTATTCGAACAGGTGGCCAACTAACGATATTTAAACTACTTCATCACTCTCTCTTCATCACAATCATTGAAATTACCAAATCCAAATCTTGGACGCACCTATATTGTGCGTGCTCCATAATGAATGTACGTCTATTTCTAGAACTCCTCTTATGAAACCAGAAACAAAACAAAGAAACTAAAAACACCCATGGTGATGGATATAATAGATCTCGTCCTTTCTTCGTGGCATGATGACCTTGTTCCCATGGATGCGGAATGACACACTCTTTGTTGTAACATTTTTCTTCACTAGAATTCTCTTTACATTTATTTTGAGTGTTTCCTTTGCTCTTCACGAAAATCGTTCTCGTGTTGTGGGTGATTCATATATAGCTTCCGGATTGTGTGTTATCCTGCTTCTGTGGTATTCCTATTGGTTCTATACATGTGTCAAAGGGATGGTGAAGAGGAGCCATAGGGACGGGAGGCCAGAAGCAAAGCAGAAATTTTCATAAGGACATGCAATGGAAGAATTGCTATCAACATACTTACTGAATGTAAATTGTATAAATATCGTAGCCTCTCAAGTTTCAAATCCTGGATTTCGTTAAGATTCTCATAGAAAACATTTATTTCCGATCCAGCCAGCCAGATAGCAGTGAATTGGAGTGGCAAGAATGATTGTGTATCAGTAGTTGTGTCATCTATTTTCGGGATAGAAGAAATGCCTTGCACTGACATCGTTTAACTTAACTTAGCCGCAGTCCATTGTCCTTCGGCCGACTACACTGGTGAAAAGCTGTCCAGTTTGGAGGGTCATCCACGAACGCCGAAGGCTTGCACTTCTATTTTTCATCTCGCTTCAAGTAACACCAGGAAGCGCATTTCCAGCCGATAAAATTGGTGAAAGAAGTAGATAGACCGAGAAGGGCACTTTTCCTCGCTGATATGGAGGGGAAAGGTATGGTTCTGATATATGTACTTTTTGGATACGGACACAAACCCTTCTAAACTGTCAAAATACTATCCTGCGAGCGTCGGGTTTTGATTCATTCCCATGGTCTTGTAAGTTTGTTGATGAAACAATCACCATTGATCTCCTGGGCATTTTCTCGAGTCCATTGATCATTAGAAAATTTTACTTGCTCCATGTGAGACGTTTCCTGATGAATATGAAGGGTGAGTTGCGAAAAGACCTGGTCAGGATGACTCTGAGTAGGGTCTGGAATTGATTTATTTGAGTCTGAAGGCCAACCAGGTTCTCATGTAAATAAGCATGCTCTCGAAAGACAGGGTCCAGGAAGGATCATGCGGTCGAAGACCGGCCAGTGTTCCGGATTTGGACAACTTTGCAATTTTTAATCTCAAGGTTTGAGGCATGCCTTGATGTGCCTCACCTCGACCATGCTGCATGGGCAAGTTATCAACATGCGAGGATGAGTCTTGAATATTGAATCTTATACGTGCTGCTGATAGGTTTTTTGCTTTTTACTCTTCCAAAGTTCTATTAGGCTGATCGATCACCTTCCGTAGGTTCAGAGGATTCAGCTGATATTTGACCCCAACTGGATTCGAGCTTCAAGCTTCACTTATCTCCATTTCGTGCTCTTTCTTTTTCCGAGTGCGACTTTCTTGTATTTGTGGCTTTCGGTGTGCTGCACGCAAACACGCTGTCATTACTCCAGGTTGACATATAATATTTCGACAACTCCAAACTCTAAGCGCTTTCTCCAATGTCGACCCTTAAGCCTTATGTTGACAACACCTCTGACGCTTTGGGTGGCTCTTATGTGACACCAACAATAGATGCTGAAATCCTCGTTTATCATTTGGATCTCCTCATTGCAGCCATGATCGCTTTCTTGATTGTCATCAACATTCCAAGAGGAATTGCACTTTTCGGGACATCGACTGAATGGTGTAATGGCTGGGTTTTCCGTTATTCTGAGTACCGCCGCTCCCACCCAATCGTGCAAGCGTTGCATGAACCATACCCTCCACCGCCCAAAGATGGTAGCACGGACGACTCGCACACTCTTTATTCTCATTCTCCTAAGGCTAGACGGGTTAATGAAAAGGGAGCACCTATCGAAATTGTATACCCGCCCCATATTGCTGCATGTCCTCGGTTACTGCGTCGCGTTCTTGGACCGCTCCGAAGTAGGATAACACCTACATTGTCGATGGGCCAGGCTATCATCCTTGCCATCTATTTCTACATTCTTGTTTATGGTGCATTTTATAAGTCAAGCCCGTTTACGGATCCCACCAGAACCGGTTGGTTAGCGGTGTCACAGCTCCCTGTGATCTATGTCTTCGCGTCCAAGAATAATGCACTGGGTGCCCTAATTGGCATCGGCTACGAAAGAGTGAAGTGAATTGTATCCTTACGCGAATGTATCATCTGACATTTATTGTTCAGCTCAATTTTCTCCATCGATTTGGAGCAAGGTTGATTGTTCTTTCAGCAAACCTTCACAGTATTTTCTATTGTAAGCAACATCAGCATTATTATAGTCTCACTCTTCTAAATTCACCATATAGTCTATAAATGGTCTATCGAAGGAAATTTCATGTTTTATATCAAGATGCCCGCAAACTTGTGGGGTCTTGTAGCCCTCATTTGCTTTGATGTTCTTTTCTTCTTCTCACTAGCTTTCTGGCGGCAGAGAGCATACAATTTGTTTTTGTCCTCACATATCATTTGCCTTACTCTTGTTCTTCCAGCGGTAAGTTCAAATACTACTCATACGAAATCAGCTAAGATTTCCTAGACTTATCTTCACCGACCCGACACACTCCTCTACATTCTCACTGCCGTTGGCTTTCTTGGCCTCGATTATCTTCTACGCCTTTTGAAAACGCGCATTACCACAGCCATTGTTCTAGCAGTACCTGAGCTTGACGCGACACGGGTCGAAGTGCCTAATATAAACGCAGGATGGCGTGCCGGCCAACACGTTCGTTTACGAATTCTTTCTTCTGGGATGGGCTGGTGGGGATGGTCGGAGATACACCCTTTTACTATCGCGAGTCTTAGCAGAGGTCCGGAGGGCTTGGTGCTGATTTGTAAAAAGGCTGGTGGGTGGACGCAGAAGTTGTATGAGATTGCGAAAACTAGTGGATACACCGGAGAGCAGAGAGGAAGAGAGATCAAAGTTATGATCGAAGGTCCTTATGGTCAGCCTTGTGGTTGTGATAAATAGTGGTGCTACTTTTGCTGACTTTGCCTACAGGTGGACCCGGACATACTGTGTTTGCCAGCTTCTCCGCTGCAGTGTTTGTTGTTGGAGGAAGTGGCATAACTTTTGCTCTTTCTGCTATTCAAGATCTGATCCACAAAGATATCAAAGGTCAGAGTCGAGTTAAAGTCATCGAATTAGTGTGGATGGTTCAAGACCCAGGTTTGTGTTTGCCTCTATACATCAATTTGGGAGAGCCTTATAACTCTTATATAGCTGCCCTCGTTCCCCTCGTTCCCTTGTTCAACTCTTTCATTCAAAAATCTGTCTTTACACCTGTCCGCATTTCGGTTTTCTACACGCGGGCGCCAATCGGGAAGTTCCCCTTCCCCGATGACTTTTATCATCCTGGCCTTTCACTTGCTCCAGGACGACCACGCATTGGAAAAATCCTGGATTCCGCTATTTGCCGTGCAGTGAGCTTGGGTTCAGGAGTGAAAGATTCTGTGGGGATCACTGGTTTGATCATAGGGGTCTGTGGCCCTGTGGGCATTGGTGAAGACGTGGTGAAAGCCGTAGGGGCTGTTGAGTCCCTCAGGAGGGATCAAGTCGGTGGAATTGAGATTCACGAAGAGTAGGTGTATTTGTTTGTACATTTCGTTGTGGAACTAACTTTTTTATTTACAGGGTTTTCGGCTGGTAGCAGGCCTGCCGGCTGATGTATGACTTATAGATATTTTGTTATGATCACCCATGGGGAATACTTCTTTTTCTGTTCTTGGTACTGTATAATATGTATTCCTCTTATGTATTTGCCTTAACAAGGCAGCATAGATCTTTTTCCAATTTTTTTTTGCCATATTGTGGGTTGTCTAATCAGACATACCTTTTTATATCAAATAGGATGCAGTCATCCAGAATCCACGAGTTATGTTCATGAAGGATACTAAGTATCTCGAATCTGGTGTTGATGCATTGATGTATCAAAAGGCTGTGCAACACTTTCTGTCAATGCTCTGCATAAACAACCTGGGAATATCTTACCACATAATGACAATAGCTGAGCGCTGTCATTTCGCGCTTGTCTCTCTTATCTAGCCAACAACAGTAGTTCGTGCATAACTAAGGTTGATTCTGGCTTCATTTGGCAAGAGACAAGTTAACGTTAACCCCACACTGGTCGACAATTCTTCACACGATATTTCCCCATATGCATATCAACTGCTCAACACCGCCCATGCATAAACCAATCTTTTCACGCCAAAAAAAAGTCAAGGCACTCACAAATCGATGTAAGTATTGCGTGGATCAAGCCCAAGGTCTGAATACCTCAAGGCTTGAACCGGGTTAGACTGCCAATGAAAATTGAAACCACACACAAGTCCTGTATAAAATAATCCATTTTTAGTGCATCATAACGTTGGTCCTGGGGTGGACCATGTGCATACACCCAGTATCCCCGGCTACAATGGCATCCATTGCATCACATTGAGAACACGCACATGAAATGTCAGATCTCTTATCAAGGCTTCTTTTTTGTTCACTCCACACATAGGTTTTAACCTACTACCATCTCTCCGAGTAACTTTGTTGACCATGACCATATCAAAGACAGACACACTCTCCACTGTCACAGCGACTGATGAGGACGATAGGGAGCTCGTCGCTTTGGGCTACAAGCCTTCGTTTAAGAGGGAGTTCACGAATTTAGCTACTGTGCGTCTATGTTCTGTCTTGTGGTTTTTTTCTGTCAATTCACCCACTAATTGTCATGCTGCCTTTAGATTAGTTTTGCATTCAGTATTATGGTGACGGCTACATCAATCAAGTCAGAAGAACTATGTTGAAACTTTGTGCATACAGGGACTTTGTTCAAGTATCGCGACGACTTTCAATACACCACTACTTCTGGGAGGACCTTCAACGGTAGATGTGTCTTCATTCTGTCCCATTCTCATGTTCTTACCTACTGCAGGTCGTCTGGTGTTGGATTCTGGGTGCTACTATGTGCTTTACGCTGGGTTCTAGTATCGCTGAAATCGTTAGTGCATATCCGACTTGCGGAGGATTGTAAGTTCCATGTCACGCGATCAACTACGGAGAACTTCGATCATGAGATTCACGTCATAGATACACCGCTTCTGCTCAGTTGACGCCTAAGAAGCATCGCGCTAGGGTGCTTATTAATGACTCCAGTTCTATTCTTGTACTCAACTTATATCTTTCCTCACTTGTACAGGTTGGATGGCTCGTTGGATGGCTTAACATTCTAGGTTGGAGGGATTTCTTGTATATCACGCAAATGCGTCACTCATTTTACGACAACAGGCCAGATTGCTGGTATTTCGTCAACGGAATTTGGACTTGCCAACATGATACTGGCTGCCGTTACTATCGGAGTGTGTGGTTTTACTGCTGTTTACATTTATCTTTACTCAATCATTCTTTAAGAAACCAGACTTTGTTATAACTCAAGTTAGTCGTGTGGAGTTCCTAATGAATTATCTTGATTTACATCATCAAAACTTCAGGGAAAAATTGTCGGACTATTCACTGGTCTTGTGGTTTTCCACGGAATACTTGTGATTTTAATATTTTCAATCCGTTGTCCGATACTCATATTTACCCTTACTTTCAGAATTCACTAGCAACTAGGTATCTAGCAGGACTAACCAAAGCATTTGTCTTTGTCAACCTTGGAACAACAGCCCGTACGTTATATGAAAGCCTCTGGTCACAATCTCTACATGTTGAACTTTTCTCTCTAGTTATAATCATTGTCCTTCTTGCGACTACACCGCGCTCTGAGATGCACGCTGCCCAGTATGTTTTCGGTTCCCAAGGTATTGTCAACCAGACTGGTGGTTGGAATACTGGGATTGCTTTTCTGTTTGGTTTATTGAGTGTGCAGTGGACTGTAAGTTTTTACAATTTTATACGTAATCGATTTTTGCTGAAGATAATTACAGATGACGGTACACATCTTTTACAATCCGTATATTAATTTCTAATGAACTGATCATTGTGATAGGATTATGATGCAACTGCGCATATATCGTGTGTTAAGAGAATTTTCAATGATATACGATTTGTGCTAACGTGTTTCAAAGTGAAGAAGTGCGACGTGCAGCTTATGCTGGTATGATTCACTTTTGTTTCTCAAATCCCAGTTGACAAACGTTGCTTACTCCCAGCACCATCTGCTATCTTTATTGCCGGTAAGCCCAATTAAATTTCTATGGTTTAGGCGTAACCCTAATACCTTTGTCAGTCATTGGAACCGGTATTATTGGCTGGTTGTTCAACATTGTCCTCATTCTCTGTTCAGGCCCTCTGTACGTACCTGTTTCCTTTTTTGCTTGACAAGGTAATAACTACTGTATGGTAGTTCCGATCTCCCTGGTCCTTCTGGCTCAGCAGTTCTTCAGGTGCATATTTTGGCTTCCCCTATAGTCGCAAATACTGATATTTCGAAGATAATGTTCCTCCGGATGGGTAAAGCTGGGTCTCTAATCCTCTGGGTTGGTTCATTTCTCCTGCTGAAACCGCCCAACTAATCTTCTCTCAGGTGTTCGTATGCTTTACTGCATTCTTTGTGGTGCAAACCGCTCTTCATGCAGCATCACGTACGGTCTACGCTTTCAGCCGTGATCACGGTACGACAAACTTTCTTGGATCTTCCTATTCTGCAGTCATATAAAGCTTATTTTGAGGTTTACCTGACCGAGGATACTTTGGAAAGAACTCATCAATAACTCTAACACCCCTGCGAGCAATCTGGTTTACGACCATTATTAGCATTCTTCCTGGCTTACTGGACCTTGCTAGCCCGGTTGCTGCTAACGCTATCTTCTCTTTGACTGCAATGGCTCTGGATCTGAGTTATATTATCCCAATCTTCTGTCGACGCGTTTTCCATAATCACCCAGAAGTTATGTTCAAACCAGGACCATTTTACTTAGGAAATGGATGGAAAGGATGGCTTTGCAACGTTGTGTGTATCTCCTGGACTCTTTTCATTTGTGTCATCTTCTCTTTACCAACCATTCGGCCTGTGACTTCCCTCAATATGAACTATGCATCGGTAAGTAGTGTGCCCATCCCGAATTTTTTTTCCTTATTAGCACCACTCACCGGGTCCTATGACAGGTGATTACGGTTGGCGTCATGGTGCTTGCATTGTACGTTTTAGTTTGTTTCCACATCGGTGTTACTAAATGAGGACACCTTAGCGCCTGGTACATCCTTGGAGCACATCGGCATTACGTCGGCCCTCAATCCAATCTTGAAGATTCCTCCGTAGAGCAAGTTTATCAAGATGATGATGTCAATCATAGCGGGAGCCTTGAAAAGGCTTGATGGGAATATTGCAATTCGGGACGTAGAAAAGTATAACGATTGTATATCTTCAAGTATTGACGTCATTTGAGGAATTAATTTTCTATCCATCCTGATTCTGTTTGGGGGTACTGTAGGTAACCGAGGGTAAATAACAAAAGCTCCTGTATTCAAGGATCCTATTGCATTATTCACCTTTTTCCCTGTCCAAACCTGTGCATGACAGAATTAAATTTCAATGCATCTAGAAACAGATCAGTGGTAGAGGAGAACGGATCATCATCGCAACCATATAACAAAAACAAGCATGTTATCACTTCCCCGTTCTTGTTATTGTCAACCCGAGGTAAAACGGGCTTTATCAGGTAACTTGAATGCGATGAGAGCGGGATATGGTGGGAGGCTAACCTTTTTGTACTCGTTGGAATGACCACAGGTTATGCTAATAGTAACTGGTGATTTCGCACAAATCACCGAAGCACTCCAAACGATCGAAAACGCCACCATGGGATGCATATGATATTCGGCTATCGATGGGTGGTATCTTTATCTTCTACATCAATCGAACACGAAATTCAACAAACCCTGGTTATGTTCCCCTTCCCCAATCATGATCCGACGAGGGGGGCCCTACATATATCACTTCTGTTTCTTTCCAAGAGAAGATGATTGTTCAGGATAATTGCATCCATAACTTGACAAGGTGGAAAAGAACCATCGGGGAGAAGGATAACCTATTAAACTCGGATGATAAGCGATGATCACAAACTTGATCAATAGGTACCCATAGACTGGTAATAAGAAGCAGAAACAAAGTTTTGCTTGATTCGAATTTCCAAGTTGCACATGCAATCGATACCGAAAGGGAAGAGCCTCATCCACACGACTTTTACCACTGAAGCCTAGACAGAATCTATGATGTCATTATACAATACCCGGCTAGTAACAACCCCGGGGGCCAGGAGCCCAACATGTTCCTGGTGTACTGGCGCCGTGATCGGAAGGTGCGCATATACATGAATATATATTGGTTTTCTAAAGTACCGTTTGACATTTTACATGTACAAGCAAGCAACGCAAGGTTCCCCTTTACCCTCCTCCCCCTTATTCACCGGTACCTTTCCCCTTCATTTCCCAGAAAAACCGGATCATAACGTACGCGAATGTCCAAAGTGCCTTTTTTTATTGATTGACGTCTTAAGCGGAAGTGGAAGTTTATGAGAGTTGTATATGATAACAAAGGAATTCTGCTTTCTACGATCCTGATTCGGAAGCATTTGTTGTTTGGAGGACTTTTTACCGGAACTATTTGTGCTTTTTTTGTTCTTTTGATAGTCTATTTCACCCGTTTCTTATTGTATACCATTATCTATTAAGTAATAATAACGATAATAGATAGTGTGACGGACATGTTTGCGTAAACTTGGCGTTCGAAGGCAATGCTAGGCGCGTTTCTCCATCTGTCGATTCTCAGGCAAAGTAGCTGGTGAGGGTTGTGTGTTATGTTACTGATGGGTTTAAAGAAAAAGTTGTTTTCCTATTGGATGGATCAAGGGATAAACGAATCCTCTTCTCACAATTCGGCTTTTGGAAGGGCCACCTACTAAATGATGAAGCATGTTTCATCTCTTTGTATTGAGTTCAATTCAATAGCCCAACAAAGGTGGGGGAGACAGTGCTTCAACTTCAGCCACGATCGCCCCGTCATCATACCTTGGATACAAGTAGTTATAGCCCGTGAGCTATGGATCATTGTGAATGGGCATAAGTTAGGACATTCCGTCAAACGCGAGGCGCTGGCGTGGGATTTTTCGAGGCTACCGCCGCAACGTTACCGAAACTATCCCGCAAGATTTACAACTCGCGCATGCTTTCCGCATGTCCGGGCTATTACACCGCCATTTGCACTTTTGTGGTCTTGTTTCTTGTTTCTTTTTTGTGCTGTGTGGAATGTTGATGGCCAGTGCTGGCCGGGGACTAACTTGCAGTGAATTGGTCGGACCAATGCCATCAGAATCAAAATTTGTGGAACACCATGTAGGTCACATCAATGAAATGGAAATTGAAATGAAGATAATGCGATGACGTCCTCCCATGTGTACTCAAGCAGTAACAATGATAAATAGTAATGAGAATAATAGTACATAAAACTTTTCTGGGGCACCGGTGTCGTGAAGTGGGTGTGTGTCAATATCAACCACGTTTTTTGATATTATTGCGCAGGCATATACGCCACGAGGCGTCCAATCCAACTTGACCACATGCCCCCCCTAATTCGTGAGCCGTGCGCGTGGGGGACGAATCATTGTCGGGCCACAAATTGTCCCGGGTCCAGGTATGTCCCTATACTTCAATAATGATTTCGGCACACAAAGGAAAGGAGCGGTTGATGGCTCTCCATACCTACTTGAAACGACCTGAACAATACAATAATGCAATGGACAACAATTGTAAAATAATAGCCATTGCAATGACAAAAAGCAAAACAAAACGAAAGAAAAAGCACAGTTAAAATTAAAAGGACAGAGATCCACAAAATGACAGGTACGTTGATCAATTGCCAGACGCACCTATAATCTCTCAGCGCATTGGTGGCCCTTTCAGTCTAGAAAAAAAAGCTCCGGTTCATTCATATACATACAGTACGTACACCACCAGTACAGCGCGAGAATATGGGATTATGGAAGTTGTTTTTAACCGAAAAGAAACTCGCAAGTGGAGATTTGCAACTGCGGGCCGTGAGAGGAGAAAGGGAGGAACAGATAACCAAAATAAGCTCAACGTCAAATCAAACACTAAAGGCGTTCCTGATCCTTAGTCCTTTTCTCACTACGTATTGGTACATACACCATGTTACGCTCCTTCCAAACTGCAATCTCGGACCGTTTGGGAATGTCGGAAAGGTTGGTCAGGTATCGTTGTCTTTGCCTTCTTTCTTTCTTTGCTTTACAAGCTTCTTCACTCATGACAACAAACAGCTTCCAAGTTGAATGGATGAATGCACAGGAGAACCAAATCGCCGGAAGAAGCACGATGATGCTCATGGAAGATATAAAATCCCCACGATGACCTCGCTTGTTTTGTGATGGTAGTTCGTAGCAGACGCCCATACTTTTATCCCTTTGTATTCTTGTGTTCTCGTTAGTTCACAGCTACTACCCAGCGCCAACGGATGATCGGATGACCTATTTATTTTTAGATACGTATCAATTTCAAATTAGTTGGCAAGTGCTGTTCACTCCAGACCACACAGGCTTGTCAAAGTGTGAATACTCGTGGTAATCTGTTCAATTCATTCTTGTATCGCACTGGTAAATTTATGGTATGTCTAATTCAGAAAATAGATTTACTTAGTTATCAAATTTGGTCGTTGATTCATACCATGGAGTAAGCGCAGCAATTGATACACAGTGGAAACCAAAGTAATGAAATGAATAGAAATTTAATGAGCATAGCCAATCAATCGATGGTAATTAAAGGGTACACGCGCATTTAGTGGAAGCGAAGCTGAGAAAGCAGATAATGTTTGGGGGTGGATAATGGAGAAAACAGGAAAGAAACCATTGACAAGCCCGTTCATCTCATTTTTCTGCTGTGTATATGAACAGGATGCTTGGCTTGGCCGGAAATAATGAGTGCCATCTTTTTATCGGCCTATCCTATCCTAAACTATACCCAGCAAATAACAATGGATATTGGAGAAGCGAAGAAGCCCTCGGCACAGGAAACGACGAGGAGGAGGATGAGAGGGCTAGACTACCCCCCGGGACCGATCGATGAATATCGTCTCATTGCTTCTAGCATTTGCTTGAGGGGAAAGGTGCAAAGGGAAATCTAATTAGTCTTTTCAAAAAAAAAGAATTTTCAACTCTTTGCACTATGGGACTTGGCATACACTTGGCAAAGGGCGGGTTCTTATTGATGAAGTTAGAGGATCTATTCGTCGTTTGCTATACCACTTCGGGTCGAGATACCGGGAGGTTCAAGGAGTCTGTTGGATGGAGCAAATTCGAGTGCGCGCCGGGTGAAGATGCTAAAGCTATCCGGATTCCGGGAGGCCCCCAACGTTCTATCACTGCCAAGCCAACTCTGTAATAGTATCTTTATTAACTTATACTCAAGAAGAGATATTAATAACCCCACCGATAACCCATTCATTGTAATGAACCGTTATCACGCCAACCACTTCCGAGTATTTTTTCGAATTCTCACAAAATGTAAAGTAACCCCTAGAATATGGTTTTTGGATCAAACGGAGCAGAATAAGAAGAAATTATCTTGAGTTTACCGCGGGTGCGGTAGTGTTAGGACCCCTGATATCCCCCATATGGTCGTGTCAAAGGAAAGGTTTTGGAGATAGTCTAATGTATCTCATCCACCCTCCGGCTTTCTTGACTTGCTATTCTACAAGCCAGAATAGGTAAACGAAATAGGAATAGAGCTTGAGTCAATGAATCTTGAACTTTTTGCTTTTGGGCAAGGAATAAAATGCATTGAAAGAAAAGAACTAGTAGTAAGGTTTGGTATTATATTTTTATCGCTCTCTCTCTTCCTGCGTTTCAAAGCCTTGTGGTAGAAGAAGCGGTGTTCTAGCGACTGGATCCCTTCATATGGGTAAAATTCCTGAAAATCGATGATGTCGGGTACACGTTTTGAAGAGCGGTTTTTCGGTATGAACAACAAACCCGGAACTGACAATTTTGGGACCCGACCATTTTGGGGGATTATCCAGGGGTCCTGGTAGTGTGCGTGCTGCGTGTTTCTATTTCTGTAACATGCAGTATGTAACAGAAATTTCTCTCCTACCAATGATTGGTGCGTGTCAAAAGAAGAGGATGTCGCATGTCACTTTGAATGGAATGGATATCCAGGCATATCCTCGGGTTTGAGGTGATTGTTTTTAGAGAGGGATGGAATGGGACTAATGTGTACATGACGTGGGTTGTACGGATTTTATGGATGCATGCAATCAAAAATCACGAAACAAAGTCGTTTTATTCGCCAACAATGTGGGGCAGATGTCTCCTCTCCTCCCCTACCTCCCTTCTTGCTGTGTCCCCTCCACCCCCAGAAGTGAAATGAGGGGGGGGGGGGGTTTAGATAACATCAACGTCAATGATGCCCAGCAAAAATAAGAATAAGAAGATGATGACTGGCTAGAGTGAGGAGGAAGATTAGCTTCGTTCGAATCCCTTGGCATGATATCACGTGTAGAAAGAGGGGATTGTACACAACGATCCTATAGCTCGTTCCAACATTTGCCAAGGATGACAAGGGATTATTTAATTAAAAAATAAAGATAGGTTTTAAATAACCTCCACTGATATTACCGACTCCGAATAGCACTATTTCGTTGTGTTTCGAGGCGACTAAGACTTTCCGCTGCTGCTGGTGAGAACAGGACAAAGTTGGAGATAAGATCAGGCTTAATGGGTTTGACTTCACCCACCCACGGTGTACACACAAGCTAAGAGATCTTCCTCCCCCGAGGTGAGATGATCAGAGGAACGAACGCTGGGTATGTTTGGATGAGGACCAAAAGCAAAAATACCTCATAGTTCCAATCAGCCAATGTGATATTATTGATTAAATAAATAAAAAAGATGCATGGTGACAAGTGTACATATCGAGCAAGCAACGGGGCCGGTGATAGATACAAGCTATTTACTTACAAGAGAGACTCGGATAAGACAGTAGATGGAAGAAGGGGAGTCACACCACCCCGGTGAACGCCACCTGTCCCTTGTTAGTGGGCGACGATGATCGATAGTAAGGGCTATACATCTTTGCACGTGACGAGAGTGGGAATGTGGCCCAGCAGATCCTCAGTGCGGGTGATCCGACGAGAGCGAACAAATGAGTACAAACAAACAGGCAATTGGGGACAAGCTGAGCAAACCTTATAACTTGCCTTTGCTTCATCCCACAATGTTTCTCTGTTCTGTCGTCTTTCTTCTCTGACCCATGTCTCCTCGTCCCATCCTCAAGCGTTCCCCTTCAGACGCTTATCCACACCACCCCGACAACACCCACCATCATGCCGTCCATTTCCCTCCTTCTCCTTCTCTGACCCGCATCTTCTCTGCCCACTCTCCACAAGCTTATGACCGCTCTCCTATAGTTGTCTCTCCAAACTCTTGTGCTCTACCTGAACGTGGTTGCCCTGGTCGTACATATACTCTCGATGACCCTGCTTCCTCTTCATCTCAATTACCTCGTAGAGCCTGTGGTGGCCGCGAATATCACCCTCGCGCTATGGCCCGCACTTCCCACTCTCCAGATTCAAATCGACGTTTATACCAGAATCTTCCTCCTCTGATACCTGATCTCTCGTCAGAATCCGACGAGAGCGATAGCTCCTCTTCACATCACGAACTAGGTCTCTCAGGACCTTCATTCTTATCACCTCAGCCACCCAATTCTTCACGCCGTGATGTCACTGGCTATGTCCCTGTGGACATGTATGATAGTACTAGTGCCCAGCCACCGCTCTCATTCCTCCCGCACCCACCCTCAGCACCAATTAATCCTGCATACCCCTCATATTCCCAGTACCCTACACCGATGCATGAGGGTGACAATCTCAGTAAAAAGCCACGTCGCCGCCGTGGTGAACGGGAACGAAAGCACGAGAGCTCAGATGACCCTGGTCGGATACGAAACATCAAAGCTATTTCTAGCTTTTCGATCAGCGATGATGGCTGCCTCGGTGGCTTCTGAGCTCAAATCTCTGACGCACACTCAGAAAGGGAGAGTGGCATATAAAAGATTTGGGATGATGTTTTGTGAGCTCTTTGAATTGCTACTGGCCTTTCGGTGGCAGGCGTGGTTATTCCTGTGAATTTCCCTGGATAAATGGATATTGATCGTTTTCTTCTCCTTTGCTTGGAGTTCTAGTTCAATAATTCAGCATAAATAATCTGCCTTCTCCTATTTTTCGTTCCCACTCGACATCGTCTCACTTCATCCAACAAACATGTACATTACAACTCATGGACTGCTCGCTCCTTGTCATTCATTGGACATGGTCAACTTGTACACTTTCCCTGTTTTCATCTTTTCGCGCACTTCATTTCATACCCATCACAAAACTTTCTTCCCTTCTCACTTGCTTTAACTTAACTCTTGTCACGAACCTGCCATGAACTTTCTCCTTTTCTTGCATACTCGTCGAACAATCACAACAACAACAATCATATTCCCCCTATTTAAAATATTATTTCCGCCATTCATTATCATTTGTTGTTCGGTTGTTGACGATGTATGACACATACTTATTATTCCTTTCATTTGTTTTGTTAAACACGATGATTTCTTTTTATTTCATTTTCGTGAACATTTACTATCTTTATTTAATGTAATACCAACCCTTTATCCACATGCACACTAAGACTTGATTATAGACATGCAATCTGATACCTGATATCCCCAACTACCTCTTCTCAAGGAACTTGTCATGAATGCTTGCTTCTGTGCAAATGGATGATGAATGTTCAGGATATGTATGAATGAGACGAGATGAATAATGATCACCATATTTCCTTCCAACTTCCCCCTAAATCTTCACATTTTGCCGAGAACTTCCCTTTGGATTTGTATCACATTTTCCATATGCTAAAGCCAGCAAGGACCCACACCATCGAGTACGTTATTTTTAGATCGTTCCACTATATGATAGACATACTAACCCACTTGGTCGTAACAATGCTGATAAGCTTTTCCGGATGATATTCTTCTGATAGAGCAATAAAACATAACGGTAAGATTTTGATTGCTTACTGTTTATCGGGCTCAAGAGAGGGGGGGACGAGGGATGCCCCACTAGACCGAACATCTGGAAGTAAACTACGGAAAGTGTCTGATCTTTTGGTTTGAAGGATATTTCTTTTCTGCCTCTTTTTTTCCTTGTCAACAACCAGAGTAATTGTCATTCCCGAGGTTCGGGCGAGCCAAGGCGGAGGCGCATATGCCTGTCATGTCATGACATCTACACATTTCTTTTATTTCTTTTCTCTCCGTTGACCGATATGTAATGGGGAGGGAGGTTGTTGAGGTTGGCAACGAAACAATAAATGATACGAGTAAGATACCATGGAGACTCGGAGAGGAGTCGGTCATCACTATTATTGCCTTGATTATTAACTCAACTATGTAACCAGCAACAATCATGTCGGGTCTGGTCAGGGATATCATGGAAGCAAGGAAAAATCATTTCGTTGATCAAGTAAAACCTCTGGGATCATGACAAGTAAATTGTGAATGTGAATGACACCCAGGGAAAATGCAGGATTGTAAGTATATGCGTGCTTCTTCTAATTCAGTCGTTTTTTCCTATCACTTTGAGAAAATTTGTTACTGTTGCTAGCGATCCTGTCCATTTAACCAGAGTTATTTTAGATTCAATTGAGAGGAGGGGGGAGGGGGGGCGTTGATGAACCTGGTGAAAACTCCTAGCGCAATCTTTGCTCCAAACGCCGTCGCGTATTAGCAGAAACAGAATACACAGTGGATATTTTCTAGGGAGATAAAAACGTGTTAGAAGTATGTATGGAGAGGTCAGAACATGATGTCAGCCATTTCACACAGCTTGGGATGATGCAACCAGCCAGTTCCGCCATGTGTTGGTTGGTGGAGTCCTCCATTCTATTTAATTTACGCGCTGTCCCGTGGCGAAGTTCTTGGAAAACACCGCCATGGAGAGGGAAACAAGGTCGACGCGTGTAGCCTGCAAATAGGAAAGAAATAAAAACTTCTAACCCTTTTGCTGTAAAAATGAGTAAACCACGAATAAACATCATGGTAACTTGCGTGTCAATTCCGTGGTGGTTTTCTCTTCTTAATAAGTTATAGTAGCATGTGTTATTTGTTTCATACTTTTTGGTTAGTTCATATATTAAATCAGTCCTCTCTTGGAGCGCAAGAGGCGATGCTGCTGATTATTATAACTTAACAATGTTGGGTTGCGTGTGGTGCACCGAGTGCATGTTGCTTTTGGTAAATTTGGTGTTGATACCACTCCGTGATTAGAACATAGGTCGAGTGCAGCCCCTCCGTCCCGGTATCATTTTATGTATACCTCGGGGCACACACAGCCGCAAATATGCACAATCTAGAATACCCAATAATAAGTGTTTGATGATGCGCGATAATAGTGTGTTACAACCAACGACTTGCGGTAATAGTTCCTTATCACGCTTAGAAATTTGAATTAGTATACAATATACCCCATGTGTTTAACTTGTAAAGAGCTTCCTTTTCAATTCGAAACGCATCCGAGTTTAGCCTCATCCATCTTACACCATACACCGTAAGAAACAAGAAGCAAGAAAGAAGGGACAGGTTCCTTGTCTCCCGCGAGAACGCCGGAACTGACCTTTCAAAAGATGGTACGGCATGACAAGCTGTATCTAACAAGTAGCGCGAGGAAAACTTTAGATCTGGGGTGTAAGGCAAAGCAGTCCGTGTGTAAAGTAAAGAGTATAACATGGTTTACTTGTACATAGTATGTATGTAAGACGTAAGGCGATGTAACAGGCTAAATGATGATAAGTTATTATGACATATAGATAAGCAATGATTATAATGAACGTTGACATTGAATGTCGAACAACTGTCACCTCTAATAACAGTCGACGCCGAATCCACCCGGGAGGGGGGGATTGGTAGGGGGTTGCGTATAAATGATCTGTTTTCATGACTACACATGGGGCATAGAACAAAACGATTGAGATATATTGAAATTCTGAGATTGGGAATAACATGGAATTTGTGACAACAAGGGGCAAGGGGAGAGAAGAGAATTCCCCAGAAACGACTTGGGATCCGGGCGCCAGCGCCGCCAACTTCCGAGTATTCGATAAACATCGCTATCGTTGTCACTTGATCAGCCCAGGTTTGTTTCCAGTTTTAGGATTGATAATTATGTACATCTTGGTTTCTTCGTTAGTTGATAATCCGCAGCGATTGACCGGAGAAGTGCTAGTGCGTATTTTATATTGTTAAGTACTCGTGATAAGACGGGTGTCAATTCTGTCTATTTGGTATTTGTTTCCTCTTGTCCGGAACCTACCCTGTCACGATGCCAAAAAAAACGAGAATACTAATTGAGGATACCATGCTACACACATAAACAATATTTCTTCAATGGAAGTTGGGTCAGCACCTTATAATCCGAGTAAAGGAACAGTTTGCGGAACTCGTGCTGTTGAAAGCATATGCTCAGAAGTGTTTATCAAACGGGAGCATGGACAAGTCAAGTCTTTAGGAACCCACTGTGCATATATATGTAACACGGAAAGTAGAAATGGCGGACCGTGCGGGGATATTCAGGACACACGATCTGGACTTCGAGCCGGAAAACAAAAAATTCGAACGTTTTTGGATCCTCCCAGGGGGTTTATGCCATCTTGGAGTGCTTTTCTAGACAATATCATTAATCCAACCGATATAGCAGTTGGTCTTTATCATAACCGTTACCACGACTTTTGGACAAGGCGGATGTGGCCCGGTGACAATGTGAAGAGTGAGAAGGAATTTGGAATTTTTTATAACGAACGTTTTTCGTTTTAGAAAATGTTCTCCATTCAGGTGAGTGTCTAAAAAATGTTCACGAAACAATTTTCAAATTCCATCGCATCTTATCAATGATGCAAGATAGGAGAACTGAATAGTAGCATCACTCAGTAAAGCTTCCACTTCTAAGAAAATGTACGCGTGCGTGAAAATCTGGCTTGTTCGCAATTTGTTAGCGTATGCGTATGTATACTTCAGGAAAGGAAGAAGCAGTTCTCTTCCGGTATCTTTGGGATCGACAAAGTAATTTACGCAAGGCATAGTATGGATGGATGGGCGGCCGTACTACATTCCAATGCCTTGTCAGTGGATATTTTTGTTGCATGTTGACGGGTGAATTTGAATCCACGAGAACAGATCTGCTCCAAGATAGTTTTGAATACTGCAATTATGCGATTGCGAAGGACAGCGAGATCCGTCATATTCTCATGTGTCAATCAAAATACTACTTAAACCTCCTCGAAACGACGATGTCGTCAAAACCTCGGGGGCTTGGTGATAAATCGATAAGCGCTAGCCTATAAAAATGACTGTACCATCCCCGCACGTGTGGTATGCGTAGCAAATTTGGTAGTATGCTTTTTGAGGTCGATGGTCAGGCGACAAATTATAGTGGAGATTGTGCGCGAGTGAGCAAGCGGAATGTATGCTGCGGTATATGGCCCGGACCCTAGAATAGATTACTCCCTAGATCTTGTTATGATCACAATCCCGGGACATTGGTCTGTTCCCCACCATACCCGATCTCTTTACGCTCATCATCGCGGGAGAACTTTTGTATCAAAAAGAGATGGGAACTGCTGGTGGAACTTTGTTCTTTCTGCGGTACTAGTCACCTCAGGAAGTCTATTTTGAAGGAAAGCCGCGGCAATGAACTGGTCTAACGTTGTGTACCCGGTCTGCAAGGCTAGTAAGACTTACCGCGGTTTAAAGGTATATCCACTCCACGGAAGTTGTTATGTATTTTGGCACCAATGGGAAGGAGGGCAAGGAGCGAACTCTGACACTGTCCTTGGAGGTAGGGATCCCCCATGTGGTGGCACCTGAAGAGAAGTCCGAGGTCCCTGACTGTGATGTTAGCCTTTAATTCATGCCTTGTAGTTTCAGCATTCACCTGAAGCCTATCTCTTGAGCTTCAGGGACGTTCTCGTTGCGATACTGCTATAAGTATCACGTGTAGGGATTCGCTCTGTCTCTGGGTTTGGAATCGTCTTATTGCTTGCCCTTGCCACTTCATTGAAACGTTGAAGAAAAAGGATTATTAAGGCATCGTGCTGTGGTAAGCCCTTGATTTTTTGGTCTGCCCTTATTTGAAAGTTCCAGCCCATCATTTACAGATAAAAGGTGTTCATAAGACGAGTAACCCCTGTAACCCCTTAAAAATTTGATCAGTTTTGCTTGAAGATCCGATGAATAACTGTCACTCACGATTACCTATAGGTCATTGCCGTCTTGAAATAGGAAATCTCATCATGACGAGGAAATTTCACGACGGGGAACTTCATCTGTGGAGCCTTTGACAATGTCAACGGTCTACGAGTAGACCCCTGAGTGATATTCCAGGATTGTTCCGCGGGGCAACTACCGGATTCTTCATATTTTCTACGTGACCGGATGGATGAAGAAGCTCTATGCTGTACTTCGACGCTTGTTCTCGGTAAATCTTGTATCTCCGAGCATTCGGTAAGAGAAGTCGTTTATTCGAAGAATGATGAGATGCGTCACTACTAAATTGTTGGTCTTGATAGCATTATTTCATGGGATAGTGCAAGGTAAATGTTCCTTTAAATATGACAGCATTGCGGATGGCAGATGCGTAGAGACGTCCTGTTTGCTATGGTTGACTAATCATGAGGCGTTTCGTGGGATTTTTCGGAAGTTTCAACGGAGCTGGTTGGATAAAACGGGTTGACCCAATCGCTTCAACTATAGATGAAGTTATGAACCTTGAAGAAAACTACCTGTCGTGGTACATGTCATTTCATTTTAATCTCTCACAATAATATCTTATTTCCTATATGTAGTCTTAAGCAGTCTGTATCAGAGCCTGAGTGCTGGAACAACCACTGCATATACCCAGTGGTATCAAATATGCGAAAACTGGGATGCTGATTAGGATGATGGAAGATGTTAGAACCGAATGCTTCCTCGCACTGCAACGAACGATCTCGATTCTAGGATTAATTCAAAACGGGTCTCGGCGTTTGCCTAATCTACTTTGTTCCGTTTCAATGTGCTGATAATGCCTACTGTACAGCTTACTTTTTAGAACTAATGATAGAACTTGGTTCAGTTGATACCTCTGACTGCCTCACGGGTGGTGTATAGTTTGATGTTAGCTATGATCTGGATGAGCCGAAAATCGAGCCAAAGGTTGATACTTCACGATTCTTGAAGAAGAGAGAGCAGTCGGATACTCTTGGATGGAACGATGGTAGAGAAGATAATGAACTCCAGTGTTTAGTGGTTGGGAGCCGCTCCTCTGCCGGATGGAGAGTAAAATGCAAACCATCGAGTGGTATTGATCTTGATGCAATGAGCTGTGAGAGGCAGTTATGATCAGTTTTATAATTAATGATATGCTAACAATCAAGTTGGCAGAGCTGAAAGCTCGATTTAAAACGAAAACTGATAGACTTGCCACAAAGCCGGTTTCAACATCATTGTGAGACAGAAAAGATCAATCTCAGTTGACTAGGACTCCTTCACGACACTACCTGTCTAAGGATGGTCAGTTCAGAAGCATGTTCGAAGTACAAATGGAAAATTTCTTGAATGTTCTTTTATTGTGACAGATTTCTCACTTGATATTGGTCGTTGCCTATCCCCCCTCACACGCATGCCCAAGGTCTTTTTCCACATAATATAATGGTTGGGATGCATTCATGCCATTTTGCTTATCCCAAGGACTACCCCAGGCGAATTACTTCTCTATAGCATCATTGATGCCAGGAATAACGATGATAGGAGTGCATCCCTCGAATAGTGGCCATACCTATCAGTACGTGGCCAACTCTCCCTATTTCTGGAATAGAAGTAATACATCTGCCAACCAGATTTCTCACGAATGAGGCATCAGCCCAGATATTTTGAAAAACTGATAACTCGGCCTCCACCAGCCGCAACGCCCATAATACCAATGACCTAACAAGTAATAATCTAGAAACTTGGATCCGCTCTTTATGTAACACCTTACCTGAAGTCATTAATGAAGCCGAATTTTTAATATATTGTCAGGATGTCGGAATATACCCCGTTGGTGGCTCAGTGGGGGGTCAGATGACAGCATCAAGAGGACTACTTGTTGAGGTGATGCTTTTGTGTGCTCAATGGGGGTTAATTTATTGTTGGTGGACGGCCAGTGCTCATTTGAGATGAGATTTCAGGCTGCATGGATATGGTATCATTGAATGGGTCCAATCCTGGACCGTGGTGGACTGGTAGTATTTAAACTCCCCGAAGAATTAAAAGGGGGGGGGGGGGGGGGGTAGCCATTCACCAACGCAACGTTGTCACTAGCCATACAATGGACTCTCCCTATCTTGAGCATGACCTCTTTCAGCCATTTAAAGTTGAATTTTCTTCGGATCTCCTAGCTGCTTTCATCTCCATGATGTATATTATAGCCTATTTATTTCTCATGATTCCCACTAAACTGTCTCTGCAGGTTTACAGGGTTTATAACACAGCAAACATACTGGTATTTCCGTTTCTACCCTCGTGACAATATCTGGCTTAAATTTTTTGTGCGTTTTTGTTCCATGTTGAAATAAAACGTTCTACTTGGTAATTACACATATGCTACAGGTGCTCACTCTTTGGTATGCTGCTAAATTACATCTTAATAATTGTTTTATTCACCCCTTCTCAGGTTTATTGACATCACACACTCCACGGCAATTATACATCTCATGTCAGTGCTTGATTTTGTAAAATGGATGTTGTATGCAAAATAGTTCTTACAGCTATTTCTCCCTGATCATTTCTCGTCCAAAAGTTGTAAATCTCGATATACCAATTTGGTACGTCAATTTCGCAGCTTTTATTCTTTATCTCTATTCTGACAAAAAAAATGGCTTTTATTTTCAAGGTCAACTGGGGTGAGAGTACCATTTACATTATACACAATACGCGGTGACATTTACCTAAAATAAAAAAGATCTGGGCATTCGATAATGTAACACTTCGGTTATATCTCTATTAGAACATTGAGCAAACATTTCACCGGGCGTATATTGCTCTGATGACAACAGGGTAAAATTTATAAACCCTGTGTGGTAGACGTCATGAAGTATTGACCTACCTTTACTTAGCTTTTACATCTGGAGACTATGGAGGCGTAAGATTGATTTTAATAATAACCTATTTCACCTTATAGAACTTGGATAAATTCTAGTCACAAAGGACAACACTCCTCGTTTCCTTTTGATGCTATTGGTATGATTTATACACGTTCTATTGATTACAAGCCACTCATCAAATTCACATTATTTTAGATTGTATTGTTCCTTGCTCTATCAGGTATTCATATTGAAGGATGGATTCAAAATGTCTCTGAACTAATACATATTTTCTCACATTTCAATCATAGGTATTAACTTTGGTAAGTAGTCAATACAAAAGCCCAAACATGCCCATCGGCACTCATTAGTTAACAAATGATTTTTTAATTCTAGCATCAACCATTCCATTGTGGGTAACATCACCACTCTATTAGGTATATATTGCTTAGTGTCATTCTCTCTAGGCTGCCAAACAATGAGTCTATCCTCCAAGGAATGGGCTTAAGATATGACGTTGGTCAACAGCCAAGTAGTACATGTAATGCTCTGATTCTTCCACATAGCAACTTTTAGAAGCAGAATTTGCTGTCGCCTTCGTCACTGACATATGCGTCTCTTCATCTATGGCATGGTATCTGCATAGGTTCAAAACTGGATATGATCGGTAAGTCCCACAAATGTCGTCGCGAATGAGCTTGTGTAATTCATACTTTTTCTCATGCAGTACAGACTCTATACTCAAGTTGCTGGTGATGTACACCATCAGCACAGGAATAATGACCAGGTTCGCTCCACCCATTCCTGTGAAGCGAAATCATTGACAGCTAATCCAGTGTGGGAAACTTGGCAAGTTTGATTATTGTCCGTCTTTCATCTTCTACGAAACTCCTGACTACAACAATTATTACAGTTGATTGTGGGGAGTGCAGCATATACCGGACTCCTTGAAGCCCTTCCAAAATGTGTGCGCATTTTTCTATGTACTGGATCGAATGCTAACTTACAGTACACTATAAGTTTATATCATTTGTATACTCGCAACGTGGGTAATATTTTCACCAAGTCATGCAGATGTACCTTCTCATATGAATCAATTAGGTTGAATTTTAGGAAGTCATTCCGACTGGAAATGCAACGCTCTGAAACTGGCAATTTCATTCACGAAAATGGTGTGGATAGTGTTGCTTAAACATATGTGATAGAAATTTTCGTATTGTTGAAGAGTTCATGATGTTTAATCGGCTTGTGAATGTAAAATAGAGTGATGTAGTCCGAGTTCTGGAGAGTAAGTGGACCTTGGTTCATAAAGTAGAGAATAGATCCTTAGTTTATATGCAACCATTTCAGAGTCACTTGTATTGCGCAGTTGCAACTTCAAATTTGTTCTGGGTGGACAATGTCCTAAAAATATCTGTTTACTGAATACACATTTCCTAGTCTCCTTATTTTTAGAAAACGCGCCAATACATATTTTTAATTTTTACTTTTCCACGTCACACAATCAACCCAATCTTTGCAGTTTCGAGGCGCCAGTGATGAACGTTCTGAACAGCAACTTTTGGATAAAAAGATGGTTCATCATTTTAAAAACAAGGCCTTACAGCGTTTTTAGAGAAATTGGCTGGTGTGGAGAAGTAATACGTTTGTATCATTCGCAGCTTCGTCCTTTGTTATGAAAGACGTAAATGATAGTCTTCTGCCCCTTTCCCTCTAATATGAACGCTACGGCGGGTCTTTTTGGTAGCGATATCATTGACAACAACCTCTTCGATATCATTTTCGATGCGAAGGTCGGATGGGGAACATTCTCAGGTAGCTTGGTAGCATAACTGTCAGAGAGTTGGCTTGCGTTGACTTGGAAATGGTTCTTATCACCCGAACGCCTCTTCTAATTTGTTGAGAGAGCTCGACCTAATGCTTGACTTGCACGTCATATAGCGTCGGGGCTTTCATGAGTGTCCTTACCTCTTAAATCTTCTGTATGGATAGGTTGGAACCTAATGCCTGAGTGTTCGGAAAGCGGCTGGAGATCCTGAAGGATTCGGCAATGCGCAGTCATAGGGTCTCAGTATCCATACTCTCTGCCCTGTCTTTGTGTCACCTTCTGTGATAAGTGCGGAGCTGATATTCTCATTTTCTGTGAACACAGCAAATCTATCGTTGGGTCAGAGTCTGCACCAAAAGTACTAGAAGAGCCCGAGTGGTGCCTTGGAGCATAAGACGTTCAGGTGGGATAAATGGCTAGAACCTGATCAAGATGCTTCAGGATGCTGGGGTACGCTGGATTGGCCGTGATTTTGATGTGATGTGAATGAAATTGGCATACGCCCAGGAGACCGCATACTCGTAGAAAGTTTGCAATGAAGTAATTGAGAACATCGTTTCCTCGGTGGTATCGCATTCTGCTGAGAGAAAATGATGAAACAAGACTGCTAACGTCTGTGAGATTAGTAGTCGACGATTGTTGGTGGTTGGGTTGAGTTGAGTACTAGCATCGCTAGCTTGTCCCGTGCCACTGGTACACTCTCTACTCTCCCCTTTCTTGTTTCTCCCCAGTTTCCTGACTACCCCACGTCCTTTCAAAGCATGGATTTGTTCGTGCTCCTGCAATCATTCGGTATCTGTTCCGGCAGACCGAGGTCTCCTCATTTGGGAATGTAGTTGATGGGCTAGAGAATTTACGATCGCGCGGGACTCATCGGAATGGGGATGCAAGATATGCAGTAACGAGGGCCGACGTGCAGTACATCGACAGAAGCAAGGTATTTATCTTAAGTATATTTGAGGAGAAGCTGGTCGCGTTAGTGTAGAAGTAAGACGTTGGGACTTATGGTAGGCGTCCGAAAGACCGAAAAGAAGAATTGAGCGTAGTCGTCTGCGTGTTGAAATAAAGGATCGTAGGTCGATCACGACTACAGGAAGTGCCTCCTCTCTCGTCTGTATTACTCCCCATGTCCCTCTATTTCTCTCAGCTCTTGTTCAGGACCCAGTTGCGTAGTAAGGTTGTACGTGCCAACCAAGGACCAAGGTTGGGAAGTTCACTGGGTACTTGGGGTGAAATGGCTAGAAACGCGTCGTGAGTGGCGTACAATAAAAAGAAAGACAGACATTCAGTGCGTAGTGACGTTACATTTTGCTTCTGCTTTGTTGTTCCTGATGTACATTTCGCATCAAATCATCTAATTTGGTGTGTGGTGCTTATGTTCGGTAGTGTATAGAACAGTTCTCTTCGAGTTGTATTGTAGTTGCATTCCAACATTTTTATGAGATATGGGCATATAATCAGTTCATATATTCTGTTTCATGCATTACGATCTACATTATTGATTTTCTAAATGCGCCAGAACATTATTCTTACAGTTCCATATGATACCGCAAGACACTGACGGTGATTCCGTTGCTTCCACTAACAACAGGAACAGTGATATTAGGAGAGAGAAAGGTCACTTTCAATAGACATTTTTAATTTCAACAAGAGGGACAGTGATTGGCCAATACCGTCTGTGAATAAATGAGTATATAGTATGACATTGGATGAAGTCGAAACAATAATACCAGCAGCTGCGAGGACAACAACTTTAACCATATTCACAGAATGTGATGTTGAGGAGATGGTGATACGAGCGACTCAATGTATTATGATATTAGTGCGTTTACACAGGCATTTTCGTTTGTTTTCTGATGTGACTTTCAAAGAGATCCTTCAATCGTTTTTCAGAATTCGGAAGTATCCGAAAACAGGTTGAAAATTCGGAGATACATAAGTATAGTACATACTAACTGAAGCATTGGTACTTGGGTACGTTACGTCCCCGACATTCAGTAAAGGGAGTCTTTTTTCGGAAATTGCTGCGGGGAAGGTGATCCCTCGGTAGGTACGAGGGGTGGCGGAGAGGGAATATAGTTCAGAGGATGAATATGATGTGTATAGCAAAAAAAGATGTACAAGCTCAAATAGTATTACATAGGGAATGAATTCAGAGAGATTCAGAGAATTAAAAGGAAGGAAAACATAGGATGAAAGGAAACATCTGTGTGTGAACGTCTAACCAGTGAAAGGTCATGTGAAGTATAGCTTATCTGTTGGAAAGAGAACAGCCCGAAGGCCTACTGTACCACACATTGCCACGATTAATTGTCATCTTGAGAGCACAATTTTCTGGGTTTAACCGAAAGTAAGTGTCCAGTGGTATCAAATATGAGAAAAATGGGGTGCTGATTAGTCAGATCTGAATTGTTCCTCGCACTCAGCCTGCAACAAATGATCCCGGCCTTTAAGATGAAGTCAAAGGGGTCTCGGCGTTTGCTTAATCCACTCTGTTCCATTCAATGTGCTGATGATGGCTACTGTACAGTTTACTTGATAGAATTTGGTTCAGTTGATATCTCCAACTGCCTCACAGATGGTGTATAGTTGATGTTAGCTATGGGTCTTCATGTAGACGAGCCGAAAATCAAGCATAACACTGATACTTCACAATTCTCGAAGAAGAGAGAGCAGTCGGATACACTTGGATGGAACGACGGTAGTGAAGATGTCGAATTCCTGTGTTTAGAAGTTGAGAGCCGCTCCTTTGCCGGATGGTGGGTGAAATGCAAACCATTGGATGGGGTATTGATCTTGATGCAATGCGCTGTAAAAGGCAGTTATGATCAGTTTTATAATTAATGATATGCTGACAATCATGTTGGCAGAGCTGAAAGCTCGAAGTTGGATGGACTTCCCACAAAGCCGATTTCAACATCATTACGAGACAGAAAAGAAGGTAAGGAATCAATCTCAGTTGACTAGAACTCCTTCACAATACCACCTGTCTAAGGATAAGTTCAGAAGTACATTTGGAGCGGGAATGGAAGATTTATTAAATGTCCTTTTATTGCAATACGTTTCTCCCTTGTTATCGGTCGTTCCTTTCCCCACACACTCATACGCCCGAGGTCTTTTTGCACATAATATAAGCGTTGAGATCCATTCACACCATTTTTGCTTAGCCTATGGAATATCCAGGCGAATTATTTCTCTCTGGTATCATGGAATGCGAATCCTGCATAAGTTTGTTAGTCCTTCACCCTAGTTCTTAGAATTTGTAAACCAATCTCACCCATATTCAGTAAACTGATGAGCTAGACGTTTGGTATGACTGTAACATCTAACCCATCAATTGTTGGTACCAGGAATAACGATGATGCGAGCGCAGCCTCAAATGGAGGCTACCCTTATCAGTATGTGGCTAGCGCTCCCTATTTCTGGAGTAATAGCAATACATTTGCCAACCAAGTTTCGCATAAATGAGGCATCAGCCCAGATATCTCGATGGATTGATAACTCGACCTCCACAAGTTGCAATCCCTATGATATTAATGGCCTAATAGTACTCTAGAAGCTTAAATCATCTCCTTATATAACGCCTTACTAGAGGTTCAAGTAATGAAGCCCGTCTTTAACATATTGTGAGTATGTCGGAATGTACCCGACTCCGGTGACTTAGTGGAGAGTCAGATAG
This sequence comes from Floccularia luteovirens, assembly GCA_009739215.1. Classification (NCBI taxonomy): domain Eukaryota; kingdom Fungi; phylum Basidiomycota; class Agaricomycetes; order Agaricales; family Squamanitaceae; genus Floccularia; species Floccularia luteovirens. The sequence continues at coordinate 1,153,352 of VSJF01000009.1, forward strand.
CAGCATCAATAGGGTGACTTGTTGAGGCAATGTCAGTGTTTTCATGTGCTTAGTGGGGATTAGTTCATTGCTAGCGGATAGCAAGAACCAGTGCTTGTTTGTGATGAGATCTCAAACTAATGCATGGATATGATAATCATTGAATGAGTCCAATCCTGGACCGTGGAGTACTGGTGGTATTTAAAGTCTCCGAAGGTTTGAAGTGAAGGTGTAGCCATTCACTGACATTGTCACCAGCCATACAATGGATTCTCCCTATCTTGAGCATGACCGCTTTCAGCCATTTAGGGTTGAATTTTCTTCGGATCTCCTAGGTGCCTTCATCTCCATGATGTATGTAGCCCGTTTCTTTCTCATTCCTCCCACTGAACTGTCTCTCCAGGTTTACGGGGTTTATAACACAGCAAATGTACTGGTATTTCCGTTTCTACCCTCGTGACAATACCTGGCTTAAAAGTTTTGTGCGTTTTTTTTTCAATGTTGAAACAGAACACTCTACTTAGGTAATTCACATATGTTACAGGTGTTTGCTCTTTGGTATACGCAGCACTAAGTTACATCTTAATAGTTGTTTTATTCACCTTTTCTCAGGCTTATTGACATTACACACACCACGGCAATTATACGTCTCAAGTCAGTGCTTTATTTTGTAAAATGGATGTTATATACAAAGTAGTTCCTACAGCTATTTCTCCTTGATCATTTCTCATTCGAATGTTTTAAATCTCGATATACCAATTTGGTACGTCAATTTTCACAGCTTTTATTCTTTATCTCTATCCTGATAGAATGGTTATCATTTTCAAGGTCAACTACGGTGAGAGTACCATTTACATTATACACAATACACGGTGACATTTACCTAACATAAAAAGCTCTGGACATTCGATAATGTAACAGTTCGATTATATCCCGATTAGAACATTGAGCACAATCATTTCACCAGGTTTTAATTGTTCTGATGACAACAGGGTAAAATTTATAAACCCTGTGTGGTAGACGTCACGAAGTATTGACCTACCTCTACTTAGCTTTTACATCTGGAGACTGTGGAGGCGTAAGATTGATTTTAATAATGACCTGTTTTACCTTATAGAACTTGGATAAATTCTAGTCACAAAGGACAACACTCCTCGTTTCCTTTTGATGCTATTGGTATGATTTATACACTTTTTATTGATTACACATCACACTCCAAATTCACGTTATTTTAGACTTTATTATTCCTTGCCCTATCAGGTATTCATATTGAAGGATGGATCCAATTTGTCTATGAACTAATACATAAGTTTCCTCACATTTCAATCATAGCTATTAAATTTGGTAAGTATTCAACACAAAAGCCCGAACCTGCCCATCAGCGCTCTTTAGTTAACAGATGATTTTATATACTAGCATCAGTCATTCCATTGTGGGTAACTTCACCACTCTATTCGGCCTATATTGCTTAGTGTCATTCTCTCTAGGCTGCCAAACAATGAGTCTATCCTCCAAGGAATGGGCTTAAGATATGACGTTGGTCAACAGCCAAGTAGTACATGTAATGCTCTGATTCTTCCACATAGCAACTTTTAGAAGCAGAATTTGCTGTCACCTTTGTCACTGACATGTGCGTCTCTTCATCTATGGCATGGTATCTGCATAGGTTCAAAACTGGATATAATCGGTGAGTCCCATAAATGTTGTCGTGAATGAGCTGGTGTAATTCATACTTTTTCACATGCAGTACGGACTCTATACTCAAGTTGCTGGTGATGTACACTATCAGTACAGGAATAATGACAAGGTTCGGTCCATCCATTCCTGTGGAGTTAGATCATTGACAGCTAATCCAGTGTGGGAAACTTGGCATGTTTGATTGCTGTCCGTCCTTTCATCCCCCACGAAACTCCTGACCACAACAATTATTACAGGTGTATGTGGGGAGTTCAGGTTATACCGGACTCCTTGAAGTTCTTCCAAAATGCATGTGCATTTTCCTAGGCACTGGATTGAATACTAACTTACTGTATACTATAAGTATATATCATTTGTATACTGGCAACGTGGGTATTGTTTTCACCAGGTCATGCAGACGTACCTTCTCACGTAAATCAATTAGGTTAAATTTTAGGAAGTCATTCCGACTGACCATGCAACGCTCTGGACCTAGCAGTTTCATTCACGAAAATGGTGTCGATAGTGTTGCTTAAACGTAAGTGATAGAAAAATTTCGTATATGTTGATGAGTTCATGATGTTTGATCGGCTTGTGAAGGTAAAATGGAGCGATGTAGTCCGAGTTCCGGAGAACAAACGGACCTTGGTCCATAAAGCAGAGAATATTTGAGTGGGTCCCTAATTTATACAACCATATAAGAGTCGCTTGTTTTGTGCAGTTGTAACTTGAAATTCATTCTGGATGGACGATGTCCTGAATATGTTTTTTGAATACATATTTATTTGTTGATCTTCTTATTTCTGAATGCGCCAACACATAATTTACAGCTCCATAGCATATAACCAACCCAGTCCCCAAAGTTTCGAGGTACCAGTGATGAATAGTAACATATGGATAAAAAGATTCATTCAAACAAAGCCATTACAAAAACTTGCGCCTCTTAATGAAAGTGACCTTCTCTCACGATCCAATGGCAGAAGTCCGATGATCGCTTCGATTGATGTGCGGTTCAAAAGGCGTTTTCGTTTTATTTCTGATGTGACTTTCAAGAGATCCTTCAATCGTTTTCCAGAAATTTGGAAGTATCCTCAAACAGGTTGAAAACTCGGGGATACATAGCTATAGGTACAGTGCTGACTGAAGCATTGGTATTTGCGTGCATATGGACCTCCGACATTCGGTAAAAGAAGTCGTTTATTTCAAAATTGCCCCGATTAATTATTGTGTTGAGAGCAGAATTTCTAGGTTTAACTGAAGGTAAATGCCCATTTAAAACATATCAATATTTGTGGAAGCAACTATTTAACCCTTCGTATAACTTGATGCTATAAGTGCAGATATTTGGCGTTGTCTTTGGAAAACTGTTTCACTAAGTTTACTTATTTTATTTCGTCAACAAATCTTCGGAACACATGAAAAGATGACTTATCATTCGGTCGAAGGCTGAACAAGGTAAGGCATCATTCAAAGTTATGATCCTGATAGTTGCCGCCAGCACGACGTCTAGTCCGTTGGTCTAGTAGTAATGTGATTGTGTGTGGTCACATTAAGTCCGAGGATGGTGAAAGATCCAAGCAACGGCGATATTGACGTCAACGAACTTTGTACTGCATTCATTCATTGGGTCCGAGATAAGATACCTTTGCACATCATAACACATACCCTAGCATCAGTAATCACAAAAACTCGGGGGAGACCGGTAGTGGAAGAGGTTAAAACGATTGTTTAGTCGGATGACGACGGACAACTGGGGTTTAGATTAGAATCACGTGAAAGCTGATGAAGAGATAATATTCCGAGTCGCTTCCAGCTCATCCACCATCTCTTCATCCACAATCATCTACCCCATCCAAATTTTGTAAATATGGTTAAAGCTGTTGTCCTCGGAGCTGCTGGTATTATTGTTTCAATATCATGCGGGGGTATATTATATACTCATTCATCTACAGGCGGAATTGGCCAACCCTTGTCTCTCTTGTTGAAATTAAACGCGTCTGTTGACGAAGTAACCGACAAGCTTGTTTATAATCGATGGCAAAATGTACTGACCGTTGCTTAGCTTGGCCTTTATGATATTGTAAATACTCCTGGAGTTGCTGCTGATCTCTCCCATATTTCTACCCCTGCTCGTGTTACTGGATTCTTACCCCCAGATGATGGCCTCAAGAAGGTCTTGACTGGTGCCGATATTGTGGTGATCCCTGCTGGTGTACCCAGGAAACCAGGGGTGAGTCTCATGTGTTTTTATCTTACTTTCATGCATTTAACGCATTTTGTTTCTACTTAGATGACCAGGTGAGCTGATAGATATTGAATTTGCCTGATATGGGAATTAACGCGGTGTCATTCATCAGGGACGACTTATTCAAGGTATGTGCGAACCAAAACAATGCAACACACCAAATAATAAACTACCTCTTTGCAGATCAATGCTGGCATTGTCAGAGATCTTGCGACAGGCATTGCCCTTCATAGCCCTAAGGCGTTTGTACTCGTTATCTCCAACCCGGTCAACTCGACGGTTCCTATCGTCGCAGAAGTATTCAAGAAGCATAACGTATACGATCCTAAAAGGTATGTGAATATCGAAATATATCTCCTGCTTATTCACTGTATCGAATATAGAATTTTTGGTGTGACAACCCTGGATGTTGTTCGTGCATCAACTTTTGTTGCTGAGGTTAAAGGGGACCTTTCCCTCTCTCCCAACGTCGTCGTTCCCGTTGTTGGCGGACACAGTGGAATCACAGTAACGCGTCCTGTTTCATTATCAACATGTGTATTCTGAATATCGCCCTAAGATTGTCCCTCTTCTCTCGCAATCATCTCACCCTCTACCACAAAATCTCGCTTCTGCAGACCACGATAAACTTGTGAACAGAATCCAATTCGGGGGTGATGAAGTTGTTAAAGCAAAAGATGGTGCTGGTTCTGCAACCTTATCCATGGCATATGCCGGCGCACATTTTGCAGAAAAAGTCATTCGTGCTATAAAGGGCGAGAAGGGAATTATCGCTCCTAGCTTCGTTAGCCAGGAAGCTGATCCAACAGGAGCAGCAGCTCTTGCTAAGGAACTCGGCCAAGAGCTCGCATACTTTTCTTCGAATATTGAGCTTGGAGTAAGTTTCCGCTTGGTATTTCATGATATATCTTCATGCCTCTTTCTAGACCGAGGGTGTTGCAAAGATTCATTCCCTCGGGAAAATCACTGACGCAGAAAAGACCTTGGTGAAAGCTGCGATCCCTGACCTTGTCAAAAATATTACTACTGTGCGTATATCTTTTGTGCGATTTGTAATATTATTATTGATCAAACCGAACCTTTTATGTAGGGTACTACATTCATCACTGAAGCCCCGAAACTGTGAGGAATGAATGGGTTATACATGAAACTGTAAAAATTATGTGTTGGCACGTTTAGAAAGAAGCAGAAGATTAAGAATTGTGTATTCAATAAACAAATATTTTAGGACATTGTCCATATGCATCCAGACTTGATCTCAAGTTGCAACTGCACAATATAACCTGAAAATGGACTGACGTCACGTGGATATCGATACGTAAATACATCCAACATTGTCATCGTCAACATGTTGGAAGGTACACAACCACGATACAGCCCAATCACCAAATTTTACAGAGAACTGTCGTATGGTACTTATTATTTCATTTTCTAACCTCTCACGATAATATTTTAATTTCCGTCGCAAAGAGCTGTGGGCAACTACCCTCCCGCCGACAACGCGTTGCTCATCAGACGGAACCTTCTCTGTTGAAAGCAAATTATGGAAGAAGAAAAATAAAACCGTCTTCATCTTGACCGGTCTGACCTCTTACTGTCTCTTTGAATTTAGTCGCCACAGATGATGACAGAGCCGACTGTCAAGTCGACGCTACAAGATTCAACGCTTACTTTCAACTCGGATGGGCGGATGACTTACTATATTATATGTGTAGGTTTCCGATCATATTATTCTAGATGATACTTCATTTGATACTCTATTACCACTAGCGTTTCCGAAATGCGTTCGAAGTCCCCAGCGTTCTTTCCTTCCGAGAAAGGGCAGGGGCCCAATTGCAAGAGAAATTCGGTGGAGTATAATCCTTAAGTAGCATCTTAAGCAAATGTCTTTATATTTCAGCTAATAGCACTGCTAGCTAAGTATATAAAACCTCAATCATAATAATATCCTGTAGACACCATCGCGATAAGCACTAATGACATGAACAGCAAGGAATAGGTGAATCAGGGAGACCGTCTATCGTCGCGCCGCTATCGGCTGAAATATAACCGAATATAGAGAGACTTTGTTCACGTCGTATCTGTAATACCATTGTCTAACGTGAAAGAATTAGTTATTACTGCATGCAACAATAAATATTAGCTGCTACTGACCTATTCCCTGCCCGTGAAGGAGGCTGTCTGCCACTATTGGCATATAACGAGACATACCAAAGAACCCCCTATTACCTGAGGCCCCACGGCACACCCTTGATGTGGGCACTCCACATTCCATAACGGGTATATCCTGCCTGGCCTCTGCCTCAAAGCCGTGTCGAGGGTGGGTCGAATTTGCCATGGACAACATGCAAGGTGCAGATACGAGAATAATAATAATAGAAAATTTCTTATTGTTCAAGCTGTCAAATGGATAAGCAAAAAACAAGTTAAGGAATCACATGGATAACTGACTAGACTTGTGAATGACGGTTCGGTAACTTCGAGACCTTTCCTTTGAGATCTCTGAGGTAAGTTATGAATGCGGGATTGATCCACTTTATATACTACTCACCATAAGGCTATTTAACTGCGCTATAATGGCTGTAGCATGTTCATATTATTCTGGTAATATATGTATGGGGCGAAGATGCAACCTCTACTTTAGTATAACGAGAACAAATTGCTAGAGTTAAAAAAAGCCATACACACATTGAATGTTTGAGATCGATACTGAGTGTATGTAAGCGGATCAAGGCGATACCGCTAAAACTCTATTAACTTCATCTCCATATTTTTGAGAGACTTGAAGTGGAAAATTATGGGTAAACCTCTGTAAACCTATGCTCTGATCTCGGATAAGTAGAGGGATAAATATACTGACTTATTTGGGTTCCAATCAATCATCAATCATACGCACCAAGCAATAAGTATAAGTGTTTATGCTGCTGGGAGGGGTCCAATGTGTGCCATGCGACACCAGAGCAGTCGGCACGACGATATTAACATCAAACTGATGTTGTTAGAGTATAACCAGCTACCCGTGATAGGAAACAGCAAGCACAGTTTAGCAGAGAAACCAAATCTTCGCTGGGAGCAGCGGTTCAAGGGGAGTGTGTCATTTGGGGACATGAATTGATGTATAAACGCAGTAACGAAGCATCGAGTAAGGCGATGGAAAGGTGAAATAGCTAGTGGTAGTGTGGAAATTGACATTTCATATCAACCAAAGCAGCTTCAGCTGTACATTTCCTCCACAGTGTTGAAAAAGGATGAAAGCGTATAGTAAATGGGGCCGGAGATTTGATAACTCTCGGAGCTTGATGTAGAGTAAGTCAAATGCTACGCATATGAGAGATGGGAGATGCAATCAAGATTGAAAAACAGCTGGCTTTTCTGCACAGTGGATACTCTGACTGACATTGTTACAGCTTTGCAAACTTCAAGCGGTATTATGGTGTCCAAGTCTTGTGGTAGTTCGTAGGGGGCCGACAGTACATGATACGACTTGACGAATGAGTTGCGTAGGTCGAATGTAAAGACAGTCCTTGAGTGATATGTGCATTGATTCAACAACAAAGCTATAATCCAATAAAAATAACTCTGGGATTTCCGCCACATACGCAATTCTTCTGCTAACACAGATATCCAGGAGGCTAAAAGTCCACGGATTACAGAGTACATCCTTAATGGTTACTATATATATACTTTTTCTTCAATGTGCGATTTGTCAAATTTCCACCTCGATACGTATTAATCTAACTTACTTATATATCGTGAAGAAGAAAGAAGGATATACTATATCATTTCTATCCAGATGCGCAGAGACGAGAACATGTGACGCTGCTATTCCTCTTCGCCTAATGTCAAGACGTGCGCGATTGGAGGCAGTACGCGTAGAAGAGATCATCAAAGAGACCGGATTTACGAGCTCGCTTGATAAGTTGAACTATGATAAGTACGTTTTTTTGCGTTTCTAACTCAAACACGCGTCGGTCAGCGTTGAATCGCGTAAATCGTTCAATTCTAATGTTAGGGACTCAAATATGGAGATGGAAAAGGCCTTCCAGACTATCAAACGTCATAGACAACGACATCACTTGAAACCGAAAGAAGTGGCGCGTGAAGAGGAGATTGAGAGGAGAGATGAACGAGTTTTTGGGAGATAAGCAGCGCGCAAACTGCTATGTGAATTGACGGTCATCATCGAAAGCTCCATGTCATGTTCATTAGCGCTTGTAACTTTGGAAAAGAGTAACTATCTGTAAGATGTTCAAATTCATCCAGTACTATCTTCACCTTATCTCTCGTTCAGCAGTGCTACAGCCGACAAATCGAAACCCTCAACAATACGCTACATATTTTGATGTACATAACCAAATTCATGGGCGCTTAATTACAATACAATCAAACTGTCAAACCAGACATGTGAGAGTGGTCACGGTGGGAAATGTCGTGCGACCTCGAGGAGTTCTTGTGCAGACTCCCAGCATTCTCACATCCTTCCTCATATCTGTACCACAGTCGAGAACTTTGCCCACCGATCAGTTCACTGCGACAAAAAACAATCAGATAACACTCCCTCATCTAGCATTCATCTCAACGATGTCTCCATCAAGAACAGATCAGCGTATCGCTGACATCCTTACAGTCGCAAAGCAAACTCTCGATACGGCACAAGGCCCACTCAACCTAGTTCCCGTTCCTGGATTGTCAAGTGCGGCCTCAGCATTGTCCGGTCTGATTGGTATGATTTTGGTGTGTATATAATCATATATTTCTTCACTTGTATGCGCGATTAAATGATTTGGTTGATCAGGTTGCCGAAGGGAACAAAGGGATTCGAGAGGACATAGCAAAGCATATACAGGAACTCACATCGATCATCGAACGAACAAGGCAAAAGGCCGAGGCTGTTTTGCAAACTGATGACGAAAATTTAACACAAACTCAACTGGCAAATTCACCTGAACTAATAGATAGGGTAGCTACTCTCGAGAAGTGAGTTGTTATAATAGTAACCATATATTTTGATTATAACTTGATAACCACAGAGATCTAAAGAATCTGACGGATGAAACAAAAAGTCTTGAAACAGGATTTCTCGGTTTTATTTTGACCAAGAAAAATGCGGATACATTATCGAGGATCAGGACTGGCATTGACGATGCAACAAGAAAATTCTACGTATGGATTTGCTTCTGCTCAGCACTCTATCCTAACAAATGGCACAGATTCAAGGTGGAATGACAGTGGAAATGTTAATCAATGGAATCGTAACTGATATCCAGGTTTGAATCTTGTTCTGTGCTGCTAGACAAACCATTCTGATATGAATGGTAGCAAATCAAACGTATGCAACAGCAGGAGCGTTCAGATCGAGAAAGAGAGCGTGCAGAACGAGAGCTTGCAGAACAGGAATGTGCAGAACGAGAGCGTAAGTCTTTCTAACTACCAAGTCTGTTTTCTTATCACATAGCTTGTAGTCGACGAAAGGGCACTCAAAGAACTGCCACACGTCAACGCTGCCTACTCTTCTGCATCAAACCCAACAAAATCGGGAACACTGGAGGGCACCCGAGTCGATTTACTTGACGAGATCACCGAGTGGTCGCTCCGGTCACCCACAAGTCATAATGACTCTTTCATATATGTTCTGAGTGGCGGCGCCGGCACTGGTAAATCTACAATCGCTTTCGAAATGGCCCACAGACTGGAGAACGCCGGCGCACTTGGCGCCTCATTTTTCTTTGTCCGCGACGCAAGTCTCTTTAATACAACGACATATGTATTGACAACGATCGCCTATCAATTGGCACATAACCATGCAAGCCTATACCCTCACATTGCAAAAGCTGCTCGAGAGTACAGTCGCAAAGGCAAACAGGGGGAAAAGCTTCAAATGGACCTCGAGAATCTAATTATCAAGCCATTGAAGAATGTCGAGGCATCACACCGCCCAATCACACTTGTTTTCGACGCACTCGATGAGTGCAACAAAGCAGCCCAGGGTGAGGTTGTTCGACTCCTTTTCCTCTTTATGGAACGGCTCCCCGAAATCCCATTTCCTGTCCGCATACTCGTTACAACCAGACCAGAAATGAAGATCGAAGCAGCTTTCAACACCGAAAAGCTTCGCAAGGTGTCTAAACCTTTTAAATTACACGAAATACTCAGACAAATAGTTGACGGAGACATCAAGTTGTTCCTGGAGACAAAACTGAAGGATCTCAGCTGCTGGGAGACAGTATTCAGTAGCATTCCCAGTGTTATTGAGGACCTTACCAATCTCGCTGCCGGGTTATTCATCTATGCCGACACCGTGGTCAAATTTTTAGATAACAACCCATTCCATGCAGTTGCCGTCCTCGAGGCCATCTTATCTGATAATCCATCAGAGGCGGCATTCAGTCTGGAGAATCTCGACCGGCTTTATATCGCTGTCTTACGGAATGCGTTTGATGATGACTCCTTCAAAATTCCAGGTATGCGGGAGTATATTCAAATTGTAATCGGTAGTCTCGCTTTACTTCAAGACCAGGTATCAACATATGGCCTGAATGATTTGATTGGTGTTCCAATGCGATTTATCCGGGACATTTTGGCTCGACTAGGTTCGGTCATCATGAAACCGGAACTGGATGAGGTCAATATTCGAATGTTACATGCAAGCTTCCCGCAATTCCTCGTCGATATCCACCGCTGTTCCGATTCCAAGTTCTACATTGACCCGTCTGTGCACCACCGTCGTCTGGCGTTGACTTGTCTGGAGGTGATGAATACGAGGAATCCACCAAAGAGGAATATTTGTGAATTGGATGATCCGACGATAATGAAATCAGACATCCCTGGCCTGCACGACTCTATCATGAAATATATCCGACCAAGTTTACAGTATTCTTGCGTTCATTGGGCTACGCACCTATCACAATGCAATGACCCAAGCCAGGATATCTTGGATGCAGTGACAGAATTTACACGGACGAAACTTCTGGTATGGGTGGAGGTGCTCAGTTACATGAACCAACTTGAGACTGCTGTTCCGGCTTTGCTTGCAGCACTTTCATGGTGCGAGGTGTGTATTTGATCGATTCAAGTAATGTAAGCAAGCCTAAAATATTGTTGTTAGGTTCACATGCGAGACAGGGACAGGAATGAAATTGTCCAATTAATTGATGACACGCAACGGCTAGTTCTACAGTGTTACACACCTATCAACGATTGCCCCGAACACCTGTATATCTCTGCATTCCCATTAACCCCATCGTGTGTGCTCACCACCCACTACAACAATTTTGGCAAGATACCAACCCGTGATCATACTGTTGTGAAGTCAATGATGCCTCGAGATTCGGTATGGGGTGCCCGTCTCCACACAATCCCAATTTATGCCTTACATTGTCGTGCAATGCTTTCCCCTGATGGGAGATTGATTGCGTCCGGGTCTACAAATGGGGAGGTGTGCATATGGGATGCTAGCATCGGATTTTTGAAGAGGACCTTAATCGGGCATACCGAAAGTATTCATTGCGTTGCATGGGCCCCTGACGGGGAGTCACTTGCTTCTGGTTCGGCCGACGGGACAATTCGTGTCTGGAATGCTACATCTGGTGCGCAGGTACATGTCCAGCATGTGCAGGTCAGAAAATGTAAGGTATACGCCATATCGTGGAGTCGAGACGGAATGCAACTTGTTACAGGGGCTGATCCTGGTGGGGTATATGTGTGGGATATCGCAATTGGCAAGGAGTTGAAGGAGAGAATGTCCATTCCTGCAATAAAGACAGTGTGGGCGATATCAAAGGACCTGGGCCGTGTAGTAGACTGGACAGATGAATGGATACTTCGAGTATGGAATATCGGATGCGAGAATGGGAAGATTGTGAAGGAGTTTCCTGTACAATTCTATTTGTACGCAGCTGTGTTTCTACGCGGTGATTCGCAGGTTGCCTTCTGTGGACTTGACGATGCGATCTACATATGGGACTTGGAATCTGGTGAATGCACCCCCAAAGTCAAATTGAAATCCACGATCACACTGGAGGGCAAAACATTCATTTATGGCATTGCTGTGTCCCACAATGGAAACACGCTTGCCTCACCTACTGTTGATAAAATCCACTTCTTTGACACGAAATCCTGGGATTCACTTGGTTCCTTCAGAGGATATTTTCAATACAACGCATCATTCTCTTCCGATGATCGTCGCCTCCTGACGTCGTTTTCTACAATAGATATGTGGGACTCGTCTTCCGTGCTTTCACCAAAACCGCGAATCAACACACCCACTCCATCGACATCATCACCAATTGTAAAACACGACGCATCCATACATTTCGTAGCTATCTCTTCGAACGGTTCACGACTAGCGGCTGTGTCTACTGATATAGTCAGTATCTGGTCTCTCAAATCTACATCACTATTATGTATCATTCGGGGATATTTCCTTGGTAATGTCGCCTTCTCCCCTGACGCGCAGAAGATTGCGGTCGTTGAAGACTGCAAGACTTGTATATGGGATATCACGACAACCGAACCACGTTTGGTGCAAAGCATATCCAATGCAAACGGTGACAATGATAGAATCGCATGGTCCTCCGATGGACTTTGGATCGCGGGTCCAGCATATGATTCTGATAATAATGCTACACGAGGGTTGGGTGTATTCGATACATTGACAGGCGAACTTGTGAAATATCTGGCGCACAGCGATAACGAATTTTGGGAAGTAGAGTTTTCGCACGACAACATATTGTTATATTTCCGAAGTGTCGCGGGTGAAGCAGTCTTCAGATGGAAGGAAGGGGAGGAAGTCGACCTCATGCAGCACATATGGAAAACAGAGATACAACAGAGGACGGATTTTCACAAGGATGCATGGATTATACGCGAGCGGGATGGGAAGAGATTATGTTGGGTACAGAAGAAATACCCAGAAGGCATTGTGCGGTGGGGCAATTATTATGCTGTCGGTAAGGACTCAGGCCAGCTAGACATTTTACACATCGAGGAAAGTTCTGTAGACACGACAAAGAATTCATAGATTCATATTCTTAGATGTGCGTAGCCTTACAAAATAATGCATCCCAAGTACTGTTACAGTGATGCTAAGCGACACATCTCATAACCTCCACCAATCGTAAGCCATAAAACCGAAATTCATCACAAATGCAACTCTCGTCCCCCCATGTCCCCGGAACCTACCTCATGTCCACCTCACCCCCTGAAAAACATGCAGAAGCAGTTGGGGTTTATTGCAATTCCGGGTGATGTGTAACGAAGTAATGGGGTTGATGTAACACTCACCTTTTGAGTACCGCTGCCTGAATGGTATAAGATATCTGGATGTAAGAGGGAGAGTTGTACATTCACAAGGCCTGCAAGGTCCAACCATGTCAATAAGAGTTGTGAGAGACTTTCCCATAGGCCCAAGAATATTATTCTGCTTTGTCGGATGTGTAGTAGATGGTATGATATCGGCCATAATATAAATCAGTGTCTGCGGCTTACTGACACCAGGAGAGTATTGCGCCTGGACCATTGCGCCGGAGCAACCTGCTACCAGATTGAATACCCTGTGACTTGTTAGGTATTTTAAGTCGGTTACTTCAATGTGTAAAATACTCAGTGTGTACAAGTACTGTACTTATTGCTACATATGCGCAAGAAAACGACTTGATTCGGAGCAAGTCAGCTTTCAATCCCGTCTTCATCGACATTTTCAACTTAATGAAGATCATCTTTATAACACATGAATAGTCCCTACCCATGCTATTCTCCAAATGTGTAATTTGCGTTGTACTTCCCATTCCACTCGTCTCGCATAAACACCTCAGTCGAGATACCCAGATTTCGTTGGGGAAACAGATGCTCGAAAGTTCAAGCAAAGCACGGACTAATAGTCCTTATTTGTAGATTAAATAAATGCAGTAATGAAGGTTGGTGGCATTGGACGACTTGTGCCAGAGATGTTGTTTATAATAGTTTGTTCTTTGTAGATGCTTATAAATTGATATTTAAAAAAAATAATTTCTTTTGGCATTACGCCCACCATGCTAGTTAAAACCACATCTTTCCTCGACCCAAAGTCTGCTATTGACCATCTCAAAACATACAAACGCTCTGATGGATTGTCCATTCACGATCTTATGGACTCAATGGTCCACGGAGGACTTACTTACAATGATTTCCTGCTCCTTCCAGGAAAAATCGACTTTCCAGCCTCGGATGTACTCGCGGAAAGTAGAATAACAAGAAACGTTGTTTTGAAGACACCTTTCATGAGTAGTCCAATGGACACTGTTACGGAACAAGAGATGGCCATTGCTATGGCGGTGAGGATCCTCCAGCAAACATCTTAATCATTTATCGCATATGACTGTCTCATTTCTTTGCATGATCCCAGCTCCTCGGGGGTATTGGTGTCATCCATCACAACCAATCGCCTGAATCTCAGGCATCCATGGTTCGCGCTGTCAAAAGACACGAAAATGGATTCATAACTGAACCTGTCGTTCTCGCACCATCTAATATCGTCGAAGATGTTCTGGATATCAAAGCTAGACTCGGATTTTGTGGTATACCGATTACTGGTATGTATACCCTCCGTTTCGTGCTGTTCACAGATGAAACAATTATTCATAACCTTCGTTCTGCTGAGTAATAACGTGTGCAAACGCGTGGCCTGCGGACAACTTTTCAATTCAATCTGATTATCTCCTTATCTTGATTTCCTGCTCAAACAGATATCTAATCGATATTTCTTTAGATACTGGAGTGCTAGGTGGAAAGCTTGTAGGAATTGTCACGTCGCGAGATGTACAATTTCGCGATCCATCGACCCCTCTGTCCGATGTAATGACTACAGATCTGGTTACTGCACAACAAGGAATCACTCTCAGTGAAGCTAACGACATATTGCGGGACTCGAAGAAAGGCAAACTGCCTATCATTGACGCGTCGCGCCGACTTATCTCCCTCCTCGCTCGCTCGGATCTCCTGAAAAATCAATCATATCCCTTGGCTTCAAAAGATCCTCTCACCAAGCAACTATATGCCGCTGCGGCAATTGGAACACGACCTTCTGACCGTGATCGGCTGGCTCTCCTTGTTGATGCCGGACTTGATATCATCGTCCTCGACTCGTCCCAAGGAAACTCAGTATTCCAGATCGAAATGATTCAGTGGATAAAGTCTACATTTCCACGACTCGAAGTCATCGCAGGGAACGTTGTGACTCGGGAACAGGCTGCATCGTTAATAGCTGCTGGAGCAGATGGTCTCCGGGTGGGCATGGGTTCCGGATCAATTTGTATCACTCAAGAAGTCATGGCCGTCGGTAGACCACAAGCGACTGCAGTATATGCAGTTGCCGAATTTGCGAGCAAGTTTGGAGTTCCAGTAATTGCTGACGGAGGTATCAGCAATGTAGGTCACATTGTCAAGGCGCTTGCACTGGGTGCCGGCGCAGTAATGATGGGTGGTCTCTTGGCCGGTACAGAGGAAGCTCCAGGAGAATACTTTTACCACGAAGGAAAGCGTGTTAAGGCTTACCGAGGTATGGGTAGCTTAGAGGCGATGGAACAGAGAAATGCAAGTAAAAGCGGTAGTGACACCACTTCATCCAAAAAACAACTTGGATCGAGTAAATATCCCGCTCCCAAAACATCGAATACAGTCGAAAACGCCGCTACTTCTCGTTACTTCTCAGAAAGCAGCGCGGTGAAGGTTGCTCAAGGTGTCTCAGGTGATGTACAGGACAAGGGAAGTGTTAAGGCTTTCCTGCCTTATCTGTATGTCGGGGTGCAGCACTCACTTCAAGATATTGGTGTTAAGAGCGTTAACCAGTTGAGGACTGAGGTCGAGAATGGGAATGTAAGATTTGAGTTGAGGACGGCAAGTGCACAGGTGGAAGGTGGCGTTCATGGGTTAAATTCGTAAGTGTTACTTTGCTCCTAAGGATCCGTTCTGACGATTTCCATGAAGATACACAAAACGGCTATTCGCATAAATTGTTGTACTGCACTCTGTTGTACTATATCACTCTCATCGATCAACTTGAATACCATTTGTGCAAAATTTTACAATAAAAACTATACAACTTTTTAACATCATTATATGGTGCAGCTCTGAGAGCATATTAAGGACCAAGGCCTCTGCAACCATCAAGTATAGTATACATTACTAAAAGATCGTCTCGTTCAATTGGGAACTATTTCTTCACGAGGAAAGTTGTAATCTTAGCTGTTCCGGGTGGAGGTGGCTGTCAATACAAAATTAGAAAACATCAATACTCCAATATAGATATTGACTAACCTTAGCTGGCCTACGTTTTCTTGGCGACCCCTATCAAAAGAATTAATAAAAGGGTGAACATTGCGAAAGTAGGTATCAAGCATACCTTCGTGATATTAGTATTAGGTTTACCTTCCTCTTTAATCTCATCTTTGTCCCCACCAGATTTCGTAGGACTCTAATCAATCATAGCAAAATTAAGGCCATATAATGATAAGTAAAATTAGAACAAACTGTAGTTGGATCCCTTTTGACTCTCTTCGGGGTGACGTCGGTCTTTGAATCATCATCATCACTTATATTGATCGGGGTGGCACTACGTTTTGTGCCAGCTTTTACGGAGCTTTTGGAGTCTGTGTTAAGAGCTTTTTGCTTCGAGAACATTGCTTGAATCCCATCTTTCCGGTTGGTAACTGGTTCTATGAAGGTTGGTGACTCTGTGCCTACTTTGCCAACTTCCTTGGGAACTTGATAACTAATTTGCAAAAGAGTATATAAATCTGAACTCCGGAGTAAGAAGGAGAGCTAAAGTGACCTACCATTCCAGAACAACTTCAGGGTTATCGTACGGTTGAACTAGACGAGTCAACTCTGAAGTCCATGTTTGTGGTGAAGTGTCAAGCCATTTATCCAGAGCTTCGCGGGTGGATAAAATAGTAGGTTGTCGATCATGTAACCACGAAAAGTCCTTGTTTGCATCAGTGGTGACAATAGTGAATGTCCACAAAGAGCGGCCTAAGGAGAATTATTTTAAGGATTGCGTGAGATAGAGTCAAATTACCTTCTATATGTGCACAGTCGTAGAGCCCGGCCAGAAGCAGTAGTTTTCCATCCTTGCGTTTGGTGAAATGTGGAAGCTTTTCTTTTCCTTTCGTTAACCACTCGTAATACCTGTGAAACCAAACCTTAAACACTAGTACGACTCCGTAGACACGAGTCTACTCACCCTTGCACAGGGATAGCACACCGTTTCTTACCCTTGATGCTACCCCACATCCCTCCACCTTCAACAAGATTCTCTGAGCGCGCATTGGTTGTACTCATTGTCTTATCTTCAAACTTGCTCCAGTGGGGAACAAGTCCCCATTTCATAGTGTGTAGAATATAATGGCTGTCGTGGGACGCTCCAGCATCGTCAGGGGACTCTGGATCTCTCCTGAGCAATACAGGCGCCTGAGTGCGGGGAGCTATATTATATCTTGGCACAAATTCGTCTTCATTGATCCATTCGTCCACTTCGACATCGTCATAACCGTGTAAAGCGCGTATTTCGTCGTGCTAGATAGAGTTCAAAAGAAGGAAGGGAACTTGATGGTGAGCAACCTACTATTAGACGCAAAGCGAATCTTCCACACATCAGTAATAACTTAAACAACTTTGATAAAAATAGGTTCCACAATGTGCCACACTGTTGTTTGTCCGTGTTTGGAACACCGTGGGAATATTCCTCAACATTCGACCACCATCATCCACCCAGCGTTCACCATCACAAACGGCGAAGACGTCGACGCCGTTGATATAACATTTTCTCGCTTAGCACGGCCATGGAAAGTGGCTCTTTCAAATTACTAGAGTCCGCAACTCAAAAGACTCTCCACGCCCATGGTTTCTCGCGGTCTTCGTCTCAGGCGTCATGTCTGTTAACAGACCTACTTTCTCGGTATCTTACTCTCCTAACGTCCACCTCCGGAAAGTATGCTCAACATGCCGGACGAACCGGACTGAATGTCCGGGATGCACTTGGTGCCCTAGGTGACCTTGGCATCAGCCTTGAAGAATTGAACGAATACTGTTCAGCGGAAGGCAAAGAGCTGAATCGCTATGCATTGCATTCAGTAAGAAGAGTTGAGGATTTGAACGAGTTCAGGGGTCAGTCTTGCCGTGCACTGCGCAAGCTGTGCGAATTATCTAACTCCTACCAGCCCAATTGTCCGATGGTTTACGACAAGATCATGACGACGCGATACATTTAGAATACACGCGTTATACGACACCTCTCAGTGATGAAAGTGAAGATTCTGATGATTACGAACAGGACGGAGAAGGAGACGATATCATTGATCATTCCACTGAAGATATAGCCGGTGAAACGGACGTAGAGATGTCACCTCCTTCACAATTCACTTTCCCCCTTCGTCGGAAAAGAACCTCACCGCAGCCAAGTACACCGCCATTACCCCTCTCACCAGTATCTAATAACTCTTCTCCCTCTCGAAAACGGCCACGCACCGCCACATGGGAACCTCCACCGCATATTCCTGATCATCTTCCACCTTTCCCTTCAATAACAGAGGACCCACCGTCACCTGGTCAGTCGTACCATACTCAAGCCACGCAAATTGTGCCCCTTCCCTCCCAGGTGGAGAACATGACCGTTGATAAGCCCACGGCACCACTTACAGAGGCAATAACATCCTCTGCCGCTTCTGACTATCTTGTCCAAGTACCATACTCTCAATCATCCCTCGCATCTGTTTCAGAATGGCACTTGCCACAAAGTTTCCCGGTACAGGCTGTTCCTCGGTCCTCACGTTTACCTACTCCTCAAACAGAGCAATCACTCCTTGCCGCATACCACCACATACTGACTCATCCACCACCTGTGACTCCCGCATCTTCCAATCCATTACGACATAAAGTTGCTATGGCTCTTCTTTCCCAGACGCAAAATATCTCCCGGTGGGACCCGCCAGACACTTTATATTCTAGTATTGGTCCATGTCCCCCGCGAGTTACAACAATTGGACCTACATACCCTATTGCTGTATCCGAACTTGACACAAAAGGTAAAGGAGAAAGCAAGGACAAAGATTTCAAGTTTCCGCCTACAATTTCTCGCGCGGTTTCAGCAAATGAACGCCTGTCACCACTTGTCAGTCAACAATCCTCTCGAATACCTGACCTTGCACGCCATATTCTACCAGTAAGCATTGTAGATACGCTTTTCATTTGAAAAACTCACTCATTGGTTACAGCCGACCATATTCGCTCGAACGAGTCGTCTGACACATCCTCCAGTGCTCTACCGGGGAACCAAGCCACTTATATATGGCCCTGGCATTCCAGCTCCATGGAATGCTAATACATTAACACCTTCTGGTGAACCAACAGCTCAGACCCCTACCGCCACCAAATCAAAAGATTCATTGGCAGGAACTGACAAAGACCTGGTGACGAAACCTGCTATTCCTGATGCACGTCTCTTTGCGACATGGGAGTATGAGCCGAAAGATTTTAGAGTTCATTTACCCCGAGGCCGCTCGAGATTGGGGAGTATGCAGGCAGGTACTAGCAGTGGTGTCATTTCATTATCGGTAGGCCCCCGGACTAAAAGTAATAAATAGCACTTTTTTTCTCTCTCTCCCGTTCTAACTTACATATTACATATATGCAGCTTTTTGATACTTATAAGCTAGCCATCCCTGGTTCCTCATCGTTGTCGTGCTTTGTTTATCAATTCTTTTTTTTTTACATTACAGTCTTGAACAAGGATCCTTGCTTTGAACACGTTTCCACTATGTATTTTACTAACACCTACAATTTTATTTCGATCGCAGCATTGTTATATCGGACAGGTATATGGATGGTTTATCATATCTTCAGGTTGTCTTTATGATTGTTGCAGCCATTTCCGCGATGGCATAAGCGGCGTGCTGGAAAGTAAATATTAACTCAGACCATGTAAATGATGGAAAGAAAAAAAGAGAAATTATACCTGTGTATGAGCAGACAGTAAAAGAGGAAAGATCGACAAGTCTGCAACACGAATATTCGAAGTTCTATGCAGAGAAAACACCCGATCAGAAACCAAAAGAGAAAAAAAGATGTACGGATAACTCACCCATAAACTTTGAGAGTATTATCAACGACTCCATTGTGTTCACGAGGAAGGAGAGAAGCCGTCCCAACGGCATGATACTGATTTACACAACCATTTCGTCACAATACCCACACCTACCGTTAAGAAAAATACACATACCCCTATATTTATGTTCTCCCTCACCCACTGATGGTGATGAATGAATATTAAGACAATAAATCGGAAGGGAGTAAATCCTGACAAACCTGCATCATCTGAGCATCCGTTGTAATATTCTGTCCAGGGAAAACTTCCCCAGGTTCGAATATCTCACTAAACGCCTGTGTCTTGAAAAACATGCGCGCGTATAGGGTAGCTTTACTGAGCAACCAAAGGTCCCAATCTGATTCGATAACGTTGGGATCTATGATTGGATGATCTTGTATCGAGTTGGTTTGAATATGCTAGAAGTGGTTTTTTTTTGGTTGACATTTTTTCTTTGAGTAAGTGCAGGAAAATAAACATACGATGCTTCCCCGAGAGAGTGGGTGCAGATGTGTTACCTGCCATTGATACGTAGCTGGTGTTTGGTAATTTCTCTGGACCACCGAGAAAAGAATTGAACTTGCAAAAACATTATTCTCAGGGAGAAAAAAAAAGGACTAGGGAACTTTACCAGTAGATATTCAATTTGAGGTATCCCATCAAAGATCTGCTGTTTGATTATATCGAATTGATCTTGTGAAATAGTCGGAGGTTTTGTTTTTAACATTTCCTTGGCTGTTTCGATTTCTTCTGGAGTCAGAATGTTTTGTATTGGTTCCATATTGAGTACTGCTTGAGAAAACGTCTGTATTATTTATCACATTCAATCAGGGATTGTACTTGATTGCTTGAGTTGACGAATATAGATACTTACGAAGAACCCTTCCCCGCGTTTATACAACTCTTGTTGCTACCCAACCCAAAAAAAGACGATTAGGATAATTAACCGGCGAAACCTAAATCACAAACTACAAACTTCAGCTAAAAGTGTGGCATTAAATCCTAAATCATCGAAAGAAGGGAATCCTGGTTTAAGCTGGTATGTCAAAATTGTAATGGTACTAAAAAATTAAAATGACATCAGTTTAATTGTCCACATATTCACGTATAAATCAACACGACTTAACTGATCCTCATAATTAGCTCCAACACCAGGCAAGTTGACTTTCACATCTATACCCGACGGTTCCAAAATATTAGGATCACCGATTCCAGAAAGCTCTAACAACTGTGGAGTGCGGAATCGCTCCAGCCGTTAAAATCATTTCTCCAGAATGAGAACGATGTGCAGAACTGGTAGATCCAGTCTGGAAATTGAATTTCGACACCATCTGCCTTGACCGTCCCGTTTGCTTGGGAGGGATGTGAGGTTTATTTTCGTAACCAGGGCATGTGAAAATACGATTAGGTTCCTCCTTGAGAGGATAGGGTCCACTTGGAAAAGATGGGTGAGTATTGGATATTTGAAGGATTATCCGAAGAAAGGAAATACTATGATATGGTACATACGGTATGCGAATTCCGATGTCTCTCTAATCCCATTAGCTGTTTGCGAGCAGAGGGTATAGAATACACCTGTATTGTCTCCACTATACGGATCCTGATTGAATGGGTGTCCAAGTTCGATTGAGGCATTGATGAATTTCTCATGTTGGCTGTTGAGCAGGACACGTAAAAAGTTAAGCTTCCAGCTTAGTTATGAAAACTTACACAAAAACGAATGGTGGGAACGAAACGTCGACAGGTCCGGATACACCATGAGATGTAGGTTGGACATGTATATCCAAATTCTGCTACATGCTCTGCAGTAGGAATGATCAGGTTCTCGGACTAGATTTTTTTTAAAAATATTCGAATAAGTTTGTTAGTTTCTCCAATTTGGATAAGGATAAAACAAAAAAACAAACTTTCTTCATTGCAGCAAACAGGTTATCCCAATTCCAACTCCGTGATCCTAATGCCTCAATCGCATCATATTCGGGTTTCTGACCACGAATCCATACTAAGCCATTCACCGCGCTGTCTCCGCCGAGAATCTTATTCGCACAAAAGAATACAAATATCGGTTATCAGAATTGAAGATATGAGTAAACCACACACACTTACCTTTCCAGCAGAAGCATTGATCTCTTGGTTATTCGCATGCTTTTGGGGGGCTGTCTGTTATATTTTGTTTTAGCACGAAAAGGGAGATGGTCTGATACAAACTAGAAAGCTCACATTATACAACCAATCAATGTCAGTGGCGATGAAAGAAAATGACTTTTGTGGAATTGTAACTAAAGTGCTGAGAAAATGGTTTTGAATCTCTCAGCCCGCCCACAAAAAGTAAATTTGGGGGAAGGGAATGACAAACTCACTCGTTAACACCAGACCTTCCAGCTTCCAAAACAAGAACAGAAGTCGAGGGATCTTCCGTCAATCGACGTGCAAGGGCAAGCCCTGCAGTTCCTCCACCAACAATAATCTATTCCAAGAAACAAACTTCTCAATCAGAAGGAAAAGGGAACGAACCCAGATATCACATCACATACATAACTAAAAATGGAAATTCCCTCCGTGGTCAGAATCACCAAAATGTGACTGTCGTGTTATAGTTACATGGGAAGACTCACTCAAACCTGGTATTCTGCAAAATGGATTTCCCTATATTGGGAAAGGTGGTAAGGTTCACGAGCGTAGCACCTGTGAGGTGTATTAGCGAGAGAAGTATTCCAACGGGCTTCCGAAGCAACATTGTTGTTCTGTGTGAGAGATGATAACAGACACATGGGACACCAACGAATCCTTTTATATATATGATTCTTTGCATGCTAGGGTCGGCCCTATGACATATGACTACATAACGTTTGATCGGCAAAATAGATCACCCTGAGAAACGACTGTTAATAATCGTTCTGAACCATCTTCTTATGTTCGAATCCATGAATTCAATCAATAATCGCCCAGTGATGGGAAGACTTTCTCCAGTGGTGTAGATTTCTCCTCAAAAGAATGAAAAAAGCCCGTCAGGTAGGACTGATCTAAAAGTCAGAACAAGAGGAATGGTATATTGGAACCACAAGTGCGGAGACGGGGATTATAGCACAAACACGATGACTTTCTTTCTTTTTCCTAGCTGTCATAATACAACAAATGTCGCGCGATTGTCATGTACGTATGGGGTAGTGAGATAGAATACGTGCCAAGAAAGAGGAGTGTAAAACTAGAACATGAAAGAGAGGAAAAGCGGTCATTATACAACAGACTCCATCACGGCAATCGCCGCAGAAGGTTTCATGAGACTAGAGAACTTACAACTAAGCATTTCCCTTCGGAGCCTCCTTGTAGGAAATAGCCTGAAGAAGCCATTTTAGCTCAGAAACATAAACTTTTTCAAAAGATATACCTGTTCTTCACCCATAGCGCTGATGATGGTGACAAGAAGATCTTTGCTATCATCAAAACCGGCTTGGATCTCCTTGCCTATATCACCCTCTGGAACACGAACATCATCCTTGGCGGTTCCATCCTGAGTCATCAAATTAAGAAATCCGTCGTCGATGTTAACCTGGAATGAAGTTAGCTGATTGATCTGGCTGGAGTGTGGATAGAGCTTACGAGTTGATATTCAGTGCGGGTGACATTAGGGACGTCCATGTTGTGAGTGGAAGGACAGATATCTTCCTATAAGTAGAAATAATAAGGATTTCTATTTGTAGCATATAGCCTAAACAAAAAACGTGCCAATTTCTTCCCAGTGAAGATCTACCGATGACCAGACCGGAAAAAAAATCAGAGTTGGATAACTTAGCAGAGAGATGATCGGAATGGTACAGACATCAATGGCGACAAGATGAACTTTGGCGTGTCCATGCTTGCCGGTTTTAGAGGTAGACATGTCGACGATCTTGCATGGACGCCCTGATAGGATTGATTTTTCAACAGTTGTTCAGAGAACGGGAGAGGGTAAAATAGAGACAGACCCTTTATGACGACATGACCGTTCTTGCGAAGAGCAGAACATTGCATGGGGAAGGTTGCGGAGGCGCCGGCATTGGCCTGTGTAGAGGAAAAGGAGAGGATGAGAGATTTAATCGATGGCAGGGAGAAACGCCAGACATACAGACTCGAAAGTTTGATTGTGGGACTCGTCGTCAGACATATTTAAATTTTGAGGATAGTAAGGGGGGAAAGGGAAAAGTCTAAGATGAACGGGAAGAGCAAGACAAGAGGAGAGTCTCTGCGTTGATGAAGTGATATGTGTGATATGTGTGATATCTTAAATTTTCTTTTTATCTTCAGACTCCGACGTCTTATCTAATCAATCTATCACATCGCACTGCTTTCCATCAATTTAGTTCTTCCCCTCCTCGTAATGCATCCATTTGGTGGCACACCACTATGTCCAAAATGCAACAAAGCAGTGTATGCTGCAGAACAAGTATCTATCTCTCTCACTAGTTTGTCTTGTATATTGACTTTAATTCTCTTAGGTCATGGGTCCCGGCAGAAAGGTGCGTGCCCTCATGGTTACATTCAATACCTCATACTCACTTTACCGTTCATTACCAGCTTTACCATAAAGTTTGTTGTGGTTCCTTCGCTTGTAATTTATGACTTACCATGTCAACAGCCATGCCTGGCATGTATGACCTGTAACAAACGTCTGGACTCTTTCAGCCTACTAGAGCATGATGACGAGCCCTATTGGTCAGTTCTACCTACCTGCTTGTTTCTATGGCACTTTACAGAACATACTGTCAAATAGTAAACACTGTCATGTGAAGAATTTTGGTACACGCGACCTCCGCCAGGCAAACCTTCCTCAGCGCCAGGAGCGCACCAACTCCCCACCACCCTCTCCAACACGTTTTTCTTTTTCTCCGCTACGTCAAACTAACACTGGCGCAAATAGCAATGTGCGCAACATCAATCTGCCCCTCCGTCCTTTGCATACTGGAACTGCGCCTTTACTCCGCCCCACACGTTCGCTAACAAGCCCCACCTCACCAACTTTTCAACGCAACACACCAACTCCTCCCTCTGAGTCTCAGTCCATTCCTGAGGAAGAAGAGGGCGAAGTCAAGCGAGGTGAAGATGGCAAGGATGAGAAGGATCAGACACCGGTCTCCAAGCCAACACATACTGGTCGACCAGGGCTAGGCAACCTGCCACGTACTGTCCCGCTCTCTTTCCCGCTTTCCCGCCCGCGTCATCAGAATTCACAAAGTCTCTCAGCCATCCCTAGTACTTATACAGATAAATCTATTATATATACACCACCGAGGCTTTCGGAGCACCTGGTTCAGAAGAGTAACAGCGCAGCCGCTGCCGTAAATTTGCTTGAACAGGAAGGTCTGAGTCCCCTAGTGCACAATGCAACAGGGGCACGCGCTTCACCGCTGTCCACCATCCCTGCGAACTCAGGCCCACCCTCAAATGTCAATGTGACACCTACTGGGACTAGATACGGCTCTGCACTTGGCGGCAGTCTGATACCAACACCAACCGGATCTCCGCGCAAATGGGGTAATGAAACGCCATCGTGTCCCCGATGTTCGCAAAGCGTGTACTTTGCTGAACAGGTGTGTAATTTTTTTTCTTCAACATGTGTTTCCATCGCGCCTTTTGTTGGGGCGAACAACCCTGTTTGTTTCGATCATACGTTCTTCCCTGTTCAATGGGCTGATTATGAACCTTGCGGTATCACTATCTCCTCCTTTTCCATTCTACTTGCTGTTTTGGTTTTCTTGGCCGAGTTCCATCTTCGCTTTTTCTTTGCTTCAGTTCTCTCGCGCTCTGAGGATTCTCACGTTCTATCTTTCTCACAACTGCCTCAATTTCCACCTTTTTCTCGTCTCACGTCTCTACTTGGTGGCAACAAATGTTGACAAGAAAAATGATGTCATACTGTATTTCTCTCCTCTTCATATTCTTTATAATATAATCCACAAGTAACTCATCATTTTGAATTGATCAAGGTCAAAGCTGTCGGAAAAACCTTCCACAAGAACTGTCTCCGATGTGTATCCTGTAACACCATCCTAGATTCGAGCCGATTGAGGGACCACAATGGCGACCCTTATTGTGTTCGATGTTATGGAAAGGTATGTCAAGTTAACTTCCATGACATATATCTTCTTTGGGTTTTCTCTGTCGGTGTCACAAGCATCGATGTCCTCCCAAAACCCCCCTCCCACTATATTGTAACCCATCGGACTCTCTAGTGGATACCGCTACGCAGAGTCAAACAGAGTCAATCCACATGGGCAAAGAGCTTGTCTCTCTATCCTGACTCAGATCATGGGTCCGGCCCGTGGCGTCACCAGTACTGCGGCTTGCGACTTCAGAGACTTTGTTTTTTGATTGTACTCTGCGACATCCACATATTTCCCCTTTCCTTTTCCTTTGTGATAACCCATCGCTTTTGGCCATTGATAAAGAACAAACTTTACTGATACGTATTTGTTTTTAGCAACACGGTCCACAAGGAAGCGGATATGCTTTGCTTGGAAAGGCGGGAGGGTAATCCCCGATCCCCTTTGCGCATTGATTTTTGGAAATAGTTATCGCGACTTTCTAACATATAACTGTATCAAACAGTATTCTCATGATGTTTTGAAACGAATTGTTACGATATTGTATTTTATGACGACCAGTAACTTAGTATTTCAGTTTTGTTTTCTTGTCACTATCATTTACCACGTACATAGATCATGTACTTTTTACGGGAAATGACATACCTTTGCGATTAATAACTAGACAATTGATTCAACAAACCATAACCGGGGTCTCTAACATACAATTCATAACAACAACAAAGATTGACGTCAATTTGTCAACTATTATAAGCTTATAAGGATAACATATATTTATAAATATACAGTTTGTCTAAGCCAAAAACGTCAAGAGTACAAAGTACAAAATATGGTATACGCAAACTACAATCCACACCATATCCCGGTCATGTTGGCATAAACAGACTGTTTACACATCTTAAACAAACTAAACAAGAAGCGGCGCATTTAAAGAGGGAGGAGGAGCGACAAACCAGGCGAGGAAATCAACTTGACCAATATATGCGAAATTGACATTTGATAAGAGATTTAATGTTTCTTCCCGTATATATATATATATGTTAAACGATTGAAAAGAATTTCAGAAGGTTCTCTGCCCATGGTTACAGTTACAGGCTAGGTATGCGTGAACCTAATCAATTGAAAACTGTTCCCTTTAATAGTTATGGGTAATATTGATTTAATAGATCTTACTATACTCGAAGTAGCCGAAACTGTCGCGACAAAAGCTTAACGACAGAAGCTGAGGATAGGGATAGGGACAGGGATAGGTATATGACGATGGACTTTGAGCAAGATAAGACGGTTCAGTTGTCTCTACCCTTAGTTCTCCTTTACTAAACTGCTGATTGTTTGAAATTTATTTATCGATTGTGACGACACTAAAAATTATTGTATCCACTACTACTGAGCAAACCGCTACTGGTACTTATACAGATCACTAGTATATGATTGGACCAAACCTATTTCTTATTTTTACAACACAATAACCAATTCTCCTTGACCAACTCTCCACTCCGCCTCCGCGCCATTCACATCAAAATCGCGCTGACGCTTCAACATCAAAACACTTTTCGATAATCTCTCCAGCTCCGTCTTCTGTACGACGTGCAGTACCCATTGTACTCGCAGTAGCCGCAATCTCTGCATCTGACAGCCCGACGTTGATGTCTAATATATTGAACCCGGGAAGTTGGAGTATCACCCGGCGGGCTTCGACGTCGAGAGTCGTTCTCTCGATGTCAGCTTGATCCTGAAGGAGTCGTAATACGACAATTTAGAATTTTTATTTTTATTTGATTAAGGATCGACGCACGAAAGCAGGGACGGAAACTATCATTTCCAAGCGATCATCGTCACGCCTTCTCCAGGTCCATTCAAGAGGCTTCTCCTTCTCCTTCTCTTTCCCTTTATCTGCTCTTCCAATCGTGTTTTTATCCGATCCCGAAGATTTTTTCAGAATTCCCTTAATATTACCCGTCGCATCCACTGTCTTCGACTTACTCACAACCTCACTTTCACCCATCTCTTCAATAAGAGGCTTCTTCCTATCCTTAGCAACCCCCACTTCTGTGGGCTGCTGCTGCCCTGACAATAATGCACTAGGGATAAAAACCTTTCTGGGAGTAAGCCGTCCCTTGCTAGCAATATTTGGCGTCCCAATCTCACGAGATAAAACGAGACTGGTCTGGGCTTCTATCCGTTGTAATGCGAGTTCTAGATGTGCGGAATAATTTTTTCAGTTGAATTATTACTATCATCATTTCAAAGCCAAGAGCAAAAATTCCAAGAAATGAAGGATAAAAAATAAGTGTTGACTTGTTGCTCTGGAAGAGAGCTTCTCGGAATAAACAAAACGGTTTTTTAAGAAAAGAGAAAAAACCGTCGCGAACATCCAATGTCAAGATATTGCGATATTAACGACGGGGAGCGTACCCGGGGAGCTAGGGAGTAAATCACCATATAAAGTAAAGAAAAATCCAGACAAATCTGCCAGTTCCGAGATGGGTTATAATTAACCCAAGGTCCCATTATATCGGAGATATCGGAACTGAAAGTAGTTTTTACACTGTTCCGAGTTTACCCATTTCTCCCCGAGATCTCTCGTTACTTCAGGAAAACATGTTAGGGAAAGGAAAAATAAGTATAGTTTCAAGAACCACCAAACGAAAGTGATCAGGGATGGATAAACAGAAAGAAAATAACGAAGGGATGATTTTTCAAAATAAGGTGGAGTTTGTAGAAAAAAGAGTTTGAAGATAACGCATAAAGTTTGAATTTGAAATCTGACAGTTGCCAAGTATGAGATCATGTAGGCAAAGAACAAGCGAGCAACACATATAATAAGCGAATCAAGAGTCCGATGACTAGCAGCTTCAGAGTTCAAAGCAACCGGCTAATTAATGAGGAAACAAAGAACAGAAGAACAAGTGGGCCACCGATCATCAGTGGCAGTGCAATCAAATCGTCATTGAATGAAATGGGTATGACAGCCATCTCTCCTCCTACACCACCACCGCTACCATAAATATGGGTGGTTTGGTGTATACGGAACCCACATGTTTCGATACCTCATGGGTCGACTCATGTCTCCGAGCTCTGAAACATTGAGCATTTCGACTCCAATGAAGCTGAAAACCACATAACGGGATTTAAAAAATCCAGAAAATCCAGATGGAGCAATCAAGAACAAACACAAAGTACACCAAAATAATTGAATTCCTTAAAGGCATAAAACGCATGTATGAGAACTTTTTTTAATGTAAGAGGGCGTGTATATGTCGTCAGCCTGCTCCTGAACAATCTTAATCAACGCGGAGCACTTTGTTGTCCGGGTGCAGTTGTTGACAGGAGAGACCACAGGCGACAGACATTAAAAGAACGGGGCAGATCCCAAGATCGTTGATCGTGATCATAAACGTCAACGGTAAATCCTGGGATAAAACCAATCATTCCAGATTAACGTAACTGGGTGGGAAGTCGGAAAAGAAAATAAAGAAAATGGATAGGTCTTGTGCGTGAAACCCCGACGTTAAAATATGAAGTGAATAAGAAATTGAAAATAACAAACGCAAGAAGAGTTCATAAACAAATCAAAATCAAAATCAAAATCAAAAAAAGGAACGGTAGAAATCAAGCCAAGAGAGTTTAGCCAAGCTCACCTATAATGAACATTTTGAACGATTGATCTCGCAGTGTACGCGACTTTACGACAGGATTGAATACACAGTCAAATGTGAGAGCAGCTTTGCCCGCTGGAGAAAAAAAAGTGTCATTAGCAAACCATGTAGCTCCAAAAGCTTGTAAGGCATGGATATATGGGAAAGAGCATAGAAGGTATGTTTGACTCATGAGCATGAAAGAAGGAAATGTAAAAGCAATACAAATGAACAAGTCAAAGGGAGTAATTGTCAAGACTGTCTAGATTGAACAAATGTCAGGTAGCACATTGCGTTGACAATGATCAAAGTTGGAAGTCAATGTGGGCTTGTTTAATCAAAAAAAACATGAGAGTGGCTATCCTAGCCAACCCTTGGCGCGCGAAAATGTAAGCGTGAATGGATACAAAACCGCGCATCTATGCTCCATGGAGAGAGATAAGTGATGGGTGACGAAGAGAGGCGTCGGTGATACTTATCACCCACCCTAGCATAGAACGTTCGATTGGTGGCCTCGGATCAATATCATAGTCACACCCTGTAGACATCATAGGAAATAAGGCGGCACAGGGGAGAGGAAAAGAAATGATGATCCCCGGACAAAGATTAGCGTCATCGGACAAGCATCGAGACCACCTGATATCAATCGCACTACTGATTCAGATACGAATCGCCACAATAGCGCCATAGCGGCAATACAGTAAGGTTGATCTACAGCAGCGCGCATGGAATGGATCGTAAAAGGAGATAGCTGGAGCAAGTGAAGCGAGGAGTGATTGAGTCCCATTGAATGATTGATTTAATCAACAATGAGGAAAAGAGAGATTGCATCACTACAAAGCAGCGGCTCAAGCGGAGGCAAGAAGAACGAAAAAGACGTCCAAGCGGTAACTGAATATTGATAGTTACACAAAGACTTGAACGTTAGAAATCTCCAAACAAAGATAGTTATGCGAAGCAAAATAGGCAAAATAGTGAGGTGAAAGCGCACAATCGCCATGCTAACAATTGTAAGCGATAGCGGTAGAAACTCAACGCTCAGAAGTGAAGATAATAAGAATGGGAAAAAAGCAAGTGAACTGATAGAACTAATGTGATATCCTCGTCGCAGGAGGAAAGTGGCCCAGGAGATAGGCTGCTTGTGATCGGTGACAAGGCGTATTTTAATTACAATTTTTATTTTTGTTATTTTTTATTTCACCAACCGCGACTCTGGGCCACTACACTCATCCCATCCATGAAAGGAAAAAGAGAATCCCAGAAAGGTAAACAGGGATTACAGCATACCTTTGTCTGTATCTGTCCTTCCTTCGGATACGACGACTGGAACAAACCAGCCAGAAGGATTGTCGTCATCTGTGTCCTCGCCAAGCATCGCGCGTTGGATATCCTCTTCACTACTATCTGGTGGGGCAGGGACATTCTTGTCCCAAGCAACATTGACAAAAATCTTGAGGGCTTTCGGGATAGCAATGGGTTCGCTACGGGAACCAGGAGTGGAAGGTGCCGGGGAGTAGAGAGCTGGTTGTAGGTTAGAGGTTTTGATGCAAAAGCCTGCATGGGGTGCAAGGTCGATAGGCACACGAGACATGATTGGGACGCTAAAAGTAAGAGGAACAATGTTACAACTTTTGAAAAGGTGTGGCGTTACGCATGTGTGATTAAACCTAAAAAATAATGAATTGATGGAAATAATAATAATTAAATAAGAAAATGATACAATGAATCTTGATCGGTGGAATCTTGCCATTGACCCTCGATTGAGATGGGGTTTATTGTTCCTTATTGTAACGTGGCTCGGATTTTGAGTTTTGAATGCCACCGTCGTCCCGGTGAGCAGGAAAGGTAACAAGTGGACAGAGGTGGCAATCGGAGACGGCCGGTCGGGGGTCGGCAGCAGAGCAGACAGGAAAAGGTGTAACGTTATCGTTAACACCAAACTTTGACGCTTGTCATACACACACATCCAAGATCCCAAGTCTTTACCAATGTCTAATCCAAATCCTATAAAATCATCCTCAAATCCCTTTCGTTTCCGTACAGTTCCCTTCTCTTCTATCTCATCTCACATTTACACTCACACACTTCTCTTTCTACTCTTTTTTACTTCCAAACAGCTATTCCAGACGACATGTACAACGTATCTCCATTCCCCGACTTCGATGACGCTGAAAAGGTCCAGCAATTCATCCAAGACAGGCGTGTCATCGGTGTACGCATTTCTTTCATTCATCCCTACTTTTTTTTTCTTATGACTCATCTTCCCTCAGTATGAACCCCTAGTTCAACCTGCCCTTTTGCGCCACGAGATTGTCTCGACCGCAAACTCCCAAAAGACCATCGCATCTTCCCGCTACAACGCAGCTCGCATCGTCGCAGGTCATGACGATCGCTTGGTCGTCGTTGTTGGTCCATGCTCCATCCACTCCCCCGAGCAGGCTTTGGAGTATGCTCACCTTCTCAAATCCAAGATCCAAGAATGGCCCAATCTGCTCATCATCATGCGAGCTTACTTGTACGTTACATTTTTTTACTGACTCATTTCGATAGTGACTCATTAAAAAAATCTAATCTAATTACTCCCACACTCTTAATTTATCCAGCGAGGTATGTCCTTTATCACTTCCCACGGTCTTATACTCTTCTTTTCTGATTCACCACGTGTTCCACAGAAACCCCGTACTACTGTTGGCTGGAAAGGTTTGATCAACGACCCAGACATCGATGGGTCCTTCAAGATCAACAAGGGCTTGCGCATCGCTCGCCAGCTCCTCTGTGACCTCACCAATATGGGTATCCCCGTTGGTTCCGAACTTCTCGATACCATTTCCCCTCAATACATTGCTGACCGTGAGTTCCTGACCTTGCCTATTTTTATCCCTTCAATAACAATTGATTCATTTCAAAAGTCATCTCCTGGGGCGCAATCGGTGCACGCACCACTGAATCCCAACTTCACCGTGAGCTTGCATCCGGTGTCTCCTTCCCCATTGGCTTCAAGAACGGCACTGATGGAAGGTAAGTTTGGGTTCCGATCTTTCTATTCAACAGATCTCTGAGCAGTTTACGTGATTTAGTGTCTCTGTCGCCATCGATGCCATGTCCTCTGCATCCAACCCACACGCCTTCATGGGTGTCACCGAGCAGGGTCTTGCTTCCATTGTCAAGACACGCGGGAACCAGGACGTCCACGTCATCCTTCGTGGCGGTACGAAAGGACCCAACTTCGCTGCTGAGCATGTTAAAGATGCCGCTAAACGCATCTCCAGCAAGCGCGAATGGGCCAGTTTGATGGTCGACTGCAGCCGTAAGTTTTTACTAGCACCCTACCCACAAACCGCATCCTCATTCTAATTACTATCCCAGACGGCAACTCCCAGAAGAACCATGCCAACCAACCCAAGGTTGTACACTCCATAGCTGAGCAGCTCGCTGCTGGTGAGAGGAACATCACTGGTGTCATGATCGAGTCCCACATCAACGAGGGACGTCAAGATGTTCCCCCTGAAGGCCCCAGTGCCCTCAAATGGGGTGTCAGTATCACTGACGCCTGTGTCGACTGGCAAGACACAGTCTCCATGCTTGACGAGTTGAACGAGGCCGTCGCCAAGCGTCGTGAAGTTCTCATCGCTGAAGGATTCAAGCGCCCCGCTGGATTCGAACGTGCAATCAACGCTTAAGCACTTCCTCTGAATGCTTCTACCAATCAAACATATAGAAATCGTTAAATCACAACAACTGACTCCCGCACAGGATGGCGGCAAATGTATTTGTTCCTTCTTTTTAACCACCCTCTTTAGCTTAGATTTTGTAATCCCCTTCCCTTGTCATTCTCCATCTCCGTTCCCCCAACCAATTCCTCTTCAAGCTCCATCTATGTTTGTTCACTCGCCTATCTTGTTTCCTTTCGATCAGGTTTCATTTTCATTTTCTTCAAACGGAAATCACATCAGCGAGCATTATTTTACATACATCCCTCCCATAGAATACACCTTGTACCGATCTCATAGATATATAGTTAATGTCATATGGCTTATCTATCCTCCAATTCATCTTGGAATAAGTTGGCTCTATAAGTTCAAGACTAGTTTTTCTCTTTTTTTTCCAGAATCAGGGACACCTAAAAAAACTCGATCCTCGGGAAATTTGGTAAAGTGCCATACCATATGAAGGTTCTATTCGTATTCATGAATGCAACTAATTACATCAAATGCAGAAATAAATATACAATGCACAATCGAATCTACTTTTTTTTTGCTATGAAGGAATGGTGTGGCGCAGGTCCCGAGTCAAGGAACAATTGATGAAACACCGACTACCGATCATTCCAAGCTTGCACTATCTCATCCAAACTACGTACAGCCCAACCCGAACCAAGCATTGTAGTCATACGTGTCCCGGTCAACAATAATATTTCACGGATCCCCACTTCAAGAGCGCGCGATGCCTCGGTACTGATCGTCGTCCTTCCAGCTGCGGAAACACCCTGTCGAGTATTAGTATTACCATCGAATTCGGGAGCACTGTCAAGTCGTTGTCCTGCTTCAGCGCCAGCATTTATGCATAGGGTATAAGCTTCCTTCTCTAACCCTCTTAATACGGTTAGGACCGTTGATACTGGTACACCTCCACGAACAAGGTACCACGCTAGGTATTCATCCGCACAAGGTTCAATCGCCATCTTCTCCGGCCCGACAAGGTTTCCCCAGCTCAACCGCGGACGTATAGGAACTTGCTCTCCACACGCATATCGTCCCAGGATAGAAAGGAACGCAGGATGAGATCGTACATACTCCAAACGTGCGTCAAGCGCATGTAAAGCACCTAGAACCGTGGTATCGCGCACCAGTGGCGCACGCGGTACACCCCCACTTTCACCTGCAAACCGACGATCATAAACCCGTGAATAAAACTCTGCTGCAAATCGTAAATCTTGTGCTCGCAATCCAAAGTATCTCGATGCTGGCGACATAGTGCGGTATACAAAGAGTGTGAGATGTGTTTGGAGTGTTTCTGGTTTATCCCGGAGTATACTATCTAGTAGGGCGGCGTAGCAATACGAGCCGAAAACGCGTTCATGTTCGTCTTTCTCATCATCCTCATCGATATCTGTCCCGATGCGCGCGAGATGGTCTGCAAACGCTAAAAACAACGCGTCATTGGAAAATGATGTGAGGAACTCTGAGAGTTCGCCTGCTGGATGTACGCGTGCATCTGTTGCTTGAGGGAAATCCAATGTCGCCGCATCACCCGCTGATGAACCAGAGCGCACAAATAAACTGCGACTACCACGAGGGTCTTCTGTATAACTAAGAAATGCTGTACGCCTTTTCACGTAAAGGGTCTGGCTCCTCAGTAGTGCTTCTTTGTGACGCGGAATAGTAGCTGTATCGAGGTAGAAAGGCCAGTAACGCGGTGTGTCGACACGGATAGATAGTAATTTGTCAATGTCCGGGAATAAAGTTGGTGAAATCAGCTGGCTGCGTTCCACTTCCGTTCCTTCCTTCACAGCAATCTTCATAGGTAGATACACCACCTCGCTCGTATCAATATCCCTTGCGATCAAACAGCGCGGCTCAACAGCAAGAACCCATAGATGTCGAAGTGCTTGTAAGAAGCTGCGATTATCTGATGAAATATGATGGAATCTCGGGAAGAACGCCGTCACCATGCATGCTATCGCCGCATCAGACGTGCCCAACGTAAACCTCCCACCTCCTAGGAACAGCAACCCCAATGACATATGAGTTGCAACATGAACGCCATACTTGAATCCATGATGGTACATAGCCTGTTGATACATTCCATAAGCATATCGTAGGCGTCGGAGACATGTTATTTCTCCGGTTCCCGCCATCACCATGCTCAATGATATCGAAATCAAGTTCAAGCCATCTCTAACAGCTGACCTCTTGATCTTGTGATCGAACGCTGGACCTGTTACGTCAAAGTAAAATAATAATCAATACAAAGGGAATGTATCGCTTTGGTCAAGGTACACTTACCATTTGAATAAACTAATCGAGTGAAGAGATCGAAATACCTCACGATCATAACGTATGCTTCCTGCCGAGCGGTACCAGCGTACTTGAGGCCAACCACAAAGCAGCATCCAGCTAGAATATTGTAATACGCAAGTTCTATCGCATCATCAGTGTGCTTCTGGTTATTTTTCGATCCTGCATCCATAGCTTCCCGCATCGAAGCTGGTATCTGCGTGACCAACCACTCATTCGTCGGTGAAATCGCATTCCACATGATAAGGGATCTCGCTATCGTCCGAACCAACAAGAAACTGGGTTGTATTCGATTAAGGGCGAGTACTGTATCCGGGATGGTTAGAATATCCGCTACATCCTGACGTTCTGTACGCAAGTACATCAAACCCAATGCAATGGTAGCAGCCGGGGATGTCAAGTTGATATCAAAAGATGCATTATTGGTTCCGCCCAGAACGCGCTTTGCATCTCCATGTATAAGCACACTCAACCGTGACAAAATGGTCATATCCGCCGGTATCGTTGTTCCCTTTCCTAGCATGATCATTCCAAAGGCAAGAGCAGTTGCATACGTGTACGCCTCCCGGTGTTCGTTGCTCAAATCGGGTTGAACCAAGTCTTTCCTACTGATCTGGTGCAAGCAAACCTCAGCTATGCGTCGATTCTTCGTCCCAAGGTATAGTAACCCGATACCAGCCAATCCAGCAGATTGTGTGACAAGGGATACGTTGAGGTCCACATTCGGAGTAGGTAGAAGAGCTGGAGTGTGCACCGCAATCAATTTGGTAACATGCTGGTCACAGTTTCCAACATTAGCGGCAGCCAGTCCTAGTAAAACGCCAATTGATGTAAGATCATGTTTCGGTGTCAGGTATGCAAAAGTATGCCAAGTCAGCATCTCCTTCAGATGGCCAGTAAGTCCAAGTCCAAGTAAGAATCCCGCGTGCTCTGGTGTTAAATCGGAAGGCTTGTTAAACGCAATCCATGAACTCTCGACACCTCCAGAGGTAGGTGAAATACGCAACCCTGCGGCAACCCCATTGTGGAATTCTCCCCAGCTTTGAGCTTCTGCAGGTATTTTTCCGGGCTCTGGGGTAAAAACGATATTCAGTGGTTGTATTTTGATGGAAAATTCCAGTTTAGGTATAGCATAAGCCTCCCGGGTAACTGTAGGAACTGATCCAAATGTAAACATAGCTCGTCCATAAGGCAGCGCCAGTGTCCGTTCTGCAACCCGAACGACTTGGTTTTGATGTTCTTTTGCTTGATCATGTTCACTAAGGATACAAACATTCGATCCCATCAGTAGCTGCATCATATAAATAATATACCACACAACAACTAACCTCAGTTCCGGGCGTTCCGGGATTGTGATAGATGAAACAGTGGAAGAACACAAGATACGAGCAACTTCCTCCAATCTCCGGTCTTGGCCAAACCGAATATCTGTGAAATCTTCCAAATCAAGTTCCACACCAGAAACCGCATCTATTTCTACGCTGGCAGCGCTTTTGGCTTCTATAATGATTTCTCCAACAGTCCGGCGTGGTTTTGAGGGATTCTAATGGTATATGAAACAGAGATAAATCAGTCAGCGCACCGCATTTATTCATTTTTTGACATAAACGA
Source organism: Floccularia luteovirens (assembly GCA_009739215.1). Taxonomy (NCBI): domain Eukaryota; kingdom Fungi; phylum Basidiomycota; class Agaricomycetes; order Agaricales; family Squamanitaceae; genus Floccularia; species Floccularia luteovirens. Next base: position 1,190,713 of record VSJF01000009.1, read on the forward strand.
ATCGTAAAAAACTTACAATGAAATCTTTTTTCGGTCGATAGCCATCATTAAACAGCACGTCATGAGAAGCGCTTGCAGAGCCTGCCAGATCATTGCGTCCCATTGCTTTGTACGCGCTCAACGGCCAATGAGGTGGTGGCGCCAACTGACAAGTCCTCACCGCCTCTCTCAATGGTGCGGCAATGCCCATCGGCAAACAAGCAAAAAACCTTTGTGACTTGCTTGTTGCAATCTTCAAAGCGGCTTTTTCTGCTCGTTTCAGACTTTCCGGTACTTGGTGATCGGCGAGGCAGTCATATAGATCAATGAGTTCATACAGCTCTGCCAATGGATCGAGATGGCCGTATTCGAAGGATGGCGAGATGTTGAAGCATGAAGCAATGTATTCTGGGTCATGTCGCGGGATGTTCCAATCAGGTCTACTAATACGGCCGTATAAAATAGCAGATATATCCAAGGGCCAGACTGGAAGTCTATCATCAAGGTTTGCGATAACTAATATTTTTTGTATCCATCAATAAAATTTTATTCAAAATCAAGGAACCCAAAAAGGGATATCCTGGCACTCACCTGTATTGGAAGGTGAAGGCCACGCAGCTGTAGCTTCAGGTATAAGCCTCTTCCAATAATCCGCCCACTCCGGCCTTATATCAAGAGCAACACGACAAATAACATACACCAACTTGATGAGAGAATCATACTTGGAAATATCCAAACGGAGATATTCTCCCAGGATATGCAAAGAATAAAGCACAGGTGCCAATAAGGGATGCGGTTTTCTCTTGCAGGGAACAACCACTGGTGGGAGAAGAGTCTTTGGTGGTTTCAAAACTCTCATCACAGGATCTTCCCTGAACCGATCGTGTGAGGAAGTGTGTGCAAGGCGTAGATATGGACCTTCTGATTTCGAAATCTTCTTCTCATTGACGATCCCCAAGATGCCATACAGCGCATCAGTGAAACATTGGAATTCCACAGAATCAGCCGTGGAAAATTTTCTCCCTGCCCAGTATTCCAGAAATCGATAGTGTAATGCGTAAGAGTCATCTGAAGATAATGTTAAAGCAAGAAGTACAAGGCAGTCGCGAGTTAGTGGGTCTTTCGGAGCTAGGTCGACGTTGATACGTTCCTCCCAGTTATCTTCAAATGTTAATGTTGTCAAAGATCGTTCGGTATCTTTCACCGCAACGACCTTCCCATGGCTGCCTGTAGGGACATCGTCGATATACATTTGATCTTCGTTATTCGAGGATTTGTTAGAATCTTGAACAATCCTAAGAATAATCTCGCGTAATCCTATGAGTAACAAGCGCGACAGAGCCATCCGTTTTGACTACAAGAAGATCCCAAACGCGATATCTCGTCGCACGGATTGAAGTTGCAGAAATAGCTGGGATCGTCGTTAAATCATTGACCTCCATCATATTATCCTTGCCGTATGAGACTGACGAGAATCCGGAGGCACTGGCTTTTCGGTAAATACACAGAAACCAGACATTTTTGAGATTTCCCATCCCAGCGATTGTCGAACAAGGAAATCGATACATTTCGCCAATTAGAAGCACTGAAAAATAGATTGATCAGAATAACAGGCATTTCAGAAATTGTGAAGAGAGGGCTATACTCATGCTGTGGAATATCCATAGTGAACACTTCCTCCATCCAATACGCAGCCCTCATCCTCCCATGCTCAATGGGCGCAAGATGTCAAATCAGATGCCAATCTCCCACCGAGAGCCACCCTATTCATCGTAGTACTCAAATCATGCCTCGTCAGTGAATTCCTCCTTCCCTTCGCACCTCGTTGGGTTGTCGTACCTCCTTTAACAAGAGAATGCATAGTCGCAGTGGTCGACAAAGACGGTGGCATTCCCAGGAGAGCTGAAAGTGGTGGCATATCAGGTGGTGCGGGTGATCCTGTTACAATATCCTGAGATCGTAAACGTGGTGACATGGGATGAAGCCGGTCAACGCGTCCGTCCATATCTGTCGTCATAATCGCACTCGCCCTACGGCTTGCCATACCTGAGACTGATTGACGCGCCCGGACGTGCCCCTTCACGTGTGTCCGTGTAAGAGGTACTGGAGTATCCTTCGGTTTCACGTATACATACCTCCACACTGATAGTTTATGTTTCTCCGGGTCTATCGTTACAAGAACTGAATCTTCCGTAGCTGTATTATGATGTGATACCCATACGACCATTTCAGTGGGTGGGATAGATTTTAGAGGACGTGTTGAGTTCTCCGCTTCATCTTTCAACGATGCAGGGGTGCCAGGAGTACCACCAATGATGCCAGTAGTAAGCCCCACCGCAGCATGCTTCAGCAAATGGACTTGTAACAGAGAATATCGTCGGTAGAACAGCTTCGCCAGTAATCTCCGCCTCGACGAATTCACTGGGTTCCAATACGCGTTGGATTATTACACCATGGGGTGAGGCAGGCCACGCTTTTCGTATGATAAATGGTAGCGAGAATGTATATTGCAGTCCGTTTTGGAGATATATCTGACCGATGCTGCGTAGAAAGACAAAGACGCCAGGTACGAGTTCTAGACGCCCTTGACCCTTTTTCGCTCGTTTCTGTGCTCTTGTGAATGGTCCAAACGTCGGCCGTGTAGCCTTGATATCGCCACCACCTTCACCACTATCATTACCAACAGAAACATTAGTAGCATCCGTTCTCCCCTCCCCACTACCACTCCCATCCCCTTCCAGACTATCCGCAACAGAATTATCCGAAACCTGCTCCAACTCACCCAAACAAGCCCACTGAATCGCCTCCCCCTCTTCCACAAAATTCCACTTCTTAATCATCACACCTCCACAACTCAACACCACCGTACTCGCATCCCACGTTAACTGTCGCACCTCAACTCCACTCCAACTCTCCTCCCCTCCTCCTCCTTCCCCATTATTATCAATATCTGAATTGGTATCCCGAATCACAAACGAACAAGATTGCACGGTCGATAATAGCTCTGCATCTGAACCACGTAAAGCCGTCCGAATCGCACGCAACAGATTAGATTCTTCCTGTCCAGTCGTCGTCCCCTTCTTCTTCCCCTTCTTCTCATTCTTATTCCTATTGTCATCATGAGGTTGAGGTCGTCGTGCGGAAACGCGATCCAAGAAAGTTTTAGCCGCAGAGATAGGTGGACCTTGGACGTGAACCGGGATCGGGTTCGACTTTGGATTTGGATTTTGGTTTGGGATATTGGTTATTCGGGTAGATGAAGAGGTAGGTAGAGATGAATTCATGTCGGTAAGTATATCTGTATATGAGGAAGACGCAGAATTACTGCTCCGGTGTACGTTTTGCATTATTATCGATCCAGATTGAAAGCCATAACCTCGACAAGTTCCCTGTAAATCCTCTTTGTGGAGTCTCGTGAACGCGGCAGCGAGCGCGCTGTCTCTTGCGGTTATTTTGCGTTGTTATTCTAACACGATGATAACCAAATACAATTTTGGAAAAAAAAAAACTTTGCAAGTTTTCATCAAATATGATCCAATTTTTTACAGGTATCAAGAAGTATAAAAAAATGAACTATGTTATAAAAAAAAGTATATACCACATTTCCACATACCAAAAGAAAAAAAGAGGTAGAATGTGCAAGAACATGACTACGACAAACCACTGGGGAACAAGAAAAAAGTGAGCAGATTAAGCATTAAACAACAACGGCTATGAATTGCTTTTCGAAGGTGAAATGGTAATGAAGTGATGGAGTGTATATATAAAACAGTTCCAAGAAACATATAAAAAGAAACACGTAAAGGGTGACGCGATGATCATTATATAGAAGAAAGGCTGGAAAGAGGGTAAAGGGTAAAAATGGAAGGGGCGAAGGTTGGGATGAGAGGTGGGAGGTGAGGATCTCCGTACAGTAAGATATATGTATGTAACGTTCACAATAGATATAGTACTACGAAAAACAACACACAAACATATAGAAGTTTCAACAACAGATATTAAAAAGAAAAGAAACACAGAACACGAGCACCAAGATGAAGAAAAGGATATAAATCGATTAGGGATGGGGAGTTTTGAGAGATGGGTATGAAGGGGATGAAAGCTGTGGTTGTGGAATTGGATTAAGAATGGGAATGGGGAAGTGAAAGAAAAAGACGGGATATAATTAACGAATAAAACAACAAACAAGGGAAGAAAAAGAAAGTCCCGTGGACAGAAAGAATAGAAAAACAAGATCGAAAAAAAGGGAGAATAATAAATGAAACCAAAAGTCTCCAAAAAAAGGAAAACAGAAAAAAACAGTTCCGTATGAAATCCCTTGGGTTTGTCACTACAATACCAAAAGAAAGAAAGAAGAAAGAAATCATCGATTTTCAACAATTTCAATAAGTATTTTGAATTCATCATAAACCATTTAAACTCCCCCTCGACCAAAAAAATTTGATCCCGAAAGAACCAACCATGCTCCTTCCAAAGAATAAAAACCTCGAAGTGTGTAAGAAATGAAGTGATTAAAAAAAGAGAAGAGAAAAGAAAGGTGAAGGCGAAACCCCAAAATGCAAACGCGAATACCAAAAAGAAAAAAAAATCGGAAACAGGAGGAGTAGGAACATTCCTCAACAATTCCCACCAACTCTCAGCTCTCCTCTCAACGAGTTCATCCCGACACCAAGCTGCGGCTGCTGCTGGAGTTGCTGAGATTGCTGTTGTTGTTGCTGCTGGACCAACTCCTGATGATTCGGCAAAGGGAACGCAGAAAGGGATTTACTCTCTTCCCCATCTAACCTCCAAATATTCATCGCCGCCTTATTGGCAGGTGCACCAGTCCCCGTACCAGGTCCAGTACTATTCCGTGACCCCGCAGAGCTCAGCGAATCTCCGCTACTCCCTCGAGACCTCCCACTCCCGATCGCACTACTCCTATTAACACCACCAAACCCACCCGAACTATACCTCCCAACATCTCCAATCACACCACGCCCCTGGCCTTGAACTTGTTGTTGAGAGTGTTGGTGCTGGTTCTGGAACTGAAAAGAATCCCTCAAAGGAGATACAACCCCAACCACCTCTTCAAAATCATCCACAGATGAAGACGAAGATGTCGTAGTCGTAGGTGATAATGCAGGGGATTGTACAATATCTTGCAAAAATGATGGGAGGAGCGGAGAAGGTGTCGGAGCATGGAGGAAAGGTGTCGTTGTCGTAGTTGGCGTGAGTAATCCTTTGTTAATATCACCTCCCCCAATTCCGACATGAACACCACCAGTCGAATACAATGGAGTTTCATCTCGTTGTTGAACATACACGTCCTCTCTCCGCCTAGAAGTCTGATATATAGGAGATGGATTCCGGCCAAACATCGTCGGAGGAATTCTCATCTGTTGTTGACTCTGACTATGATGCATCCTCCGCTGTTGCTGTGGTTGTTGTTGTTGTTGCTGGGGATTCGGACTCAGATGCGCTTGGTCACCATACAACGATCCCAACTGTAAATGCGAATGCGACTTGTACACCGATTTGTTCGCCTGTCCTAGCGCCTGAGCTTGTGCATGTGCTCTCGAAGGTGACAAATCAATGAATGGACGCTGGATCTGGGGAGGAGTCAACGAATGTGAGCGTACAGCGTGGGAGGTAGTCGAAGCCTCATCCGCCACTCGCGATGATGTTCTCGATGATGTTGATCCCATCGAAATCGGATTTGTGGATGATAGATGCGGTGATGGTTGCGAAAGGTTAACATGAGCGCTGACGTTGACGTGAGGATTGGTAGGATTATTTGGTGGAACAATTTCCAAAGTCCCCGATGATATTTGTGTTTGAGCAAGTACGGATGTGAGTAAAGCAATTCGTTCAGCTTGTACAGCTGTGGAGATCGAATCACCATTGCCCTCCGCATCTTAGGGACAATCAAAACAAGGTCCCAACCGGACAAAGAAGACGACAAACTCACATGGTAAACATGTCTGACACACTTTCCTCCTCCTCCAATTCAAATAATTACACTTCTGGCAAATCCAATCGCCCGGTTGCTATAGAACAACAATAAAAATCAACATTGTCGTCAAAAAAATTCCCATATAAAAATAAATCTGAGAAAAAGAGATAAAATGGATTATGAAACGCACATGCGATATTGGACCTCGGTTTCCTGTATTCAGAATCGGCGGCTGCTAAGATAAGATCAATGATGGGGATCATAATTTCAAAGTACCGGAATTTAACATTTGGAAAAAAGGGCACTTACCGGAACACCAACAAGTCCGCTTGGCCTAATCTGGCCTTGCTCCGGAAACGGTTCATTGTCGGGCCAATACATGATACACGGAGACAAAGGATCGCTCGAAATATTCTGCACCTTTCCCCCAGTCGCAAACGCACGTCCAGACGGTGTGAGTAAAGGATGAGTCGTGCCATTGCCCGTTTTCCCACCAGCTGCAACCCCAGAATTACTTGCACCCCCACCACTACTAATTGACATATGTGAGGACGGAGCTGGTGAGGGATACGATGTGCGTGCGTTGTTATTTGGGAATTGTGAAATTTGCGGGTGTTGCTGCTGCTGTTGCTGGGAGGGAGATGATGAAGAGTAATAGGTCGTTGTCCCTTGCACCGCACTAAATCGAGGGGAGGGCAAGACACGCGTGTTGGGCATCCCCAAACCCGAGGTACTGATACGCAATGAACCTTGACCGGTCTGACCACCTGACACTAAATTATTCCCAGAGTTCGTACGCGGACATCCGCAACCAATGCAGGACAAATTACGTCTATGAGAGGTAATACAGTCAGTATTCATCACTATAGAGGGATAAAGAAATTTGGACTAGGTGTGGTGATGGTGATGGTGATAGTTGGATTCAGGGATCATTACACAACTCACCCAAAGTTATGTGCGGCACATGTCGGCGAGGAGCATCTGACGACAGATATCAGCGTCAGTATGTAATTCACATGGCGTTGGTGTCAACAGGAAAAATGATGATAGATGAAGACTCACATCCAATCACCCAGTCGAAAGCTATTCTTCGGATTTGGGGGATTAGTTGACAAGGTATACTCTGCTTTTGATGCAGATACATCAATTGGAGAATTGTGAAAATCCGGGTAAGAAGAAGACATGCGCAACATCTGAGTACGGGGAAGTTGATCGATTGGAGAGAAAGGAGAAGAAGAATGAGAGGGCTAGGAGGGGTAGAAAGTTGTGAGATTGAAGGGTCTTTGGAGAGGGAAAAAAAGGACACGTAAGAATAGAAACTTACGGTAGGATTCAACAGAAAGCGGTTGAGGTCGTGGAAGGGTTCGAGATCAGTTTGCAGGGCAGGAACGACAGAGACAGCGGGGGTTGAGAGGGAGAGGGCGGCACAGGCCTGTTTTGAGAGGGAAAGGACATGATAAGATCACGAAAAAGAAGTATTAAACCAGTTCGACAATGAAGGGACATCCCACTCAGTTCATTGTCTTACACGTGACTCACCTCTTCATGTCCTCTAAACACTCCAAATAATCGTCCGTCAATCTCAAACATTATAGCCTCAGGAAAGATTTCACAAATCAACTCGAGAGAGGATGTCGTAAACTATTGTTATCGTAAGTAGATGAGAGAAATAGTCAACTACACCACTTACACAGACTACTCTTGACCTTGTTTCAAAGAAATGACGATTCTGACGACGTAGACGAGTCAGTAGATGACGAGGGGGACGAAAGTGGTGGTTGGGTATGGAAGGAAGAAATGAGACGGTTGACAGAAGGCATGGAGGGAAAAGTTATTTGAATGGATGATTGGAGATCGTCGGTGTTGTTCTATTTCTTCATTGCATTGCGGATCCTAATCGTACAAACCATTCAACAACCTCTATGAATGATCTCGATTCTCCGCTTTGGCTTTTCAAAATCCCCAATTAAACTCTATCTCGTGCAACTTCTATTCAAGGTCCAATCCATGCATCATCCAATCCAACCCAACAAGAAAAATTTTTTAATTTATTATAAAGGGTCGCAAGAACATATGTATCTTGGTTTTTAATCTTGCCCACTAAATAAGCCATCATTTCAAATGGGATTTCCAAAAAAGCTTTAGATGAGCACACATACCATCACATCCGGAGCTAGTAACACCGCTGTCAAAAGGATGATGTAGTTTATATAATAAATGACAATTACTACATCCGTGTTCATGCATGAATGCGCTTTTACTACCAAATAATTCCTACCCACTAACCCAGAGTAAACCTCGCAACGGACCCATCTCCGAAAAGAAAAATCCATACCGTACACATAATAATAATAAGTAAAAATCTACATATCTATCCCTTGCCAACCATCTTTTTTTTTGACATATCCGGGCGCTCATAAGGTCAACCCCTACAACGTAACCGTGGGCCGCACTATACCGGCGGAATCGCCAACACCTGCGTTCCTTGGCAATAATGACACAACCAAACCCCTGTCCGTCAAATATCTCGCATACCGTCTCCATGAATCTACTCCCTTCCCTCCCGCTCTCACACCCGTGCCCCGTTCACCACCAACTCTCCCGTCTAACAACATCTCAATATTCCCCACGACGAACAACCCCCTCCTCGCTCTCGTCAGCCCTACATTCAACCTCCTCTTATCCGCCAAGAATCCAATATGGCCTCCACTATTATTCCGAACTGTTGAAAAGATAATAACCTCCTTCTCTCGTCCTTCAAACCCATCTACTGTCTTGATCTCCACATTTGCTAATTGCATTGCTCCATGGTCACCTAGCGTCGTTTTAAACCGTTCTTGGTAAGATGTATCGGTTGTTAGTAATCGATTCAATAACGCAATTTGTGCAACGTATGGAGCGATAATTCCAATATCTTTTCCTTTAAGATTCTACAAAAAAATTGAGCAAAACCTAGAAAAACAAACCAGGAAACTTACAGGGTTATTAATCAACAAATCCTCCACCACACCTAAAACAATATGTGCTTCCGTCACATTAATTTTACTCCTATTTTTCATCATCTCTCTCCCATTATGGTCCAAGAAAATCAAAGATGGCCGAAGTCCCGTTGTTTCATCCATCCGCAGGTGCAATGAATTCGGTGGAGCCAATTTCGGATGAATATTCCCGACAGCATCAACCGTACCGTCCAATAATGTAAAATTGTAAAATTCAGATGAAGGGAACCTCGATATGTCGGGGTGCATTCTGTACTGAATATCAAGCATAACCGATGGAACGACTGTAATCATATTAGCGAGGATTTTGAATATGATAAAAAGTATACTAACCGCCTTCCTCAGTGAGCCGCTCGAATAAACTAACACCCAAACCGAGAGCTTGTGCTTCCCTACTCGTAATAACTGGAGGAAGCTGTTTATGGTCCCCAACAAGCGCAACATGCTGTGACTTTAGGAGAAAAAAAGTAAATATAAAAAAACAAGAGAAGAATAAGTGCCACTCACCCCCTTCATTAACGGTATAAGCGAAGCAGGTTCAGTAGACATCGACGCTTCATCTATGAATACGACCGGAAAGTCCGTCACGTTCAACGCCATACACGCTGAAGTTATACACGTTGTGCAAATCTAATAGAAAAAAAAAGTATAAGTATAAAATGACTCAATAGATTCGGATATGAAAATAACCAGCGAGAAAGAACATCTGAAGCAAAAAAAGGATGACTCACAACATCAGCATCTCCAACAACATCACTCAACATCTGCTGCTTCATCGCAAACTTCTTCGATCCTCAACACACCACAAATCCTCTCCTTCGTAACCAACCCAATCTTCATCCTTCTCAATCTTTCTTCCCTATTATTCCTCGCCTTAACCCCCGCTCCCACTTCACCAATCTTCGCTTCCAAACTCCTGATCTTCTCCCTCAACACCTCCCCCTCTTTGAAACACCTCTCTTCCTCCTTTAAAACTCTCAAAAGCTCTTTCTGCAAGGGATGTTTCAAGAGTTTGTCATCCAACGAATATGGAACCAATTCCGCCCGTAAAGCACCACCATAGCCAACTCGGAGGGGTTTGACACCTGCTTTGGCTAGTCCTTCGACTAGGTTGTCGACAGCGACGTTTGTATATGTGCATACGAGGATCGGTTGGGGGACTTCAAAGTGGAGCTTTATAGAGGATGTTACTTGTCAGTTTATAACGTAAAGATGAGAGTTTTTTTTTACTTTGAGTAATTTGATCGTCTCTATGATAGTTTTCGTTTTTCCTGTACCGGGCGGCTACAAAAAAAAAAAAGTTTCACCCTAACCATTCGAAAAACGCAAAGAAAAATAACCCACCCCTTGGATTAAACTAATCCTTTTTCCAATCATAGTAGCAACTGCTCTCTTTTGAGATGCGTTCAAATTCTCCAACGGTGGGTCACCTTCGATGACAACAGGATGAGCAACCGTATACCGTCTAGCCCAACTCTGAATCCTCATATCATCCTTGAACGCTCCTTCACAAACACCCATATTCCTACTTCTCTCCTCACCGCTCAAGCCCTCCTTTCCAATCCCAGGCTCAAACGACCTCAATAACACATCCTTCAAAAATGTTCCTTGCAGAATATACTGCCTCCCATCCCACCCCGCACTCACTTCCTCCAGCCGTTGTGGATCATGATGCATATTACTTATTGCCGTACGCATTCTCTCGAATATCAGGTTGGGTCTGCCAAGGTCGAGACGCCACATTCCTTGATCTACTTCATTGAATTGTTCTGGGAAACAGACTCGTATTTGAGATGCAGTTGACGAGATTACAGATCCTCGTAATGGGGACTCGCTTAATGGATCTAACCTTGACACGAGCACTTGTGTTCCATTTCTGAAATAGAGTTTAAAAATGTATATAAAAGAAAAGAAAAGAAACTGACTCAAACCGATGTTCGGGTAATGTCATTCCGGGACCAATAAGAAAAGACGCAACAGGTCTCCCAAACTGATTTTCTTGCAACCAAAAAGCAGAGAGACCTGTAACACAATACCCTTCCTCTTTTAATTTATCAACACCCCATGTTGACAATCGTTCTTTGAGTACTGCTTCGTCTTCTGCTTCTTCTGCGGCTATGAGGGGTAGAAAACTTTTGTAATTCAATGAACACAGTGGACAGAGAATGAGTAGGAATGTCACATACTGATTGGAATAACTTTGAATAGCATCATAAAATGGTTCTCCAGGTAGAACCTTCACCAATGGAGGTTGTTTACGTCTAATATAATCCTGAGACACCTCTGCAGTTTTCTCTAGTTTCCTACACCGCGACGGCGCGCGTTGACGCCAATCAAAACGCGTTATCGGTCCATTTGTCGCATTATTATCCATAACATCAAGTAAAGGAGTGCCAGAAACGAATGTGGAAGAACCCTCTACATCCAATGAACCAACCAAGGTCGTACTACTTTCATCCTCTTGCAACCACTCCGACTCTGCAGCCAGCTCTTTCAAATTTGCACGTCTCCCACAGGATTTTCTGGTGGTTTTGTAAGATGTTGGTGGTAACGAGAGTGAAGAATGGGTATCGGATAGAAATATATCATGCTGTTCTTGATGTGTAAACCGCGGAGATGTGGATGTATGTATACCCCGTGAATCACGTATGAATTTGTGAATATTAGCCGTATTATTATGGTGGTGATTATGGTGGAGAGAACAAGATTGAAGAGAGTGATTGTAGCTGTTGCTCCGTGTGATTGGCGAGGGTGGTACCGACTGTCTCATTATAACGCGTCTTCCCTTAACCAAGACCGGGACAGTATCCATACAAGCCAGCCCATTGTTCACTAGTGTTACAAGTGCTCTTGAAGATGATGAATGCGCCAGTGTTTTGGATGTTGACACTCACAGGACAGGAGTGTCTAAGAACCCTTTGGTAAGGTCTTGCGCGTAAACCACATATCAATGGTTAAAAAACGTAGGCACGTGATATTTACTTTCGGCTGCGATGTATCCAAAACTGAGGAGATTGAGTTATTAATTATTCTCGAAAACGGTAATATTTACAATACAAAAATACATAGAGCTTGTATGACCATATCTGTCCCAATCAATCAATCAAATCATTAACAATACTTGAGATGCCAAAGGGAAGCTAAAGGATGTCGCCAGCTAAGCAACCAAGGGACGATCCTTGCATGATCCTGGATCACGACTTGAGATGGAAATTTCTTGCATTTCCTATACTGCAGCATCTCGAATCTCGATAATTATCAGTAATTAAGAGGCCCTACGCATTGAATTTAGTTCTTGCGCCATTTATTTAGCACATTCAACACATCTACATAATGCCGTTACCTACTCGATCAGTTTCGTAGCAACAAAACCAGATCATCTGGAAATCACATACCTATAAATTAGTAACAAGGAGCAAAAGAAGGAGGGACATTTACAGGGAGGACATATTTTTAGAAGTGTGGTTTTCTTTGTAGGGGGATTAGCACTGCTCACCCTGTACAGGCAGTGGCCATGTCTGTATTTCAATTTGCCGCTCGATGAGACTTATATAGTATGTATGTAACTATAACTGTCACATTTTGTCTCGCTCTCACCTATAAGAAGGCTCGCTTTTGTGACTCGCCGTTTATTTCTCTATCCATAACACTCAACGACTTTGCAATGAATGCTGGATTGCACATTTTCTGCCTGGCTTTGGATGGGGAGCCAGAAGACGGCGACCACATTATCGACCTCAGGATACTATCTGATTGGACCCTTGGCGACTTGCGAAGGGCATTAAGAAAGGAGTACGACCCCTATAACAACTCTAGCGTTACCAATAATCAGATCAAGGTGTGGGTTCTCCAACAATACCTCGACGACCCTATTATGTTGCCGCTGGACTTAATTGCCATGACATACAACAATATCCCAGTAACAAAAATTGAAGCGAGAAAGCATATCATCAACTATTTGCCACACCCGTTCGACTCCGAGCAGGCCGAGAAAATCCACTTGATTGCACAACTTGGTATGGACTTTGTGCTTGCTAAGCCAGTAGTATAATAATTTTATTCACAGGACAAATCAGTCCCGGTAACTCCGCTCAGTCTGGGCTTTCCGATGCCATTGCAAGCGCAGAGGATGCAGAAGGTCATCGGAACAAACGTCCCCGCCTTAGTGTGGACACTTCTGTTGATGCCTGGCTTCTCAATTGGCACAAAGAGCTCTGGAGGCAAGGCATCAAGCACTCGATTTACAAAACAACCACACTGACGGCCGATGATTATAACAATATATGCAACTCATTGCGAGATGATTCGGACAAAATTATCCAAAAAAAGAGAGATTTCCTGGCTCGCTTGGCTCCACGAGAACTGCCAGCTTCTTCTGATGCGCTTCATATTCTTAACAGCGATAGCGATATACCTGCTGCTGGCAACGAGTCTATTCAAGACATTTTCCCTGTTCAGATCTGATACGTCGATCTTACATCACTGCACACGTCGTCGAGAATCCCCCCTCTCACTATTTTGCGGGACGAGTATGATATAATGGATGGCATTGTGGAACGCTCACCCAAGAAATGTATCTTGGTTTCTGGTACTCCCGGCATAGGTATATGCTTGCCATCTCTGGACAAAATTGACTGGAGATTCATGACCATTTTTAGGAAAGACGGTGTACCTGTATTTACGACTGATACGCAATCTTCTTGAAGGAAAGTCGATGTTTTTTCAAGATTATAAAGGAGTCGTGTACCACATTGGGAACACTATCGAGCGTCTCCCCAAAATATTCGATAGCTCTAAAGATTACGGTGACATTTTCGAAGCTCTTGTCGACGCTGATGTAAAGAGTTCTGCGCCGAATGTATCGCTGAAGGGCATTGTCGGTCTCAAGATAGTGGTAACTTCTTCGCCAAAGCCTCACAAGCAACTCAAGTGGATGAATCAGGATGCATTAGGATATTTAATGACTAACTGGAAGTGGGAGGAGATTTTTATCACAGTGTTAGTATTTTCTACAATTTATGAATAACTGAAAGTGATTCATCTCTGGCCAGTGTATTTCTCAGCTAGTACAGAATCAATTTAAAGGCCATCGAAGAGGTAACGGAGATTGTGGGCTATAATCCAAGGATCTGCTTTGAAGTGTTATTGACCCCTCAAGGTCTTAACTACATGAGGTCTAAAATAAGGTCCGCTGTGGGTGATATCAAGTCCTTGGACAGACTTGCAGACATTTTAAAGAATCTGCGGCTTAGCTATGAGACTGGGAACCTGTTATGACCTTATCTGGATACGCGCTATCTCCCTGGACTTTAGAACATGCGCACAACGTGTTCCCGCCTCGTTTACTTATTTCCCATACACATTTTGTATCTGACTCACGCCTTGCTTCTATTAACTCGTAGTGACTTGTATCTGCTTCTAAATGACTTGTAGATACTTCTGTATGACTCCATGATGACTCGTAGCTTACTGAGCAGACATGCGTTCAGTTATTATTAGAAGTAGTGTACTTGTATTTAAGTAGCACGAAACTACAGTCAAGCCTCAGCTTGATCTTAGTTTCGAGTACCTCCTAATATGAGCAATTACTCTGTTACCTTAGTGACAACTAAGTGACTCTCCCTCCCTTGTCTAGGACGGCAAGATCATTGTAAATAACGGCATAGACGACACCATACAGCCTGAAACACCTGGCTGTTCCCACCTCTGTAACTGACCTCAGAGAGACCCCGACAGGTGGTTTGTAACCTGTGTGGTAGTGTAACCTACTATCGCACTAGGAAAATCTGACTAGCAAAACCCAACCGTTCCCTAACCCAGATGCACTTATGACGAGACCAGTAAAAGACGACACTTAAACCTCAAACGGTAACAGAACCTACCTCATCGCCTCTTCAATGTCATGCCCTTAGATAGCAGCTGCCTTTACACCAACCAGGTACTCAATGTCAAATCCACATGGGTTATGGACCTTCTTATGGAATTGGTCATCAAATGTAATAAGGAAGATATCAGAAGGTTTCACCATATTATTAGTACTGATGAAACAACCTCAACATTTTATGGACTGATATGGGAAAAGTGGGTACATTTATACTTCAAACACGTTATGAAGCCATTCGTTGCAATACTATCTACCCTTAACCCTGCCATAAATGAACCTGAGACAGTCGAAATTGTTCTTCTCCCCAATCCTTCTGAAGTTCAGGAGTTTTATAATCCCAATTTCTCATCTGATCTCGCATCAAATGTATGTGCTGAAAAAGCATGCTATCTCCAGCCAAAATCCAAGATCTTCCCCACCATTGATTCATTGATCTACAATCCGACACCTCCAAAGAAAGGATTTATCAAATTATAAGTGCAAGTACTCACAAGGTTAATGTGAAAGGGCTTCAAATACTTCAATGCAAGCTTGTTCCGAATTCTGCAGAACTGTCAAGTCTTCGACCGATGAAGAATAAAAAGTGGGTGCTTATATTTGTTATGCTGGATAAAAAGGCAGATGAGTTCTAGATGGAAAAACAGAAGATTGTAATATTTGGCACTCAAAAGGTTGCCAGTTTGTACTAAGGCTCAAAGAAGATGATGTATTAGAGCCAAATATACCTCTAGATAGGTAGTTTACTGATCAATCAATCATATTGCAAACATCAGTT
The DNA here is from genome assembly GCA_009739215.1 of Floccularia luteovirens. Taxonomy (NCBI): domain Eukaryota; kingdom Fungi; phylum Basidiomycota; class Agaricomycetes; order Agaricales; family Squamanitaceae; genus Floccularia; species Floccularia luteovirens. The sequence continues at coordinate 1,206,285 of VSJF01000009.1, forward strand.
TCCAGCAGTCGTCTTTCTCTAAATTTCCTACATATCAGTTGCAACTGTAGTCTTCTTCATCACCTCTGGCTGCCAGACTAAGCCTTTTTTTCAACATTTTCTTTCTGTTTCTTGTCAGATCCTCTCATCATCTTCTACTACTTTTATGTATCTTCCTTGCTTATCAGCTCATCCTCAAACTGAATGGTAATGAGTTCTGCAGTGCACAATCTTATCTCTTATATTACAATTGCAATCATGTAATATTTCGTTGTGTTTATGATGAGTTTCAACAAGAGCAATAGTAAAACACTCTAACTACTAACAAAAAAGTAAGATAAGTCCCTAATAAAGCATCATCTATTGGAGAAGAGCCAACCACCATCTCCGCCATTTGTATACCTCACACTGGCCCCCACTGGTGGACCCCCTATCTTATGGTCCATAATTGTCACCCGCCTCACTAAATGAATCAAAGTCCATATCCATTGCTTCCTCAACGGTTATAGGACTATTGCACATTGAGACATATGCAGAGCCTCAGATGAATTGGGAGTATCAGCAGATGTAGAGAGTGTTGCTTGCATGGTTGTTAATAGTACCTTGCTTTCTGGATTTTCCAAGTTCATGATATATTTTGACAATGTAGTCTTTAGTGAATTTCTTGGTTTTAGTGACTTTTTGTCAGACAGAGCTTTGAGTCTCCCTTCTTTATACTGGAAGATATTTTCTCCTTTTCAGTTATTTAATTGATATGCACATTTGATACATCCACATAATGTGATTACTTCACTCTGTCAGTTTTGCAAGCAACCAAACCAGACCATCTGAAATCACATACAGATAAACCAGCAACAAGGAGAAAGAGAAGGAGGGGGAGGGAGAACATCTTTTTAGAATTGCTCTTATGGTTTTTTAAAAAATTGGGAGTGATGTACAGGTTATCATAGGTTTATCTGTAGATTGAATTTGTAGTTGGTAGAAATAAGCACGGTTAATATTGTGTTTATCACAAGATGCTAAGCAACAATTTAATTCAGAGCATCAGCAAAAATACATGGACTTTGAACATATCTTTTTTGTCTTTCCAAAGACAAAAAAGATGTAAAAAGACATATAAAGAACCTAAAGCATCAAAGATGATTGTCTTTGGAAAGCTACATCAGCAAACTCCAGGTCCACTATGGATGCTATGGAGTGCTATGGAGCACTCCATAGCACTCCATAGCATCCATAGTGGACCTGGAGTTTGCTGATGTAGGTCCATTTTCTTTGTAAAGACACAATAAAGACATAAAAGATGTTGCAAAATAATACTAAACTCCTCACAGCTACATTGCGTGGACTATCTTCATGTTCAATCTCCTCAACCTCAATGAATATGATCTCACCTACTTTGAGTTGATACACTGCCATTGATCGTCATGTTTTTGCAAATGCTTTGGACTAGGCAAAAGATTATTGATTTAGTGAAAAATGGATACAACAGAATATGCAGCAAGGGTTTGCAAATTGTTGGTATCAACCATCATTCCATACTTCCTTGTGCCTTCAGTGTGGTTATTACTATTACTGTAGCTTCTCAGATGTGGCTATATTGTACCATTAAGGGCTAGAGGTAGGTAGAGTTCAGTGAACTTCATACAACCCTTGCAAAAAGATGACTGAGATGTCGAACTGACAATCAAGATAACAAGAAAGACCCTAGAACCAGAAAGACAGTTACAGTAGTTGAACAGGGCATAACAGTACATTCCACAGTGACACACTCCTGACAGTTCCGTTGAAGTCTAGTTGCATTGCTTTTTAGGTTAGCATTGGGGTGGTTATTAAGAAATAGGGTGGGAGTTGAACTTGAAGAAAAAAAATTGCATAAGTCAAATGTTTGAACAACATAGAATTGCAACTCCGATGATCATGTGAAATCCATTGAGATGCAATATTCCTATTATATTTGACCCCCAAGGCTGAGGAATTCAAAAAAGTCCAAGTCATTTAGAGATTTTTTGAAGGTAAGAGTCATAGTCAATGCTAGCTAAAAGTGAGGATAAAGATTTCTGTACAAAGACTTGAAAGCACAAGTCAAAAGTCAAAGACAATCAAAGTCAAAGCAAAGACACTTAAAGCTGAAACTAAAGACTGTGAAAGCTAAAGATAGCCAAAGCTGATTCAAAGTTGATGCATTTTTGCTGATGGATAGTAACAAAGACAGAATGATAGTGGGAATACATTGCCTCTGGTTAGTATGTACCCACATCTCATCATCACCAAACACATTGTCCAGTCACTTCCTTCCTTTTCAACCTGGCCCTTGATGTCATCTATAAACAAGTGTTTACTCCCATTGAAAACCGACTCTGACATTGGCTAGAGTTAACCGTGAGAGCCTGGAAAAGGCTGGAAATGGTAATCTACTCTGACAGACCTGACCCATGTTAGTTTTCCATTGATTTCCAGAATTTCTGCTGAGGTAGCCTGGATACATTCTACACGAAAGTGGTCATATTCCAGATTTAGCTGTTTCTGGCTGTCGTAGAATGTTGGTAACTGGATTTTATTCTAGCTAAAAATACATTCATTTGCTTAAAACTTTCTGATGCTCTCTGAACACCACTGGAACATTTTCATATCCCATACTTCCTAGCATCCCCAGCCCTTCACCTGACTAAGTCCCCACCTGTGTGTACAAGCCGCCGTCAAGTCAGTATCCAAAAAGTAACTCACAGAATTCAAAAGGCATCATGCCACTGCAGATGGGCCAGGTTTCTTTGCATTAGCCTTGCGCTCCTTGCTGAGTGCCTCATATTTTTGTGAAGTTACCAATTGACATGTCGAATAGATAGAGAAAGTGAGAGATTCACTTACTTTTTTTGTTACACTATCAAGATTGTTGTAAATCACCTTGAACTTGAATGCCAACATATTAGGATGGTCTTTCATATAGTCAATAGCAAACAAGTTACTAATAGATTAAATCTGAGACAAAATGAAAGGTGAAAACAATGAAGAAACATACTATGCAGTTAGAGCATTTGACACAACCATTATTCTCCCTTTCTTTTGCTTCTGATTCAAGGTATCACCTGGGGTGGCGACAGTTGGAGCGACCTGAAACATTGGCTTGGGTATGTCTAAGTTAGCACTGCCAAAGTAAGATTAAGTATGTAAAACTCAAGCAGAATGAGATTAGCATGTTGTACAATGGATTTAGCTGAAAAAGTGTTAGCGTTGGCTATAGAAGAAAATAAATAAAAAAATACATTTTGATGTTGTGAGGTGTGAGTCACATTGTCAGGTGGTGCCGTCGCATTGTCAATGGGTGTAGTGGTACATAGATCTGGTGTATCAAGACCAGGGAAAATTCCTGAGCTAGAGAATGTTTGACTAGAGAGCTAGTAAATCTATATCAGCAGAACAGTCAAGAAGAAAACACTAAATTAGCTTGCTCTGATATTCTCAGGAGTATCATGGTGTTCTGGGTGGTATACATCTCCACTCATAGTTCTCTCTCCTTTGTGATGATCCTCGCCATTCAGAAGTGACTCAGAAAAGTCTGCCACAGTAATGTTAGATGTAGTTGAGCTAGAGGCGGGTAGAGGGATGACAGTGGAAGTGGCTGCACCACTAATAATACTAGAAGATGTGATAGAGCAGGAGTTAGGTTGAGTGTCAGAAGGGGAGGTTATTGCATGGGTGGTGTTGTGTCTTAATATTACTGGAATGTCTTGTTGATTGTTTGTGACCCCTCCACTGCTATTCTCCTTATCAGATCCATTGCTGGTGAGGTTTATAAAGTCTTTGTTGGTGGGTGATAGCATCATGAGGCGTTTTTTTTGCTTCTTGTGACTACTCTTGGATGTGGGTACATTAGAGTCATCAGTCTTATGCTTTGTAGTGATAGAGGGTTATGCACCTATAAAACACATCAGTTGGACTTCAACACATTAGAGAAAAACAAACATGTCAATTTCCTAGTATTTCAAACATCTCACACCCAATCTGGATATCTGACCCTTGCAAACGCATGCACTTTCCAGTCACCATCGCAATATTGAAACTCGGGGAATTCAGATTGCATATTGTTGCTGAAATATTCTTCTGCTTCACATCCTCTGACACCCCATGTGAGAGGATCACAACGATGAGTGTAAAGAGCTACCCAGAGTGTTCTGGCCACTGATGTCATTTTTGAAATGCAATCAGCATTGCTGATATTGCCTTTTGCATCACATACGAAATCAAGTTTATCATAATCTTCATTTTGCTCATCAGCTTTCTTAGTGTAGAGTTTCCAAGATTGGTGTGTCCAAAATCGGACGGCTTCAAAGTCAATTTCATCATAAGTAGCAGGTGAGGCTGGAATAATGAGTTTTGAAGCTACTTCCTCATGCATGGCTGGAGCTGAGCCATTCAGAAGTGCTTTGAGTTCTTGGATAGTTTCTCTAATCAAAAGTATGTAGATGATGAGTATATGCATTGTAAAATTGAGTCACTTACTTTTGTCCCTCAATTCTGCCTTCGAGTCTTGCATTAGTGGAGTATAGAGACATGTATGAAGTGTTCTTGGCTTGCAAGAGATCGTCTTCAGTAGCTTGAGCTAAAATGCACATGACAATACAATCACCATATGTTGGGTTGGCACTATGACCTGTGGTATTCATTCTAGAGTATGGGTTCTTGAGACTATTTAATATATCTTTTGGAAAGATAATAGACTCATTTCTCACCATTGGTATGTTCATACTACTCGAAGTCCCAAAGTTTTGGGTTGGCCTTCATCAGCAAATCCTGGTTTTAGTCCAACTTGAGCCATAGTAAGCCATAGCACCTATAGTGATCCATAGTGACCCATAGTGACTCATAGATTTTGGCTATTTTCCATAGTAACCTATAGTAGTCCATAGATTTCAGTTATTTTCCATAGCAACTCATAGTGACCCATAGTAGTCCATAGATGTTGGTTATTTTCCATAGTATCTCATAGATTTTGGCTATTTTTCATAGTGACCCATAGTGGCTCATAGATGTCAATCATTTTCATAGTAATCTATAGTAACCCATAGTAACCCATAGTATTCATAGTATTCCATAGTAACCCATAGTATCTATAGTATTCCATAGTGATCCATAGTATTCCATAGTAACTTATAGTATTCTATAGATGCTATATAAATTTGTATAATAATATATAGTAATCTGTAGTATTTTGACTTAGAGTACTATTCCGCTTTTTGGATTAGATAAGCAAAACATCAGACTTGGACTTAGAAAGATTTTTAGACTTAGAAAAAAAAATTTTTTTGAAGTTCTTTTGACTTCAGCAAAGTCACGTGACCTGTGGCTGACATGGCATACTTCAAACTTCAACTTTTTTTTTTGCTTCAAAGTTTTCAACCTTCATCTTGGTAAGTCATTCTTTCCTCCTTTTCTTTTACTGACATTCTTTTTCTAGATTCATTTCATTATTATATATCTCTGCCATATCTGCTCATTGTCAGGACCTAGGGATGGAAGGAGTTGAGGAGATGTGATAGCTTGGGCATTTGGTATATTTTGTGTCCGCTTTTTTCCTCTTTTTTTTATATGTTTTCAACTTTCTCCCCTGTATGTCCGACTTTTTCCTTCTTTTTTTATACATTTCCTTTCTTTCTAGTTATGTTTTCAATCCCCTTTCTCTTGTTTCATGTGTCCGACTTTTTTCCTTGTTTTTTTATATGTTTTCAACTTTTTTCTTTCTTTCTATATGTTTTCTACTTTTTTTTGCCTTTTTTGGTATGTTTCCAACCTTTCCCTTTTTTGTCATGTTTCTGACTTCTTCTGTCTTTTTAGTTATGTTTTCCGACTTGATATGTTTTTTTTCCAATTTGGTATGTTTTTTTTATGTTTTTTTTTCCAACTTTTTATGTTTTTTTCTATGTTTTTTTTCAACTTTTTTTATGTTTTTTTTTTCCAACTTTTTTATGTTTTTTTTTTTCGACTTTCTATGTTTTTTTTTCCCAACTTTTTATGTTTTTTTGTCCGACTTTTTTTGTCTTTTTTTAAATTTCTTCTATGTAGTATTATATAGTAGTATGTAGTAATTGTAGTAGTAAAAATAAAATGAATATAATAAAATGAATAATCCAATAAAGTATATATACTATTATAGTAGTGCTATAGAGTGTTCCATAGTGCTCCATAATGCTACAGGAGTGCTATAGAGTGCTCTGGAGTTGGGAACCCATGCTATGGGCACTATGGGCACTATGGCACTATGGAGCACTCCATAGTACTCCATAGTTGACTCAAGATTTGCTGATGTTGACATCCATTTGTTGCGACAGCAACAATCACATGACTGATTACATAATTGATCATGTGATGGAGCACGTTGTGGGAAACCCCTACTACCTCGGAACGGATATGGTAAGCCTGAGACATAGTCTAAGCCTAACGAGCATCAGAGAACTTCCCCAACCAATCACAACGCGAAGCGCAACATTCAGCAATTCTTACGCAATCGACTACCCAAATTTCATATTGTGAAGCCCCAGACGCCACAAATGCCCCGCTCAGGACACGCGCCCCCATTCTTAATTCCCGCAGCGCACTCTTCCAGACGCCACATAGCTTAATGAGGACCACGCGGCCCGCTGATGCGATCAACCATCAACTTTAGCTCACAAGCCCCTCGGCCGCCGCGTTTCCTAAAATTAGCCGGTAAAAAACCCCGTATCAGCGCCATCACTTATCTGATCATTGGTCTTAATCGGGATTATCACGCGGATTTGCCTTTCGGACCAAGAAAACAGCGCTCCTGCTAATATTGGTGCACAGGATCACGACTACCTTGGTCACGTGTGATGCGAGCGCACAGCAACGCTCAGCCTTGCTGTGTTTTCGCAAGGCAGACCAGATGGCCCTCCAGCATTGTTTAGCCTTTATTTCTCTTTTGTGAGTTTCACAATTCTATAACCAGTATAGCGCATGTTCCTGGTGATGCCCCTTGCGATTTTTTTTACTGCTACCATTCATTAAATTTAGTACATTTCTCCGATTACTTAGTACTCTTTCCGCAACGCCCGTAGATATAAAAGATTGTAACTTCGATAGTGAAAGGAACAAGTTTCTACGATCCCAATCTGTTAGCGTCTAAAGTCTAAAAACCACTCTCAACCTACATATCCCTCACGCACCAAGCGCACCCGCACTCCGCAAGATAACGCGCTCGCGCACATCTAACTGCGCTTCTCTAACGCGGACTTCGTCCGCATTCTTCCACACCTGCGCGCTACCACTGTGCACTCCGTTATTTAATCCATAAGTCCACTCCTTAAATACAACCACCTAAGTTCTCAACAAGGAACTTTCTTCAGAATTAGCAGACGGACGCGCTGCTCCCCATTAGGCTTCTGAGCCTGCTCGCACTTACCTGTCCTTCAACTGGAGCCCACCGCGAGGGGCTTCTAAAGACTATCTTCCCGAGAACTTAGGTTCACTTCCACCCGCTCCCTTTCTGAGGAGCTCCGCCTAGCTGTAAACCAACCTCTCAATAACGCCCTTCAAAGCGCCTCCTCCTCCGAGAGCCTTTCTCAATTACTAAACCCCCGCCACGCCCAATCCTCCGACCTGTCGTCCGATCTAGAGACATTCACCCCTTCCTTAGTCCCAGGCGGTTTTCCTTCCCCCGCAATTTCGCCCCCACAATCACCTCTAACCCCTTTGTCGGAGGATTCATCATTTCTACAGCCTCACATCCCACAAAGTCTTCCTATCTCAACCCCCGTCTCCCCACATTCCATTCCACTCCCGCCTTCTCCAACCATCCAACCCACAATGCCTCAAATTGTTATGCCACCTCGAACTGATAAAACTGCACCCAAATTCGACGGGAAACCCATTTCCCTCCGCAGGTTTTTCGAAGATGTCGACCAGCTCGCCGAATTAGCAGAAATCACAGAGAGACAACGAATCGAGTACGCACTCTGCTATGTTTCATTGGAAGATAACGAGTTATGGGACTCCCTCGAAGCCGCGCGAGGAGACAATTGGGAGGCGTTCAAGGAAGCGGTTAGTAGTTTGTACCCGGGAGCAGAATCCGAGAGGAAGTATTCTATTCATGACCTTGAGCGTATTTCTGAGGATAACGCTTCAGGAAAAATCACCTCCCGCGCACACCTAGGAGAGTACCACCGCAAGTTCCTCCGAGTTGCTAACTTCCTCCGCTCAAAGAACAGGTTAACGGATCGAGAAATATCTGCCACCTTTATCCGCGGTTTCGACGTAGAGTTTAGGGAAGCGGTCCGGAGTCAACTACGCCTCCAAGAACCTACGCACCATCCCGACGACCCTTATACCCTCCAAGAAATCGTCGCCGCTGCGGATCACTTACTTGCGGGATCTATGGCGTACCTCCAGACGGTCCCTATAGTATACTCGCGCCCGTCTACCCCTTCAGTAACCGTTGTAAAGCGAGAAGTTGTAGATATTCAAGACACATCAAACTATTCGAACGACTTCAAATCGATGATACAGACATTTAACCAAACCCTATCCACTCTGAACCAGACCATCCTTAATACCCAGACGCATCCGCAAAATCAAGGATCTTCGCAATCCACAGGACCACCTTCATGCAATTTCTGCTCTGAGCCTTCCCATTTTGTTACCAATTGTCCAAAAGCTAACGAATATATTCTCGCTGGCAAGATCATGCGGAACAGTAGCAACCGTCTAGTCCTCCCTAACGGGAACTATGTGCCGCGCATTACTCCGGGACGTAACATGATGGAACGCTTCGATAACTGGTTCAAGTCTAACCCCGCGCAACCAGCAGTTTCAACCAACATGTATGAGGTCGATCAGCCCGAGACACCAGTACGCTACGCATGGACGGACAAACAACATATCACAGACATTAAGGAACTCCCAGTTAATTATAAGTGTCCGGTTAAAGTCACAGCGTTAGGAGAAATAGAAGAGGACGATGAAACACTTATTCAGGTGATCGCTGCAGCGCAGGAGAAATTAGACCGCAGGGCTGGTAAGAAGAATACGACAGCTAAACCCGCATCTAAACAGCAGCCTGTTGTCCTTGTTAACCCTCCTCCCGAACAACCACCCCGCGCACAACCTCCAACAGCGCCGAAGCACGCAGAACCTCCCAAACCCCCACAACCGCAGTTCAAATACATCTCACCCCTTGAAGACACACGTATAACGGCGGAAGTTATTGAGCGATCTCTCAGCGCGCCAGTCACAATATCGCAAAGGGAACTACTCGCCCTACGCCCCAGATATACGAAAGCAATTTAAGGAGCTCACTACGACTAAGCGCGTTCCCGCTGGTCAAAACGCAATCACCACTAGTTACGAGACCTTGTTACAAGGGCTTCGAGATGCTGAGAGAGAAGCTGAAACTATGCAGCTTGCGTCGATAAGTTCGGCTGTTCCTCTAGATCGAGATGATCTCATAGTCTCCTCTCAGATTGAAAACCTGCGCAGCATTCACCCTATCATCGAAGACTCCATTTACTGCGAAGCCGTGCTTGACTCAGGCTCCCAGATAGTTGCGATGCGGCGCGACTTATGGGAAAAGCTTGGAGTCCCAGTACGATCCGAGCACATTATGACCATGGAAGCGGCCAATAAGACCAAGAACGCGACGCTCGGTCTGCTCCGCAACCTCAAACTTTCTATTGGGGAAATGGACCTTTATTTGCAAGTACAAGTAGTCGACGACGCTCCCTACGAGCTCTTATTAGGACGACCTTTCTACACGCTCACACAAGCAACCACAAAGGATTTTGTTAATGGTGATCAGCATGTAATACTTACTGACCCAAACACTGGCCTAGTCGTAACAATCCCCACCAAATCACGCATCAATGGCACCAACCGGCGCCAGCCAACCGCAGCAATTACGGGTTTTTAGGTATCGATGATTCGAATAGCGCTCGAGGAGATGTCAATATACCATCTATCAATTTAAACTCACTCTCCGGACAAGAATCTCTAACTACGGACTTTCCTTTATCATCTTATCATCCAACAGAACTCCTCGACTCCCCTCTCTTTAATATTGTAGAATCTATAGAAATTCCCTTAGATACCACCAACCTGGTCTTCCCTCGCACGCAACCAGCTCCAGTATGCAAATCCGTCTCTTCGTACTCGCTCTCGCTATCGCCCTCGAATTTCGCATACAAGAAAGTTGCAAACCGCACGAAGCCAGTTGCCACCACGCTCCCTGAACACTTCCGCATAGTTCGACGCGTCCCTTCAGATCCGCTTATTGGAATGCCTGTATTACCTTATCACCCACCTGACTTCACTCCCGGCGAGCGATACACGGAAGAACGACGCGTAACGTTTAACATCAACCCCGACGGGTTCCTTTGGCCAGAAGAAGAAAAACTTGCGAACTGGTTAGTGAAGGCGCAGGAACAGGGTTTCGCATGGACAGAAACGGAGAAAGGGAAGTTTTCAACCGCATACTTTGACCCGATAATTATCCCCACCATTGAGCATATACCCTGGGTCCTCCGCAATATACCCATACCCCCAGGCATTTTCGACAACGTTGTACATATCATCAAAGACAAGATCGCAGCGGGTGTTTATGAACCCTCCAACTCTTCCTATAGATCACGCTGGTTTTGCGTAAAGAAGAAGGACAGAAAATCCCTCCGTATAGTTCACGACCTCCAGCCCCTTAACGCGGTCACAATCAAAGATAGCGGACTCCCTCCTATGGTTGAGTTATATGCTGAGTCATTTGGCGGTCGTGGCTGTTATGGCATGTTTGATCTCTTTGTAGGATTCGACCAGAGAGAACTCTCGCAGATATCGCGCGATCTTACAACCTTCCAAACCCCTCTTGGGACCTTCCGCCTCACCTCTATCCCTATGGGATACACCAATTCGATGCAGATCCAGCATGGCGACCTTACCTTCCTCCTTAAGGACGAGATACCCGATGTGGCGGTCCCATTTGTCGATGATGTCCCTGTTAAGGGCGCGCGTACACGGTTTGAACTCCCTGACGGCTCCTACGAGACCATCCCACAGAACCCCGGCATCCGACGCTTTGTGTGGGAACACCTACAAAATGTCAACCGAGTCATTCAGCGGATTAAACACGCCGGCGGTACCTTCTCTGGAAAGAAGTCTTTCATCTGCGTCCCTTCAGCAATTATTGTAGGACACAGATGCACCTATGAAGGACGAGTTCCCGACGAGTCACGCATCCAGAAAATCCGAGATTGGCCCGCTTGTACCTCCCTGACCGAAGTTCGCGGTTTCCTAGGGACGGTAGGTACCGTCCGCATGTTTATTAAAAACTTTGCAACCTACAGCCGGCCACTTGTCATCCTCACGAAGAAGGATATCGAATTTACATGGGGTCTGGAACAGCAACAAGCAATAGATACCCTCAAAGATCTCGTTATTAACTGCCCCGCAATCCGCGCTATCGATTATTCATCCCTCCACGAGGTTATCCTCGCAGTAGACTCCTCACACATTGCAGTGGGGTATATTATTTCACAGATCGGTGAGGACCGCAAGCGCTATCCAAACCGCTTTGGTTCGATCACATGGAACGACCGAGAACAACGCTACTCTCAATCAAAAATCGAACTTTATGGACTATTTCGAGCCTTACATGATACCCGCATCTATCTTATTGGTGTACAAAACCTTGTTGTTGAAGTTGACGCTAAGTATATTAAAGGGATGATTAATAATCCTGACATACAGCCAAACGCAGCAATTAACCGGTGGATCGCCGGCATCTTACTATTCGACTTTACCCTACGCCATGTTCCCGCAAGAGACCACGCACCAGCGGATGGGCTTTCCCGGCGTCCCCGCGCACCAGAAGATGACGACGTTGCGGACGACGCGGACGATTGGATCGACTTAGCCAATGCTTTTGCGGTAGAAATCTTAAATTGGCGGACAGATCACGGAGTACCCACAATTATACCTTCACCTCGTATTTATAACGCACCACAGGTTTCCGTTCTCTCCAATACAGAGGTATCTGACGTAGTCATTCCCCGATCTGACAAAGCGAACCGACGGGATGACGAGTTAATCGACATTGAGGCGTTCCTGAAGTCCCCAGCCCGACCCACTGGGATGGACGACAATGTCTTCCGGCAACTTGTGAAGAAAGCATCCGAGTTCTTCATCTTCGACAATCGGTTATGGCGCCGTGACCGCACTGGGAAACACAAGCTTGTCATCAGGCCACCCGACCGTTTCGATCTCATCAAAGCCGCTCACGACGACCTTGGCCACAAGGGCGTGTTTACTGTCCGCACCAGGCTCCTCGAACGTTTCTGGTGGCCGTTTTTGGACAACAACATCAAGTGGTACATCCGCACCTGTCACGAATGCCAAGTCCGCCTCTTCCGGAAATTCTACATACCCGCTTCTGTCCCCACTCCAGCATCCCTCTTCCGCAAAGCGTACATCGACACCATGCTTATGCCAAAGTCTAACGGTTTCCGTTACATTGTACAAGCGCGTTGTTCCCTATCCTCCTACCCTGAATGGCGCATGCTCCGCGCTGAAAATGGGCGTACTCTTGGTGCGTTTATTTTTGAGGATATTCTTTGTAGATGGGGCGCACTTGAGGAAATAGTCACGGACAACGGCCCCGCTTTCTTGCAGGCTGTCGAGCATCTCGCTAATCAGTATAATATTCGCCACATACGCATTTCCCCATATAACTCCCGCGCTAACGGCATCGTTGAACGACGCCACCTCGACGTCCGTGAAGCCCTTATGAAGGCAACTGAAGGAGACGAACGCACTTGGTCCCAGGTCGCACCTTCGGTATTTTGGGCGGAACGCATTACCATACAGAAATCCACAGGTTACTCTCCTTATTACATTGTTCACGGAACTGAACCTCTCCTTCCATTTGATATTACAGAAGCCACTTACTTGGCTCCCCGCATTTCCACCACGCTCTCTACAGCGGACCTATTAGCGCGCCGCGCTATTCAACTCCAAAAACGCCCTGAAGACCTCGCACAGATTTCTGAGCGGGTGCTGCGCGCATGCTACGACTCTGTCCAACAGTTCGAGAAGACTTTTGCCAACTCCATCCGGAACTTCAACTTTGTCCCCGGATCACTCGTACTCGTCCGTAACTCACGCGTCGAAGCTGAGTTAAACCGGAAAACTAAACCACGCTATCTTGGCTCAATGGTTGTGTTGCGAAGGACTGAAGGAGGATCTTATATTTTAGGAGAAGCGGACGGATCTATTTCTAGGCTACGTTTTGCTGCTTTTCGTTTAGTTCCTTACCACCCCCGCTCTCCGCGCTTTTTACCTGTAACTAAACTTATCGATTTGACGGATCAACAGCTGGATATGATGACGCATGATGTAGATGACAACGATGGTCAGGAGTTACCTCCTCCATCCGATTAATCTCGCAGTTTAACTGCCCTGCTCTGACCAGCGTATACCTTCATATTTATATTCTCTCTTTATTTTAACAATGCGTTTTGACGCTCTTTGTTTATTTTCTTTGTATTTGATCTCTCTTTACTTTAACAACGCGACTTACGGCTTCTTGCCTATTTGTTTGTGATAATCCGTTCCGTCCTCGTTCCAGCAATCCCTCTCGTTTCGACACCTTATCTTTCGTTTGCGTCTCGTTGTCATCCCTCTCGTCTAGCGCCTTTATCCTCTGCGCAATAACAGCTCCTCGCCTTAACTCCACTCCTGCGCTTCTCCTCGTCTCCGCCCTTTTGTTTCTTCATATGAACCTCACGTCTTCCAAAACAGCATTTATTTTGCGGTTCCTCTTCCACAGCATCTTACAACCTACGTACATTTAATAGGGCACCCTTTGGTACCCGCTACAGAAATATAATGATGAGGGGCTTCTCCTCACCGGCCCCCTGCGGTGCTATCCTCCTCAAATAACGATTTCTCCTACTACCAGGCCTCTTCCCAGCAATTACATCCTCCGCCCACGCGAGCCTTGGGAACGTTGTCGACGGCGGCGCTCTGCCTCTATCTCCTCGTCCCGCGCGGCGGCAGCCAGCAACGCCTCTTCCAAGTTGGCTGCCGCGGTCATTGCTTCGTGATACCTGGCTGCCGCGGCCTCGATCTCCTGGTGGTGCGTTTCCAAAGCGCGCTGGCGCATCTCACCTATGGAGCGCCTTATTGTCATCGTAGCACGTGCGGCGTGCGCCCTTACCATGCTATTGCTCCTGGACGAATCTGCTGATGACCCTAAATACTCGGTTATTGAAGGGGGCGGCATTGTGTTTACGCCCGTGTCTTCATGCTCCGAAGTACTTGGTGTTGCGCGAGGTCGTCTGGGTCTCACGCGCTGAGTCTCGTCCGGCTGGGTCGGTTCCACCCTTGGGCGTTGCTGTGGGCGCGGCGGCGTATCTGGATTCGACAACACCCTTTTGGGTGACACGGGGGGACGTCCAACGTATGTCCTGCGTGTTTTAGTCTTTCCGCACATAGCAAAACTATACCCTGCCTACCTTGTTGTCCTCTTTGGAGGTGCCGCGCTCGCCTCACCATCCACCTCTATCCTGACCCCTTCCCCAGCTAAGGCTGCAAGCGGCTGACTTGTCGACGCCTGTGACGCCTGAATCTGTCGAACCCGCGACCTCGTCGTCCTTGGTGTTGCCTCCTCCTCCTCATCATCCTCCATTACTACCACCTCAGGCGCCTTTCCCTTCCCTTTTCCCTTCTGCGCGCGTTTCTCCGCATCACGCCTCTGCCCTTCTTCGGCAGACTCACATCTCCTGTGTCCTCTCCGACACTGCCTACACTTATTCCCCATACCTGGAGGACCGAAACAGTCCTTCCCGGTTAAATTGCAGTTGTAGCACTAATTTCTACACATTAAATTTTATTTTCTCTATAGCACAAGTCACTCACCCTCGGCATATACTGCACATCTCCCTCTTCCATGAGAGCCTGCGCGGATTTGCGCTTTTCTACCTCCTTCCCCTTTCCCTTCACTTGGCGTGCCGCTCTGCCACGGACTACCTCCTCTTGCTCTTCACCTTCGTCCGCGGATGCATTTAGGTCATCATCATCTTCCTCTTCATCCCCGCCTTCTGCTTCCGCGTTCTGGTCCCTTCCTCCTGCGTCTTGCTCCTGGGATACCGTCGCCTCCTGAAGGGCATCTAAACCCCTGACCCGTCGTGCGATTGTGTTCCGCATCGTGCCCAACTGCTCCTGCCAGTGCGTTGCCCGCGCCACCGGAAGTTTTTTGACTGCGTTCTCGAATACCACTAAATTGTAGTGGCCTACTGTTCCCAACCCCAACTGCCCCTCATCAACCACCTTTGCTATCTCCGTCTGCTTCACGGTCAGCTTTGTTCTTATCTGGCACTGATCACGTACTAGATAGTGCTCGATCTCTTCGATCAAGAGCTCGGACGCCCCACCTGCGCTGACGGTGCCATCCTGTGCGATCTGCCGTAACCGGACTGTAGCGCCTTGTACCAGTTCTTGGTCCGCCATCACTAGCGAATGGTCAGACCTTACAAAGTTGCGGGTACTTGACCAGGGGGTCAATATTTAAGTGCCCGGGTGGTGTGGGAAACCCCTACTACCTCGGAACGAATATGGTAAGCCTGAGACATAGTCTAAGCCTAACGAGCATCAGAGAACTTCCCCAACCAATCACAACGCGAAGCGCAACATTCAGCAATTCTTACGCAATCGACTACCCAAATTTCATATTGCGAAGCCCCAGACGCCACAAATGCCCCGCTCAGGACACGCGCCCCCATTCTTAATTCCCGCAGCGCACTCTTCCAGACGCCACATAGCTTAATGAGGACCACGCGGCCCGCTGATGCCATCAACCATCAACTTTAGCTCACAAGCCCCTCGGCCGCCGCGTTTCCTAAAATTAGCCGGTAAAAACCCCGTATCAGCGCCATCACTTATCTGATCATCGGTCTTAATCGGGATTATCACGCGGATTTGCCTTTCGGACCAAGAAAACAGCGCTCCTGCTAATATTGGTGCACAGGATCACGACTACCTTGGTCACGTGTGATGCGAGCGCACAGCAACGCTCAGCCTTGCTGTGTTTCCGCAAGGCAGACCAGATGGCCCTCCAGCATTGTTTAGCCTTTATTTCTCTTTTGTGAGTTTCACAATTCTATAACCAGTATAGCGCATGTTCCTGGTGATGCCCCTTGCGATTTTTTTTACTGCTACCATTCATTAAATTTAGTACATTTCTCCGATTACTTAGTACTCTTTCCGCAACGCCCGTAGATATAAAAGATTGTAACTTCGATAGTGAAAGGAACAAGTTTCTACGATCCCAATCTGTTAGCGTCTAAAGTCTAAAAACCACTCTCAACCTACATATCCCTCACGCACCAAGCGCACCCGCACTCCGCAAGATAACGCGCTCGCGCACATCTAACTGCGCTTCTCTAACGCGGACTTCGTCCGCATTCTTCCACACCTGCGCGCTACCACTGTGCACTCCGTTATTTAATCCATAAGTCCACTCCTTAAATACAACCACCTAAGTTCTCAACAAGGAACTTTCTTCAGAATTAGCAGACGGACGCGCTGCTCCCCATTAGGCTTCTGAGCCTGCTCGCACTTACCTGTCCTTCAACGTGACTGATGACGTGTCTCACACTCATATGCTCTATGGCACGTGACTCTCACGAACATTCCATAACCTTCTACAAGGTTCTATATGTAGTCACATGATATGTTAGTATACCTGCGCACGGACCATTGTACAAAGCTGTACAAACAGCAATTATGTATATAAGTAGAGCTACTGGACCTTATGTCCTTTGTCGAATTATATTCGTAGTAGTCAGTAACTAGCACCTAAGTCTCTAAGAACCTAAGTAAGCTCTAAGGTAAGAACAGTCCCCTCTACTGTGTAAAACAGGGTGCTGCTCAACAGGTTATGGGCCCCGGTGCTGGTCTCAATGGCGCGTTCATCGCTGCCTATGATGACCAGGACTGGATCCTTACCTTTAGAGAAGTGACTCTCTGGAGACTCCCTTAACCAGGTAGAGACCCAGTGTTGTCCACTCTATCAAGTGGCCTAGATCGTAATAGTTGACTATGTCGACTCTTTGCGAGCCCTATCTTGTTGGCGCAGTACTCTGGACTGTGTTGAACGTTGTGCTGAAGCTCTTTATTGCAGCTCACTCAACAAACCCAACTTTAAGCAAACAAGATATGTCTTCTCAAGTATTCCAAGCTGTATCTTTTGTCTTCTCCGGCGCTCGTTGGTATGAGTGGAAGACCCAGATGGTCAACCACCTCCAAGCGTCCCAGTTGTGGCAAGTTGTGTCGGGTCTTAGGACTCGTCCGTCTCCAAGGTCTGCGGACCAAGTAGACGAGCGCATGGTTGCGCTCACTTATGCCTGGGATGACAAAGACGATGCTGCCATTGGGCAATTGAAACAACGCCTCTCCCCTGAGATTCAGAACCTAGCTGCAAAGGCAGGGTGTACCACGTCAAAAATGATGTGGGATTGGTTAGTAGCACAGTATGAGGTCAAGGAGCTAGGGACCATCTTCGAGCTCTACAAGAAGTTGAAAGACTTCAAGCTTGGAGGAGGCAACCCAGAGCCCGATTTCCTCCGCCTCAATGACATATTCGGGAGATTGCAGCAAAATGACTGCGAAATCCCTGAGTTGTTGCAGGCGTTAATCGCATTATCAGCGATTCCAGATAAATGGAATACCGTTGAAGGACAGGTAAGTGCGAGCAGGCTCAGAAGCCTAATGGGGAGCAGCGCGTCCGTCTGCTAATTCTGAAGAAAGTTCCTTGTTGAGAACTTAGGTGGTTGTATTTAAGGAGTGGACTTATGGATTAAATAACGGAGTGCACAGTGGTAGCGCGCAGGTGTGGAAGAATGCGGACGAAGTCCGCGTTAGAGAAGCGCAGTTAGATGTGCGCGAGCGCGTTATCTTGCGGAGTGCGGGTGCGCTTGGTGCGTGAGGGATATGTAGGTTGAGAGTGGTTTTTAGACTTTAGACGCTAACTGATTGGGATCGTAGAAACTTGTTTCTTTCACTATCGAAGTTACAATCTTTTATATCTACGGGCGTTGCGGAAAGAGTACTAAGTAATCGGAGAAATGTACTAAATTTAATGAACGGTAGCGGTAAAAAAAAAAAAAAAAATCGCAAGGGGCATCACCAGGAACATGCGCTATACTGGTTATAGAATTGTGAAACTCACAAAAGAGAAATAAAGGCTAAACAATGCTGGAGGGCCATCTGGTCTGCCTTGCGGAAACACAGCAAGGCTGAGCGTTGCTGTGCGCTCGCATCACACGTGACCAAGGTAGTCGTGATCCTGTGCACCAATATTAGCAGGAGCGCTGTTTTCTTGGTCCGAAAGGCAAATCCGCGTGATAATCCCGATTAAGACCGATGATCAGATAAGTGATGGCGCTGATACGGGGTTTTTACCGGCTAATTTTAGGAAACGCGGCGGCCGAGGGGCTTGTGAGCTAAAGTTGATGGTTGATGGCATCAGCGGGCCGCGTGGTCCTCATTAAGCTATGTGGCGTCTGGAAGAGTGCGCTGCGGGAATTAAGAATGGGGGCGCGTGTCCTGAGCGGGGCATTTGTGGCATCTGGGGCTTCGCAATATGAAATTTGGGTAGTCGATTGCGTAAGAATTGCTGAATGTTGCACTTCGCGTTGTGATTGGTTGGGGAAGTTCTCTGATGCGCGTTAGGCTTAGACTATGTCTCAGGCTTACCATATCCGTTCCGAGGTAGTAGGGGTTTCCCACACCGTGATCGCCAATTTGCTGCAAAACCGTAATGCGCAAACACTCAAATTAGTAGACGTCACGCAAGCCGTCCAACACCAGTTTTCTGGGACAAACATTACCAGAGCCACTACTGGCGGTGGAGGACAGGCAAATAAGATGTCGAACGTTAAGCCTAAACAATCAAACCCCCAATATAAAGACCAGTCTCAAAACAAAAAAGAAGACTCTCCAAAAGACGGTCAAAAGGGCGGCAAGAAGCAGCGTGGTAAAAGGGGTGGTAAAGGCAAAGGAGAGAAAGGAAAAGCAAAAACAGCGGAAGATCAAAATGAGGAAGGAAGTAGTTCACACGTCGCCTCCGTGGCTATCATGCCACCTAGCTCACTGGCGAGTCGTATTGAGCCACCTAGTGCTCCGACTCCCAGGCCGAACTTCTTCCGGGAAAATCCCCACAAGTTCTATACTCCGCCAGCTGCTAGCACCTACACTGGTATGCAGGTGTTGAGACATCCTGAGACACCCTATAAAAGTGTCAAAAGGAGTAGGGAACTTGTAGACCAGCAAGGTCTGCCACGGCGACCACAGCATCTTCGTGTTCACGAGGAAACTGTGTTGTTACGTGAGCGGTTGGAACCCTCGACCTCTAGATTAGAGGAAGTACCGGAAGAGGTAAGTGCACCTCCATCGAAGCGTATAAGAACTGCCTCACCAGAACCTTGGGAACTCCGCCTGGCCCGTTCGGACTCAGGTGATAGTGTATCTCTCGGATCGGAGGAAGAGGACCGGGACTATCCATGTCCCGCTAACGGTTGGACAGAGATGGAGGTTGACGCGGAGATTGCGGACGCTGCAGGAATTGGGCGCATCAATGAAGCGCTTGAATCTGGATACGTGAATGAAAGGCAAGTACCTTTATCTTCTACAAATAGCAACAAGATTGATCGTGACCCACAGCGCCCTCTTCTAAATGGCAGCAATGGCGGACTTTTATGTACCTTGTCACATGTATCTCTTGGCCCTTCTCAGGGCAATATTAATAATCATTTTGCTGTATGTTCGAAGTGTAAGGGAAAAGCAAAGGATCCTAATCACACATCGTGGATTATGGATTCTGGAGCATCGATGCATTTTACAAGTCAATTAACGGATTTCATTGAGTATAATACTCTGAAAACACCTATACCCATTGCAACAGCTTCTGATGAAGTTGTATATGTTGAGGGACAAGGTACCGTAATGATGAGTCATGAGATAGTTATACCTCTCAATGGAAACAAAGAGAGAAGAACACGTAAGACGACTAGGATATCTCCAGTCTATTACATCCCTAGATTGAGCGGACGCCTGCTCTCTATGGGACAGTTCCTGGCTGAAAAGGGGAACAGTGTTAGAGGGAAAGAGTCCCTCATCAATATGCATGATTATAAAGGCGCCCCTTTCTTGTCCTGTGAACCTCACATAAAAGGTGATACCATATACTAGTGTGATGCTCGCATAGTGCGCAAACCCAGTGATAAAGCCTCTGTCATGGTGTACAAAGTTACCTATGATACATGGCATAAGAGATTTGGACACCCGTCTAAACGGGTTCTCCAGAAAGCACCTGAGAATACAATTGGTCTTCCGTCTTCTATGGAAGTGCCTAAAGAACACCCATTATGTCCGGGCTGTCTCCGAGGAAAGCAACATAGTAAGTCTTTCCCCCAGAGCTCTTCACGAGCTTCTGCACCATTTGAGTTGGTTCACTCCGACTTAAAGCAGTTTCCAATCGCAAGTTATCACAAATATCGCTATGTAATAACCTTCCTTGATGACTTCACGTCTCATGCATGGACTATGAATTTGCGCCATAAATCCGACTCGGTGGCTGCAATGAAAAAGTTCACTGCATTCGTTAAAGTGCAACACAACACTGAAATCAAAAAGTGGCGCTTTGATGGAGGGGGTGAATACCAGCAGATTGAAATGTTGCTGAAGGAAATGGGAGTACTCGTTGAGAAATCAGTTCCATATGAACAACAGCAGAATGGTCGAGCAGAACGTCTAAATCGCACCTTAATGGATAAAGCGGAAGCAATGCGACATGACGCCTGTCTACCAGATAGCTGGTGGGAATTTAGCGTGGAACAAGCAGTACACGTTTACAATCGTTCTCCTATGGCGCGCCTTAAATGGCGCACTCCATTTGAAGTATTAAATAAAATTAAACCGGAAGTCAATCACCTCAGAGTTTTTGGATGTGCAGCCTATGTCTACCTCCCCGAAGAAAAACGGGTGAATAAACTCGCTCCTAAATCAGAGCTGATGGTATTCATTGGACACCCTGAAGGAGTAAAGGGCTATCGCTTTATGCGACTGCACAACAATAGCATCTTTGTGGCAGCTACCGCCATCTTTGATGAGCTTTCCTTTCCAAAATGTCCAGATCAGAAAAATCGTGGTGTTACTGAATTAGGACAAGATCCCCCACCTCAAAGTCCAGATAATTCTGACGATGAGGATAGTGACGCTTCTGAGCAAAGCTCGCGTTACGAACCAAATGTTGATAATGAGTCCGTTAGACCAGACAACCATTACCCGGAGTACCCTGTGAACTATGAAGAGGTCCCTAGCTCTCCAAGGAGAAGACCTCAACAAATTGTTCACAGACCACCCATTCCTTTCCATGGGAGTGAGGGACTTGACGAAGCCCCCACACCCCCTGTGTCTCCAAACAGGGAATATCGACGCTTGCCTCCACCGTCACCAAGACCTAGGAGTGCAGCAGATGATATTGAGTACGCGCGTCGTCAAAGAACAGGCACGCCTGAACGGCAGTTTGTTCCCAGACAAGAACCGCCGCGACGCTCAGAGAGACAGAGGAGAATACCTAGACGTGTCACAGAAGACAATGCTTATGGGGACACGAACCCTCAGGATATACTCCTGAATCAGGATGATTTAGTGTATTGGCGAGATAATGTGGACCAACATTGGGTTACACAGCCGCGACAGGTTCCCGTACCTAGTCCCGCGCAATCACGCCCATCTGACAATACACGCCCTGATATAAGCACTAGGGAAAATGGATCAGATGAACCTGATGTTGCAAAACTAGCACAGGAAGGGGGTGTAGAATTCACGGCATACTTGCTTGCCATGGGCGCATCAGCTGTGGATCTTACTCCAACTCAATTTCGTGATATAGCGCGCCTACCCAAGGCTGCCAGGGATGAATGGTA
Source organism: Floccularia luteovirens (assembly GCA_009739215.1). Classification (NCBI taxonomy): domain Eukaryota; kingdom Fungi; phylum Basidiomycota; class Agaricomycetes; order Agaricales; family Squamanitaceae; genus Floccularia; species Floccularia luteovirens. The sequence goes on from VSJF01000009.1 coordinate 1,228,241, forward strand.
TGTTGCTTGCCGCGAAGAAATGGAGGCTCTTCGTAAGCGCGACGTAATGTCTGGCCTTGTAGATCTACCCCAAGGTCGAAGGGCAGTTAAAAACAGATGGGTGTTTGTGACCAAGTCCGATGGTCGCAAGAAAGCACGACTAGTTGCCAAAGGTTTCTCACAAGTAGAAGGGCTAGACTTCGAAGAGATCTTCTCGCCAGTTGTAAGATTTGAAACTGTGCGCATCCTTCTCGCGCTAGCTGCGCTGAAGAATTGGGCTATTACAGGCCTGGATGTCAAGAGTGCCTTTCTGTATGGCAAACTTGAAGAAGAGATCTATATGGTCCAACCTGAAGGCTTCGTTGTCAAAGGACAAGAGAAAAAAGTCATCCGCTTACAAAGAGCAATTTATGGCCTTAAACAAGCCGCTCTAGCGTGGTGGAGAGGACTTGTAACGAGTATGGAAGAGCTTGGCTTCCAACGTACTCAGAGTGATGCAGGAATATTTGTCCATTGGTCAAAAGATCAGCGAGATATCGTGATCGCGGTAGTCTATGTAGACGACGCAATCTGGACAGGGTCTAATCCTACCCTGGTTAACAAGCTCAAAAAGGAATTTATGAAGAAATGGGAATGTCACGATCTGGGAGATGTCAAGGAATTCCTTGGCATGCGCATTGAGCGAAGCGGTCAGTCTTACAAGATAGACCAAGTAGCTTACCTAAAAAAGGTTCTTGCGTGCTTCGGCATGGTGAATGCTCGTAGAGCTGATACACCACTCCCTGCTGGTTATAAACCAGTCCCTAATGAGGGAACCGCGACCCCTGCTCTAAGAACAGAGTTTCAACAAATCATTGGAAGTTTGCTGTATCTAATGATTGGAACTCGACCTGATATTGCCTATGCAGTAATCAGGTTATCAACTTTTTCAGCAAATCCAACACCAGACCATGTCGAAAAGGCAAAATATATTATGAGGTATTTGGTCGGTACCCAGGACTACACAATTAATTATGTGGGCAAGTCCGGTGAAGGATTATATGCCTACACAGATTCCGACTGGGCGTCTGACGAAACGTCGCGTAAGTTCCATACAGGTTTCTACATGATGCTAGCTAAAGGCATCGTCGCATGGCAAAGCCGCAGACAAAAAACTATAGCACTAAGCTCTACTGAGGCCGAATATATGGCAGGCTCTGACTGTTGTCGCCAACTCATGTGGATGCGAAATGTCTTTGATGAGGTTGGTTTACCCTTCGTAAAACCAATACCAATCTACATGGATAATCAGGGAGCAAATTTCATAGCTTCCAATCCTGTCGCCGAACGGCGCACAAAGCACATTGACATCCGTTACCATTATATACGAGAGTGTATCGAAAACGGAAAGGTCAAGGTTTTCTTCGTTGAAGGAGTAAACAATCCGGCAGACATGTTAACAAAACCTCTGTCTAACATTCTTTTTCACAAGTGCCGCACCCAACTACAGCTTGAATTTTATTCGCAGTAATTTGGTTGATGCCTCCCAAGAGTGAGAAGCACATAGTAGATCTATTGCAGATCATAACAATGATGCTAATTCTCTGGCACTATTACTCTATTTAACTAGAGACACACTATTGAGAATTGTTCTCTAGTTGCTGTCTCTGTCTCCACTTAGATACCAGAATGATATCCTTCAATGGACTCACACTGTGTACTAAGTGAGGAGGTGTGTTGCGACAGCAACAATCACATGACTGATTACATAATTGATCATGTGATGGAGCACGTGACTGATGACGTGTCTCACACTCATATGCTCTATGGCACGTGACTCTCACGAACATTCCATAACCTTCTACAAGGTTCTATATGTAGTCACATGATATGTTAGTATACCTGCGCACGGACCATTGTACAAAGCTGTACAAACAGCAATTATGTATATAAGTAGAGCTACTGGACCTTATGTCCTTTGTCGAATTATATTCGTAGTAGTCAGTAACTAGCACCTAAGTCTCTAAGAACCTAAGTAAGCTCTAAGGTAAGAACAGTCCCCTCTACTGTGTAAAACAGGGTGCTGCTCAACACCATTGATGAGAACCACTGGTACTAGCCTGAGCAGAAGAGGAAGTTTGAGATGATGTATTCTCATAGGCTTCATATCCATGGAGAGTCCATTGATCCTGCCTACTAGACATCGTTGTAGTGGAGGAACATAAGAAACTCATATGCATGTGCATATATGCCCATTTGTTGAATATGATATAGCTGCTTCAACCAGACCTATCTCAATTCCTGTAAAAAAAATGAGTTCAGCATCTGTAGTATCTGACTCAGAAGATGAACACTACTACACCTTCAAGGAACAACAAAAAAGAGCACAATTTTTCCATGACCTCAATGATCTCTACAATACATGACAATATGACTCATTGTGTTTTCTTATGGTTTAGAATGAGCTCCACTTGAAGGGGCTCATATCGGCCATGGAAAAATTATGTGATCGCTTTGACAGATTTGAAGACTATCTCCATCAGAGTGTTAAAAAGCAAGTTGAAAAAAAAAATAGTATGTAATGATTCTATTTTATAAATAATATCTTGAGACACCATTTAGAAACATGCACCTGCTGCCATCATCCCTGCATGCAAAGTATGACACGCCCCACACCCCATTGCCACTCACGAAGTATATCACCCATGCCTTGTCACTCACACCCATCCCACTATAAACCGATTCAAGATTCACTTGATCTACCCCCATCTTTCAAACTACTCCCAGATAGATGGGGTGTCCTACAATCCTGCAAGTTCCCTGATACTGAAACTGATAGTCTTCCCTCATGGTTTTAGTGACTCAAACCAATTCTACTATATTCAAACATGAGATTTGCTCCTACCTTTCAAATGTTTATGCACTCTTTTCTTGTAGAATAATAGATTTATGCCATGCAAACAAGATGCACTGAAATTCTTTGAGTTTTATGCTGCCAAAACTGATAGCCTCCTTTATGCTTTCATACAATCAATGTATATTACAAGGTTTATTATAATATAGTTTTTCATAAAAAAATATGTATGTTTTTTGGAAACTGATTATGAATTTTATTCATTAACTAGTAGGATCGACATACCCAGTCAGTTCTATATCATCTAAACCAGATTTCTCTACAATGAACCACAGCTCATTATTGTCACCAGGTATTTTGGGAAGTGGTTGCATCAAAACAACAGATAGAATTGCTGAAACATGCACAATTTGCAGGTTGGTATCACCAAGATATGGGCATGCCCATAAGGTATGATATGATTCCTCAAGTATGCCTGTGTCAGGAGGTCTATATAGTGATACTAGGGCATATGGAACCAGTGCTTGATGAATATCTTCAACTATAAAGTAGAATTGAACTTCTGAGATTTCCACTTTTTTATTGAACATTATCTTGACATTCTGTGAGATTTGAGTATTTGGGGCTGCCCACCCCTGTTCTGAAAATAAGCTTCATGCAACTTGTCCATTGGATAGTTGGAGACAACCCCAGCATCTCAATTGTGATATATCTGAATATTGATGAACAGCATTGAGTTTTGGACCAGACAGCTTGGTCATATACCGATCGTAAGGATGTAACAAAACAAAGCCATCCCCACAGTTATAAGAGTGTTTTGGAAGTGATATAGTTGAATCATGATCAAGTTCAGGGCAGGCATTTTTGAGTGCATTCAACTGTGACCTTCGCAAAGCAATCTGGCAGAGATTTCCAAACATATTAGATGGCTGCCGGATGTCTTATCCTAAATCACCAATTGTTCGTTCCATTGTAAATTGAGTGCTATAGGTACCAGGCCCAATCCAAGCACATTCTGGAGCAGTATGGAGAAGTGTGTGCAGGCAGGGATGACAAAAGTGAAGACGCTCTACATGTCACTGATAATATATATGCTCATATTCCTGAACAAACTATGTCAGAAATGAGTGAGCTTCTCGGATTTGGTGTCCATTTATACTGTGCTGAATAATGATACAGACACCATGAACTAATTTGCAGAAGTTTTGCCAGTATTTCCGAGGGAGGAGTGTCTGAAAGTGGGCTGGACCTAATCCAAAAATATAAAGGTAGTACTCTGTTGCTTTGTATCCACTTGATATCTTCTCAGCTGGATTTCAGGGAGGACGATGGAATGAAGATGGAAAATATAGTGTTGCTGCTGCCACAAGCTGTTGAGCAGCACCCTGTTTACACAGTAGAGGGGACTGTTCTTACCTTAGAGCTTACTTAGGTTCTTAGAGACTTAGGTGCTAGTTACTGACTACTACGAATATAATTCGACAAAGGACATAAGGTCCAGTAGCTCTACTTATATACATAATTGCTGTTTGTACAGCTTTGTACAATGGTCCGTGCGCAGGTACACTAACATATCATGTGACTACATATAGAAGGTTGTAGAACCTTATAGAATGTTCGTGGATATCACGTGCCATAGAGCATATGAGTGTGAGACACGTCATCAGTCACGTGCTCCATCACATGATCAATTATGTAATTAGTCATGTGATTGTTGCTGTCGCAACACAAGCTTTCCATGTTCAATCCAGGCATCACCAATGAGTACTACCCAGTCCTAAGTACTTTTATCATCTGTAGGGTCACATTTTAGTGTGCCATGCTAGAGTGGAATCAATAGTTCACCAAGATTGATAAACAAAAGATGCATAAGATCAATGGTAAAATATTGAGGAATAGGAAGCATTAGAGTAGGGTTAAGTCCACTAAGAATCGAAGACTTGCTAAGCCCTGTGAGCTTTCGGTTTCACTCATAGTCTGTTTGATTCTGCGAGGATACTATCAAGGAAAGATTTGCCTTGTAAACATTGGGGGATGGACTTTGAGATTGTTGATGAAAGTCATAATCAGGATGGTTACAGTCATCTGCAGTTGAATTATTGGGGCAAAGATGGGCAGCAAAGTAGTGCCCACTAGAAGGTTTGTGTTGTCCCTTCATGTTGCAACTAATACGGCATGCCTGTGCTCCATGGTAGCCTACACGTCCATCAAGTTCTGTCAATCCGACAGCATCAGCAGTGCCAAATATGAATATGATACATGACGAAAACACTCTCTGTTGTAAAGCATCCCAGACTTGCAGCCCAGAGCCACCATTCTCATGTTGAAGAGCTGAAAGATGGTAGAAACTTTGAAATAAGAATGAATCAATATTCTTAGGCTTGTTTGGGCCAGGGATAACAAGAGCAGGAAGAACATGTTTTTTTTTGTAGTGCATGGTGGAATCATAGTCATTGACAATCCAGATAGTAATCCAGGTATCGGATTTCTTGTTCTGGTAGAGTTGTGCACCATCAAGTGAGAAAGAAACCATAGTATTCTCTGCAGTAAGTGCAAGTCTCTTGGATAGAGCATGAATGTCACTGCCACTAAATATATCATCATATACGAGCTCTTCTGCAGAGGTTGCAGCACTACAGCCTTCTAAAATTTTTGCAGTTTTATGGTTACGATAAGACATTGCCATGGAACCATGATGGAATCTGTTGCGTCAGCACGATCACATGATGGATTACATAATTCGTCAGGTGATGAGTCAGATGATATGTCACATGATATGTCACATGACTACACTCACATATGCCCTATGCATCACGTGCAGTATGACTAAGCATGTTCTATAACCTTCTACAAGGTTCTATGAAGTAGACATGTGACTATGACGGACATAGCACGGACCCTTATGCAAATATGTACATACAGCTAGAACTGTATATAAGGACACTCTTATGCAGAATAGATCCTCGTCCTATTCTATAGGTAGTAGTTAGTAACTAACCCGTAAGGTGTGATCTAAGTAAGCACAAGGTAAGACTTTGAGTTCCTCCACTGTGTCTTGCACACATGGCTGCTCAATAGGTTATGGGCCCCGGTTGTCAGTCTCAATGGCGCGTTCATCGCTGCCTATGATGACGGTGACTTAAAGCTCTTACCTCTTGTGAAGTGACTCCCCCATGCTCCCTTAATTGGTAGAAGCATTGGTGGCTTGTCCACTCTACAAGTGATTGAGTCTGAACGTTGTTCATGACAATAAATCTATGCGAGCCTTATGTGTCTTGACAGTGTCTTTACACTGAGTTGAACGTTGTGCTGATGCAACATTAATTTGTAGCTCGCCAACAACCAACTTTTATCAAGTACAACATGCAACACACTGTATTCCAAGCTGTTTCCTTTGTATTCGCTGGAGCGCGCTGGCTTGAGTGGAAAAGTGCCATGACGACCTACCTGCAACACGCAGCTGTATGGTCAGTGGTGTCTGGAACTCGCCGTCGTCCGTCGCCACAGGATCCAAACAATGTCTCTGAGACAATGATCCTGCTGCAGCAGACATGGGACGACAAGAACGAAGCTGCGCTAGGCAGTATAAAGTCAAGATTATCCCCTGAGTTAAATTGGCTTGCCGCTCGTGACGGCTGTATCTCTAGTTGTGCATTGTGGACTTGGTTAGTTGCTCGGTACGAGGATCATAGCTTGAGCACTACTTTGAAGCTAGCTGAGGACGTAAAGTTCTTCAAGCTCAGTGGTGGAGATCCTCAGGCAGATTTCTTCCGCCTTAGCGAGACGTTTAGGAGACTGGCTGATGAGAACCTCGCCGTCCCTGAATTATTGCAGGCCCTATGGGCTATGGCGTCTGTACCACCCCATTGGCAAAATGTCAAAGCAACGCTGCTGCAAAAATACACTGCGCAGACCTTGACCCTACATGACGTATCTGCTGCAGTCCAGAATCTATATGATGCTCAGATGACTTCGGTCTCTTCGAGCGGATCAGCGCATAGAGTAGTACGCCCAAACAACCCTGTACTTCTCTCATCTACACCGTCAAACACCAAAGAAGACTCTCCAGACGGTGGAAATAAGAAGAAGCAGCGCAAGCGAGGGGGTAAGAAATCTCGTGGAGAGAAAGAAAAACAAATGGCTAAAAACAGTGATACAGCGCACTCCCCTGCTGCAAGAATGACTGCTCAGAGTAGTAGTCAGGCCATAGCTGGCCCTTCATCCTTTGAGGGTAGTCTGGAGACACCGAGGTCGGCTCCTACCCCTAAGCCTTCCTTTCTCCGGGAAAATCCCCACAAGTTTTATGCTCCGCCCATTGCTAGCACCTTCACAGGAGCGCAGGCGTTGAAGCACCCTGAAACTCCATACCCTTCATTAAAGAGGAGTAGGGAACTTGTAGACCTTCAAGGTCTTCCTCGTCAGCCGAGACATCTCCGAACTCATGAGGAGACATATTTGCTGCGAGAGAGGGTTGAACCTTCTGCCTTTACGACAAGAGAAGAAGTACCGGAAGAGGTAAGTGAACCGCCCGCCAAACGTCTAAGAACCGCCTCCCCTGAACCAGTGCATTATTTGGCACGATCTGATTCAGGTGATAGTGTATCCCTTGGTTCGGAGGTTGAGGACCGGGAATATCCATGTCCCGCTAACGGTTGGACAGAGGTGGAAGTTGATGAACAGATTGCGCAAGCTGCAGGCATTGAAAGAGTCCTAGATGCTCTGGAAGCCGGCAATGAGAGTGAAAGGCAAGTACCTCCTTAATGCTCCAAAGTAATCCAAAGTTGATCGTGACTTACAGCGCCCTCTTCAGCGAGTAATCTGAACGGCTAGCAGTAACTGGGCGGATTTTTTACCCTGTCACATATATCCTTTGTTTAATGATAAGACTTTGTTTAACGATGCTAAAAGTTGATTGGGAAAAGCAGAGAGCTCCGATTCTTATAATCGTTAGAGATCTTTTTAGATTAAGTCACATAAATGAATAATATGGACTTTGTTGAAGCATAACACTAGCTCCAAAGTACCTAATAGTTATCGCAGTTTTATCCAAAGACTAGCTTGAGAACTATTATCCAGACTGACTCGTCACAAGTAGTTATACCGCTGAATAAGCGTAGTGATAAAGGAAAGTTGATCTCCAAGGAGATCCTTTTCTACTCAATGATTGAGCCGCTACTTGCTCTCAAAGAGTTCTCTCTGTCGAAAGACGAGAGTATATCAATGATGACATGGCATGTCTCTTTCTTGCTTGACGTAGTCGCAGAAATATAAAAGTATGCTTTCTTTATCTAACATTGGTGAAATTCATAATGGTGATGCTGCTTTGAGCGCAAACATTCCATTGCTCATTGATATCTCCTATATTATATAGTTGAGATTGTCTCCCTTTATCATGGTTGATGACTTTATCATAGACGATTGGATTCTCTACTATAGAGACTCCGAGAGTATTTGAGCACAGATAAAAATCCACACCTTTAGAATTGGAACAGATCATCCATTCTGTCGCAGTATTGCTCTGGGGAAAGCTAAATGCGTAAGACTTTCCTTCCCAAGCTTGAAACACAGCTTCTGCGTTGGTCAACTATACCGACATTTATGCAGATTTCATTATCGCAAGTATCAAAGTAGAATCTCTCCCTTGATGACTACAATTAGTCTCATGCTTGTGGCGCTATACCAAGCTGCCTATGCATTCATCTATTTGAAGGGGTGTATTACGAAATGAACCAATACTTTGCTGATCGGTGAAAGGGGTGACCACCATTCGATGCATAACTTGCAGACACAGTATCACTGGATTGCTGCATTTCTTGCGCAATTTTGGCAGCGTATAAATCGACCAGAAGACTTAAGTGTCCTAGCGTATCGCCCATACTTCATATCCATATACTGATGGAAGTCATAGTTACTTTAAATGATCTAAATCTAAATGGTTAAGATCGGAAATTCTTTCTACCTCAAATTTTATTGAAGTGGATTCAACTATTGTCTCTCTGTTAATTGCAGATGATTTAATCACTCAAAAAGAGTTGATGACGATTTTTGAACACCCAGAAATGGAGATATGGACTATTGCCCTAAAAAGCAAATCCACGACAATAACTCTCACTTAAAAAATCCAAATCTGAAACGAGCAAATTTACATCATAAGATAAGATCCACCCGTGATGGCTTTGAGTTATCTCGCCCTCTCACAAACATTCGATTATCTATTGAATCCGATAATCCAAACATTAAACTTAGGGAAATACCTAAGACAATTGGTTGAGAACTTAGTTGATTGCAGACTAAAATATTACTTGTCGCAAAAAATTCTCCCAATTAGTCCCAAGGACACCAACATCCTAATCCATAGGAGAGTCTGACGAGACTCCTATCCACTTTTGTCTCCCAAACAGGAATATCAGCGCTATACCAAGCTGCAGATATAGATATAATTCGAAGGTCGCTGAAATACTTTCGCACTTTGCTAGAATAATCTGGTTGAGACATAAAAAGCTCCCTAGTCACGGAAGTGATTCATGATATGGTCGCATAAAACCTCTGGTTTAATTACTGGATTCAGGTTTCAGAGTCCATTGACAAGGAATTTCCAGCAAAACCACTCTGGAAATAGGCAAAGAAATGGCATCCTGTCCTTTCCGACCAACCTTGCTCATACTAAATGTTGACTCCCTGATAATATCACTAGGAGATGGATTTTGTATTCACAATGAGCCTACTAGCTCAGGATGAGGGGTGAACAGACTTTGCACTCGCAGCTCTAAGCGCGATAATTAAAGCTTTGCATCGTCGATATTTCCACCATTTGGTTCACACCATTTTTATGCAAATCTAAGTCATTAGTTCTTGATGCAGATAGAGAAATTCACACTACTCTATTTCTTGCTCGAACGCAATGTTTACTGGATAAGATACCTACACCAAGGTTGAGGATGATAAGAAGAACGAATGATGCAAGTAACTATGTCCGATGGTTACAACAATTACATGACTCTATCACCTGATATCTCGCACTTCGAAGAAGCTACTAAACTTCTAAGATATGCTAGAAGAAATCAAAAGATATGATGTCAAGGACACAAAGAAAGTAAATCTTTATGCAGCTCATTACTAGCGCAAAAGAAATACTTGATAGATTATTGATGAGATCTTGACTCTCATAATCTAGTACAAACATGTCTGTCTTGTCGCCCATGAAAGAATGCTGACTATGACTTAATTGTCCAGACATTGGGTCTTCTCCTAGACTCATAAACAAGAAGTTAAGAGAATCAGAAAGTAAAGATCTATAAAACCTAGATTGAGATTGATGCCGATGACGTTACTCCGTCTCCACCATCAGCGGTGTTGAAAGGCTCACTTAATTGTTTGAGATTTATCTCATCTCTCTAGACCATCTTAGAAAATCTTGAAATCAAGTCTTATTGGTAAAAGCTATATCCAATCTGGAAAGACTTTAAAAACAAAAATAGCAAATCAGCGCTAAAGACTATAAAACCAACGAGTTGAAATCTAGTCAATACTCGAGATAACACCCGATAATACTAGGGTCAAATCTAGCTGCAGATTTTCAGAAACGTATCAAACTATACTGGGCATTGGAGGTCCATAATCCTTGTAAGCCCCATTTCCAATGAGTTTTAGCCTTTCAACATGAAGTCGCGATTGCTGCTCTTAGCGCATCTGCTGACAAAAATAAAAGTGCACCCCTGATTCTCTACTAAGGTCGCCCAAACAGGTGCTGACTTGCTTGAATTCTTGCCTGACTTTGTCGCAGAAATCGCAAACTTGGTATTGAGTTTCCATTCAGTGGATTAAGCTGATTACATCGCTTTCCATTGTCTTATTTATCTTTCTCTAAGAGTGAAGCGCCACTTACTGCTCCCTGGACTATCGCACTGCTGATTTGATCGCACTTGCTTGATAAAACACAAAGCAGCTCTGCTTGAAGCTACATTCGCAGATCGCTGAAATACTTCGCATCTTGCTTGAATATATTCGCAGACTTGGCTTGCATCCTTTTACCCGGTCGCACTTCGAAATATCCAAATGCTCGTATATGCTCATCTTGCTGATTCAATCGCAGATTAGTAGCACTAAGCTTAGGTGATCTGGTTGCTGACTCTAATACTTTTTAAGTATCCACTTAGAACCTAAATGATTTGAGTTATCTCATCACATAGTGTACTAAGTGAAGGGGTGTGTTGCGTCAGCACGATCACATGATGGATTACATAATTCGTCAGGTGATGAGTCAGATGATATGTCACATGATATGTCACATGACTACACTCACATATGCCCTATGCATCACGTGCAGTATGACTAAGCATGTTCTATAACCTTCTACAAGGTTCTATGAAGTAGACATGTGACTATGACGGACATAGCACGGACCCTTATGCAAATATGTACATACAGCTAGAACTGTATATAAGGACACTCTTATGCAGAATAGATCCTCGTCCTATTCTATAGGTAGTAGTTAGTAACTAACCCGTAAGGTGTGATCTAAGTAAGCACAAGGTAAGACTTTGAGTTCCTCCACTGTGTCTTGCACACATGGCTGCTCAATAGAATCATCAGAGAGCTTGAAGCTATGGTCCAAGTGGAATGGTGCATGCTTGCTGATGAGCAATATGCTTACCAGAGTGCCTGAATTTTTCTATACTATACTGAGGCTCAGAGCACTGGGGGCATCTAGTCAATTCCCCTAGAGGTCTAGTAAATGTGGTACAAGAATTGATACACATGTCATCAAGGATAGAGATGACTCTGGTAATACTAGCCATGAGTTTCTTGACAGAATGATATGAAAGAATGTTGGAAAGTGGAAAACAATGAATAATGGATTTTCGAACAGACTTATAGGTGGTCTCTGATGTATTATTACATGCCATAAAGAGGTCAAGAGATAGGCGAGTGTCAGGATCTGAGATATCAACATGCTCAGCATCTGGATTTTGCAATCTCTTGAGTGTCGACAGTTTGAGTTTGTCACCATCAAGTGTTGCAGATGAAATTTCTTGAATAAATTGCTATGAAAGTTTGATGTTTTCAATGCAAGACTCAGGAGTAACTTGCACATCATCATCGCCAGTGAAGAGTGCTGGTGCAGTATTCTGTTCATCGAGAGCAGCAAGAAGAGCAGCATGAGCACAGGCATCTCCAATATGCTCTTGAATGGCCTCAGCATCACTGTCAGAGTCAATATTACTTGTCTCAGAGATGTCAGAGTCTCTGGACATTTCTGGGACTTGCGAACTATCAGAAGTATCTGATTTCTAGTCCAGAAGGATATCAATGTCATGAATAACAGTGATACCAAAGGATCCCTTACCTCACTTGAAGCATGTATAGGCCCCTTGCATTCTTGTGTGAAATTATCTTCCTGACATAGTAGAAAATCTCTCATAGAGTGATCTTCACTTTTGGTAGCTTGAGCATTCTCAAAAAAAATATTATTACAAAATACAGGGATATGTGTTAGTGTACTAGACATACCTGGTTTTCATCAATTACTCAATGGCATTTCACAGGTTGTGGAAGGGTGTTAGGTTCTGAATGGCTTGATAAGGCTCCAAAATCTGAATTTGTTCCTTGATTATCAGATTCAACATGCATTGATGATCCAGGTTGTCGTGCTGCCTGCTTTAATGCCCTCCACTCTGGAAAGCTGAGTATCTTGGATGGAACCTTGTTGGGAACAAGCAGGCGATGGGTGCACTCAGTGGTTGTAGAAACAAGCTTGCCCTGACACTTGTTATAGTGGCATGGAACACGCCTCGGCTCCTGTCTATTCATTTGCAGTGAAATTGGTCAAAGAATGTAGAATTATTTCACGAAATCAATATGCTACAAAACAGAGGTGAAGTGAAACATAGGTGCTAGCAAAGCTTAGATTTGGTCTGAGTTTTGCTGGAATGTCCATTTCAAGTCAGAATTGCTGAGTTGCCACTCAGCCACAAGTAGTAACTACCGGCAATGTCCAGGACTGTCCAGCTAACTCCAGAGCACGTTTTCACTGGGGTTTACTATTAAACCGGATTTATTAACATCGAATTGATACGCGCTTGTTTTGGATACTGGGAATTTATGTTAAGGACAAGAATTGCAAGCCCATTCGTTTCTGGGAATATAACAAATAGATTCCCGCACACCAAGATTTTAGATTACCGGAATAGCCGAACAACAGCACTACTCTGTTTGTATTCTTCTTTTGTATTTTACACACCAATTCGAGGTAAATCTGGGTACTGTTTATACAGTAAGCTGTAAGGACCATTGTTGGCATGTTTTGACACATTCTCTATTATAATGTGTCACCTTGATCACGTTTAGCACCTACTCCCGTCTTCCAGAGCCTAGCGCTATCCCCTACAAGAAACTCAGATGACCTACACCCCATTATGCGTGCATACGACCACTCACAAGTCCTTGGGTTGGAGACACTCTTGGTACGAGCGATTCATATCTTATTGCAGACCTTCTTCCTGCTAAGCTCGTACAGACAATCAATTGGTTTACTTCATTGAAAGATCAAATGACAAATGATGCAAAACAGTGCTAAGAACGTTGCATAGGTTTACACATGATTATATGGTTTGCTATGTAGGTGGTGAAGTTCCTAACTGGTGGCCGTGCAAGGTGAAATGGGTGAAGATGGTGGGTGAGCGACACAAATGCAAAAATGGTTCCCAATTAGTGACTGTTCCTTTTAGTCACCCTACATATCGCCACACAGCAGAGGAATCATTGCCCCTTTCAACATATTCTCCAACAATCCAGCTAAACTGAAACCATGTCGAGAAGGTATGCATTGCTCTCATGTCGTGAGAAGAAAAATAAACTGACAACTACAAAAATGGATCGGTTAATAACTATACTGTTCTAATCCAATACTACTGCACAAGTAAAAATTACATCTCTGAGCATTCAGATAAAACTATCGTTGTCATTCTCGGTTCCAATATTGTCAATGTCTCCCTTGGCTAACAACGCGTGATACTCTACGTCTCAAAAAAGATGCAGTGCAACAACAAATCACGCAGCCAACAAATAGAGACTTCACCGACACCAATTCCAGGCCAGCATAACGTATTCCTCTGCCACATAATCCCATGTTCGTACTAGGTCCCGGCACGAACAAGCGTTGGTTGCATGGTATTAAGGCTGATGGACGACCTCTAACGCTAAAGTTCCCCGAAAAACGTGGATCACGTATTAGGCCACCTTCCGACATATAGGAAAACTCCTTTGTACCAGTGCTCCACTGTCAAATCAACCCGATTCCGGCACCAACACATCCACACAACTCATATGGGGTTAAAGCGCACTTCGAAATCCCGTGCCGACGCTCGTGCAGTAATACATGGGGGTCGGAAAGCTGCGCGTTTGAATAGAGGTATTTGGACAAGAAAATCACAAATCGGTATTTAGCTGGGATGCAATTTATGAAGGGCGGACCTTAGGTCACGTGAATCAATAAACGGTCCTTTTATGATGTTACAGCACAATTACCGTGCTTTGTTTTCGTTATCAATCATCCACCATGGGTTTCCTGAAATCTCTCAAGGAGAAAATCTCAGAGCACAAAACTTCTTCTAGTTCTGACCTCCCAGAATGGGCGCCTGCCCCAGAGATAATAGTAAGCCCTATTTAAGAAACCATTGAGATTACCATCTAATCATCTGAATGATTAGCACAAGTATGGAAAATGGAATGAGGCCCCAGAAGATGAATACGAAGCCGCTGAGATGTTCTGCAGAGAATGTCCACCCCAACCACCCAGACTCTTACCTTCAGAAGCTATTGAGAGGATCAATACTCTAGGGTGCAAGGCATGGGGTATTGAGATACCAATTACCCCACGATTCTCGGGTCACATCCAGAATGAATCCAAAGGCGGACCGGGTGTCATCAAAGTGGAGACATATCCGACATGTAAGGATGTTTGCTTATTGAGTGACATGCCTATCATGGCTGGTCTATACGACATCCGTGCAAAGACGGGTGTGTATTATGAAATTTTGATAAGAAAGATGGACGGCATTATTGCTATTGGTATGTAAATGTTGTTCACAACTCATTACTTGTACCTGGCTAGAGAAACAAAGTCTAGGCACGTCTTGTCGCCCATATCCTGCGTGGCGTCTTCCCGGATGGAATAGGTTGAGTGCTGGATTTCACTTGGACGACTTTCGGAAATTTTTTGAGGATCCAGACGGTGGTCGGGATTATACGGATGTGATAAACCGTATTAATTATGGCGATACTATCGGCTGTGGCTACGAATTTGCAACAGGAACACTATTTTACACATATAATGGGGTGCGGCTACCTCCCGCATTCATTGGGATATACTTACCCCGGCACCAATACGACGTATTCGCTGCGATTGGTGTTGAGGGATGTTGTGAGTTTGAGGTTAATTTCGGGGGTGACTATTTTCGCTGGAAAGAAGGAAATGAATGGACGTGGCGAATAGAAGGGCATGTTGGAAATCTGGGTGGTAGCTCAAGCGGTTATGATGAAGAACTTCCATCATATAATGGTTAATTGATTGTGTGGAGCTCAACACGTTTTTCACCTCCTATAACTTCCAACAATGCTTCTTTACACGATGTACAAGAAGTCGAATGCTAATAATAAAGGTTATCACTAACGTATCAATATTGCATGAGTTTAAACTAACTTGCAATCTCGTACATACTCATGTCACACCTATCAATCTCTCAGTATTTCGCGAGTAATACCGGCTGCAGTTTGCTCGACTTCTTCTTCGGGATTAAGCGCGGGGCCAGTTGAACGTGCATGGAACTCGTACCTGTAAAACCGTCATAAGCTCTAGATCAAAAGTTCCCATGTCAATAGATTGAGTAATAACTCACTCTAACCGCGAAATATACTTCCCATCCGAAAACTCCATCCCTAAATCAGGTCCAACATACCTACACATCTGGAGAGATAAATCAATATTATAACCTCGGTTATGATATTAAACACTTGTTTAACTCACAATTTATTTCTGAGTGCGAACTGAAGGAAACTCTTCCAATGGGGATCGCATTGACTAAGAAGGACGATCAAAGGAGCCATATCACGGGTAATAGCAACATTCATCCTTGACAAATGCGAAAAAAAAGCTCAGCATGCCAATCGGATATAGACAAATTAAACCAAATGTAGATTACCATTCTCGTTCGTGTATCAGCTCAAATCCCTTCCTCATATTTTCGTCGACGAAACGAGGATTCGATCGCACACACGACATGATAATAATCCTTCTTTCTCAGCTTTGATAGTCCTGCAGACTGGGTCAAGTGCATGACCGCCACTGCTGGCCATGCATTAGTATATTCGTTCCTTCCAGCAGAAACACTCCAGCAGATATACCCTTGGGAAATAGGGCTCCGTTAGGCTACCCAACAAAGAAAGCACGCAGTGTTGCTCAACGGCGGTCATCTACTCGGAAAGAAGGAGGTACCGTCTGTCAATCAGTTGTCTGTAGCTTGAAGAACCCCGCCCAGGAAAGGGAAGGATCGAGAGCAGATATCACAGGATGTACAAAATGAGGAAATAGGTGTGTACTTGCTAGGAATTGTTCGTATAAATTTCCCATTTTGCAATTCAAGATGCAGAGGAACAACACCCCAAAAGCCGAAAACCGCGCACAAGCGGAAAATTCCAGCAGATGCGTCAATTATCGCACTGTCTGTCATTAAAACCTCACCTCTTTGCTACTGGCAGACGATAAGACCAAAGCAAAGAAACGCAGCGGGCGGCCTCGTAAGAACCTCTATGTCCTGATCCGTAAGCTAGCACATGGCAGATCAAGCTACTATCGGCCAGCAGGTCGGGCATGATAAGGGCGAGACCTCGGATGCAGGAAGGATGCTTCACAATTAAACCATAACGCCCCAGAAAAGTCCCAGGTGGTTGGGGTGGACATTCTCTGCAGAACATCTCAGCGGCTTCGTGTTCATCTTCTGGGGCCTCGTTCCACTTCCCATACTTATGCTAATTAATGAGATGATTAGATGATAATCTCAATGGTTTCTTAAGTGATGCTTACCGTCAACTGTGGGGCAGGCTTCCATTCTGAGAGGTTAGAACTAGAAGAAATTTTGTGCTCTGAGAATTTCTCCTTGAGAGATTTCAGGAAACCCATGGTGGATGATAGATAATGAAAACAAAGCACGGTAATTGTGCTGTAAAAAGACCTTTTATTATTAAAATTCACGTGACCTAAAGTCATCCCTTCATTGCATTCGACTCTGAGAAGTTCAGTACATCAAATCCCTGACCATACACTGCGTCCCAGTTGAACACCGATTTGTGATTCTCTTCTCCAAATGCCTCTATCAAACGCGCCGCTTCCTCACCTCCGTGTATCACAGCACGAGCATCAGCACGAGATTTTGAAGTCGCGCCTTGACCCCAAATGAGCTGTACGGGTGTCTTGATGTCTTGATTTGATGGTGGAGTAGTACAAAGGAATGTTCCAATATGTCGGAAGGTGAGGCTGATACGTGATCCATGTTCTTCTGGGAGCTTTAGTGTTGGAGGTCGTCCATCAGCGTTAATACCATGCAACCAACGCTCGTTCGTGCCGGGACCTAGTACGAACATGGAATTATGTGGCAGAGGAATGCGTTGTGCCGGCCTGGAATTTGGTGTTGAAGTCTTTATACTTGTTGGCGAGATTGTAGACTGGGTAGTTTGTTGCTGCACTGCATCTTTTTTTAGACGTAGGGTCATTACGCGTTGTGCGCCGAGAGAGACATTGACAATATTGGAACCGCGAATGACATCGATAGTTTTATCTGAATGCTCAGAGATGTAATCTTTACTTGTGCGGTAGTATTGGATTAGAACGTGATTAACGGGATGGTTGATAACCTATCCATATTTAGTAGTTGTTAGTTTCTTTTTCTCCCCATGACAGGACAGGAATGCATACGTTTTGAACGTGGTCTCGGATTAGTTGGACTGTTGGAGAAAATGGTAAGAGGGGTGGTGACTCATCTGCTGGATGGCGATATACAGGGTAACTAAAGAATCAGTTCATCAATCGAGACTCTTTTTGCATTTGTGGTGACACTCACCTGCCATCTTCACCCATTTCACCTTGAACGGCCACTAGTCTAGGTACTTCACCACCTATATAGGATCAGAATCATGTGTAAACCCATTCCAACATAATTACCACGGTGGTGCATCGTTTGCCATTTGACCTCTTCATGAAGTAAACCAAGTGATGTCTGTGCGAGCTCAGGAGGAAGCAGGTCTGCAATAAGATATGAATCGCCTGTACCAAGGGCGTCTCCAACCCCAAGGACTTGTGGGTGGTCGCGTGCACGCCTGGGTGGAGTACGGGCCGTTTGAGTTTCTTGTAGAGACATACAGGATAATGCTAGGCTCTTCAAAGTTATATTCGATAGTTAAATGGAAGACGGAAGTTAGGTGATAAACGTGGGACATGTTATAATAGAGAACGAGTCAAAACATGACAATGGCCCTTACAGTTTACATTCTCACTGTATAGACAGTACCCTGATTTGCCTTGAATTAGTGTGTAAAGAATACAAAAGAAACAGGCACAACAACGGCAGCGCTGTTCGGCTATTCCGGTATATCGACCTCAACTGAATCACCACATTCATCATGCTATTCTGCGCAAGTTGCGGGAATCTATTGGTCATATCCTCAGAAACTGGTCTGAACAAATGGGCTTGCAATTCTTGTCCTTATGAATTCCCAATATCCAAACAAGCACGTACCAGTTCGATCTTATAAAATCCAGTCCAATAGTAAATACATATTTGCAGATGACATCAAGGACTAGATTGAAAAGGAAGGAAGTGGACGATGTGTTGGGTGGTGATGAGATGTGGGCACATGCTGACCAGACACAAGGTATTCCTGCTATCATTATGTCGTTGTTATCATCTGAATTGTTGCTTAGCATCTTGCGATAAATGCAATTTCGACCGTGCATATTTCTACCAACTACAAATTCGATCTGCAGATGAACCTATGACAACTTGTACGTGACTCTCCACAAAAAACCATGACCTACACTTCTAAAAAGATGTCCCCTTACCCTCCTCCCTCTTTTTTCCTTGTTGCTAGTTTATCGGTATGTGATTTCAGATGACCTGGCTTTTGTTGCTAGCGAAACTGACAGAGTGAGGTAACCTGATTATGTAGATGTGTAAAATGTGCACATCAATGGCGCGAGAACTAAATTTAATGCGTAGGACCTCTTAAAGTACTCATTACAATCGAGATTCGAGAGGCTGCATGTAGGTATAGGAAATGCAAGAAATTTTTATCTCGAGTCAGGGGCCAGTCCAGGATATCGTTTACCAGGCATTCCATTTGCATCTCCTGCTACATCCAGCAGTGCGTCCTATAAAACTTCCAGCACGGAAAAGTATAGTAGATGTCACACACACATATGCATGACAGAAGTGGTCTGGACAAGTGGATAAAGTTCTTATCCTTCCACTGATACACGATGGCATTCCTTCAAAGATGGTTTCAGCACAAGCACATGGGAAAACTGCTAAATCCTTCAGCTGTCGCATCTCTGAATCTCTGTATTAACTATTTATCTCTCGGAAAGGGGCACAACTTATGGCCAATCACGTACAACCACCTCGTTCATCTTCGTAGACTCCTCATCCATCAGGTTTCGCACCAACAAACAAAAGATATTGTGCTTCGTAATACATTGACAATTACACTCTCACATTCACAGAATTAACAAACTGTATGTCACGTCTGAAGAAGTCGACCTTAAAGTTCTCCCTTGATCCGGTGTCAAATAGCTGACAATACTAAAATCTGTAATTGACAGGGGGCCTGTACATATTGACATACATGTCTCCATACTACAACAAATGCAACGCCCATAGACGCAATACACCGTCCTTCACTGACATGGAAATAGAAAGAGAGCTTCAAAATCTCACAAGTCGTTGATGGTCTGCAATCTTTTTAAAACATTGTTTATCCATAGATTCCAATTGCTTGAACTTTAACAAGGGCATGTCGTAGTTTTGCGAAAGCTGGAGTGTATTAATGGTCTCCTGACCGACATCAGGCACTGTCCAATGAAAATGCGGGACCATCAGACCAGATGAAAACTGTTACACTCAAGTTAACAGGTAGTAGTACATACTCTTTCATCCAGGTTTACATCATCCAGGTTTAGAGTCCACGTTCGGGAACTATGAAAAGATGCGACGATGGATGACAACTACGACTAGATGATTGGATAGCATGTCCTCGGGGATGTTCAGTAGGTAGGTTGCAGGGTGTTTTGTTGGCAATGTCAATCGCTAATGAAAATAGTGGAAGATGGTGAGAGGACCTGACAAAGAAAAGAAAAGAAGATATCATAAAATAAATAACAAGACCAGTCTAGAGACGCCGACAAAGAAGATATTCTATTCCAATACAAGCTGTAGAATTCGGTAGTAAGTATAGCAACTGATATGTAGGAAGGAAAGACGACCAATATGGATAGATAATGGTTTCGATATATATCCCCATTTCTAATTTTACATCGAGGACCCTTCAAATTAGTGAACTATCTACCTAAAAAAAGGTAGCGAGAATATATCATCATCTTTAAGCCTCAGTACGAACTGACACTTTTTGAATACCAAAGTATCGCAGTCCTTCTTTTCTCCAGCTAAACCTTGCCTGTCCCCACGAATGAATTCATCTGCATTGTCATCCGGCACGACAAATACAAGGGCCTACTTTCTATTCTTTGTCGGTCGAAGGCTCAACAGTTGTGTAGCATTCAAGACAAGGTGAACCTTTTGAACCTTAACGTCCTGAGCCCTTTCACTCGGATTTTGAAAAAATAAGAGCTGGCCAAACTCTTTCATCGAAAGTATCGGGTTGTTGACCAATGAACCAACAGAGGGGAAGGTCCTGGATACGATGAAAGTATCGGGTTGTTGACCAATGAACCAACAGAGGGGAAGGTCCTGGATATTTGCCGGAGATAGCATGATTGTTTGCATGCACATTTGACACGAGATTAGATGCGGAATTGGCATTGTCAAACTTGTCAACACGCGACGTATCGGGGAGGAGAACAATTTGGACCTTCTTGGGTTCATTTATGGCCTAGCTAAGAACAGATAGTGTTGCACAGTAAAGCTTTGGAATGCGTTCGAAGAATGACTGATCCCGCTCCTCCCAGATTCATCCATAAACTTTGTGGCTGTTGGAGTGTTACCAATGAGACTTCGCAACTCTCTTATTTTTCTATGCTATGCTCGATGAACTGGTCCATAAGAAGGTCTATGACCCTATGTGGACTTGATATCGAGTGTGTGGTCGGTGTATAGACGTTCGTCCGGGGACACGAGGTTGAAGAGGTAATGATGCAGGTCCTTATTGGCAGGCTCAGGACTTGTAAAAGTTTCAATAAGTCTGTTAAAGAATTCGAGGGGTCTGACGACGCTTCTAAACAAATTCTTTGATTACATCCCACGACCTTCGTTGCCTCTTGGAGGCCCTTCAATTCGATTTTGTACTCGCTTAAAAAGACACTAACCAAAGATGAATCACCACTTTGAGTCTATTGGTAGATTATAGTACGAAAATGCTAATGCTGTAGCCAGAATTTCCTCCTAGTCCCAGTTGGTCAACACGTAACCTATTGAGCATTCCTTCATCCACTTCCATTGCCTGCAAGGCTTTGGCGGAGAAGTTACCACCATCTTGAGACCGCGAATTCTCCGCAGCGATAAATTTGGCTCAGTACTTTTTTCATCAGCATCGACAAGATCTTTGAACAAGTAACCTTCGGAGGAACCGAATCGTTCAGGGAGGCGCTCGATAGTATTCCTAATGCGGAATACAACTCCCAAATCATCTTGAAAAGATATCGGCTTTCCTTCAAGAAGATTGCGTATAAGTCGTAAATACAGATACGCCATCTTTCCTAAAAATGCGCATCAATCCACTGTCAATTTTGTCCAGACATGGCAAGTGCAAAACCTATTCCGGGAGTCCGAGAAACCAGGGTAAATATGGTGGGCGAGCCTCGTTCTACAATGCTGTCCATAATCTCATAGTCGTCCCGCAAAATAGTGAGAGGAAGGATTCTCTTCAACGGATGCATTGATGTGAGGTCGACGTATCAGATACGAACAGGGAAATTGTTATCTTGAATGGTCGGTCCCAGCAGAAGGAATATCGCCATTTATTAATGCTTTCGTAGTTTGACCATCGTCATTATCGCTATCACTGTCAGGATTCCAAAGAGTATCAGGAGGCTGGCGGTTCTCGTGAAGCCAAGCGAGCCAGGAAGTCTCTTTTTTCTTGGATAATTCTGCCCAAATCATTTTGTGATATATCTCGTAATAAGCTGTTAGATCATTATAGGTCATCAGCCGTCGCCATGACTGTTTGGTAGATCAGGTGCTTGATGCCTTTCCCCCAGAGTTTAGAATGCCAATCGAAAAGCCAATCATGGGCGGAGGTGTCCACACTAAGGCGGGGCGTTTATTCGGACCGACCTCTCGCATCCTCCGCGCTTGCAGTGGCAGAGTGAGCCGAATAACTGGGGTTTTTTTGTGCTGCGAATAGCATAACAGAGATATGTATGATGTGTAATAAGGTTTGAAATAATAGTAGTACAAGGTAGTAGATAAAATAGATATCTTTGATTGTCGTGATCATTTGTTTGATAATATTGGAAGGGCCGCTAAGCGGCCCTGCCAGACGACCATTCCAGACCGCCATTTATAACCTTGAGAGAAGTTCATCTGGTTAAAATCAAAAAGTCCAACTCTTCCTTCTAACGACAATTTGAATGGTGGTACCAAACCCCTCAAGATCTCACCAGCAGCTTCTAACAAAAAATCCAAATATTATAAATGAATTCCACCAACAGCATACCCAGAACATTGACCCTAGACTTTATAAAAATGTCGTTTTCACTTGGACGACTTTCGGGAATTTTTTTTGAGGGTCCAGACGGTGGTCGAGACTGGACAGATGTCATAAACCGTATTAATTATGGCGATAAATCGGCTGTGGCTACGAATTTGCAACGGGAACACTATTTTACACATATAATGGGCTGCGGCTGCCTCCCGCGTTCACTGGGATATACTAACCCCGCCACCAATATGACGTATTCGCCGCGATTGGTGTTGTGAGTGTGAAGTTAATTTCGGAGGTGATTATTTCCGCTGGAAAGAAGGGAATGAATGGGCATGGCAAATAGAAGGGCATGTTGGTGATATGGGTGGTAGCGCAAGTGGTTATGATCACGAACTTCCATCATATACATAGTGGCTGATTGATTCTGTGGAGCTCAACACGTTTTTCACCTCACCATAACTTCCAACAATGCTTCTTTACACGATGTACAAGAAGTCGATTGCTAATAGTAGAGGTTATCACAAAGGTATTGATATTGCAATTGCATGAGTTTAAACTAACTTGCAATCGCATACTGATGTCACACCTATCAATCTCTCAGTACTTCGCGAGCAATACCGGCAGCAGTTTGCTCAACCTCCTCTTCAGGATTAAGCTCGGGGCCAGTTGAACGTGCATGGAACTCGGACCTAGAAAACCGTCATAAGCTCTAGTTCACAAGTTCTCCATGTCAATAGATTGAGTAATAACTCACTCTAACCGCGAAATATAGTTCCCGTCAAGCTCCATCCCTAAATCAGGTCCAACATACCTACACATATGGGGAGATAAATCAATGCCTCGGTTATGGTATTAAAAATTTCTTAACTCACAATTTATTTCTGAGTGCGAACTGAAGGAAACTCTTCCAATGGGGATCGCGTTGACTAAGAAGGGCGCCGCTTCCAATGACGATCAAAAGAGCCATAGCACGGGTAATGGCAACATTCATCCTTGACAAATGTGAAAAAAAAAAGCTCAGCATACCTTTCGGATATAGACGAATTAAAAGAAATGCAGATTACCTTTTCCGTTCGTGTATGAGCCCAAGTCCCTTCCTCATATCTTCGTCGACGAAACGAGGATTCGATCGCACACACGACATGATAATAACCCTTCTTTCTCTGCCTTGATAGTCCTGCACACAAGATCAAGTACATAAGCGACCCTCAACGAATATGAGTCATCAAGGTTTGAGACACACCTCGACTGTACCAACATCAACAGATGAAAGACCTTCCTTTCTCAACCTTTCACGAAGTTTCCAAACATGTTCTCTCCAAGGGGTAATCACGCCCATATCGCGAGGGCGGAGAACTGGACTGCACATGTCTTCATCAACGAGTAATGATCTGATCACTTTGACCACTCGATCTATTTCTCCAGGGTTATACCATGATGCTCCCTATTGTAAAACAAAAGGAACCGTTTTTAAGAAAAGGCGAGGTGGCTAGTTGTCGGTGGACTTACGTCGCCAACACATTCATCTGGTGTATCATTCCCGATGAACATAAGAGGAAGTTCTGGATTGGGTAGTTCAGACCAGAACACAGTTCCAGACTCGGGTAATGCACAGGGTACTAGTGTATCATTATAAAACATTGCCGATGGAGGCATTAGAATCGCAGGATGACTGCGGTAGTTCTAATAACACGATTGTTTAGTGTTTCAAAATATCTTGAAAGGAAAGGGGTTTTTATCATATACCTTGACGAGGTTACAGAAAGGTTTACATTTGGGATTCTCTCGAAGGGGGAAGGGATTACGTAGTCTAATCGACTTACGCGCATCTTCATGGTCGGCGTATATCGGACGTTCGAACAGCCTTTCGAGGAGTGATATGTCCAGCTCGCCCGACCTTGCTTTGTCTGAAGTGACGATCGGTCCCACTGAAACAAATAATTTCAGGCTAAATGTACTCCTCACTTCTGTGAGTTTTTCACATACACTGGTTGGGGTCTCCACAAAGGACAAGTTGTGGGATAGTGCACCGTTGATTATCTTGTTCGAGTACCTCGATAGTTTGTGATGCATGTGGCAAGACGACCGACATGGGAATCAATAATTCAGGCTCGGAACCTTGAGCTGCCTGTGTGAAAAAGACAAACCAGGTGAGGTGACTGAGGAATAAAAAAGTACGCTTTAGTTTTTACCTCATCAATCAACAAGTGGGTCCAATGTGGTTTAGTGGGTTCTCTGTGTCTATTGGGATGCAAAGAACTTAACAACTCTTCTTCCATCTCGCCGAGATGACGATTCGTGCATCGCGCATCGACGAGGATACTGGCATCCAAGCAAGAGCATACTACTACTTTATAGCTCATCAAAGTCTTCCAAGGTGGAAGAGTAAAATGTCCCAGCTCATTGTCAATGGCTAAGGATGATTTTACATCAGGCGAATGGTAACATAATAGATGTAGTTGAAGTGTATACATACAACAGTACTGCATAATTTTGGAAGCTTGTACTTCAGCGAACGTACGAGTCTGCGAGTTGAGACGGAAGAGTTCCTTCGGCAGTAATTGATCTTTCAGTCTTTGAACCAGTGTGTCCGTCGCGGGATTGGAGGGTGCGCATATAAGAATGCATGCCTCGGGTTGATTGCGTAGGATCTGTAAGACCATTTCTGTAATCGTCCTACGAAAAAATTATGAAGATTAGATTAAATCCGACAACCAGATGACGAAAATGACCTAGTTTTTCCTGTTCCTGGAGGTCCACCAATCAAATATGGTACGTGGAACTGATTCAATGAAACGGCCGAGACTGCTTCCTGTAGTGCAGTTACTGATGTCTAGTCAACATACGGGCTCATTCGATAAGTGCAATACTACCTTTTGCTCTTCGTTTAATCCTTTATCGCACCAATCCAGTTCCTGTGTTTGCATGTTTTGGCATCCAATATCACCTGGTTCTGGAAAAAGCCACTTCCTGGCTATGTGTAAATCATTATCGCTGGCCACTAAGCATTCCACAGCAGAGGCAACTGCAGCTTCCATGACACAGGAAGGTCGAGGGTCGACCAGGAATGAACAATTAAAAGTATGAGGTATTGGAATGTGTTTCGTGTACACCATCGAACCCTCTTGCAACGCACCAACATATTTCTGCAGTGTCGGACTGTAGAAGTCTAAATACGATCAAGAATCAGCAATTTTATAGCAGAAGTTACATCGTTTTGACGCCCACGGATAAGCCCTTCTCTCCTGCTGACGTAAACAACACGCCCCTCAAAAGCGAATCCAGTTCCAGTTTTCATTTTCATAGATACCTCGCGCATATGGATTAAATCGCCAAGGTCTAGTTTGGGATGGTTCTCTCGAATGCCTGGAACAGTTAATATGAATTCTGATTTTGACCAATCAGCTATGATAACCGTTTTGTTCCATAGAACTATCCCTTCGCGCTCCAGGGAAACAGTGTCGAGTTCCAAACGTAGCAAGTCAGTCCAGTGTATGTAATATCCACTAATATTGAGAGGTTGTATTTCTGATGACGGGGGCGGCAAGCGAAGGAGAGCTGTATTTTGCGCGCCTGAGTGGTCCACTCTTTCAATCAAAGAAGGTAGTAGGAACATTTTCAAATATTCAAAAGAAGGAAACCGAGAAATTGGGGGAAGGGTGGTTA
Organism: Floccularia luteovirens; assembly: GCA_009739215.1. Classification (NCBI taxonomy): domain Eukaryota; kingdom Fungi; phylum Basidiomycota; class Agaricomycetes; order Agaricales; family Squamanitaceae; genus Floccularia; species Floccularia luteovirens. The sequence continues at coordinate 1,254,645 of VSJF01000009.1, forward strand.
AGGCATGAGGCCGCTTTTGAACCTCTTTCAGGAAATTTGGAGTGAAACTTTCTGCCTGAATTCGCACTCGTTAGACAATGACAATGAAATAAGGTATCCAATGAATATTACGGACATTATTTATCAAGTTTGGGATCGAAGTTCTGGCGTTTTGTTATTCAGTTTGATGGAATTTGTTTAATGTCATTTTAGCATATACACACTTTAATTGGATATATTTTTGAAGTTGCTGGTGAGATCTTGAGGGGTTTGGTACCACCATTCAAATTGTCGTTGGAAGGAATTGGACTTGTGATTTTAACCCGATGAACCTCTCTCAAGGTTATAAGTGCAGGTCTGGAATGGTCATCTGGCAGGGGTGCCAAGCGGCCCTTCCAATAATTGTTGATATCGCTAATTTTTGTTTGATTTGGTGGAGAACTTGGCGGAGTAGGACTTGAAAAATAGTGTGGAGAAGTAAGAAAATGTTGATCCTCAGGTTTGTAGAGTCCATGCCCATTTGTTGAAGATGCTTGAAGTGGAGCGAACCTTTCATTTGAGCCTGGATATAGCCCTTGCAAGGGGAAATTCTGCTGGTGCCCTGCAAATTGATTAGGCACAGGCATCTGGAAGGAAGGTAAAGGCATTGTGTAGCGTTTCTCAAGGCTTTCGAGGTAACTATCCAGATCGGCACTGTTGGGCTGGAGGTTCTGGGGATAATGAGGCTGCGAATGGGAGTACATTGGGACAAGTAGTAATTAAGCGCCCTTGCCTCGTTTTTGAGATGTGTCGCCACACTAGAGGGTGACTGTTGCAATGCCAACTAATCACAGAAGCAATACTCATGCCTGGCCTCGAGGTATCTCAAAGCATGCCTGTCTGAGCAATAAAAACACGAATTACCAGTCTAAGAATAATTGTTTCAGAACGAAACAAAATACACAAGTTATTGTTGATGCGTGGTGCATTCAGACATATATGATATTTTCCCACGACTCATGACAATGAGCACTTGAACTTCCAACCTAACTCTAGCTCATCATGTCAAAGAAGCTCGTCTACGAATAAAACCAGAGTGGGTAAACTTGACGTCCGAGTTGGTCGCTGTAACGATTTCTACGCGATCGATCCCCTACAAGCTCTCCATCGATGTATATTATTTGGCATAAAAGTTGCTGCCAAATATCGCGTGTTCACGATCACGTGTTGTATGATTATTCTTAGCTGTCGACTGTTCACTAGCATTGTTCAGCAAGCATAATATCTATGCAATATCATATACCATGAACCCTTCTCTACCTGAAAAACCAGCATTGGTACCGCTCGACGCGTCGCTACCCGTTGAAGAAAGTAGAGCAAAGCGTATTCAACGTCAGCAAGCTCGGTTTCGTGATAGAGGGGGGTGAGTGACATGTTTTATCAGTCTTGTAGACCCGCCACCGACGGGCCATACATTAGTATATTCGTTCCTTCCAGCAGAAATACTCTAGCCGATATACTCTTGGGAAATAGGGCTCCGTTGGGCCACTCACCAAAGAAAGCACGCAAGAGCGTTGCTCAACGGCGGTCATCTGCTCGGAAAGAAGGGGTCGTTATCCACGAGCCTGTCAATCATTTGTCTGTAGCTCGAAGAACCTCACCTAGGAAAGGCAAGGATCGAGAGCAGATATCGCAGGATGTACGAGATGAGAAAATAGGTGTGTACTTGTTCTAAGAATTGATTAATATTGTTCGTATTAGTTTCCAATGATGTAATCCGAGATACAGAAGAACAACACCCCAAAAAGTCGAAAGCCGCACGCAAGCAGAGACTTTCAACCGGTGTGTCTATTGTTGCACTGTCCGCTATTCAAACCTCACCCCTTTGCTTCTTGCAGACGATAAGACTAAAGAAAAGAAACGTAGAGGGCGGCCTCCTAAGAAACCTTTATGTCGTGACACTGTAAGTCAGCACATGGTAGATCAAACTACTGTCGGCCAGCCAGTCGGGCATGATAAGGGCGAGACCTCGGATGCAGAAAGGATGCTTCCCAAATTAAAGCATAACGCCCCAGAAAAGTCCCGGAAGTCGAAAAATCAGGATGATGTACCTTCAGGCTCGCGAAGACAGAAGGAAAAGCTACATATCAAGTCTCGGAAAGCGGAAATGGAATCCCATGTTACTTCAGAAGTTGAAGAGGTAGTTGTGGCTGAGAAAGACTGTGGCGCGGGCAAGAAACCCACAAAGAGGAAGGCTGCGAGTGCAAAAAGTACAAGCAAATATCAGCGACCGCTAGAATGGCCTTGTGACACTGTGGTCGAGGAAGATGGCGATGGAACGAAACCTAAAAAACCGCCCAAAGTGGATGTCCACAAAGACGATAGCGCTCTTGAAGACACTTGTATCACAATGCCTAAGAAACCCCCACAAGCAGATGAGGCTGAGGGACATAAAGTTGTATCGAAGAAACGGCCAAGGACACAACCTGACGAACGCCAAGCTACACAAGTTTTAGTTGAGGATTCTCCTAAGCCTGCTAAACGCAGGAAACCATCCGAAGCGAAAACGCAACCGAGCCATGATATAGAACAAGAGAAACCAGCTACAACTCGTACTAAAACAAAAGATGCTATCAAAGCTATGACTAATGACACTAATACGAGAGATAATGGAATACAGTCTCCGCCACGGTGAGTCAAGGATATATATTTTTCCAGTTTGACTTTGAATGCTTAATACTACTACTAAAGTCCTGTGAAATCCAAATCTAGACAGCTCAAAGAAAATGCTGGGGGTCGCGGAAGAAAAGCTAATTCTTCAAGTAAACAAAGCGATGTAAAAGTGGTGTGTACCAATCTAGCCAGTTACCCGGGTCAAATACTAAAGAACTTCAGGTGGTGGGAGTGACTGGGAAGCAAGCGAAATTTAGTGGCCCTCGGAAGAGTGTATTATTACGTATCAAAGACCCTCTCCCCGTGGTTGACGACGACGAACCCGACCCAATAGACTTCTTATCTTAATTCCTGCTACATACAATGGGTATTGGGGGATTGAAAATAATTTCGCATATTTTCACTTTTTCCCGTGTAATTTGCAAAATAAAAAGGACAGCATATCAACGAATGATCACGAAAATCATACATATCTATCTACATCTTGTACTACTACTTCAGACTTCTCTTTTCCTTATTACACATACATATTTCGGTTAAGTCACATAGGCACCACAAGTAACAGTTTCTCGTCGTCATTTTGTCTCGCTCTTTTGTTTACACTCGCATACTCGCAGTTTGTTACTCTACCCGTAATACCCGAAGACTCTGCGATGGATGCTGGATTGCCCGTCTACTGTCTGGCTTTGGATGAGAAGCCAGAGGACGAGCACGATGTCGCCCTCAGGATACCATCGGACTGGACCCTCGGCGACTTGCGATGTGCATTAAGAAGGGGTACAACCCTATAACAATGCCAGGTTTAACTTACCAATAATCAGATAACTGTGTGGGTCCTCCAATAATACCTCGACGACCCTATTATATTGCCGCTGGACTCAAGTGATGCCAAGACATACAACAACGTCCCACTAACAAAGATTGAAGCGAGAAGGCACATCGTCAGCTATTTCCCAAACCAGTTCAACTCCAACCAGGCCGGGCAAATCCACTTGATTGTAAAACTTGGTATGGATCTTGTGTTTGCCAAGCCAATACTTAATATAATAATTTTATTCACAGAACAAATCAACCCCATTTACTCTGGGCTTTCCGATACCACTACAAGCGCGGAGAATGCAAAAGGCCGTCCGAACAAACGTCCCCGCTATAGTGTGGACATCTCCGTTGATATTTGGCTTCACGATTGGCACTCCAAACTCTGGGGGAAAGGCAGAGTCAAACACCCGACTTTATAAAACAGTCACAGTGATGGCTGATGATTATAATGACCTATACAGCTCATTATGGGATATATCACAGGAAGATTCGGACAAAATTATCCAAAAAAAGAGAGACGTCCTGGCACGCTTGGCTCTACGAGAACCACCAGCCTCTCCTGCTACTCTTCGGAAACTTGACAGCGATAGCGATATTTCTGCTGTTGGGACCGACTTCATTCAAAATATTTACCCTATTCAGATCCGATACGTCGGCCTTACAACACTGCATACGTCAGTGAAAATCCCCCTCTCACTATTTTGCGGGACGAGTATGAGATCATGGACGGCATTGTGGAACGCTCGGCCACCAACTTTACCCTGGTTTCTGGGACTCCCGGAATAGGTTGTACTTGCCATGTCTGGACAAAAAAACTGACGTTGGATTGATGCGCATTTCAAGGAAAGACGGTGTATCTGTATTTACAACTTATACGCAATCTTATTGAAGGAAAGCCAATGTTTTTGTCAAGATTATAAAGAAGCTGTATTCCGCATTGGGGATACTATTAGGTGGCTCCCTGAACGATTTCGACTCTTCTGAAGATTATAGTGACATCTTCGAAGCTCTTGTCGACGCTGATGAAAAAAGTACTGAGCCGAATGTATCGCTGGAGGGCATTCCCGGTCTCAGGACGGTGGTAACTTCTTCGCCAAAGCCTGAGAAGCAACGGAAGTGGATGGAGGAGGACGACTCATCAGGTTATATTATGAACAACTGGGACAGGAAGGATATTTTGGCCACAACGTTAGCATTTTCGTACTACAACCTGTGAATAGACTCAAAGTGATTCATCTTTAATTAGTGTCTTTTTTTTGCCAGCACAAAATCGACTTAAAGGGCCTTCAAGAGGCAACAAAGGTCGTGGGCTGTAATCCAAGAATTTGCCTACCAGCGTCATTGAACCCTGAAACTCTTGACAAAGCGAAGTCCGCAATGAAGGACGTCATTGGAGATATTAAGTCCTTGGACAGACTTGCTGAAATTTTTGAGAGTCTGCAGCCTGGCCATAAGGAGCTACCTCATCGCCTCTTCAACGTCGTGCCCTTAGATAACAAACGCCTATACTGTGACCACACACTCGACTTAAGTCCACATAGGTTACGGACCTTCTCATGGACCAGGTGATCGGGCGTAGCGAGGAAGAAATAAGAAGGTTACGCTCCAACAACCGCAGCACTCTCTAGACGAATGTAGGGGAAGCCGGTATGTACACTCATTCTTCGAACTCGTTACAAAAATGTACTATGTAACACTATTTGCTCTTAGCCCGGCCGTAAATGAACCCGAGACGGTCCAATTGTTCTCCTCGCCGATCATTCGGATATTAAGAATTTTGACAATGCAAGTTGAGTCATATTTAGTCAAATGTGCGTGCTGAAAGCATGCCATCTCAAGACCTTTACTCTGTTAATTCATTGATCTACAACCCGACACTTTCGATGAAAGAATTTGGCGAGTTCTTCAAATTGCGAGTGGAAGGCTCATGACTTTATCTTGAAGGTGAAAGGCCTTCAAAAGGTTAACCTTGTCTTGAATTCTGCCTCCGAGTGACGAAGAATAGAAAGTGGGCTTATATTTGTCGTGCCGGATGACAACGCAGATGAGTTCATTCGTCGAGGCTGGCAAAAATTAGCTGGAGAACAGAAATACTGTGATATTTGGTATTCAAAGAGATGTCTGTTTATACTAAGGCTTAAAGATGATGACATATTCTTGCTACCTTTGTATTGATAGTTCATCAATTTTAAGGGTCCTCGATGTTTTTTGTATATCGAAAACGTCACCTAAGATCTGTCTCTATCGCCACTGCCAACTTCTACACGTGTACCAGAATGAAATATCTTCGTCGTCGTCTCTAGGCTTGTCTCGTTATTTGTTTTTCGACATTTTCTCTCATATTTTCTTTATCATGTCCTCTCACCATCTTCCACTACTTTTATGCTATCTGACATGTAACTCCTATTCAATACATTGTCTTCTCCACCCATCAGCTCATCTTCACACCAAATAGTAGAGGGTTCTGCCGCGCACAATCTTATCCCTTTTATTACAATTGGACTTATCCCCACATTTGCATCTTGTACATAAGCCACCTTTTTTGATCATATAATTTTTCGTTGTGTTTATGATAAGTTTCAACAAGAGCAATAGCAAAACACTCTAATCCATTAATTAAAAAAGTAAAAAGTAAGATTATAATCTCAATGAACCATCATCCATTTACACCCTCCATTGTTAGGCGACGACGCGGATCAAGTGGTCGTTGACCCAGCTCAAAGAGGTATGCATGGCCACCGTTTTCTGCACCATGTGTTTCCGACCCATCCATTGGAGAGGAATCAACCACCATATCTGCAGTCTGCGCATCTCTTCCTGGCTCCCCACTGATGGGCGTATCTTGGGGACCAGAGTTGTCACCCACCTCACTATCTGAATCAAAATCCATGTCCATTGCTTCCTCAACTGACATGGGAACATCTCCCATTGATACATCATGCAGAGCCTCGGACGAATTTGGAGTGTCAGCAGACGTAGAGGGTGTTGGTTGCATCGCTGTTGATGGTGGTTTCTTAACTTGCTTTCCGGACTTTTCAAGTTTACGAAGTATTTTGGCAATGTAGTCTTTAGCGAACTTCTTGATTTTCGCGACTTTTTCGTCAGACAGAGCTTCGAGTCTTCCTTCTTTATAACTTGAAGATTTTTTCTCCTTTTCAGTTATTATTTGTGTAAGCTATAATGAGAGGAATGTAAAAAAAGTAGGGCATTAGTTATAAAATAGAACATACCTCCTTGGCATGCTTCTTGAACGAGTCATGATCCATTGACTTCGAGTATTTTGACATACATTTGACGACTACCGCACCGACTAGTTTCAACATTCTCTTTTCCTTATTGGCCTCTTTCTCCTCTGGGGTCAGTGCCTTCTTCGGTGGTTTAGTTTTCTTGCGTGCTGCTTTTGCGGCTGCAGATTCCTCTGCTGCTTTTGCTGCAGCAGTTGCGGCGGCCAGGGCTGCTGCCTCTTCAGCAGCAGCAGCTTCTGCCGCGGACGCGATGATAGCTTGAATAGTTTTCCGGGTCGCAACAGCGCTTACGGGAGTAGATACTGTTGTGACGTCCACATCTGCCTGTTTATTTTTTCGAGCCTCTTCGTAAGTTCGGGGATTTATCCCAGACGTTCCAAGAGGGGCAATCCCCAAATCGACATCAACATATCTATTACGCTTCATAGGTCTGTGTTCTTCGTCTGCTGTATACTTAATCACGGGAGTTACAGGTTCCTCATCCTGAAGAAGAGTTCATTAGTATTAGTGTAGCTAGACCTGAAGCCATGGGTTTGAATCATACCGTTATTACTCTTTTAGGTATTCGATTATACAAGGGTAGTGTTTCCCAGTGATCTAACAGCTGTACGAATTAAAGTTTAGAATTGACCAATAAAACAACCAGTTGATAGGGCCCACTTGTTGTGCCAAAGATTTCACACGCTCGTTGTCAATAGCAGTACAATCTTGTACAGGAATTGAGACTTTGGAATCTTCTACCTTATTGCGGTTTAGCAGAGGCCATGTCGTCATGCATTCCAGCGCCTTAAAACAGAAAAATGAATATGTGATTAAACCAGTTCGGGAATACCTACTAGGGTAACTAAATCCAGATGAGCAGCATTGTCTTGCAACAAGTTTGTCATGAGACTGTAACCACGAAGACGCATGATTTGTCGTAGGGCAGCTTGGTCCTCAGTGATCTAATTCAGGTTGTATGAGTGGTGGAACTTTGGGATAGGAATATTCGTATTTTTTACCTTTATACGAGTGAGAAGTTTGTATAAGACTTTGCGACTTTGTGACTGGCGTATTGCTTGCACAACTTTTGGTACATCTTTCTCAACGATTGGTTTCATAGTTGGCTGCAACACTAAGCATAAGGATCATATAACCTTCGAATGCATTGAAGCTGACCATGAAATCTGGGTCGTCGATCTTTTTACCCTTCTTTCTCTTGGTACCCTTCAATTCCATGAGATCATTTTCGTCAGTAATTCCCAAAGCTGAACGATAATGCTAATTAACATCTTTCATGAAGCTAAGAGAGTTAAAGCCTTACCATCAAGATATAAGTCATCCAGTGTTGCGACATCGGTTTGAGTCTTGCCACCAATATACCCGACACAATTTGGTTCACCACAAAAGCACTCTTGTGCCTGATGTCTGTTTATAATCTAAGATGGGGGTCTAATTACTTGATGCGGTAGACGAACCCATATCGATCAACATTGTAATTGAACGTCAGCTCCTCGTGTTTCTTGATGTTACGTTTCGCAAAAATCCCCATCCGAACATAATCTCCTATGGTCCATTTGGCGACGTAGCAATTTGGGTTGCAGCTGTGGTTCGCAAACCGACCAATACCTCCACTCTTGGTTGCATCGATGAACTAGAAACCAAGATGGACGTAAGTATATGCAAGCGAATTGTATGGTGATGAACGCACCTCATCCTTCTGCAACATCATGAAATAAAAGTGCCTAATACCCTCCTCCGCATAATTGCGCATACGTTTCTTGAAAGAAATGGGATTCACAACATCCCCTAGATATTCATAAATAAAGGTATCTCTGCATCAAGGACGTTTGGCTCGTGGAAATTGATGAAAGACGAGAAGACGAACTTCGGTAAATCCTCCTCAGCTCTGAGTCCATAACCCTTTTTTTCGGTCAAAACAATCTCGATGTTAGCGTATTCCTTCCGTTGAAATCTAGAAACAATCAGATGTTTTCATAAGGAAGGTATTCGGAAAATTTTACCGTTGGTTCTGACAATATGACCTGCACCGACAATCCTCGACGAGACATTCAACTTGAGTTAGCCTGTTAATGCAATCTGAGAACGGTCCACATGCGTTATCGGGATTATCGACACCTGTTGGGAATCATGAGAAACGTTACATACTACAAGCCAAAAAAAAAGAGCAAAGAACGACAATGACGAAGAGACTGGTATCTGAGCTGATCCGTAGTTTTTTTTGGAAGAATACTAACCATGTTCATATGAACAATCACAAATCATACTCTCAAGTGCTTCTCGTGAGCGTCCCAGAGTCTTATACTGGTAGTTATTGTCAGCAAGCTCATTGAAACTACTAAGCGCCTCCCCGCGTGCAACTGGGAGGTGACCGATTAGCTGAGGTGTAGATCCTTGCGCTGTACGAGACTTGGATGGAGGAGGAGGGGTGGTGTTTTGAGACGTTGACCCGGTCCTAGCTGAAGGGGGAGGCGTGGGTGCGGGGGAGTCGTCATGTTTAGTGATTGAAATGTCTGTTACAATAGTGGGGGATTGGAAGGGAGGGTGAGTGTCCAGTTCATGCTTGACATCTGGAATGTCTACGTTCAACATTGGTGTCGTGGTGAGGGCTGAGTTGACGGGACTGTCGCTATCACGTTTACAACCTTTGACGTTCATGGTCTGTAAATCAAAATCCCGTGTGTCCTTAGGCACAGGCTCGAGTGATGGGCTCGGACCCCTTTCCTCCTTCACTTCAGAGAGTTGTTTCGCCATCCCACGACTGACGTCGAGTCAGCGGCTGTGTATCTATTGAATTATGAGACCAGTACTAATAAAGCACCACGTCAAATGTATGAGATACTTGCCTCTGGCAATAATAAATGAAGTTGTGGACGTTAGCGACAATGTAGTGACCGCCAGCTTTAGGGATCGTGCCAGAATAAAACTCAAATGAATACAATAACGATAAAGAGATGGAGAATACGGATGCTAAAGGAGATATGAGTACATATAATAAGTTTGGAGAAGCGGAGACATTGATGAATTTGTTGCCCGAAATTTTTTTGTTTTGAGCCGACATCCACATTCACCACAACTTCCTAACAACCAACAACCTACCGCATGCTTCAACCTTTTTCTCTACAATCTACACACTCAAAGACTCTGAGTGTTCTTTCTTAGAATGCCGGAGACTCATACCAACTCAAAAAAGCGCAAAAGAGCCCCTAGTCCTCGTGGGATACCCATCAAGCTCTCCCAGCAGGTTTATGGACCAGTGAAACCAACCCTTGGTGAAAATAGACGGCCCTTCTACTTATTTCCATACACTGAATCCATTCCAAAGTTAGTTATCCCTCGGTCCATGCACCTGCGGCCACACCATTCCAGTGTTATACACGCAAGAAATCGAAGATACATCATGATCCTATAAACAAACTAGCAAGCGGAGATGACGACTCAACCCCAAAAGATCAAGACATCTTCTTGGTCGGTGAAACAGACAGTATGGAGTTCGTAACAAATGAAGAGGAAAGCAAGAATGTTGCTAGTGCAGGATGTCGGTATGTCCGTGAAATTAGCTACTATTCACACCCAACTAACGGTTTGGAGGTATCTCATGGCTGTCTTCGACCGTGCAAAAGGAGAAATATCCATTCTCCCAGAACCTCAAACACCACATATTCTGAAGCAGACTGTGAAAGCCTTGAAATCTATCACACCCATGGCTGCACCTTCTACCACCCAGTATAAGGAAGCTAGGACAGCTTTGGGTGAAACGTTTGGAACCAAGAAAGCGAAAGCGGCTATCAGAGCACAAGAACGCAACCAGGTTGACATTGGGGCAATGGCAGGTGTTATGGACTACGTCATGGAAGGGATTGATAAAGGCGCGAAGGGTTTAATGACACAAGGTTTGGTTTCCAAATGTTATTCGAGATCGTGTTTTACTCAATGGATCTTCCAGAGCAAGCAAAAGCAATTGCTGACAGTAGTCGACTTATTCCTCCTTACTCTGCGACCGCCACAGAACCAGAAGATATATACCCATTGCATGGAATCATACCAGAGACGGAATGGAAGGCACTGTCTGTGAGCTCTTTCGATGAAGCGAGTAGTGACAAGCAGAGGATTGCTTTACTGCCATATCGTCATTCAAGTTGGGTCAATAGTCATCTGAAGGCTTTGACGAATGTAACAGGTAAAGGGAAAAGGAAAAGCATGTAAGCACTCACTTTCCATCATGGCTTGTTCGAGCTAATATAAATTTATGCCAGGAGAATTCTACTTTATATCTCTACAATGCTGTCATTTCGTCAAGCAGTCTCGTTCAAGGAAATGGGGAAGGACGAGCTTTATGAGAAACTTCCTAGCGTCCCCCCGATGATCGTTGACGGTCTGTTAGCCAGATTCACTGAAGTTGCTAGGGATTCTTCCAAGTAAAGCACATTCTTGCCACGCACAACTTTTTTTTGTTTCTGAATCAACAACCCTGATTCATAGATATCAAGCAACTCCAGCTAAAAAAACGAGCCTCTTAACCCACCTATTTGCTCTCTGCCTCAAGTTGGACAATTTCGCACTAACGCCGGCTCCCCTAGCTAATGATTTGCGCATGATGACTACGGAGTGAGTCGTTTTTTACACCTGTGATCAATGTTTTTTCCTAGTTCTGACATCCAATATCCAGAGTTAATCAATTATTGAAATCGCTTGGTGAATAAACCCTTTTTCTTTGTATCCCTGAGTCTTGCCATTTATTAATTATTTTGTTGTGACTCAGGCTGTAAAATCATGAAACTCGACGAACGCGAACAGCAACGGCTAATGGTCAATGACAAATCTGCCAAGAAAGCAGTCCTGCGAGCACCAGTAGAGTTCCCGAAACCAAATTTGAAACGAAAGATATGAATGTAAATTACAACCCTCTACAAAATAAATAAAAAATGTAAATTTGATCGGCACATTTAAAAAGATTCAAGGACACATTAGACTTTTGGCGATTACGCTTCAATGACCCTCATCCTCATGGCAATGGAAACATTTGTGGTCTGTTCACGCGTTGAAGAACAAAAACGGCGTCTTACATCTGACTCCTGATTTACACAATTCCGAATGACCGACATTACTTGGGAGACTTGTGATTACCATAGGGATACTTGATGCGCTAAAGCATTCATTCCTCCGATTTGGTTGATTAGGTGGAAAGTAACGAGAGTATCATTTTTTTTGACGTGTAAAGTCACTTTTTCAAAGTCCACTTCCTAAGCGTTCGGAGCTCTCCATTGAAAGATTGCCCAGAATAAAAAATAACATGATTATGTACCTAAGGTGACAGTTACAAAATAAAATGGAAGTACATATTCCCGATTCAATGAGAAAGATAAGACTAGTACTATCACAGAAAAGAGTTACCAATTAACTTTTTTTTTAATATCTGCTACCCCAGCGTACAACACAACGAAGAACCCAATTCTTCAAGTGTCCAAAAAGACCTTTTGTTTAATGGGGGTCATGAGCTGGGATCACCAACTAAGCTATGCAAAAAGCGTTGGGGGGACTTACATGTTACATTCCGACACAGAACAATGTGAAACCCAAACAGGGCAATGTTAATTCCCGAATGCTTCGACACACGTGTGTCTGGCAAGCCAAATGGGCATGTTGCGCGTAGATAACAGTAATTGTGGCATTCGCAACACCAAATTCGGTGAAACGCATCATCCATATGATACATTGGATGGTCGGGTTTGCGGTCGTTGGGGCATCCGCAACGCACCAGAAAATGTCTGGATTGGTCATGCTGGCAGTTGCATCGGGTGGTAGAGGTTGCTGTCATTGTCAACTAGTAAAGATGAGAAGGGAGGTAGTTTTTGGGGTGAGGTGTTTGTCAAGGAGGGATTTGGTGGGTATTGAATTCTGGATGCAGTGGAAGTTGGGGGTGCTATAAATACGGGGGCGCCCACTGATTGAGTCGTGGACACAGGGACAATAGATCAAAGCGGCAAAGGAGCTGTAGACAGAGACTTCATGATTGGAACGGATATGAATTGCATTCGTGAGCCTCCTGTTTTCGAGGTCGCCGGAGACTACATATGAGATTCAAATTATGCAAGAGTTGGAAGTTTATGGAAATTCTATTTTTTCCCTTGAGAGTGCGGGTTGGTACGCAGGATACAAAGCTTGTTCGCTCTGCCGACCGAAATGACAACCAAAAGGTTTGACAACCAGGAAAAAAGATGAAAAGAGACAGGAGTAGATTTAGGGCGACATAGTTAGCAACAGATTCCATATCACCCTCTGTCAAAAAGAATCAAACCCATAAACAAGCGGACATACCAAAAAGCAGCTTGCCGCCTTGCTGGGTCTCGCCTCGCCCCGGAGAGTGCTAGTCGAAACAGGAAACATCAGGTTCTATAAGTTCCATACACACGAGTAAGAGCCTGAGCCAAGCCTCGGTCACCTGAAAAAAAAAGTTTGAGGAGTCATGATTTCCTGATTACAACTAGCGGAGAGAAAAACAGGTCGAACTTGCTCTCTAAACGGAAAAAACGATGGACATTGAACGAAAAAGCATGTACTGGAAGAGACAAAAAGGAACCAAGACCAAGGCGCTACATGGACAAGGGGGACAGTGTTACGAGCATCACGAGACACACAAGCCGCGAAGACTGTGCAATGTATGTAAGTTATTTCTCAATAAATTTCTGATTCATACTTGGTTTGTATTTGCGCGGTGCCTGTCTGATCCTTCTTCCTGTATTGCAACTTTCTTCATCTTAGGGACTCTTCTATTCACACGAGGTTTGAACGTGCATCACTAGGAAAGGACATGTCGAGCCTTTGCTGTTCGAGTATTCAGCATCGCGACAGCAGTATAGAGTTACGAACCAGCGCAACATGGAATTAATTCTAAACCCCTATACGGCTCCACCGAGGATGGCCACCACTGCCCGTTTTTTGCACTTATCAAAAGTCAGTACCCTTCTTCCCATATGGATGTAACTTCCGGGTCTTTATCGGAAACCCATATGCACCACAATGACTCCTTAAGTCCTCTACCTCGGTCATTCTCTATAGAGGCAAAGAAAAGGGCAGACTAACATTTTAAAGTTTATGATTATGCTCTATACAGCACACGCGGGAGTGGGTCACGCGTATTCTGGACCAGCATGTTTGTCACGAGTCTAGATCATGCGCGTTGGACATAATTGGCGCGCGCTAGCCTTCAATTCACCACCAACTCTATAACTCTTCCAAACTAATCACCCGTCCTGCGTAATTCAAATGCATATACATGCGAAATGAGTGCGACCCGTTGCAACTTGCCGGCCACGCATCATTGTTTTTTTTGCTCGTGAGCGTATGTTTCTATTGTTTTTTGTATTTTGTTTTGTTATAAAACCGATGCCTCGTGCAAATTAGGTTTAGCATAGGAATGTTAGTCAAAGGTGAATCCTCCTTGATAGCTGGGAAACAACGTCATGTTTTTATCTGGTGAGTCGTTAATTTCCGCGCCCTTTGAGCGCCAGGCCATCGGGACACAAAAAGTAAGCAGTCTTGGACGTTTTTGCGTTATATCGGCATATGGCAAGTATATTTCAAAGACATTTACATTACCGATGCATTCTGGAAGGAACTCCCCGTTTATGGCCACATCGTGAATACTTTGAGAAACAGGTAAGCTGTGTAGTGTTATTGGGAGGCAATTTGAATGATCCGAAAAGTTTGTGACGCCTATTTTCTGGTTCACCGAAGCCTCAAAAGTTTTTTGACTACCCTTCGTGAGCAAATCGATGAATGTAATTTTTTTCAGTGATAATGGAAGACAATACAACTTCTTATGGAGATCCTGTATGGAAGAGTAAGTGTCGAGTTATCTTTAAAGAAATTCTTTTCGAATATGCTAGTCAACACGGCATTAGTGACAGTCCAGGGCTAGACTTTTACTCTGGAAACCCCCCTTTTACTCCCCCCGATCCTTGGACTTGATCTTTCATGTTATGATCAACAAGTAGGTGAAGACTTTCAATGTGGTCAACTGTTATTTCCGCCCTATCTAACAGAGTTAACTTAGATGATTAGATGATGTGAGAACAGCCTACAGTGGTGCATTATACATTCCCAGGACAATCAAAACCCGCCCGATGTGTCCGACCTATCCAACATCACTTCCTAGGAGATATTGGCACGTCCAAGAGCCCGCTGTGTTAAATGAACTCAGGTCCGTCATTTCAACATGAAGTTGACGTATTGAAATCTCCAGCGATATGAGTTAATTTTCTTTCCTAGTATTTCCCAGATGGTTGTTCCCCCGAAATCGCCGTGGGTCGGCCATTGAATACTCGATTTGCAGCTGCAGCAAATATGAAACAGTCCGTGTTTTACAGCGACGGATCAGGTGCCTCTATCTCATCCTTACTGCATGTGTCACCAAGCAACATTTTCTTCCAAGTCATGTCTATTTTCGTATTATGGCCCAGAGCTTTATTCAATGCTCCACTTACATCTTAGTAATGATGAAAAGTATGTATGTATTCACTTAGGCCGGCAAATGTACCATCGATTCCTGTATGAACTGAGTAGATGATACGGCACAATATAATTTGATAGTGACGTCTGTTTCTGCGGCGGTTTGACACGGAGTCATGAAACATCTGTTGAGAAAAAGTCATTGAGCCTACAAAATCTCCGTAACCAGCCCGTATCGTCATATTGATTACTCGGTCGCAGATAATAACTGGAGACATGAATTTGGAATTTAGCATACCTTTTGCTGTACGGCTTTAGTTAATTGAAAGAATCCTGTTGCCTGGTTGATGAAGCTGAAAGCCATCATGTGTGTGAGAGTGTGTGGTGAGTGACTTGAAAACATGCTTCACCTCATGATCATGTTGGCAGAGTGAAGTACACGTTACAGTCCAAAGTTTGGTTGAATGCAGTACACACACACACACACTATTGTAAATGTCCGACTCGTACGCTGTTCCCTAAGGCTGAATGAACAGTTATTTTATTATTATTTGATGGCCATTGGTGCATGTGTTGTATGATAGTTTTGCGGATATGACTTCTATGAAGAAAGAAAGCAGAACGAAGTGTCCATGGATACGATTATTTGTAGATAGCAGAAACCAGAATGTTGTACTCACGGTGACAAGGACTTGGGTGGAATTAGACCGACAAGCCCAGCTGACTCTAGTCGTTGTTGGCAATCAACCACAAATTAGCAGGCACAGCTACCTCAATCACCACAACTCCTTCCACACTCTCTGTCATTTCTCAATTCTATGCCCTGAGGTTCTTCCACAGGTGACATGTTCAGCGGTAGCAGCGTATCTTCCACATATCTTCCAATCCCAAAATCTTCTCGTTTTTCAATGCTCAAGACCTTCAAATTCAGCTCAAAGGGCAAGGATACCAAACCACCTCCCCCTCCACCCAAAGACCCCTACTATCTCAAGAACATGTCCCATGTGTCGCTTGCTCTCCCTTCCCCTTCTCCTCTTACCCAACCTTCACAGTACACCCAAGGCTCATCCTCAGATGCAACCCAATCAACATTGACTCTGGTCTCGTCTGCCGCGTCTGCAATATCATCGCGTTCGAAGGATAATCAGCAAAAGAAGGATAAGGGGTTGAGTTTTTTCAAAAGGAAGCGTGGGGCGAGGTCTATGCGTTCGAGAAAATCATCTGAGGGCGATGATCCTCCGCCACCAGATGATGATGAGAATATCTCGATGCCATGGAATTTTCAGGTGCGAATTTATATATCGTTGTTTTGCTTTACGTTTTACTGATAATTTTATAGCACCATATACACGTAGATGAAGCGTAAGCTGCGCAGTAAATCTCACATTAGAATACGACCTAATTATGTTTTCCTCTTAGATATACCGGGCTCCCTCCATCATGGACAGTATCGTTATTAGAGTCTGGCCTTACTGAAGAAGAAATTGCTCAAATAAACTCTCGTCGTGCGGCTGGATCTCGCTCTCCCGGTTCTCAATTTCAATACCTCTATACTGACAGACCCAGCTCACCACTGTCTTCCTCTAATTCTCATGCCTATCCAGCTGGCGTACCACCCCCACCTACAACAATTCTTACCAATCCAACTCCAAGGACCACTTCACTCCCTCGCCAATATTCGGACGCGTCTTTAAGAGCTGGCTCTCTTCAAGGGCGACCAAGGTCTCCACCACTACCAGCTGTTCCTCTTGTAACTACAACGCATGCAACTCCTTCCTCTCACTCCACTCGTTCTGATTTGAGAATGAATTCCTTGCCTCAAGAAACTTATATGAACCACAATCCATCTTTTTCAGTGTCATCTTCGTTCGAATCACATCACAGCGCTAATGTTGCTACAAGCAATGGGCAAGACAATGTCGCATCCCCAATACAAGAAAATGCCGAACAACCTTCCAATGGAACTACAACTCCTCCCCGTAGAACCTATCATGTCACGAATGCATCTCCGGCCGCTTTGCGTTCCCCTCCCCCTGCATACGGAAACCCGACATCATACCCCGATGAAAAGAAGAAATCGCCTGTTCAAGACAATTCACCATATCCTTCCGACAATTCTACACCAGGAGTTCAACATACTGAATCGTTTACTAGTACTAGTAGTGCTGTACTACCTAACACTCAGCCGGAATTGGTGCGATCGAACTCAACAGAATCGATGAAAACATCCACGTCGGAAAGTTCCCCCTCTTCTCCTAATGTGTCTGTCAAGACTAGCCCTAGTCGTTCTAAACGTACAACTGCCCTCCCACCTCGGTTATCGCTGCACAAGGCATCTGAGAGTACCGACCTATCGTTGTGGACTCAAGCTCTGCTCTCAGGCATCTCTTCAGGAGGTCTAGACGACACTTTTACTTTGACAACGCCGGATATAACCAAATCTTCTGCCTCATTTGACTCGCCCTCTAACCAGTCGCAATTTGCAACAAGATTACCAGGAAACTCCCTGGAACTATCTAACCCACAGTCAGGCATACGAATCGAGTCAAGCAGAACATCACAATACAGTGAGGCAGGTCAAGTCCTCTTCCTTAATGAGCCCAAGTCACCACAGGATGTACAATATATGCATGCAAGCCCTTCCTCGCGGAACGGAGAATCCCCAATGGGTACATCGCCGTTGTGGAACGAAATCGAAGGAATGTTACGAGATGACAACCTTGGTGGAAACCGAGTTTATTCTGCAACACTAACGGACAGCTCATCTCCGTTGGCGCCTTCTAGTCCTAGTCCAAAAGGCCCACGCCAAAGAACTGGGTCTCGCAACTTTGATGATGGGAACGACAACAATGGGTCTTACCTTGATATGCTCAATGACCAGGAAGACGACAATTTCTTGGGTGTTTCTGGGCTAGAATCAAGAACTAGTAACAGAGACTCGAGCAGGAGCAGTTCCTCAACACTATCCACCAGTACAGTAACTGGAATACAACCTACTATTGTAAGAAATGTGTCGATTGCCAGGAGAACAGGTGCATATGTTATAGACAAGACCAAAGCCGGATCAGAAAGGGATGAGAGGGACCAGCTACGTGAAAGAATGGCTAAAAACTCTATTGCTGACGAGGAAACATCACTGGAGTCACCTGTAGCTGAGAATTTCTCATTACTTCGCCCATCATCAGCTATTCTTTCAGATTCAAAACATCCACCTTCTCCATTGAGCTCACACTTTGAAAGCGAAGAGGGGTCATCGTCTGGATCGGGTTCCTCGAGCTCGCGGTCTCAAGACCATCCAACTCCAATTACAGAAGTTGATCCCGACTCACCTGTTATGTATCAACACAACAACCCACAAGTCGGTCCAAGAAAGTCGAAGTTTATACTCAACCCACAGACGATGCTTTCAATGACGGATACATTTGGAGGTTTTGAGGAGGTAGAAAACGATCGTCATTCTACAAGAGGAACTGACACAGAGGATGAAGGAGAGGTCGCGGAAGTAGTCAAGCTTCCTTCATCTTCCCCTGTTAGCCGCTCAGTTTCTATATCTACCAACCACTCACTTCCTACACTGAGGAAACCTTCTAATGGTGGAACAGTCGCTCCTTCAACACCTAAACCCACTTTCCAGCAGTATCGCGGATGGCTATCAGAAGTTGTCGCACCACTTGAAGATTTCATAGACGAAGCAGTAGACCCTCGTGAACACTACTTGAACCTGCAAGAAATTGCGGAAGGCGAGAGTGGCTTTATATATGCGGCGAGTCTTTCCAACAAGAACGCGCATAAGTTGAAGCTTCCTCCTTTAGTCAAAGCCAAAGACAGAGACGATCTGGCGAGTGACCGAGGAGTTCTCGTAGCTATCAAAAGTGTTGCGATAGTTCCATCAGGGTCGGCGAAGCTGGTGGATCTCGAGCGGGAACTGAAGCTCATGAAAGGGCTGTGGCAAGAGAATATCCTCGGAATGGATGCGCTCTATGTCGACCTTGCTGAAGATTCTCTGTGGATACGAATGGAGCTCATGGAGAGGAGTCTTGCCGACCTTGTGGGGCTTGTCAGTGAGGGACTAATGCTCCAGGATCGAATGATAGCTCGGTTTGCCAGTGATGTTAGCCTTGTTCCTCTTTTTTTTAATTAGTACTGATGTGTTTGATAAAATAAGATGCTTAACGCATTGGAGTACCTTCAACGTCATCAAATTGCTCATCGTGATGTTCGTTCGGATAATATGCTTCTCAATAGCCGGGGGGTACTCAAACTTGGTGAGATTAACTTAGCTATTCTGAAATTCATCCCTCAGAGCCTCTTGCTTACGTTGGTTTTTTGAATAGCTGACTTTTCTAATGCTGTTCAAGTAACTAAGGAGAACCCTATGTGTTCTAATCCTGCTGGAGTCGTTTATTGGCAGGTCAGTGCATGGTGATTATGTTTGTATATTTTCACAGACTGATTTTGTTTTGTTATCGCAATAAAAAAAGGCACCAGAAATGAGATCGTAAGTCTTACGAACCGAGAAATTTATGCTTTTTATTCATATTTGTCTGTAGGCCACCATATAACGCACTTCAAGTCGATATGTGGTCGTTAGGAGCTACAGTCTGGGAAATGGCTCAGACAGAACCCCCATTTTCAGATACCAACGAACTCAGTGATCGATGGCCACCGTTAAGCCATCCTGAGCTTTATTCACCTTCTTTCCATAATTTCCTACAGCGTTGTTCTGAACCTGCCTCATCACGTCCTAAACCGAGTGATCTTACTAAGGTAACACTATTTATTATTGGGTTAATATCTAGCTAATAATTTGGTCATCAGTTGCCCTTCATTAATAACGCCTGTGGACGACCGGTCATTATTCAGCTTTTGGCGCAGAGCATGGCAATTGAGACTATACTTCAGGAAAGGGAGGAACAAGGACCTACTTCGGAATAATTTATACCCCTTTTTGTTTTTGCACATCACGAACACACATACGTCAATTAGCTTATCTATCTCATAGACCGTCTATCTTTCCTGCTACGTTTTCTACGGCATACTTCAATTTAAAGCATTCTTTGATGATCATATCATTATCATCTTCACTACATTCTGCAATGAATGTAGATGTCTCTGCAGCGAAACCTGATTGGAAAAAAAAATTCAGAATTCGCGTTGATGTAGTTATAAGAATCGGTGAAACAGAAAAACAAATCCAAATTCAGTTTACTTACCTAGAAGTTTTCCACCATGGGTACGCCATAATGATTCTGAACATGAAAGTGCGGATAAACGGACTTTGGCATCTTCAGAACGTGTGTGTAATAGGACTTCGAGGTTGATGGATTTGAGAAGAGTATCGTCGCTGGTGCTATCTACCAAAGCCCCGATACAGCTTTGCAGTAAAAGTTGCTTATCCTTATCTACTTGATTCCATCGCACGCATACTGGGATTTGAGATACTAATGGTGAAGCGATTTGTCGTAATTTGTCGTCACGCCAGAAAGCTGGTGAGTAAAAATAGATAATTTTAGTCCTGAATTCATTTATTTTTTCTAGGGGGAGGTAATTTAAGAAACGTACCTCCATCATCAAAATTTAAACTTTTAGTAAGTATCTCGATGACGCATGTCCATATTACATTTTCCTCTGATAAGTTTTCCTTGATTTGATTCAAGATGTCCACGCATGGTTGGAGTAAGAATGACATGTATGGGTTCATTAGAGCCTTTTTTTTGCCAGGTGTTTTCTTGTTAGGACTCGGAAGGTAATATGTTTATTGTATACTTACTTTGAAAAAGTCGAGTAAGCCGATATATAGGTGACAGAAAGTGGCTTTTCTGTCGATATCATCTACACAAAATCAGGAATATGGTTATTTGAGTCACATGAGTACCAGTAGATGACACATACCAAGGTCACTTGCAAATGCCCAATCGTAGAGTCGACGGAATAACGGCCGGAAGGACGTCTCGTTCAATTTAACAACTAATTCATTAAATGCTGCTAGAACTGCTGTTTCTCCTGGATCAACCATCTTGGAATTTGATGCCTTGACAATATTGAGAGATTGTAAGAATACATCGAATAATGCGCGTAGATTTTCTTGAATCGGAGGTCGAGGGGAATTACGCAGAGCCCTAATCAATACGTTGAAGTATGCTGGAATACGCTCCTAGTCGTTGTTCAAAACAAATGCCAGATGATAAAAAAATTAATGCATACCTTCTTAATGGACAATTCCAATGAGGGCCATGAAGTGATTAGAGTTTCGAGGAGTGCCTTTGCCAAAGTGCGTTTTGTGACGGATTTCATTAGTTGAGTCATCTCCGACGATGGTGAGTGCGCCTTTACGGAGTGGTCGATGTAGAGTTTTATAACTTGAGAGATTTCGGAGTTTCCCCAGAATGTAGGGATAGAGGTGAGGAGAGCTTGCAAGGTTTCAAACGTGTTTGGGGATAGAACTAGAGTAGTATTCAGATATCATGTATCAGAAATTATAAATTATAGTATAAGCTTACTTTTGACCCCTCGGTGAAGGATAGAAACACAGAGGGTAACAAGATCGCGAAGGTAGGGTATAATGCGAGGTCCAGCTTTGATCCTGTAAGTCATATTATATATAGATAATACACTCAATAACCACGACAAAAGACTTACACCATTGGGGGAAGTGCTGCTACCGCAGAAAGGGCCAAGTCAGGAACATTGACAGCACTAAGTACAGCAGGAAGAATCGTTATGATTGACTCTTCTTCCCCCGGACAGAGAGTGAGAGCTATCGATCTTAGAGCTTGAAGAGCACATATAGCCAATTGTCCACCTTTCGGTGAGGAGATGAAGACATTTGCAGATCCCACGATTTCGGTAATGATTGGTGTTGCTGTCTGCCTGTGTTTCTCAGAAACTTGGGATAGCTTTTGGGATAAGAGGTTGAATGCCGCTTCTTGTACCTAGGAAAAGAGATCAAATTTTGAAGATGAGATGTTCGAAATGACGGGGACGTACATGTAAATCTTTGGATTGCACCATGGAGTGTGTTGCCTTGATAAAGTCAAGAGCAGGCATGACATTCAAGAGCTGGTTTAGTGACGTTCGAGCAGCAAGGTGAACTTCTTCCAATTTGGTATCTGTGCTGTTATCTCCTTGCATTGAGGCCAATGACACCAATTGTGCAACAATATTCGTAACCATCTCGTCCTGCTGAGGGTCTGAGGAACTAGGTGCTGCTGACTTCAACGCAAACCCGACGAAAATGATTAGTGCTTGAGCGCGTCGTTTCAAAGCAGTTGCAGGCGGCACTGCATGTTCGCCTTCCCTAGTATCAGATTTTCTATTCAACTTGTTATCCAAACAAATTAATGTGAATTGTAACGAACGTGGTATCATCAAGGAAGGTTCGCTGTGTATCACCTGGATTAACAATTCGCGAAGCTAGACGTTTTGCCTCCAACAAGATTTCAGTGACAGCCTAAGAAATTATGAGTATATCATATCAATGATCCTATTTTTACGACAGAAACGCACCGAAAGTCGAGCATGCTGTGGTTTTTGTTGAAGAATAGAAATTGGTAGAGACAACGAAGTTTGTATATCGTTCTGATTTTGTCTTACTACACGGTTCGCGACTTTTTCTATGAGGAGCATGCAAACAGGGGCCATGAACTGCTCAAACCCAAGAACACCGACAAGGTGGGAGAAGAATCTGGATAAGATCTGATCAGTATACAAATTTGAAGAGAGTGAGGTGCAACCAACTTGTTTCGTCGATGGCGTGGAATGTGATTAGCTGCATCAGTGAAAACACGAAGGAACTCTCTCCCGCCGATATGCAAGTCCAGTGGATTAGTATGCGCTTGTTTCAATGATGAGACCATGACGGGAACAATACCATCGATAGTCTACAATGAAATCCCAATTAGCCGTATTGTTACGAGAATGGAATGAAAAATAATACCTGTTGAACTACCCCGAAGCTATAGTTATCGTCACGATGGAAGACATTTGATCCCATAAATGTAAAAACAGGCATAATGTTGTGGAGCACTGATTCTGGAGCTAATTGAGCAAGTTTTGCAATCAAAAGAAGGGCTTGGTGGAATGTCTGGGGATTATCAGATACTAGGATCTAAAAATCAGCGAGATATGTACAAAATAATGTAATATCACCGTACTCCTGATAACCTCAACAAGGACATCCAATCTTATAGTGCTTGGGGCAATGTTCGGCAATTCCTATAAATGTTGCTCAATAAAAAATATTGGGTTCTTGGTAGTTACGGACCGTGATATTCACTGCACAATTCTCCACCGCTGACATTAGTAGTTGCTCGATGTAACTAACATCGACTTGGCTGCTTGGAGCAAACTGGATGACTTTGTTCAAAGTTTCAAGCAAACTAGAAATAAGATCGAGCGATCCTGGTAAAGATTTTGTTCCAAGCACTTCTACCAAATATGTCAAGCTCGAAATTTTGTCATCAGGAACACTGCTGTGCATTAGAATTGCTGTACACAGAATGACTAAACATTACGCACTTGAGCGTCTTCGCCCGCTTCGTTGCACGAGTTTCTGTGTTTGTTGGAGGCACAAGGGTGCCCAACAGGTGAATCATGAGTGGAACGTCCTGTAAGAGATTTCCAAGGAGTTGCTTGCAAGATGTATACTAAAATAAAATGGTATCGTAAACATCATACCTAGACCAAAAAAGGAGATCGTTTACTTCATCTGTGTCAATCGTCCCGACTTCTAAAATGAGTTGACAGATCTGGATTTTTCGCTCAAAGTTCAATGCAGCAAAGAGACCATTCTGGAGTGATTCTGAAAGGACCAACTGAGGAGTTGGAGATATACCTGGAGTAAGGTTAAACAAAAGAATTTCAACGAAAAAAGGATTAATTACAGACCTGATCGAAAGTAGCCACGCATGGAAAGAATTAATGATTTCCACAATATACTTTGTGAGTCATTAAGACTCTTGGTCACCGAAACATCGAAGCACGACAATAACAGAGTTGTTAGTTCTTCAGAATAAACTTTGAAGATGGTGTCAGGCTTCGCCTCTGACGCCGAGGTAGATAGATCATTGATAGTAGGTTCCAAAATATGTGCCTTGGACTTGTCCGAGATGTTGCCAACGGAACGTAAAATTTGAGACTTGGAAGAGTTCGAAGCGATAGTGTTCACATGCGAAAGCAAAAAGCATAGAATTCGGTGTTTATACCTAATTCATAATCACCATCAATATGCTGTGACAAAGAACAGGAAGCTAGGAACAGACTCTGAATCTCGTTTTTTATCGGACTTATTTCGTCGTAGGTGTTGCTGGTGGAAAGTCCCAATGAACGTTGCATCGTGTGTAAAGTGGTCACTGTGCTCTACAAGAGCTTGTAGATAACGTTTCAAGTCTTCAGAATCAAGATACTGCAATTTTCCTGTTGCATCATAACAAGTCAATTATTGGTCTATATCGACCGAATTGGAATTTAACTCACGTTCACTCTGACCATATATGATGTCGAACTTGTAGACAGAAGAAAACCTGCGATCTGATAAGATCCTGAGGCGAGAGATACATTCTAGAGCTCCTCGGCGAGTCTGGACATTTGGCTTCTGTAGGGCAACTAATAATGAAGGCAAGATAGTCTGGAAATCTAGTCCATCATCTTCCAATAGATGGGCTTCTAAAAAGGCAGCGCCATGTCGCAAAGCTACGTCTGGAACATCTTCTAGGGTGTTGCTACTATCTTCATCTGCTCCAGCCCATATACCCGCAAGGAAGGCCAACGCATCATCTCCTAAACTGATGAACAGCGCCTCAAGTATGTTTTGAGTTAAGTTGGGCACTGCTGCTGCCTTATTTGCCAAATTATACACTTCTCGCATCAGTTCTACGAAGCGGAAATCTTGAGAATCGGGAAGTGACTGCACCAGGGGTATATGTTAGTATACCGCCTCATTGAATATTTAAGTCACTCACGGAATTATTACTGGAGAACCAATCCAAAGTCAGGCCCGTGGGTCTAGTGATCCTTGCAATTGTTGCAAGGACGGATGTCTGTAATAATGACAATGTAGCCTTCTTGTTTGGCTTTGCCACAACTCTTTTTCCAAGAGCTGATTCATCAAGGAACTATGTGTATTGCCTTCAGTACTGTATCAAATTTATTTGAGGAAGGGGTGAACATACTGATATATTTCCCGATTCAATAACCAAATCATCAATTCCCGTATGTTGCTCCAGAGGGTTCATGGCCTTCAGCATCTTACTTGCTCCATCAACTTGACGTTCTTCAGTTAATAACCCCAGAAGAGCACGTCCTATCAGATAGCTGAATAACTTCACATGGGTGTTTTGATGCTGCAAGTTCCCTAGGAGGGCACCGAAATGACTATCAAAACTACCCGATATCGAGATATTGTCTATATGTCCCATCAGATTAACCCGTCGAAATGATAACAAAAGTGGGATAACTTACGAGCAATCTTCGAAGAAAGTGCCGCATTTAAGTTGTTCATATTCTCCACAGCATCTTCACCAACCGCAGAAGGAGCTGATTTGATAATGGAATCACAATCAGCAAGTAATTCAAAGCCTTTTCCGAGATTCTCTGTGGATCCTTGGAGCAATTGTCCAATAATATCCCATACGAGCTCCGTGGTCCGTTGCCTTGATTTTGTGAATAGTAAGAAGGGAAAGAAAACTTTGTAGAGTGCTTGCTCCAATAAAGACGGGTCAAGTACTGGACACAGATGCAACGCCAAGTAGGTCAGGTGTATTTTGATGATTGATCGTTTTGGTTTGGTCGCCACAGAGGTAAGTGCTTGTGACAGGTATTCGATGTATGTTCCAGGATCTTTCGATAAAATTTTCGTAAGAGTTGCAGGGCTTCCGTACAGCTGATCCAAAACTTGGCTGTCGGTGTCATGTACCCTTGCCAATAGAGCAGTACATATTGAGTCCTTGATCAATCAGGGTAAGCGGTAGATAGGGAAGAACAGGAGGAACTCACCAAGTCTTCATTCCTTACATTTTCACTTGATATCGTTGATAGTAAGTCCTTAACAGCCATAGCCCGGACTTTCCCGTCTGCATTGGATGATGCAAGAATCATGTCAATGTGTGGAATGTCACTCGAAGTCACCCCAGCTGGCGTCTGCATTATATATATAAGAAAAGTTGAATGCTAAAGTGGAAAGGAAGGTACCACTGTGATCGACATAATGAATTGATCAATTGTAACTTTCATATCTTCATCCTCTTGTCCCATGGCCTCTGCAACGGAGTGAAAGAGGGATGGATGTCTTTGATGAATAACAGGAAGCAGTTGGCGTGCAATGACAGTTGACTGTTCTGAGGTATCAGAAGTTGTAGCTTGCTTTAGAATTATGGAACATGTTTCTTCTGTTATAATACTTGGGATATTTGGTGATATGATCATCGTTTCTATCAATGAGAACGCTGTCTCGTCTTCCAAGCTAAAAGAAGTAATGAAGTTATTCCCCAAAATATCAACAAAAATAAAATGCATTACCTTGATCCAAGCGCTTTGATTATCGGTAGAATCAACTTTTCGCTGCCAAACCACGCAGATGCCACTCGCAGTTCTTCCTTGATATCTCTATACAAAAATAAGAATGCATTTAAAAAATGAAAGATAGTTCAAGGCTGGGCGGCCGAATTAACTTACGGGAGCTGTAGAATTGCTTTGATAGTTCCTCTGGAAAAGCGCTCCAACATATCCTGGGGTTCACAAACTGCCACAGCTGCGCTAACAAATTGTTTTGTTGTTACAGATAAAGCACATTTCGCCATAGATGCAATGATGGTTTTCAGAGCAGATCCAGCAAATTGACACTTATGGGACAATGCTGACAAGAGAATGTAACTTCCGAGCTAAACAAGCGCCAGAAATAAGTACATGATGAGATAAGAAATACGCGATCACACACTTACAATGGCATCTTTCATAACATGCGTCTTTTGCTGCAGAGGTTCCAATAACGCAGACAGAATATGAGCAACTGTTCCCTCATCTAAATCCTTACTTCGAGTGATAAACTCCTGCAAGCTTGCCGCATTGAACGCAAGCAATACTCGATGAGCACGACCTTCTTTGAGTGCTTCAGGCAAAAGGGATATGACGAAACGAGCAACTTCAGAGTTTCTCAATATCTCGGTGACAAGAGAGACTCGTGGAAGTTTTTGAGCAGCAGATTTATACGAGCGGAGGAAGCTCCATTTTGAATTTTGCCTAGGAATAGACAAACATGATGATTAGGAAAGCCGGGGGGAGATTAGAAAAAAGCGTACTTTATATGCAAGATAGTAACCATTTTTGCGAAATGAGGTGATTCATGGTATGGAAGAAAAAGAGACAGAACAGCGTCGACGTTGAATTCATTGATCCTTAGATGCAACACACGAGAATAAGGATGAAATGGTTAATTAAGGACCAGTAACACACGTACCTAAACCTTCTAACCAACCATTCAATCACCTTTGCAGCTGGATTTTCCATCAAATACGGTCCTAACAAACCAAGAAACTCTTCAATAGATTTATCCAAACCCTCATCCACTTCCACCGTGAGTAGTGTACGATCGGTGGCTTTTGCATGGTCAGAAAAAAGTCGAGATTCATAGGGACGAAACAAAGGTTCAACAGTTGCTAATTGAAGTAGACCATTCACTCCTAAGGCGTATATTGATTCAAGGTCATGTTGATCGGCCTCACGTCCACTGAACAAATAAGATTCGGAGGGTTTTCGTCGAGATCTGTCCACCAAAATTGCAGAATTAAGGGACGCATTCTGCGCTAGTTGCGTCGCGAGACTGGACATTGTGGTGTTTGTCCAACAGTGTGGTGGAATGCTAGCCCAGACTTTTTTTTGCACCGATTCCCCTGTGCCGCTCAAAAATTTGTGCACGTGATACATTGTGAAATCTTGTTTATCTATAAAGTTGTAGACAAACATTTATCCTATGCAATTCATTGCAGTAAGTACATCCAAGATTGTTGCCAGCTATGTAAAAGTTCTTTAGGTATTTCTATACAAAGTCCGTCTGATCAAAGGCGTCAAATCGGTTGGCACCGTGTCTAATGGCTTCCCAAAGTAACCCTGCTCCTGGGTGGCAAAGCCTCAATAGGGCTTTCGAGAGTCTCATTTGCGTCCGATGAACGCCGACCATTCTTGCTCGACAAGTCCAAGCGATAGTCCCAGTCCACGCTCATTTCCGAGCCGGCCACCCACGTCCTCTCGCGTCCCTTGCCCTTGGTTCTGGTTTTCTTTCTCTTATCTTTCTTCTCCTTATCACTGACTTTATCACTTCCATCCGAAAGAGTATCGTCTGCTGGTGCTTGGGCGTCTGCATCTTCTTCTCCCTCGTCAACTGCCTTGGTAGGCTCTTCGCCTGAATATATCTGGGTCTCCTCGACAATCTCCTGGCGCATATCCACAATCGTAGCTTCGAGCTTTGCTAGCTCCATCTTTCGCTCATGGATCTCTTCGAGTAGCTCGTTAAACTTCTTTACTTTCTCTCTATGGTCTTGAGTGGCGTCTGGGTGGGGCTCGATACGCTCCTGATTGTGTTTGATGGGTGTTAGATGGCGCAATTTTCCATACGCGTACAAGTTCGCTTGACAAAAATACTCACATCGGTTACAGGGATGATGGGGGCGGTAGCAGTTGAGGTCTCTGTACTCATATTTGGGTAAATAACGGGAGTGGCACAAGACTTTATCAAAGGGCGGATGAGGGAACTATTAGAGGCAAGTACGCTTTTATGGGTTATTTTCAGAGGCGTGATTATCGATGGTGTAGGGTGGATGCAAGTCAATTCCCTCGAGGCTCATGTGAACAGACCCCCTTTTTGAGAAACATGTGGAGGACATGCTGCAACAGATTTATCAAAAAATTTCTTCGATTACAACATTAAGTATAAAGTATAATCAGGAAGCTGTAGGTAATTATCCTAATCTGTATTGAAAATGACTCTCTGTAGGCTGTGTGGTTCATGTGTTACTACGGAATTAAGAACCAGAATGATCAGTCTTCACTTCCTCGCACCTCCCTGCATCTCCACGATGTGTGGCGCACTGATGATATGGATATCAGCGAGCCGATTCTATTTCTAGACTCCTAGGGCAAAGTTGTTGGGGCAAAGGCACACAATCGGCTTGCAAGTTAGTGTTCCCCTTTGAAGGAAGCTTTCGCTATTTGGGCATATCAAAAGATTTCAAGAGGGCACTAGCTGTCACCGGTCCTCTTCTGGGATTGGGAACAACGTCGAACGATTCCTTCTGTGGCCACGAGTGAAGGTGTCACGCCACGATTTTATCTGACTTCCATGATTGGAAATATCGATGAAATAGCCATCAGCCAGGAATGACTTTTGTGTGTCAATATCCGATGTAGTCTATAACAAAGAATTAATTTAGTTAGTTATCCCAATACAAAAGGAATGATTATAAACGGACTTGTGGTGGGGGTGAATAAGACCCTTGACGGATAGACTTCATTCTATCCAGGAATGCGACACGTTCTCTACGTTGAGCCGCAGTTTCAGAATATTGTAGCAGTCTACCTCTCTCGTCATACCGGGCATCGGGGAGGTATGTGGGAGAAGAGCCAAGATATAGGGGTGTTGACTGCGTTTGCATTATGATCTGAGGATGGAATATATGTAATATGAGGAAACGTGAGGAAGGGGCGGAATGCTTATGCAGGACAGTTCAAAGGAACAACTGCTTTTTAAACAAAGTCTCTGACGGAGTGACCAGAAAGGATCCATGCAAAGTACAATTGCTTTATAATGTCTCGGCAAAGACGTCTATCATAGCATAGATGTTGTCATCCAAAATGCGTTGAGAACGGTTCAGAACCATAAGAATCTCCGTATATACACCAATCGAATCAATTGAATCTTCCGAGTTTCCGTAGCTCGAGTCATTCCCTGTCATTCTTAAATTACTTGGACTACACTAGATATATATTTAGGAGTCGGATGTCATTGCGAATGAATAATCGGAACAACGTGACAAAGCTGCAAAAGTAAGACTCGGAACTTCCTACCGTGTCAAGTCAGAATGAGGACATGTCTTGATAATCATGCGAGGAAAACAGTTAAGTCCATGCACAGTTATGCAGGGTTTATCAAGAAACCGCAGTAAAGTACTATAAGATATACCGATCATCGCGAGAACATTACGAATTGTGAGGAAGGATCCAAGGATGTTTTCATGGTATACATATGTACTGATCTTTGCTTTCTAAGGGATTTGAATGTTCGTGTTCGGGAATTGTATCCATTGATGGACTGCGCCGTGAAGAGACAGCGGAAGAGGTCCCGGTCATTGGTCATTACAGTCTACTCAGAAGCTAACCCGGAAGAGGTCCCGGTCATTGGTCATTACAGTCTACTCAGAAGCTAACCTTTGACGATGATTACGCATGCTTGCCGAGTAAAGGCATCCACACTTCCCTCCCCAAAGAAGTTAGACAAAGAATTAACAATCACGTGACTATTTTCTAGTACTTTCGAGAACTCACAATCACATTTTGGTTCATCCTCACACGTTCAGTGACGTTCTAGTTGATATATAGAAAATAGCAGAATTGTCGAGAAACCACAAGTTGGAGTATTGATACAATATATTTAAACAAGCGTTTCTCACTTTATTCTCAACTCCAACTACCTATAGGTGTAGATATGTTCGGACAACCATTCTACCAGACTTACCCAGTAAACCGCTCCTATGATCCTCACCTGCATTCTTATTACCAACCGCAATATCCAAAGCAACCATACCAAAACTACTATACTTCATCAATGATGGAACAAGCTGCACGAGAGCGTGCACGCGCTATAGCTCAGCAGCGAGCACGCAGGGCTAAATATCTGCCTGATGAAGACGAAAACAGTGATGATGAATGGGCATACAACCAATTGGGCCCTCGCGAACAGATGTATCTTGATGCATTGAAGCAGAGGAGTATATCGGAGAGGAGGCAACAGGAGCAGGAACAACTTGCTCGACAAAGGGCTGCGGAGGATCGGCGATGGCAGGAAAGTCTAGAACGCAGAGAACAAGAGGATCAGGAGACAAGGAGACATATTCTGCAAGATATGAGAAGACAACAAGAGATCAGACATAACCAGAGTCGTCAGGATTCTTTGAAAGAGGCTGTTAGTATTTTTTTAATATCTCTCGGATGTGCTGACACCTATCATTTATCAGAAATCAGAACCTGATTCTATACCTATTAACGGTCGCTCGAGCGGAAATAACAAAGCACGTTCCCCTTCCCCCCAATCCACCAACATTCCGTTATCCTCATCTCCCAAAAGTAACCGGTCAATTCCTATACGCCGCGCCACCCCAAAACCTCTACCACAATATGGCGAGGCCCATGATCGAGCTGCACTATGCATTCAGAAACGTTATAGGATACACCGAGCACTCCGGACAATCCAAGATATAGAGCACCAATATTCGAGCGCGAAAGACGCGTTCGTCTTTCCAGCCACGCTCGATTTTCAACATCCAGAATCAGAAGATGGGGTGTTGACACTCAAAGCTGTGCAACCGGGAGACACAGCTGATGACGACATGGACACTGATATGAACGCTGTTGACGGCAAGCTGGTGTACAACTCCGCCAATTACGCGCTCCATATGTACATGGACGTGCTCGGTAAATTGTTGGTTAAGCTAGATGAGGTGGAAAGCTGGGGAGATAAGAAAGTGCGAGAGAGGAGACGAGAGGTGGTGAAAAAGATTGAGGGCGAGGCTAACTGTGCTGACAGATTCTGGAAAGGTACTTGGCGATTACGTAATATTGTATGATACCTGTATTGTGACGTGTTTATATATTATTATACCCACTTCATGTCCAATTCTCATCTCCCTCCAATTGCTTCGGATGCTGTCTTCTCGGTATCTGCCTCATCTCTAATTGACGCGCCAAGAGACAAAGTATGGTCAATATTATTGGATTTCGGGTCTTATAAAACATGGCAAGATAACATATTCCTTCACATGAAACATCACCCTGATTGACACTACGTAGGAATTCGTTCGCGTATGTCTGCAAAGAGTGCAGAGTTTAATGTGAACAACTGATAGTAACTTGATTCTCTACTAGTCGCGGTCAGACCATAGTCGACGCGTCCAAAAATCCTCTACTCAATCAAACACCTAAAGAGGGGCAATACATATTCATATCTCCCATTCACCTCCCACCAACAATGGACGAACCGGGTCTTTTCGGCAAATCATCCGTACTCGGGATAATCACAACACTGGATCACGAGAACTACAGGGTAGCGTGGGGTGCAATTGGCATGCCAGCATTTTTGTTAAGAACCGAACGATGGCAAGCCCTGAGCGTGGATGAAGCATCTGGGAAAACAAAATATGAGACGATTGAAGCCTTTAATGGGTGGTTCGCGTACCTTGTCAAGTTCTTTGTCGGGTCAAAGCTTCTCGCTGGGTTTAGGGCTATGGCGGAAGGGTTGAAAAGCCATGCAGAACGTGTCTGATTCCGGATTCCTTGATTTTGGATTTGATTTTGCAAGTTATGCATTATAGAAACTTTGGACTCATTTCTAAAAGTATAATTATCGTTCTGAATACCGTGGCGGATAGCTATTTTTTGCGACACCGTATTGATGTTTACAAACGAGCGATTTGCGAGCATAACAGAATACATTGAACTCCAGAAACTTATTATTATCAGATCCTCGGCTTTTGTGCGCTTTTCTAGCCGCGTTAGACGGATGACCTCCTTCCAGCTACTAGAAAGCCACAGGACTTCCAATACGTATCTACTACGGTGCATATTCAAACACCTTGGTATGCATTCTTATATAATTAATCGTTGAATGTTCGAACTATAACTGAAACTCCATTGTAGTGGGGATAATTTGGGATCATATCGTGCCACGATATGTCAGCTAGAACCTGAATTGGTGGATACTAAGATGATCTAACTTGTAATTTCACTCATAGCTCAACGGAACCTGCAATACCATCCATCAGCCGTTAGCTGGTCCGAGTTTATTCAATGGTCAATGATACGTACCGAACACTGGCGACGCAATACTCTATAAGTAAGCTTTCATTATAAAAACTTCAAAAGCCGTTCATCATCAAAAAAAATTCAGCGGTGTTCATTTCGGAAAGAGAAAAAGTCTATTCACTGTAAAACAGAGGTACGTTTCACTACTTTCCGCTTCACCAATCCGAGTTCCATGCTGCACCAGATGAGATCCTGAATTGTGATCCATATATGTATGTCATCAGGGGAAGAGAGAAGAGGCAGGGGTGAGAGAAATCACCGCTAATTCCACTGCAGCGTTTGCGTAAGTAGAAAAACTGATTGACCGCATGCCATACTTATCAAGTTTTTTTTCCACCTATCTGTTACGATCATCCAGGGCCGGTGGTCAAGCCTATTCCGATTTCCATAAGCACTCTTACACCCATGTACTCCAAACACATAACCAAAAATTCATCACGTTCCAGGTGTTTAATGTGGACCGGGGCCTGCCCATCTCATGGCTCTAATCTTTTGAAACACTAACCAAGTGATGGTAGTTACCCCACGCCCAAGTCATACAGAAAATAGGCATCCCGCATATATACTACAAATTTATCCCTAACAGACTGTACGGGTATCTCGACGAGCCGAGAAAACTGAATCTGGGAGAACCCGCTCTCAGAAAGATGGAACCCTGGGCGTAGGATTTTTTGATTTATGGTTTAAAAAGCGGTCTTACACCCACTCACTATTCGCACCCCCAACCTGTCCGGTTAACGCGATCCTCATCTTCTCAGTTGACTCGCCAAAAATCTACGATCCCAACAGAGAGCTATGGAATCCATAGTGCGTATGCTCCTAATTTGTAGGTGCCTCGCTGCAGTTTACAAGTACTATTCTTCTAGCCCTCAGCATGCTTAATCCTTGTTATCGGTGGCGGACCCGCTGGTTCATATGCTGCTTCATGTCTAGCAAGAGAAGGTCACTCTGTCGTTCTCCTTGAAGCCGAAAAATTTCCACGGTGAATCCGAATATGATTACCTCGACTTAATAAAGATGAAACACTTTTGTAGCTATCACGTCGGCGAAAGCATGCTTCCTTCAATGCGTCATTTCCTCCGATTCATTGATCTGGAAAAACAATTTGAAGAGCATGGTTTTGTAAAGAAGGTTCGTTATCGCTCAAGAAAACTAAATCCCACAACAGATCTTCCCCCCCGCTCCAAGTTTGTTACGGAATTGTTTACTGACTATCATACTATTTATTTTAGATGGGCGCTGCATTCAAATTCAACCCTCGCAAACGTGAAGGCTGTGAGTGATAGACAATTGATTACTACTCAGGGGGGATGGGAGGATGGGAAATGACGGATCTCAGATCGGCTAATGACAATGTTCAACAGATTCTGACTTTACTACCTCCAACACCGGAGGACCTGGCTATATTTGGAACGTCGTAAGTAAAATCAATGCTAATCCAAAAACGCGTAAATCATGATTCCTTTTGGAAACACAACCAAAAAAAAATAGAAACGTGCCGAAGCTGACGAATTGATGTTAAACCATTGCAAAAAGCAAGGTGTTTCAGTATTTGACGGGGTTCGAGTCACGAATGTGGAGTTCAGCTTGAGAGGGGGTGTTCATAGTCCGGTGGCAGCGTCTTGGAAAGATCATTCGGGAAATACGGGAAAGATATCGTTTGAATGGTTGGTTGATGCTAGTGGACGGAATGGAGTGATTTCGAAACATCTTGGTACGAGAAAGGTTAACTCGAGCTTGAAAAATATCGCAACTTGGAGTTATTGGAGAGGAGCGGGGAGTTATCACAACACTCTCGCTTCTGTCGGTCCACCTTTCTTCGAAGCACTATCTGGTATGTGGCCATTATCCCCAATAACTAGTTTACTAATAACACCCACATAGACGAGTCCGGGTGGGCTTGGTTTATTCCATTACACGACGGTACAACGTCAGTAGGAATCGTCATGGACGAGGTTATTGCAAAAGGGAAAAAATCACAAATACCAAAAGCAGATAAATCCATCCTTAACCAGTTCTACCTACAAGAACTGGAAGGAGCGCCTACGATCAAGTCTCTTATCGGGAAAGGTACACTTGAAGAGGATGACAATGGACCTAAAGTACGGACTGCTAGTGACTATAGCTATTCCGCGACATCGTACTCTGGACCGAATTATCGTCTGGTTGGTGATGCTGCTGGTGAGTCTCATACGTATAACAATAATGATGATCTTACTGAATTTTTGGTAGCTTTCATCGACCCATTCTTTTCTTCTGGTGTGCACTTGGCACTTTCCAGTGGACTTTCTGCAGCAACGACAATCTGCGCTGCTATACGCAAAGATTGTACGATAGAACAGGCATCAGCATGGCATGATGCACGTGTAGGCACATCTTACACTCGGTACGCTTTTAAAATTAAAATTTGAAAAGTTTATTTTTCACTTATTCCTTTTGAAAAAATCAAAAGATTCCTCGTAGTCGTTCTCAGCGCATACCGACAAATTCGTGCACAGGAGTTACCGGTATTAACAGACATCGACGAAGACAACTTTGACAGAGCATTTGAGAATATTAGGATAGGTAACTTTCCCTTTTTTTAAAAAAATAGAAAAGATTTGCAATCTCTCTAACCACCATTTAAATTAAAAAAAACAGTGATACAAGGCGAAGCAGACACCAAGAAGAATCCTCTCACAGAATGTGAACTCCGTCGCGCTATTGACTTTTGCACAACAGCATGGGATACAGATATCAGTCTCGGACACGGCGAGACACCAGATGTACAAAATGTCAGTCCTGGACTCAGCCTCAAAGATAAAGAAGCTGCCCATGAAGCTCTCAGAACTGATGATTTCTTTGGTATCGAACTTTTCGCTTCCGATAAGATCGATGGTATGAATATCAGAATGCAGCGTGGACAGTTGGGCTTGGCTCATTGAATGATGGGTGTCCCTCGATCATGATGTGCTTATTATGTATACAGATCTTTTACTCATGTAGCAGGTACATCAAGTTATCACTTATTGTTGTATTTGGAGAGTGCTTCGCAAAAATGTCGTTATATATGTACATATGATTTTATGATGAAAACTGATCCGTAAGAGTATCTTATAAGGTACCATATGCAACCTCCCCGTCCAGCACAGTAGCCAGAACTTTTGTTATTAAAATCTCCGCATCGGGGATTGTCATGATATCTTTATCGAACACGACGAAATCGGCGCGTTTTCCAGGCTGAAGCGAACCTATCGATTTCTCTGCAAACGAAGCATATGCGGCATCAAGTGTCATCCCCTTGAGTGCTTCTGCTCTTGTTAGTTTTTCTTCCGGGTACCTAGTATAGATGTGTCGGGTGCGTAACTCTCAAAAACTGAAACTACTCACCACCCTCCGGCACCGTGTGGTGACCAGCCATCCGGGGCTAATCGTGTGACAGCTGCATAGAAACCAAGGAGGGGATTTACACCCTCCACGGGAAAGTCTGAGCCAAGAGGGAGGACATTTACTGGAGATGCGCTATAAGATATCAACAGAGGAAAAGTTGAGATGGCGCAGATAATGGGAAACAATGGAGACAAATCACCGAAGTAATGTTTGGTAAGCATATGCGCCTTTGATGCGCTTTGGGCCCTACGATTCCAAATAAGTTAGGAACATGGTGCATCCCCAGGATATGATATTAATAACGAATAAACTCACGAGGCGAAGTTCTGCATAGCGCATATCTGATGTCCTAGATGACTTATAAGTGACGATCATATACAAGAAATCATACTCACGCATGTGTTGGCTGTACGCTGGCGATAACTAATATTATTCGCGATATGTCAGCTTTCAGGAAGGACAAAGCGTGGCAACAGCCAGATAGGACGGTGCTCACCACCTAATTTCGCGATACGCTCCAGATCAGGTTCTGAGATTATTTGTGCATGCTCAATCCGAGGGCGCCACGCCGTTACATTTTCTCCTTCGCGTATAATCTCCTCGAAAATATCCAGCACTTCATGATTCGCACGGTCACCAATACAATGCACGTTCTAATCATACATAACAGGCGATGAAATACCAGAAGTGATAGGTTGGAGTATTTTTCAACAGGAATAGAAACAAAACTTACGACTTGCCATCCGTCATGATGGAACCGGCGTACGAGCGTGCGAAGCCGGTCCGATGCAAGAAGCATTTTGCCAAGCTCGTCTGGGCGATCGGAGTAGGGTTCAAGTAGGGCAGCACCCCACGAGCCGAGTGCACCTGCAAAAGATCAGATCAAAGGCAATTACGGGAGAGATTAACGATAGGAACTTACCATCAGAAACGAGTTTGATGGAACGCATAGTGAGACGGCCGTTCAGACCGTAGTTAACAAGGCGTTTGACTCGGTCACCCCAATATTCCTCGGATGCACCATGACCCATGATGTAAAGCCGGATCTGAATTGTCAATAACGTTTGACAATGTTCCCGTATGTGCAAATTTCTGACGCACAGGTAGTCCGGATTTCGCCGCTTTTCTATCCAGTAATGTTAGGGATGTGACAAAGACGCAGTAA
Source organism: Floccularia luteovirens (assembly GCA_009739215.1). Lineage (NCBI taxonomy): Eukaryota > Fungi > Basidiomycota > Agaricomycetes > Agaricales > Squamanitaceae > Floccularia > Floccularia luteovirens. Next base: position 1,292,388 of record VSJF01000009.1, read on the forward strand.
CACCTTCAACATACTTTTGCAAGAATTCAACTTGTTCCAACTCCATTCCAGCATCATGGATTGTAGTTAACCCAAAACTGAGAGCAGTCCGTACAGTCGACTCAAAATATTCTTCAAGTTGTGCCGGTCCCCATGGGGGCGTAGGAATGAGCGTCATTGCATTATCTATGAATATACCTGGAGAAATAGAATACGTTAAATATAAAGCTTGAATAAAGTACATAGACCAATGACAGATTTTTAAAGAAACGGCTATCGTTGTGATAAGAGCTGAGCTTGACTAACCAGTAGGCTGTCCCCGTTCATCTCTGATGATAGTACCACCCTCAATCTCAGAATCAGGAGGTATTTTCATCAAATCAAGAACAGTTGGCGAAACCCAACGAGCGTGACCATCAACGCGATTAAGTGCAATAGGCCGGCCAACAAGAAGCGGATCAGAGGCGAGGTCGGCCTAACCCAAGGGAAGATGTCAGAAACGGAAATAAGGAAGCGTCAGAACCGATTGAACTAGGGATGAGACGAAGAAACATACAGCAGAAGGAAATTGGCCTCCAGGCCAAAGAGTCTGATCCCAACCCATACCTTCAATCCAGCGAGTGGGATCATTAGCTACATCCGGGTGGGCACGCAAGTATTCCTTGATACGTTCGATCACGTCTAACGGGCGTGGGAGGGTCAAAATATTGCGAGGGATGTAAGTAGATGCAATATGTCAATGATTTTGCATACCTTGAACTGACGCGCAACCAGCTAAAGGAAGTTGTTGCATCCATCCATTCTCCAAAATATGAGCATGAGCATCTGCCATAGAAGAAACTTCAGAGTAGTAAACGGATTTGTTTGCATGGACAAACCGGCAAGTCCAGGTACAACAACAGCAGAGGGATCTACATGGATGATGCGGGGCGCTGGCCGTATTATGTCCCACCAGCCAGTTCTCTGTTTCTCATGTACTTGTACGTCTTCTGTAAGGTTCAACAGTAAGTATTAAAAATAACTCCTAACCACGCATATACGGACCATGGGTTCCTGTAGCTACGACATGCCCATTACGAATGTGAATGCAGTTCACCCGGGGATTTTCAGGATCAACAGTGTATATGTTACGAGATTCGGAGCAAACGGTGTAAGTGTCTTTTGCTTGACGGGTAAAATGCCGGGTCAGAAATACAACAGAAACAGCACCCAGCGCAACCAGGATGCGGAGTGATGAGAAGAACGGTGCGGGAGCACCTTTGTTTGAGATATGCGAAACAGATTTTTCTTTTTTTGAGGATCGGGAAACGGACATGGCGGGATAGTTAAAGCCGATGTGACGTTGAGTGACTGTGACGAATATCATTGAAACCTGATCGACTGTCGAGCCAACAACTTTTGACAACAGACATCGACGTATATTCCCTTTTTCACAAACTAAATGATGTCTACTGAAGTTCCCCGCGCACGGACGCTACACAGCAAGCGGTCCTTTGGAAAGTACCCGAAAGCAGTCGATTCGCCTGCGTATGATGCGTATGTTGTATCTCTTTTTATTGGCTCCATCTCACCGATCCACGCAGATCTGAGGAGGACAACGACCCTACTACCGACGATGCTGCTTCTCTCGTCAATGTTCCAGTAGCAACTCAACGCCATCCTTCCTCCTCAGTGAGTCGACCCAAGGGGCAGCCATTGCGCAATCACAAAGCCAATCCAGCCATTGCCCTTCTCTCAGACTCGGATGGTGTAGACTCGCCCACATATGATGGAGACATTGAATCTAGTACTACTGCTGGACAACCTTTGCATACTCCGTATAAACACAACCACTCTACGTCTTCTGTTTCGACTCTCAATACTGCGCGCACATCATCACCGCCTCCAACTGCTACAGATCCACAACCAACGACAACGCCATCGCGTGAGCATCCAACACCTCCTGCTCCATTACCACGCGATGCGGTCAATCCATTCTTTGTCTCGCACCCTTTGTCTGCTCAACTGTTCGTGAACGAGCCGGCAGTATCAGCCGCTTCGGAAGCTGCATTCAACCCTGCTTCTCTTACAACTGAAGATATCCAAGCATATGTTCAACGAGCTATTGAAGGAGAACCATGGCGTACTTATAAGATTAATCCGCCTCCTGTTGGTCGACCGGTTCGTGTATATGCAGATGGTCAGTTCAAAGGGAGTCTCAGTGATGTCATGATCACCACTCACTCATCACATGACAGGTGTATATGATCTCTTCCATTTCGGGTACGTTACTTGCCGCATTCGTTCACCCCTTTTCAAATGGGATTTATTGATAGACACGCCCTTCAATTACGACAAGCTAAACTTTCTTTCCCATCTGTCTACCTTATCGTCGGTGTCTGCTCTGATGAGGATGTCCTGTCACATAAAGCCCGTAATGTCATGACACATGCAGAAAGGTACGCTCTCTTGTTCACTCACCCTTACACCTCACTTCATGATATCCAGGTTAGAAGCAGTGCGTCACTGCAGATGGGTCGATGAAGTCGCGGCAGATGCCCCGTGGATAATTACGGATGCCTTCCTTGAAAAATACGCAATAGATTATATTGCCCATGATGACAATCCCTACCCAACCGCTACTGAAGACGATGTATACTCACATGTCAAATCCCTTGGTATGTCAACCTCGCCGCTTCTCTTGATCTAATCTCATAAACTCTACTTAGGCAAATTCATTCCTACACGTCGCACTCCTGGAGTATCCACTTCTTCACTCCTGGCACGTATAGTTTCTGGTTATCGTTCTCGCGCTTTTGACGAAAAGCTATCACAAATGGGGCACTCGGACCTACGTGCAGAAGGGAGTAATGTGGACGAGCTTAGTGCTGAGAGCCGTAGTGTCAGCCAACGAGTAAGCCGCCGGGGAAGCGTGAGTGAGAATAATAACATATCGATGAGTAAGGAGTTCCAGGGAATTCCGGTGGAAGAGAGTTCGCGGTAATGGGGATTCTATAGCTTAATGTGGACGTATCCGGGCTATTGTGTTAATAATCTCGACTGTAGACGTCCCTGATAAAATTTCTTTATAATGTTATAAGATGCAACCGTAGATAGCAAAATAAGAATGTTGTAATTACTTACCTCCAAACTAACCAGTTTTTTTGTCAACCCGATTTACCTTTGTTTGAACGTCTCTGGGTGAACAAGGAGTAGTACCAAATCCTCTGAGAATTTAAATCAGTCATGGTCCGTGGCCTAACTATGAAAAATCTATAAAAAGGCTTAATTGCTTGGGAGGGCAGGCACGCCTAGTGGTCGCTGCCTGGGGTGCACAAGAAATGGTGAGAACAAGCTTGGAGGAAAAAACATACCAGTGAGATAAAAACCTCTGGCCAGTGATACTCAAAATTTGGACCATTTCAAGTACAATTGCAAAAGTATAAAAACATCCGCTTACTACAAACTTGATTTACAGACGTTACACTGACAGGCTCCGGATAACTCTTCTCTAAGCGATCCAGAACGTACAGTCATTTCAGCAAGCTTGCCACATTTTTGAACTAGACAGATCCTCCAACTTTCATCCACCACGGCAGACTCGCCCTCCTCTACATGCACCGAAACTTTATCCCACCCCGCGTTCACTTTGATTTTCATTTTGGGTTTTTCAGGGTCATTGACATCTGGTATCTCGACAACCTTGTCGAGACCCTCATCGCCTGGATTGATCAAGAGAGTGAAGCACGCGTAGCGGTGCACCACAATCTCGGGTCCCTCGCTTCCGTTCAACAAAATGACACTCGAAGGGCGTAACAGCAGCGGGATACTCATAAACCCATGCCGTTCGCGAACCCATGCAGGACCAATGCGCATCTTCCTATCTAGAATCCCATACCACCTACCAGCAGGGACGTAATATTCCACTTCCCCTTTCAATTTATCTGCACGTACATCTTGTTCACAATTTTGTAGGAAACCATCCCATAAATAGGGGCCAACTTCTGTTTCTTGATCACTTTCCTTCGCTTGTGCCTCTTGCTCCTCAGATTGCTCTTCGACTCCGCAGAAGACGGGCGCAACGAGTAAGGCGTTGCCGAGCATGTATTGGGTATCGAGTCCCCACACCGTTGGGTCATCTGGAAATTCGAGGAACATTGCACGAAGAACTGGAATACCCTTTCGGTGTGCGATACATGCGATGAGATATATGTATAGCATGAGGGAAAGCTTGATTCTTGTGAAGAAGCGCACAACTTTTGTGGCTTTCCCGGAGGGATCGATCAACCACGGAACCTACGAAACAATTAGGTATGTAATCGATCGAATTCAAAGACATTCATACTCTGTAACTTCCACTACCGTGAAGCCTGGAATGACTTGACAGTGCGCCAAACGCGAACCAGCGCATGTACAGAGCTGGATCTGGTGTTCCCTCGAAACCACCTGATTTCAAGGTCGAACAAATTGATCATGGTCTATATCTGCTTCACCAAGGTATTTGCATACATACCGATATCATCTAAAAGTCCTTCCGTTTCAGTGGGCCATAGAGAGATGACTAATAACATACGGGCCCAGAACCCAAAGCCACACAGCCCAAGACTAAGCCCACCACGTAGAGTTTCCGCCATAGCCTCGAATGTCGACATAGGATCACCACCCCAATGGACGGGAAATCGCTGTCCGCCTGCAGTCGCAGACCGTGCAAACACTGCAGCAGAGTTCTTACCGAGACATTCCTCCAGTAAATCAAATGTGGTTTTGTTGTATAGGAAGGAATAATAATTGTGCATTTTCTCTGGATCAGAACCGTCGTAGTATACGACATTGCCTGTTGGGATCCGTTCGCCAAAATCGGTCTGGGGAAGGTTTTACTAATAAGTAATACAACTAAGAGGGTTGAGTGACTATCTATATTCTCACTTTGAAGCAATCAACTCCAATATCGATTAGGTTTTTAAGCTTAGTTTGGTACCATGCACAAGCTTTTGGGTTCGTGAAATCAATGAAACCCATACCGGCTTGCTAGGATGAGCATAAGTAGGGTAACAAAGAGGTAATCCTAATCGTACTCACCCACCAATCAGTCTGGAATACGCTACCATCCGGTTTTTTTATGAAATATCCGTTTGTAACTCCTTCGTCAAAGATCTTGCTTTCTTGTGCAATGTAAGGGTTAATCCAAACTGATACCTATAAGATCACCATCAGTAAAGTATATCCAAATAAAGGTATACGTTGACTGTGATTTGCCTTATATCCTTTCTCCTTCAACCTCCTTAGCTGACCAGGCGCATCTGGAAAATACTGTTTATCAAATTCATACTCGCACCAATGAAATCCGCGTTGCCAGAAACAGTCGAAATGTAACACAGCGACTGGAATGTGTTGTGCCTTCATCTCATCAAGGAAACCAGTTACAGTCTTCTCATCGTAATCTGTCGTGAAAGATGTAGATAGCCATAGTCCAAATGTCCAGAGTGGGGGTAGGGCAGGGCGCCCGGTGATGAGAGTATAGCGTTCGATGATGTCTTTTGGTGTAGGGTCCGTAAATGATGTATGCAGAAAGAGATTCATCCTGTACAGCAATATTTACGCGCGTGGTGCCTGTATGCTGTATCGAGTGCTTGTGAATGACTCGTAGGACATGGTTACTTACGCTCACTCTGCACTTCAAACGAAACTACGCCAGGAAACGGGATAAATATACCATACCCTCGAGAACTCAAGTAAAACGGGACGTTTTTGTAAGCAAGCTCCGATGACGAGCCGCCATCTTCGTTCCACATTTCAATTGACTAGCGAGATAAGTATATCAGTTTGGTTCAGCCATCAAGGTGAGTAAACAAAACAAAAAAAACCTGTCCATTCTTGACAAAAGGCCCGAAACGTTCCCCAAGTCCGTATATCTTCTCACCAACGGAGAGCTGGAATTGCATAGTGAACCAACGATCTCCAGCATCTGGATCGGTGAGTGCCCCACGCGCAAGGTGGGTTGTTGTCCAACGTCTCACGTATCCGATAGACCGCCAATCCAAGTTTTGTCAACATGCGCGGTTGTTCCTTTGGATTGATGGCATGGTTGTGGCTGGAGAATTCAACACTTAAAGAAGCCGGGCGGGTATCGATTGTAGCTTGCAGTGTTTTGGTAGTAAGTGTGAGATGAGTTTCACTTTTACTTGCTGTTGGTGCATCTGTTCGTCCCTCGATCTAAAAAATTTTGATTTTCTGGGATGATCTATATTGATTAAAGTGGGTTTATTAACCAGTTCATTCACATCACGACCAGAATAAAGTTCATAATGAGGTCCTCTTTCCGTTTTCTTTTGTGCCTTCCAGTGGTGTGCTTTAAAAAGAAATGTACCTGGAACGGGGGACGAACACTCAAGGGTAATGGTAGGGTTATTTAGGATGTCACCTCGGTGATTTATGTGTTTGGTCGACTATTTTTTTATTTCTAACTTTGATGGACTCAAAATAAAATTACTCACTGTAACACAACGAATTCTGTCCCCTGCTACTACTTCGGACTTGACAACTTCAGTTGCCCAATCGATAGTCGCTCCATCCGCGTTCCACCACATTCCATTTGAGAATTTAACCATTTCTTTTTCCAATAAATGCGATTAACCAAGACTGCTGAGGATGAGGCCTGAGGGTGGGGATTTCTTTCGTGGTGGCATTGAGGATCTTATCATATTACAAAAGCATAAAGTCTGGTGACGTATCATCGATTCATCATCTATATCGATTGGCCAAGTTTGGAAGCAAGTAAATCCAGTAGAAGTTTCGCATCGTGCAAATTACTGTCACGGTAAATGGTAGTTTGGGTCATAAGATCAAATCACACGACATTGGCTTCGTAACGGAGAAAGTCTTCCTCGTCTCGGTGGCGTACATAGCTCGTTGAGAGCAGGACGTGTGTATAGGGGATAAGGACATCATTCAATAGGTGACTGTAATAAGTAGGGGAAGTTAGGCATAGTGATATAAGGTTGACGAGGAGTCCACGGTCGAATTTCCAACATTACTATCATCACATCAGCCGGCAATCTATTAAACTTCAAATTGCTGTTTACAATACATACTTTGGGTCAGAGCCTGCACATCGTTAGAAGCATTTTCATATTTAATTGCTCTTCGAGTTCATGTATACGAGAATTTTCCAGTATGTGACATTAACTCATAAAAAAACTTTGTTGACGTAGGTCCTAATATATTGGTGATTTTAGCTTACTGAACTAGTATGGGTGGCGATGCCCTGGTTGCCTGAGCTTCGGAGTACTCAATCAAGGCTAGTTCGAATTATATTAGGAATCTATAGGCGAAAACACTTATTTTATCAACCAATTCACTCGACTTTTTTTTACACAGTCAAATCGCACTGTTTTTTCTTTGGGCACCTGTAGAATACTCCCTAGATTCCATATATACAGAAATTTACGAGAATGGATACGTTTTCATTGAGATGCAACTGTCAAGCCGTCAATTGCCATTCATATATATACGAGCTATGCAGGTTGGTAGCTGCAACAGAGCTCCTGTCTCGTTGCAATAACTGATTCGTCTCACCTGAGTTCCACAGAAAAGATGTAGTTCTGGCAGGTTGTTAACGATACCCGGATCACTTAACTAGTATTTTTTGCGTAGGTGAGCTATTAATTATTCAAATGTGACTTTGGGAGCACCGTTTGGAAGTCAAAATAGATCTGTGCCTTTGCAAGATATTATTATTCAATTAAAATTTCCGTCACATGGCCAAAATCTTGCACATGTCTTCCAGGTCGTTTGACTTACTCATTTCACTATTTTGTATGAGCGTAAATTTCGATCATAGGCCTAGGCGCCTAGTAAGATCCTAATCTTGGAAATAAGTAAATCAACAAAAGTTTCGCGTCGTGTATACTATCAAAAGGCATTTTAAGATATAGCTTCATAATATCAAATCACACGACCTATAAAGCTGCCGTAAACAAGATCGAGAGTTTGAGTTTGAGTTTGGAATATCAAAATAATGCAGATCTATACACACAACTCTTCGTCCTTTTTCTTTTCTTGCCTTTCCTACCTACAAGCGAGTTTTTTTTGTAACCACAGCTATGCTATAAAGTAATGGTTTACAACCTTAAAAGAAAAAGCTCATTGCAACATATACAATAGTGGAAAGGAGTCGTTGCGGTAGTGGCGGGGGGTATTGCCCATAATTGAATATTGATGGCCCAAGAAACAGTTTTAAAAAACAGGGAGGAATTTACAACAAACGGAAAAAAAACCTAGGGTATGGGATATAATGCAAGGGAACCCCCTAAAATATAACCTGAAGGATTTGTCCTCAAAAAAAATGTTGGTTGGTTAGTCAATCCAGTTATGAGCTAATGCTTTGTCAGATGCACTGAAGAACAAATCTGTGGGGGAGGGGGATGAAGCGTGGGGACTAAAATGCATAATCGGTTTGTGGAAAAACTGGGGTCATAAATAATCATGAAAACGTTAAAAATAAACCAAAAAAAGGGGTAACGGTAAAAACTCAAAAACTTTAACAAGGGGAAAAGGCAAAGAAAAATAAGGGGAGACGCAGAGGATATGATATGTCACCCAGAACAAAAGGGCATCCCCTGCGCCTTTAAGCATACGCCGAACTCTCCAACCCAGCTTTACTCACTCTCCTCATGGGCTGTAAGGTATTCTCATCAACAGGTGCCCGCCTCGCATGTCTGTACCGCCCTGATGAATCTTTAATCTCCATCTCCTGTCCGGAGTCCCCGAAAACCCGTTCCATAATTCCTCCCGCACTGATTGACCCGTTATTCGCGCCTCCAGGGTCCAATCCACCTACCAACGCAGGTGGTAAACTCTCTCTCACATGTGCACCACGCCTATGCGGGTTCCCACCCGCCGCAACACCATAATTTGAATCTCCTCCAGAATCACCATTCTGAGCTGAATTTCCATTTGCTACAGTAGGTTGAACGCCGATAGACTTTCCGCCGAGCTCTTGTTCTTCGAAAGTCATAAGTTCGGAGACGAAACCGATATTTGGTGATATTCCTTTACGACGTTCCTTAACAAAGGCGTATGCACGTGACAATGTCCAATGGTTCGCATGGATGAGATATGCCATTACAGCTGTTACAGAACGAGATTTTCCTGCTTTGCAGTGCACATATGTAGGAGCAGAGTGTAAACGGGCATCATCTATAGGGTTGATTAGATAAAAAGAGCATATAATTGTAAGGATCGTAACTCACCAAGTATTTCACAAACCTCTTTAACGCCCTTGGCAATATTCTCTTCTTCCACCGTATCTCTCATAGGAATCTTCACATATTTCTCGAACACTTCCCTTAAATTGAGTCCATGATCATCATCGCATTCAGCAGCGATGTTCAATATGCGCCTGACCCCTAATTCCTTGCAACTCCTCCACATGCTCTTGGAGCGTTAATTCAGGTCCTAAATATAAAAAGTTCGGCAATATCGTAGATATCGTAAAGGTGTGGAATGATTCTTCTGTTGTAAGCGGCTGTTCAGGTTCGGGCCGGGCCGTCGATGGAGAAGGGGGCGGGTGTTGAACTGGCGTTCCTGGTGTATGCGGTGGAGTATAATACGCGGACAAGTAATTGGTGGGGTCGTTGATAGAGGGAGAAATGGGCGAAAAATGGTCAGATATTGGAGGGGAATGGTTGGAGTATACGAGGTTGAGATGGGACGGTGATGCAGGAGCTTGTAGAGTTGATGTGATTGAAGGGGGTATAGTGAGAGTAGCCGATCGTAATGGCCGTGTCCGAACAGTAAGTTTCGGCACGTTTGAACCAAGTCGTTCAGTCGATTTAGTCTCGATACGACGGAGATTCGGTACTTTTGCTCGACTTTGTGGAGGTGACCTTCGGATGTTGATCGACGAAGGGGGTGGTGACGGAGTTGCATCCATTACGTCAGTATAACCGAAATCTGGAGGTGACAGTTTCTGAGTGTATGGGACGGTAGGGGATTTAGGGGATGATATAGATATGTCGTTGGATAAGGATGGTGGATGTGGAGAAGTGGCTGATGTCGTCTCAATCTCTGGGAGTATTTTGGTAGACCGAGGTTGAGTCTGAGTATCTAATTGGAATAGACCACTGCTCTTCCTTGCAATTCCTGGAGGCATGGCCTGTGATGATGGTTCATCTGACTTGGCCTTCGTATCAGTTTCATCGGCAGATTCCACTAACGGCTGAAGATCCTGGTTGTGAGAGGCCGAGGATATGCCGCCTTCTAGATAATCGACACAGCCATAGCTTCAGCAGGGGGCCTAGTACGGGAATCAGTGCCCATGCAATCACAGCCAGCATTGTCTTTATCCTTAGGGTTCATTTCATCGTCGTACACAACGACATCCCCATCCCAGCAGCCTCCTGGTCCCATAAGTTCATCCCAGATATTCCTACCCTTATCCGTAGTGACGAATTGGCGTAGAGCATCGAAGAGTTTGAAAGCCACCTCCTGGTTTTCGGCAACGTTTTAGGATTAACGATGGTATAGCAATGTTAATACTATATCGGATGTGAGATGAGAGGTATGCTGCTAAAGGTCTTGTGTCGATTAATAGCGGACGTTTCTTAGACTGGAGGCGTGTTGAGAGTGCATTCGGCGAGGTTGCTCTCGGTTGTGGGGGTCCAGGGGAAGGAGTTTGTTGGGGAATTAATGAGGCACTACTCTGACCAAGAAAGTTTTCTGTTGCTGGTGTGAAATAAGCAGTGGAAGGGTCAGGACTAGTAGCACTTATGGGGTCATTCCGAGGATTGTGTAATGAAGAGTCCGGAATCAGTGTCAATGGATTTCTGTGTAGAAGCATGGGTGATTTAGGGACTGGAAATGGGTCTGAATTAACGTCAACTTTAGGAAGGGAGCTTCTTGAGCGGATCGGACGAAGGCGTAAGTTTGTTTGAACACTTTTGCGCAGCTTTTCAAGGGCAGCTATGTCTCTTGAGATGTCGTCGGATGGACCATCTTCATCAGATGATTCTAAAGCAAGGGCAGGTATTGATGAAACAACTGGTGAAAGTGAGTCTGAGGAATCTGACGAAGAAAGCTGTAATAGATCATGAAACTCGTCGTCGTCGGAAAGTTGGAGATTGTCAGGGGACTCGGGTTCTATTTCGATTGGAGGAGGACGTTTTTCCATGGGAAGGGTGAGATTTGGAGGACGAAAACGTTTGCTCGGGTTTGAGAAACCCATTGAGCCTTTTGCCATGGATGAGAGTAAAGGAGATTCGTGTGAAGAGAAGTGGTGATCAAGGAGGACAGTGCTGCAGGGCTATGGAACCATCATTTGCTTATTTCCATCAATTATTTACAAACATTACTCTCGTCGTTAGGTCGTTCACTTATCTCCGCAGACAAGGCTATGTACTAACTGCTTTTATACATGACATCACATAAACTTGTGGTTTACACATGTTCAATTATAAAAATACCAGTTCATGCTATGTAAAATACATTATTGTTACAAAATGTGATTGGTGAGGAATATAGTTGAGTGGTGTAGTCGTGTGTTAGATCCATTTTTGTACAACAAAGGGAAAGACGTGAGCAGCATTATGAAGCAGTAGGGGTCGAGCTGAATTCAGTTGATTGACTTTCACCAGTATGGGTAACCTTCGCAGCATATCGGGGGAGCGACTCCACAGGCTTCGAAATTAAGTAACCCTTAAGACCAGCAGCTTTCTCTCCCTGTCTTCCAAACCCAAGTGATGACTTGTTGATGCTACCTCCCGAGGTATTGCCTTTCTCATCATTACCAGTTCCCCACATGTTTGAAACGAACGAGGGGGTACCAGAAGGCATCATTGGACGTACATCTACACCAGCAACATGTGTCGGCAACGCACTCTTCGCATGCTCACGCCAAGAGGTGACAGAGCGCTTGGATTTAGCTGATTCACGCCAGATAAGGCCAGCAAGCACATTCAGGCACCCAATAGAGAACAGGAAGAATGCGGAAACGAGAGTGAAAGTGTTAACGTGGTGCGAAAGAACCGCGGCGCCTATTCTAGTAGGTATCATATATGCGTAAGCCAACGGTTGAAGAGTATAAATGAAATGAAATAGAGTACTTACAGCATTTGGATAAGACCAAGTGCTCCGACCCCAAAATCCTTTCCAAGGACAGGGAAGTAGCGGTTAAAAAACGAGGCAGGAAACCCAAGCTCCGAGAGTACCAGCACGATGGTTTGACCAATGATGAAAAGTCGGTTAAGAACTGCCCAGAAGGCTCCAGCAGGTTGATTAGGTACGGTGCTACCCCTACACAAAAAAAAAGAATAGATTAAATAACCCGACATATATATATTTATTTCAAATTCGAGAACAAAAGAAAATTTGACGTACGAGATATAATCAAGGGTAGCATTGGCGCTAATCCCAGCAGTAGTAATAGTATCATTCGCCACTTTGCCTGCCGCCATAAAATGGTTGACAGCTTTCACATCATTCACCAACGTCACGATATTACTTGAGAAAACCAGAATAAGCGCGATGATACTAAGGATACGGACACCATTCAGTCCGAATGAAAACGTCTACAAAATCAAATGAATATAAAAACAAAAAAAAGATGGTAGGAATTACACGTACAAGCACGAGGTGGCAACATGACCATGAACTTTGCAAGCGAGTCAAATAAATTTCCGAGATGTTATAAGCGAGTTTTAATATCTTGCAGGTTTGAGGAATATGTAGGGGAAAGATGAAAAGAAGAGAAAAAAAGGAATGAGCAGCCAGGCGTTGAAACGTTGAAATCTTCAAGTTGTTTTTTATATAAAGGTTTTTGACACTGCGCACCAGCGCTGGTGAATGCAAGGAGAGTGAAAGGAAAGAGAGAGAGAAAAAAGAACGTTTGAAAGGGAAATTTTGTGACGGACAAGCAGAATTTGACCAGTAAATGTAAGTCGTTGGGTTTAAGTAAAGATAACAAAGGGTGCATGTCGTTGTTGCCTTGGATGCATGGATTGACCATTGTTCTTTAGCCTCATTGTTGTTCAAATTCAAATCCACTCCAACTGGCTGTCAATAAATACAAAAGCATCCGTTGCCACTCGCTTATGTAATACAAAGCATCCTTATTTTAGGTTTTTTTAAGGTTCCATTTGCTAAAAAGACTGATGAGTACTCGAGTACTAATTACTACAATGTCCCCTATGTACAAGAATCACACAGCAAGCATAGAAGAAAATAAGAACGATAAAAAAACAGAGAGTGTTGAATGGTATATACGAGTAAGAAAAAAAGTAAAAAAAGGAAACAATGTACTGCTCCTACTTAGATATTAAGAAAGAACGAAGAAGTGTCTATATCTACGTGATAGGCAAAGGTGGCACTGGAGGAATCTGACTGTGGTTCCCTCCTCTATTAAGAGATTGCGAAGGTCGCTTCAATCGGCGTTCTTCCAACTCCTTTGCACGTTGCTCTTGCTCGGCTTGCATAGCTGCTGTAATTTGCAATTGTTGAGCGATAAATTCGGATGTTCTTGGCCTTGATAAACAACAACATCTCAGTACTAAAAATAAAAACAAAGAACAGATACACACCTCATTCTCAAAATCCGCATGATTGTTTGTTCGCTCGTCACATCAGTCTCTTGCTTCTTCTCCTTCTTGCGCTCTTTGATAGTACCCAAATTGCGTTGAGAATAGACACTCTTGGCTCGTCGTTTCATTGAAGGAGCTGCTCGCAGAGCCTGTTGCATCATACGTACACACTCTTCCATAAGTGCATCGCTATAACCGTAATGGATTAGATTATGTTAGGGATAATTAATTTGAGGAGAAAACCCACGTGTGCCAATCATAGTACAATCGAATGGAGACGACATCGCGATACTTTTGGTTTTGCAACGACTCCAAAGGAACGGGTCCTTCTCCCCCAGCGTAAAAGTAATCGCGCAAGAACTAAAGAAAATGATTCAAAAGAGCGTCCTCCAATGGTATTATTTTACACTCACCTTCAACCATTTAAACACAATATCTACCTCTTTATCACTCAGAGGTTTCATATCGCTAGAAACATCACTCAGCGGAGGAACCAACAATCCTTCTATAATATTTAAGATCTCTTTCCAAACCCTCGTCATAACCATCTCTTTCGCTGTATCGCTCAAGTACGTGTTCAGCTGTCTGCAAGTTGGCGTCGAAATAGTCAAATAGAGGTAGAATCCCACGTTCGATCTCAACATCTGTCAACTCTTCTGGCCGGATGCGTGGTTTCTCTCCAGAAGGTAGAGGAATCTGGACTTCACTCGATGATGCGCCGACTGCAGAGCGGTATAGAGCTGTGACGTTTCCGAGAGCTTTGTTATAATCTAATCCAGCATCACGAGATTTCATAAGGGATTTGACGATGTTCCTCGATAGACATTGTTGAATAAACGGCGACATCTAAAAAGAGTTCGTCAGATGAATAAGTGTGGTTAGGATCGTCAACGAAATTAAAGACCTTATCAATGAAAATTCGTAACATATCTCCTTCTGCTCTCTTCAGTGAACGGAATGCTCTCCCAAAGAAGAATTGTATATCATCCTTTTCGCCTTCCATACTCACACGCACGAGGATCCTCCCTTGACTATCCAAGTCCATCCATAATTCGTGAGCTAGGAAGTCACCAAATCGGCGGGGATCAAGGCATAGATATGCTCGTCCAACAGTATCATGTTTCCCTACAAGAGCACGATCGCGGATGCTGACCATCAACCAAAGCGGCTTATCAACTGACAAATCAAAAGTCTCATCCCCTATCATCAGAAAAGTAATAATCATCAAACCATTTTGATAAAAGGGTCGATGCAAGAACTTACATCTTGGATTCAGCGACTCATAGATCGTTCTCGTCTTTGCCAACCTGTTGCCTTGTTCATCACTCAAAGTTACGAACGTATCAAGCTTTGAGCTCGGACTGCTATCCAACGGCACCAATCCCTCTGCAATCACAACCTTTACCGAAAACAGGAACTTCTCCCTCTCCACTTTCTCGGGTACGGGTGGCCCATGGTTCTTAATTATTTCGGCCCGTTTATCCACTTGCATTTGGTTATACATGCTATCGAGCAACTTTCTTGCAGCTTCGACATTGTTAAGCTTGACACAGGATTCGGGGCGGAAGTTGAATGGTTCGACCCGTTTTTCGCCTGTGAGAGCTAGCTGCCTTGCTTTTTCTAGCCAAGCAGATGACTTTTGTGGTTGAATGTAATCAGTAGGTCGCGGGAACATTTCGGTAAGGAAAAGTGATTCGATGCTACGACAGTATTGATCCACAGCTTGTGATACGGTCTAAAGTGACAAATATCAAATATTAAGTATCAATAATCAAGTAATGATTAACAACACATACCTTCGCCAAACTGGTGAAAAATCGAGCTTCTTGGTATTCATCATCCCATTCTAGCTCTGTCAGGAAATTAATCGGACTACGTAAAGAATCGAAAAGATCAACAATAGAAGAACTATGGCCTTCAGATCCCTCAGCTTCGAACTAAAAAATGATTGATTAGTTCGAGCAGAAGGTACTAAGCGATCAGTTCTAAAACTAACTTTATCTGCTGCAATTGCCTATGAAAGACTTGAGTACATATTAACGAGGCAGAGACAGAATTCAACATACTGCTTTCACCCATTGCTCGGTCTTACTCTCGGTATTAACCAACCATTGTCGGACATATGGCTCGAAAAATTCAGCTATTTGGAAATTCAAATTACCCCTATAAACAGATTAGCATATTCTATACACATACCCTATATAAAACGGACTTACTCAGGACAAAATGCTGCATACATGCCAGAAAGTAGTTTCGATCTGCGGTACAGAGCAAAAATATCCTGGATGGGGACATCTGGTGTGGGACCATTCATAGAAGATTCGAAAAGCCGCTTCTGCGAATTTTGCAATTCTCCAATGAACCGCGGAATAGCAACCTCAACGAATAGAGAGACAAGATCCAGTTTCCTTGAAATATTGGCGTATAGTTTGAGGAGCGATATAAAGCCGTAAAAAAACATACACACTCACCCTAGAATAGGTTCTGGATATCTCTTATCTAGCAATTTCGTAGATTTCTCCAATTCATCAGTCATCAGCAATAGAGGTAGCGCTCTATTAACTCCTGGTGCTGCTTGTAGCTCTTGTAACTTCTGATCGTACCACAAGTTTGAAACTTGCTTTATGCGATCCTCCACATCCGCCAGCCGGGCACCGACATCGACATCGAAACGTTCAATCAAGCTACTGTCCCGCACATGTTCCAGAATAGACAAATACGGTTGAATCTCTGTCGTCTTGACATTTGGAATATTGTCCATTGCATGGTAGAGGGATGATAGAAATAGGTTGAAAAGCCCTGCGTATACTGAAGCAAGGTAGTCCACCTTTAACAGATGTCAGGAACATTATAAAGGATACTAATGAGAGGATTATGTTCACATCTTGTACTGACCAAAGGTCCAATTCACTCTCGTGTATCACCTTTGTCACACCCTGTATTGCTTCTGGTATGCACTCCATAGGCACAGTCATTCCGCTTCAGTAAAACTGCTTTACCAAATCCAAAAAACAAATCGACCTGAATGGATGGCCTATTCTCCACCAGACCGCACATTCATTGATTAATTCAATATTGTGTGATGAAAGGATACCCAGGGAAACTTCATCTGCATCGTCGACATCTGGCCCTAGCATGACTTCAAGATCAGAGATTAAACAATGCTCTACCAGTCGTTTATAGAACTTCTTTGGGTTCGGAGGGATAAATGTGAAGTTATGGCCGACCTCTATGTCATCATCCGCAATGATATCCCCATTCTGGGCATGGAATTCGTCAATAACCCCGAATAAAGATCGTCTACTGCTGACGGATGGTTGACGGGAGGCAACAGAAGGAGAATCCTGACTTGCAGATATGGATCCCGACCGAGCGGAGCTAGATGCTTGAGAAGTTGGAACATCTGAATTTGAGGACTTTGCCACGTCTGGATTCAACTGCACTAAAACAGTTATTAGTTGCTGGAGATGTGAAGTTTCCAGCGTTTTCCAATGTTGCCAAGCGACTTCACTAGCAAAGTCCTCCCTATGGCCAGGGAATGTAGCGCCGGCATTTATATTTTTGAGGCAGGTCTACAGAGTGTTTTTGATATTAGATACTGTTGGGGGTATACATCAACTATAAATAAATACCTTCAAATCAATCATTGCGGCCTGAATATTAAAGATAAGATGTTTCGTAACGGAGGTTAATTGATTGTGATAAATAACTTACCCTCTCCGTTATTAGTTGGCTTCTAAGTTGGTCTACTTCTGCTTGGCAGATCTTGTTCTTGTATCTTGAATAAATTACCGACCGTTTTAACAAGGGGCATGTCTGAAATGCTGGCGCTAATAGAGTTAGGTTGTAGTGAATCACGGTCTCGAGATGTCGATGATGATTCGTAACCAGAGTCATTGTATGAGTATTGTGTAGCAGGGGCCAGCTTTGATGTATAGGTATCCAAACGCGAGAGTAATTCGGGAGAGACATGATGGACATTCCGTAGACATTCCCTCAACATCTTGACGAATAACGCAATATGATTGTTGAGTTCCAGCTTCCAGCCTTCACCAGCTAGGGAAGGTTCCTTCTTCAATACACCAGTGGCATGTGTAGCGAACATCAATATGAGTTCTTCGATCTTGCGGTTCTCCTTCATCTGGCGTTTAAAGCTGTCAACCATAAACTGTCCGTAAAATTTGGCCATAGTACGTCGAACGAGTTGATCAGAATAACTTCAAAAGTGAGTTCAGCACCAGCTCAAACATTGGGTCCACATTGTATGACCACGTACGCCGCATCCTTTCCCATAGCAATGTCCTGTAATTTCTGTTCCAACACTTTCAGCAATTTCTCAGGAAACTTGACACTCTTCGACCCATCCCTGACATCCCTAAACATATCTCCAATCGAGAAATTCGAAAGTGCAGAAAGACGTGACGAGTGCTCGCGCTCCTTGATATCATTTTGTTGGGGCTTAGGTGCCTCCAATTGTTTAGGACGCATCAAATAGCTAAGGATTCTGAATGATTGGGATAATGAGACAAGCGAATAAGGTTTCATTGAGCAGAGCGTACGCTACACGAAGCACATAGCTATATCACAGTCATCATCAGAATGTTGAGCTTTTGTATTGAAGAATAGATGTGCATACTTCGTTAGTTCTTCATCAGTCACACGATGTTTTGACAGTCGTTTCTCGTGAGCGAAACTTGCATAGCTCCGCCTTGACATTTGGTTTGTTCTGTATAATTAAGTGAGCTGGGGAATTGGGGATGGAAAGGATATGAAGCTGAGTGCCAGCTGAAAAAAGATTAGGGGAGTAGGATGTAGCGGGCCACTGTCACCCGACTTGGGAGAGGCGATCTTATAACAGAAACGGGTGGAGTTTTACGGCCAATGTGCTTGTCTATTGTATTTGTCATCGTTTATCCCAGACCTCCCTTAATAACAACTACAAACTTGAGAGTAAATGGAATGTATAATTTATTATCAAATTCAGACTTCCTCTACCATTACAGTTCGTCATGAGTCTGTTCATTACTTGGTTCCTTCAATGGTATCTGTCCATTCTCCTCAGAACCTGGTTCCCCTCTGTTCCCCTCCTCGGGTCCAGTTGTATTCACCGGTTCTGATTCAGTGCTTGTCGCAGTTGGTTTGACCTTCTTCACCTTTGGTACTTTCCTCTTCCACAATTTCTGCAAATGAGTTTCCAAGACTTTCGCGCGTGCCTTCATCTCCGTAGTTTCAATGACAGGATCCTCGTTGAACTTTACTCTCTTTTGTTTCTCTACCCATTCGCTCAACCATGATTCGTGGTCTTTTAGTGTCTTCTCTAAGGCTTCAAGTTCTTCCTTGGTCCATTTCGAAGGGAGCCCAGCCGCAGCCTCCATACTGAGGTTTTGTTGTGCTTCAGTAAGGAAGAGTCTGGTACTCCAATTCCACATCTGACTATTGTTGAGAGCCTGTGGGAAAGCCTCGATCTCTTGGTATCTGTGTACGATGGGCCGTTCTAAAGTTCTGTGGATAAAGCGATGGTCAACAACACAATGTAACAAGCTAGTATGAAAGGTCCTTACTCTAATGCTATGCGCTTGTCAAGGAACTGTGATGTATCTGCGACATCTCCTGTATCATATAGCCATTGGAATGAGTCGTCAAGCTTCTCTGCTATCGCCTGCCTTTCTGACTCTTGAGAACATTTTCTGAAAGGACTATCCCTATTTTCGTCATCCAAAAGATCACGCAACCTGTAAAGATAACTTTCGAAGGTGTTCCGTGCTTCTTCTTTGCGTATCTTGGCAGCCTCCTCAGCATCAAGTGCGCGAAGCCTAAAGAGACTGTTAATCATACCGCGACACTACGCTAAAAACTAAACCCACCTGCTACGAGCAACATGTTTCTCGTCCAGGGTCATTGGTGCAATAGTAGTGAATGCAGTGGTCACATTCAAGATAATAGTGTTCTCAACTGGTTCAACTTTCTTCTCCGGTACAGCTTCTGCAGACGGTGAAGCAGACGGTGGTACAGGTAACGAGGCTGACTCAGATGATGCATCACCCTCAGTCTCCCTCGGGGGTGTGTTTTCAACAGTTTGCGTAGCATCTTCTGTTGAAGAGCTAGCACCACCGAACAGACCTTTCAATTTACCTATATAGACTTTAAAACCGGTACAAAAATCATAACCAATAATTACTCACCAGTGATACTATCGTCTTTAATCTCCCCAAATGCAATCGCCTCTGAAACCGACACGAAACCAGACTCAGATAATGTTAGAGTGGCTTTGACGACAGGATCAATTGCACCACGTTCAGTAAGATTTCCGATAGCCTCTGCGACGCCGCCAATCTCAGCTTCTAGCATGAGTTTAGGGAACCCGCTAAGCAAAAGTAAGATCAAAGCATTACTTGAGTGAATGTAAGAAACACTCACGGCGCTACTGAATTCTTATAATCTAGGAATATCGTAAAATCTTCCTTGCGTTTAAACGTCATAGTCTTCTTCGTGCCATGTTTCGAACCAGCTGGGAAAATTGTCGAGGTGATACTCCGGGGTCTGCCTGAGTTGGAGGTCGCAGCGGCGAAGTACGATGCTTGAACATCATGAACGCTGATATCAGTGACTTTGATGCTCTTCGTCTTAAATTGCCTGCTAAGACTCGCTCCATGGAGGGCCGCACCTACAACGCCAGTCAGTTTGCTTACAATCAGATGCATAAAAGATAGTTTACCAAGTACAGCTGCTTCATCCGCATTCACATTAAGTGCGATCTTATCCCTGTAATTGATCGTCAACACAAATAAGAGACTATATTGATTTCATAGCACTTACTCCCCAACAGCTTCTCTTACAGCATTCTGGATCATTGGTGTACGGGTACTTCCACCAGTTAGAATCACAGATGTGATATTTTCCTAATAGTGTCCTTGTTAAACGAGGTGAAAGAGGTGAATAGCAAAATATTTGTACCAGTGTCAAATCAGCCATTGCCAATGCATCATGAATCGGTTGAGCAAATCGGCTTTTCAAATCTGAACACGCTGCTTCAAAAGACGTTCTGGTAATTTTGGTCCGGAAATCGATATCCCAAGCAAGACTTTCTACCTTTTGATGGGAGAGTTAGTACAATTGAAGATAGAAAGAGTAAAACATAACGAACTGCTGATGTGGCATCCTGGTTAGCGCTCAGAATTGCTTTAACACGCTGAGCCTCTTTCCATAATTTTACCATCCCACGTTTATCCTCCCTGATATTCCTTTTATGGGTGTTGATAAAGGCATCAATTAACAGTTCCCTCAACCGCCTATCAAGCTCAGTTCCACCAACATTGCGGTCGTACCCAACTCCTGCGACGGAGATGTGTGTTCCATTTGAGCCAGACTTGACATCAGTGGCCGTTGCGAAGGAAACAAGGGTTGCGCGTATAGAGGAGGCTCCAGCATCATATATGATATGATATTCAGGTTTGCTGAAAGTTCTAGACATAGCATAATTCACAGCAACAGCCGTTCCATCATTAATCAAGGCTAGAGTGCGTAGACCAGAGATTTCGATTGCATCGACGACAGCGTCACGTTCGAATTGAGAATAATAAGGTGGGACGGTTACAATGACGTCGCGAACTTTCTCTTCGGCAAAGGCCTCTGCTAGCTTTTTAATATATGAAAACTGCATGGCAATGATTTCTTCGACGCTCCATTCCGTGCCGTCACTTTGTACAAAACCGACAGTTGTCCTTGATGTCTCCGTAATATCGGCCGAGGATATTTTGGTATAATACGAAACGACCTCGGAATTAAATGGAGCGGCTTGCAGGTATTTGACAGATTGGAAAGAATCTTGAGGGAATCTTGCTGCCTGGTATATCGATTAATGATAGTGATGAAAACTATAATAATAAAAACTTACTATGCTAAATGCATCAGACCCAAACAATCTATCGTCTTGCTTCCATCCCACCACAGCTTGGATTTTCCTCTTGGAATCCTTGTTGAGCAAGACATCGAACGGGGCTCCAGGCTTCATCAAAGAAGCCTTTATCCAGTCAGACCCATAGTCAATTGCAAGAACGGAGGCAAATGTTGTTTGTGGCGCTAAAGCCACGAATAACGAAAGAAGGCTGCAACAATGTAGCCAGTGCATGATAAGTCTAGAAGATTAGAGGCAACGAATTAATGAAAAGAAGGTTTTGTGGTCTGGGGCATCTAAGGTTTGTGAGCTATCGTCACTTTGAGAGCAGAGAAGGAACTGCTGTCGTGGTCTTGTATAAGTTGTCGTGGCCGAATCTTGGACACGTCGAAATCGCACTAATTTTTTGATCACGTGTAAAAACTGCATAGTGTCATGTGACCTATTTTAATCACTGACGTCTTGGCTTCGAACTTGGCACATATGCTGCATCCTTCTATGCTCAGCGAAAGTGGGTGTGGTTCATTACCCACCCTCTAAATCATGCTTTGTATTTCTCAGTTTTCTATTTGAAGTGATATAAAACCATAGAAAATTTGCCAAGACCAGATCAATGTTTCATTAATAACTTAAATCACTTGAAATAATCCTCTGCTTTCTACATAGGGAAAAAGGATCAATCCCCGAAACAAGGATAACCAAATGCTCTCAATGTACATACCTTCCCAATATCAGCCCGAACTTGAGTCTGTCGCTTTGTAAACCATTGTGCAGCCGTCATGTTGACTGTGTATTTGGGATTGGAACCACTTTTATTAATTGCCTCGGCAATAACAGAGCTCTCATCAACTAGTGGTTTCAAAACCACAGTATCGTTTGGTCTGTAGAAGTAGACGAGAGACCATCTGTCGTAATTGGATTGGATTCCGGGTGGAGGGCTGAAGTGTGTAAATTTATGATTAGATGCCCTCTGAACATAAAATATCTCATATACATACAGAACACGGTGAACACAAGATTGAAGGATGCCACCGCTTAATATATTCAATGCATCCCCGATGTTACAAATAGCAAGTCCTTTGACGGGCTAACCATAACCAGTAAGTAAGCACTATGATCTTTGATGAAATAATCCGTTACAAACCTTGACATATTTCCAGTCCGTTTCTCTAGGAAGTAACACTTGTAGTCCCCCTAGTTGGTTAACCAAATATGAAATACTATCACAATTTAATCAATCGTATTGATTTTAAAGAAAGCAGCACAACCTTCCGAAATCTGTATGTGCTCCAACAGCTATCTTAGTAGAGCCCGGAGATGCGGGGACCTTGATACACCTTGCTTCGCAAATGCTTCGATCTGTAAAACGATGACGTCCCTTGAGGGCGCCAGTGGGCAACCCCAACTTTTCGTTGAAGATATCCAGAAGGAGGTCGTTGACTTTTATAGACGCCTTTATGAATGGTCGAACGACGCTCTCCATACAAGCATTCACAGTAGAAGGATAAATGTGGTGCACTACTTCCGGAAACGCAAGCGCATCATCTTTCGATACGTTTATAAATTCTGCGTTATCCGTTGACCCGTCTCTATCAGCATACATAGATCCAGCGGCTTTATACCTTCACCAAGACAAATTACAGTTATAAGTCCCTAAAATCAATAACATACAATCACTCTTACCCAAACAACCCCCCTTGATTTCCCTGCCAATACTTCATCTTTTCTTCTACAGGTAACTTCATCGTCTCCCTTGCCATTTCGAACATCGGCTCAAAGAGAGGTGTCATACCATGATTTACTAGACTGGTCCCAAGTTCGACTTGAAAATTACTATAGTTATAACTTGATATAATATATTAGCACGTACTACCAAAATCCGTACTGAGTCGCCGCGGTCCATAGTTTCTCCCTCTCTCCAGTGTCTCCAGCTTCAAGGAGAGAATAATCAAATATAGTCAAAGTGTGCACTGGGACATCATCAGGGAAAGGCGGTAACACTGCAGTAACCATGCCTCGGTTAATTTTGAAGCGTGTAAATCCAGGGAGCAGTTAATGTTGCTGATCTTCGGTGTCATGACTTTTTAAGTTGAAGCCGGTTGTTCTGATTCATGTTATTGTCCTTACCCAGGTGGTACACTTAGTCCCATGATCATGATCTCAAAAATAATTCGCAGGCTCCTTCTTTTTCACATTAGTACTAATGTGTGTAATATGTAGAAGGGTGTCAGCTTATTCCAGTCCATGCTTCAAAGAATTCCACGCATGATGATGACGATGATGTTACACCAATATAACTTTGTGTAATATGATACAGTTGCCAGCTTCAGTTGAAAAAAAAGAAAAGAAAAATCGTGAAAAAAGTGAAGTGTGTGGATAACTTCAACTGTGCCTGTTTAATTAAACATTCCAGGGGGGTGGGGTGGTATTTTTAAGATGCAATGAATTTTAAATGGAGGAAATAATATTCTGGTAATGGAATTTGAACAAAGGACTGGTGATAACGGATACATCTGGGAGATACGTGGATGGAGGGACAGTGGGAAAAAAGAACAGAAAACAACCAAAAACTTCGTGTGCAGAAACAATGTTATCGTGAGTGATAGTAGACATAAACGTCCACGTCTATTACATGCAATTCATGACTGTATAAAGTGCCTCCTTCAGAGAGCGATTCGAATTTAGAATGAAAATGTAGATTGCATGCGATAATGAGATGAAAAAAATGAGGATGGGAAGATAAAGCCCATGCACAAGAGAGAGACGGAACAAAAGGAATGAAAAGATAGAAATAGTTCAGCATTCTACTGCGTAGCCACCTTGATCATCTGTAAGGATAACATATAAGCCAACATTGATATTTGGTCAAGACGTCATACTCACCTCGCGAGCCCAACGCATCGTCTTCTTGGTCTCACCAGGCATCCTGTGCTTAGATCTCATTTCAGATACAACCCACGGTTGAAGTAGGAGCGGCTTGATTTGTCCGTTAGGGAAGCTATCAGCTAAATCTCCAAGAAGGCCATATGCGAGTCTCATCAATCCATCAGTTCGCTCATCATCAGCCAAACAACGATGGACTAATTCCATAATTGATTGGGTATGGGGCAGAAGCAATGAAACTATATTTGTTGTTGAGCGGATGCAGTCTTGTTTGGTTGAAATTAATCTCTTACCTTTCTCCGTCTTCTTCAGCCCTGTGATGATACCTGTATATGCTTCGAGGATTCCTTCCCGAAGCTGTCCGACATAATCCACGAGATCATAGTCAAGCTATGGTAAATATCAGATAAGCATTATTTTATTACCCCCCATCAAATGTCCACTCACGGGGTTTGGCTCCACAGCGCCTGCTTGTCGTAGCACTCCCATCGTTGTCTCAAGATACGGCTCAAACTCCACTCCAATAGCAAGGGCAATATCTCCGAAACATGATAGAACTGAAATCTTGACATTTCTGTTTAGAACATCACTTTGAAGGTTTTCAAGGAGAACAGTCATGAAAGGTCCAGCATATTGTGCACTCTGTTCACCAAGTGCACGTGAAATATCCCCTATAATGCCGACCGCTACTGTGCACAGCTGCGTGTCTTCGTGCGCTTTAAGGGCAGGATATAGGTAGGGCAAGAACGCTTGAATATATGGTGCGAAATTGGTTTCCAATGCTAGAGAGAATGTGTGTCAGATATACGACACAACAAAATAGCAATCGCTTACCAGATGCAAGTGATCCGACTACCAGGAAAGCATCTTCCAATACTGTAGATGTCTTCCCTGCAGCTTGGATCAATGACAACATCAGGGTCATGATACGATCAGCAAGTGGGGCAATTCCCTCATTTAATTTTCGGATAACACACTACGAAGAATCAGAATCGAAGGAGAGCTAGGTAACAGATAAAACATACGATGACGACACCACATAGATTACTCTGTAATTCATTCCAATTATTACGATCGTCGGTGCCAAGTATCTGATTCTACAAGCAAATATGTCAATATGAAAATGATGAAACCGGTGCCGTGTAAAAGCTAACCTGCATTGCCAAAAGTTGTTCCATACGTTGCAAAATAGTAACTGTCGTATTTTGGACCACAAGAATTGCATCTGGGGTAGCTTGAGTGAGATATGATGTTATCGCTTCGTATGCGGCGGTCCTGTAATTAGCCTCGTTTGTTGCTCTGGAGGTAATTGTTTAGTCTATATCAAAAGTTGAAAACACTACAAATTTACCTTTCAGTGACTAGTAATAGGGCCTGGACAACGCCTTCGTAATATGGCGATAATGGTCCGCTTTGACCACTAGATTCCCCTTCGTCTTCATAGTATAAACCCAGTTGATCAGCGAGATTCATCAACGCCCAACAACAATTTGCAACGATACGAGGACTATCTTGCAAGCCATTCACTAAGGCTGACACAAGAGAGTGGAAATGTTCATCCGGTTTGATTGTGGTGATCATGAGATCGCAGATTCGTCCCAATGTCCATGCTGTAGTATCTTTAACATGTATATTATTGTCTGTCATCATTCCAATGAGAAGGGGTAGCGCTTGATTGACAAGGGGAGTCAAAACTGCAGGGTCGGGTCCCTCAAGGATGGAGCCAAATGTCATGACAGCAGCTTCGCGTTGATGCCAATCCTCAGACTTGATGTGTGCTTCGATAAATGGTATTACAGAGGGAACAATAGCATCTTGCACAGCACCCGCTAGGAGTGACAGACATGTTCCAGCTGCCATGGATACATTCCATTCATCTTCATCTGCGTCTTCTTCTTGTTTCGTAAGGAGGAGTAAGAGCACTGGTACGATTTCCGGCAAAGCGATTTTCGCAAAAAATTTAGACTCTGTCTCAGGAGCCTCGCCATACTCCGCGGCCTTGCAAAATAAACTAAGTGACACAAAAATTGAGAAAAGAGGAGTAGAGCTCACCTCTTGGGCTTCAATAGCTAAATCAACTTCCTCTTCACAAACGGTCGACCAGAACTCCACAGCTTGAAGTGCAACTCGTTCATCTGGGTGTTTCATTCCAACAACAGTCAACTGATACATGTCAGTTACAATACAAAATCGTTAGTTACAAAGGGATGACTCACGCCAAACAAAGCTTGTTCCATATAAAGTGCCATTTTGTCATAGTACAGACCCATAATTCTCACGAGACACTCAAAAGAGCCGACCTGGACATTGACGGATGGATTCTGAGTAGCCTCGCACACTACCTGCATAATGTAGTTTCTTTCTCCCTGAAATGATGAATACAATTTAGAATTGTGTGAGTAAATCCAAGACAAACTCCACTCACCTCTCTCTCGAAATTCTCCCGAACAAATTCCAAAGAGTTAAATAGTGCATGAATAGCAGCAAGTTGGACATCAGCAGAGGGCTCTTCCTTGCGAGCTCCATGAATCACGGCGGTCAGGATCTCGTTGGAACGCAAACTCAAGATTTCCGGTTTCTATCACACAATGTTGTGGGTGAACACAAAGAAGAAGGAAAAAAATCAATAGACTTACGATGGACTCGCATATATAACCGATAGTTTGAAGTGTAGCAATCCTAAGGTTTGTGTTTTGTTGATTGTTGACGAACCCAAGTAGCATTTCTATGAGATCAGGCCACTGATCTTGAGGAAGTTCAACTGCAGCGATGGCAGCAACCACTTGTGAGGCAAAGTTGCCAGCTTTCTGAGAAGGAGAGCTCAATGTGATAAGGGCATCTTGCTTGATCTTCGCCTTGGTATCCACGTTAAGGGAGAACCACCGATTGGTTAAATCATTTTGTCGTGCAGCGTCCTAAAGTAATGTGGCATAGGTAAAGTTGGTGCAAAAAACTTTTTTCAAAAGTGAGATGAAACACATACCCTCGCAGACAAGGCATTCTTCAAAGCCAGACCAGCAGCATTCCTGATATGCAAAGGCGAGCTCTCATCCACAAGTACAGAAGACATCATGAGCATGTATTCCGGCTGAATCCCAGCGACAAAAACATTATGGTAGATAAGTAAAACGGTTGTTGAGGCGGGGAAGGGGGACAACGTACGTAGTTGTCCCGGAATGCTGCCTCGAGATTTTGGGTTGCATTTTGACGCGTATCCGCATCTATGGAGTGTAGATATCAGGTATTGGCCCAACTACGACCCAAAACGCGCATGATGTGAAAGGCGCACCTGGAGAAAGGGTATTTGCAAGAAGCTCGGTTGCACTCATTGCTAAAAGCACTTTAGACGTTCGTAAGGAAATAATTGATTAAAGTGATTCAGGTTCTTTGAGAGTCTATGCAGTCAGAGAGCGATAAGGATGTGTTGTGGAGGGGAAAGAGAAAGGACAAGGATGAAGGAAGGGTATTGTGATGGGGTTTCTGAGTAAAGACTTTTACAGCTGAAGTTCAATTTTCACCACGCCCTCCACAGCAAGCTATTTGCTGAACAGTTCACGACCCTTACAATCAAAGCACTCAGTTTTCACTTATATAACTATTATTTCGCCTTTTGACAATCGTCTCTTGTTGTATAAAACGTAATCCACACTTATCGCGCTTTGCAATCATTCATGGCAGACCGTGTACGTGTTGTTTTTACTACCATTTGTCCTTTCATATCAACTGATTATGCAGGGACGTGGTTCAGCTCGAGGTGCTAGAGGTGCTGTCCACACAAGAGGTGGTCGGCCAAGTGGCCCAGTAGGATCACAGCCGACGATGGATAAACCTAAGCGGGAAGCTATTCTTGACTTATCAAAGTATGTAAACGAAAGAATAAGAGTGAAGTTTACTGGAGGAAGAGAAGGTATGGCAGAAACTACTATGCAAGTGAAAAAAGCCAACGAATACTTTCTACAGTTACTGGTATCTTAAAAGGCTATGATCAGCTGTTGAATCTAGTCTTAGACGAGGTCCAGGAGGATCTACAAGGTGAGAACAACCATCTCGCTCGGTCACATCATTGTAAAAAAAACATATGGGGGCAGAGCCACAAGGAGTTTCTCGCCCGTTAGGATTAGCCGTTCTTAGGGGTCCAACAATAACCATCGTTAGTCCAGTAGACGGATCAGAGGAGATCGCAAACCCATTCTTGGCTCAGGAGTGAACAACCTTCACAACGGAGCCAATATGAAACAACTGGCGGGGTATTTCGACAAGCATGCATATCTTGTCTCTCACCGACTATATCCCGAGTTTTTCCATAGAGCGTCAAAAAAGATGATGGGGCGGTTATACACCATGACAACTAAATCGCTTCTTGTAATATGTACGACAGGTACTGTAATAGTTACATGAATCCAAGGGTGAGCATGTGTTAGAGCACTGGTTTAGGTTATAAAACTGCGTGATAGAGTATCAAAAAAAAAAAGATATCAATACGCTAAGATCAATTCCTTCTTTCTTGATGCATAGGCTTATCATGCAAGGACAGACCAAAGGTAATCATATACTATATGTTTTCCAAAGCCGGGACCGTTACCTGAAGTTCTGCGAAGCCAGGAATGAGCCTGGGTGTCAATTTATATTGGTGCTTAAATTTTGCCATGATGCGTGATATCCACGTACTCTAGCTCCCACTACCTTCATGAGTCTCAATCGCCATGACTAAACCTGATGAAGACACTCGAGGCATATGCACTCCAGTGTCATCGATGGACAGAGAAGAGAATGATGGAGGATATGCCAACGTATCAGCTTTCTGAGTTGGCGGGATGGAAGTTGGTAGGGGAGAAGGAGAATGCGGCGATGGCGAACGTGAGACCGAAGTTGAATAACCAGTTGACGAGGGTGTTGGAGAACTTCCGCTGGAGTTGAGCGCTGGAGGCTCCGGTGAGGAGGTACCAGGTTCTTCTGTAATATGTTGGTTCTCAAGAGAAGTATGTGGATGGGACTCTGGGGCACGTTGGGGTAAATCAGGTTCATTCGTGTGGGAATGACTGGTGTCATATTGGGGTGAAGTAGGGGCGACGACTGTAGAGTTAGAATACGAATGTGAGTGCGATGAAAATGATGTTGGTGTCGGTGTGTCCGGTCCTCCCGATTTCAGGTCAGCATTGAGAGGAACGACTGATACCCGCGGATTCATAGATGACAATGATGAAGAAAGATTTGTGGGCAAAATATCTTGAGGAACTTGGTTGACATGTCGCGGATGAGATTGATATTGTGACAGGAAAGTAGATTGCATTCCAGGACTTGGGTATACGAAAGTTGGACGAGGGGACCTTGTGGTTGTTTGATAATATACAGTAGACGCATCAGAAATATGAGACTCTTTGGGTGATTCTGGAGATGGTGGAAGAGGAGTAGCAATGGCCAAAGGCGTATTCGAAGAGCATATATTCAGAGAACGGGATGGTCCCGATTTCGATCTTCTTACCATTTCAGACCTTGCATGTTGCATGAATTGTTCCGCGGACCCTCTGAAAGATGAAGGAGGTGAGGGTTGCCCAACCTTTTCCGTCGGTCGTATCAGTCGACCTCTATTCCCTGTTGCAAATTTGAACTGAGAATTCGGTGGAGAGGGGTTGGTTAGATGAGCCAAAGGAATCCTGGCCACAGCATCAGGGCTATGCCAAGACGGACGTCGCAGACCGTTCAAGCTAGTCACAGAAGATCCTTCGGTGAAAGATCTAACTGATGTGATATCGTCCGATTCCGCAGCATCTGAACGATCCTCGTCTGTGAAAACCTCACTACCCCCCTCGGACGAATTGGACGTCATCTCCTTTTCCCTCGCTTCGGTAGAAGAAGTCGCCAACTCCAAGCCTTTTCCCAGCTGACTCTCAAACAATGAATGGTCTGCATGGGGTGCCTCCGGAGGTGGTGGGCTGGTCCATTTACCACGTTTAGGAGCCATATGCTCTGGTGGAGGACGAAGGGTAACTGGTGAAAGGGGTACTCGAGGTCCGGGTTCAAAGAATTGGGCAGGAGGTGAAAATCGTTCCTCGGCAACAACTCCCTTGGGCCGCATAGATTGGCTACCAACTGTATATGGAGTCTGAGGTGGCAAATTGGAGAGCCTAGGAGGCGGTGCAGAGACCAAATCTTCATCTTTGCGTTCTTCACAAAGCTCCGCAAGCGCGACGATAGCTCGTTCTGGGCGAGCGGCAATTATGCGGGCAGCACGCATAAATTCTCCACGAATCTGAGGAGTTATCAGACATGAATGCCATCATGCATAGTACTTCTATGACAGACCGTATAGAGTCCATCCTTTGTCACACATCGTGCCACATTATAGTCAAGTTCGAATGGATCCTGTCCAATCATTCCGTCAACAGGATCTCGGAAGAAACAGGTAACAGATGATATGCACCTCTACGCAGAGACGATTTCGTTCTCGTGCATCGTTGTACCGACCGCCTGACAACTAGCAGTACAAGTTAATCGGACTGTAACGAATTTAAAATAGTGCTGACATACATCATTCTGCCAGCCCTTGGCTTCTTTTTTCAACAAGCCTGCTCGTATTGATGCCACGCCGGTATTATAGGAGAAATCCCGAGAATAATAGCGGAAAAAATCGATGAGCCTGAAATAACAAATCAGGGATCAGGGAATGGAAACTGATCGGATAGTTATAGCAACTGACAGCTCTGCCACAGTTTCTGTATTTTCAGAATGCCATCGTTGTCGCAATAGTTCTATGTCATCGAAGAACCTGCCAAACAAAACAAAAGTTGAGAAATGGAGTAAAATTTGGTTGACATTTTGTTTGCGTACCAAGTATTATATCCGTTCAAGTGCGTATCCTCCTACAGTCCTATCAATGTCATTATATCCAGAGTAAGAAGGGAAATGCTTACATGTGAAATTGGACGCAATGGCGGCATTTGTTGTAAATTAGGTAACACCGGAGGATTTTTAACATGTACCAAGAAATAGATTACCAGCAAGACATAACCATAAGATGAAAGAGTTCCTTTGTATGGTGAATTAATTTTTCTAGAATAGAGTTATAAGTAACTTATTAAGAAGAATTGAAAAGAATTTTACCTTCGTTTACTCCAGACTTTGACTAGAAATTTAAATTATTAAATTAATAATTTATACAATAAACCCATAACAATAGGCAACTCACGAAAGAGGACCATTGTACGAACACGAGTTGGATCTATCATAGCATAGCACATAAGCAGGCGGGTATTTTCCAGCGCCAGTCTATTCTCGAAACCGATATCACAGGCAATTCCCAGAGGAAGACCAGGTGATGGATCGAGTGATAACTTTACAATTGGTATACGGGCATGAGGCAAGGGCTTCACGTGGAATTTGGTTTCTAAGTGGGTTCCATGAGGTTGAAATGAACTGCAATGAAGATCATGGCCACCTACCACGTTCCAACAGGTCACCCAACATGGTTACTAGATCTGTTGCAGCTAATTTCTCGTCTGAGTCGATCAGACAGCACAAATCCATATCTGGATCAGGAAGTCAGCAAAGAGTCAAGGGTTCAGAGGTAGGGAGGGAACTTGCCAGAGTTGCGAAGACTGAAGCCATTGGCTGTACTTCCGAAGGACAATAAGCGGCTATTTGGTTCAATGGTACGAATGAGACGTTCAAGCAATTTCCTAACGTCCTCTTTGACGGCCATCTCCTCGGCAGTGGGTAAGAGCTGGATGACGAAATCAAAGAGGCATTGGGAGAGGTCAGCTACGAAGCGCTGCTTCGAAGTATGGCGTCGCTGCATAGGAGGCGTGACTGCAGTGTGAACATCGCGATAGTGATGATGTATTGAGTGAGGGCTCATCGACTGAGTGTAAGCCATAGAAGGGTTGTTGGGTATGGAAACCAACCAAGAGAGGGAGGAAGACTCCAGCAAAGGTGAGCTGATGAGTTCTTGTGTGTGTACTAGGTCCCCAATAGAATTCAAGGCCCAGCCAGCCAGGTATGCTCCTAGTATAGCAACTCGGCACACCCTCGGCATACTCCCGATTATTCCATATTTCGCATCTCCTTAGTTTCTCCTCAACTCAGTCCGTCTCCGTTCTTATTCCCTTTGTATTTCCAGTTTCACCCCTTATATTACCACATTGTCAACTCATGTTCATATACCCCAAGCTCTCTCCATGCACGATCTCAGCCTCTCACCCATCACTTTTATCCCCATCAACACAATTGTTACTTCACCGTTACACGTGAGCCTATCTGGTCAATGCTCGTTCATCGATCATCGATATCTTTGACTGACGTGGGTTCCCTTCAGTGACAGGAAGTCCACTGTACTGTATTATGGCCATCTGCTCTCTCCATGCCAGCCAGTCGGTCTTACAGAGAGCCCCGCTGGCTGGCATGAAGAGTAAAACAAAAGTCAAAACCTGCCATCTTGCCCCTACCTCTCCGCTATCTTCTACAAACAAAATTTTTGTCGACCTAATTACCATTACTTTTATCTGTTATCCACATCCTTTCTTATTCAGTTGTTCCTTTCCTTTTTTTCCTTCATCTTTCTTATCTTATTATCTTTTCTTGTCTTCTTTTCTTTCCTCTAATCTCTCCTGCCTCACGATGTTCCAGGGAGGTCGTTGGCTGCTTACATCATCTACTTGAATTACTTACATAATATAGCTATATTATGTAAGTAATTCAAGTAGATGATCCGTGTGACAATAGAACCGGTCCTAAGGCGTTCGGTTCTCGCCATCATTTTCGCACACCGGCAGGTATAAGGCGGAACGCTCGTCTTGACATCTGCATCAAATGTTTACACAATTACAGCTTCTTAGTACTTAGTGTGTATGCACTGACGTCCCGCGGGTCATTCTAAAAAGGGAACCCAAGATGTGCAATGCCCACAGAGACGAATCTTTTGTACAACTAGATCATTGTCAGCGCAACAAAGGAACGTGCATAACTGTATATAAGATTCCCCAAGCTACGCAGGGCTAAGAAAAAGTGACAATTTGGATGGCGTTAAAGCTCCCAAGAAGTGTAACTTTAGTGCTGTGAATGTTGACTGCGACGCATCATATAGTTCGTAACATTTTAACGCCGGCCTGTCCCATGAATTAGGTACCGACCCTCAGGTGAAGTTGACCGTGAGCGCAAGCCACGGGTGTCAGTAATATTCCGGTCATACATTATCGGCTTCTTCTGTCCGTGAAGGATGTGGGCTCCAGTGCAAGAATGATAATGCGGCTTCTTCGAAAGAAACGGAACGAATGTAAAGTAGACAGGGTATCTGTACACTCGGTGTTTGAACCAAGTGTTGTATGAATGATCAAAGATATGTAGCATACAGAGTGTATGTGCATGTTTGGGCTATTGCCAGGTACGTAATCGCAATTTGCCAGTCAATTTCTGCGAAAGTAGTCCTGCAGCTTGAATCAATTCTAAAGCGCTTCAAGTGCGCACAATGGCATTCTTTTCACGGCCTCAATCGAATGCTGTAAGGATTGCTCGGCCTGACTCTCAAGATGAGCCCAAGCATCAATTTCAGGCGCGCAAGGGTATGTCTGATACAAGTACATCATCAGTCCCTGAGAGAGCTTTTCTTTAGACTCTGTTCAACGCCAATGTAGAAATATCGTTATCTATGGGTAGGTTGCAAAGAACTTGATGGTTGTGTTGTCCCTTCATATTCCACAGACATTGCAAATTTCAAGACAAGGGCTGTATATATTATCACCCCCAAACTGTATGTCTTTTAATTGGTTCACCGCTGCGTTCAATGACATCGCCTCCTACGAAGACGTCAGATACTCAAACAAACCCGTATGTCCTTTCTAAGACGGTTTCTCCGTCTGACTAGCATTCAGGCCTCGTTCGGAATCTCCTGCCACCTCCCTTTCCGCACAAGCAATCAATGCCCCAGTATTTGTTCCAAAAGCGTCGGGGGCTTCGTCACCACCCATTGCCACCACCCTACACCAATCTCCAATTACTACGTAGGGAAAACAACCCACATGCTTTCCCAAATTAACGTACTTTATGCAGTTATTCAACACTGTCATCTCCTGAAAATGTATCCAACGATAATCACCAAAACCATGAGTCTTATGATATGTACAATTATCAAAGTGGAGATATGGGAGTTGAGGGAATAACGGGTACAGTGAGTGCTTTTATGCTACTATTCATTACAGCACGGAATGAGATTATTGTTGTTCAGCTCGATCCACATTATTATGACGATAATCCATATTATCAACCAGAATACGATCCAAACGTAATGAATGCTGCGTACTTCGCCACTTCTCAAGTTTATATGCGACAGCCAGTACGTCAAGACACAACACCCATTATTACGTATATTATCTTACTCTTCCCTTAGCTGGATTACCATCTATACACACCTGCTATGCCAGCAGACTTTGTCGCGTCGCACACCAACACTCATTTTGTGCCACCTACAAACGAACTACGACAAACCCTGCAGCGGCGTAGCGAGGCTATTCGTAGCATTGCTCCTCAAGGTAGACATAAGTTTTTTTGACAATTATCTCTAGAGTTCAATTGACAGTATATTGTAGGTATAACTCTCCCGGAAGAACTACAGGGTTATCACACTCTTGTACCTCTCGAGTCGATAAGCAGTAATGTGGAGCGACGGAAGTTTGGCAATTGGTATTCTACAGTATACAGGGCTATCCGCACATCAGATGGCATGCCGTATGTGCTGCGACGAATAGAGAGTGAGTTATTACGACGAACAATTCAAGTTTATTCATGACTAATGCGCATTATACTGTATAGATTACCGCCTAATGCACCAAGCCGCCTTTGTGGCTATTGAAAAATGGTCTAGTATACGACATCCCAGTATTGTCTCTGTACGCGAAGCATTCACTACACGGTCATTTGGTGATAACTGTATACATCTTCCCTTCTGTCTCACCAGTCAAACAACTGACGCGCGGATAACAGCCCTTGTTGTAGCATACGCATGCCATTCAAATGCCCAAACTCTTTACGACACACATTTCAAATCGAAATCCGCCGCCTACCAACCTCATCAACATGGCCGGATTCAAACACAGTCACAGTCCCATATAATCCCGGAACGCACTATTTGGTCATATATTGTGCAAATAGCTTCTGCGATAAAAAAAGTTCATGATCATGGACAGGCTGTACGAATGATTGATGTTACGAAGATTCTTGTAACTGGCCAAAATCGGTTAGTTATTTTCTATCTTCATGCCTATTCGCAAATTTTAATGTCGAAATTCATTAGTGTTAGAATTGGCTCTTGTGGAATAATTGATGTTCTTATGTATGAGACACATCAGGATTTGTTATATCTCCAACAGGAGGATCTCATGATGTTTGGGCGATTGATATTTGCACTTTGTTGTAACAATGTTTCTGCGTCGGGTCAGAAGAGTTTGGATTTCATGGCGAAGTACTATAGTGCAGAGGTGAAAAATGTCGCCTTGTTTTTGCTTAGCAAGGGTGGGCCACCCAAGGTACGTTTTCTATCAGTGTTGTTCATCTTGTTCGTGTATCTGACAGTGTACGTTGGTATAGAATATTGATCAGCTTTTGAGCATGATACACAGTAAAGTTCTTGCAGAACAGGAAGAAGCCTTGATGTTAGCTTCCCTCCATCTATACTATCGATTGCTTATTCTTATTCAAGCATCTTCGTTTAGAGCTACCGATAGGCTCGAACACTGAGCTTCTGAGCGAGTTAGAAAATGCTCGTCTCGTCCGCCTCTTGTGCAAGTTTGGCTTTATTAACGAGAGACCAGAGTATGTGTTTTCATTAACTGTTGCTTTTTTTTGGTCTGACACATGATAAAGGTTCGCCCGCGAACCACGATGGTCAGAAACTGGAGATAGGTATATCATCAAGCTGTTCCGGGATTACGTTTTCCATCAAGTTGATGAACATGGAAATCCTGTGGTGAATCTCTCACATGTCCTCACGTGTCTTAATAAGGTGCGTCTCTTCTAACCATCTGGCATGTCCGTATTGATTTTCGGAATGTATAATAGCTTGATGCTGGGACTGATGAGCAAGTCATGCTCATTGCTCGAGATGAACAGAGTTGTCTTGTTGTCAGCTACAGAGAGATCAAGGCGTGCATTGATGGAGCCTTCAAGTAAGTCCATTTTATCACACACTAGTTGAACTTTTTTTTTTTATAAAACAAAATAAACAGTGAGTTAGCCCGTGCATCTACAATGGCGTCAAGCACGCAGGGTTACAAAGGGCGATAGGGTATATCATATATATGGATATGATATGGTTGGTGAAAAAAAGGTAAGACTAGTTATATAAAATAGACAGAATCAGAAAAAAAGACGCAGAAAATAATACAAACCATTTGCTTTTTCTCATCTATACAGTTTTTCTATATTTTTGAGTGGTGATTTCCCGACCAGATTGAGAATGGTTGTTAATACATGTACGCTATTGTGCTCAGGATGGCTAGCATCCGCACGTTTCCACTTACCCCAAATTCTCAATATCAACGCCGCGGATCTTTCCAGCCTACTTGAGGATCTAGAAAATGCTAATTTCACACTATCTTGTTACGTCAAGCATCTCAGCATCGGTCAGACTTTTCCTGGTTTTGGAAATCACAAAGAGGGAACGATCTTTTGGTAGTTGGAGCACTTTTTAGGCATCTGTCACGCATTTGACATTAACATCATAATTTCGATTGCTGGTGGTGCCCATTCTATTTTTACATTGAACTATCCGAGTCAGTCTCATACTCATAAGTTAGTAAGATAGATATCCAGGTGGCGAGTAAATATGTGGCTTGAGCAGGCAGGTTGTCCACTCTTTGCAGTGAAATATCGACGAGTTCTGTACCTCCAGCTGCAGCCATATGCAATGTGGCCTGAGCGAATTCAAACTTCTGAATAACATCCAGTTGGAAGAGAAATTACCTTTCCTGAGTTTTCCTGAGTTTCCTGGATTTCCTGGGTGTTGTTTGGGTTACGCATCTGGTTACACGTATGACTGAGGCTGACTGCCTGAATTGGGTAAGGTGCTGGGATGGCTGCTTTGACCTCGTCAAAGATAGTAAGTTCGTCATCAGTCGTAAGCAACAGGTAACATATAATGGAAAATATGGATACTGGTGGGGGAATTTCGCGGGAATGTTTTCAGAGAGGGCGATCATTTTTGTACTCCAGCCTAAGGATTCTGATATTCTGACCATCATAAATAAGGCCCCATCGGATTTTGTTGGAGTTCATAAATAATGCCAACTTAAAAGAGGAAATGAAGTAAGAATAAAAATGAAACACTTCTGATGTTTTCTGACTTGCATTGAATAGGTTGCCCCGAAAGCCGGTTTCAGAAGCCCGGATTGCCAGTTCACTGTGACAGATTTGGTCTATTGTGGCATCATTGCAGCACATTTTGTATGTGGCTGGTTTTTGATTCATCACTGCGATACCTCCAGAAGGGTCTCCAACGACATGGAAGTCTACAGTAACATCACCCAAGGGCCTAGGATTCCTCGGCCTCTTGAAAAGTTGAAACAACTTTCCAGTGGAGTTGGCATATGCGATACACACACCCAAGATTTCACAAGTAGAATAGTCAACGGATACTCTGTTTGCTAGTGGTATTATTGTAGGAGCAAGTTCTTGGTTCTTGATTATATTGAGTTACGATGCTTTTGGCTTTATTTAAGAATTGTGGGTTTGTTGTAGGAGGGTTAGGGTAGAACTCTACCAAAAAGGTCTTTTACAATTAGATCAGCCATGTCAGATTTGTATAGGCGGAAAGGTGGGGCGAGATCCCGGACAGTTGTATGGTATGGGTGGATTGTAATTGTCTCTGTATGGTTGGCGAACTCGATTGAACAGATATTGAGAAGGAAATTTGCCACAGCACATTCTATATTTCCCATTAGTGAGACACAAGCTACACAATCTGAAAATGACCCACCAGTTGGCTTTGGAAGCTTAGCTAACAAATGTGCCATACATGTGTCTTCAAGTGACAAGTTTTCGTTGTTCCCATTCATAATGGAAGGATTGTTGGAAGAATTAAATTGCACGCCCTCGACTACTAACTCATTTAAAGAACAATAATATTCATACACGGTGGAAATTTGAAGAAGCCCCTCTCAAGTCTCCGATGGGATTCGGAGATCACATTTGTTATTCTGTATTTGATATTATTGCTTTCGAGGGGTTATAAATTAGTAAAAGTACAAGTATACTGTCAAGAGGTTCTGGGATCCGGAAGATGAAATAACGGGTATGATCACCGTCTTCGGGAGGACCAAGTAGTATACTTACTCAAATCGCCAGTTATTGGGAAGTGCGGAAACTATCGGATCTTGGTTCAAGCAAGCAAAAGCGCTAATTTATGAAGGCATTTGAATCTTTGAAGGCTTTCTCGTTCTTGCTAAATGTATCAAATACAATTACATGGTGTAAGTTGTTAGATAGATCAAAGCGGTGGAAGATGGTGAGAGGACCTGAGAAAGAAAAAAGGAAAGAAAACGTTGAGAACAAATAACAAGATTAGTCCAGAGGCGACGAAAAAGACTACAGTTACAACTGATACGTAGGAAATTG
Source organism: Floccularia luteovirens (assembly GCA_009739215.1). Classification (NCBI taxonomy): domain Eukaryota; kingdom Fungi; phylum Basidiomycota; class Agaricomycetes; order Agaricales; family Squamanitaceae; genus Floccularia; species Floccularia luteovirens. Next base: position 1,331,295 of record VSJF01000009.1, read on the forward strand.
AGAAAGACGACCGCATGAAACTGACGTTTGGCCGTGATATATCGAACATCCAAAGGATTGGGGAGAACCATTTTGACCGTCTCGAGTCCATTTATAGCAGGGTTAAGAGTAGAAGTTGCAAGGTATAGCTTTGTAACGTGTTTGAAGAATGAATGTACCCACATTTCCCACATTAGTCCAGGGTGGTACCAAAGAGATGGCGATACTTTCTCATTTCTTCAACGAGTCGTTGAAGGACATACACCTTGATCTGATTATTGGTTACGCTAGCGTTGTTATAGGGGTTGTACTCCCTTCTTATTGCCCTTCGCAAGTCGCCGAGAGTCCAGTCCGATGGTATCCTGAGGTCAATAAGGTGGTCGCCGTTCTCTGGCTCCCCATCCAGAGCCAGGCAGAAGATGTGCAATCCAGCATCCATCGCAAAGTCGTTGAGTGTTATGGTAAAGGCAAGAGTGAGACAAAAGCATTTGCTACTCCATGTGACTTATGCAATGTAATGTGCTTTGTGAACTTTGCAATGCATAACTACAGCGATGCCAGATATTCTAGCACAGAGGCTGTAGTTAAATCACAATGAGGTTGCTCTGCATTTAGTTATGATGCTCGTGGTGTAATGGCCTTGTATATGTCACGGTGTAAGTTCTGAGCTGATCCAATTGATCGATGATCAGCTGTCCGAACCTTCGAATGCTATAAGTAATCCTCACTTGGGATCTATTTGTAGTAGATCCACGACAATATTGAATCTTTACGTATGTTTTTCTATAACACTCCAAACAGTATTCCAACACCTACCTTCCAGCTGCCACAATGATAATACCACCAAAACTTATTGATCGGATAATCGATCATCTACATGATGATCCACAATCACTCAAAACATGTACATTGGTGTGCTCAGGATGGCTAGCACCCGCACGTTTTCACTTACTCCAAACCCTGCACATCAATGCCGAGGATCTTTCCAAACTACTCGAAGATCTAGCGAATACAAATTCCACACTATCTCATTGCGTGAAACATCTCAAAATCTATCAGACTTCTTCTAGTTTTGGAATCCACGAAGAGGGAACGATCTTTGAAATTGGAGCCCTTTTAGCATCTCTTACTCATTTGACATTGTCTTTCGAATGGTGGTGGTGTGGCGAGAACGATGCACCGTTTTCGGAACTTGATGGATTCAAACATATAACACATCTCACCTTGGAAAAAGTGATCTACCGCGAGGCCATTCTGGAATTCGTGAATGTATTGTCCTCGTTTACTGCCTTACAATCTCTGACTTGCGATGCAATCATATTGACCGAGTTTGATGAAGAGGACTTGGAGATTGCATTCCAGAAACAGTTGCCATCTACCTTGACTTCACTATCGCTAGGAAGTACCACGAATGGTTTTATAAACTGGCTCTGCAATCAACGATGTATGCGGAACGTTCACTTTCTCGGGCTCGCTTCGTCGTATCGGGATATCAATTGGGAACTCAATTCGTTGCTCTCTGCAATTGGTTCGTCGTTACAACGATTGGATATATCTTTACCAAAGGATGAATCTGAATGTGATGAACGTGAGTCGATTATGGTTTCTTTTATTCAGATGGACACACTCATTTCATATACGAATAGAACCGAAATTGGACCTTAGTAACAACACAGAACTCCTATCCATCACTTTCAAAAACCCTGCGCCATCATTCCAAATACAGTCCACCACTGTCAAAGAATGGCACCCATTCTATTTTCAGTGGATCGAGAACATCCTTCTCTCCATAACTTCTACACAATTAACAGAAGTTATCTCGCGTCTCCAGATGTCAAATCTAGATGACTTTGATACATTCTGGCCTTACCTCAACCGAGGCCTTTCCAAACCGTGTTTCAAGAATCTCAAAGATCTGGTGATATCGATCAATCATCCAACACAATTTGCTTTAGAAGAGTTTCTTACATATCTTGCATCGATTCCCAAAGCAGAGAATGTACCCAGGGTAACAGTTGAGGATTAGTGGGTACACTTTCACAATCTTTGTGATACAATTTGCACCGTTTCATTCTATATTGAACTATCATAAAAAAAGCATATATTTTTACGGAGAGTACAGAATTCGAACCCAAATTCCAATTACAATTTTGCGTTTTTCAGTCCCTTCTTCTGTTTACTGAACACAATGATCCAGAAATTTTTGTCACAAGGAATAGAAAATCTACTGTGTTTGTGCATCTTTAGCAGCGATGTACTTAACGAGGTCGCATACACGGCGGGAGTAGCCCCATTCGTTATCGTACCAAGCGATGAGTTTGACAAAAGTGCCGCTAAGCTGAATGCCGGCGGCTGCGTCGAAGGTTGCGGAGTGAATGTCGCCGACAAAGTCAGAAGAAACAACGGATTCGTCAGTATATGCCACAATTCCTTTATATTCGCCTTCAGATGCCGCCTTCACCACTGATTTGATTTCATCGTATGTTGCACTCTTCTCCAGGCGCACAACAAGATCGACGACGGAAACGTCGATGGTGGGAATACGGAATGACATACCACTGTAGGAAGATAAAGATATGTATGTGATAGGACCATGAAAATACATATACGCACGTCAATTTACCATTCAAGGATGGAATGACTTTGCCGACAGCTTTGGCAGCACCAGTAGATGAGGGAATGATGTTGTTACCAACGCTACGCCCACCACGCCAGTCCTTGCTCGATGGTCCATCGACTGTCTTTTGTGTTGCAGTTGTGGCATGTACAGTGGTCATCAAACCCTCTGCAATACCATATTTGTCATGGATGATTTTGGCGAGGGGAGCCAAGCAGTTAGTCGTGCATGATGCGTTCGAAATCTGAAGTAGCTCACATCACTAAAGATGAAATAGATATTACAAAAATACTTACGACAGTATATTTAGGATCGTATTTGTCCAGGTTAACACCGCATACAAACATGGGTGCATCAGCGGAAGGTGCGGAGATAATAACCTTCTTGGCGCCACCCTTCAGATGTGCAGAGGCCCTGCGAGATAACAATCAGCCAGGGTGTTCATAGACGAAGTCCCGTCAGCTATCTCACTTGTCGATAGTAGTGAAAACACCCTTTTCAACTAGCGTTAAACGTCTGGATAGATCGCATCAAAGTTTGCTTACAGTAGACTCGATGATGTATTCAGCTCCCTGCCTCTCCCCACTTGATATTTGCGGGATCCCTCTCTGCATAGACACTGATTTTGTGTCCATTGATAACGAGTTTTCCGTCTACCGCCTCGACTTTCCCTTTGAAACGACCGTGGACGGAGTCATATTTAAACATGTAAACCTAAATTCAAATCTAACTCAGAAAATTGTTGTACACATAAGCGAGTACACAAACCATGTATTGGAGGTCAATGAATGGGCTACATAATGAATAGTCAACATCGATCAAGAAATGAGGAAGATTACGTCACTTACTCGTTAATTGCGACGACATCGAAGCCGCCGAGTTCGATAGCGTTACGGAAGACGATACGACCAATACGGCCTATATATTGTTGAATAAAACTCATCATCTGAATTTTTATGTAAAATACTGACCAAATCTGAAACCGACGAGAGACAGCGGTTGGAAGGGCGATAAGAAAGACGATATAAGACAACGACGTACCCATTAATACCAACTTTGACCTATAGACAGAACAATGAGCACTCATGGTAGCATATATGCAATGAAAGAAGATGGACGCACGGACATGACTTGATGTGATAGATGTGTGAAGTGATGAAGGACTGGAAGAAAGCGGGACGAGAGGAAGTTTGAGGTTTAAATAAGGATGGATGAGCCTGGATTAATGATTACCTATCGATGGCGAGATTACAGCTATGTCATCGCTAGCCAATCACCATCATCGCGTCCACTGTATGTAAGTATTGACTCGATCCCTCTCCACCACCAGGCTCTTGTCATCCATTGCATCATAGCCATCCCTAGATTCTGTCCAGCCAGCTCTGGTCGATGCTTATACCTAGCTACTTAACCCTGCGCTCATGAGTATCACCATCTAGGCAGCCCTAGCCTGTACATTCTCTGACTTACTTCCTGGTCCGAACACCCCCGAAAGTTAATTGCATCTGATTGCTTTGTTCTGGAACCCGTGCTCCCTGTTCCATTCCTTCTTCCAGGTTGTTATGCACCCCAATTCCTTGTACATCGCATGAAGCACGTTCGCAAGGGATGACTCTATGACCCACTGACAAGAATCGAAACTTTTGATCGAATGGATTTATTTTGTGTTTATTGTTGTTATTATTCAAGCGTATCACCTTTTTTTTTAATGATAAGTATGATTGGGAAAACGTTTTTCAAACCCCAAACATTGAGCAAGTGAGCAATGTTTGTGAACCTAATCTCGGTCTCTCGAACCTTCCGGATATTAGCTTCGAAGGAGAAAAGGTATATGTTCTGTTATGATATGGCGATCGCGTATAATCAAACCCTCCTTCGATGTTATATGCGAAATTAAAGATAAGAAAAGTGGAATTTCCTCGGACATTCTCAGGCAATCGCCTTCAAACCCTCAGGGAGACATCCGGATATAATGCTACTTAATATAAAACATATCTATAACACAATGAGCGAGAAAGAGAAGAAACCCCATTTATAAAAGACCCTCAACGCAGTGTATAATTACCGCGAAGTATATCTTTTCCTTTCATACAACACATTCTCGGTAGCACTATATACGCTCCTCTAGCAACGATAACGGGGAGCAACGTATCTCGATGTGCCTTCATTCTTAGCCACACCGCAGCGCGGAAATACACAAAGGCTACCAACGCGAAACACGTGTCGTTTGTAGATACCCCCACCAATTGGCGAAAATAGGAGATAGCAAACGATAGCTTCCAGCTAACTTCCTCTGTGGCAATAATAGAGACTTTATAATTGATGTTACAATCATACTAATGTATAATACCAAATGACTATTTTACATGCGAATACACGCAATTGGTGAATCGTGAATCAGAACAAATTGTAACTTTGTCAATTGGAGATAGTTCGTTAAACGTTCTGGGCCATTTAAAGTTCGCCTTTAATCTTCTGTCCAGTAGATTTAACCTTCTCTCCCAAATGTTCTCGTGCATCATGAGCTTTCTTCTCCACCCATTCCTTCGAGCCATGATAGCTATCTTCGCTCTTCCCTTTGGCCCCTGCGTAGGCATCTTCTCCAGCTTTCTCGGCTTTCTTCTTCGTATCGTCGTATGTAGCCTCACCTGCGTGGTACGCATGATATGCTTTTTCTTTTGTGTCATCCCAGCCACCAATAAGCAAGCTCAATACACGACCAAGAACATCCTCGGCCTTGTAAACACCGCCATTTACGAGTTCGCGGATTTTTTGAAACATCGCTTCAGCACGCGTCTGAGTTTGCACCCAGCGAATTCGGGTTTCCTCTACATAGGCAAGTGTTAATAGCTAAAAAGTATATATCACAAGAAGTACGCACGAAGAAGACCTGGTCGATCTCCTGGAATCATTTCTTCGTTGAGATTATGCTCACGCAAGTATGCTCTGAGACGGGCATCTGGCCATGTTAGATATGCAGCAGTTCTTGAAGACGCATCCGTATATCTGTTGAATAACATTCTCGTAAGCATTATAATGCACAAAACCCAGAAATGACGTCATACTTCGCATTAGCCAATTTTATCAGTTCGTCGCGCTTGACTTGGGCATTTGATCGCATATATCCATGTTCAATAAGCCAATCTCGAATTTGGTTGTCAGACCATGCGGACCAGAAAGTGTCCTTAGCTGTAAGATAATGATCTCTGATATACTGACATTAAAACAATGAGTCACATTTAAAATTAGCTGAGATACCCACTCAACCATTTTTATCATTTTGTCCCGACTTATTTTGGCATCACTCTTGACGACGTTATGCTCCACGAGCCATTGCTTCAACTGTGAGTCTGACCATGTCGACCAGACAGAGTCCGAAGTCGAATAATAATACTTCTTCATTTGACCTACAAGTTTGTTCCTGTTCTTCTCAGAATCGGATTTCATAATGTTGTGGGACACGAGCCAATCGTGCTATGTAGCGGGGACTGGGTAAGAAAAGGATAACAAAAATAACGTTCAACATACCATGTACGAGTCACTCCAACTCTCCCAAATAGGATTTGCAGCTTTGGCATAATAATCGTGCATTAAGGAAAGCATTTCATTTCTGGATTTTTGAGTTTTTGTCTTTATGACACCTTTGTCTTCTAGGTAGCTTCTCATCCGATTGTCATCCCATGTCGAGTAGATGTAGTCCTTTGATCCATCAAATGCCCTGCCGACATCCTTGGTAGCTTGAGCAGCGGCAGCGGTAGCCTGGGAATAGATGCTGGAGGCGCTATCGTGCATCTGATGACCGGTGTCAAAAACCATTGTGCTGGCCGTCGAGCTTGCACGAGACGAATAAGAGCTGGCAGCATTAGTATAATCTTTATACCTCTGCTTCGCTAGGGTGACAAGTTGCTCCCTCGGGCCTTTAGGAGCAACAATGCCTTGCTCGAGTAGGAACTGCCGGAGGCGAGACTCGTCCCACTTATCGAAAGATGTTTCACGAACATCAGCAAAAGCCTTCTGTGCTGAGTTGTATTGATCATAAGTCCACGCTGAGGCGGTATTCCAGTTAGATGCAACCAAGTCGCGGAGCTCAGACTGGCTCGGAGAGCGAGATGGGAGTTTGACGTTGTGGTCTTTCAACCAAGTTTGCAATTCTGATTTTGACCAGGAAGTATAAGGTGGATCTGGAGAATCCGAGCCACCAAACCAAGAGGCCTGTGCTGAGAGGAAGAAAGTCGCATAGACGAGGAGAAGAGATGGACGCATGATGTGAATGAAGTTAGTGGAAGTGGGAGCGAAAACATGGTTTTATAGTATGTCTCTGAGAGGGGGCCCAGTGACGTCATGCTGGATACAAAATGACGAAGTATATAATAACAACACCACAGCATGTATGGTGTATTTGTTCATATTTCAAACAAGGTCACCACCTCAATCCTCCAAGTCAACGTCAACTATTACCCTTGGTACATTCTTTATTCTGGGGATCGATACAATATATGCGAAAAACTCGTCTAGAGTAAAGTATGTTGGATGATTGACTGATAGCACCAGATCTTCGATATTCTCGAAACACAACTTGCGCACTGAGACCTCGGGTGAGGTAGGGCAGAAATGTGTCAAAATATTTGAGACTTGGCATCTCGAGAATAGAGATCTCTTGTCACTTGTGTAGACTCTACGGAGAGGAGAACTTCCTCGTTCCATTGAAAATAGAATTGGTGCCAGTTTCTGATAGAGCCTGATTTGAATGATGGCGCCGGGTTTTTAAAAGTGATTGATAAGAGTCCTGTGTTGGCACTAAGATCGACCTTAGGTTCGATGAAAAGAAAAATTAACCTTTTGAAGAAAGAATGATCGTAACTGACTTACGTTCATTGCATTCAGATTCATCCTTTGGTAAACATGGTTCCAATTGTTATAACGATGAACCAATTGCAGAGAACAATGAATCAAGTTCCCAATTGATGAATATATACGGAGAAGCAAACCGAAAAAGCGAATGCCGTTAATGCATTTCTGACGGCAAAGCCAATTCACAAAGTCCTTCGAATTTGTACTTCCCAACGATAGTGAGGTCAGGGTGAATGGCAATTGTTTCTGGAAAGCAATCTCCAGGTCCCCTTCATGGAAGTTGGTCAATATGATGACGTCGCAACTCAGAAATTGTAAAGTGGTAAACGAGGATAACACGACCACCCGATCCAAGAGATCATCGCGGTAGAGCCACTTTTTCAAGGTCAGATGAGTTATGCCTTGAAATTCGCGATATTCTCAATAGGGTGGATCGCCCTCGTCAGACCAGTCTGACAATGACAAATGAATGAGAGATCCTAAATGCACCCCATTCTCGAAAGATTGTGTCCTTCCCGTGCATTTCAGGACCACTAGAAGGATCAACGATTTCAAGATGCTTGACACAACGAGATAGCATGGAATTAGCGCTTTTCAGGTTTTCAAGTAAGTCGAGAACGTATTCGGCGTCGATGATTAACTAGAACTTCTGGAGTAGGTGAAGACGTGCGGATGCTAGCCATTCTGAGCACACCAGTGTACATGCTTTGAGTGCTTGTAGATCGTCATGTAGATGATCGATTATCCGATCCACAAGTTTTGGTGATGATATTCATGCGAGCTCTATGTGAGGGGGCTGGGAAGAGGTTCGAAGAGTAGCCGGCGTTGACATGGGGGAGTTCTTTCAGTGCCTTTTCGTCGACTACAAACTGTGTGATGAGACAACAATCTTGATAATTAGAGGAACTTATGCTTTCGTTCCCGTTCTGAACGCTCCCACTCTGCGCCCCCACCGTTCTGCCCGCTCTCGATCTGAACGATCCTGCTGTTGCATACGTTACATTTGCTATGAACCCGTATCAGGATGAAGCTTTATAGGTATGAATATTAAAAGATGGTCCAGAAGATGTGTCATTTCCGAACGTTGGAATGTTATAAATAGAAATGCAGTAAGCAATAGATTTGCATTTTGTGCTGTTCTGGCGGCGCAAATTGTCACGAACATCAAAACATGTACAACAAATAGCCAGTGGCAGTGGGAAAAGATAGTTGATACCTCATAGAGTATCAACCAAAGCAGCTTTATCGTTTGCTTGAAAGTGTACAGTGGATGGAGCGTGATATTAGTTAATTCTCGAAGCTGAAGTAGAGTATGATGAATGCCGCACGCATAAGATGTGGAAAACATAATCAAGAAACAACTTTTCTGCACATTTGATACTATGACTCGCACTATCTTGTGTATTTGCAGTGGTATATATACCTGTTGAGGTGCCCCGGTGTCGGTCAGGAAGTCTTCTAGTATTGAGATAGGAGGGAAATGCACCAGCAAGCTATTTGATGGTTTTCTCGGAGAATCGAATAGACAACTCCAATTTTTGCGAATCATTCGAAACTTGGACAAGAGAGAGTTTCCTAGACTGGAACAGCATCCCATGCAGCAAAGAGGTCTTGATGGTATCAATTCTCAACTGTAGTGGAATCGTTTGATTCTTCTTCTGTAACTAGTTCACGTCCCATATTTAGCTGACACATTATATCTGGGTAGGCCCATGTCAATAAATGTCACGAAAGGGTTGAGACGCGACATTATTTATTACCTTGATTCTGAGAAAGTCTTTCGCAACTCTATTCTTGCCTTACAAACGGTGTGGCCTTTCCCGAATTTTCCTAGATGCGTCCATAATACTTCTAAAAATTGTGAGACGGTCGCAAGTTAAGAAAATACGTATAGGGTAAAAGTTTCTCCCCACAATAGTGCTTCGTCTCCATATTACAATATCCAGGTTGGGAACGACATAATATGCTAGGCTTGCGAACCTGTATAAATGTTCTCCGCCTGTATTACCTCGTGTCTGAATTCGGGCTTAACGGATCCATAACACTGGTTCTGTATGATTAAAAAAACGCGAATGATAGAAACAAATAGAGTACTTATTCGAGGACCCAGAATCTATGCTGAGATAAGAAAGGTGCTAAGAGCGAAATAGATATGTGAGTTAATAATAGAGTGTGTAACCACCTCAAGTTAAAGGGGTGCAGCGAAGATAAATGGATGGAGAATGATTGACTGGCACTACTAACATGATATTAACATGTCTCTTGCAAAGTATCACTTGTGATGGGAGTCGTTGCTCGACTCAAAAGTCGGTTACTGCGCCTGTTTCCATTTCATTGGGGAGTCGCTGAGTATTGCCAGTCACGTGTTTAAAATTCCTCTGTTGACTCAGACTGCAACATACATCGTCAACGAGTATGTAGAAATAAAAGTGTTATGATCCGAGTTGGTGTGTGCGAAAGGATGTATCGTGAGGCTATTGAAGGATGGCTGTGGTGATTTTTTTGAGTGTTGACAAGGTGAAACGAATTTAATAAACGCTGACAAACATGCAAACTTGGGTCACAGACCCTGAGAGAGCATACTAGGTGACCTGCACTGACCTAACCAACACAATCCGTCCGTTTTGTTTCACAACGACCAGTTCTCCACTTTCCAACAATTTTTTGTCTTTTATCTATCTTTATTCTTTCTTTTCTCTATCTCTCACTCTCGTCTAGTCTCATACATCACAGGTTTCAACAGACGACGACGGAGTTGATTGGGAGGTTTTGGAACTGGTACGTGAATACACCTTCGTAATGTTGTATGTCTAACGCGAGAACGATATTTTCCAGACAACCGAGTCGATCCCCACATATCATAAGTACAAGAAAGAGCAAGTTCCTTCGGTCTTTTCACCCGTCTCGCAGGCCAGGTGCAGATATCACGACCGAACTCAAGGTAAGCGTGAGGGATCAAACGAGCCCCTTGTTCCGTAGTTGCTTGTCGTAATGTGCTTTCGACCATGTGCTACGAAATAACAGTGTAGTGCTGATAGCACGCGCGTTGCGATTGGTGTTGGGAGGTTGGGTGATCACTTCATCCACTGTCGCTCCAATGGTTGAATCTATTAATTCTCCCAGTGATCTTATTTCTTTCTGATCCATCTCATCCCACAACGTGCACTTTGACTAATCACCTACTCGATTTAGTGTCGTTCATCTCAGTTGCTCTTCTTGTCCAACCTAAGGCCCTCCTATTAGAAACACGAGTTGCTAAGACCATTACACGACAACTCGTTTTACGTTAACGAGTATGTAAAACCTCATGTTGGCTCTGTGTTCGAGAATAAATAAATGACAGTAATCCGTCTAGATTTATTCTGCATGTCAAACAAGCAATCACGTCCTACGGCATCACCCTCCCCAACTTCTTCATCTCTTCATCATTCCACGTCCAAACTTCCCAAGTTCTTACAGAAGCAATCGAGTCGAGATAAATCAAAATCGAGAACGGATCTTAATGGCAGTCCCAGCACCAGCAGTTCCGCGTCCACCTCTCCCGAGATCCCCTCCACGCCATCCACATCTAAGCAATCCCGTAAATCAAGCAAATTTCTAGGAATCAAGGATAAGGAGGAAAAATCAAGGCTTTCGTCTGAAACTACCTCAGACAGTAACTCTCATGGGCACAATACCACCACAGAGATGGACGAGCCACCTGTCATCGTCGAGCCTGTCAGTATACCCCGCCCACGAACACGCTCAGAACGCCCTATCAGTTCTGCACCCGATATGAATGTATTGTATTCATCTACATCCTCTACCTCCCGCATCGGAGATCTCCCGACACGTTTATCAGGTTGGTTCACGCAGACATTCAGTTCTTCCAATACAGACCTCTCGCTACCTAACCTTCTCGCTCAGTCCTCGCAGTCTCCAATATCTAAAAGCAAGGGTGCTTCCGCCCTTCTCACTGCAGCCAAACATGGCAAAGGACATCTTGATAAGGCGATGCGTTATCTACTTGATAGCGATGCAACACCTGATAAATGCACTGATCCAATATGGCTATTGGGAGTGCAACACCCTGGATACGAGCCTCCCCCACCTTCCCCCTCGCCTCCACCACAACATCTTTCCACTCCCGCTGGTCGGCGCACATCTGGTTCACCTCCTTCCTTTCGCTCCTCTACTTCTTCTGTTTCCTCTAGTTATGATGCAGCACTTTCTCAATCTTCAGGATCTACCAAACATCCCAACCCTGCAGCTAACTGGCCACCTGTATTTTACCTGGATTTCACATCCAGAGTTTGGCTTACTTACCGTTCTCAATTTTCTGTTCCCATACGGGACACCAGACTTGCGGACTTGTGTGGAGACCCTGCAACTGTTATGGAGACAGCTAATAGTCCTACAACTGTGAAGAGTCGCCCTTGGAATTGGATGGGTGAGAAAACGTGGACAAGTGATTCTGGATGGGGTTGCATGTTGCGAACGGGACAAAGCCTATTGGCCAATGCTTTGGTTCACTCGCATTTAGGACGAGGTTAGTTTCTTCATTATCTTCATTTCATGGGAATCGTTTAGATTAAAATTTGGATCAGATTGGAGGAGACCACCATATCCTGTACATACAGCAGATTATGCAACTTATGTACAGATTGTCACTTGGTTCCTCGATACACCTTCACCCGAAGCGCCTTTTAGTGTCCATAGAATGGCTTTAGCAGGCAAAGAGCTGGGAACGGATGTTGGACAATGGTTCGGACCGAGCACCGCTGCTGGAGCTATTAAGTGAGTTGCCCTTTTCATTTCTGAATGAAGTCTAATTTTGCTTTTTGACTAGAACACTTGTCCACGCATTTCCTGAAGCAGAAATGGGTGTATCCGTGGCGAATGATGGGGTTCTATACCAATCAGACGTATATTCTGCCTCTCATGGTGAATCGACCCGCTTGCCAAGGAAACATGGGAAAATTCAAACCTGGGGGCACCAACCTGTGCTTCTCTTGTTAGGAATCAGGCTCGGGATTGACGGGGTTAACCCAATCTATTATGAAACAATTAAGGTTGGTGTGAATATGAATGGAGTACATATTCTTATCTTTATTAACACTTGTTTTGCTTTTCAAGCTTCTCTATACATTCCCGCAGTCGGTTGGTATTGCTGGGGGACGGCCGAGTTCGTCATATTACTTTGTCGGGTCACAAGCCGATAATTTGTTTTATCTTGATCCACATCATGCTCGTCCTGCGATTCCGCTACGCTCACCTCCGCAGCGAAGTATGCACCAACATAGAGGGTCCACGCCTGATTCCGATTGGGAAAGCTCACACGTGCTAAAGCCAAAGCACCGACGTCCTTCTGGATCTCAATCCCATTTTAGCCAACAGCAACACCAACGTATACCTACATCCCCATCATCTACCCGGACGGGTTCCTCCACGTTCTCATATCATGCACCACTATCACCTTCTCCTTTACAGCAACAATTCTCAAGCTCGTCGGCCGATTCATCCAAATCTAACAACTCCTCATGGTCACCTCCCCCTTCAACCAGTCAACATGGTGGTCCTGGCAGGTGGCGCTCAGCTAGTGCTAGTGCTAGCGTTACGCCCGACGTCTCTTCTGATGTCGATCATCATGGGATGGCTAGCCTTGGAATTAATACAACACATGGAGATAAGGTTAAAAGCAGTACTGGGCTAGATTCAGTTCAAGAACACTATGTGACTGCGTATAGTGTTGCAGAGCTAAAAACGTTCCATTGTGAAAGAGTGAGAAAGATGCCTATGAGTGGATTAGATCCAAGCATGCTGATCGGCTTTTTATGTCGGGATGAAGCGGATTGGAGAGATTTCAGGAGGAGGGTTGGGGAGGTTTGTGCTTCTTTCTGTTTCTGTCTTTGCTTTGTCGTGACAACTAAAATTTTTTCCTGATGATAGCTCCCTCGAACTATTTTCTCTGTCCAAGATGAGCCACCAAACTGGCCTTCCGATTCCGACGATAATATGGGATTGGAGTCGATCTCAGAACCAGATGATTTGGATATGGACATGGGCTCAGATGAAGAAGCCGATGTGATAGGTGACGATGATCGGGAAGGAGATAATGATGGTGATGTTGAAGGTGACCAGTTTTTCGAAACTAGGTCTGCCTCCGTCTCGAGTATAGGTGCAAGTCAACAAGGAGAGGGGGAGAAGGGGAGTGATGGTGATGGTAACGGAGATGCAGACGTGGACGTGGATGTAGACACCGAAGAGGATCCAGTGGACCCAGTCACCCCAGGACCGCATTCAAAATTCGACATTGGAGAACGGAAACGTATTTCCAAGAGGGATGTGAGCGGGAAGGAAGTGGACTTTGGCAATGAAGAGAATATTGAAGGGTTTGAGGATGACATTGAAGACGATTGGGTGGACCCATCTCTGCCAAGTCCGAGCACATCTGGGCCATCACAAATTCATTCTCTATCACAACCGCAGCCACAAGAAGCCGATGCTTCCCCAATACCAGCGCCGGTTCCTGAAGAATCCACACGTATCGTACCGCCTCCACCAATAGCAAAGACTAAATCAAACGGCAGCACGAAAAAGGGAAAGAAGGTGAAAAAGCAAGTACCCGTACCCGTCCCGATGGTGCGATTAGTGTCTCCTCAGGGGGGAGAGACAGAGCAAGAGCATTACCCATTTCCTGTGGCACCTACGGAGGACAGAGAGAATTCGTCGCCGTCACCGCCCGTCATGCACGAGAGAACTAGAAGCCAGTCTATCAAAGGCAAGAGGATGCATACTGCACGTGCAAGGGATGGCGGAAGGACGCAGAGCGGCGGTGTGAAGGGGATCCTGACGGAAGATTGAGAACCAATGGCCGAGACTGAACCTTGTTTATCCATTACTCACCCGACACAACCCATATTCTTTCAATCTCCATTCTCTTCCTCCTCCATTCTTTTTTTGTCACTTTTTTTTGGATCCTCTCATCGCTTTACTTCGACTAGTTGGAGGGGAGGAGATAACAAGCGAGGCCAAATTTCAGTTCGCCCATATGTTTGCTCACATCTTTCTATCCACTCACATCACCCCGACTCTTTATATGTAAGAAAGCTACGCTTTTCCAAGCTTCAATACCTCACAGCTCGATCATTATGTCCCTTCTTCCCAATGTGCAGTGTATGTTTTCTGTGCATCCCTTTGTGGTACTTTTTTTGTTCCATAAGGCTTTTTTATATGTTCGATCTGTTGTTGTAATAATGTATCTTACTTGATGGTTTCATGGAGAAGGGGTGATTGTCATGGTGCCTGGTATGATATTAATATATGATATGAACTCTTTTTTTCTGCAGTTTTTTTATGTAGAATTACATGCATTTGCGATTATTCCCCGCTACTTTAGTAGTGAATATGATACGGCTTCAAGTGACGTAATCCCCCTTCAGAACAATCCGCCCGGCAGCATTCATATTGGGATTAAATATTACACCTTCTACAGCGACGCATGACCCAGTTGGGGACATGTAATTATATTACTATTAGGGTAGGCTAAGTAGTAGCACACGTGTTCGTTAAAAACAACTCTATATCTCGACATCCGTCCATCTGCCAGCGGGATATCCAATTCAACTAGTTGGAAGTCCAGCTCTAGGGTTCGCAAAATTGATGACCATTCCACTTTCTGTGCGCTCGTTTGATATTTTTGAGTAGCAATTGTATTACGGTATAACCCTAATCGCTTGAAATTTAACCTGTGACGATGTATGAAAGACATAACCCAGCTTTCCGAAACCGCATAGAGGGTATCCTCTTGCATTTGGCAATATCTCACATTAACGAGGAGAACTTCACGGTCTTGAATAACTTGGCTGATACAGCAACAGAGAATGTCAAGCATACAGAGCGAAGATTCTTGAGATCTTTCTGGGAGTCGACATTGTCTGCTATGATCGTGCATAGGTCAAATGGGAGGACTTTGACATAGTTTTTGGTTATCAAGAAATCTGTGCTGGACTTATGATCCCGGCAAACTCTATTAGAGCTCCGATCCCACAATGAGCGCATTTGAAGATAGGAGAGCGATCTTGAATTTGCAGTCATTCCTTTCAAATTTATTGTTTTCTGTAACAGAGTTTGGATATTCCCGTTACCTTGTTCCATGCTTCAATTTCACAATTTCCTCGACTATAATAGCACAAAGCACATCTTACTGTGTATGAAGAGTATTGTGAACTTTTTGATAGACTTATACATGAACATACGTGGCTGAAAGACTGTAGCATGACAGTCTATCACAAGCATTGATAATTGTATTTTAGAAATGTGTATGAGTTTAGGCTGCTTCAAAGATGCCAATGTCATCAATCAAAGACCAAGCATTCAGAATTCCACCGGCTCCTCCGCCCTCAAATGCCAGGGCGTTGAATCCGTTGATAGCTGTTACCAGCACCTCCCGATACTTCCAAGGGCTAAGCCCAGGCGTGAACGTCTGGACCTTTATTCCATTCCAATAAACATCAACATATGGAATCCCAGGTCCTTCTGGCCCATATAATCCAGCCATCCCGGCATGGAAGAAGCTAATTATGTATTTCTTTCCCGGAGTGACTTTGATCTGCGAGTTTGGGCTCAAGATACCAGACATGGCATCTAGTCCCCATCTAGAGCCCATCATTCCGAGACTATGTCCTCCATGCGCCCAGAGCGAGAGGTATAGAATGATAGCGTCGTCATGCCCATTTGGTGGCGTATATACTAACCAGAGAGGAGTTCGCTCCGTATAGCACACTTCAGTGCAATCGGCATAGAATTCAAAGTCACCACCAGGGAGGTAATTAATGCGTGTATATCCCCGAGAAAGCGTTACTTGAAGATTCCCTTGTCCGGTATTGACGGCTGTAGATTCGTTTGTCGGAGTAAAATACTAGAAGAAAATAATTTGTCAATTGATTCTGTGCCCCGAAATCACATTTGTGGACACACCATGCTACATGTGTATGTTGTAGGAACACCATTGACAACAGCGCGCCATATGTTGAAGTATTGGCAGGTACCGCCATTGGGGTCCGGTCCCCGTGCAATACACTGTTTAGCACAAGTGTCTACGTCATATCTATCCAAAAACACAAAACCCATATACTACCCCTGAGTAAGTTTTTGTTAATCTATGAGGGAAATATAACATACCCCTAGTGCATTGTTTGCTCCCTCGGTAGGACCGAAGACAAGCTCAAATCCAGAGGGGATAGCTGGATCTGTGAGTTTCTTGGAGGCATAACCACTGCTATTTTGAATGTAGGTAAGTCCAGCAGGTGCGGGAATCGATTGTTGTCCTCCGATATTAGTCTTCTCTGCGGCAGTGTGAACGTCCCCATATAAAACACATTTCAAGTTTGATTTTTCGCTGAATACAAAATCCAGGAGTTCGTTGTTATACTCATAGTAAAGGTTGGCAAACACTGTATGGAAGATTAGATTATTGGGTTGGGTGAGATCCTAGTATGTTTACGCACCACAACCAGGAACACTGTCGCAGTACTGGAGACAAGCGTCAACATTGTAGGTGGAGTTTGGAACGACGGTGTACGTCAAGTACGCTGTCCCTTCGATGGCTCCGTCCCTGTCATTAGGGCCCGTACCAGTACCTGCAAAGACCTGGTCGTAGTCATCCGTTGTCTGACGCATGTCAAGTCCTCGGATAGAAGCCCGAGAGGGGAGAGGGCCGGGCAACGCAATGCTACGGCGTTGGGAAGGGGCCCCCGCGTCAGTCAGTGTTCCATCTACAGCTGTGATGATAGTTTTTGGGGGTGGTTGTCCAGGAGGTGCTGAGTCAGTCGCACCACCCTTCTGGTTCACGACAGCAATAGTATTTGCAATAGACACGGTATCCGTAGTGGTATTGCTGAGGTCTAATTGATTTCCGATTGAAGACGTGTCATCCCTTGTTAACAGTTGCACAAAGGCGCCTATCCAGGTTTTCAAATTGATAACGTATAACATGAGTAATCGTCTTACCAGATACGATTGTCACGACAAGACAAGAAACCCACAAATGTGACCAGATAGTAGGGATTTTCATCTTGTGTTCTGCTTGTGTTCAGCAGTAAGTGGGTTAAAATATTGTCAGAGGGTCGTGAGCTTTTTATAATGAAAACCATGACATAGTATTTTTGGGATCTAGAACAAATTGCTTATCGTTTATCCCTTTATTCACTAATGACAGATAGGTACGAGAGATGGCTGATCGCTGATAGATTGCCTGAGGTCATAAATCCGAGCTTAACGCAAGAAGCTTTAGATCAATTGTTGAGGATTTTCACATGCTGTCTATTGCCAATATGTGAGTCCTGGGTGCATATTATGAAAAAAAATAACGTGCTGTGGGGTTTCATATGTATTTAGCTAAGGTTTCTCCTAGTTTGTTCAGAGTAGTGGGCAAGTCGGACATAACGACATACCAGCTGTGTTTAACCTCGCTATCGCTCTACAGAACAGGCACATGCACTCCAATATGACAGGTCCGTGCCGAAATTATTCCATATATTGACCACTTCATGCTTAACCTGACATGAAAGCGTCAAAGACGGGACATATACATGATATCCGACTTACCAGCTTGCGAATGTCCAGTCGCGGCGGCGTTAGCATCTTTGAGGGTGCCAAATTATATGTCGTTATCGAACCCTGACACTGTATCTGTCAGTTAACATTCATGTACCTGCAGGAAGATGGAAAAAACGAGAATGAGTGGTTCTCCAGAAATAGAATGTGGGAGGTGCTCATTTTTTGACACAGGAAGGTTCACCACAACGTGTAAATTGTGCTCACCCTGCCAGTGAAACCCGGGCCCCTAGTTCTGGATACATCTACAGATGCACGAGACGCAGGTAACCTAGTACCTAAATCATTCCATATCCGATCTGGTGCCCACCGACCAGCTCGTTAACCCAAGCCTCTCTCCTGTTGCCAAAGCAGATGTATGGTAGTCCAGTTCCCAATAAAGTGGATTTGCACCGTATTTGGAAACAGCAGCTGTTCCAACAAGTTGTACTTACCACAAATGTTGATACTAGAACAGGTACACCCCTCCGAGATATATCTGAGCTATTGGGTGCAGTGAAAGATGAGTGCCATATTTATATAAAGGTGTGTTATGCTTGAATGTAAAAATTGGCGCAATACCATAAATTTCGTTCCCGAATTGTTATTATAATATTACCGTGCCGAAGTAATTGTTGAATCAACAAATTTTACTTACTCCAGCACGTGGCTTGCGGCCGTTTTCGTTCTATTAGTACAATACTAAATACAACGAATTATGACGCTTGACCAGATAATATAACTAATCTGCATGAGGTGAGTGACGAAAACAACATGTTTTTCGTTCTAACTCTCCCCAACATTACTCAGCTGTCATTATTTGAGAACAAGTCAATGAATTGCCTATCATAGTCTAATACTTGCACCACCAAGGTTCAAAATTAGAGCGTTCACATGGGATATTGATGTAGTTAGCACCTTTTCTCTAATATTGCAAGCAAATCCCTCCATCTGTTCGTTCTGCTACATAACCCTCATATCCTCAGATGCAGTTATACTCAGGTATCAATTTTAGATATGAATAAAACTGGTATCCGATGAAACAGTTCACATCAAAAGATCCTGGCCACTTCACAATCCCTTGCGTTGCCGAAAGAATGTAACGTGAATTCATCAGACAAATGACTATGTATTTTGTCCGCAAGTACCGATTATTATATTATTGTAATGTCTGGGGGTATACTTAGACTGTCTCAAAGACACCAACGTCGTCAATCAAAGACCAAGCATTACGAATTCCACCACCTCCACCCTGGAATGCAACGACATTGACTCCATCGATAGCTGTTACTGGCACCTCCCGATATCTCCAAGGACTAATGCCAGGTGTGAACGTCTGCACCTTTATCCCATTCCAATAAACGTCAATATATGGAATACCAGGTCCATCGGCCCCATTTATTCCACCCATCCCGGCATGGAAGAAGCTAACTATGTATTTCTTTCCCGGAGTGACTTTTATCTGTGAGAGTGGGCGCATGGTGCCTGGCAATGCATCTCGTCCGGTAGCAGAGCCCATCAAACCGAAACTGTGTCCTGCGTGCGCCCAGGGAGGATAGAATTGAACGATGGCATCGTCATGTCCGTTGCTTGGCGTAAATGTTTCCCAGAGAGGAGTCCGCTCCGTGTAACAGTCGTCAAAACAATCGGCATAGAATTCAAAGTCGCCTGCAACGACGTAATTGGTGCGTTTATATCCCCGAGACAGGGTTACTTGAAGATCCCCTTGCCCGGTATTTACGGCTGTGGATGCGTCTGCTGGCCTAAAATACTAAAGACAAATGTTTTGTTAATTGATTGTGTCTCGAGATCACATACAAGTTGAATTCGTGAACGAACCATGCTACATGTGTATGTTGTAGGAACCCCATTGACAACTGCGCGCCATATGTTGAAATACTGGCAAGTACCACCATTGGGGTCAGGTCCCCGTGCAATACACTGTTTAGCACAAGCGTCTACGTCATATCTATCCAAAAACACAAAACCCATATACTGCCTTGGGGTAAGTGCTTGTTAATTCATGAGTGCAGCGTAACATACCCCTGCCGCATTATTTGCTCCCCCAGTAGGACCGAAAACAAGCTCATAACCGGAAGGAATAGCTGGATCTGTTAGTTTCGTCGAGGCATAACCGCTGCTATTTTGAATGTAGGTAAGTCCAGCAGGTGCAGGAATCGATTGTTGTCCCCCGATATTAGTCTTCTCTGCGGCAGTGTGAACATCCCCATATAAAACACATTTCAAGTTCGATTTTTCGCTGAATACAAAATCCAGGAGTTCATTGTTATACTCATAGTAAAGGTTGGCAAAAACTGCATGTGATATTAGATTATTGGATTGGGTGGGAGGTTCTAGTATGTTTACGCACCACAGCCAGGAACACTGTCGCAGTACTGGAGACAAGCGTCAACATTGTAGGTGGAGTTTGGAACGACGGTGTACGTCAAGTACGCTGTCCCTTCGATGGCTCCGTCCCTGTCATTAGGGCCCGTACCAGTACCTGCAAAGACCTGGTCGTAGCCACCAACTGTCTGACGGGTGTCAAGTCGTTGATTATGAGCCCGAGAGGAGAGAGGGCCAGGAAATGCAGCACTACGGCGCTGAGAAAGGGTACCTGCATCAGTCAATGTTCCATCCACAGCTATAATGATAGTTTTGGGGGGTGGTTGTCCTGGAGGCGTTGAGTCGGTCGCACCACCCTTCTGATTCACGACAGCAGCAGTGGCTACAATGGACGCTGTGTCCGTGGTGCTATTGCTGAGGTCTAACTGGTTTCCAATCGAAGATCCACTATCTCTTGTCAATAGTTGCACAGAAGCCCCTATTTGAGTTTTCATAGAATTAAAATTGATAGCGCGTAACGAGAATGATCGTTATACCAGATACGGTTATCGCGACAAGACAAGAAGCCCATAAATATGACCAAGCGGTGAACATCTTCATCTTATGTTTAGCAGCAGGTGGGTTGAAATATTATCAGTGAATCGCTAGCTTTATATACTAAAAATATCATGAAATAGCAGCAGGGTAAGGCTCTGAGATCTAGAACAGATCGTTTATCGTTTACCCAGGCATCAGCTTACTCACTAATGACAGGTAGGTACGAGAGATGGTTGATCGCTGTTAGATAGCCTGGGATTATCATGTAGAAATCCGAGCTTCATACTGGGAGGTTGAGATCAGTAGTTGACGGTTCTAGCATAATGTCTATTGACATCATGGTGGGTTTGGGGGGCGCATTATGGCCATAAATGACATATAATGTAAGTTACTATGAGGTTTTGGTCATGTAAGGCTTCTCATAGCTTGTTCAGAATAATGAGGGAGTCGGACATACTGACATGCCGACTGTATATGTGAGCTTTGAACTCGCTATCGCCTCGCATAATATGCCCATCCACTCCAGTCTGACAGGCGTGTACCGAAATTGTTCCATATGTCGACCGCTTCACGCATAAATTGACATGTAAGCGTCAAAAATATGACATATACATGATATCCGACTTACCAGCTTTCGAAAAACCGGATCCCACTAAGGGGTTGAAAGAGGTCCTAGTTGCGGCGGGGTTAACTTCTTCTCTTGAGGGCGTCAAATTGTATAACCCTGAGAATGTGTCTGCTGGTTGACATTCATGCAAGTACCTGCAAGAAGATGGAGACAGAAAGAAAGAAAGGTCCTCCGGAACGAGCCAGTGCGTTTTGAATTACAACGTGGGAGGTGCTCACTGCTTTTCTGACACAGGGAAGTTCACCACTTGATATATGCCATAGGTCTAAGCAACGCACCGGTCCTTCTCATTCCCAAACTAACGGCTCATAAGTACCCACCGGATACACCCACAAATGCAAGAAATACATGCAGCTTAATACCTAGTTCAGTGCGAATCTGATCTGGATGCGCGTCACTCAGCTCGTTAGGCCAAGCCTCAAGCAGATGTATGTTTTCAATGCAGTGGCTTTGCATAGAAAATAGCGACTATTCCAAGAAGATGTACCACAAATGTTGATACTGGAGCAGATGTATCTGAGTTAATAGTTACGTAATGTAAAATTCTCGCCATTTGTGATTTACTTTTGTGAATCCGTCATACAGTAAGTGTGCAGTGTAACACCAACATTGTGTTTATGAAACTATTGCAAATGAAATGGTTGTCACCTGCGAAACCCACTTTGACGAGTCCAGTGACTTCGAAGAAGAGTGGTGATGGTGGTGGTGGTAGTAGTAGCCCGACTCCTTCAACATCAGCGACAGAAACAGGAGCAGCAGCTCATGAGCGAAATGTTTTGGCGTTGAGGAATGTAGCTGGGACCACTGTGGAAGATGAGGATTGTAAGCAACATTGGTTGATAACCTTTTTTCGGTGTTTGCTATTCAATGTAAAGCTCCCTTTTTTGTCCTCTTTCTGGATTGATGATTCATATTCTTTCTTTCAGCATTCCAACCTACGAGATATCCAGCTGATATGCGGGCTCTTCTGGAATACTCTGTCCAAACTCACGGTCCACTGCTTCGGGACTCTACTAAATCATGACGATACCTTCAAGTACGATTCCTTAAACTGTCGATTTCCTAACTAGCAAGCCAACAAGATGTTGGTGGGACTTCTCAAAGGATCTTATGAACAGATGATAGCTGCTCCGCTGAATGAGTCAGGGCAAGAATTTTCAAGGATCACCACATCGCAAGCTACTTTCAAGATTCGATTCAAAGGTTAGGAGTTTGTAATATGAAGAACACAGGGAATCTCAACTATTTACCTGAGTGGACATAATTATGCCGATAGAACTTTATCAAACAGACGCCGTGCCGACATGTGATCAACCAATCTTCAAACACCGCATTGAAATCGAAAGTGCACGTCTTATTCCTATCACTTCCACTACAACATCAATTTTATTACCTAGGTACTTGCTCAATAATCTATTAAAGATTAGCCACCAAACTGAGACCCTTTTCTGCAGATCATGGACATCAAACCCTCGACACAGCTTATCAAGTAGTAAGTATGTACAGCGCTTATCTCGTTCGCCTTTTCACTCGGTTTCACTAGCATTCCACCCACACGCTTCGCACTAACAAGTAAGTATACCAAACCTGGGTAAACATCAATTATCTTACTTAGTTTACAAAACATCACAGTAACCAGCATAAAAGGCGAAGGCTTACCAAAAACGCACAAGACATCCCATTCGGTATATTATCTCGTTCTGGATGTAGATGGTGTGGAATATACAACCCGAATATCCTCAAAAGATACGGGACCTCTATGGAAAGAGGATTTTGCGATGTGCGTGCTCCATCCCCTTATACTTGTTAAAATAAGTCTAATCATGAATAAAGGACTGCCAATACTTCTTCTCGTCTAAAATTGAAAGTGTTTTGTGCGCACAGCATCAAAGATAACGCTGGTAAAACTACGAAGCTGTCGTTCGCTGACAGATTCAGAAATCGAGATGATCACCTTGTCTGCGAGTCAACTGAGTCGGTAATTTGTGATCTCATACTTCAAAAGCAGGGTATTTGATGTTTCCCCTTACGATCCAAATCCTAAATGATGGTTATATCATAGATGGCACTTCTTTGGTAAATATGGTGGACCTGCAATCGCTACAGAAGAAAGGGACTATTACACTCGGTTTAAGAGTTGACAGTCTGAAGACCTCTACACTTTCTAAACCCGGAGATGTCACAATGTTAATACCGTCACCTGGCCCAGGATTCAAAAAGCTCAATGAAAACTGGAGCCGTCTATTTACCTCTCTACTGTCCTTTTGTGAATTTACCAAAGATATTGCAGATGTATGTGAAGTAAATGTCTACACTGTTATCCATTCATCCTGCACGTAGGTTGACCCTAAAGGGAAACTCGCGATAAATGCAGTATCTTTCGTAATCAAGGTGTGTATCGTTGTTACAAAACACATGATGGATAGCTAATAGTATATTTGCATGGAATGTCATACTAGATCATCAATGACCAGATAGAACGCGATGGAAAAATTGGTGATCTTGCTGTTACTATGACCGAACTCTATGATTGGCTCCAAGATGGAGGAACACTACAAAAAATCAATTCATTTGAGAAGACAGTAAAGAAACTACTCAACCAGACATCAGAATGTTCATATTTCGTTGGTGAATACTACAAGATAAACTCCTTCTGTTCGTGTTTGACTTTTTCCGTCCATACCTGTCCTGACGCCATGTCAAAGTGCAACGTGCTGTGGGAAATGCCATATCTGAAACTGATGCACTCATTACTCAGTATCAGTCAAACTTTGATCAACTTAGGATCGAACTTATATTAGGAACAACCCTACAAACTGCGTTGATCTCGGTTCAGATATTGACGAAGGTCACAAATATCGGTGAGTCTTGTGAAGTGTTATTACTAGCTAAACTCTGAATTATTCATCTCTTCATTAGAAAACCAGATATATCTTGATCGTCTGCATGGCCTAAATAAGACGAGTTTCAATCCACAACAAGCAGCAATGCGAGGAACCCATTGTGACTCTGTTATTGATCGTATCTTAAACTGGGCTGTCGGGGGAACTGAGGATGAGGGATACAAGAAGCGTGTCTTCCTTTTGGTCGGCCCCGAAGGGTGCGGGAAATCGTCTGTTTCCCACTATATTGCACGGAATTTCCACGAGGAGAAGCGACTCGGATGTGGTATTTTCTTACACAGTGGTGTCAAGGACCGGGACTCCCAGAGGATTAGTGGTACGATGATACGAGATTTAGCACAATACCATCCCGCTATCGCAGAGAGGATCAGTGGTCCCATTCGGACTACGGGCATTGCTTCGGCAGATATAGAAAGGCAATTCAGCGAGTTGTTCGTTGATCCACTGAAGGACCTGGAGATGGTAGGACCGGTTCTAGTCATTATCGACGGTCTCGATGAATCTGAAAGCTTTGAAGAGCGTCTCCGCATCTTTCAAGTCTTTGCAGATGAATCTCTTATGACCTGCCTTCCTTCGAATTTCCGCTTCCTCATAACCGCACGTCCCGGAAAGGACCTCGAGAATGTCTTTTCAGATCTAACCCACGTGCATCAGCATAGAATGTCTCATGATCCCAGTTTTCAAAGAAATGAAGCAATGATCAGACAAACATTAACTGATCTTGAAGCACAAAATTCTCCTATATTGAACCAACACACTAAAGACATTGTCATACGTCAGCTCTTACGACGGGCAGCTGGAGATCATACATGGACTTCTCTGATCTGCGCAGCCTTGCAACTCACATCCACGAACAGCCGGATAGGTGGATTCCTGGATAGGCTCATCTTGTCCTCACAT
Organism: Floccularia luteovirens; assembly: GCA_009739215.1. Lineage (NCBI taxonomy): Eukaryota > Fungi > Basidiomycota > Agaricomycetes > Agaricales > Squamanitaceae > Floccularia > Floccularia luteovirens. Next base: position 1,356,631 of record VSJF01000009.1, read on the forward strand.
CCCAAGACACTGGCAGATTCAATCGGACAGCTATACAACAGTATCTTACAATCTCTAATCTCACATCAGACCAGTTCAAATCGTCTTTCCTGGAACGAGATACTGAACAGATTGTTGATATTCAAGAGCAATTCTTTTTTTTCTACCATGCCGACGGAAGATCGAGAAGATATTGCCAATGTCTGCTCCATTCTGCAGGAGTTAGGAATTATAACGTCTCCGATCAACGGGGTTGATTTTAGTTTTGCGAAAAGTTTTGAAGAATTTATGAAAGACGGCATGCGCTGCACCGACCACCGGATATTTTTGGACTTGAGTCTCCGCGGTGAGATATGTTTGGACAAAATGAATGAGTTGCTGCGCCATAACATGTGTGCATTGCCACCAACACCCCAATCGGATATGGAGATAAGCGATTTGACGCTCCGCGTCAAGACGAACATACCAGAAGATCTTCAATATGCCGTCAAAGATTGGATAATATACATATTGGATGTTCAACGTCTGACGGACGCGTTGATGAAAAAGCTCCACCAATTCTTGTTCACACACCTCCTACACTGGATTGAACTCCTTACTGTCTTGGGTCACATGAATCCAGATACAATATGCCCTTTGCTGCGACTCCTTGTTCAACATCTCTCTGTGAGTATTCTCCACCAAGAGTGAGCCTGCATTCGCTGACAGATGTGAATCACGGCTACTCCACTGCAGAGTCTGGATCACGACCAATCCTACACAGAACACTCCACAATGATCAGAGATGCCATCCGCTTCGTTCAATCATATAGTTCCATGATATCTCGCGCTCACCTACATACTTACATATCTGCCCTACTATTATTCCCATCATACACACTTCTCCACAAAACTTACATTGAAGAGGCCATCGACGAGCGACCACGAGTCTCTTCCAAAGTAACTGAAGTTGATCCTCTTTATACCATTAAACGACACGATCCCCCGATGGATTTTGTCAAGTTCTTACCTGATGGCTCTCCATTACTCAGTGCCCCGTGTGGGGAACGGGAAACTCGGATAATTAATGGAAGCAGTGGAGCGCAGATCTGTTTGTTGAAATCTCGGTTCCGGCACGCTGTTTTCTCCCCCGACAATCAACGGGTTGCTGGCGACAGTGATGACGGCTTTCGTGTCTGGGATGTTAAGAGTGGTGAGTTGGTATGTGAATCACTGACAGGTCACAGGGGAATCTCGTTGGTGGGATACTCAAGAGATGGTTCAAAGCTTCTTGGCCATGTTGGTGTATATGACATCTGTACTTGGAATGCGGACACTGGCAATCTAATTGGCAATGGTTTCATAGCTATGCCTCCAATTTCCAATTTCTCACACGATGGACAAGAAGTAATAATAAAGTCAGGTCGTGAACTCGAGATATGGGATGTTAAACTGGATCGTAGGATTGCGAGGCTGGTAGGACACAAGGATTATATAACGGAGGTTGTTTGTTCTCCTGACGGATTGTTTATTGCCTCTGTTGCAATGGATTGGAGGGTTAGTTTATGGGACGCAAAGAAGAAGACTGAAATTGTGGCCTTCAGGACAGACTCAGACTGGATTCATCAGCACACAATGGCCTTTTCTGCTGACAGCTCCAGACTTTCACTGGTCGTGAATTGCAATCCTTTCCCACGATATGAGTTAGCTCTTAAAATATGGGACCTGAAATCACCCAACTATAATTGTGACACCAAATTCATCACCTGTCGCAAAATCCAAAATGTAGATGTATCTTTGGACGTCGGGCGAATCATCGGTAGAACAGAATATGGCGAGCATCTCGTGTGGGACATTGATTCATTGCCAGCCCATTCATCCAAGTCCACTGTCAATCCACTGTCAACGACAACCTCTACCATTACATTCCATGAGCCTTTTGACGCTCTCCAATTAGCGCATCATGTCGATTCCGAGGGCTGGATCTGCGGTCGGGATGAGCTTAAAATCGTTTGGATTCCTAAACCTCGTAATGGATCGTATACTGTCAAGCGCTCTGTTGGGAAACTGGAGTTTTTAAATGAAGAGGGTGAGATCAATGTCGTTGTGGAATCTGATTCGATTGAATAGTTGCGCATACAAGTACATTCCGGGATGTTCACGTCATAGTATTATCAGTGTGTAACAACAGGTTATTCTCGGTTTCGATCCAACAGCTCTAATCCGATGTGTGTGTATAGTTCGAATGAAATTCTCAGTTAATAGCAGATATATAGCTGCAGGCCTCTTTAAGTCCAAGGATCCTGCTACGTAATGAGATCCACCGCTTAAGTAGTAGGAATAGCCATCGTTACACCAAACAACCATTGCCAGGTCATGCTCCACAGTTATTGGTTGTCCAACTGAGACTCCTTTTCGCCATCTAACTGTCTTTGTGTTAACCCACATTGGGTATACAACCTGATAGCCATACCATTGTCCTCTTCGCCAGTGTCTTGGTTTAGATTCAAGGCTCGAACAGCCTTGATGGCGGAGCGACCACTTTAAAGCTCAAGACGTCCTTTTGGCCTCCAAAGGTAGAGACTGCTTAATCCCCACTTTCTAAGTTCAACTCGGGATGTTTCAAAGATTTCCTTCGCAAGTTTACTGAAGGAGTCTTTTGGGGCCGCCTGTACATGGCAGACATTGCGCATAAGCTCATTGACGATGAGATACATAAGAGAAATTTTGCCTTCCATGGTGGGAAGACGGTGGGACCAAGTAAGGTCGGCGGGATGTCCACAGACTCAGACTTTTCACCTTTCATATCTCGGTGTTTCGTTTCGGCTTTGTCCAAAGGTGATTTTCCACATCTGGTTCTGCATTGTTTATATCCCAAGCCCTTGCCAAATTAAAGACTTCTGCCCATCGTGTTAACGTTGGGCAAAACTCGTGTTGCCAAATTTGTCTGACTTAGTGGACGATGTAACTTACGGAGTGAAGATCCTTCCACTAAACAACGATTCCACTTTCGCATATCGAGTAGCTGACACACAACATCAATACGTTTGGTAGCGCGAATTTTGGGACTGGTTAAACGGATGACTGCACCCACAATAACAGAAAACACCATAAAACCAAAATCAAAACTCATTTCATTGCTCCTACACCTACAATACTTACTACCTAACAAATCTCATCTCTAATTCTTGCTTGTATATCGCATACTGCTCATGTCACTCCGAATCATGTCTTTAGCTTTTCTGGTTTCTTTCCTCACGATGCCTTTGGAGTCAGGCAACCCTGGAAATTAATCGGGGGGATACCAAATTAGCGTACAGCTTTCCAAGTCCTGAAACAATTGATAAACTTTAACAGTGATATGCCTCTGGTTGGAAACTTCTGTCATTTTAAACAGACCATATTCTGATAGGAAATATGTCTCCTCAAAGGAGTTTGCTTACAACTCCTTCGTAGCAATCAATCATTTAAATAACCAATATATAGAAACATAACATACACACTTACACGGTGTATGTGTGTCACTTCAAGCGCTGAATTGGCAGTTACAGCCATGCGTGCATTTCGCCCTTTCAGTTACGCCCTGGCCGGAATGCGTTTTTTCCACGGCCCAGCTACAATGTATGAGCCTTCCTCAAATCAGATCTCAAAATAACAACGTTCAGTCCATCGAGGCACAGAACTCCCCCTCTACCCCCATTTCTATTTCCCGATTTATCATACAAGCAGCGAAAATGTATACTTGTGGGGACATGAGTGATGATATCAATACCAGCTACATACGGACCTACCAAAGGTCGCATTATATATAGAGCACTCTGTGTTTTGCTTCCGTGTGGGAGGTGATGTAATTGAACACCTTGTGTTACGTGTTGAACCTCCGAAGAATAGCTAGAGCTACTGAGATTTAGTTTATGCGGCCCATGAGAGAGCTTACTATTGTGGTACAAGGTTGTAACTCCTGAGGATCTGGAAAATCAATAATTAATATTCGGGTAAGTTTGGGAAGCGAGGTCTGTGATCCAAATAAGCGCTTGATGTAATTCTTCAGAGTATCCCATGATTTTCAGATCCGTATACGTCGGTCATCATAGATCACCAAACAAATAGTTCAGGTACCTTCTATTGATATGCAAATGAGGGGAATCCCGGTTCATGAACCAGTATCTCTAATCAGTACAAGCCGAAAGCCAAAGTCAAGATGCGATAAGCAACAAAAGAACAAGACCGGATGTTGGATATGAAATACTCACTGTTAGTATAACATGCACTTCCCAATTTCCACAATATTTTTGGGATAATACGGCCGATGGATGTAGATAACAAGAAAGAAGCGCTCAGGTAAACCCTTAGGACTGTCGGGACGAATAGTGCGAGACAGCGTATCTGAGAGATTGACGCGATGCTTGATGATGTCTAAATGTACACTCGGATGTCACGGAGATTTTTGATATTCTGATTCGAACAAATGACTTTCATGAACTGTTGACTTTTAAATACGTGGTATAAGTTTTTCCGATGAGACGGGGTGGTTCTAAGCTGAGCCGAATGTAATTGTCTGCAAAAGCGTTCCTGGAGCATTGTCCATATTCATTTTGTATTCAAAGTCTAGAACGTCAGAGATATGTCAACCATAAGCAATTAGTCCATGCCTGAGACAAAAAAACAACACAACCTTAGAATACCACGCGAAAATCCGGCATAACGCAAGATCAAAGTTTTGACATGACTGACTTCCTTGATGATGATGGAGATACATCATGAGTTCTGTGCGTACCAACCTGACCGAGGCAAAGCCTAGTGAACATTCTAACAATCCACAACCTGAACCGATATGATTGTACACAAGCGATAGGATACACTGAGAAACTTGTGAGAAGACCGGCATTCTATGAGATATCGACAAGCCTACATTATTTTTTATCGCCTTTGTAGGGAAGCTGAGAAATAGACTGAACCTTTAAAACTGGCCATCCCTTCGAGCTTCTACAACGAACTGGTTGTGATAATAGGAACGTTGCGAACCGTGTGAAAAGCAAAAGTGTAAAAAGCGGCATGTCCCATGAGTCCCGAATCCAGTTCCGGAACCTTGTTCAATACTCTCAGTCCGTATTATCAACGTTCAGGCCCTGAAGGCACGCTGTTCGGTCTTCTCTACCCGCCCCATCTGGCAGGACTCTCAAGGAAATGCTCTTCTGTCTCATGTGCTTCCAGAAATTGACTAAACTGGCTCCAGCCCGCTTAGCTAAGACGAAATATTTGTATTGTATGGTTTTATCACCCTTGTTTCAGACCAGGAGAGCAGCCCAATCATCAAATAATGTTCATCTGCCAAAACGATCCAAATAACCCGTCGAACTATAAACTACTGTTGGGCGTTGAAGTGCAGTGCGAACTTCTAGGAACTCACCCCGTGTTTAGAATTTGCAAGAACAGAGGTCCATTTGGGGATTCGTCAGACAGTGTGAATTTTCCAGCACTGCTAATACAACGACATGTCTGATGCGATGTACTGTGTCCTGTAATGAAATGCCAGTCCAATTGGGCAATACATATTCGTGCGGTGAAGACTTAACGGAGGCACGTGACCGCGAATTATCAATACACGTGCAATATGATTGCGCTTGGTATGGTCATACTCGTCGAATCTGGCATTTCATAGTCTTATTCTTCCGTTATCCTTCTTATTATCCAGACATCGGTCAAAAAATTTTCTCCTCGTGACAATACCAACGTGTATCCGGTTACCGGGTACGAGTAACCTTCTTACCAATATTAGGAGACAGAATGCTTTGGAACCTGATGTATCATCTGAACTAAGTTTCTTCTATGCCCGATCAATATATGTGCGTACCTACATGCCAGCTGCAAAGGCGTGGAAGCCAGGAACTCTACAGTGACTCTGACCTTCGGTCTGGAACAATACGGACTAGAGAAATGCCGGCGAGGGCATAAAAGCCAGCGAGTATATAGAGGAAAGGACAAGGAAACTTCTTCACCAATCATTTACACAACAATCATGTGTTCTTTTAGTCGACTGCTTATATTCGTCTCCATGGCTGCAGCTGTGACTGGTACTGCAGTATTCATCTTCGGATGCATGACCTGATGCTAAACTTTGTTGCTTCTAGCTGCCGTCACTGATGTACCACCCCCCGGTTCTTTCGCTAAACCAATCTCCAACACGCCCACGGTTGATCTAAACACGACATTAACTGACGCGAACACTATCACCTCCACTGCACAAATTGTCGACCAGAAGAGCGGTGCTGCCGTCGATGAGCCACCAAATCAACCTGTAGCTGATACAGCCGTGACTGCAGTTGATGGTCAACTCACCGACGATGGCTCTTCGTCAAAGAGAAGAAGCACTCTCTTTCAGAGAGGAACCGGAAACGTCATAACTCGTTCTCCTGATTTGTCGAAACGCATTATTGACGGTTATGACCAAGTCTTCTCCGGAACTGGAACTGGATTGACTGATCGTGATGGTGCCATCGAAGGCACCGCATACCTTACGTACAGCCTGGTTTCGAATGCAACTTATGATGTCGATGCCTGTCTCGAATTCTGCAATCGTGTCGATGGTTGTGGTCAGTGCAGTAACCCGCATTTTTGACATTAGTAGTTTCTGACCACCTTCCACATCTCAGTGTTTGCCAACATTTATTACGAGTTCAACAACGAGTTGCTTGATTTTGTCTTCAGTGAACACTCGAACTTGAAGTGTGCGTTGTATGGTGACGTCCACACTGCTGCCGAGAAGACAAACCGTGGAGGACAGCAATCTATTCCACCCCCAGCAGGGTTGACATACATCCAACAAAGCAGCGGATTTTCTTCAAAGACTCTAGTTGATCCTTCCCCTCCTGATGGTTACGATCTCGTCTTTGGGCCAACTGATGGAGCCAACAATGCACCAGGGGTGAGTGACACCAGATGAAATATTGTTTGTATGATCGATTGATGATTTTGTTGAACAGTACATGGGATTCGCTTTTATCGACAAATATGACGTTGATGCATGTGCACAACTCTGCAATACACGCGGTGCTGATCCCATTTTCGGAGCATGTCAGTACTTCAACATCTGGCGGGCTGTGGTAAATGGTGTTCCCACCACTTACACATGTAGCATGGTATGGGGATTTCTGAAGTTAGAAGTTCAATAAGGTCTAATATCCATCATACAGTACGCTATCGTTGCAGACCAATCTACAGCTGTCAACTTTGGCCAGGGAGACCTCAAAGTCACTTTCTCTCGTGGATATCAACGCAAAAATCTCGTCATTGACGGCGGATTTGAGGGATTCAATGCATGTGACTCGTTCTGCTTCGTCGCATCGTATCAGAATTGGATCGGAACCAGTCCATCCGGTGGTACTCTGGATGCTACCATTTTCAAGGATGTCGAATTTGCTTATTTCGGGCATGGCGTTGGATTACTCGGCGCCGCAGACGGTGATGACGCACTCGCTGGAACGCTGACACCAGCGAAACCCCTACAAACTGTTGCAGGGAAGAAATACAGCATCTCATTCTTCCAATCGAGTTCGTTCAGCTCGGCAGCACTCGAAGCACCGGCATTTGTTGACATCATGTGGAACGGAGAGATTGTCAAGACTATCAGACCTGGCTTCTCTCACTTCACTCTTGTTGAAGCAGAAGTTACTGCAAAGGGTAACGATGTACTCGCATTCCACGGGGGACAAGCACCAGCGTGGACATTTATTGATAATGTCGCAGTCTACGAAATCTGAGTTGCTCGTGAGACATGAGACGGGGAGTATTTTCACCTTTTTTTCCTAAAGCTTTTAGTATTTAGCTCCCTTATTGAAGGAACTTGTTTGGTCGTGTGTTTACTTTCCTGGTGTTCTTCATAATGTCATTTGGGTCCTAAATTGTCATATTTCTTATGAATTTTATGTATTATTTACAGGAAATTTTCCAGTTAAATGCAATACTTTTACAGCTGCAGACTAAGTTGGAATTATAAGAAAATATCTAATTATCAGAAACGTAACCCATTACCAACTTCGTCATTTATTTCATATGTCAGCGCCATGAATACTTGAGTACCAATAGGCACTATTAGCTAATCTGGTGGAAACATAGACGGAAGAAACGTTAAATTTAGAGTATTCCGAGGCGGATATATGCAATCTGCCGCGGGGCTGACACCAAAAGTAACAGAGTCCTTGAGATGGATGAAGTCCGTTCGGACATACTTATAAATCCGTGTAAAAATGCTAGCCTCAACCAATCCGTTGGCACGACTAGAGACTGACAATGCTAAGCATTTGGTACCAAAGTACTGAACGTTTGGACAATTGAAAGCTCTATAAAGTGCGGCATCCAAGATAACGGAATGCACCTCTTTCTACGGTATAACATCTCACGCTTCCGGCTGCGTGCCATCCACGTGGAAGCCACGCAGTACTAGATATCGAAGAAGACCTTGATAAGGCGAGCAGGCCTTTCATCCTATAGCTATCTCGCATCGGATACAGACAGTAGCTTTTGGACAATGGGGAAGACGGATGGCGAGGTCAGAAGAACTTTGTTCCTTCTTGGGTAAGCTGTCATGTGTGCTTACAATGTGTTCTCCCGACTTTAAGCCCCTTTATCTAGCATAATGCATAGAAAGCCTGCTATACATTTGTTTTCGCAACCACAATTAACGAACATGATATGTACTCGCAGTCTGCATAGCTGATCAAGCTAAAATTAGGTTAATTTCCTATCTTGTTCAAAGTCTGTGAACGCAGAGATATCGAACTACATACCTTGCCGGGTTATTTGTATTCGCACCGACTGGTGAACCAGACACTGTCAGGTGTGCATGTGAACCGCAGCGCGAACTTCTAAAAACTCATCTCGTGTTTAAGAATTCCCAAACACAAGGATCTATTTGGGGATTCGTGCGACAGGGCAAATTCTCAGCCCCGTTGACATAACAGAAAAGTCTGATGGGATGTAGTGTCGCCTTGTATTGAAGTGGCTATCCTAATTGGCTACGTAGCACACTCGTGCGATGAAGAAGACCATGGCTGAGCCACGTGACCGCGATTTTCTTACACGTGCAACTGTGATGTACGTGATACTTCAAGAAGACGCCGGCCATGTTGTTCACACTATGATGGAATGCAGCATTGTTCTTCAAGAGTTGGTCAAAAAGATTTCTCCTCGCGACAATACTCGCATTCGCTTATTCATTGAGTGCGAGCGACCTTGTTGCCAATACCAGGAAAGAACCTGATGTATCATCTGAACTATGTTTCTTCTATGCCCGATCAATGTATGTGCGTACCTACCTGCCAGTTGCAAAGACATGGAAGCCAGGAACTGGGAACTGCAATAGTGACTCTGTGATCTTTGGATCTGGAGCAAAACGGATTGAAAGAAGGCCTGTGAGAGGCATAAAAGCCAGCGAGTATGTGAAGGAAGGACAAGAAAACTTCTTCACTAGTCATCTACACAACAATTATGTGTTCCTTCAGCCGACTGCTTATATTTGTCTCCATGGCTGCAGCTGTGACTGGTACTGCAGTAATCGTCTTTGGGTACACGATCTGATGCTAAACTTTGTTGCTTCTAGCTGCCGTCACTGATATATCACCCCCTGGTTCGTTTGCTAAACCGGTCTTCAACGATAGTGCGGTCTATTTGAATACGACATTCACTGACGCGGACACCATTGCCTCCACTGCACAAATTGTCGACCAGAAGAGCGGTGCTGCCGTCGATGAGCCACCAAATCAACCTGTAGCTAATACAACCGTGACTGCAGTTGATGGTCAACTCATCGACGATGGCTCTTCGCCAAACAAAAGAAGTACTCTCTTTCAGAGAGGAACCGGAAACGTCATAACTCGTTCTCCTGATTTGTCGAAACGAATTATCGATGGTTATGACCAAGTCTTCTCCGGAACTGGAACTGGATTGACTGATCGTGATGGTGCCATCGAAGGCACCGCATACCTTACGTACAGCCTGGTTTCGAATGCAACTTATGATGTCGATGCCTGTCTCGAATTTTGTAACCGCGTCGATGGTTGTGGTCAGTGCAGTATACCCGCATTTTTGACAAATTTATTTTCTGATCATACTCCATATTTTAGTGTTTGCCAACCTTTATTACGAGTTCAACAATGAGTTGCTTGACTTTGTTTTCAGTGAACACTCGAACTTGAAGTGTGCGTTGTATGGTGATGTCCACACTGCTGCCGAGAAGACGAACCGTGGAGGACAGCAATCTATTCCACCCCCAGCAGGGTTGACATACATCCAACAAAGTAGTGGTTTTTCTGCCAAGTCTCTGGTTGATCCATCCCCTCCCGAAGGTTATGATCTCGTCTTTGGGCCAACTGATGGAGCCAACAATGCACCAGGGGTAAGGGATATTAGATGAAAACGTTCGGACGCTCTATTGATGACTTGGTTTAACAGTACATGGGATTCGCATTTATCGACAAATATGACGTCGATGCATGTGCACAACTCTGCAATACGCGCGGTGCTGATCCCGTCGGTGGAGCATGTCAGTACTTCAACATCTGGAGAGCTTTGGTGAATGGTGTTCCCACCACTTACACATGTAGCATGGTGTGTGAATTCCTGAAGTTGGAAGTTCAGTACGGCCTAACCTCCTCCTCACAAAGTACTACCTTGTTGCAGACCAGTCAACCGCTGTCAACTTTGGCCAAGGCGACCTCAAAGTCACTTTCTCTCGTGGATATCAACGCAAAAACCTCGTCATTGACGGCGGGTTTGAGGGATTCAATGCATGTGACCAGTTCTGTTTTCGCTCCATCGTATCAGAACTGGATTGGAACCAGTCCATCCGGAGGCACTCTTGATGCTACCATCTTTAATGACTTCGGTTTTGCACATTTCGGACATGGGGTTGCATTACTCGGCGCCGCAAACGGGGATGATTCACTCGCTGGTACCCTGACACCAGCGAAGCCACTCCAGACTGTTACAGGGAAGAAATACAGCATCTCATTCTTCCAATCGAGTTCGTTCAGTCCAGTAGCACTCGAAGCATCGGCATTTGTTGACATCATGTGGAATGGGGATATTGTCAGGACTATCAGACCTGGCTTCTCTTCCTTCACGTTTGTTGAAGCAGAAGTTACTGCAAAGGGTAACGATGTGCTCGCATTCCACGGAGGACAAGCGCCGGCGTGGACATTCATTGATGACGTCGCAGTCTATGAAATCTGAGTTGCTCATGAGATGGAAAGTATTTTCACCTTTTTTCCCCTGAAGTTTAGTATCTAGCCTCCCTTGTTGAAGGAAGTGTTTGGTCGTGTTTCTTTTCCTTGTGTTCCTCATCCGTTTTATAGGGTCCTAAACTGCCATTGCTTTCTATGAATTTTATGTATTATTTACGGGAATATTTCAATTTGGTATATGCAAAGCTCCTACATGATATTGGGATATTATGCAATACGTAACCTTTTGTGCTGTGAGATTATAAGAGAATAATGTTTGATTAAGAGAAATGTCATACATTACCAACATTATCATTTGTTTCAGATATCACCACCGTGTATTACAGTTCATCTCTTGCAGGGAACATAGACAGAGGAGCCGTTAGATTTAGAATATTCCGAGGTGGGTGTATGGAGAATGGCCGCGGGGTTGACATCATGTCAAAGTTCAAAGGGTCTTTGAGACTCGGATGAAGTCGGTTCGGATATAGGAAGTCCATGAAAGTGCCGACCTGAATTGATCCATTGCTGAGACCAAAGACATAGATAGGGTACTGAGGTATTAAAGAGTGATGTCCAAAACAGCAGAATTGCTGTTGAGAAAAGAATTTATTGCAATATTCTAGACATCAAATTTTGGATTGTTGGTCCCGGGTCGGAGTCAACATGATTCAGGTCTAACGCCCAGGTACTACGAGCGTATGGGCTGTTCCTTAATGTTCGGTTTCGAAATCCCAACCCTCTCTTCACCCGACAGCGCGGCTGTGCGAGCCGTAGTGAATCCAGGAACGACCATGTATCCTGTAATACGTTGGGAGGTAAGTAGGCGTAAAGGAAAAAATTGACATTTTACACAGATAACGGATCCGGTCGACGTGATACCATCACGTACATCTGATCTGCATCCGTTTTAGTAACCGCAATCACAAGTTACGAATATGAACTTGCAGTCCACATGAGCGAACAAACTGATATTCGGATTAGGTTAATTTCCTGAACTGTACGAGCTCTGTCATTTCGGGGTCATCAAAGAACAATCAGAGAACGTACCCTGTCGGGCCGTAATGTATCCATACTGACCTGCACAATCTAGAACTTGACTTTGGACCTACAAGAATGTATAGATTTTTTATTTGGGCATGGCGTACATTAATTCATTTTCTGACAAGTACTTTGTGTTGATTGATTTGTTTGATAAATAACCGCGTGATTATAATTTTCAACACGTGCTTAATTTCAGAACAGAAAAACAAACGCGCAGCGTTAAAGACTCTCAAGTTTTTCCGTATAAGCTGCTAGCGTCTGTGCATATCACATCTCACATCATCGGTAAAGTCAACTTTCCGTCAGGTTTTATCAATACCTTTGAACTGAAACTTGATGTATCATAATATATGAATAGTACGAACATCTTTCTTCTATTCCCGATCACGTATCTTTATGTCTACCTGACAGCGCCAGGTTTTTTATGAAACAAGAGCGTGGAAGCCAGGAACCAAACTCATATTAACAATTTTTGGGATAATGGGGTCTGAACGGGCTGCATTTCCGATGGGGAGGGAAGATTGACTTAAAAACCAACAGTTATGTAGCTAAAAGAAAGAAACCAAGACCATCATCCGCACAACAACATGCTTTCATTTCGTCGGTTATCGACCTTTCTCTCACTCGCTGCAGTTGTGTCGGGTACGGTATCTTTTTTTGGGTGTCGTATTCATATAATGATGTTCAATAATATCTATGATTATTCCAGTGCCATCATTGCACCAGCGACTCCGGCGTCTTTTGGTGATTTGAACACTGTAGAGGCTGTGACCTGAACAAAACTCTGACGGACGTGAACACTATCACTTCAACTGCACAAGTAGTTGACCAGAAGAGCGGACCTCCCGTAGATGCACCACCCAATCAGCCTGTAGCTGATACTGCCGTGACCGCCGTTGATGGTCAACTCACTGACGCGGGTACTTCTTCAAAAAGAGAAGTACTTTTTTTGAGAGAAGAGTCAGAGAGGTCGTAACTCGTTCGGCGGATTTGTCGAAACGAATTATTGATGGTTATGATCAAGTCTTCTCCGGAACTGGAACTGGTCCCAATGATCGTGATGGTGCCATCGAAGGCACTGCGTACCTTAAGTACAGCTTGGTTTCGAACGCAACTTATGATGTCGACGCGTGTCTTGAATTTTGTAACCGCGTCGACGACTGTGGTCAGTTCACTTTTTTGCACCTGTGATGTTTAATTTTTATTTTCTGATCAACTTCCTGCGTCCCAGTGTTTGCCAACCTTTATTATGAGTTCAATAACGTATTACTCGACGTTGTTTTCAGTGAACACTCGAACTTGAAGTGCGTGCTGTACGCTGATGTCCACACTGCTGCCGAGAAGACAAATCATGGAGGACAGCAATCCATCCCAGCCCCAGCTTCATTAACGTATATCCAACAGAGTAGTGGCTTTTCTGCAAAGACCCTGGTTGATCCCTCCCCTCCTGAAGGTTACGAACTTGTCTTTGGCCCAACTAACGGCGCAAATAAAGCACCAGGGGTGAGCTACTCATAATGACAATTCCGGAAATTTCACTTAAGTAATATATGAATAGTATATGGGCTTCGCATTTATCGACAAATACGACGTTGATGCTTGTGCGCAACTCTGCAACACGCGTGGTGCCGACCCTGTCGGAGGAAAATGCCAGTATTTCAACATCTGGCGTGCCGTTGTGAATGGCGTTCCAACAACCTATACATGTAGCATGGTGCGCAAATTGCTCGAGGTTCGAGATGTAATCTGACATAGATGTATAGTACTATCTTGTTGCTGATGAATCCACCGCTGTCAACTTTGGCCAAGGCAATCTTAAAGTAACTTTCTCTCGTGGCTATCAACGTAAAAACTACGTCATCGACGGTGGATTCGAAGGTTACCACGGATGTGATGACTTTTGCTTCACAACATCCTATGAGAACTGGATCGGTACAAGCCCACCAGGTGGTTCACAAGATGCTACAATCTTCAGAGCATCGAACTTCGCCCACATCGGACTTGGCGTTGGTTTACTTGGTTCAGTAGCCGCAGAAGATCTACTTCCTGGTACACTCTCGCCAGCCAAACCACTTCAAACTGTTGCTGGGAAGAAATACAGTCTTTCATTCTTCCACTCCAGTGCGATCAGCTTTCCTCCCTTGGAAGATGACGCATTTGTGGAGGTCATGTGGAACGGTGATATTGTATTGACAATTAGAGAGGGTTTCTCCTCATGGAAGTTGTTTGAGGTGGAGGTGACTGCAAAAGGAGATGATGTACTTGCGTTCCACGGAGGGAAGGGACGGGCGTGGTCGTTTATTGATGAAGTTGCCGTTTTTGAGTAGAGTCGCGAATAGCATTTTCTTCATCTTCTGTAAATTGGTCGTTGCCTTTTTTAGCTTCTACGCAATAATTTTAATGTTATCACCAGTTCTATGATTTTGTGCTCTACTGTCTGTGTGACGTACAGTTAGTGGAACATAGCGCGAGACTAGTAGGTGCTACAAACTGATAATACTAGGTGAGCAACTTGGTATTTTACTTGTATCCATAGCTATTGAGTAAGTAAGTACTTGGGTTGGTGGAACAGAACTAGAATATATAACAGGGAAAACATGAAGCGCGCACCTTTGATTTCAATGTGGCATCACATGTCGGCAGAGCGCCTGAATCATTATATCTCTCAAGTGTATAGTCTACCACATACTGGGATGCATTGCCTTCTTCATATTGCAAAGTTATAACTCTTGAGATGACTTACTATATAGTAATCCCGACTCATTTTGCAGAGTATTTATCCTCTGTGCATGAGGAACCCCCGAGAAAACCTATGTTAAAGATTTATAGAATTATATAAACACCATTCCGAGCACAAGTCCCTATTTATTTTTATAGGGTTGGAGAATCAGTGGACTATTACACTCCATCTATGGCATCGTACCTTAGAAAACTATCCTGCGACGAGAATAGGTTCAATATATGAGGCTACAGGAATCCCACGTTTCGCGCACTTGAAAAAAATTTCCTCGATAGGAATGGAACGAGAAGTTACTTGCATCGTGATATCCTTCAAGAAGTTTGAAGGTTTGCAAGAACATTATCAAGTCCAGACCAGGGCCAATCAAAGGGGGAATATAAGAATGGCTCTGAGGGTAATCATAATTCGATGGTTTCTAGAACAGGTGACGTCAACATCGACAACAGGGTTGTGAAGTGTTCAATGATTTTCTGGTGTGAACCGTTCTATGAAAGAGATAGCTAGAGACCGGATACCGGTGTTATATCCAAAATCGATAGCTGAGCAGAGCTGCATCGGCGCATGAGGGCCATGTAATAGAACGAATGGATGGAAAGACTTACTTGTAGATATTAGAGAGAATGTCGTCAATCATATGAGTTTTCCCACGTGAAATGATTTAATTTTGGACCTCGACTTTGCAAGTAAGTTTTCCAATGTCATGTGGTGATCGTTCAGTGGAGTAGTTATCCTCTGTTCATGAAAAACCTAATAGAAACCAATGTTAAAGACATATTTGAGCTCGATTCTCCTACCCAGTCACATGCTCCTTTTAATTTCCCGCTTTCATACCTTAGAAACTGAGACTACTCTGACTGGTCTGCAAGAATCCCACGTTTCGCACATTTTGAAAAAGCTTCCTTGATAGGAGCATTCCATATCGTGATCTCCTTCAAGCAAGTTGAAGGAAGGTTGGCAAGGACATTATCAAGTCCAGACCAATCGAATGGGATGGCTCATGTCTGTAGGGTAATTGTAATTTGATAGTCTCTAGAACAGGTGACGTCAACTTCGACAACAGGGTTGTGACGTGGTCAAGATCTTCTGATGTGAACTTCACGAAAGAGATAATTAGCGTTCGGATACCGGCTGTTATATCTGAAGTCGATACCTGAGTATAGTTATATTGGCACCATGAGGGTCATGTGGCAGAACGAATGGATGGAGAGACCTACTTGTAGGTATTAGAGAAGAGCTCCCATATAAAACGATCTTCCATTGGAAATACTCTAATTTTGGACCTCGGTGTTGCAAGTATCGGGATATCGCAGGGAATTCACCAACATTATTCCGATATATTATGAGCTGAGTAATGTCAGGGAGAGTCACGAAGATTTCTAAAGCCTCAATGATTTGTGTGGGATGGTGTACTATGATTAGTAAGCGTAGAGTAGGGGCAGGCTGGAGTCCGGAGTATGGTTCAGCAGTACCTTTCCAATTGGGATTCAGGTTGACCACCTCGAGCGTTGGAAATAGCGAAGGAAAGTTGGGTAAGGTATAACATAATGAGAGAGTAATAGTTCTTTCAAAGGACCGTGATATGAGGGCTAATGTTTCCTCGCACATGGAATCCCGAACCCGGGACCACAAACGGAGAGATGTAACAGCATCAAGTTTCTTCATAGAGGGTATGGTCCGAGCAAACTCAGTAGGGCTTAGAATGAAGGCGATATCCTCGACAAATGAGTTTATTGTACAACATTGAAATTGCAAGAGGCGAGCAAAGGTAGCTGCGGAATCGGCAAGTAGAGTGATGCTTGCGAACCAAGTTTTTCGTGAGAAAGAGAGCCAAGATTTGCATATGAAAGCTATTACGAGAAGAGTGGGTTTATCACAGTGTGCCACTATAAGTTCAATGAGTTCCCTAGGTAGCCTTGGTGTGGTAGATACTGTCATGATTGCGATTGGAAAGAGGACGAAAGCCTTACACGAATGCAAACGCTTTTCCCGTTTGGCAGTTTCCGTGAAACTGGCACCAAGGGATCCACAATTGTTTCGAGACACTACAATTTCACATCATAATCATCTCATCAGTTTTTCTTTCAACACATCGTTCTGTTTTAAACAGTTTTTATAACACAACGTTGTCTTCTTCATCATCTTTTGTCGTCGTCTATATGTGTTCTCAAGACTGTCAACACCCCATCATTTCCTTCGCCCCCGTTCACATTCATCACTATCATCCCTTCATCCAGTTCTCATTTAAATATATTTTATATAGGCCCCGATTAGTTTGGGCAATTCCTTGAAAAGTATTAAACAGCTTCGCTTTGTGGCAAAAGGGAATCAGCGACGATGCTGCTCACAGAATTCCATATTAATTGCTTAGCTATTGTAATAAATCATAACCAAACTGATAATTCTACTCGAGCCCTTTATTCATAAATTACAGTTCCCAGCAGAGCGTTTCACAGTATTTCGAGATGCTCATTAGCTTCTGCTTCAGTAACAATGTGCTCCACGTCCAAAGATACACTTCAATTTCGGAAAGACTAACAAGTAATGAAAGTGCTGTCGCGTCATGTAGAAACCTATGTTAAAGATGTAGTTGAGCTATTCTCCTACCCAGCAACAATTACTTCTGTTTATTTCTGGGGTCGAAGGATAGTCAGTGGACTATTACACTTCATCTATGGTATCATACCTCAAAAATGGAATGACCCCACACGTGTGTAAGGACCCCACGTTTCTCGCATTTGGGAAAAGCTTCCGCGGAAAAGCAGGGAGTTATTATAATGGCCTCCAAGCAATTTGAAGGAATGTTAGCAAGAACATTATCAAGCCTAGACCGATCGGAAGTGGAAAGGGGCGGCTGAGAATGGCGTAACTCTAAATGGACTGTGAAGTGGTCAAGATCTTCTGATGTGAACCCTCTTAAGAAACGGATAACTAGCGATCGGAGACCGGCGTTATATCCAAAGTCAATACCTGAGTATAGTTCGTCGACGGCATGAGGGTCTTGTAGCAGGACGAATGGATAGAAAGACTTACTTGTAGGTATTAGAAAAGGGTTCATAGCTGTGCGGATATTCCATTCGAAATGCTCTAATTTTGGACCTCGTTGTTGCAAGTATCGGGCTATTACAGGCAGTTCATCAACCTTGTTCTGGGTTATTGCCAGCCAAGTAATGTTAGGGGGAATCACGAAGTTTTTTAAAGCATTGATGATATCTGAAGAATAGTTTGATATCTTCAGTCTCTGTAGAGTAGGGGCAGGCTGGAGTCCAGGGCATGGTGTAGCGAGACCTTCCCAGTAGGGATCTAACATGACCTCCTCGAGCATTGGAAAAGAACATATAAATGATAATAGTGAAGGAAAGCTGGAGAAGTTACGAGGTAACGAGAGAGAAGTGATTCTTCGAAAGGACTGTGATGTGAGGGCCAATGTTTCTTCGCATATAGGATCCATATCTCCAATGAATATGAAAGAGAGACATATTACAGCATCGAGTTTCTTCATAGAAGGCATGACCTGAGAAAGCTCAGTAGCATTTAGAACGAAGTGGAGATGCTTGATAAATGGGTTTATTGTACAACCTGGAGCTTCCAAGAGTTGAGCAAAGCCAGCTGCCCAAGGGCGACATGGAAAGAAGGTTTCAAACAAAGCTTTTCGCGAGAAAGTGATCCAAGATTTGCAATACCAGAGCTGTTACGAGACGAGGGGATAAGTCCATTTCATAGTGAGTCATTATAAGTTCAATGATTTCCCTAGAAAGTCTCGGTGTGGTAGTTACTTTCATGATTGCTATTAGAAAGGGGAAGTGTCTTCGAGCGAATTTAAACGCTTTCCCCAGTTCGGAGGTTTCCGTGAAACTGGTGTGCCCCCTAATAATCTGACATCCCCGAAAGCACATACAAAATTACAGATGGTAGTTTCAAACTTTACAAATCTCGAGTCTCTGGCCTAAATACGGGAAATCGGTTGTGAAGGAAGAAAAGCGGAACTATCATAGGTTTGAATCGCAACTTAAATACGCCTGCCAAGTTGGATCAAGATGGCAGTATTATAACGCAGTCCTAAATGCATTTCGTGATGGGGGTAGGCATGAATATTTTTCATATCCGCACGAGTTTTGTGGATCGTACCAGGCTGTGGTTATTTGATCAGCTTTGAAAACTGGCGTTTTATGCAATTTCCGAAGCCTGAGAAGAGTTGGTTTTCGAATTTTTGAGGCAGTATTCTGACGCTGTTCACAAGATCTAGGCTCAGCTGGGGCGTGCCTTAGAGCTTCAGGATACAAATGATTTTGAGGATGGATGGGGTGATGTTGATGTAACGTTCATATCATACATTCGTCAGGACTAAATTGAACACCGAGTCTGATGCATCCTTGAGATGTAGTTCTTGGTGACATCCGTCAAGGTGCTATTCTCGTTGACGGAAATACAGTAACCCAGCAAATTTGACTCATCTCTCTTGTATGCCGCAATATTGACTTCCTTTTCTCCTTTCCAGCTATACATAGACTTATGCGCACCATTTTGAATACTCCTATGATACCAAAGCCAGTTACGTACATGTATCATAGGAGTATTCAAGGATGCCCAAAGAGTCTATTATAGTTGTGGAGGTGGGTGGGTTCCTTCGCAGTTTGGCTTATTGTATGGAGTGCGATAAATAATTACAACTCGGTGATCGGTTGTTGAAATGATGATGTATAGTGTCTTTGGCAACCAAAAACACTAAATATCATTCCATTTATATTCTGGCTCGAGCTGGACCAAGTCTCATAGCTGAAAGCTGACCACCATTTGGCAACAACAGCGATCTTCTCAGGGCCGAGAGTCCCAGAGACGAATGTATGGTAACCCGTTGTTGCTGCATTGTAATTCGCAACCGAGCCTATGATCTTCAGTCTGGTCTAGGACCCATGTAGAATCCTTTGAAATAGCAAACACATCAATTACCTCTAGAGTGCTCTTCACCACCTTGACATCCTGTACTTGCGACCTATTTCAGCGTTTCAGCGTCTTGATGCCAGTGTGACATACCACAGTGACATTCACCGTGACTTGCGTTCCGAACCCGAAACAATCCCCTACAGATGAGCATTAACAGTGTAGAACGGCAACAGGTATTGGGAGGTACGGGGTCAGGAGGGCCATATATGCAAGACGTCATCCCAAGGTATCAACTAGTCGTAGTGTTTTACACTATCTTTCTTCATCACTGAAAATGATATCCGAGGTTTTCCACCAGTGATATGAGAGCTTGTTCCCATGGCTGCGTGTTATTTACTGTGTCCTCTATTGTATTTCGAGTCTTGTGCTTGCGTGAAAGGACGAAACATCCAACTTGTGGCCTGAGTGCAACCACAGATGTCCGTCGACCGATGGAATGCGAAAGAAGTAGGGATTTTGTGACGAGTAGAATGAGGAGTTGAGCCAGGAACAGAAGAAAGTGAGTTGAGACGCACCTATTATGCAAATTTGAAGAACAGGTTTAACGAGATATTGAAATAGTGCCCGTAAGTCTTGAAAGCACAGAGAGATCCTGGAGGACGGCAAATTGCATCGATGAGTCAGGCGAACCAACTGAATACAAATAAATATAAACAATGACGAGTACACGTTGAAATGGATGCTATTTGTCTACGGCACGTAGAACAAACAAAAACTCGGACGCAACTGGTAGCTTTATTAGCTCTTCCGTCTCAATTTGCAACGAATTCTTTATCTGCGGGTTTTTGACGATGTCCTCAACTTTAGTTCTTCGTTCAACTGTTTCAAGGGCTCTCGCACATCGCATGGTGCTGAGCAGGGCTATTCAAGGTGAGTTGTTGATAATGTCACCTGTCTACTTACCCATTAGTCCGACATGTGCAAGTGACAAAACATACATTCCTGGGGGTCGTAAGTATAGCATCATTACAGTAAAGGACAGCGTTAAACCTTAATGTCCATAGCGATCCTGAAAGGCACTGTGAACGACCCAACGAAATTCCCTCCCCCATCAGCAGTTCACGGCTCATACCACTGGGCGTTTGAAGCGTATACTTTCTGCAGGCCTTGTGCCTCTGACGGCTGCGGCTTTTGTTACTAGTTCGAGCAACTTCCCATTACTTGATGGGATCCTTGGGGTTCAGCTTAGTAATCCACAGTCATATCGGGGTGAGCAGCTATAGCGGATTTAAAATATCTTATACCAACTTGCCTTCAGTTTGATACCATGTTGGTAGACTACTTACACCCGCGCAAGTTCCCCATCATAGGTCGTGTCGCGACGTGGACTTTGCGTACTGCTACTGTTGCTACCCTTGTTGGAATCTACCAATTTAATACGAATGATATTGGTATGCCTTAATTATGTCTCTTCCCGGCTGAAACATTACTTACTTTGTTACAAGGTCTTACCGAGCTTATTGCCAAGGTCTGGACAGCATAAAGCAGTAACTATGCATAAATAGAGACTTGTTCGTCCTGCATAGAATGTGTAAAAATTACCTTGTATGATTTATAGATCTCCCCATAGGAGAGGTAAATAATTACAAATCGTTTACCGGCCAAAGCTACATGAACCTACTTTTACACACATTTACTGGATACAGCATTTCAGGCACTGCAGGTTTATATATACAGATGTTCCTCACTCATGACGAAGTTTTGTGATGAATTCCGAAAGTGCCGTTGGATGCAGACTAAGGACAAAGACCTAGTACGAAAAAGCCTGAGCTTGTTATGTGGAAATTCAAATCCAGGGATCAGACGAACGGCTTCCCACTTTCGATCTCCAGGGACTATCGGTTCGTGGTACAGGTGAAGAAGGCGACCCAAACATTAGCGATTCACAGCCTCTTGGCTTGAAGGACGTTCGTCAAGTAATCAACGAGTGTGTCAGATATGTCTATCTGTTATTGTTAAACTAACATTTAAACCCTCTCAAGGTCGATAGGATAGGACCCTCCCGGGGAGGTTCCTTACGCTGCAACTAGAAAGCTGATAGAAAGGTCAATCCGCCTATGGTACGAACCAATAATATCATACTTCAAACAAATTTACCAGAATGTCTAGATCTGGGGATACATCGAAAAAGTTTCCAATTTCCGAAATTGAAGGAGTTTGTTACGTGCGTCCTAATACATAATGCATAATCCTTCGAATGAACCCGCTTTGATGAACAGGCAAAAATAGAGGCCTGACCCGAGCCAAACTTGATGAGTGCGCGCAAAATACAAAGAATCTGCTGGAAAAAACCTTAAAATGGGATGATCTAATATTCACCCAAAATACCCATTATTTCGATAACAAGGCGCATGATTGGTGCGACATGCTCCCCGCAATCCGACTACAAGAACGAGTTGAAGGTAATGGCGCGAGCGCTGGGCCTACTTCCAGTAGCATATAAAGTAAGAATTCCCCTATAAATTTGTCTAGCGATGTCATTAATGTTATGTATAACTCAGAGATTCATCGACCAAGTTCCATTGACCATAGAATTCGAAATGAACAGGGCCCTCGAGTCCTCATTACAGAAGGTTCTCTTATGTGGATTAAAATCTACTCCTGCTCAGATGGCGGAGGAGCTCCTGCAGGAAAGCCCTGAATTGCAACAACGCCGGAAGGATTTGACAGACAGAAAGAACGCCTTTTGCTGATCAAAGAAAAACTGGATGAGTATATGCGGGACATCGCAACGCAATTCCCGATTGTGCACCTGACTCAACAGAGGATAGCTCGCATTCGCTTTCAAGTCTGTCTTCTAAGAGAGCGTCGGTTGTGATAAGTAGTAGTATTGGTACCGACATGGAAGAATATGATTGATCTTGTCGATACAAATACAGCAATTGCCGTTGGCCGTGGAATGTTTGTAAACACCAAACAACTTTTTCGTATACTCTATGGTCATTCATTTAGTTTTTGAACCACACAAACTACTGAGTATTGTAATATTGGAAGCCGTGGCAGCCATATTATAAAAATAAACCTTCCAAATTCCCACTCATAGCCACACCTTGTTCTCTGCCAGCACATACGTACTACATCCCTCGCAATTATACGATAACAGGTTATGCCCGAAACCGTTGTCAATGACATCGAATTGGATGATAGTGCCAATGCACTTCTTCAATCCTTCGCAATGATCATATTCTCTGAAATTGGAGACAAGACGTTTCTCATAGCCGCCATACTCGCCATGCGTCATCCGCGCATTCTCGTCTTTGCCGGCGCATTTGGTTCCCTCGTTGTCATGTCCATTCTGTCAGCAGCAATGGGCCATATTTTGCCGACTCTTATAGCGCGAAAATGGACACAGATGGCAGCTTCAATTCTTTTCCTTGTTTTCGGTACGAAGATGCTCTTGGAAGCCCGACAGATGAAAGGCGGGAGCGAGAAAATCAAGGAAGAGATGCGAGAGGCGGAGGAGGAAATTGAGGATGATGATGCTATCCATGATGGCACAGGTGGTTCATTAGAAGACGGCCAGGTTATACCTCTGGAGGAATTAGAGGAGGGCAGTAGATCCACTCACCTCGGCCTTGCTGGTACCCGGTCTCAGAAGTCCTCTTTTGCAGAGGGCATGCGGAATTTTTTCAGCCTTTTGCTTGGGCCGGTCTTCGTGCAGGCGTTCATCCTCACCTTTCTTGGAGAGTGGGGCGATAGAAGCCAAATCGCGACCATTGCTTTGGGAGCAGCACATGTGCGTTCGGATTTTCTATTTATACGTATACCAATACTAAGGATTTTATTCTGAGCAGAACGTTTATCTTGTGACTCTCGGCACGATCGTGGGCCACTCTTGTTGTACTGCTTTAGCAGTTATTGGCGGCAGATATATCTCAACTCAAATTTCAGTAAAACATGGTATTCCCTTCCTTTTTAATCAAGCCTTCCATGACTGAGTTCTTACTTGTAGTAACTATTGGCGGTGCAATCCTGTTCTTGCTTTTTGGCGTCATCTATCTGTACGAAGCAATAACGATGTCTAGTGAAATGGATATGTCTATCCAAATCAGCCCCACCATCAAGTCTTGATACGACTTTCTGGAACAGTTTACACAATTAATTAATCTTACATTCCGATATAATGAACGCAGACTAGATGCTATTTACAATCGATGATACCCTAAAGCATGTTCATATCGGGAAAGTGTACTTTTTACTTCATGTTTTATAATGATCATAGGGCTTCTGCCGCAGAGATATAGAGTACTGATCAACAAGATCTCAAAATCAATAACATTTTGAAAGCGTGAAAAAAGTTAAGGTTCACCATTATTTCCTCTAATAAAGGCATCGCCGTAACGATTGGTAACCACACCATTTACATGTTCCTCTGTTTGTTCCATTGCGATGTTCATGTAACCATCGAGGCATGAGAGTACCCCTGTTTAATCGATTCTTATCATTTCTAATCGAAAAAAGTTCGATTTATAGGCCATACCACGATAGTCCACCCCCGATGTTAAGCGTACAATTACACGTTTTCCTACGACCCCCTTCAGAAAGTCTGTTGGCGATCCTGTATGCGAGGGTGGTGGTGGCGGGGGAGGTGAATGCTCGGACGGTGGGGGTGGTGTGTCGTCCATGTTCTCTCTCAAGGGTTGTATTTTGACTTGTTTGGCTAGAATACCCATTCATTAACTTTTCTCGACTTCACTATTCTATCTGGTAACCATCATAAGAATACAAAAGTCCATCGATACATAAACCCGGAAGTGTAGTGGTACACTTGTTGGACTTTTCAGCATTTGTTCCGCCGTTCAAACAAGCATGATACCCAGAGTCAGTAGTGAGAGATGAACTAGACGTTAAAACTAGCGTGGAAAATTGATCAGTTTCATATGGCAGGAGCTACTAGAAAATCGAGACGAAGGCATCGTGTATAGCTTTTACCTTGATCTGAAAGCGTTCTACACAGAGGACAGGTGTAGTCTGATGACCTGTCCTGAAGACCAAGGTTGCAAAACACAGGTAGGGAAATTTTAGTAGATCCGATTGAATAGTTGCCTTGGTTATTGCCAAGTTGGTCAGCCGGACTCTGAGGAATTGATTGAGTATCAGAAATGAGTCTTGGAAAGTCAATTATAAGTTCTTTGTTGTCAGTACCGGACAGGATGGAGCAAGCGGAAGAACGTGAAACATTGGGCCAATCATTATCGGCGATACAAGATGAAGAGCAGGCAGAACCGAAGAAAGACACCGTTTCCGAGGTTGGAGTCAAGACATTTGATTTTCCTCCTAGGCTGGGACTAGCTCGTGTTTTCTTGACGACACGAGTTAGATGGGGGGTTTTCGCAATTTCTGGTACAATGGGTGGTACTCCAATAGCCAACTCGTAGGTACTCTTTGAAACCCTCATTTTGAGCTTTTTAGCAAGAGCCTTGCGACGATACCACCAATTATTGACTTTGGCCGGGTCAAGATTACGTGCAAGGGCCCAAGAACGGCGAGACTTGACGGAAGGCATGCGACGGTCGCTTAACCAAATTGCTGTTAGTTCGTCGTAGTGACATGTAACCAAGGGTTGAAAGGAAGTTTTTTCCACGATGCCGTTCTCTGATTTTATGCTGAGTATGTGGTCCTCCTCATATTTTAGCTCGGAGATAAGTATAACATGTAATGGAATTACCCGCGGAATATACGAACCTGAATTTGCTGCATATATGCTATACATAAGTAAGCTTAAGTATAAGATCTGCAAGAAACTGTAAAAGTATTTACATTGTTTGACTGGCAACTCCTTACCAAACAAGTATACACATTGACTCTCGCTAACAAACGTGAGAGTCGAGACTCATGTCGTCCTGTATGCCCGTTCCGTAAGTGTCAGTTTTATCGAAGTTTCGGGTACATATATCTCATTAAACAGTATTCATGAGTCATAGGTGTGAGGATGTACTGTAAGAGCACTTGACAACTGTCAGCCACTGATAGCCGATGTCGACTGCGAGTGGTTTCCACCAACTTCTCAGAAAACACGAAAGACCTATATGAAATCGAGGTACCCGTTGGTTCCATGTGTTCTATGTAGAACCTGCTGCCGCCACAATTCACATCTAGTTTGACTGTTATATCTAAGAGCCTGCATCTCATAAATTTCGACCCATCTCTTTGTTCTTATATCAAATCTAAATCACACAAGCAGGAACCAAAGTACTCTTCTGCGATGTCGGATAAATCTCTGGATAATACAATTGGAGCGTTGCAAATTGGATGTCTATTTTCCGTTTTCCTGTTTGGCATTGTGACTATGCAAGTATATCAGTACTTTAAAGAATTCAAAGATGATCGTTGGGCATTTAAAGCTCTCGTAAGTTCTAGCTAATCTAACTCTCAACCTATAACTGATTTGATTTGACAGATTACTGTCGTGTGGTGGGTGAACATCACAGTGTCGTGTTATTACTTCTTATTATCCTAGGTTGTTGGAACTTGGACACACGACCGGCGTGTCTTATGCGGTGTACCATGCAACCGTTACATTGTATGGACAACCCGACAAGATCATACGGTTTCCCGCATTGGGAGTCATCACTGCAGTTGGAGGTGCCATTACATTTCTTGTCGAGGTCTTGCATTGAGATTTTACGGACTTCTTGTGACCTGATGGGTATTATTGGTCAGGGATTCTTCTGTATACGCGCCTACAAGATTCTCCCAAAACCATATGGCCATATTGGTCTCCTAGGCATCTTGGTTGGAATTCCTAGACTCTTTGGCAGTGTATACCTCTCCGTCCAGGCTGTCGCTGCACCAAACATTGCTCTTTATCGAGTCCAGTGGAGCTGGTTGATTACGACATTGTTGGTTTCGAGTGCTGCAATAGATATTGCAATCGCGGTTACCATGCTTTATTACTTATTAATGCGGCGTTCGCAAGCGCTTCGAAGGTGCATATTGGCATTCCTCAAAACCCCGTATAAATCTAATTATTTACTATAGATTTACGAGACTTATGGATCGCATGGTGGTTTTGACAATTCGTTAGCATTTTCATACCTTCAGACTAACCTACTTCCTCAATCAAGATCAAAACAGGAACTGGCCTACTAACCAGGTGGGAATCGTCGCTTCCCATGAATGAGTGACAAACCATGTTTAACACTATATCTAGCATAACAGCAGTGGTGGTGGTTATCACTGTAAATATTTCAGTCACTTGCAACGGGCCACTAACCATAACCTTTTCTCATAGTTCCAAATCCAACCGCATAATCGTAAGATTATTCTTCCAACTCCTTGCTTCCATATTACATATTATTATTACAGTGATATGGCTCGCCATCTATACTTTTCTTGGCAAGCGTATGTCTTTCAAGTGCCTTAAATCTTGTTATTACTCATTACAGTGCACCAGTTTATTCCAATACTCTCTTGTCCGCGTAGGGCATCTCATACGTTACACAATTTATGGACTGAACAGCTATTTCTACAGCTTAAATGACCGTAAAGTGTTGCGTGAGGAACTGTTCGATTTAACATCTGTAGAAGTCTATTCTCAGAATAGAAGCACATCGGGAGAAGTTACTGATCAGAACAGAACAGAGGTGCATATTAGATTGAAGACTCTTGTAAAGCTCACATTTCATTGATACAGGTGATTTCCATTCAGATGGAGACAATAACAGAGGTGGTAGAACATGCGGATACTAGTAAACGCTTGTTTACCAGTAAGTAATTATATCTTCATTTTGTCATACAATTTAAGTCGGGTTGAATTTATCCAGACGGGGTTATCTAAGTGGGACTCTTTTCATGAATGATAAAAAGTTGAACTTGTAAAAATCTGTATAATTTCTTTTGTTATATATGGAATTTAAAGTGAATGGCGTAGTAGTATCAAATTAAGAGGGTCATCCGTCTAAGTATAAGAATGAGCTTTGTCCTCAATTTATGTGAAGTTCAATATCGTTGGAACCTGGCGCTTCTCTGGACATGCACGTGGGATGGCGCCTAAAGCTAAAGTTAAAGGCTGTTAAAACGTGTGCACGGAACGTCTGTCCACAATTGACTGACTCACCGACCGTTGAGGGAAATTCGGGTCTCAACCACCACTTCTCATCATCTGAATATGTCATGTTTCAGAGATTCGTCAGAAGCGGACCATAGAATTGATGATGTACTCCATAATGCGCAATGGATTTTAGACACAGGAAAGGGAATGCTGAGTCTATGTCCGATCCCTGGACTGGATGTTGTCGCTTCGACTTTGTCTGTTCTTATCGGAATGGTGTTGGTAAGTTTTCAAATCGCATTTCATTACTACGTTGATTGACCCGTATGAAGCAAACGAGAGGAAATGAAAGTACACGAAAAGACCTTGCAAATGAAATACAGCTTCTGGCAACAATTGTGGAAAAGACACTGAAGCAGGCTGACATACCAATCGGTAACGGAGAAGGAAATAGTGTCCATGCAAAGAGTCGGCGTATAACGTCTCCTGAACTAGAAGAGAGAGTGTCCACACTCATCCAGTTAGTTGTAATATCTATGGCAACTAAGCTTTACCTGATATCTTGTTATAGGAATTTAAAGGACCTAACAATCGAAGCCAGCAAATTAAGTGAGGGATCGTTCCTCACCAAGTGTTTCCGCAGCAAAAGCAATGCAGATACATTATTGGGACTCAAAGCAGGTGTTGAAGTGGCAACCAGAAACTTTTCAGTTCGTCATTTTGCCCTTATCTATTATGGATCTCGCCCTGAGATTTTTTTTTCTTCAATTGATTCAGATTCAAGGCCAAGTCACGATAGAAATGCTTGTTAACGGTGTGGTGAGGAGCTTGGAGCATATTGATACAAACGTCGAGGTCTTTCCCCAGTTTTCTTATAACCGTATGATTTCCGTTTCTGACGCAATCTCAGGCTATGAAGAACAACCACAATAAAGATAGTATGTTTTGGATTTATAATTGCTTTATGTACATTGATTTCGGTTTTTCCGATCAGTGAACGAAAAAGCACTGGAAAGCCTTGGTTTCGTTAATGCCCGATACTCATCGTCTTTAAATCCAACAACATCGGGCGTGCTCGAAGGTACAAGAACTGAGTTACTCCGTGAACTTACACAGTGGACCGTCGGACCAGATCAGAATGGGTATGATCCCCTCATCTACGTACTCAGCGGCGGCGTGGGAACAGGAAAATCAACGATCGCATTTGAGATGGCCAAAAAATTAGACCACGACAACAAACTAGCAGCTTCCTTTTTCTTCGTCCGCAATGCAGAGAAGTTGAATACTACACGACACGTGTTACCCACAATAGCGTATCAACTCGCACGAAGCCATCCCGACATTTATCCCCATATTGCAGCTGCTGCTGACACGTACATCAAGCAAGGCAAGCACGGCCAACAATTGGAATTCGACCTCGAAGACCTTATAATCAAACCCCTAAAGGAAGTTTCCTCGTCTCATCCTCGACTAACAATCATTATCGATGCTTTGGATGAGTGTACGGAATCGGCACAGGACGAGGTTGTGCAATTGCTGTACCTCTTTATGCAACGAATCCCAGAAATTCCATTCCCACTGCGCATCCTCATAACTACCCGCCCAGAAATGCATATCCAGGATGTTCTGGATTCTGTTAACTTCAGAAAAGTGTCTAAACCATTCAAACTACATGACATCCCGATGGGTATCGTTGATGGTGATATTAAGCTTTTTCTCAGCAAGAGGATAGAGGCTTTAAGCTGTAGAGACGAGGTATTCAACGCACGGCCCACTGTAATCGAGGACTTGACTCATCATGCGGGTGGATTATTCGTTTACGCTGCCACTGTGATTAATTTCCTGAAACGAAATGCATACCATGCAGTTGAAACTCTCAACGTTCTGCTATCTGACGATCCCATAGGCGCAGCATTCAGTCTCAGGCAACTTGACCGACTATATTTAACTGTACTACAGAGAGCATTTGATGAAGATGACCTCCGGCACCCTCGTATTAAGGAATGGATTCGGACCGTCCTTGGAAGCATCGCGCTCCTTGAAGATCACGTATCGATGCCGGTGCTCCAAGATATAGTTGGTGTAGGTGTGAACGATGCGCGATATGTATTAGGTCGGCTTGGATCCGTGCTCCTGATACCCGAGGACCAGAATGGCGAGGTTCGGGTTTTACACTCAAGTTTTCCACAGTTTCTTATCGATAGGCAACGGTGCGAGAATGAAATATTTTACATCGATGCTTTAGTGCATCATGGCCGTCTAGCATTCGATTGCCTAAAGATATTGACGTCAACATCGTTATTGGTCGAGAATGTGTGTCGCTTGGAAGATCCATTGCTACCAAAAAGTGACATTCGTGACCTACAAGATCGCATAAAGGAATTTATTCCGGAACATCTTCGGTATGCATGCATGCATTGGGCTATACACTTATCCAAAAGCAAAATGACTCCAGAGATTATGGAACTTATGGTGGAGTTCACTTCGACAAAACTACTTGCATGGCTGGAGGTGTTAATATTCTTGAATCGGCTGGACATAGCTGTTACAGCATCGGGTAGAGCGCGGACATGGCTCCTCCAGGTAATTACCTTTTTCACCCAGCGCATTATATCACAATTCCAAGCATTTATTAGAATGATACATCCACGAACACACAAAACGATATGGCTGCGATACCTGAACTAATGAATGATGTGACTCGTTTCATTCTCGAATTTTTCTCACCCATCAACAAATGTGCCGGGCAGATTTACAATTCTGCGCTTCCACTATCTCCATCTTGTAAACTCACAGCTCTATATGCTTCCACCGGCACATCTGACCGTGTTCATTGCACAACGCGCATGATCACACCCCGCGCACCCACTTGGGGATCTTTACTGCGTGTTGTTGAAACGGACGCCTTCCGTATCCATTGCGTAGCGTTCTCTCCAGAAGGACTCTATTTTGCCTCTGGTTCAGATGTTGTACAAATCTGGGACGCTAGCACTGGAACGATCAAGAAAACTCTGGTTGGCGATGGTCACCATTTTATTTGTCTTGCTTGGGCACCAAATGGGAAACATATAGTTGCCTGTTCAAATGAAGGGACATTCCGGGTATGGAGCACTGTGTCAGGCGCACAGGTACATATGGAAAGTGTACCAAGTGGGGCAGAAAACGTTGCTTGGAATCCAAATGGGACGCAGATCATTGTCGCAACCTCTCAGAGCTCGCTGCATGTATGGACTGTGACACCCGGGAAAGATATCAAGGTTGCAAATGTGATTACTGGGATAAAAGATGTGCAGGCAATCTCCAAGAATACGAACTATGCCATCAGTGCACCATGGGGTGGAGTTTTATCTGTCTGGGATATCGGAAAGGGCGATTCCATAGAGTTACAGATGCCGAAACACACGACGTATCTCACTGGCTGTGCGGAGTTTCTGCACAACGACACACAAGTTATCGCATATGGAGAAGACGAGGATGTCATAGTCTGGGACTTGGAGACTGGCAAATGCATCCATATGTTCCACTATAGCCCACCATCATACCATGCGATTTCCAAAAGACCAAAGTTAGCCGTGTCACCAAATGGAGATCTCGTGGCAATAGGTAATACCGATAGTGACATCCACATTTGGGACTCTCGAACTTGGGAATTACTGGATGTGTTGACAAATCCCACTGGCTTGTTCTCGATGTCATTCTCATCAGACAATGAGCGACTTGTGTCTACATTCTGGAGGACTATTCTAGTGTGGGATCTGACACAACGTGCACTAAAGCCATCCCCATCATTACCATCAAATTCATTTGCACGTCTGAAACGCAAGCCAGCGATCCACTTCATAGTTTTTGCGACAGACGGCTCACATATTGCTGCACTAGCGGGCGGACGAATCAGAGTACTGTCTTCTCAATCGGGATTGCAATTGTGCGAGTTTGTGGCGGATTGCAGACTTTCTGCTGCATTTTCTCCTGATGTACAGATGCTCGCAATTCCTGGTTGGCAAGGAATACAAATATGGGATCTTAGGTCAACAGAGCCGTCCAAACGTTTCTTTTCTGGTCAAGGAAATAAGCTGAGTGAAATAACATGGTCACCTAATGGCCGCTGGCTTGCAGGGACCTCTGTGGATGCACCTCGCCAGATATGCGTTTTGGATGCTAAGACAGGTGCATTGATCAAGAAGCTCAAGCTCGATGCTCGGTGGGTTACAATCTCCCTAGAATTCTCGCACGATAGCACCATGTTACACGCAAAGTCTTTTCCATTTGATATCGAGCTGATATTTAAGTGGGAGGAAGGAATATGTGTCGATGTCAAAGAGCACAGGTGGAAAATAGAGGTGGAAAGGAGAGAGTATGAGCTTGATGATGGGTGGGTGACTCGGAAAAAGGATGGAAGGAGGATGTGTTGGTTACCTAAGTCTAGGAGATATGGGGTAAAAGCAGCCGAAGCAACTTGGGGCGATTATTATGCTGTAGGGACTGATTCTGGTGATGTTACGGTGTTAGATTTTGGTACTAAGTCATGATGATGTAACATTTTATATACCGTCATGAACAACCTTTCTGTCTCATGAGCCCGTTGGTGATATATTTAGGGTAAAAGCAACAACCGAAAGGAACTTGCAGAGAAAACCTTTGAAAAACTTAAAAATCTTTTCAGTCTGTCCAAGATTGATATTCTTCATGACTGGAACTATCCCTCCACATCATTTCTTTAGATTCAAGTCAATAATTTGTAGTTCCATAGGAATTATTGCGTAATTCCTATCATTGTTAAATATACTGACATCTTGATTCTGGACGTATGAATTGAACGCATCATCTTTAAGGCCAACGTACGGAGAAACTAAAGGAAGTTGTGATATTGACAAAAATGAATGAACGAGACATAGTCGTTATGTGCTTATGAGTATCGATACCAGTTTTGATTTCACTATTAATAAATATGCTGTCCTTAAAACCGAGGATGGAGTTGGAGGTCCACCCATTGGAATCTATTAATATAGCAGTCTACAGTAAAAATCAATAGGGGAACCCGATTCTTTCATATGAAGACAGAGACAAAATTGATATCACCATTGTACTGGGCGGAATCAGTAGAACCTGAAGAATTGAAGCTAGTTGGCTCTTTACAAACATACGAGACAAGGGTGCAACATACCAAATGGTACATTCGACCGAAGGCTATTCCCTCCTGGTTGAACACATTGAGCAAGAGGAGGAATGGATAGACCAATTACTTCAGTTTGGATGATTGCCTGAAACAACGCGTTGTCAACCGAATTGTCCAGGTTAGGAAGAGGACCGTGTTTGTAAAGGTAAAGGCCAGGGCATTAGACGCTTGGGGACCAATTCTGGAATATTGATTAATTTTATGGGATGAAATCAGAAACAATAATCAAATACGAACCCAAAATACCTGATATCAGTCAATAGTCTGCCACATAACTGAGATGCATTGTGTTCTTCATATTGCAGAGTTATAACTTCAACCGAAACTTATCATTAATCCCGACTTATTCTGCAGCGTAGTTATCCTCTGCTCATAAGGAATCCCTAAAAGAACCTACGTTAAAGACTTATATAAATGCTATTCCGAGCACAAGTCCCGCCCAGCGACGCATTATTCCTTTCGTCACTGTTTATTTTTATAGGGATGGAGGATCAGTGGACCATTGCCCTCCAGGACTACCCTGTAAAGATGTTACAAGTAAACCACGTTTCGTGTATTTGGGAAAATCTTCCTCGGTAGAAATGGGACGAAAAGTTACTCGTATCGTGATGGATTTCAAGCAATTTGAAGGAAGGTTTGCAAGAACATTATCGAGTCCAGACCAATCCAACGTGGCATGCACTGGCAGAGGGTATGATCTTAATTCGACAGTTTCTAGAACAGGTGACGTCAATTTCGACAACAGAGTTGTGATGTGGTCAAGATCTTCTGATGTGAACTTCACGAAAGAGATAGCTAGTGTTCGGATACTGGTGTTATATCCAAAATCAATACCTGAGTAAAGTTGCATCCGCAATATGAGGGTCGTGTAGCAGAATGAATGGATGGAGAGACCTACTTGTAGGTATTAGATAAGAGTTCCTATCTAAAACGATATTCCATTCGAAATGCTCTAATTTTGGACCTCGGTGGTGCAAGTATCGGGCTATCGCAGGCAGTTCATTGACGTTGTGCTGGTATACCAAAAGCCGAGTAATGTCGGGGGGAGTCACGGAGTTTTGCAAAGCCTCGATGATTTGATTTGCGTGGGATGTATTATTATCTGTAGTGCGCGTAGAATAGGGGCAGGCTGGAGTCCAGGGCATGGTGTAGCGGAACCGTCCCAGGTAACATGTCATTTGATCTCTTCGAGCAATGGAAAAGAGCATATAAACGATAATAGTGAAGGAAAGCTGCAAAAGTTACAATATAATTTGAGAATAGTGATTCTGCTAAAGGACTGTGACATAAGAGTCAATAGGGTCTTTCAAAGTTGACATTAATTTTTCCATTATTTGTTCCATTAAGTCGTTTTTCCCGCCAAATTTCGATAATGGAACAGATAATTGGAAAGTTAATGGTCAACTTTGAAAGACCCTAATGATTTTTTGGATATTGGATTCTTCAAGGCACAAAAAAATCGAAAGATATAAGAGCATCAAGTCCCTTCATAGCAGGTAGGATGTGACTAAGGTCAGCAAGGCCTAGAGAGAAGTGGAGAGACTTGATAAATGGGCTTATTGTGGAACATGGAGCTTCGAGGAGGTGAGCAAAGGTAGTTGTCCAATATAGGTTGATGTGTGCGAACAAAGTTTTTCGCGAGAAAGTGATCCAAGGTTTGCATACTAAAGCTGTTACGAGGAGAGTGGGTTTATGTGTTGCACAGTACTCTATTATAAGTTCAATAAGTTCCCTAGGCAGCCTTGGTGTGGTAGTCACTATCATGATTGCTATTGGAAAGAGGAAGTGTCTTACACGAACGCAAATGCTTT
The DNA here is from genome assembly GCA_009739215.1 of Floccularia luteovirens. Classification (NCBI taxonomy): domain Eukaryota; kingdom Fungi; phylum Basidiomycota; class Agaricomycetes; order Agaricales; family Squamanitaceae; genus Floccularia; species Floccularia luteovirens. The sequence goes on from VSJF01000009.1 coordinate 1,391,513, forward strand.
TCCCGTTCGGCGGTTTCCGTGAGACTTGTGGTTGTGATGAAATTGGGTATACGTTACGACTCTCATAATTTGATAATTTCAGATCCCAATTCTATAGACAATTTTCGAAACATCGTCCTTGTGTCCTGTTAGGGTGGCAATCCTGCGCTCCAACCCATATATCCATTTCCCAACCGGACATAACTAATACTTCCCACCTATTGTGCGAAGTTGGCGGAGAGTATCGCGTGCCAAAATTAAGCTTTCAACCAACATATCTCCACTCCATTTATTACCCGAGTTCTCCAGTCTGCCACATGAGACATTGAGCAAAAGGGAGTCATCGAGTGAGAATCTAACAAGGTTCATCAGAGAATCTTGTTGTTTAACGGTCAGCTTCGGTCACTCTGGAATGAATTCGCCTATTGGATGACCTCTCTGATTTAAGTTTTGTGGGTGAGTGTGTATGAATATAGAGATATACTGATCAAAGGAGTCACAGCAAAGAGCATTTTTTATCTTCGTTCGGGTAAACATTAAACACTATAGAGCTTGTTCATCAACGCGACTATTATGCTATCCAATCCTTAGCGGCAGTGCTTGAGATGATCATCTTAACATAGAATTCACATATCTCCATATCTAGTCGGGTTGTTAGTGGCAATGCATACACATAAGCGCCCATTCATTTTGTCCGAGCAAAACGGAGAGACTTGGTGGTCGGTACGCGTATATTATAATTATCTTACACCAATTCTTTGCAGCTGTCTTTAATTCCTGCCTGACCAATTCAGCGGATTATTTAAACACCATTCCGAGCAAAATTCCCACCCAGCGACCCAATCTTTCCATTCGTTCCTGCTTATTAGGAGGAGAATCAGTAGGGTCACCTGCTCCCCATTTATTGTAACATACCTTCTTAACTACTATTTTGAACTCGTAACATGCGAGGCTACAAGAACACCATGTTTTCTACATTTGGAAAAATTAATCCTGGATGGGGATGGACTTGGAAGATTGACAGATATAGATGGTCTTCAAGCCATTTGAAGGAAGGTTCGCAAGAACATTATCAATTCTAAAGTCCAATCAAGAGTGGAATGATAGAGTAATTCGATTTTGATAGTTTCCAGAACAGGTGACAGTCAACTTCGAAAAAATGATTGCGAGGTGGTCAAGGTCTTCTAATGTTAAATCTCCTCCTAAAACTGACTTTCCCTCTAAAACAATGGCTAGTGATCGGATACCAGTGTTATATCCAAAATCGATACCTGAGTGACTCGCATCAACGAGTATGAGGGTTATATGTAGCACAACGATTGGATAAATAGACTGACTTGCAGATATTAGAGAAAGGTCACTAGCTCCGCCAATTCGCCATCCAAAGCTTTCTAATTTTGGACCTCGGTGTTGCAAGTATCGAGCTATCGTAGGCAATTCACTATCTTTGGTATTGGATATTTTCAGTTCAACAATATCAGGGGGAGTTACGAAGTTTTCAAAAGCATCGATGATATCTGTGGAACGGCAGAAAATCGCTTAGTGTGCAGTAGAGTAGGGGCAGGCTGGAGTCCTGGGGCATGTTGTAGCGGGACCTTCCCACGTGGCGATCATTATGAACTCTTTGAGCACTGGAAAAGAGCATATAAACGATAATAGTGAAGGAAGGTCCTGAAATTTAACATGTAAATTGACGGTAGTGATTCCTTTGAAGGGTGTGATATGAGGGTCGACGTTTCTTTGGATATAGGGCCGAACTCGACTGTGTGTATGTTGGGAGTCCACAACAAGAGAACTGTAACCGCGTCCAGTTTCTTCATAGCAGGTACAATCTGAGCCAGCTCAGCGACAGTTAGAGAGCAGCGCAGATACTTAATAAATGGGTTGATGGTACGATATGGAGATTCCAAGAGTTGAGCAAGCTCAGTTGCCCGAACAAAATCCTTATGAAACATGGAGATGCGTTCGAAAAAAAAAATTCGCGAGAACGGGAGCCATGATTTGCATACCAGGGAAGTTGTGAGAAAGGTGGGTTCATGTGTTTCGCAGTATGCCAGTATAAGGTGAATAAGTTCTGTAGGCAGATTTGGTGCGGTGGTTATCATGATTGCTATCAGAGATTGGATATTGAGCACCGAAGTAAAAGTGATGAACGTAAAATACATATATCATATATTTATGTAATAACAACAACCTTAACTCTACGAACTATATATACAAAGACGTCAGCGACTCCTTCATCGGTCTTGACAGATGTGGATAATGGCTCAATTGGAACCGTATAACGGTGCGGGTATACAAAAGGGTATTTGAAAGAGGGTTAGGTCATCCCGACTGCAGACCCATCCCTCGGAATCGACATGATGTGTTAATTAGTGGGCATCGAAAGGCTCGTGGAATATGATGCCTGCCGGAGCAATCCCCTTAGTCTCAATGAGACGACTGACCCTCTTTGCAATAGATGTGTGATATTAGGCTATCATCATACAATTGATCCTCTGGGAGTCCCGGTTCTTGACACCACTGTAAAAATATACCACATCCCGGTCGCTTCTCTTCGTGGAAATGGTGTGCCATAGTAAATGGGAAGTGGACGATTTCCCGTACATCTTTCGGGGCAGACCAAAAGAAACATGCGCTTCTTGCAATTGTGACATTCATCTTTCTTTGACAGCCCAGCTGCCTAAACACGAGTTGCGAATTTTCAATTTCAACGTGGCGTTTGGAGGGCGGATCACATTGTTGGCAGGGCGTCTATTTGGTTCTCCGTATTGAAAATCCATAATCCCAGTTGAATCCTGAGGATTGCTTGTCATGTGGTGATCACTCAATGGAGTAGTTATCCTCTGTTCATGAAAAACCCGATAGAAACCTATGTTAAAGACATATCTGAGTTCTATTCTCCTACCAAGTGACATGTTCCTTCTTTTCACTCCTGTTTTAACCAATACACAAGGAGCTTCATACATCATCTCCATAACTTTTTCAGCCTGGGTGACGTTGGTCAATTGGATTGCACGCACAAAGAGGATTTCCTACCGCTTCATAGTATTTTGCTCGACCAGTCTGGGAGTTGACACCGCCGGTCTTTCGATGGATACAATCAGGATCATGCTCCAGATCTCTTCCTATTGAACGGCATGGTAATGGACTGAGCCGACGACAGCAAGTCATCAAACGAAAAAGATTATGCAGCATTGGGAGAAGCAATTGCATAGACATACATCACGAAGCTAGTCATGTCCCTGACTAAAGATATGTCGGGAGAAAAGGCTGCCCCGAGTCGTTTAGTCGCCAGAAAACCGCTTTGAGTTTTGAGACGCTAAGAAAAAAGAAACTATATTTTAATATCTACGATGAAGAACGATAGAATGGGGGAGATGTCTTGATTTCACCCTATGTCAGCAGGAAAATGCGAAAGCCAGGGGACCTGGAAGACCTTCCTGTATTTAGTTGCAGTCCAATTTCAATGACAGCTACTTAGCCAATTACAATTTCGAGGAGCTACGGTGACTCGTATTGAGAATGGCATATACTGCATCAGCTAAACCATCGGGTCTCTCTTGAACTACCTGAATAAAAAGAGTTACGCTGAGTGAGCTAGAAAAGACAGAAGAACGCCTACCAAATGACCTGCTCCCTTTACTCTTCTGACTGAAACGATAGCCCTTCCAGCTTCCGGATCATGGATTGAATCCTGTACCTCTCGTGAACTATAGACAGGGTTAGAAGACAAGGAATAGTGGAATTCAGTGAATACTTGCAACATATCATTACGCGCGCCAAACACCAGATGAAACGGGAGAACGCCACAAATCTTGTCAAGGTGTTGAATAGCCTTGAGAGTGTCTGGAGTTCCTGCGAATGCCGCAGCTTCATGAGCAGGACTGCAGATCAGCACCACACCCTTTTCACTGGGGTGAAAGGGTGTAGGTAATGGGCGTAGACCATGTTCCTGCAGAACACAGTCAAACAGCAGCGCGGTTTGCGTTAAATATTCAGCGTACTGTGTACAATTTGAGCACGCGAGGATTCCAAAATTTCCATGGAACGCGGGTCTTCAGCCACTCGTGAGCTGCTTCTTTACTTTTCCAAATAGATCGCCTGGACGGAGTGGTCTTCTCCACAAACCGATACATCTCTGTCATGTTATTTACCATGGCTGGCGTAACGAGGGGAGGATCCACGAGAATGACCATATCAAACGGTGCTGCACTTGGTGAACCGAATAACGCAGTTGCGAATACACTAATAAAATTTGGTTAGGTTTAAAGAGTTAGACATGTTCCATGTGCGCTCACACTCCGATTGCGCCAGCTGAATGGCCGACGAGGACCAGTTTCTGGACGCCCTTCCTGAGTTCCCCAAGCAAGCCAGACCGATACAGCTTTGCAAACGCGTCTGCATAGTCATGAATTGCTATTTATTGGTCAGGATGGAAGTCGCGATCATAAATGATGACAACACCCGTACTTAAAATTTCTGGGTTGCTCAACAGAACCTCATCGTTCAATGGAGCGGCCTCCCCATGGTTCTGACAATCAATGGCCCAAGCTTCCAGGATTCGAGTGGGACCCTGGTTCTCCTTGTCCTTTTCCAGGAGATGCTCAATTGTAGGCTCCCAAAGCTCCTTGTCTAACCAAATAGTTAGTGATTGATACAGCAATAAAGGCAAAACGGACGGAAACCGGTCCCATGGGCGAACAGGAGAATGTATCCCGGATCTTGAGAGTGACGCTGAATTGCGCCTGGACGATATCGATTCATCGTCGCCTTCAAGATAATTCCTGCAGAGCCGGTATCCAATACAAAACGATCAACATTTATGTTTGTCGTGGTAGCCATTGTGAGGTGTCGGTGTCAGTGAGACGAAGAGAACGCAAAGAAGGTTTCAAGAAAGTGGTGATCAGAATTGTTTTCCCCTGGAGAACTCCTGTCTATAAATATACTCGAGTATTTGTAAAAAGAGACTGGCTGACGTCCCCGAACTGATTCAAGGGCCCTATTTTTGTTCAAGAAGTAAGAAGGAATTCCTGGGCCATGATCTATGGGAATGGTAAAGAGCAATCTTTTGAACTTCCATAGAAGATTCTTGGAAGATAAGTGTATACGGGCGTTGAAGTCATGTCTTCTCACAAATGGTTGATAAAGGGGTGTACGGGGTCCCGATTCCAGATCGATATGCAAGCGATATATAGGTGGTGGGTAATTCCCATGGCAACTATTCTGGTTCCCTCCTCCTCCCCGTCTAGACCAAATTAAAAGACTTGCTTCTTCGTAGGTTTAATAAGAAAATTCGTTCACTGGTGTCTACTGTACTATTTCGACCACATGTTCATGTAACGCGTAATGGCCAAAATACCAAGGGTTTTAAAATTCGTGTTAAATCAAAACCAAATTTATCGGCTTCCTCAGTAGGCAAATTTTTCCAAATTAATGAACATGTGGTCGAAATAGTACAGTATTCAGAATATGGATAAATTAGCACAGTGCACTTATTTAGTTATTATGTGCAGTGACACCAACTTGCGTAGTTCCCAGATGTGAGCCTGTGATTAACGAAAGAGTACAGAAAGAGAGGAGGGGATTTAAATATAATAGATAGTATAAAGTGAATGTAATTGTTTTTATTAAAGAGATGTAGAGTACAAGTTTATATACTACTGTGGCTACCATGTATTCTATGAAGTAATGGACATGAATATGTAATAGTAAGTATGCATCAACAGGTAAGTGAAAACATGCAAAAGACATGCACTTAATTACAGGTAACTCAGGGCTTACACTGGCCCTTGCTTTTACAACAATCCCCTTCAAGGTAGTGGAAGACTGGAGTAGTACTGTTAATAAGTATTAACAAAAGAATGGATTAAAAAAATAGAAAGACTATCTGCAAAAGAATCGATGTTTCTATAAAAAGAACGATCAAAAAAAAGATAAAAAATACGCAAGTGGATGCGTCAGAAAGCTATATCTCGACGCTCTCATCCAGTTTCCAGAGGCGAGCATGGGGAGATGGTACATTTATACGTATGGTCATGTTGGTGTCGGTGATCTCGATGATGGCGGTGATCTCGAGTATAGCGGTGATTTCGGTGATGGCTACTCAAAGTAAGTAGTTCTCACGAGGCTAAAATCCTGTACCTTGATCAACATAGCCACATCGTGTGACTTCGTCATATGATCCTCTGTATCTACGCGCTACTTGTAGGTATTAGAGAAGAGTTCCTATCTAAAACGATATTCCATTAGAAATGCTCTAATTTTGGACCTCGGTGGTGCAAGTATCGGGCTATCGCAGGCAGTTCATTGATGTTGTGCCGGTATACCAAAAGCCGAGTAATGTCGGGGGGAGTCACGGAGTTTTGCAAAGCCTCGATGATTTGCGTGGGATGTTTTATTGTTCGTGAAGAACCCGATAGAAGCCTATGTTAAAGACTTATCTGAGTTCAAGTGACATGTCCCCTCTTTTCACTCCTGTCTGATCCATGGGATCGAAGGAGACTCGGTGATCAGCGGACTATTGCATTCCATCTATGCTGTCTACCTTAAACACCTGGGACTATCCTCAGAAGTTTTCCTACGGGTCTGCAAGAATCCCACGTTTCACACATTTGGAAAAAGCTTCCTCGATAGGAACGGAAAGTATCTGTATCCTGATGGCCATCAAGCAATTTGAAGGAAGGTTGGCAAGGACACTATCAAGTCCGGACCAATCAAAGGTAGAATGGGATGCTAGCTGATAGGGGAACCGTAATTCGACAGTTTCTAGAACAGGTGACGTCAACGTCGAAAAGAGAGTTGTGAAGTGGCCAAGATCTTCTGAAGTGAACTGTTCCATGAAAGCGATAGCTAGCGATCGAATACCGGTGTTATATCCAAAATCGATACCTGAATACAGTTACAACCGCGGTTTGAGCGTTGTGTAGCAGAATGGATGGATGGAAAGACCTACTTGTCAGTATTAGAGAAGTGTTGCCACCAAATACAGCAATTTCCCATTCGAAGTGCTCTAATTTTGAACCTTGGCGTTGAATATATCGGGCTATCGCAGGCAGTTCACCGATATTGCGCAGGGATATGGACAGCCCAGTAATGTCGGGGGGAGTCATGGAGTTTTCCAAAGCTTCGATGATATCTGAGAAATGGCTTGATACCTCTAGTACGTGTAGAGTAGGGGCGGGCTGGAGTCCATGGCATGGTGTAGCGGGACCTTCCCAGTTGGAATGTATGCTAACCTCTTTGAGAATTGGAAAAGAACATATGAACGATAATAGTGAAGGAAAGTTGCGAAAGTTATGGTATAACTCGAGACAAGTGATTCTTCCAAAGGACTGTAATATGAGGGCCAATGTTTCTTCGTATATGGGACCCTTTACTCCGGTGGCCCACAAGCAGAGACCTGTAACAGCATCAAGTTTCTTGAATGTCGTAGCAGGTATGATCTCAGCAAGCTCAGTGGCACTTAGAATGAAGGTAATATATCTGATAAATGAGTTTATCGTACAAGATGGAGCTTCCAAGAGGTGAACAAAGGTAGTTGCGGAAACGGGAAGGAGAGTGATGCTTGCGAACAAAGTTTTTCGCGAGAAAGTGAGCCAAGATTTGCAAACCAAAGCTGTCACGAGAAGAGTGTGTTCTGTTTCAATATGAGCCACTATAAGATGAATGAGTTCCCCAGGCAGCCTTGGAGTGGTAGTTATCATAGTTGCTATCGAAAGTGCGAAGAGGGATGAGGGTAAGCGGAGAGTCATGAAATAGGGTAGTTTATGTATTATTGGTGTTTTTTTTTTTTTTGAATCCTTGTATTGATCGTTGGGGCGTTGCCCTATGTCGATCATTACATGCGTTGTATGTACTTTCCCTATGGCTAGTGTGTGGTTTAGTTTATGCTCTATATTTTACGGAAGGGTTCCTGCAGCAGCGCTCTAGGTGTCTAGTGCTCTACTGTTGGTATACAATTAGTTGGTAATTATAGTGCGCTGTATGTTACGTTCAATAGATTTGAGATGGTGAGGGGAAAGAGAGGGAAAAGAGGGGAAAGGAAGGTGTGGCCGATAGGAGGGAGGAGTTAAGACAAGGCATTGCCCTTTCTCGTTATTTTGCGTTGTGATCTACCTGTGTGCGCCGTGAGTTTGGTATAGTTGCATTTAAAAGAGTGTTAGCTCAGCGTTTTGTCGTTTCTAGGCTCCATTTTGAGTTCTGTACTCTTTTGCTTTGGGTCGTTCTGGATCCGGTTCTTTGAAGCTACCAAACGCTTCGCTGAATCTACCGGTAGCATTGATGTATCTAAACAGTTGCTTCCATGTCTTCCTGTCACTGAGGAGTTTACTGAATTGTTTTGCCGCTTGTCCTAGGTTTGTTTCCATCTGCCATCTGTGAAAGATGTATTCCGGGCATTCTAATATGAAATGTCTGACAGTTTCAATGCTCCTTCTACATGCTTCGCATATTGGGGAATCTGTTCTTTTGATTCGGTGCAGGTATGCGTTTAAGGGGATGTGGCCAGTTCTTAACTGAACAAGTAGACTTGTGTTCGTTCTATTCAAGTCGTGTATGTTTGGTCGTATCTAGCTAGTCTTTCATATTGTGGGGATTTGGTGAAGGTTTCTTCGGCTTTTTGGAGTAAGCTTTTTCGCATGTGCTGTTTTGCCGCTGATTTGCTTAAGGGTAGCGCTAAGGAGGTAGTCAACCTTCTTGACAATTCCCGCTGTCGCTTTTTTGGCCTCAGCGTCTGCCTTTTCGTTTCCTGGGATTCCCTGGTGACCTGGTGTCCACACGATCTCGATTTCGATGCCTGGGACTGCATCATTTATTAACTATTATTGGCGTTACAAGTGGTGCTTGAATACGTATTGGAAAAGGAGTGGATTGTGAAACATTCACGGATCAGATTACTAGATAATAGGAGAACGATAAAATTTGGATTGGTGAACATAAAATACATACTTATATCAAATATTTAACATCAACTCCTGCAGCTGTCAATAACATAGTAATATGTATCAAATAACAAGAGAAAATCAAGAACAACACGAATTTGCAAATACTTTCCCCTTTTTTCTAAAGAAACTGCCTCTGCTTCCATTGTCTAATCCCAAACGTATAGTATCAGCAGTACTAGTTTCACGGAACAGCATTCCACGGGATTCCATCGCTTCGTCGTATTCCCATTTCCGTATAACCCTATGGGCTATGTATTCAAAGACGTCAGCAACCCCTTCACCGGTCTTCGCAGATGTGAATAATAGCTTGGCACCGCGTAATGGTGTAGGTGGAAAGGGTGTTGAAAGAGGGTTAGGTGATGGTTGCTCATCATTTGGAGTTGTTAGATTTGTTTCTGTGGCTACTCCATTGTTGCTGGATCTCCGTGCGAAGAGGCTGGGAGTAATTGTTAGAGCACTCTCTGAGCTCTTACTACTCGATGATAGTGTCGAGATTCTACGTCGCCTGAGACTTTGTGTAGGACTCAGCGGGGGTGTAGGTCGAGGTTCTGGGGATGACCGAGCGGATTGGAAGATATCGAAGACCGAGGATGAAGGAGTATGATATATTGTAACAGAGGCACTTGCGTTAGTCATCGTACTCCCAAAAAAGCGAGAGGATGAACGAGACCGCGACTTTATGTGATCACCAAATCTTGAAGAGCGGTCGCCAATTTGTAAATTTGGGATGATGGATATAGCATTGCTGGATGCTTGTAAGGGGGATGATGGACTGGCATGTTTGGAGTTTTCCGGTTGCTTTGATTGTAAAGGGTTGCTGATCACGGGAACATTTATAGGTCTGGAAAAGTCCCTCCCTTCAGGCGGTAACGGTGGTGTTTCGTGCCCGGGTGAAGTCTCCGGGGATACATTCGGGATAAGTTCTCGTATAAACTCCAATCCATCCGCTTCAGTTACCCGTTCACTGACACCTTTGCCGCTCCCCACCAAGTCAATCTTATTACCAACAACAACACAACAATACTCTTCCATGTCCTTATCTGCTAATGGTGCCTTTACACAGAATTCATCCCACCATTTCTTCAGATTATCCTTCGTTGCTGGCGTATTGACGTCGAACATTAGTATGGCAGCATCTGCTCCACGGAAGAAAGCTGTTGACAGGCTGGAGAACCGTTCTTGACCGGCTGTATCCTGTTGATAAATAATGCATTAGCAACTCGTGTGTTCTGATAGATGGGGTATTAAGGGCTTGTTATTGACCCAGATTTGCAATGTGACTGACTCGTCTGGATTACTGGGATGAGGCAGGACTTTCGTAATGAAGTCTGCGCCGATAGTCGCTCGGTATCCGTTCGAAAATCTGCCTGAGATATACTGTTTGTATCATGAAACTAAATTAGTAGAGGTGGTGAGAGTGTATTTGCTGGACAGGTTACCTGGCCGCGTAGACTCGTTTTGCCGACTCCTGAAGCCCCAATGACAACTACCTTTACTGTGAGCATCTCTTTGGTCGTCGTCTTGATCGTTCATGAGCTAGTGGGGCTTCAATTGACCAATCAATGTTGAATAGGTAACCAATACACAGCCACGGTAGACTGATGATGTCTTTCATGAATCATGAATTGCAAATTTTTATCAACTCAAGGTCACGTTACCTCGGTCCATACTCAAAGTTTAAGGTTATAAGATTCGAACACGACGTAGATATTTTACAGCATCGGGGGATACAAGAAGACTAATACAAACAAGATTACACTAAGGGATACTGATATTGAATGCCTTTAACTCCCAATCTGTCCACTTAAAAACTGGAAGTGGATGCGCTTCTGTATTGAAAACCCATTTGGACAACGGAAGTATGTCATTGTCATCAAAAAGAAGGAACAAATACTTCAATGTCTCTGCCAGAAAATAGCTTCCAATTATAGCTTGGTAAGTCACAAAAAAAGAAAGATTACAATTACTCACCTGGGCATGTCATCAATTAATGTATATGGAGGATAGCTCACAGAACCAACAGAAGCGTAACCATACTCGGTCCTAGCATGTTTTTCGATAGCTGCAAATATGTCGTAACCCCTTTCTCGCCATCGTACGTCACCAGTCGTTTTCCACATGATAAATAAACTTTCCACTGTCTGCACAATTTTCAGCAAACCAAAACCAGTTAGATTGTTCGTGAAAAAACACACCTCAGGCCGGAGGAGATACAACGGCATATTATACATATAGTCTCGCTCAGGAATGTTTGGTTCTGGTTGCGGTTCCGACAGACCGGGTGGTACTCCCCCTGGTCTACCATCCTCTTCCCATCTCGTAAGACGATCAACCCATTTCTCTCCGGCAACCATACGCATCACATCTGGCCCCAAACCGGTCTCCTGGTCTGCATAAGTGAGCCAACATGTGTACGCTAGTCCCTGGGCTGCCCACTGGTGTCGTTCCTTGATGCTGGGGGAAAGATCCAGCATGTGAGCGCCTAGAGCAAGCATCCCCGGGAGAAAACAGGAGAGATGTTCGAGTGTGTGGGTCGGCTTCTCGAACACAATGTCGGTAACATAAAGAAGACCTCGCTTTGGTGTGATGTAAAGGAGATTGTTGATGATACCCTCGACAGAAATCAGATCTGCAGATAACCATATCAGCAATTGCCCAACCGGAAGTCATTCTATTGACATTGTGTGTGTGCCTTCTGGTCACCCATTATAAGCCACTGCTTTAGCAGGTATTCATAACCACTATCTGCTCCTGACCCTATTGTTAAGTGCGCTAGAATATAAATATATCATGTGAGCGATGTTACAAAATCGTTGAAGTATATGTTACCTCCAAACGATGTTCCATCGCTATTCCATTGATCTGGAAAAAGCCCCTCGAGGACAGGCGCTTCGTACATCATCTCCATGACTTTTTCAGCCTGGGTGACGTTGGTCAATTGGATTGCACGCACAAAAGAGGATCTCCTACTGCTTCATAGTATTTGGCGCGACCAGTAAGTTTCGCTAGGTATTTAAATTCTAGTTGGCAGCTCGTTGCTTCGGCAAAAAGTACTTTTTTGTACACCATTTGAAGGTTTGCGGTCCCACTGTTTAGTTACAGTTTTTTTCTTGTCCGAAAATAGAGAATAAATGTCAAATACCTATACAAATCCACAGAATACGCTGGAAGTCCAGACAGGGTACCATTGAACACGGGCAGCAACGCAGATCCCAAGTCATCCGCACGAGCAAGTAAAACCGGTTCCTGTGAAAGGGCATATGCCGAAAGGAGTCCGCCAAGATACCGAATGGTAGTTTCAAAGAATGGAACCGATCTGGACAGCTACACACATTGAGTCTTGACTAGAAGCAAATATCGCTGATCGCCTCACCTTAGTATTGAAAGATTGTTTTGCAACGAATCCGATTGCTTCAGAAAATTCTTCGTGGAGCCCTAATATCCACATAGTGTCCAAAGAATCGAACAAAGTAACGCCCCATCCATTGAATCTAGGAGACTAGTGAAAAACTGATTGTAAATTGCTGTAACCGGAGGTATACTTATTAGACCCTCCACCTGTCACCGAACGTAATTCATCATTCGGGAATGCATGTGCTTGGTATCCCGTTAACGCATGGACAAACGCTTTTCTAACTTGTTCTTGTCTTGATTTCCATATCAAAGTCGGTAGTGGCTTTTCGTTTGGAATCTCTGGGTGTGAACTTGGGGGCTGTTCAGGAAGAAACCATTCTTGAATTTCGACATAGCCTGGAGCTAGTAGTATGTATGAGAAAAAGAGGACGATGAACAATCCAATCCATCGCAAGGTAGGTCTTCCGAGCAATGCTCCTCCTTTCGTAGTGCGAGAAAGGCGGGTGCCGTCGGCGGTTGGGACACGATGAAGGGGAAGCATTGCGTGAGAAAGTGCACCTCAAACCCCCAATAAGTACGGACCGATAGCCTAACCCCCAGTACCTCCGCACTAAATGCAAGGTGCTATGCATGATTACATCATAACGAGAGTGCTGTATTAGGTTGTTGACAGGACTACCGCAAGAAAAATATGCCGGGAGCATCTGTTAAGCAGTAAGATCCTTAATAGCTATGCGATTGCGTCAAGGTCCATAGATCACCTCAGGCTGAGTTTCCTATCAATTGGCAGAAATATCGAATCAATCACCTTACATTGGCGACTTGGGAGATTGTCTCCAGAGATCCCCCGGATTAGGTATCAGCACGAGCTTCTATCATTGGAAACGGGAGAATCTTCGCAGTTTCCATCATGAACTCTGCGGAAATGTTCATGAATGATGACTGCAACCATGTAAGTTGTTTCTGTTTACTTCCAAAGGCTGTACACAACAAACAAGCAAATTAGGCTCAAAATGTTCACATGCCCTCAATCCAATGAGTAACAATGGGCAGAACGTCACCAGTGGAACCCGTTGACTACCATCTGCAGAGCAAGACTTTTGAAGGTTAGATGACTCATTAATTGATATGTTTGTCAACTAAAGGACTCTGACCTCCTTTGTGGTACCCATTTAGGCTTGGTTGTGCAATGCACACACATAATGGACTTGATCGATCTGATCTACCAACCCGTCAACCACAGAGTATTCAGTTGGTAACCGATGAAGCTGCTTCGACCAAGTAGGAAAAAAAATCTATTTCGAATGGAGAAAAATCCAAAAACGGCAATGCACATCATGGATCCATTGTCAAATACACCAGCAGGTTCTCAGGCGCTTAAGTTGTTGCAATATATATGTATTTGTCGTGCGAGCGAGATCCATTTTCAAACACACCAGCAGGTTCTCAGGCGCTTAAGTTGCTGCAATGTATATATATTTGTCGTGCGAGCGAGAAAGAAGTTTAGCAACCTTTTCTTTGCGCCCTCAGCGCCTACTTTGGTGGCTACATGTCCACCTTCGAGATACCAGCTGCGCAGATTGTTGCGCTCTTCATGGAGTGTATATTCTATGGTATGTGTTATTCGTTACGTATTCCCCTGTCCTCCAAGCAAATTGATACCAGTTGTCTACTCCTACAGGTATTTACCTTGTCACATTCTTTGCTTGCCTTCGAATTCTTCTTTGGAAAGATGGAAAGTTCAAACGAATTCCCACTATCAATAAAACTATGGTCACCGCTGCACTCCTTATGCTTGTCTTTGGGACATTAGATGTTGGCCTTGGTCTACGACATAATTTAGAAGCCTTCGTATACACCACCCAAACGCCGGAGGAAGAATTCGCCCGCATCTCCGACTGGGTGAATGTCATGAAGTTTGCTAATTATTCCGGCCAAACATTTATTGGCGATGGCATCTTGGTATGGACCACACGCTCGATGTTATACCTATAACTAATTATTTTGCTAGTTATACCGATGTTACGTGATTTATAATCGCAATTTCATCGTCGTCCTATTTCCAGTCATGATGTGGATTGGAACTACAGGTAATAATCATACTCTCGCAACCCTCTTTTACTCATCAGATGTATAACAGTCTGCTCGGCGTTGGCCACCTACAATGAAGCTACTCTTGGTACGGGAATGCTCAATGGATCGCAGCTAAAACCCTTCATAACCACTGTATTGACTCTGACATTGGCCACCAATATCATTACTACTGGTAAGCCCATTAAGCTGCCAAGCGCTTATAATTTTAACATCAGCACTAAACTTGATACGTTTCATGCTTAGGCTTGCTAGTACACCGCATCTGGGCAATCCAATCACGGGCATCTAGCAGGCTAGGACCAACACAGAACTTACCATACTCCAAGGTGCTTAGGGTTCTGATTGAGTGTGGGTTGATATATACAACCAGTATTGTCATTCTCTTCGCATGCTATATGGCCGCAAACAATGCACTGCTCGGGGTATCCGATTCGGTGCGTATTCGCCTTTAATCATATTATAATACAGCTATATTAACAACTGCTTTTGTACTACCAACCAGGTTGTTCAAATCATTGTAAGTCAAATAACACTTTTCTTGTTATCAACCTAGTTACCACGTCACTGCTATTTATAGGGAATCACATTCAATTTAATCATTCTCAACATCGACAGAGGTACAGCAACCAAACCACAAGCTTCCTCCTCAACCATCATCAACACGAGACACTCCGAGTCAGGCTCCCGTGCGATGCCTCTACAACACCTGAACACTAACACACGCATAGAAACAACAATATCCCGCTATCCCCCGGATAGTGGCATTGGTATGGGGCACTCAAAAGGGGACATTGATACCTACTCCCTTGATTATCAAAAGGACAATCAGATAGATCAAAGGAGAGAACGGTGGGATGTATAAGTATGATGAGATATCCTGATGTATAATCATTATTTAATATCAGTCGTAATCAGTAAAAGTCTAAAAAATTGTCAAAATCTTGTATTCGTGTTTGGTGATACTACAAATTTGAAACTCCATATTAGATGTTTCGTTGTACTTGTGCGGGAGATCTATATATTTACATGTAATGAGGGCAACTGTCAAATGTGATGGTGTGAAAGGTTGACTGGTGCATACATAACCTCGTGCCCAGGTACATCTTTACTGAACTTTTGACTTGACTCTAAATTGATCCGAAGGTCTCCGGATAGCTTCTCCCTTTTTGTTGCGGTAAAAAACTACATCACCTGATACGGGTCGTCAGGAATGTCAAAGTCATGTCCAGAGGAGACAACAACATACCTTCGTTCTCAACGAACTGACAAAAGTTGTAGCTGTCCCAGAGAGCTTTGAATGGATTTGTGTTGGATGAAGCGTAGTGATCACCGATGAATGCCTTTAAATGCTGTGTTGCTTCGTAGCCATGATCTAAAGAAGCCCCCATTGAGCAACCGTTTACATCGGTACTATAATTATGCAGAATCTTACAGAACGGCATCTTCGGGAAGAACTGAGCATACCATCATGTAAGTTAGGAATATGATAGGGTTGGGAAAGATGCTTTACGCACGTGGTGGATGACATGGTAATGCGCGACATCATGAAGGAAGAACCTTCCTTGCCATCCCAGGAAATCCCGGTCTACAGTGGCCGCAGCACCACGCTGGAAGTTCCACTCCTTACCACGATAATGGGGGAGTGTAGGATCAGTGTGGTGCAAGTAAGTAATCATGATGACTGTTTGGGTCATTTCAGAAATTAATGCCCAAAACTGAGTGTATTGTACTAACACCAGTGTGAGACCTCAAGCCAAGGGAAACCGTAGAATTTGATCACATTAGCGGCCCCGTATATTGAACTGGCATAGCAGACACCCCAGACCATGAATGCGATACCAATATTGGACATAATCACAGCGCTTCGCTGGGCCCTCGTGAAAAGGATCGAATTGGCTAGATAAGAGACATCAGCTCTACATAAACTGCAAACAAGAAAAGCGCCTTACGGTCAAAGTGATTGGTCCATTTCGGGTATGTCTTCTGTCCAGATACGTTGAAAACTATGTACCCGCGTTAGTATCACGGCAGGTCTTAAGAATTATTGGCATCGTTTTCCCACTTACGCAAGTACGCTGGGAATGCTAAGACTTGTTGACGGATCAACATGTACAAGGTGTAGATTGGCGTGTCACCAAAGATCTCGTCCCAATCAATTTCATCGTTCGGCTTTTCGGGAATATTTAAATCTTCACGAGTTTTTGGTACGTAAACTTCATCCCGTTCCATAGACGCATGGTTCGAGTGGTGACGGTGATGAGAAATCTTCCACGAGAAGTATGGTGTCCAGAGGAACGTGTGGGTAATCTAAAAGGATTATCAGTTTGAGTAATCATGCAGTCGGTGTAGGAAATTTTGACGTACAAAGCCCAAAACATCGTTAACAATCTTGTGGTCCGAAAATGCTCCATGGCCGCACTAAAGTAAATATAAATAAGTCGTGTTTTATTTCTCCGAAAAAAAAGCTTTTACCTCGTGACCGATCACCCAGATTCCAGTGAATATCAAACCTTGGAACCACCAGCTGAAACGCATTGTTATGTTTCAGCAGTTTCTATCGTTCATGACTGCGACACTTACTACACTCCCCAAGCAGCCCATCTTGCTACCTCTGCCCCAATCGGCGTTAATAACGCTCTCGAAGTATCTTTTGTGAAATATGGGTCAATCTTCATTGCAAGAGACCAAGCGACAACCGCCAGAAGAACATCTCTGGCAAAATAGGCGAGACCTCTGCGTGTATCCCTGACAAAGTGTTGAGGGGGAATAGCTGCTCTAATCTCCTTCAATGACCTGTAGTGCTTGAATATCAGCCTGAGGATCCATTGACCACAGAAAACACTTGCCATGGCATTGGAGTATATTCAGGGAGGTTATCCTCGCTGTACTTTGTGACGGGTCCCATCGCGAATACGGCCAGAAAATGTATGGGGGTAGCAGCTCTTGACTGAGGTGCAGTGGAGGGAAGTTGGTGGATAAACAAATGTAACAATTATGTAGACTACGCGTCGTGTATCTACTTAAATACTAAGGAATGTTATAGCCTTTTGGCTGTTCTAATAAATATAAATACCCAAGCACTGATAAGCAGTGTTAGGCGCTACATAAGGATGCGCTATGCGAGGCGCTACATAAGACGCAGGCTTTGAGTGAGGCTACGCGTTGCTATCTACAACAGCAGCATACAAAGATACCAAGTGATCTTACATGATATACCTCCGCTTGACAGGACTGTCTGACACTTGTACTCCGCAAATATCTACGCCACCCCTGCCCTGCTTCAGTTCAAAGTTGGGATTGATTTTATCGAGATTCAGCGGTGATTTGACGCCATTGCATGTGATATCAAACCAGAGGTTTACGACGCAGTGCACGACTTGTCTACATAGAGGGAGGGATTAATCTAGATGGGGGGACAATAAATATCCCATCAGTTTCGTACATTGTTATACATCAAAAAACCTCTCACCGAAAAGAAAACTACTACACATAACCTTGATACCCACCAACCCCAGTAGGACACGCTACGGTAGAATCGGTGCAGAGTTGGGATTGAGATAATGAAGACTCGGGTTAACACTAGAAAATAAGCTATATGCACCCTCAAAACATTGAGAGACATTGAATCTCACCTGGTGCACAGGGCCGTATTCACTTTTGATTAGGTTTTATGGGTGTTGGCAAACAAACTCGATAAAACAGCACCCTGCTCACAGCTGTGAAGTTACGGGATACGTTTAATCAAGCCATCACTATAAATCATATTTCATCAACTTCTTTCTATGTTAAGAGGGAGAGAGAGAAAGAGTTTTCTCGATATCTGAGTCTGATTTCGGCTATCCAACTACGCTTGCTGTTTTTCTAAGTTATAATGTGGATGATGACCTACTCATCCGCAACACCACCCATAAGACTAACCATGGCCAAAACATAGTCGAGAGAAGTGCCCCGCGGATCACTATTATGCCAAGTCCCGAGTAAGAATGGCTTCTTTATGGAACACTTGTCTAACTCTTGAAGTTTGGTAGGTATTGGTCCTGTTCTCGAATGGAATCGGTCATAGATCGGGGAGAATGTGGTGGACTGTATCCTTTTATAGAAGCGTGGAGTGCGCTATATTACTATTACATCAACGCTGTGGTATAAAAATCATTGTTATCATTGGATACGTCCATGCTCGTAACATTCCAGTGACATAACATCTCGTCCCGCCGACGTGGCAGCATGATATGTCTGTGTGTCTTGGGTCAAACCTTGTTGGAAGTGGAGCAACATGTATTAGGCACCCTTAAGATGCAATATGCTGAAGCTCTTTCGAATCAGTTCAACAGCGAGGTTCTCGGAACGAACTATTGACAGTTGCATGCGTCCAACGACTCATCGTCAGATCATTGGAAGACCGATAGTTACTCTGGACATATGTCTGTAACTTGTTTGACAGTGTTCCTGATTGATCGAAGTAACCGGGAATTTCATTATCTCTGTTATGACAGAGAAGGATAGTGCGTTTGGCCAGCCAAAGAGACCCATACAGCGAGGAAGCATATTATCAATAAGTCACCTCGAACTGAATGTCAAGTAATGCATTTATTCGCGGTCCAATTTTGACTGTACAAAGAGATTATTGTTTTTTCTCATCATCCATACAACAGCAAGGGATCATTCTGGTTAGGATAAGAGATTAAGCTATAGGCCTTAGGGTCTATCTCATTCAAAGTATAACGCAGTGGTAAATTTGATACCACACAATGAGATTTGGCATTTGTGGGGAAAATTAAAAGTGAATGAATACGATCGTTGCCTGGGGAAAGGATATATAGATAAGGACCCTAAGATTTAAGTGAGAAGATTGTTTCATACACACCTTTGAATGATATGTCTTCTTTAATACATACACATGAAACGCGCTCCCATAACACTAAACTACCACATAGATCCACCTGGTGGACTTCCTGGTGTGGGACTTGGTATGCTTTGGGGCATGACAGTACTTTTTGGAACACCAGTCACCAACTCTGGCTCTTTCCTCCACTCAATCTTTTCGACACGTACTTCGCCCTCTATCAACTGATATACATATGTGACCACGACGTTACCTTGGATATCCATCAGAGCGAATGACGGTATTGGGTCACTAGTGTGGTAGGGTGTTTAGGTATAACGATATATTTGAAGTGAGACAGATTCATACCCGCTATACAAGCCAGTCCATGCTCCAGTCGCAGAACCAGGATTCACGAAGAATTTATTGTCATAGTCAATCGCTTGGAATCTATGACGTTCAACTCAAATATTTAGCATTGTGATATTTAAAGAAGATAGGGCTTGAAGACTAACGTATGTGTGTGTCCAGACACCAGGACGTCCACATCCATCTGTCGGGCAATTGCACTTAGGGAGTCTAAATCACCGGTTGGTATACATTGATGTCCATGAATGACACCAATTTTGATGGGAGAATGCACAACAGATATCGAGAGAGGGAAATTTGAAGTCTAAGTGAAGCGAGCGCGAAGATCGTTCGTTAGAGACAGTAAAGTCCAAATTCCTGCTGGTAGTATGCACCTCATCATAATCTCCTTTCACCACATGCACATCAGGGGATATAGTCCTCAAATATTCATACGTCTCCTTGTCACAAACATTTCCAGTACACAGAATTTGTTGGATTTTCCCGGGAACAAGGAGTTTTTTGAACTTAGGTGGGAGGTCGTGTATGCGATGAGGAATATGGAGGTCACCGATGACAAGAACCAGGACCATCCTTGGAATAAAGGAATTGCACAAATGGGCAGGCTCAGACAGAGTGTCGTTGGATGTTGCACGTGGGTTTTCAAATATTACATAAGCTAACCCCACTAAACCACTTGCTAACTTTCACCATAAACGACATACTGTATCGATCTGTATTGTACCAACCATAACGCATATCGCGGGCCGAAACAGTTGGTTATTAACTTAGGTAGGTGTGTAACATATAACGCAGGTCTGGTTGCTAAGGTACCACAAGAATTGGGTGCCGAAACAAATGCCACAACGAACATACAAGTTATATATTCGACGACCTGTAACGCATTGACTCTGTCATGCAGATCGGTGCAGTATTCAATGTTTACAACTTATACTACATCAAAAGCTGATATGAAACTATACCGTAAGTACCCCATATCATGCTGTTAACCTTGAACATCGTTTTGGACAGATATGCCGAGATCCCCAAATATCAGTGTGTCAACCAACAAAGATGCAGCGAATTACCAGCGTGGGTTAACATACATGATATCAGCCTAGAAGTAGGCCTTGCCTACTGATGGAAGGTGTAAGATTTCTATCATCCTAAATCTTGCTCTGATGTAAAGTGATAGCTGAGCATATGTATATACTCCGAACAAGCACGATGGGACCCCTTGCGGATATATCATATTGTATTGGAGCATCCTTCACAGCTCTTGTGATGATACCAATCGCCCAACGAAAGGTGCAACAAGCTGCGGAATTTGGCAAGCTGAAATTTGTTTTTTTTTCTTTTCTTATTTCGTTGTCTAGTCGCTTATGAAACGACTGCTGGGTTGGGGATATACTTGATGCGCGGGAGCAGGTCAGTTACAGGGTATATCACGGCATCAACGAGGCAGTTGTTGCTTGCTTCAAAGCCAAAAATCATCCTACCAACCATATCAATCGTGGAACACGAGTCAGATAGAGTTTTTGTAGCTGTCTCCCTTGGATGGTGAACGCGTGGCGGCAAGGTCTCGCGGAAAGAAAGTCAGTATATGGTCTCTCCAATCTGCATCAATCTTCTGCACTATGCAAGGATATTTCGCTTTTCCCCCTGATGCACGAAAGGTTGCAGTTGGTGAATATGGCAAGATATCCATATGGAATGTCCCGACACCTCAACCTACTTTGATGTAGAGCATTCCACCCCAACGACAGTCATAGAATCGCAAGGTCCTCCGATCTTCATCGTATTGCTAGTGCGGCATATGCTCCTGATGACACCACTCGAGAGCTAGGTGTATTCTATGCAGTGAACTCTCAGCAATCACGAGGTACTTTGGGATGTGGAGTTTTCTCGTGACAACCCTATAATATATGCACGATGTGGCAAGGCTTCAGGTGGAAGGCAGGGGAGCAAGCCAACCTCAAGCAACACAAGTGGAAAACAAAATTGCAATGGCGGACCCGTCTCCATGAAGATTCATGGATTATACACGAGCGCGATTATCATGTTATAGATCAAGATTCAGGCCGGTTGGATACTTTACACATCGGGCACATAGATTAATTAATAAGTCTTTCCGTCTGTCAAATAGTGCATGCTGCATAACTTGAATGGAACGACTGGTTCGAAACGAGTAATAGAGCCTATGCTACGAGGCCAGCTCGAATCCTATCCAATTAATAGTTTTGACCATAAAGTATCTCGTATAGAGCATCGATTGAAGACTTTATTATATCTAATCAAAAATCAAAGCAATACATACTTCGGGTATTATGAAAAGTTTAGATATAAGTGCTTGTGACTTTAGCACAAGATCGTCCATATCCAAATGGTTCACGGTTTATGCGTTTCTTTCTTTACTCATCAACCATCTTGACATCTCCACCTCCGCCTCCATTTTTCCGTTGCATCTCCGCGTTGTTTGTTCCTTCTGGGGCTACCGTTGCGGCCTGCTCTTTCGCAGCTTGTTCATTTCCTTCATGTCCCATCCCTGACGGCGATGCGTGTACATCCCGTGCTTGCTGGGAACCCTTGTCACCTTTGAGAGATGAGCTGTCTGGTTTCTGTGCCTCTGACTGCGTATCGGAAGATTCTTCCTCCTTACTATCTTTCTTGCCTCCATCCTCACCTGCACCTTCAAATGGGCTCTTCTCATCCTAAAACAAGCAATTTTAGCCAAGTTGCTATAAATGCACAAACAAAAATGACCCGTACTGCACCAAACAATTGCTTTCTATGGGATTCACCTGTGCGCACATCACGGCCATGAGCAACACGTTCAGGTTTTCGGGTGACCTTTCCACGAATCTCTTCTGCGAGTCCTGTCATTTTCTCTCCTAATGTCTAAATATTCACAAAGGGTATTTTTTTAGACGAATGAGCAAATGAAGTTAAAAAAAGAACTTACAGGGTCCATACGGTAATTAGGACCGTAACCGATCTTCCCGGCATGATGCTGCTCGGGATATGTTGGGTCCGTAGGGCTAGAATCGGTTTCGTTCGAGTTGGAATTTCCATTCGAATTGGAAGTCGAATCGGCGTTATTAACATCCGCACTTTTGCTCTTTTTAGCGGTGTTTGCAGCTGACTCAAACTTTCCAGCAGGAGTCCCAGCATTTACCGGACTACCAGCGTTTGAAATATTTGAGGTGACACTATTTGCTCGACTTCCATTCATGCTATGATTGTTTGTTGTGGGTTTCGCATTTGAGGTTGCGTCGATGTCAGCAGCACCTGCACCTGCTCCTGTACGGGGTGGAGTGTTCGTTGCAGTGCCACTGCCGGCTGTGGGATCACCAGTAGCTTTAGCAGCTTTCAGTGGTGATTGTGAGACGATATTGTGTGAGTTTGTGCTAGACATGACAGTAAGTTGATAGTATGGCTTGGGCGTTGAATGAGCCTTTATACGATGGTGAGGGGTTTCCGAGCAATGACGCAAAGCTGGAGTTGTGTTATTTATAGATCTTTCTACGTCATTCTTCTAATTCACATTCTTTCCTTCTTTAAACCCCCAATGGGAATCCTAGGCGGGTTCAAAGAGAGATTTCAATCTATTCTGTTCATCGATCAGTCAATGAAATGTCATCTCCGTCTAGTTGTCAGACATCTTTTATAACTGCAAAACACAAAATCCATGCCCTTACGAAACGGGCAGGCTATACCATGCACAGAATAATTATGACGTATCAATGTTTTTGAGTGACCTTTCCAGGAATTAAGTCACAAATCAGATTACGTAATCGTATAGAAGTCGTAAGTAGGACGGTTATAACGTTAACCAAGGGTGGCTCCTGCATGGGTTACTTAACTGCAGAGGTTTATGACATTTTTGTTAGAACTACAAATCAATCCATTTCTTTACAAAATAATCCTTCCTTTTTTACTGAGAGGTGCATACACACACTAGCTAGCCTGCTGCAACTTCAACCAAGACCCCCATGGCATCATCCAGTCCATCCATCAATATTACACTTTTCTACCAGATTATCGACGACCAAAAGAATCTGCCCGTGGACCATGAAAGTATACTTATAGCCTCCAGCGCCTACATTAGCGACCTTAGAAAGCAAATCTTCGACGCCAACAAGACTGTCTTTGAGCCACTCTATGTCAGTGCAATTGAGCTCGTTCTGTGGAAACTCTCGACACCACTGCTTATTGGCCGTACCAGAACGCATAGAACTGAATTTTTTGAATATATCAAGGATATCGGCTTTCCCGATCTACGGCCGGACGAGGCGTTCGACGGAAATGATAAAGTACAGGTTCTCGTCCCTGTGATAGGGTATCGAGACATTGGCAGGAAAATCCCGAGGAAGGGCATATTCATCTTGTCGTGCACGTACCGCCTATGTCCTGAAAAGGTTATCCAGTCCTAACATTAACGCACCCACCCACCCAGGGTCACGCGATACCTTGCCGTCATCGGGGCAAGCAGGACATACAGCTCGTAGTCTTCGCTTGAAGCAGGATGCTAATGCAGCGAAGATCAATTCCATGAGAGACTCATCTTCTGCAGCCAGACCAGCATACTTTCGAAAGCAAAACGATTTACCTGATCCCATCATTCGAAATTTGCGACCCTTACATGCCTATGGGCCGCCGATTACATTATTTCACGAAGTGTTTGTTCAATTCCTTCGAGGTTTAGCAAGCACAGATATTCCCATCTTATCCCAATATTTTGATGTGGTCGTAAGGTTTACGGAAACTGTTACGGCGTTGTATGATAATGAATCCGCACGTAGAAAAGCCATGTCTCCCCTTTTAGAAGAGCTCCTCGGCTGCTACCTAAGTGTAGTGAGCACTGATAACGGCACACAGTTCAATGACGTCTCCATCGTAGGCAGATTCTGTACACTAATAACAGGATACAAGAACGAAATGGGTACTGGCGGCTCCGATGGCTCAATTCAAATCAGTTTAGGTTATACCAAATGGGCTGCACAGGAAAATGTGTGCTAATTCTCTGTTGGATTTCGGGATCTCTGTAATCATCTAAATTGAACAGATGAAACAATTTTGAGACTTTTCATGCCTCCCATCAATCCTTTTGGCTATTGAGAGTCCATGGCTATGCGTTCTGGGTGCCATTTATCATACGACAGCTATCATAGAGCCTTTGACAGACTTTATTTTTTGTGCGGATCGACCAATGGACCACGGTGCACGAATTTTTGTCTTAGCCCGACTATTCAAGTCTCTGTCCAACGCCCGCAACACCACTGGAAAATTACTACATAACCCTCAGGTCCAGGATTCAAGACCGAAGCATCCCCGCCGGTTCGTCGCTATTCCCTTATCGGGTCTCGTTTCCTTCTGGAGATCAAGTTGTGGATCTCACATACCTTCGATGGTTGTATGAAGACAATCTGGTGTGGCTTGCAGTGACATCCCAAAAAGAGAGAGTTATTGTTAAATTCACTCGACACTACTGCCCTGATGCCCATAAACTACTTGCCGAGGTGGGGTTCGCACCCAATCTTTACTACGCAGGCAAAGAGGACTCGAGCCAGAATCTGCAAATGATCGTCATGCAGAAGATTGACAGCGCAGTTCATTTAAACGAGGTACAAATGCCGCACCGACCGCATGTGTTGGACCAGATTAAAAAGGCTTTGAATCTGTTACACAACAACAATTTCGTCTTTGGAGATTTACGTCCTCCCAACATTCTGGTAACCAAGGACTATCAGCACGTCAAGCTAATCAACTTTGATTGGTGTGGAATTCAAGGTGTAGCAAGGTATCCTGCTGGTGGTGTTAACCGTGAACATACATGGCCAGATGGTGTTGAAACGAATGGCCTGATTGAAAAAGCACATGTCGAAAAGTGCTTGGAATTAATCATGCGATCGATGAATAGATAGAAATCATTCCTGTTACTATACCGAAAACAATATAATCATAACAACGTAGCGGTCTATGCCGTGCAGAAAGGACGGCCTTATTACTTATTAATTATTGAATTAAAGAATATATCTAAATCCTGGTTCCTTCTCCCCCCTCGCCTCTTCCTCCTCTTCAAACTTTTTGTTCAATCGTGCAAGTTGGATCTTATAGAACCAACACATTAGGAACATCAGAACAGTTGCACCGAGGCTTATTCCGAATGAGATCCTATATGATGGTCCCCATGATTTTGGGTAGATATATCTTCGATCATGGCTTTCGTTAACGACTAGCGGAACAACCGGAAAAGAGAGCAAACTCACGACCCTGCTACTGCCCCAAGTTGGGCAAATGCACTTGTAAATGCAAGTGCTGCACTACGTTTTGCAGGGGTTTCGTAGAATGAGTTGCTTCACAAACACCAATTGAGATGATTTGACATTTTGAAATGATGACAACGTGTATTACACACCTGATCCATGCTAAAAAAACGATATACGAGGCAGGAGTTTGGCCAATCAAGATTCTAGCACAAAGTATGATGTTAAACCTTGCCCACTCGCAAGCTCAGGAGGTGACTTACATCCCAACATATCGAGCTGCAGTATTCATGGTAGTCATAAGAATAATATAACCCACAACCGCGACTCCCAAAAATGCAGATATATGCCAGAATCTCTCTTTATGCTTATCAGAATGCCTGATAAAGGGGGTGTTTAACATGATGCATATGCGGGACAAAGACATGAGAGCATACCTGGAATAGAAGAAAGCAAGTATAGAAACAAGAACCGAAGGTGGCGCACATAGCACCAACGAAATCGTCCGGCTATACCCCATAGTCGATGTCAACGTGGGGAAGTAGACGTTAAACGAGACCGCAAGTAGTAGTATTGCGTAAATCATTGCCAACCACCAAACCTTCCAATCACCCAAAGCTGCCTTCAAACCAGCGAGTTGGGATGTAGAGTTCGGGTCATTGCTACCCGAGACGGCATCTGAACGCATACGTTGAATTGCCAGTGATTGTTCGGCCGGCGTTAACCATTTCAGAGTGGACTCGTTTTCGGGGAAGTCTGGTAGGACAAAAATTGCGAGAATTGCGATTGCGACTGTCATTGCTCCTTCAGTGTAATAGAGCCATCTAAAGTGGGAGTGATTCAGAAAGCCTATGTTGACAAAAAGGAGTTATATACCTCCAAGCTGCATGACCTAATTTTCCTTCCATGTTCGACAAAATTGCAGACGCAAAGAGCGAGCCCCAACCAATGCTTATCAATAACCCACAGAAAAGTATGCAAGTCCTCAGTCCCATTTCATCTATCCCGGGAATTAGCCTTGGGGTAATAGTTTTATAATAATACGCACCACGCTTGTACCACCTGTTGACATTACGATAGTTAATTTGCTATTCAATTGGGATCCAAATGATATACCTTGATAACAACAGCATCGCACCAGGGAAGAACGCTGCCTCTACAAATCCAAGGAAGAAACGACATACAACAACGCCTGTGTAGCTATAAATGAAACACATTAACAAATGCGGCACACTCCAATACACATATATACCTCTGTGTGATGCCTGCCGCACGAAAATTAATTAGCTTCATACAGCTATGGCAGTAAAAATGATTATCTACACACCAGTCAAAGAAGAGATAACTCCCCATGTCATCATAGATCCAGGGAGGTAGAGTGATGGTTTCTTGACATAACTCATAAACATATTCCTATAGGTGTCACCTTTATTAGAAAGTGTGGATGAAATATTGCAATGTGAACTGACGAAGGAACCTGCATAAGGATATACCCAACGAAATAAATGGCTAATACGGTGGCGAATTGGTTCCCATGTAATCCAAGATCTTCTTCAAACCCACGGAGACGTGCCGATCTAGACAACACATGACGTAGTTGAATTTTAACAATCCCGAAAAAAAAAAATTTCCCAAACGTACGCAGCGTTTGCACGGTCAATCTGTGTGAGACAGAACGAAAATTTATCATCTTTTCCAAAGTTAGGGATACATTTACTCACATAGTTCATGATGTATATGAGTACCAAAATACTCATACGAATGTCTACCTTTCTAACCAATCGTTTTTCAAGAGCCTTCAGCTCATCTAGTGATTCGGAGTCAATATCCACGACGCCCGTACTCGAAGCATTGTAGTCCACAGTTCGTTTTTCATTGGATTTTTCCTCAGAGTTGTCTCCTTTGACAGTCAACACAGATTCAGCAGGTGTAGCTGGGCAAGACATGGGTGTGGGTGGAAAACCTTGGGAGTTAAACACCTTGAATTATGGATCCAGGCAATGAGAAGTGGGGTTTAACTCGATCCTCAAGGGAGGTTAGAGATTACGACCCGCTCTCGCTGTTTTAATTTATATGGATGCTGGCCCAAGCTGATTACATAGTCGGGGACCATGCATAGTTACCGTAATAAAACGTCCATTGTACATATATGACTTAGGCACGGGTTTGAGGTTTGAATATGAAGAAGAGTTGCAAAGATCAACGGTCATTCAATATATTCCCAGGACATATTCTGATGTCCTTTGTCTTTGCTCACAACGATCTGAGTCACTTACTCACCACTCTCGGATTCATCAGCCACCATTCCAACCCATATCAATACGACTTTTACTGTGGATACATTCCTTGGCTCTGATCCCGCTCCTCGTTCAAGAGAGACTCTGGAAAGTCAAGCCAAGGTGCAGCAATAGAGGAATGCAAGCTTAGCGAAGTCATTTTGAAACGTCTTGATTTATCAAATGTTCAAGTCAAAAGGTTGACTATAACCCCATCGTTAACTATATCTGAATCTCTCGCTCGTATTCCATGACAAGCGCATGCACATGCAGTGGACGAAACTCCAAGGACCAAAAAAAATTGACATGACTTTGAAATGGTTTTGGAGCCCATACAACACCTTATCATTATCTGACCACTTTCAACTAATTGACACGAGCAACTAACAGAACTTTGGAAGAAATGGGGTTTTGTCGCATCAACTTGAAACTCGAATTGGGCAATAACTCTTTGATGTCGACTCAGATGATTACGATATATGGCGAACCACCACGAGATACTCCTCCATACTCCCCCATGGGATAATGAGATTTCCAGGACATGGGCCTCCGCCACTAGTGTTCCGAATCTGATCTGGCTGCATCTGTGATTGTACATAGCTAGGATTATGTTCTTTTTCAAATGTTTCTTCGAGTTCCCTTGGGCCCCAGGTGATCACACAAATACCGATGCTCAATTTCGCTTGGTGGTTGATCCTGGATCCATATACAATATGCCTGCTACTTGAATTCAAACACTTGGCCTTGGCTTATCTCAATTTTTCTTTCGTTTCAATTTATGCTTCTCCCGTGATCTGCGTTGTATCTTGGATTTCGTCATGTGTAGCTTTCAAGCTCAAACAGGTAGCGTCAAATCGAACATGTTATCATTTTGCCTAGTGTTCCTGAGCGATATTTATTGGAGGTTCTAGCTCCCTATGCCGCCACAATATTGAATAATGTCAATGGTTCGAGCATGTAAAATATCGGCTCATTGTACGTACTAATTGTAATCTTCATATTGAACTCAAATTATTCGGCCTTGTTTCTACTTCCCAGACCCAAATATTCAGTTCCCACCTGGGCAAGTGTTTTGTACGTCTCTCTCTTCTTCCACGTCGGGCCCCTGATGGGACGATTGCAGAAACCTGATCGTTCTGTCTACTTAACCGCCAGTTGGTTCTAGAATTCGGAAGGTTTAAATCAAGAACAAATGATACTCACGATGCGAAACGCCGCCCATGATGTAATGTATCTCGTATTTTTTTCTTCGACATATCTTCTTATGCCTTCCATTTCCTGGTCAACACTGCCATGACTCTATAGTTAGGAACTATCAGTATCTTATCGTGTATGTAGTGTGAGCGCCTTGTTTTTTTTGACAGTTTGTGGCGTTATCTTAGCTTGATTTAAAGTTTTATCTTTCCTCAAGCTGTCAGTGGTTGATCACTGATTATTCCGAGTCTCCCTATCCGCGCTCGCTTCTGTCATGTATCTTTCAATGCTGATGTTGACTTTCCAGCTAGAGAAATCCATTGTCGCCACATGAAAGCCCGAGCTTTACTTACAGTCCCCGTCCATAATGATTTTATCTGTTTTGATTTTTGACATACCCCCGAATGAACACTGATTGGTGTACATTGTATCCATGTAATCCGCGGATAAACTCATTCGACGTTTCGTCGTCTATATGGCCTGTATGCAAATGTACTCTACTATAACCATTTCTTGGGCCTTGGCACAATTTTTTTACAGTCCATCCGATGCCAAGCTACTTTTGTACATCGTGTCTAAGATTTTACAATGTCCAACGTTTCCAACGTTCACACATCCTGAGGCTGTCTAAATGTACAGTACTTGTACGCGGTCCAAGTTCCACACCAATAGTACTGCCAACGTTGTTGTTGTTAGCATTTTCGCATTGGCTTGAAAACCAAAATTACGTATGTGAAATTGCTCACCAATGATCTCTTTTGTTGCAAGCATCAACCGATCCAGTCTATTGACGATACCACAAGCGGTGGATACGCCTATGCCAACATCCTGTATGTTACAGTAAGTTTCAAATTCAAGTCTCTTCAAATTCTTTGTGGTTAACATCAAGACCATGATATATAACCATAGATCTCTCGAGAAGTGGGCAGGGAGTAATTTGAGGCAGAGGGGTGCCATTTCTTAATGAAGATGACATCATGCCTGGCAGGTCAAATTTATGAAGAGAATGCATCTATTATATATATAATAGCTTACTTATAACTGCGAGAATATCTCTCTTGGAACTTGGGGTCGATCAATCGAGTTAGCTGTCCCATAAATCTTATATATCGTTCCAATCTTGGTTCGGTACTTGAACTTTCAATAGGTGAGAAACTTACATTGCCCAGTCGAACCTGTTTTCTGTGTCACCAATGTCAGTATAGTTATTAACGAGCGTTGTAAACGGAGCATTTTTACTGTACGCAAATGGGGCAGACGCTTTGATTAGGGAGGGTAGGCTCCACAAAACTTTAATAACAACACTTTAAATTTCTGATACAAGGGGCAATGGAGCAACAGACATACCAGTAAATAACCCAGTTTTGATAGCGATAGTGTGTTTCCTCTACTGGGGCTTGACACAGCGTAATATAAGTAGTGATTCATAATTTGTTCAATCCAGTTGCGTGGTGACTCGGATCGTCATCGTCGTTAGTTTCTGTATTTTCTGAAATTTCTCAGTGTATAAATTTCTTTAGTGGTGTCCAGATCTGCTTGTGCCCGCGCTCTTGTTCCAAACGAACGACCTCATCTAGCTGTTCAATAATAAGACTTGAGAACGTCTAATATCTGCACGGCCTTACGGACTTATTAAACTTACGGACTTATTAAACTGTACCATTTGAATCATGATATCAGGAAATCTGGGTAGGTGATGCATATAGAATGAACATTCTGCCCACAGATTGTTCTCGACAGTGGAAGGTTTGTGAGTTTTTCGACGTGTCTCCCAGTTGCACTAATTACCGTGTTTTGTAGGTCAACCCTAAGTCGTTATTAAAAAAGCCAAATGGACTGTTAAAATCGTTAGTCGAGATAGGGTTATTCTGTAGAAATATCAGTTGCAAAGAAGCCGTTATAAATACGAGTGCTATCATCAGCTTACTTAAGATCAGATAAACTTGAACAACAACGACCAAATAAGCAACAATGCCCGACATACAGAGGCAAGCAACCAATCTCATCCCAGACCTGGCGTGAAATAGCAAAGCACCAGCCGCGATGTCCCATGCTGAACGACTTTACATCGTGTTGCTCAGGTCTTTCGGAATCCAGAATGTACCACTTGACTCAACACTCGCTTGTAATTCCAATCTGCCTTCACAAAAGAGAAGATGGGGGCGGTCTGTATATTTTCAGCTCTTATTGCTTTGCGTGATCTAAGTGTCTCGGCAGGATTCAGGAGCTAAATGGCGATAAGCCTTTTGTTGATAGTGTAGAGTATATGAAGGTAATACTACCCCCAAGCTGCTGAGCGCTATTATCTTACTGCTGTTTTTGACAAGAGCTCCAAGAGCAAAGGGTTGAATCAGCACTTGAATGGTATGAACAATCAGTAGAAATCCCGCAAACCAATAACAATTGCTACAATTGTTATTGGTTTGCAAGGTTTCTACTGTGGTGGAGTTGGAGTTCCAACTGAAGCTGCTCCTGTCATACTTTCAGCAAGGAGTGATATACACTTCAAGTGCAAGGTATGCATTTTGTTTTTGTTAGTGCGTCCCAAGTAACTCCAGATTACAGCCAAAGAGGCTCAGGCTCAGGACTTTCAAGAACCAACGGCCAAATTTCATTCAACAGGAACGAAACACAATCCAGTCCAAGTTAGCCGCAACGAACTATTCCAGTCCCAATCCTCGTTCATCCTTCTTCGTCAACATCATACCCTAACCCTAACCCTCCCGCTTCTCCTAGGCACTCCGATACTTCGGTCCCGCCCATTACAATCCCGACATCTTCCAAACTCGCTTCAATGGCAACCTCTTGAATGATACGAACGATTGTGTCAGATTCAAGCTCAGAAAGCAGGTCTATGCGGAAGCAAATTTACAGCCTTGCATACGAGGAGTGTCGTGGGTCTTTTAGCGCAGTAAGCTGGGTAATTCAAATAAGGATGGACCTGACTTTACACAACATTACTGGAATTGTACAATGCCCGCAATAAGCTGCAAGAAGCTTCGGATGTCCCTTTCAAATACTTGCCTGATCGCATGGAAGGCCAAGGCTCCAAGCTGAAACTGATCATCTATGTGGACGAATCCCGAATTTGACCTCGATAAAGCTCACAGGTGACAACAAAAAGCGGACGATGCTCGATTTTCTTGGATACGCTATTAATGAATGTAAAGACCATAGTCTCCTTGGAATTTTTTCTCTCAACTGTCCCTACCTATGTCCCTCATCCGGAACCAAGAGCTGTCCCCCCAAGCGCCGGTACATCAGCGTTGATTTTGAGATTGGCCCTGCCGTTTTGTCCTGCTAAACTATGATACTTAGAGAAAGAATAACCCTATTATTACAGAATCAGAAATGACGCTATTCGATATCTGCATGGTGGCCTTTTCGGTTCGTTTAGGAGGCCTGCTGTGAGTTGAGGTTCTCCATTGTAGTGAACAGTATGCATATATTGTGTTATACAGTTGGTGGACGAGATTCACAGATCCGCAAACCAGCGAGATTTATCGTTATATGGTCGAAGAAGTGCGTACAAACATAACAGTTAAACAAATGTCGGTGAAGTGGGGATAAATTGAGATTCTCGGTCGAGTCTCCACCTAACACGGCCTCAAATGCTGGCCGGTATGGATCAAAGATCCGACGTCTGCCTACTTGTCAGGAAACTGGACATGGGATAATCTTGGCATTTCGAATAGATTTCCCGGATCCGGATGTGAGAGATGGCTCTTTGGGTTCCTTGAACTTTAGTTTGCATTACAATTTTGGGGCAGCGGCCACTTTGAATGGGAGGTCCTCTACCTCAGGGGTTTGGGTTTGTTTATGGTGGCGTGTACGGCCCGTGGTGGTCTTGGGGGCCTTGGGGGTCCTCTGGGTTGCCGTATTAACCTTCTTTGACTGTGCTTATTGTTTCTTGCGACTGTTGAAAATAGCGGGAAGCAAGGTCTGCTACGGGACCTCCAGTGCACTATGGCTTCAAAACAAGTTGATTGTTGTGGGTCTTCCACTTGATCTTTACTTTAAATTTTTATTCAGCACCTGTACAATATCTCACAGTGTCCCCAAAACTGGTTACAATGTTGGATAGCTTATTTGGCATTGAGCTATGGGCAAAAACGCATGTTTTATCAGCAAGCTCACTAGACATATTTTTTATACGGTCAAATCAGACCTTTTTTTCATCAGGTACCACCTGTCGAATGCTCCCTAGATTCCATATATACGAAATTTTACGAGAACGGATACGTTTTCCATGAGATAGGTACGACATAAAGCTACTTGCAGAAATTTGATGTGATTGCCTCACTACCTTGGCCAACTTTATTGGAAACCGTTTGTAAACGGAAATGGTAACAGGTTCTGCCGCGCACAAAGCATGGCCTTGTTGACTTAACAAAACGCACAAGAACAAACCTGATTTTCGAATCTCATCAGAGAAGGATCCAGTCCCTTCTTCACATACTTGTTAAGACGCCCATGGCCGCAAGACCTCACGGCGGCCGTTGCTACAAATATGTATGAAATATACAACATGTATACTTTCATTTGGATCCATTCCTCATATCGTTATGAATGTCCACCAATTGTGTGTGTACCCATTGTATGGTGCATGAGCTGTATCAGGTTTGATTTGATTTTTTCAGAATTAGAATTTGATGCCGGGGTACGATCGATTGTGTGCACATGCTGCTTTTCCAGTCTCGGTGCATTACATACCCTACCTCGTCCCATGGTCTGTTCTTCTCGGATTCTCTTAAGGTAGCCCTGCCGGGGGTCTGAACTCATTATAATGGTATGTTTTAGCATCCGGATTCCGAAATAAGAACATAATCGTACATCTATTGCACCTTTCGGCCAAGAATTAATCTAAATGAGAACGATTACGGTAATAACATGTGGGATCTGGAGGCGTTTGTTAAAGCCTTTCAAAGTCTACGGACCAATTTGGGTGAGGGTGGTTAATTTGACACAACAGTTTGGACTTTACTGACGCTCATCAAGCTACAACTGTACTGAAAACCTTACCATGCTGTTCAGACATATCGATTGGACATTGGCAATATCCCTCTTTCTATTCGTGACTGGAGTGTCGGTTCCTATACGTCAACATATCTTCACTTCCCAAGAGCTACAACATCGTTCCTGCTCTAAATTCATTTCACATCGATATTTCTGACCCTTCAAATTATGTTTTGGGCCCACCTACTGACGCGTTCGTAGGTGTGTATAATATGTACTTGTTGTCGACATCTAGTAACGAAAAATCTTCCAGACAATTTGCGAAACGACACATTTTATGTCACAACATGGAGCGGCGGGGGATTCAGTGGGTATTCAGGTTCTCAACTCGTTGATCTTTTTCAAACATACAGCTAGCAAACCAATTTATGGCTATGGTGAATCATTTGATTATTCTGTTTGCTATGTGCTCATTGGAATCTCGTTACGACACAGGTCAACCTAATATTTCTGGGACAAATTTCTGATCGCATACCCATAATCCCTCCTTTCTTTCCAAACTCTCATATATGTATGCCCATCCTATTAAACCATTACTACCAACGTCCATAACCTTATTGATAACATAGCACGCTCGGCAACACACCTTGATTTTGGAGACGTATTCAACATGACCCATTTTCGAGTGGCCACACGCATTCCAGTACTCGAATGGCGTGATGTAAAAAAACCGCCAACGCCAGAAATCCCATTTTCTGACTCTGAGGTAGAGCATTTAGGTTGTTGGACAACAACTCCTGAGGAGAGGAATGCCGTAAGGACGGAACATGTATTCACTCACCTCGGTCTCGATGTGTCCTATTCAAGAGTTCCAAGATGGACGCGTTATGCATCCGACCAGAAGGAGTTATTCTTTTCCTCCTATGCAATGGGCAGCCTCATCTTTCCAGGGGAAAAAACAAATGGTTATAAGCTCATTGCCGAGTCTCCGTTGAAATCAACCTTACCACCTGACACGCATCTGTCCTGCTTTGATATGCTATACTACATATCAACAGCACACAAGAGATATGAATGGGAAACTGTATGGTGTCCTGAGTGGCGATTTTATGGGAAATACTTGAAATTCACCGAGCCTCTCGTGGATCTCTCTAAATCGTACTTAAGGAGGGCTTTTATTAGCGACATAATTCCTCCTGTAAGCGTTGAATTTTTTTTAGAAAATAGTAGAAACAGACCACTGACATACTTTTCTCAGTTTATTGCAGTCCACATGCGCCATGGGGATTTCGAACCAGGTTGTTCGGATAAAGAAAACGTTTCCACAAAATGTTTCCCATCGATCTCAGCCTACTCAAGGCATGTCAAAGAAATTCAAGACGAGTTGTTGGCGAAGAAGGGTATAAGCGTTACTGAAGTCCTAGTATCATCTGGTGAGTGTTAGAACTAATAAACAAGGGAGTCTTTGCTGATGTTATCAATCAGACGAGGTAGTACCACAGTTTTGGTTAGATATAAAAGAAGTTGGATGGAGGTACATAAACCACACTGAGGAAATGACAGTCGAGAAATATGGGGATTGGTATCCGATACTAGTGGACGTTATAAGTCATAGTCAAGCGGATGGGTTTGTAGGAGTAAAGAGTTCTACGTTTAGTCTAGTGAGTCAGAAAAGGGTGGAGGATTGGCGACATTGTCCTACAGGGTTGATAGATAGAAATGAGCATTAGTAATTGTAATAGCCAGTCACTGTGACAAACAAAGGAATTCTGTGCTAAAAAACCGCTCAATCAATGCCAGTAACGCTAAACAAAAAGCAATGTGAAGTGCGGATCGGTGCAATTGTTCGTGAACGTACTGTAAACCTCCTTATCAATCCATATCTTCTTCTTTCTCAGTCGCTTTGTCAAGATATGTGAGAGAAGGGTCCGGCCGATGTGTGACTGTGGGTTGAGGTTAGACTGCTACTATTAGGTCTCCGCCCACTTTCCGTTTGTCAAATCGATCAGTTAACGAGGGAATTGCAAGGCAGGACGATCAATATTTGGTGTGCCATGGTAGTAGATGTCATTAGTGACCAGAAGGCATATACGTTTCCGACATTTTCTAATTCCTTGGACGTAGTCTATCTCACCTTTGATGAGTTCGAAGATAGTGTTGTGGGGGAATCATAAGGCAAAGAGAAGAACTGGAGCTTAAGATCAATTATGCATGTGTAGGCCTGACGTTTACATTCTTCTTTTGACAGCGTCATTCGAAAATCAGGTCGTGCCACTCCCATTTACTGCTCGTGCCCTTCTCTATAGCAGATTGAAATATTCGAGTTGTGCCACGTTGTCAGTGATGACCTCGATAGCTTCAAGGACATAATCAGAGTCTGGGTTTCGTCTGGATAGATGAGCCGTAATTCAGTTGCTGCACCTAAAATAATGTCGCCCATAATACAGTGTATTATCAGTGCTTGCTCCCTCTGCCGAACATACATGACTTCAAAAGAGTAGTCGATTGCGTTCACGAAGCCCAAGAACATTACCAAACACCTCCCCAATGAAACCTTCCAGGCAGAATGATGGAATGACGAGAGGGTTTACTTTGTGTAAGCGGTTTATGAAGGGGGACTCGGCGATGTACAGATCACTGACATATTGCTGATGAGTTTATGTATAATCCTGCAAACAATGTATTTAGCTGGAATAAATAAATAGATATATCTATAGTTTACACCTGACGTCGGACTGATAACACTTTCTGGCAAAGATTGGAAGAGTTCGGAAGGTAAAGTCCAATCTTTAAAACCCTAAAATCATGTCAGGCTGCTTTCAGGTTGCACATACTTACCGTCTTAGACGTGGTGTCACTGGTCGCACTTCCCTCTTTCGTGAAGATGAGGTTCAACACCAAGACTCTGTAACAAAATTTCTCAAGGAACAATATATTGACTTTGATTTTGAGGCAGCTCAACAAAAATTAGTTTTAGCGGAGGAAGTCATCAGCGACGGAAATGGATTGTCAACCTCATCCGTTGAAACGCGTATGGGAGCCGATGCAAAAATTGACTTGGAAAAGTTCGTTGTTGTTACTTGAACGCTAAATTCTTTAACGCACATATGGTCTGTTTATCAATCAGTTATAGAAAAGACATGGAGTCGAGCTCTCGGAGCTGCCGTCGCTCGCACGACTCGACCAGATGGGTTTAGAGCCAAGCCGTCAGTCATTGAACATCATGATGGAACTTGTCTCGTACCTTTACGCCCCATCCAGGGATATGTGTTGGTTATTCATCGGGAACAGTAAGTAATGCACCTAGAATCAAGTAGATAGTATATGTAGTTGATTGCGTTCTAATACAATGCGCTGTCAATCGATGTGTGACTCATTGTCCCACATCGGGAAATTGGCTTGGTGACAGTTATGAGCGGAAATTAAGATATATAGAGGAGGAGGATCTGGTCCTTAGAGGCTGTTGAGAGATGCAGATGTGACGTGTCTCAACCAATTTCCTGATCCGGGACAATGCGTCACACATTTGGCTTGATAGCGCATTATATTAGAACGCAATCAACTACATATACTATCATCTCACATCCCTTTCGAAGTAGCAGATCCAGAGGCATCTGGCATGGCATACGAAATCACTAACCTCCGAATGGGTTGTAGTATCACTTTACGATTCTGTGCGAGTGCACTGCTCAAAAGAAACATTGCTTTCATTAAAACTGCTAAGGACAAATTGGCTGGAGAAGTTGTGGCCACTGCGAGGCCTGGTTTATTTGGGCAACATCACCCTGCCACTACGGGATTCCATGAATTCAGAAAAATTTGCTGGGCGAAACCTGCATTTTGTGTCCTCCGAATTCAACCCGTACAACTTTATTAAGACACGTATCACATTTGTGGTCTTCTATCATGTGTACTTGATGCCTGGGCATCAGATCAAAATAGATGAAGTTTAGTCGAAACCAGGCAGTGCAACCGAGGGCCTTGTATGATTGAGTTTGGATGGAGGCTACGACAATTGTGTTCTGGTTCCTTGGTAGGTGTCCCTGTAATGTACATTATATAGTGTCTAAAGATTTTACAATCAACCTTTCCACATTCACACATCCTGAGGTGGTCTAAAATGTACAGTACTCGTAGGCGGTCCAAGTTCCACACCAATAGTACTGCCACCGCTGCTGTTGTTAGCATTTTTCGCATTGGCTCTAAAACCAACACCATGTATGTGATA
The DNA here is from genome assembly GCA_009739215.1 of Floccularia luteovirens. NCBI lineage: Eukaryota > Fungi > Basidiomycota > Agaricomycetes > Agaricales > Squamanitaceae > Floccularia > Floccularia luteovirens. The sequence continues at coordinate 1,429,975 of VSJF01000009.1, forward strand.
TTGCTCCCCAACGATCTCTTTCGCTGCAAGCATCAACCGATCCAGTCTATTGACGATACCAAAAGCGGTGGATACACCCACACAGAACATCCTGTAAATTACAATAAGTTTAAAGTTCAAGTCTCCAAGATTAAAAAAAGCTAACATGTATTGCTCATCTTGTAGAGTATCCAGAGTAAGCGAGCGTGGTAATCCATAATCCTCTTCAGACTCTTTGTGGATAACATCAAGACCATGATATGTAAGCATAAATCTGTCGAGAAGTGGGCAGGGGGTGATTTGAGGTAAAGGAGTGCCGTTTCTTAATGAGGATGATATCATGCCTTGCAAATCAAATTTATGACGAGAATGCATCGATATAATAATTTAATAATAGCTTACTTATAACTGCGAGGATATCTCCTTGGAACTTGGGGTCGATGAATCTTGTTCGACGCATTAACGCTCGAGTCCAAGCTGGCTCCAAGTGTTCAAGAACGGACATTAGGTGAGATAGTGAGTATGCAATTTGCCTACGAGAGGAGTCAAGTAATGAGTTCCAGTCCCTCATGATATATGCGATGATCATACAATTGCATTTCCATTATTTTGTGGTATCGTTGCGCAGGCCACCGTCCTCGGAAGGAAAATTGATGGATTATGTTTTGTTATTAGATCATACCAGTATGAGCAGAAGATATAACCTCATAGATAGCATTTGCGCGTAATACAACCGATCTTGTCAGTTTACTGCGTATTGCGATGAGACTTGTAATAATCTCCTGTATCTCGTATTCCTCTCTGGAGTTGGCAAATGATAGGATCGTGCAGTATACTGCGCCTAACTCGGATGATGTCGTCGCTAGAAGATGTCGTTGGTACCTCCGGATGGTAGTTGACGGCGGCAGGAATGATATGATACTAGTAACAGTAAGTATGCAAGGAAAAAAAGGAACTCGTGCCCGCTTACAATGCGGCGGTGACACCAGCAGTAACTAGAACGAATCGGCGCTGGGGGTGGACGTTATGACGTGTTTCCACATTCAAATAAGTAAGAACAACATCTTACCCAAGCGACATTATATCCGAATCCTGGTGATCCAGGTGTCACCAAATGAAGATCTTGATAAGAGTATGCAATAACCTTAGTTTGGGTCATAAATACGTTTTGAATGAGAGGAATAATTTGATATCGCACCAGGATTGCAGTAACAAAGAAAACAATATTCGTCATAGGTGGTCCAGGCCAATACAATCGGGCATAGAAGAAGAATGGGAAGCAGACCGCACATATGACACCCAGGCCAAACGGGTTACCCTTCCCAGAGCCGCAAGATATATACCTGGGTGGGTGTAGGTTTACAAAGGTGGTCGATGTTCAAAATAAGCGAACCCACCACATCACCATACCTACAACTCCCCCAAGGAATGTACTCGTTATGCGAGCTATAAGACCAAAAGTAGTGTCTCCTCGAAAACGAGCCAGAGTCAGCTGACCCATGAATCTAATAATCTTAGTTCAGTACTTGGTACTTGAGCTTTTTCGATAAGTGAGGAACTTACATTGCCCAGCTGAACCTGGTTTCTGTGTCACCAATGTCAGTAAAGTTATTGAAGAGTGTTGAGAACAGGGCATTTACTATACGCAAACGGGGCAGAGCCTTTGATGAGGGAAGGTAGGCACAATACAACTTTAATTACACTTCAGATTTCCGATACAAGGGATAAGGAGGTAACGGACGCACCAGTAAATAATCCAGCTTTGATAGCGAATAGTGTGTTTCCTCCACCAAGGCTTGACATAGCGTTATATAGATGGTTCATGATTCGTTCAATCCAGTTGCGTGGTGGTAATGCGTCTGGATCCCTTTGTGATGCCATGCCGAGGTCGTCTAAAATTGTTGGTTGCAGGCCTTGGATGACATCTTAGATATTGTCAGCAGAAGATACCATGCCTGTGCTGGTGTCACTCACTTGGATCGTCATCGTCATTAGTTTCTATATTTTCCGGAATTTCCCATTGGTCCCAATGAATAAATTTCTTCACTGGTGTCCAGATCTTCTCGTGCCTGCGCTCTTGTTCCAAACGAATGACCTCGTCTAGCTGTTTGAGAGTAAGCCTTGAGAACTTCTATAGGAGGATATTAAACTATACCATTTGAATTATGATATCAGAAAATCTAAGCAGATGATACTCGTAAACGTAACAATTAAACAAATGTCGGTGAGGTGGGGATAGCTGGACATTCTCGGTCGATGCGCCATCCGATACAGCCTCAAATACTGGCCGGTATGGATCAAGGACCCGATGTCTGCTTACTTGTCAGGAAACTGGACATGGGATAGAGGGCAGGTAATACCTTTTGTCATTACGGAAGTCAGTCAATGCGGTCTGAACACGAGATCGTATATTCATTATAGCATCCAGTTTCTCTTCTCGATGTTTCAATTTTGTCGCATATTTTACCCAAAAGTCTACTCTGTTAGAGCGAACGTTGCCCAACCAAGTTTTCATGCAAACCACGCCCTCTCTACATTCGCTAAGAAGTTGATCACAGCTTTGAGAGATATTATTTAGTGTTAACATGAAGCAACTTAATATGTGTGAATAACGAACCTCTCACCAAGTAAAGCCGTTAATTGAGCTGTGTACAACTCATCGAAGGGTCCAGCGATACGATTAGCCTCAAGATCCATATACCGTTGCGATTCAAACACACCTACCACATGTTCCTCATGTCGGTGGTCCTCATGTCGATGCCCTCGCAACCTGCCAAAGTGTAGTAACGCATTATGATGATGATTGTGATGTGTATGGTGGTGTACGTGTGAGTGCGAATGGGAATAGGAATGGGAGTGAGGTAAGGCGCTTGAGTGTGGTCTAGAACGGGAGGTGGTAAGAGGGGATGCCAGAGGGGAGTGTTGCGAGGAAGCAGAAGACTCTGTTCGACCCCTTCTTTGTGTTAATTGTGAATAGGGCTCTCGTTTATCATCGGTCTCATGCAAATGTCCCAGAGAGTCCTCTTGGAGCGTGGAGCGCTCCAAAGAATGGGGTCTTGAAGGAGCCAATGATCGGGAAGGTGTGTGTACATGAGAGGGTACAGGGGTGATAGGAAAACGTTCACGGGTAGGATCGATTAACATGAAATACATTCCCATTCCATTTGCTCGTCCGACAATCCTTCTACTCATCTGTTGGAAGGAGTGGAAATCTTCAGGGGCGAAACGCGCATATATCAGGTCACTCTTCAGAAGACGCGCAGAAGCTGCGAGAGGAACCAGAGCAGCTTCTGATTTATTAACGGCTGATGTTATATCAGCTGCTATCGAAGCAAATTCTTGTGACACAGTAGATGTGGTCAATAACTTGCGATGCAGTTCAATTGAAGAAATCAATGGAGTCAAAACACCCTGCAAACGTGTTGTGAATTGGGCAGAAATCGTGGATGGGAAAATGAATATCGATGCAACAAGTGCGAGAGCGCTGTGCAGCGCGAGAGGAATGATGACAGTTCTACCGATCTTGGAACAATCAATAACTTGAATGCCTTGATCATTTAACTACTTACCTGGTAGAAGGGGAATGGATAGAGAGCTGCGGTCGTCAAAATAGTGTCTTTAATAGGAAACCCAATCACGTCAAGTTCATTGGAGGAATGGCTAAATACTATACCTAGGCAGATACATGCGAAGACAGTAGGAAATAGGTAAGGACCTGGGCCATGTCGCGCTTTGATGTATAAGAAAAATGCGCTGCCGAAAAAAATGAAAACGCCAAGGATAACGGAAGGCTTTGAAAGTGTTGAAAAGTATGTTTAGAAAGTAATATGGAAGACATACGGCAGCTTCAACGTATTTTCCAGAAGCGGCATCGAGTAATGTGACAGTAGGATTGTGAACTGTTCGCGCCAAGTCAGCGAGTTTCATACCCAAGCATGACCAACTATATTTCCACAGTTGATGGTATATTAGCATGCAAAGTAATAAACGAACTCCTACTTACGCCCAAGCGAGGGTGGCAAAAATCAAAATCAAAATCTCTCGTTCCAGAACCGTCAAAAATGGCTCAGAAGGAGGAGACAGGAATGAAGCTTTCATTGATTGTCATTAGCGTATGAGGACTGTTTGACAACTTTCCAATAATCACCAATAAGGATAAGAAATCCAGCCTATGTCATATAAGGACAGAGGACTAGAGTTCGGGGATGGAGTCAGAAACGTACCTGACCAAGCCAAACTTCTACTGCTGGTATGAGAAAGATAACAATTGAGACCCAGGCGACCACTGCACATCGAATTACAGGTTTTATTTTGGACCAATTCCAGTTGGCTGGTATCCATTTCAGGCTGTCAGGTAAGGCAATTTTTTCGAAATTGAAGCGAGAAAAAAATTTGCTTGAGGATGACGAGCTTGACGTGGAGTCGTCCTTGTGTACAAACCCTTCGAACGTTACATTGGAAGGAGTATGTTGGTCAGGCCCGTCGTTGTCGACTACCTCTGTTTTTCCATTGTGTCTGGCCCCATTTGTTCTGCGCATTCGTAAACAGTTGTAAGATGGTTAATCGAGCATCAGAGAGTGGGTCCCCCAACGGTTATCAGTCGAGCCACAGCCGGCCCGGCAAAGTTACAAGACATACATCATACCGTTAACGTTATGTCTGTTGGCAATTCCTCTTCCCACGCCAGTTCCATAGCACCAATTACCGACATACTCTGCCATACAACAAAAAACGCGTATTTCTTGGATGTAGAAAGTCATCAACGTTTCAACTTCTAACTTTATTGCACAAAAATTCTGTAAAGTGAAATGACCCAGGTGTGGCATATATATCCCACTCAAGCATTTGCATGAACTCGTAAGTAGTAAAATGGTACGGTATCGTGTTCAAGAATGCCAGTAGCCCCTATGCAATATTCTACCTCTAGTTTCATTCTTTCAATAGGTAGTTAGATCAAGCAACAGTGTCAAGGGTTCGAAGGGTAGGTCTCTCCTGTCGACGAATGGCCATGGAGGCCTAGATACGACCCTGTAAGTTATTGGATGTAGGGCTTGCATGAGGTATTGGAGATCGAATAAAGTCACAATCATCTTTGAATTCACCAAATTATTTTTGAAGAAAACGCAATATTAATATCGTCAGGGTCGAAAGGACGATTGCAATTTTTATGACATGACGTATGGCAGCATAAAACTGAGAAGGGTCCGCTAGGGATGATAGAGAGTGTACAGTGATTGATTGGAGGTTGAGAACCATCAGAACAAGCTTATAGCGATGGATACTAAGTATCTGACAGAGGAACTATTTCCAATCTGGAGGCTGAACCAGCAGATGCACGCATTTTTCGGGTAACGGGCTTTGGAATTCATCCCTTACTTCCGAAAACGACTGATGAGGAACGCCCTGTCATTGTCTTCTTTGCCAGTACGATGATTTAATCGTAGGTTCCGGACAGCCTTGAAGATGCTAGGGAGACCACCTGTAAGGGTTTCCTTCGGCTTCCAGAGGCGGCTGCATGCCACCCGTTAAGTTGGGTTGGGCTTTCTTTGATAATTTCCTCCTCGAAGTCAAACATGGAGTCCCTTGTGGACGCCTTTAACCTAAAAGCATTCCCCATAGGCTTGTGAGAGGCATTAACGACGAAACAAACAAGGTAAAGACAATTGCTCATCATGGCTGAGAAGGAACAGGTCGTTACATGTACATGTCACAAGAGAAAGTCACAAACTTTATGAGACCAATTGGGATCTGCAAGCTCAATTTTACACTTTGTCCAATGCATGCTTACAAAAGACTAATGAAGAAAGAGGTTTAGAAGAGCACCCAAGAAGTTCGAAACCGTTTCAACATCGGGAAGAGGTACTCATCAACAGGACACTTACTACTTGCTTTGAAAAAAGGAACAACTGAATTCGATGTGCTACAAATTGAACGGGAACGTTAAGAAACCAAGAACAAACCTGCAGAGAAGAAGTACAACGGAGGGGGGGAGGGGGGGAATAAGCTAAAGGATGTGCGTAAGAAACCGAGAGCTACAAGTCCCATTTCTTATGTACGCTGGTGAGTGGTGAGTATCAACAAAAAATAAACATGGCCTGATTATCTGATTACCGACATAGAAATTGCTTGCACCACATTCCTTGAGTTCGCGGCAATTGTGTGAGAGTGCAGTAAATGTTATGTGGAGCAGCAAGTTTTGTAGATGCCGAAGTATAGATTCTTGTCACAAGTACGTTCTTATCGACACTAAACAAAATTCGCAACCGAAGGACTCAAGGGCTGTGACAACTAGACATGTGTGGCGTACACATTATATCCGCAGCAAAAGCTTGCAAGGGCATGCCACAACAGCATGTTGTGATTGTCAAACGAAGGCTATAAAACTCTAGTATCCAAAAAAACACGAGCAAATCACTCATTAGTGACTCTTCATTCCGAACCCTGCCTGTTTCTGTGAGTGTTAATGAAAGTAGGACAGAATAAAATCAATCCTAAATCTTGGACATAGAAAAATAGATCAGCCGCAAGTCTTACAGATGAACAAGTCACATTCCACAGTTCATGGAAATGAAAGTGGACCTAATCAACAGTCTCATATACCCTACATGCACAACACAGGGAACCATTCAGCACAAGTGCTCATGCCGAGCATCGATGATGGCCTGGCCGCCAGTGGGATGAATAGCGAAGATATGAATGCTTCGTACCACACAGCTTATGAATCTGTGCCAAATATAATCGTTTTCGGGGAAACGGGCACAGGAAAAAGCTCACTCATTAACATGATCGCTGGGGAGCCACTTGCGGGGATTTCTAACGAAGCGTTGGGTTGTACATTTGACAACCAAAACTACGACGTCGTCATCGATGGCCTTCGCTATCGCATGTGGGATACCGCAGGGTTGAATGAAGGGGAACAAGGAATTGTGCCTGCGGATCTTGCCCTTGACAAATTGCGTGAGCTTGTTGAAAATTTGGAAGAGGGCGTCAACTTGTTGGTATATTGCATCCGTGGATCGCGTTTCCGAGACATCCTGAAAATGAATTACGACCTCTTCACCGACATCATATGTGACGGGAAGGTACCAGTCGCTGTTGTGATCACCGGCCTCGAAAATGAGTCTCCTATGGAGGCGTGGTGGGAAGAAAACAGTCAGGAATTCGAACTTTACAACATGTCGTTTGTGGGACACGCATGTGTAACAACGACAAGAGGAAAGAAGATGAAGAATGGGGGACATATGTTTGATGAAGAATACGCAGAGTCAGAAGCGGCAGTCCGCCAACTAATCGTCGAGACGTGTCCTGCTGTTCCATGGAAATCGGCAGATAGAAACTGGCTGGATGCCATCACACAAAGGATCACTAGGTATTATGACATGTACAACAGGACTACACGGACCTCCCACAGCTTAAGACGCCAGGAGGAGAACAGCCGCACCAACGACTCGCAGCAAGAAGACTTTGCACCACAGGATTTTGCGGATTTTGCTATGACAGTGGGATGGGAATTGATAAAGTGGTTGTATGAGGTAATTATAATGAATAATCGTGAAGCCAACCCATTGCAAAGATAATGCATTTGTATGTTTGGTACGCAATCGTTTCATACTTGGAACTGATGAAATATTAACGACGTTTCTAGGAACTGTCACAGTTGTATCCAGCAATCTATCAGAGATTTGCTTACAATGTATACACTCATCTCTGCGGTTAGCTGTAATCACTGCTGCTTGACTGGGCACCTTGACGAGTTCATCTGATTGAGTCGTGCGAGCGACGGCAGCTCCGCAGCAGCCAGCCTTTCATTCACATCACATATTCTTCAAATTCACATCACATACTTTCATTTACACCACACACTCTCATTTACTCAAGTATGATGGAGAGCATATGCTATGAGGTTTGGCAATTCCTGCTGGGACTGGGAGGAAAATGGAGGTAACTCAGGGCATGTAAAGAGATGGGTAATAAATCGAGCACATAAGTAAGAGATGGGCAATAAATCGAGCGCATAAGCATTAGATGTATTCATGGCCATAAAAGAGATAGTTATCTCTGGGATTTGTCACATAAAAAGGTACGTCAATTCCTGGTAGTAGGTATTACAGTGCGCACTGAAGGCTATGCTTAAGTTGAAGCTTGAAGCCGGAGGCACATGACCTTGAGTGCGAAATCAAAATTCATCCATGAACTTCTCACCATTCATAATCATTGGCAATTGTGGGGAGTGGTAGGATTCATGGTGGTAGTTGTCAACTGTCCCCCTGCGCGAGCTACACCCTTGACCATATGGATTGTATGCGATGACTGGATCTTATATGTCGACAAAACATCTTCATCCTGACATAGTTAGACAGGCATTAGGTGAAGTAATACTGCTAGTACTGGAAAGATGATACCTTTAAAACGGGACCTAGATTACATTAGGTTATGCGATGCGCGTTGCGTCATCAAAAATATGCTAAATGGTGATTTAATGTGATGAAGGTGAAGGTGTGAAATAGTATGGAAAAGGAAAGTGTGAAGTGTGAAATGAAACGAGGTGATCATAGTAAGGAAAATGTGAATAACATGAAATGGAGGGGAAATGTGAATGATAAGGGGCATGAAGTGATAAATGTGAAACGGTGAAGGAAACGGAACGGAATGTGTTATCTAGGGCTAGCATGTGTGCTCACCCCACACTAGGTGAAACAAAGACTTCTTGCCAGCCGTATGTGAGACATATAGAACCTGCGTGTACCCAATGTCTGTCCACAATTGACTCAGACTCACCGACCTCAACATCACACTTCTCATCATCACACCTCCCATCATCCGAATATGTTATGTTTCAGAGATTCGTCAGAAGCAGATCATATAATTGACGATGTGCTTTATAATGCGCAATGGATTTTAGATACGGGAAAGGGAATGTTGAGTCTATCTCCAATCCCTGGACTGGATGTTGTTGCTTCGACTTTGTCTGTTCTTATCGGCATGGTGTTGGTAAATTTTCGAATTGCATTTTATTGCTTATGTTTATTGATTTGTATGGAGCAAACAAGAGGAAATGAAAGTACACGAAAAGACCTTGCAAATGAAATACAACTTCTGGCAACAATTGTGGAAAAGACATTGAAGCAGGCCGACATAACAGTCGGTAACGGAGAAGAAAATAGTGTCCATGCAAAGGGTCGGCGTATAACGTCTCCTGAACTAGAAGAAAGAGTGTCCACGCTCATCCAGTTAGTTGTAGTATCTATTACAACTAAGCTTTACCTGATATCTTGTTATAGGGATTTAGAGGATCTAACAACCGAAGCCAGAAAATTAAGTGAAGCATCGTTCCTCATCAAGTGTTTCCGCAGCAAAAGCAATGCAGATACATTATTGGGACTCAAAGCAGGTGTCGAAGTGGCAACCAGAAACTTTTCAGTTCGTCATTTGCCCTTATCTATTATGGATCTCGCCCTAAAGATTTTTTTGTTTCAATTGATTAAGATTCAAGGGCAAATCACGATAGAAATGCTTGTTAACGGTGTGGTGAGGAGCTTGGAGCATATTGATACAAACGTTGAGGTCTTTCCCCGTTTTTCTTATAACCGTATGATTTCCATTTCTGAACGCAACCTCAGGCTATGAAAGACACCCACAATAAAGATAGTATGTTATGGCTAATCATTTATAATTGTTTTATGTAAATTGATTTCGATTTTTCTAATCAGTGAACGAAAAAGCACTAGAAAGTCTCAGTTTCGTTAATGCCCGTTACTCATCGTCTTTGAATCCAACCACGTCGGGCGTGCTCGAAGGTACAAGAACTGAGTTACTCCGTGAACTTACACAGTGGACCGACGGATCAGATCAGAACGGGTATGATCCCCTCATCTACGTACTCAGCGGCGGCGTGGGAACAGGAAAATCAACGATCGCGTTCGAGATGGCCAATAAATTAGACCACCACAATAAACTAGCAGCTTCCTTTTTCTTCGTCCGCAATGCAGAGAAGTTGAATACTACACGACACGTGTTACCTACAATAGCGTATCAACTGGCACGAAGTCATCCTGACATTTATCCCCATATTGCAGCTGCTGCTGACACGTACATCAAGCAAGGCAAGCACGGCCAACAATTGGAATTCGACCTCGAAGACCTTATAATCAAACCTCTAAAGAAAGTTTCCTCGTCTCATCCTCGACTAACAATCATTATCGATGCTTTGGATGAGTGTACGGAATCGGCACAGGACGAGGTTGTGCAATTGCTGTACCTCTTTATGCAACGAATCCCAGAAATTCCATTCCCACTGCGCATCCTCATAACTACCCGCCCAGAAATGCATATCCAAAATGCTCTGGATTCTGTTGACTTCAGAAAATTGTCTAAACCATTCAAACTACATGACATCCCGATGGGTATCGTTGATAGTGATATTAATCTTTTTCTCAGCAAGAGGATTGAGGCTTTAAGCTGTAGAGACGAAGTATTCAACGCACGGCCCACTGTAATCGAGGACTTGACTCACCATGCGGGTGGATTATTCGTTTATGCTGCTACCGTGGTTAATTTCCTGAAACGAAATGCATATCACGCGGTCGAGACTCTCAACGTTCTGCTATCTGACAATCCCAAAGGCGCAGCATTCAGTCTCAGGCAACTTGACCGACTATATCTGGCTGTGCTACAGAGAGCGTTTGATGATGATGATCTCCGGCACCCTCGTATCAAGGAATGGATTCAGACTGTCCTTGGAAGCATCGCGCTCCTTGAAGACCACGTATCGACGCCGGTGCTCCAAGATATAGTTGGTATAGGTGTGAACGATGCGCGATATGTATTAGGTCGGCTTGGATCCGTGCTCCTAATGCCCGAGGACCAGAATGGCGAGGTTCGGGTTTTACACTCAAGTTTTCCACAGTTCCTTGTCGATAGGCAACGGTGCGAAAATGAAATATTTTACATCGATGCTTTAGCGCATCATGGCCGTCTAGCATTCGATTGCCTAAAGATAATGACGTCAACATCGTTATTGGTCGAGAATGTGTGTCGCTTGGAAGATCCATTGCTACCAAAAAGTGATATTCGTGACCTACAAGATCGCATAAAGGAATTTATTCCCGAACATCTTCGGTATGCATGCATGCATTGGGCTATACACTTATCCAAAAGCAAAATGACTCCAGAGATCATGGAACTTATGGTGGAGTTCACTTCGACAAAACTACTTGCATGGCTGGAGGTGTTAATATTCGTGAACCGGCTGGATATAGCTGTTACAGCATCAGGTACAGCGCGGACATGGCTCCTTCAGGTAATTCCTCTTACACCCAGCGCATTATGTCACAATTTCAACCATCTATTAGAATGATACATCCACGAAAACACGAGACAATATGGCTGCGATACCTGAACTAATGAATGATGTGACTCGTCTCATTCTCGAATTTTTCTCACCCATCAACAAATGTGCCGGGCAGATTTACAATTCTGCGCTTCCACTATCTCCATCTTGTAAACTCACAGCTCTATATGCTTCCACCGGCGCACCTGACTGCGTTCATTGCACCACGCACATGATCACACCCCGCACACCCACTTGGGGATCTTTACTGCGTGTCGTTGAAACAGGACGCCTTCCGTATCCATTGCGTAGCGTTCTCTCCAGAATGGACTCTATTTTGCCTCTGGTTCAGATGTTGTACAAATCTGGGACGCTAGCACTGGAAGCGCTTAAGAAAACTCTGGTTGGAGATGATCGAGATTTTACTTGTCCTTGCTTGGGCACCAAATGGGAAGCATATAGTTGCCTGTTCAAATGAAGGGACATTCCGGGTATGGAGTACTGTGTCAGGCGCACAGGTACATATGGAAAGTGTACCAAGTAGGGCAGAAAACGTTGCTTGGAATCCAAATGGGACGCAAATCATTGTCGCAACCTCTCAGAGCTCGCTGCATGTATGGACTGTGACACCTGGGAAAGATATCAAAGCTGCAAATGTGATTACTGGGATAAAAGATGTGGAGGCAATCTCCAAGAATGCGAACTATGCCATCAGTGCACCATGGGGTAGAGTTCTATCTGTATGTGATATCAGGAAAGGGCCGATTCCATAGAGTTACAGATGCCGAAACACATGACGTATTTCACTGGCCGTGCAGGAGTTTCTGCACAATGACACACAAGTCATCACATATGGAGAAGACGAGGATGTCAGAGTCTGGGACTTGGAGACTGGTAAATGCATTCACATGTTCCACCATAGCCCACCGACATACCATGCGATTACCCAAATGCCGAAGCTGGCTGTGTCACCAAGTGGAGATCTCGTGGCGATATGTAATTCTGATAGTGACATCCACATTTGGGACTCTCGATCTTGGGAATTACTGGATGTGTTGACAAATCCTACTGGCCTGTCCTCGATGTCATTCTCATCAGACAATGAGCGACTTGTGTCGATATTCTGGAGCTCTATTCTAGTGTGGGATCTGACACAACGTGCACTAAAGTCATCCCCAACCTTACCATCAGGTCCATTTGCACATCTGGAACGCAAGCCAGCGATCCATTTCATAGTTTTTTCGGCAGACGGCTCACGTATTGCTGCACTAGCAGGCGGACGAATCAGGGTATTGTCTTCCCAATCCGGATTGCAATTGTGCGAGTTCGTGGCGGATTGCAGACTTTCTGCTGCATTTTCTCCTGATGTACAGATGCTCGCAATTCCTGGTTGGCAAGGAATACAAATATGGGATCTTAGGTCAAAAGAGCCGTCCAAACGTTTCTTTTCTGGTCAAGGAACCAAGCTGAGTGAAATTACATGGTCACCTAATGGCCGCTGGCTTGCAGGGACCTCTGTGGATGCACCTCGCCAGATATGCGTTGTGGATGCTAAGACAGGTGTATTGATCAAGCAGCTCAAGCTCGATGCTCGGTGGGTTACAATCTCCCTAGAATTCTCGAACGATAGCACCATGTTACACGTAAAGTCATTTCCATTTGATATCGAGCTGATATTTAAGTGGGAGGAAGGAATTACGTGTCGATATCAAACAGCATAGGTGGAAAATAGAGGTGGAAAGGAGAGAGTATGAGCTTGACGACGGGTGGGTAACTCGGAAAGCGGATGGAAGGAGAATGTGTTGGTTACCTAGGTCCTAGGAGATATGGGGTAAAAGCAGCTGAAGCAACTTGGGGTGATTATTATGCTGTAGGGACGGATTCTGGAGATGTTACGGTGTTAAATTTCGGTAATAAGTCATGATGAAACATTTTACATAATGACATCGATCGTGCAGCTCACTAGTAATGCACATATTCTTTACTAGAAACTGCATGCATATGCGGTTCAACTTCCAGGAAGCATAGACTGGCCAAGGTCAATCTCATTCATTACTTAGAACACCTCTACGCCCAAAGGCCTTGTAGCGGAGGCTTGCCCATCTACCTCGGTATATAATTTACTTCACATTCTTTACCTAATAAGATTCAAAGATCAAACTTGTTCTTCCGATTTGGTTAAGAAGTTCATGGTTAACAAGATATTGTTGTCAGAGGCTAAAACTATGTATCACATGAAAAGTACAACATGTATACTGCAAAGAATTTCATTTTTTACGCCTTTTCTTGGATATTCCACCATGCATCGTCTGAGTAATAGTCAAGGAAAACCTAATGATAATGTCAGTCTTTGAACACAAAACCCATCCCAATATCATACATTTCTTTTGTTGCTATCTAAAGTGATAGCCCGAGCATAATGTTCCCCATCAGGAGCAGTGATGCTAGAATTGAACGGCAATTAGTATGTAGATATAATTCTTGTATCTTGTGCAACACTAACATGTAGCTTGACTTGTTGGGGCCCTGATGCTTCAGGGTCCATTGATAAGGCACATTAGCCGCAACAACATCACTTCCACTATGTCCTAGAAAGAGTTTTGCCTTAGCATTCTGGATCATAACGTTGCCATTTTCAAGCCCTATAACATCCCACTGGAGACAGAAAGTCAGAAAGGATCCAGAACAAGAATAGCTAACATACCTGCTGCTTTTCTTCGTCCGTGACCAAACTTTCCCGTACTGTGATGTCGGCGCCTGGGGCTTTTTGTGTCAAAGTTAACATGATATTGGTATCCCGGAAGATCCTGTAGCGGCCGTTTGAAAGAGACATTGTTAGACGTGAGTGTATATAGGTTGTAAATTCGGTGAATGGAGAATATCCTTCCCTTTGCTTGCTTTATATACCTGTTCCAACCGTTCTACCACACGGAATGAATTGCTAGCAACTTCGGATAGAGTTTTCGAAAAGAACCAGAAGTAATCGGAGGCGAGAAGAAGTCCTACTACTTGGCGTCCGGAGATGCATAGCAGGAACAGGGGCACATCGAAGTCCAGGCTCCTGATGCACACAAGATGATCGAATTCAGTCAGTATCCGACAAACATCTCTTCATGGATGATTGACGTCTCGCATGCTATCATATTCGTTAGTGGAAATTCAAGCCTCGTTATTCAGCTGAGAGACAGCTAATCCACAATATATTCTTATTTCAGGTGCCATTCAAAGAGCTCCGGGACACTTCAGATGAAATTTCAAAAAGAACTTCGTGGGGGGTGGTATGCCAGGTTGGGTAGTTGTTGGTTGGATCTGATACGATACACTGTCGAGCGAGAAACATGACTGATTTCGTCATGAATGGCCATTTATATCTTGGCTATTGCCGGTCCATCAATTTAGGTTTTCAAGTTGGAACATAGGCGTACGTTGGGTGGTTGTTAGTGGCACTTTGTCATATTACATTTCATGATAAGGGATAACTGTGCGGAATATCTTTCACGGGTTAGGTCGATAAGTGGCACTATATTATATGACGCTTGGCCGAGTTCTTTCTGGCAATTTAACTGCGAAAGAGAGGGCCAATCGAGTCTTTAGATGTTGTTCCAGCAGATATAGGATGATAAATGGGTTTGACGACCTGTAACAGCCTGAGAATAGGACTTGGTATCATTAATGGCTTCTACGGATGCAAAGATGCAAGAAACGGTTGCTGCGTCTGGCTAGTTTTAAGTCGTTTTTTTTCATCACTTAAACGTTAAGAAGCCATTGAACCACGTTGCCACTGGTACACGTTACAGAACGGTCCTTGTAGGGTATGAGTAACGATTAATGAGCGCTGGGCTCTTGCGGCGAGGAAGGGGCGATATATCGTATGGCTTGCTTCCTACACTTGTGCAAGGCTGAAGTAAGTACAGCAGCTAAGGCCTCGCCGTAGTATGTTTGAGCATGTTTGTCAGCATCCTGCTACATACAACTTCCAAGTATATCAAGAAACTGCACAATCATTCTACTACGGTACTTTGACGCCTTTCTAAAAGGTTACAAAGCATGGAATGTACAAAGTCATGTTGACTATTTATAAAAACCAGGTTCGTTTCCCTTACAATCACCATTTAAATTAGTGTCACCGTACAATCGGTTTCAAAATCTACTGCAATATACTACATAATAGAAACGAACAATTTGCACACCTTACTATCGCTAACGACGATATCTGCTACCACTCCTTGGGGCAACGAAAGGATATCGTAGGGCAATGGAAGAATGTTCAATCAATCAAGTGCAAAGAAACAAAGCAACAGAATAGACGAAAACCGAGATTCCGGCAGCATGAGTGAGTTCCTGCCCCAGGAAGAGTGCAATAGCACCCCTCATACTCACACGTACGCGACGTACGCCTGATCAGAAGATTGAATCAGTCTAGAACAAATGGGCCCTCTCTTTTGCCGTTCAATTGTGGATGGAACTCGGCCAAGCGTCATATAATATGGTGCCACTTCTTGATCTAACCCATGGGAGTACATTCCACACCTAGTCATCCCTTATCATGAAGTGCCGCATGACAATGTACCACTAACAACCATCCAATATACGCATATGCTCCAACTTGGAAACCTGAATTGATGGACCCGCAATGTCTGGATATAAATGGTCGTCCAGGACAAAATTAGTCATTTTTCTCGCTCAACAGTGTATTATACCATAATACAACCAACTACTTGACCTGGTATACCACCTACCACGAAGTTCTTTTTGAAATCTCTATCCGAATATCCCGGAGCTCTTTTAAACATCATCTGAAATAGGAATATATTGTGGATCAGCTGCCTCTCAGCTGAACAACGAGGCTTGGTTTGCCACTAACGATTACGCTAACATGCAAGACGTCAATCATCCATGAAGAGACGTTTGTCGGATACTGACCGAAACCGATTATCTTATGTTTATCACCTTCAATGTGCCCCTGCCCCTGCTATTGCACCGGTTCTAGTAGGACTTCTTCTCGCCTCCGCCATTACTTCTGGTTCTTTTCGAAAACTCTATCCGAAGTTGCTAGCAATTCATTTCATATGGTAGAACAAGTGGGACAGGTATATAAAGCAAGCAAAGGGAAGGATATTCTCCATTCACCAAATTTTCAACTCATACACTCTCACGTCTAACAATGTCTCTTTCAAACGGCCGCTATGAAATCCACCAAGATGAACATGTATGGTACATGTTAACTCTAGAACAAAATGCCCCAGGCGCCACCATTACGGTTTTTGTAAGAAACGATGAACCGAGTAGAAAAGAGTGGCAGGTGGGTTAATTATTCTTATTCTGGACCCTTTCTGACTTTCTGTCTTCAGTGGGATTCTATAGGGCTTGCAAATGGCAACATTCTTTTCCAGAACGTTAAGACAAAACTTTTCCTAGGACGTAGTTGGAGTAGTGTTGTTGCAACTTTAGAGCCTTATGAATGGGCCCTGGAGAAACAAGACCTCCCCGACAAATATCCATTTTACGCGTTAGTGTGTGTAGGAGACAAGAGTCATATTTGCTAACTGCCGTTTGATTCTAGTATTACTGTTCCCTGTGAAATTCCGGCTCGGTGTATCGACATTAATGGAGACCATGACAAAGTATGATATAAGATAGCTTCTATATACAATAACTGACGAAATCATCAGGCTGTACTTGGCCCTCTCCAAGATGGTGATAATACTCGTTTTTATTGGAGGATCAGTGGGATCTAAGAACAGAATGGTTCAAATGAACCTCTTTGCAGTACTTGTATTTTCATTGAAATACATATCTGTAACCTCTGAAAGTAACGTCTTGTTAACCAATTTTATAAGTAAAGCTGCAGCCCCTATCTTTTTTCATGCTACTCATGGCACCCTGGAGTTGATGATGGGTACTGGGTACTGAGTTCCAGTACTAGGTACTGGGATCGCATCCTAAAATGCGTATATCCTTTACTGAAAACTGGGGCCGTGCATTTGCGGTTCAACTTCCAGCAAGTAGGGATCAGCTGCGATGTCACTGAATCTTACTACAACTCTACACTCAAAATCCTACCAGTAAACTGCTAACTAATCGACACGTACAACAAGTATGCGATACCTACAGAATTATCTATAATGAGATCTATGATTGATTTTTGTGTCTTCAAAAGGACATTTTTGCTGTGTTACTTTCCGCGAGTACATTCGACGAGGCTGGAAAGTCTGCTTTCTGCTTGTTGTAGTTTTGAAAGGAGGAGGAAATCATAAGTCCTCCACACAATCCATCAGAAAGTTTACCAATGCGCAGAACAAACGGGACAAGATACAACGGTAAAACTGAGATAATCGGCAATGATGAGCCTGACCAAAATAATACCTCCAATGTAATGTTCGAATGTACACAAGAGTTGTTTGCATTCCCCGCCGAATAATGCCAGTACCACGCTTGCATTTTAGATGTCAAACTTTGTGAATTTCAGATTCTGGGAATGCCGGCATATATCAATTTCTTTAATTTGTTAAAGGGCAACAACACTTTCGAAGAAGCTCTCCGACGAGATTCAAAGCTTCAGGTTTGTTCTTCTGCGTTTAGTTACGATGTGGATTGGCATGGTTGACAAGGAGTTGCTCCGAAAGTTACAAACCATATGTATTTCAATGAAAAGTACAACGTGTAAGTTATACAGCAGAGAGATTCATTTGAATCCGTCCACCAATAATGTGTATACCCAGAAGTTCAAATATAGCCTAATTATATCGTCAGTTGTTGAATATGGAAACTATCTCGTATCATACATAGCCCTTTCCTCATAATCAATGATGTCGATACACTGAGCAGGAACTTTCCCAGGGGCAACAGTGCTGGTATGAAACGGCAATTAGTAAATGCATCCTTTACACATTAATATGTATTCTGGATTCTCAGGAGGCCTCATTTATGTAATTTGCACCGTCCATTCATAAAGCTCTGAAGTTGCATTGCAACAACATTATCTCCAGTACTAGGTCCCAGGAATAGTTTTGCCATAACGTTCAGGATATAACGTTGCCATTTACAAGCGCTATAATATCCCACTGAAGATAGGAAGTTGGAAAGCATCCAGAGCAAGAATAATTAATCCATCTTCTGTCCTTCGTTAATCGAAGCAGGATCGTTGACAATTGTGATGGGGGTCCTTGGAGTTTTGTGGCCAAAGTCAGCAAATGCTCAAGTTGTGCGATTATGTAGCGACCGTCTGGAAGAGACATTGTTAGATGTGAATGTGTATGAGTTGAAAGCTTGGCGAATGGAGAATGTCCCCCCCTTTGTTTGCTTTATATACCTGTCCCACTTGTTCTACTAGGCTTAGGGTTCATCCATCTTGGAGAAAGAATACGAAGACTTAGAACAATAAGTACTAGAACCGAAGACAATAAAGCGCGTTTGAAGGCACGCCGGGTAAATGCATGGCGGATGGCTGTTGTGCGTAAAAGGAATCCAAGACTCGCCATCAGAGACTTCGCAGAAAGATCGTTTGTAACTTAACTGAAGACGTAAAGCTATGGAAAGCCAAGCAAGGGGAATCTCCCAAAGCCGAACTCCAAATTGTTTATAAAGAACGTCGACAGCAATGAGCAGAAACAGCGGCATCACCAATCTGTTTAGTCATCAGTAACAACATATCAGTGGAACCCAAGCTTATTATTACCACCTCAACTCGGGGCAAAGATGTTACAATGTAAGTATTATATACACATATCTCAGTTAGCTGTAACCACCGTTGCTTGAGTGGCCGCCTTGACAATCCCATCTGGTTGGGTCGTGCGAGCGACGGCAGCGCCGAGAGCCTGACTCCTTAATGCCAACCCTCGTGTCTTTTCTATTACTGACTGATAAACAGCAGGCGATGGCCTGTTTATCTCAATGACATTCTGCAAGGAATATGTAGGTTATAACGTTCAACGTTCAAGTTAGCAACAATAACACACTTTTTCCAAGTCAATTTTTGCATCGGCTCCCATACGCGTTTCACGAATTAGGTTGACGATCCATTTTTCTCCCTCATCACGGGACAGATTAAGACGTTCCGAAAGATCACTTGCATCTCTGTTAATTCACGGTTCCAGTCGGGAGGTATAAGCAACTCACCCGATATCGATCTTTTGGTGGATCCTGCAATATGCCTCACTTATCAGATATCTCGCATTATCCAGAAAGTCGTCCTTGAATTCGAACAGGAAAAAATCATTGCCTATGACTTCCTCCGCTAAAGCTAATTTTTGTTGAGCTGCCTCGAAATCAAAATCGATATATAGCTCCTTGAGAAATTCTGTCACAGGATCTT
Source organism: Floccularia luteovirens (assembly GCA_009739215.1). Taxonomy (NCBI): domain Eukaryota; kingdom Fungi; phylum Basidiomycota; class Agaricomycetes; order Agaricales; family Squamanitaceae; genus Floccularia; species Floccularia luteovirens. The sequence continues at coordinate 1,449,597 of VSJF01000009.1, forward strand.
GATATTGGTATTCTTCTGTTTGAATGACTTTAACTATCTCTCGGATTGCATTTCGAACTCGAGAAGACAGGGGAGTAGACGATGATGGAGAGGCTGTAGCCTTCCGCGAGACGATAGCAGCAGTGGACAGGTAACGCAAGATCCATGGACATGATGTCTGGATCGTATTGAGATATGTTGGAGCAAGGAAAGTCTCGAGCAATAGGGTACGACCTTGAGGGTGATTGAAGTAGACGAAGAGGGACCAGTGGACGAGCCATGTACGAGAGTGAAGTTGGGCGAGTGCAGGCTCGGAGGTCGATGCAAGTAATGAAGTGGGTGATCTCGAGTCTATTGCATCTCGCAGAGTGTTCAGCTCTTCCAATGCCACATCCCAACTTCCAGTAAGAATATCTGATGCGAGTTTTCCCCAGTGCGCAGATATGATGCGGTCGAGGTCGGTTGAAAGGACGCGGAAATGGTAGAGATAGTCGGCGGCACCACTGTAGTTTCCATAGGAGTATTGGAACTGGCCAAAATTGTATAGAGCAGTTATCTGATCAAGGGTTAGCTGGTAGAAAAAGGAAATTATGGTCAGCAAAAACAGAAATATGTTTTAGATGAAAAAAAGGAATGTACATTATAGTTGTCTTTGAGGTATTGCAGATTTTGATTCTTGTCTTGACGAAGAGCTTGTGCAACATCCGGGTTCTGGATAACATCAAGAACTGCTTGTGCCTCCTGTTCTAAACGTTCATGGGTCGAAACCACAGTTTTCCTCTTTTCATCGAACTCTTGAGATAAATTGAGTAAAAATCAATGGTAACAATGGCTTAAGATAGCACACCTGATGGCGGTTCTCTATCTGGGTGAATTTGCTGGAACAAAATGCTGGCATAGTCAAACATATTGGTGCCCTTGGCGAGTTCATATTGGGCTGCTTGAACCTCATCTGCTGGAAAGAGGGAAGTACGATCAACGAGGTGGGCAAGAAGGGGAAGAGCAAGATGCCTGTCGAGATATGTGATGATAGTCTTTGTTAGTTCGTATTCTGCCATCGTGAATGCCGACGTAGATGGTGTACAGGTACTACTTGGTCGCTGTTAGTACTCTCCATCCTTTTTTTTTTTGAGTCACGTGCACATTTGTATAATTCGGTACTGATACTAATAGTTATAAGCTTCTTAAAGATACAGTTGTATCAGTAGTGTATAGTAATAATGTAAAGTAATTAAAATGTTCAGCCCTATTTACTAGATAAGAGATTGATAACAAGTGTTTTGTTACTAACTGACACGGTGAGGTACCGCCGGTGAAGTTGCGCTCACACCGTTTCTGATACCGTTACATACTTACTAACCTTATATCCTCACCATACTGTCATAGGACATATTTCTTGACATCTCTTCCCGGTCGAACATGTCGACGCTCGGACATATTTCAGATTTCGACGCACCAGGAGATGATGATCTAAACGCAATGTACGATAAAGTGTGGGCATCTTTTAGCAATACTGCATCGTTGCCAGCAAAGAATGAGACTGTAAACGTCGTTGGTGGTGTAAATGGAGATGGGCCCGTTACCACAAGCGATCTTGGCAATCGACCTAGTCTGCCCCACTTTCCGCCAGCACAAAATGCTGTTAATAGTGCGTGTCCTTGTTGCAAGCTTATTGCAAGGGCCACTCAAGTCTCTCAACGTAGATAACCAGGTTAAATCAATACAAACACCCGTACGAACCCAATCTTCAGGTTCGGTGACCAGAACATTCAGGCCTTTACCAGTACCCCCAACCCCCATTGCTCCTGGAACTCGCATCCTACCTACCTCCCCGTCTCTCGGCACTCCCTACCCTTCCCGGAGCCAACTAAATCTCCTGCACAACGAACAACTCAAGCAGGATACTGGAACCCAGCCGGAGAGTGCTGTAAATGGAAGGTTTCCTGGCAACCCCCACGACATCAACAATCCATCATCTCATAGTCTCGTTGCATCACCTCTTTCCGAGTTTAGTACTCAGCACTCGTTTACATCTAATACGCTCGCTCCCAAGACCCAAACATCATATCCTCAATATCACACAACAGTACCTGAATCATTCTATGATACCCGAAAACCTGGGACAGTACAAACTACAGTCGAATCTCCAGAATCCGAAATCAATGGCGAGTTTCGATATGCTTTTTGAATTGTACTTCTAACTGTTTATTTCACCAGAGGGTTTCTTCAGTCTTCTACGACGTCCTTCCATTTCCTCAGAATCTCACAGCTCACTTGGTAATCAAGGAGCATACGTTGGAAGCTCTTCATCCCACAGCAATTATCAGATTGTAAAGCCTGCACCTATCCACCCCGCCATGAATCGTATAGACTCTACGGACTCGTACACATTGTCAGTGGAGCCAGATAATTGGTCAAATCAAGATTCTGGAGGTCTTGTTCGCAGATTCACTCATGACTTGCAAGATATTGCCAACTTTGGACAGCAGTCATTGTCCGACGACCAAGCATGGGATCAAATTGAAGAGGAACCATCAGACGAGATCTGGGATCCCGAACTTGATGATCCAAACCGCTTTATCAACTTCTCCCTGTTGTCGAATCTCGCCGTGCTTCTGAGGGACCAGGTCCCCCGTGGTACTCATGTAAAAGGAAGTATTCCTTATCCACGCTCATTTACTGGGAAAGATATTGTGGTACGTACACATGCACAGTGTGGTTTTACATTCTCTTTTCTCAACATTTCCGCAGTCGACAATACAGGCACAAATACAACGAGAACTAATTAGGGAACACTGTGGATCAGTCACAGATCGAAGAGCTGCGCTCCTCGTTGCACGGAGCCTTCAAACCCAATTGTTCTTCTATGAGGTCGAGTGGGGCTCGAGAAGTCTTCAGGATGGAGTCGAGGATGTATACATGTTCCTCGATGACCAAGAGGGTGGTTCGGATTCTGTGGTTGAAAGAGAAGAACTCCCTACGGGGGTGGTCACAGTATTAACCAAGTGTTATTCTTTAAACTGTAGGGATTATGACGCTTGCTATGTATATTCATGTCCAAGACGAAAGGTATGTGCAACCAAAAAACAGCCTTGTTCTCCCCTAATGTGATTTTAGGGCCTTCAACAACTTCCTGAGACGTCCGAAACACCAGCTGGGGCCGATCGTGAAGATTGGATTGTACCCTCCGAACTCTTCCAATCTTTACCAGAAAGTGTTATCAATCGTCAGATGTAAGTTATAGATATATTCATATATTAATTCCAGCTAACTATAATGTTTGCAGCATTATACATAAACTCATCAGCAAAGAAGAACAATATGTCAGTGATCTTGACATCGTTGAGTCCGCCTTCATAAAACCACTCCGTAAAGCGAATCCTCCCGTCATTCCATCATTCCGCCTGGAAGAATTCATTGAAGAGGTTTTTGGTAATATTCTTGAACTTCGTGAATGCAATCGACGACTTCTTGAAGTCATGTATGTTCGACAGAGGGAGCAAGCACCGATAATACAAAGTATAGGCGATATTATTTTAGGTGCAGCAACCGAATTCCGGCTCACCTATCCAGCATACGTCGGCCATCATCCAATTGCCGAAAAACGGCTGAGAGAAGAGATGGAGCAGAATCCAGAGTTTCGGCTTTTCACGGAAGTAAGATCCTTCTCACCATTATGACTTCGCTATTATTGATACGTACTTATGTCAGAAATGCTCGCGGAAACGATTTGCTCGATCTGGCGACACTGTTCGTCTTGACTTGAGGCATCTCCTAAATAGGCCCAGCGAGCATCTGCAAAAATACCCAGTACTTATTGGAAGCCATACTCAACGAAAGCAACAGAGGAAATCCAGATTCTGATTATGTCCTCGAAGCTATCGAAGCCATCAAAAACCTGCAGAATATGGCGCAACTTCGAATATTTCAATCTGCTATGGGGAAGGGTATGAGCAGTAAATGGGAGTGGCACGACCTGATTTCTCCAGATGTTCGAATGATGCTCTCAAAGGAAGAGTGTAAACGTCAAGCGTACGCATGCATAATTGATCTTAAACTCTTCCCTTCGTCTCATGGTTCCCACACAGCATTATCTTTGAACTCATCAAAGGTGAAATGGACTACGTCAAGGATTTAGAGAATGTCGAAACCGTATGTACCCTCCTGTTACCAATAATATCTGCTTTAACGTGTTTCACAGATGTATATCCAGCCACTGCGAGAAGCAAATCCACCTATCGTTCCTTATGACAAACTGGAACAGTTCATCCACGATGTATTCCACAATTTCAGCGAGTTGCACGCGTACCATAGAAGGCTTGTCGACACTTTTCATGAGATTCAACGCGAGGAGCATCCTAGAATCCGAAGTATCACTGCAGCAGTGCTTGATGCTGCTCTTAACTTTAGAGAGGCCTACATGGAGTACATACCAAACTACCCAATTGCAGCGCATAGAATTGATGATGAAGTCGCTACGAACCCTGCTTTTAAAGACTTTGTAGAGGTGAGTGAATGTCTGAATTGTCCAAAGCACAATTTAACATTACCGTTGTGATATCCAGAAAACTATCCGGCACCCAGACGCACATCGCTTAGATATGAAAAACTTCATAAACCGTCCCATTCCACGTTTACTGCGTTATGAACTACTCCTCAAGGCGATTCTGGATGAGACACCTGCTAACCATGAAGATAGAGAAACTATTCCTCAAGTCATTGACATAATCAAGGCGCTGGGTAGAGACACGGAACCTGGTGTTGCATCTTCCAAGCAAAAAGTCGAGGTTTGGCGGTATAATTCCAGCCTCGTCTTCAAAACCGGGGAAATTATTGTTCGTTTTTGCCATAATAATAACATCCCTTACTTAACCCCCCCGATAGGATATAGATCTACTCAATGAAAATCGCTCTCTCGTTCACAGTGGAAAGTTATTGCGTCAGCCCGACAGTGGCCTCGAGTGGAACGGATGGAGCGAACTTTTTGTCCTTCTTTTCGACAACTACTGTATGTATCCGACTTTTCCTTCCAAAACCTTAGGAGATGTAATAATTCTTTGTGAGACAGTGGTTATGACAAAACCTAGAGAAAGAGATGGTGTTACAAAGTATCACGTTAATCGAAGGGTCAGCCTTGGTCTTTTTAAAACATTCTGTTGCTGGTGTCACACATTTCTGACAATTATCCACAGCCAATACCGGTAGACCTACTAACACTGAACAACTTTTCCGATCCCCCCGTCCAAAGAGGTACGGGCTTGCTCAGAACCCTCAGAAGCAATGACCGGCACACAGAGACTTCAAGCACTACTTCAAGTAACCGCACAACTGACAGCGTGGATTCGCGAGGTGTATATCCCTGTGTAATTCATCATACAGGAAGACTAGGAGGGTTGCAAACAGTGTATGCTGAGAGTGCTCAATCCAGGTTGCAGTGGAAGCAGAAGCTTGAGGAGGCTATAGGATTGCGTCAGGTCGTCCAGGAGTCGAATAAGGTGTTTGAAATCGAGACGCTCAGTGTACACACTTTTTTCATGCCGCCTACGACGATTGGACCCGCTTCTCCTCCTATCTGGCATGACGGAAGTGAGTTCACCGGGAAGGTTACATGCTCCATACCCTTTAGTGAGATAATAAATTCTTGTCATGAGTTGTTTTTTGTCTTCCGTTTTGAACTCTAGTCGGCAGATACTCCTGACGGTCGTGAACTGGTCGCAATTGGATGCGAGGAAGGGGTTTGGATCGGTTTCCGTAACGAATCCCGTTGTATGTTGCATCCATTATTTTCGAAATTCTGGCATTGAACATGACCGGTACTCAGCGATGAAGCATGTTCTCCATCTGCGCATAGTTAAACAGTGCGCTATGTTAGAAGACTTTGGTATCTTCCTGGTGCTAGCAGACAAGGTGAGAAGATCTACTTGTGTATTCTGAATAGAACACGAGTCTCAGTTCCGATATTAGTCTCTTTTTGCCTATCATATCGAGGCATTGGTTCCAACAAATCTTCAAACGGTCCAAGCATCCCAAACTCCGCAAAAGCTGAGCGGCTCAAAGGATGTCCAGTTCTTCAGCGTTGGCTCTTTACATGGCCGTACCTTGGTGGTCTACATGAAGAGGAAAGGGGTGAGGACAGGCCCCACTACATGAAATATGCAGAGTTTACTTTGTTGCAGGTTGAAAGTCTCTTTCACATCATGGAACCAGTCGTCGACAAAATCAATGATCGGCCCAGAACACCCGGCGGGTTGTTGAGCTTACCTCCATTCCGTTCAAATAGGTCAGAGTGGTTCAGACCATATAGGAATTTCCGGTTTCCTTCGGAAGCGTACGATCTGGTATTCCTAAAGGCCAAGGTTGCTATCCTCTGCGCAAAAGGATTTGAAATCATGGATTTAACTGAGTAAATGGTTATTTTTCCTTGTACTGGATGCGATTATAACTGCCAAATTAGTTTTCAAAGCATAGCGATCCCCCAAAGAGAACACCCTCGCCTAGCACAACACACCAAAAGGCTTGACTCATGTCGTCCACTTGGGATATTCAAATCTACGGAGGATGAGTTTCTTCTCTGTTATGATGGTAAGAATATCTACTTTTGGCTCGGGGCGCCTGTCTGATTTATTCTAGAATTCGGGATATTTGTTAACAAACGCGGAGAACCTAGTAGAACTATCAGTACGATCGAATGGGAAGGGACCATAGAACGTGCTGCATTCCATTTTCCATATGTATTGTTATTCGACTCGCGATTTATCGAAGTGCGGCACGTCAAGACTGGACGTCTGGCACAAATCATTCCTGGGAACGATGTGCGATGTGTATGGGATGGAAGAACGTCCAATTCTTCGGTTACGGACAATTCGTTCAGTAATGATCCTGAGAGCATGGCACAGGAACCGCAAGTTCATGCCGTGACTCATATTAATGAACCTGTTATGGTCAATGGACGGCCGTCAAGGGGTGTTCTACAACATGTATATGAGCTCGTCCCGACAATCCCTCTGTACCTTCCAGGATCATTATCTTCTCCATCAGCTGGGGTATATTATACCGAAGGGTTTTCTTCTCCTCACTCACCGCAACTCAGATCAACTACTCATTACCGGTCATAACACATCTAGAATATTTTGTGAAACAGAACAGCATTCAAGGGGATGTGCTCTCCCGATTACTTTAATATTTAGCTCATAGTTAAATGTATGAAATCATCTTCGCTAAGTCATATGCTATTGGGACTCCGTAAATAGTCACCCACTGTTTTTTAACATATGCACTGTAAATAGACTCTGAAAACTTCCTCTCGAGATAATTATTGGTTTTTAGGACGTCTCCAAGTGGCTACGCATACCAGAGCAGGTGACATTGTTTTGCTGAAATCTATCTCGACTGGATGAACAAAGTCGTTCCTCTACAATATGTAGAGATGGATACGTCAAGATATTGTGGACGCTGGAATACATACATACTAGAGGTCTCACGTCTGATTGACATCGATAAAGAACGCAAATGATATATGTATTAGGCATATTACAGTGACATGGAACATTTGCATATTAAAGTTGTTCGCATTTACAGAAACCTTGTATATCGTAAAACAAGTTATATCAGACCTTCCTGAGAGTAATATAACATGTAGCAAAGCAAATGATATCGCTACATTACAAGTCCATGTACAAAAGAATTATAAGTGTTATATCCTTCGACTCCAAAAATTGATAAATTATTTACACCCTTGGTAATGAAATTGATCCGTGGGAAGATGTCCCTCGTGCTTGGATTTGCCGTTTGACCTGCGCTTCCATTTTTACACGCTGCTTGCGGATATCATCATCTTTGAGCTTTACCGAGGACGCCAGAACAAGGAATGCTTCTGCAGTTGGGGGAAGGTAGTTTGGTGGTGGATACCGCAGGAATTTTAGGAGAGATTCTTCGTTTTTAGATTGCAAGATTTGACTCCTGCATCTGAATACAATGGCTAGCGCCACCCGGAGGAGGAATGGGACACCTGTCGCAAACCTTCAGTAGGATATCATCACACATAGTATAGTAAATTACCCTCGAATAAAAATATGTCCCACACTCTATTCACATAATCAAGTGGAAGACTGCCGACAAACAAAGAAGAGAACCTGAGGAAGAATACATCAATATCAAACGAATAGAGTTGAGGTGAAAGTCATACCATGGTAAACAAATGCTAGCCGGCGTGATGCCCAAGTCAACGAATATTTTTTTAGATACCATAGAGTCATTGACTTCAAGTGCTTTACTGAACAGGGCAGAGTCAACCTCCATCTGCATCGAAATGCTCGAGAAATACGGGCGGATATGTGTATCCATAATAGATACAAATATCCAAAATGCGTCCTCTTCTGGGGCGTGGAGCAAAAGTTGTCCAGCAATGAGCGTCAAGCCTAGTTCAGATGGAATTGAATTACGCGTTAGGTCTTCTGAAAGCTGCAGAACTTACCCATTGTATATTGTACATCAGGAACCATAGTTAAATATGCTTGGAGAAGGGATAGAACGGGTCCTTGTGTAGCATGCAGATGTGGTTGATCTTTGAAACAACTTTGTATATCTCGTTCTATTTCATTCGATGCACTGACACGACCTCGGGATCCAAACTGTTCATATACGCCAGGCATGACCCTTGCCTTCCCATCTGTAAGCAACGACCAGACAAGGTACCTAACAGATGAAGGTACCCCTTCACTCAGTAGCTTCCTAATTTTCTTACTTTTCCGAGATTGAGCAGGGGTCGTAGATGACATGAGAGACATCCATTTTATTTCTCTATGCCGATGCGCATCCATAGAAGCTTCAGAATCGCTTGTAACACGTGACACTGGGTTCGAGACCGAAGACATAGCCCTTACCCTCGAGCCAGCGGGTGAGCCATTTGTTCCGGGTGAGCGGCGCCCTGACACTGAGCTTGCGCCACCACCAGATGAAACTGAAATCGCGGGACTGTCTGCTCGTAGGTGACTCATATGATCCTGTCGCACATCAAGTGATTGTTCTTTACCAAGGACTGTGGAGTCTTCACTAGGCCTTGCAGCTTGGATATGTGGGATGTTTGGTCTGACTAACTCGAAGTCCATGTCTTTTACTTGTAGTGTGTCAGCATCTGGATTATGAAGTGGCGAATTGAAGCTTGGTGTCTCGTCTTGGCGGCCACGATGCCGCCGAAGGTTAGGCAGCGAGAGCTTGCTACGAAGAGACGGATGTCGATGCATGGGAGGAGGAGAAGTGACCTGAGAACGTGAGCTATGGACTGATTCAGAATCAGCATCTATAGATGGTCGTATCGAACCATCGTCTGTCTGTGGTGGAACAGATGCAGATGGTTTGATAGCCCCAACACTGTTTGTAGCGAACGCCAAGATATCTACATTTTTCTCGATGTTTACTGTCGGTGAAGTGCGAGATTCAGTGGATCCTTGAAGCATCGAGCTTGATGTTACCTGTCTAAGTTGGTGTGGCATGCGATTAGTCGTGTCAGAAGCAGTGGGAGACGAAGGATCTGATGGTACGGAACTGCTCGTTTGCGCTGTAGGTATGATCATCGATTGAGCGAGCGGACTTGTAGGAGACTTCGCAGCAGCCCCTCCTGGCCCCAGTCTTTTCCCCAAACTCCCCGTGGTTGCGAGCTTAGATATAGATAGAGGTGCTGGTCGTAAATGTGATGACTTAGGAGTAGGTTTGGTTGAAGACGAAAATGTCGGTGAAAGGGGGGAATTAGGGGCACTATGTATCGAGGGAGAGCCAGAGGTAAGCGATTCTCGAATCTCAGCTGTTGTGGGCATATCAGAGCGTATGTTTCCTTCTTCTTGACTGTTGCAAATCTTAATAAATTACCTTTAATCCGAAAAGCAAGACGAACCTGCGTTGTATTGGCAACGGTATATGTGTGATACTATTGGTGTTGAACCCAGAAAAACTTCTTGAGCGTGGCCTCAAACCACCAGTTTTCGGGAAAAAGTTGGCTCTCGGTATAGCGCCACTTGTAGGAACATCATTTTGTGCAGAAGTTGGTTCACGAGATTTTGAGACTTCCGTTGCCGATATTTTTGGCGGAGCTGTGTTTCGAGGAGTGATATTACCATCAACGGGTGAAGACACCTGATGTGGTTTTAGGGGGGCTACATAGGGCGGTCCATTACCTTGATCCTGAAAAGGTTGCGGGCTAAATGTGATTGGAACAGGACTGACTGAAACACTAAGGTCAAATTCCGTCCGTCCGTATATTGTTGGTCCTCCAACTAGCTTGTGGGAATTAATCCTTGGGTCATGCACGGACACAAATGGTCGTGGTGCGGCTAGTGCCATTTTCATTACACCGATAACATCTTGCCGGGGTCTTTCCATATTCATATTAGTATTTTGGGTTCGTTGTACTTGTGCGGTGATGTACATAGGACCAGAACTGACAGCAGGTGCCTTTGGTGCATTTGGGTGAGGGAGGAATAAGCTGCGGCGTTGGTGTGTGGTTAATCCCGATTGTTCCCCTTGGCGTAGGTCGGTCAAAGTCGGACGAAGAGAAGTGAGATCTGAGGGAGATGGAGGTATGGGGGACACAGGTTGGGAAGGCGGTCCAGAAGGAATCAAAGGGCTAGGAGGCTCAAGGCCATACATCGAGTCCCCCGCTTGCGCTTCTTCGGCACTGGCATTGTTGGTGATGATAAGAGATAAAGGGGGATCGGCGGAGTACAGTTCTGGAGATGATGGAGGAGATTCATAAAGGTCTTGAGAATTATCTATTAATTTCGACGGAAGTTCTTCGTCATCTTCGACAACAATTCTGCCTCCGAGGCCCTCATCAGAACCTGCATTGGACAAGGAAGGAGAGGGGGATGAACGTTGGTCCGCTTCAATTCTTTGGCGGATTGCAGAAGCAATCCCAGAAGGAGGATTATTCGCACTCGCACTAGGAGAAGCCACTGAGGCGGGTGCACCAGAGAGATTCACTACGGTCCTTAAAGTTGGGAAAAATGTAGATGAAGGTGCCAAGAAATGGTCCTCGGGAGAAGGTGCTGGTGACCCCCAGTTAGTATGGAGGAGTGGTGACTCATGATTACCCCCCGGCGCATGGGATGGATTGGGGTGAAGTTGGCTACTCCCAGTAATTGTTAGTGCAATCCTAGTACGAGTACCGTTTATTGAATCTGAGCCTATAGGGTCCTTTGTGCTAGCAGGTGGGTATGTGCGCGAGTCGGATTCACTGTTTGTAGGGGTTGAATCTTTGTGAATTTCATCGATGCTGGGTCTGCCAGACAACGCATCAACACTTGAAGGCACCACCTCCCGGAACTGGTGGAGCATCTGATTCTTTAGTATGCATTGACATTCCACCAAGAGTGCCTTGAGAAAAACGTGAAGTTTTGCTGCTCACGGAATATCTCGAGTAGCGGTAATCATCATAAATATCAGAAGCACCCTCCCAAGAACCTGTAGAGGCAGCAGAGGACGCAAAGGAAGGACGACGGCTGCTCACAGCGTAAGGTGGCTGAGGTTGTTGCAGATCCTCAAAAGACGAAGATATAGGCAATTCTGATGAGGTTACAGTAACACGTGAGCTAGGTAATGGAGTTTCCTTCTCTTGACTGCTTGGGAGATGATTTGCTTCTGCTCCTTCCACTGTATTTCCACCCACCTGTGCTGACCTTGGAGGACCAGAATCCTGCGCAATACTCGACCGCCTGGCTATTTCTTTTTCTAGTTCAGGTGTTTGAAGACTGTAATGACTGCTCCTAGACCAATTTTCGTCATCGCTCTCTATCTCATTCGCAAGATCTTGTAATAGTGAGAGGCCGATGCCCACTTCGCCATCTGATACAGCCAAAGATATGCGTGAAGACTCGTTCAGGTTGGAGAATGAAATGTCGGGATCAGGGGATGAAACTGAAGGATCAGTTGAAAATAGGGTATCCTTAGATGTAGGCTCAGGTGAGGCAAGTAATTCCTTTTGTATTTGTAGAGGGATAATTTCGGGGGGTAAATGTGGCTTATCTAATGGGAGAGGTGGAGGAATATGGTTCGATGTACGTCTATCTGGCATGTCAAGGCCTTCGTGAGCACTTCTTGAAGAAGGACTTGTCATAGAGTCTGTGGTCGGTGGTGGGGAACTCATGTGAGGGTCAGCTTGTTGATCGTATGGATTTTTATATTCTGATTGTTGTGGTGCCGATTTGACAATGGGTGGTGTAATGACCATTGGATCCGAAACAGAGGAGACGGAATAAGTCATGGAGGGAACTATCGTAGCTTCGACATCCGGATGCGGCATTCGCATAGTAATATGGGATGAGGAAATGGAATTAGAGCTAGCGTGAGATGTTGTAAAATGGTCCTGTCGCGTCAACGAGTTCCTTTGTATGGGTGATATTGGAGCTGGTGAAGAACTGGCCAGAACTGAAGGAGAGGTAGATTTTGTGCTCGTAGCAGATGCAGACGAGCGCTTGGTCTTGACCGGTCGTTTGAGCTTTGAATGAAATTGCACGTGGCTCCCTTGGAATTGACCCACCACTCCTTCGCAATAGCCCTATAAGCACATTAGAGTGATTAGGATAATGTATATATTGTGAACTCGCCAGATACAAATCCTCATCTTCAAGTTGCATCAAAACTACGATTATGTCGTCCTAAATAAGGAAACAATTTGAGAAAGTAGGTGCAACAAAGCAAGAAACAGGGGTGACCTTCAAAAACATTAAGTCATCAGAAGATTCTGCAACACAATCACAAGTAGCGGTGCATTTTCCAATGCCTCCTTTGGCAGCAAACCGAGTCCATCTTGCCAATTCAGTTGCTTCCAATCCCATTTGGGCTGGGTGACGGTAGCCCGAGTCTGTGGCCAAGTCAGTGAGAGTGTAGAGGAGAAAGGAGTGTGATAATGAACGATACTAGGGTATAAGTATGTGAGTAAGGGTACTTTGATACTTGTTATTTATTGGCAAAGCACATTTACCAGCCTCTTTGATGATCTTTGATTGTTCTTCCAGCATTTGGTAAACACAACCACACAAATCCCTTTGATCATCTAATATCAGAACAGAATCATTCCCCTCGTGCCAATTAGTCCATATGACTATGACTATGCTATGAGATTATAAACTCCAATTCAGAAAATGAATCTCGGCGCATGACCCTCAGACACGTTGCAACATACACCTTCAGTCATAAGAAGCGATTGTTTCGACCGCATCAACACCGCTAAGAGGGCCGGATGGCCACATATAAATGATGAGCTATATCCCTTGGAGGACAATTGGGGATCATCATGAAACTCTTATCTCTATCTCTCGCGTTGTTACACATCGCACACTGCACTACAGACATCCATATCACCGTAAGACAGTCGACGAGCGATAACAGTGCTCAGTATATACCTTCAATCGGTTCTCGTACGTTCTTTTTATGCTGTAACGTGTACTCTCTTGTCCAGCAGTAGTGTCACAGCTGGTTTCTACCATGGCCTGTCCAACTCGGCAGTCACCTTTGATCAACATTCACTACTCCTTGATGGCAATGTATGTTGAAAAATTCTTTTTATCACTGCCCACCCTGAATCATACTCCTAAGCGCATAATGTTCTTCTCTGGGGAATTCCACCCTTTTCGGTTACCGTCTCCAGAGCTGTGGAAAGATGTCCTTCAAAAGTATGTTTCTCGAAACTAGCATTGTGTCTTGAAGAATCCTAATGATGGGGATGAATATAGATTCAAAGTAGGTCTCGTCATTACGATTATCAGTTTCACTTGATGTCTTTTCAGGCTGCAGGATTCAATGGAGTTTCCGTTTATTGTAAACCCTTTCCTATTTACGTTAACAAACCATATCTTTCTATATTTGCTTCACAGGGCACTGGGGTTTATCAGCACCAAACCCTAAAGAAGTTCGATTCACACAGCACAACGACTTGGCAAAGTTCTATCAAGTCGCCCAAGAAGTTGGAATTCTTGTTATAGTGCGACCTGGGTATGTCCCCATTTTCTTAAGACTGTATCAAAACCTCATGATATATTGTTAGACCATATGTCAACGCCGAAACTGCAGGAGGTCAGTATTGTATTAACTTCATTTTGAACATCTTAGGAGTTGACTTTTTTTCAAGGTGGTATACCAGGTTGGGTTACTAATATTGCAGGATTGGCCAGAACGAACGCTACAGATTACAAGGAAGCCTGGACACCCTAGTAAGCCTCTCACGCCCAAAATCCCGAATACAGTATGTAGACGGTATTTTCAGTATCCATGAGTTTGCAAAGGAAACTGCTCCATATCAGGTAACTTTCAAAACTTTCAGCCTACTTTCCGACTACTAAACAGACTACACAGTACCCAGATGGCCCAGTAATAGGTGAAACTGTACCTATATGGATATCCAACGACACACTAACGCCCGGGATCAAGCGATTCAAAGCGAAAACGAGTATGAAACTACGGCAGCAGTACATATAAAAGGCTTGAATGAGCATATGCAAGCCATCATGGATACTTTACGTCAAGGTGGGATTGACAAGATTCCTCTCATTCACAACGATAGAGGTCCCAATGGACAATACGCCTTGAAGGGATTGGGGAAAGTGGATCTGTGATTATATCTCCAAATTTCCTAATTCAGAATTTAAGTTAACAAATAATCAAGCTATGGTTGGGATGGGTGTGTCTAATATCCAACCTTCTCCGCGTCAGTCGCTTAGTTTGGGTAATACAGATATCCACTTGGTTTTGACTGTGACAATCCTTCTCAATGGGGAGAGCTGTCTACACGTATGTAGTTTTTTATTCATGTTCGACATCCTCCTCACTATGATATCTAGAATCTGATGCGTCCCATCAGCGTTGGAATCCAGCTGAACCGTTAGCGCTCTTCGAATGGCAAGGTCTATCAATGATTTACTCGCTAATGTTGTTCTATCACCTAATAAATACTCCTATTATAAAGGTGGAGCATTTTCCTATTGGTCAGGACCAGGTTATTCCGAGTGCTACAAATTAATCAATGAACAATTCGCAAATGTAAAAGTCACATTTTCCCCATCGATTTTATTCTGACTTTTTGTGTGGGAAAGGTTTACTACAAAGTGAGTAATGCTTTCGTCCTTGACAAATATCACGAACATACTTTGTATTCCCATAGAACAATTATGCGGCCGGTGCGACTTTACAGAATCTTTACATGACATACGGTTAGTGTTTTCGATGGTCCAGACAAGCGCTCACCGGGCAGAATAGGTGGAACCAATTGGGGAAATATGCACACCCATACTATATATTCAAGTTATGAGTAAGTTTTAGTCCACAACTCAAGCAGTATCTTTAATCTTCGTTTTTTATCAGTTATGGAGCAGTGAGTATGAACACCAGTACTTCTAGGATCTCCATGATATGGAAATATCTAGGCTATTCGTGAAGATCGTACCCTAACACCGAAACTTGATGAGCTGAAGCTTCAAGCGTATTTTTTGCACGCTTCCCCAGATTATCTTGTCGTGGGTCGGATTGGTAATGGAACTGTCGGGCATGGCACCGCTTATAGTGATTCACCGGAGATTTACACAACTCATCTCAACTCCCCGACAACTGAAGCTAACTTTTATGTCGTTCGCCAGACGAGCAACCAAAATACTGCTGACGTAAATTTCCAGCTGAGAGTTAATACAACATCGCAAGGCCAGGTTACTATACCAAAATCGGGCTCTTTAACGTTAGCAGGTCGCGAATCGAAGATTATTGTTACAAATTACCCCTTCGGATCTTCGAAATTGGTTTACTCAACTGCAGAGGTATGGAATCATTCCTAATTGCCCTTACTCGGAATAACGACAATTAATGAGATAGGTCATGACTTGGACAAAATTTGACGGTGTTAGCTCGCTCATTCGTCGCTATGCGAGGAAGCTAAATCCTTCTTGTAGATTGACACAATCATTTGTTACGCACTCGAAGGACAGTCAATCGAGGTCGCTGTTGAAGCGGATCGCACGTCAAAAATCAAAGTGCTCGGTTCTCAGTCTGTACAAGCTCAATTCACTGATGACACTGTGAGCATGTGCAACACGAGCCTTATTAGATTCAATCTCAGAAGTTATTGCGCCAGGTCGTTTCTATTCATGGCTCACCTTCAGGACTGTCTATCGTCACCATTGGTCATACCAGAATTATTGTAGCTGATAAGAAATCAGCTTCTGCATTCTGGGCTCCGCGACTCTCCAATACGTCTCTTTATGACATGTCACCAAACATTCCATCGATACTTGTTCACGGACCTTACCTTGTTCGAAGCGCAACTCTGCTAAGCTCGGGTACTCTTGCCCTAACTGGAGACTTGAATCAAACGACAGTAATAGATGTATTTGCTCCATCCAGAGTAAAGTTTATCACTTGGAATGGAGAGCGCCTACCAATATCACCTGGCAATATTGGGAGTTTCCGTGTAACCGCTTCCATGCCTAAGGGACTGGATAACTTGGTGATCCCAGTTCTGAAGAGTTTAAAATGGAGCTGTGCAGATTCTTTGCCCGAACTTGAGTCGGGTTTTGATGATAGCTCGTGGACGATAGCAAATAAGACCACCACCCTGCGGCCACAAAAGCCATTCTTTGGAAAGGTCAATTCAACCTTTTACTGCTTCGATGATCACTGAGATGTTAGTAGAACGTTCTATATGCTGGCGAGTTAGTACCTTTTCTGCACATTTAGCCTTTACTCATTTCATGTTCTGCCAAAAGATACGGGTTCCACGCAGGTATGCATGTTACGTCCGAATTACAACCGCAATGATCGTAAATATTGATTAGGTCAGTGGGTATGGCGTGGACACTTCACCGGAAATGCCACAGGTGTACAACTCGCAATTCAAGGGTAACGTAAATTACTGCCTGATTATCTTCATGCTGACATGTATACAGCGGCTTCTCCTTTGGTTACTCGGTGTTCCTCAATTCAAACTTCCTGGGCTCTGGGCAAGGCAGTTCGCATAGTCAATCAGGAGTCGATATCTTGCAACCCATCTTCAATTTCACATCAAACCAGCTTTCACTCGACGGGGCATAATGGTTTGTACCTCCAAAAACTGATCATATAAGTTGCTAACTTCTTATTTTGTATCAAGTTCTAACGATTATTCATGATTCCACGGGCATGAATCAGGATTGTAAATTTATTGTTCCTCGTGATCCGCAATATATATTAAAAGGAGACAGATAACATTGACGATGAATTCAAAACGCCAAGAGGTCTACGAGGTTATAAGCTCCTTTCTCTAGACGGCGAATTAGACTTTTCGGAATGGAGACTTGCTGGTAGTGAGTAACCGGAAATTGTTTGAGTATCTTCAGTCTCATCAAACATATGACGTAGACATCGGGGGAGAAAATGCTCCAGACAAGTTCCGAGGGCCATACAATGAAGGAGGATGGTGGTTTCGAACGCGTGGGTCAGTACCAAGGCTTTAGACCCACCTCGATCATTCGTTATAATTAAGTGCTGAATCTATAGGGGCTCACCTTCCTGGTTATGATACCAAGACATCAGCACGATGGAGTGCAGCCTGCTCACCTGATCAAGGCATAGAAAGAGCAGGTGTACAGGTGTATCGTGCTACCTTCAATCTTGATCTCCCAAAAGGTTCGGATGTTCCGTTAGCATTCGATTTTGCCCTAGATCAGGTCAATCCACACCGAGTTTTGTTGTTTGTTAATGGATGGCAGTTCGGCCGCTTCCTCTCATCGCTCGGACCGCAAACAAGCTTTCCCATTCCTGAAGGGATCTTGGATCATCATGGTCAGAATGAGATTTTGATATCTCTTTGGGCACTTGGTATGTACTTCATATTAACCAAACCATGTCTAACAACATTACTCATTGGGTGATTAGATAAGCAGGGTGCTAAGTTGACAAGTCTTGAATTGACTACACGAGCAACCCTTTCTTCAAGCAAAGATGCTAAAGTGGAAAGTGTGAATGCACCGGGATGGCGCGAATTACGTAATGGTATGAAGATTGTTTGAAATAAATCTGTTTATTCTGCGCATATAAGACAAGATACGAAATAGAAATGAACTTGCTCAATCCCATGATGCTCAAATTGAACCTGAAGTACGGTTAAATATACTGGGGGATTTCTGTCGGGAGCTAAGAATCTAACAAATACTCCAATGGTAGACTCCCTTGTGTTAATCAGAACAAACTCGATGTCCCTGATCTTTTCAGGTCTACGAAAACAATTCAAAGTCCCGAGGAGACAACTAGATATAGCCACCTACCGGTAGGTATATTCGGACGTATTGCATTGGCCCAAACGGTTTCAAACGCACTACATCGTCTGTGATCGGCAACTAACCAGGCTGTCTCGGTTGTTGAATCACTTACTTGGGGCCTCCCATATCATTAACTTGCCCAGGTTCGAGGCTCCCAGTGTCAGGTCCACAACAGGGTGAGTTCGTTCCCCATACTTTGCAATAAATGTCAGCAAGGTACAGCGACAAACTAAATTTCGGATACTACGTACGCGGACCGGCAGCCCAGATAGCCCATCCGATGTACTCGTCATTCGCTGCCAAATATTGGAGCATATCATCGATAAACTGCAAGAAGAAAATAAAAATTGATATAGTATGGCATATGGCAGCTGTTCAAGTACCTGGAAACAATTCTCATTATTTCCGCTCCCAAACTCGCTTATTACAGCCCTGGAAAACACGTTAAGTGATTCATAGAGTGCGGCTAACACTCACATACTTCAAATTGTTTTCTTTTAGCCATGCCGTCAGTGCTGCAAGGTTACTCGGACCTGAAATTCATGAATACGTAAAGTCAAGTATTAAGCCTCAAGAGCATATATTACCTGGTTGAGTGCATTCGGCGTGGGAGCCGGAAAAATCGATATCTACATAGCATAAGTTTCATTCTTAAGCATGTCAAGTCCATACCGTACCCAAATACTACATTCGTGATGTCAGTGATCGTATTGGTGCATATATTTGGAAGGGTCAAATACCTCATGAACATCAATAGCAGTATTATGCAATGGATCAACTAATTGGTTGAGGAAATCACTTGATGGAAGGTCTCCATTGGCACCCGTGAGTTGGGTCCAAGAATGACCACCAGTAAATCCGTTCCCCGGTGCCAAAATTAGCTGGCGAGCGCCTGCAGAACGGATCCCATTTATAGCGGCTTGATTATTCTTCAGCACCAGTTGTGTTGCCTCGAAGTCATGTAATCAATCCCAGAACCATCGTATATCTCATGCAGCATATACACACCATGTCGTGTGGTTCATTGTTAATGCCAAACACCACTTTTGGATTATTCACAAACCGACGCGCTATTTCATGCCAGAATGCTTGAAATTGCGCTGTGGTAGCAGCAGTAGGGTCAGAGGTATCACCAATCACCTTCAAATTGGACGTGTCACGAATGGTATAAAGAATGTAGGATCAACATACACTGCCTGTGAATGGCTGCATCGAGGGATCACTTAAAGTGGCAGTTAGGCAAGTATTTTGAAATAACGGAGATGGTCACCAACTTGTACCGCATGTAATTATGAGGATCTATTAGTGCATATGCACCTTTTGTTATGGTGATATGATTAATAGCATCCTCAAATTCGGAGAAATACTACACGGAAATACTGAGCAAGGAGATGGAGGGAAATGCAGAATTTGTTTTGCTTACTGTTTCATTGAACCTGCTTCCAAGCCCGAATGAAAGTGGGCACATTCTTTCCATGAGGAACGTGACACGGAAAAAGTTGATTTTTTCCTGGTCAACGAATATATCCACAGTCGTCTGCAAGCATATTGATTCAATGCAAGGATGGTGAAAACATCAAAACTGCCACGAACTTTGTTAATGAAAGCATAATTTACACCGAACCGACCTGGCAATCCGAAGCCAGGAGTATCAACTGGTGCAAAGACTCCAAACTCGCCTCCGGACTGAAAGTATGTATTAGAAATTACATTGTGAATGACAAGTGGCGCCAGGATATTTACCTCGTTTACACCAGCATAAATGATTTTTGCCTTGGACACGACTGTCACCAAGGCCAGAGCGAAAACCAGAAATAGTAGCATTATGAGCTTGTTGGTATTAAAGTTAGTGTCTCAGCCATATTTTGCATCTTATATTGTTCACCGTGAACATAAAATACCAAAGTTGTCAAAAATTCGAAGAACTGCTGAACTATGCTTAAACACGGAAAATTTTCGGATTTTCTGTATGAGTTCACAGGGTATTGAAGCACCAGATAGCCTATTAATGGGCTTGGGCTCCCCACGAAAATCATGGGACTTGACTTCGTCGATGACCAGTTATGCAATGCCGCCATATTTTATTCCACGCTGTCGTTCAGGGCGACCAAGGGTCTGATATGAAGCTCTGTATACAGGGGCATAGCTGAATGAACAAATTTGATTTAATTTATGCAAGCTAACACGTAAATGATGGCGAACTGACCGACCAATGAATTTCAAGGCAAATCGTTAAGCCCCCACAGAATCCAAATCAAGTGAGAGTATACCGATACTGATCCTACATAGAGTTGTTACAGGAAAGATATTTAGCAGAAAGACAGTGATTCAAAAATAAAAATAGACAACTTTGGGCAGTGGGAGTCGGGAGGGTCTAATCTTCTAGGTCAATATCGGGTGGTGCAGCAAAAAAAAAATCAGTCACGCAAGAATGTCATTCATACATTAGAAGGACCCTAAACAAGGAAAATGGCGCCGAGAGAGGCTGCGCTTCTGAGGTTCGAGCTTTGTCCTCCACTTCTGTTGATGCTGCGCAATAGGTCTGGTGATCATCTAACCAAAGCAAAAATTACTGTCTCCACTTTCGAATTTAAGAAGCAGTGGTAAAGCTGTAAAGCTCCACGTCACTTTTGAAACAGTTGTTGACTTTCATACCAATCATCTTTCGTCTTCACATTAAAATCCATTCCATTTTCCAAAAACATCCACTAGATTAATATGAGAGATAAATTTTGAGTAGCTATGAAGAACGAAGCTTAAGTGCAAAGTAGAGTCTGTGAGAAAAACGAGTATGGTCAATATAAGTAAGGATACCTGAAGATCGATTCGGAACGTACGCAATGCGATATATTATAGTGATTGATATAAGAATTCCAGTCCATTTCCCATATGACACCGACCCAATTTCCAGATAGTCTAGCACATCTGAGCCAGACACAGTACATGTAGATGGTGATGAAGAAGGGTAAGCACATGCACACGCTCCGTTGATCATTGTTTTGCACTGGAAAGTAAGACCTCTAAGATCGGACTAATGTAGATGCGTCAGCATATGATCATTTTTGGAACTTTGATCGCTTTAATTACGTTTGTCAGAAGCTCGAAAGCATATTTCTGGTAGTCAATGTAATGAAATGAATAGAACCAAAAGCGGGGCAGCGATCGGGCTTTGATGCTGATAGTGTGGGAGTGGGGTAAGCAGTCGGTCGTTTGCTAATATGCATAGAACTCACAAGTATCCTCCAACACTCATCCAGAAACCGTTCATACTGTAGTGCCTCCTATGAAAACCGAAGACGAAAAAGCAAGCAAAGCCAACTCACAAGGCACCTATCGCGAGGGAGGCTACAAAAATAGGCAAAAGTGATGCGATAATAAGGACCTGACTCTCTGCTGCTAAAATAGCCAGGAACAAAAACGAGAGAAAGCGGAAGAACGGCGAGCCTCCAGGGTGTAACCCCTGGAAGATTGGAGCACAAAAAAGATTAGAAAAAAAACTCGTTCTGGTACATAAAAAATGACATACCACAGCCCAATAACAAATGACCGTGAAAAGTAACGTGCAAGCAAAGAGGAATGGAATATTAACCAGCGTGTTTGAAATAACGAAAGGGAGAGTCGTATAAAGGCCATTTTTCGTTTCTCGGTAATATACGGCGCGTTCTTCCAAGACTATCAAATTTGTTAGTTTGGTTGAAGAGTATGGTATATAACTGATGCATTACATCCAGGGATTCCAGCAACTGACATCTATAAGAAACCAATCACTTTATTATGACAAACTTATGCGGCAAGAGTGGAAGGAACCTACAAAGGCTAGAAAGGCTACACTATAAAAGTGAACCGACAGGCGGTCATTAATTGTTGAATCTGCGTCTCCCAGTCGGATCCATATAGTTCTAGATGAACTTGTCAGATACAATATTCAGAGATACAAATGAGCGAATTACGCAAGCATAAGTCCCATGCCTGATAGTAATACTGAGATTAGCATGAATACGAATTGAAGGATGATAGACGGACCTGCATACATCCCAATACGCACTCCATATGCAAGAAGGTTGCGACTGTAATTTAATGCACTTCGCTCAGAAAGAACCACAATATTCCAGAAAAGCTTAGTTGAAGAAGAAATCCTTCCTACGTGTTCACGGACAACGCCATTTTCATCATCATAAGTTGTTACATTAACAGCTTTCTCGGGATGTTTGAGAGTAGACAGATAATACTCCCTAAACTTATTAACTAGGGAACTGGAACCTGAGAAATCGCTGTTGAGCAGATTCATTGCGTGGTCTGAGGGTGTGCTCTGCTACAGTAAGTAAATGACGACTAATCATCCTAAAGATCTACTTACAAACCGTCCGACTGGCTTTCCCCATTTCTCAAAAAAGCCGTCCAACTGGTCGACCCTCCCGTTATAACAGGTTTGTCCTTCCGCAATGAATAAAACATTGGTAAACAGAGACAATGTTTCTAGTGAGGGTTGATGGATAGTTGCAAGTACAATAATTCCTTCTGATACAGCCAAAGCACGGATCGCAGCCATCACCTCTCTTGCAGACGTGCTGTCAAGCTAAAAATAAAACATCAATCGCTGCCTTCTGTTATCATAGAAACTTGTCTATTACACCAGATGTGACTTCGTCCAAAAGTAAAATCCGCCTAAAATATTTTCTTCGGTTATTGGATTATCCAGGAGTTCTCTGTTCGAAGACCTACGGAAATGTGACCATGGCACAAGCAGCCGTGACCCTGCGCTTCTGACCTTTTTCGCTCTTGTCATCAATTATTATAGATAGGGGTAAGAGGAGAGCATACCACCAGAGATCCCTCGTGAAATGGGCGTTCCAATACGTTGATCTGCACAGGATTGAAGCCCCAAAGCGCCTAGAACCATATCAACACGCTCTTTCACTTCTTTTCTGGTGAGCAATGGCATACTAAAGAATTGTAAAATTCGGTGACAATATTTAATTTACCAGAAGATCTTACTGGAGCCGAAGTGCATACGAAACAGTTTCATGAACCGACAATACACCAAGAAGGGCATCTTCTTGCTCGACGAAAGTCGAGATCTTGTGCATTATCCGAGGAGTTAGAGGTTCATTGTTCAAAGTTGCCTTAAGGTGGACATAAATACCACAAGGTTCGGAAATGTATAATGAAATGTCTCACAGTGGCTCCTTGGATAACGGGTTTCCGAAAAGCCATCAGGTCCAACAACGTGCTTTTTCCTAGAACCGAGATGAATGTACTGATGAACAGTTGATTCACACCAACACTGACCTGCACCAGAGGGTCCCTGAACATATATCATTAGCATTTCATTGTTTTTACAAAGCAAAGGAAAATTGAACCATGATTGCAAGTAGTTCTCCGGCCTTGACCTCGACAGATACATCATCCACTAGCCTCTTGATTTCGCCGTTCTTGCCGGTCACTTCATAGCTCAAGTGCTGATATGACAACACCGAGCTCAAGAATGGGGTATCAGGTGAATTGGATTCCAGCCATCGTCAGATAGTATCAGTGGGCAGAGAAAGAATCTAGACATCGTCCAGGAGCATCCTGTTTTAAGTCTAAAAACACATCCGAGCTACGGATCTGATTCTGTCTTAGTACAGATTATTGGTATTGTGATGGGTGACATGACATCTAGACACTCGCGGAATAGGGCTAACTCCTTTGAAACACTTGGTCTTGGCATACCTTTCAGATGTATTACTGAATAGGTGCAAACACAGCCCTGATGAATGGCCGGGACCGGGTCACGGAATGCATGGATGCTTGTCGTGTCCTTGGGATGAATAAATTTGAACTTGACAATGCTATGGAGTGACAGACGACTTGCAATTGGTGTAGATACTTAGTATAGAGCTAATGGAAGTATATCGGATCACTTACTGTTTCAGGCTGCTTGAGGCAGTGAGACGTGGTCTCCGTATCGGTGATTAGTGATGAGCGGCCGTATTCTTCCTCCATTCTGTGGCCACCTGTGAACAGATGACCCGAGTATGTGTTCTTACAAAGCTGAACTTGAAGGCGAAATGTCAACAGCTTTTTTGTTTGGCTGTGTTCCCTCAAGCAAATAGGACACTTAGGGGTCCATCGGTACTTACAATGTGCGTTGAACTTCATACCGTCAGTCACGTATCGAATTATTCCCGGTTTGGGTTAATAAACAATCCAAAAAGAACTTATGTATCTACGCGTGTACATGAACCGAGAAGACACAAATTGTGGTAAACATAAAAATAAATGAACCATACATCTTACTCGTGTCATCCAACAGGATAAATAAGAGGGTACCAGCCCTTCCATAAGAAGAACCGTGCACTAAGGTATTGTGTTCACCGCCGTCGAACAAGTTTGAAGTAGAGTATAAAGGCAATTAGGATTACCAAGAAAACAGCGATCAAGCTCAATATCACGCGTTGTTTGTACATTCTGAAATATTATGTTTTCGTGATCTATAGAAAGTGAAAAGAGTAATCGTAAACTTACTGTCGTATCATTCTCTTGATTGTCCCTGAGGCTTTATCAATGTTCCGGTCCGCTGATTGTAGCTATTTCAATGGTGATCAACTTTTGCTTTCTCAATTAGAAAAAATTTCAAGACATACTGTATCTCGTGTATTTTCGATTTGTTCTCTTTGCCCTCTCAACGTCCGCAGGATGTCAGCTCCTTGCTCTTCAGTTTGTAGAGCAATGCTTGTAGAGTCTGCCAACCTACGAACTCCATCTTCAAGTACCTCCGTACCTACAAGGAGCCTTGCTCGATCGGTTCTCTCTCCATAAGGGTCATCTGAAGATGGTTGCACCGTTTTGAAGGAGCCAAGGAGATCGGAACGAGCCGCTTGAGCATGAAGCTCTTTGGAGAGTTTCTTGTATTTTGTAAGGTCTGCTTTAGCTTGCCTAAGAAGTGGAGTGTACTGAGATTTTATTGATTGGGGAATTCCTTGTATTTCGATTTCCAGTTGGGACACCTGAATGAATTTTTGAGCAAGGTATTTGGACAGCCCATGCAAAAAAAATCGCGCACAATATCATCAGCCTCATCTAATTCGATTTCTACCCTTCGCAGGGCTGCTTTCCGTTGTTCTTGAGGCAAATTTGAGTATAATGTTCATGGCGAATTTTAAAAATGGGATACTCGACCTCCTTTCTGGTCTTTTCCATCTCCTTCAAGTTTATCCTTAATACTTTGTATGATTAGCCTGAAGTCGGACTCGTATGAGTTGAATAAGTCAGTCGCAGTTGGTTCCATTGGAGGGTAAGAGTGTAAGAGAATACAGCAAGGCAGTGACAATATGATGCAGGGAGTGTGACCTTGTCACAAACTCCGTGGCATCCTGCTGCATCATTTCCTGGCCTTGTGTTTACTAGATATCATGGTGAAGAACGTATCTTACAGGTGTTTGCCCGTAATTCAACCGGAGATGTCATTGCGATGGTTGAAACAACACACTTAAAACATGAGATAGTGCTATTGTCAGGACTTGAGGCACAGGCACGCTACCAAGTAGTTTCATTCTGACTGAACTACATATCAAATCAAAGCGGTGCAGACTCTTTGTTCAGAGAATACGATCAGTCCAATAATTCCGACAGCAACCCTGGGCATATTCATTTTATTTATGACAATCATAATCAGTTTACAACGCTGGGCGCAATGAATTCGCAACTTCAAGGTGGGCAATTGGATGAAGAACGTGGTGTACGCATCATACTCCTCTCGTCGTGATATAATTTTTCCAATGATCCTTGGGCTCTACTGTACATAGGAAATTTGGCCTTTCTCTTGAGGAAGTCGTTCAGGGCAACAGCCGTTGAAGACTCATCCAGGAAGCACAGCTGGCTTCGTTACCCATTTTGCCGAGTCGATGTATCAAATGAATTGCGGGCACGCCACTCCCTGTGTGTGTTTACTCACAGTATAAATGACATGAGGCGTGAGGTTACTGCACGTTTACGACTGCATACAACTGCATTTTTTAAGGCCCTATCAAGTCATTCAGAGGTTTCTGTTTTTAACAGCTACCACTCTCGTTGTCCCATCCTCCGAACGTGATGAAGAGGCTACTTCTCCAGGCTACAGCTCTGTTAACAAGTTTTACTCTTGCGTATGGACTAAGACTGCCTGTCAAGCGGCGCCTGGTTCCTAGGGGTGCAACAGGGCACGTTTTCTCGCCTGTTAAGGCGCCAACATTGGGTACAGATGAAAGTGGAGCAAATGATCACGACGTCAAGAATGTTATGGATTTGAGGGTTAGTGAAGTTCCCCTTACTGATATGACACCGTCTTGATCGACCTTTAGTATACCACAACCATCAATATCAATGGAAAAGGTAGGTTGAAACCAAATGTTTCTGAACAATGTTGACTT
Organism: Floccularia luteovirens; assembly: GCA_009739215.1. Classification (NCBI taxonomy): domain Eukaryota; kingdom Fungi; phylum Basidiomycota; class Agaricomycetes; order Agaricales; family Squamanitaceae; genus Floccularia; species Floccularia luteovirens. The sequence continues at coordinate 1,476,235 of VSJF01000009.1, forward strand.
GGGAGTTAGATGTTCTCGTCGTTCTAGATACGGGAAGTACAGATTTATGGTAATTCCTCCCTCCATCCTGAGATCTCTTGTAATATCTAAAACTGCTCCGATAGGGTGATTCCTCCAGGTGGGCTCGGTCAGTATGAAGATACTGGTCTTGAACTGGAACTACGTTATGGGGATGGTTCCTATGGTGTGACTGGCACGGTTGGCATTGCCCCCTTCCAATTCGGACCTTACCACATTGAAAGACAAGGTGACAACATTAATTCATTTTAATTTTTTCTTCATGTTTGACACTCGATCTTTAAGCATTCATGCATGCCGAACAAGTATGGTTTTTTATATTCATAAATCCCACTCATACTAACTGTTTGCTAGTCAACAATAGGCCTAATGACAGAACTCGAGATCTACGGTGTGATGGGCTTGAGCTTTAATCAAGCCAGTGCCTCCCCAATCAACGAACTGATCCAGAAGACTTACGGAGCAAGTGCGACATGGGGAGACTCTGTCCTCCATAACATCTTCAACCAACACCCAACTCAACCCAACTTCATTGGAATTGACCTTGCAAGAACGGATGACTTGGAAGATACTGCTGACGGATCATTCACTATTGGAGAATACGAACCAGACTGGATCGCAATCAAGGATACTCCCAAACTTTCACAATATCCTCCAGGTTCCGACAGATGGACAGTCATCCTTGATGGAAGTCACCGTAGATGGCGAGCATATTGACATCTCATCAAGTGGTTCTAGTTTGCCAAACGGAAAAGCTATTGCACTCTTGGATACAGGCGATCCGCAAGGTGTATTCCCTACTGCTGTCGTTGATGCCATATACTCTCGAGTTCCTGATTCTGTGAAATTTGATAATGGTGGGAATCCTGTTTGGGTCTGTCCTTGCAATACTACGGCCTCGGTGGAGATGATCTTTGGGTTAGCTACCCATTGTTGTTGTCTTGTTCATCAGCTGACGTCTCCCCAGAGATCGAAGTTTCCCTATTCATCCTCTCGACTTGACTATCTTATCTGACCCAATAAATGTCATGGGACGACAATATACTGCATGTATCGCATCATTCAAAGGAGCTGATGGCTGGGGTCAAAGTGCCTACGATATATCTTTAGGTGATACTTTCTTGCGCAATGTTTACTCATTGTAAGTCCCATATCGGTGATTGGATCTCATTTGTTAACTGACCTCACCGCAGATATGACTTCGGTGACAATGCTCAAGGCGGCGAGTCCAGCGGCCCGTACATGCAGCTTCTATCTCAAATCGATGTCAACGCAGCAGCAGCTGAAGTTACATCAGTTCGATCAAAGACCATGGCAAATAAACCACCCGAGGTTAACCCCCATGATCTTCTATCGATGCTATCAGCAGGAAGTAGTGACTCTTCAGCTGCAAACGCGGACGATGGTCATTTGGCCGATTTTGAAAACAACTCCACCAGTACTGATGTTCCAGTACCCTCAAGCACACAAGGTGTTGATGTAACATTGGCGAGTTCTGTCCAACCCCTCACCGAGACATCTGTGCCGACATCCGCAAGCTCTTCGGAAGACAGCGATCGTAATGCTACCATCTCGAAATATGCACCCTGGGCCCTTGGTCTTCTGGCTGCAAACTTCTTGATAGGAGTTTGCCTCCTTCTCCTTGGTATCCTGAACTGCATTCGCAGAGGAAGTCCAAAGCAGTTACCCATTACAAAATCATCTAGTCCACATTATGTACGTGTCCGGGATGACGAGGCAGCTAGCTCGCTTTATGCCACAAGATAAATCATACGCAATGATCGAATACCGCTAATGACATGTATGACCCGTCGTCGATAGTCATCTCTTCTTACATGTACTTTTTCAACGTGGACTTTGTTGCATGCATATTGTATTCACGGACAATCGGGATTACAACGGACAAAAAGAAAGACACCACATCATTTTTTAAGCAATATAATCAGGTTTTGATTCACTTCTTAAGTTTGATTGCAAGGTTATTGTTCTGGTCCGGTTCATGGAACTGTAAGGACGACAATACAAATCATTCATACAAAGAGTAACCTTAATCAATGCATCTGTCTCGGCATCCAAAATACACATCTGGTGAGGTGTATCCGCTGCATCAGCCATTAGGTAGCTATATGGATTCACTTGTTTCCTTGACTAGAGAAGAAACAAGGTGACGACTCTGTCAACTCAGCGGCAAGGTTGACGGAGCCGTCACAACGTCCATATTGGATCCCACATATGTATTCCTTGCCAACCAGGAACTGGGAGCATTTGTGCATCCAGATTCCACCTCTATTTTCCACCTATGCTCTTTGACATCGACACATATTTCTGCATTACTAGTGAGCTGCACGATCGATGTCATTATGTAAAATGTTTCATCATGACTTAGTACCGAAATTTAACACCGTAACATCTCCAGAATCCGTCCCAACAGCATAATAATCACCCCAAGTTGCTTCAGCTACTTTTACCCCATATCTCCTAGACCTAGGTAACCAACACATCCTCCTTCCATCCTTTTTCCGAGTTACCCACCCGTCGTCAAGTTCATACTCTCTCCTTTCCACCTCTATTTTCCACCTATGCTGTTTGACATCGACACATATTTCTTCCTCCCACTTAAATATCAGCTCAATATCAAATGGAAATGACTTTACGTGTAACATGGTGCTATCGTGCGAGAATTCTAGGGAGATTGTAACCCACCGAGCATCGAGCTTGAGCTGCTTGATCAATACACCTGTCTCAGCATCCAAAACTCATATCTGGCGAGGTGCATCCACAGAGGTCCCTGCAAGCCAGCGGCCATTAGGTGACCATGTAATTTTACTCAGCTTGTTTCCTTGACCAGAAAAGAAACGTTTGGATGGCTCTGTTGGCCTAAGATCCAATATTTGTATTCCTTGCCGACCAGGAATTGCGAGCATCTGTACATCAGGAGAAAATGCAGCAGAAAGTCTGCAATCCGCCACGAACTCGCACAATTGCAATCCGGATTGGGAAGACAATACCCTGATTCGTCCGCCTGCTAGTGCAGCAATACGTGAGCCGTCTGCCGAAAAAACTATGAAATGGATCGCTGGCTTGCGTTCCAGATGTGCAAATGGACCTGATGGTAAGGTTGGGGATGACTTTAGTGCACGTTGTGTCAGATCCCACACTAGAATAGAGCTCCAGAATATCGACACAACACGCTCATTGTCTGATGAGAATGACATCGAGGACAGGCCAGTAGGATTTGTCAACACATCCAGTAATTCCCAAGATCGAGAGTCCCAAATGTGGATGTCACTATCAGAATTACATATCGCCACGAGATCTCCACTTGGTGACACAGCCAGCTTCGGCATTTGGGTAATCGCATGGTATGTTGGTGGGCTATGGTGGAACATGTGAATGCATTTACCAGTCTCCAAGTCCCAGACTCTGACATCCTCGTCTTCTCCATATGTGATGACTTGTGTGTCATTGTGCAGAAACTCTGCACGGCCAGTGAAATACGTCATGTGTTTCGGCATCTGTAACTCTATGGAATGGCCCTTTCTGATATCACAGACAGATAGAACTCTACCCCATGATGCACTGATGGCATAGTTCGCATTCTTGGAGATTGCTTCTGTTGCGACAGCAACAATCACATGACTGATTACATAATTGATCATGTGATAGAGCACGTGACTGATGACATGTCTCACACTCATATGCTCTATGGCATGTGATACTCACAAACATTCTACAAGCTTCTATAAAGCTTCTATATATAGTCACATAATATGTTAGTGTACACTTGGATGGACCATTGTACAAAGGTGTACAAATACCAATTATGTATATAAGTAGAGCTACTGGACCTTATGTCCTTTGTCAAATTTACTTCATAGTAGTTAGTACTAGCTCTAAGTCTCTAAGTCTAAGTAAGCTCTAAGGTAAGAATAGTCCCCTTCACTGTGTGATACAGAGTGTTGAGCAGTACCCTGTGTTACACACAATGGAGTAGAACTACTTTATCTTAGAGCTTACTTGTGCTTACAGGCTAATACTGACTATTATCAATGTAATTGGACAAGGGGCATAGTACGAAGTACAAGGTCCTTATATACAGTTTTACTATATGTGTATATTTGTAAATAGTGGTTTGTGCTAGATAGTTTCATAAGTCACATGTTTCTTGTAGAATGTTGTAGAACATCAAAGAACATGCTTAGTCATAATGCATGTGATATATAAAGCATATGATGAGTGAGTCACATGACTAGGTCATATGACATATCACGTTACATGAATCATGTGATCCTTCATGTGATAGTTGCTGTCGCAACACACCCCCTCACTTAGTGCAGCATGTGATGAATAAATCAAATCATTTGCACTCCTAAGTGGATAATCTTAAGGATTATTAAGACAGCAGCATTCACCGATTTTATGGATATATTGCATGTCTATGTGCTTATATGGCATCAAACTTACTATGAATAATATTCAAGCTGTAGTTGAGCTCTGCACTTTAGGAATAACTCTCGCGACAATGGCTTTGTAAGCATGTCAGCAGGATTGTTAACCCCTTCAATGAAAAAGACCTTGACATGACTGTTTTCAATACACTCTCGTGTTGTGACAGCAACTATCACGTGAAGGATCACATGATTCATGTAACAGTGATATGTCATATGACCTAGTCATGTGACTCACTCATCATATGCTTTATATGTCATGTGCATTATGACTAAGCATGTTCTTTGATGTTCTACAACATTCTACAAAGAACATGTGATCTATGGAACTATCTAGCACAGACCATTATTTACAAATATGCACATATAGTAAAACTGTATATAAGGACCTTGTACTTTCGTACTATGCCCCTTGTCCAATTTATTGGTAGTAGTCAGTATTAGCCACTAAGAACAACAAGTAAGCTCCTAAGGATAAGATAGTTCCACTCCACTGTGTATAACACAGGGTACTGCTCAACATCT